>CM040125.1:163503347-164901140 GCA_022559845.1 Amorphophallus konjac | reverse complement strand
TGCGGGGAAGAGGATGCGGAGAGCGCGCGGGCTCCTTCTTTTTTGTTTGTTTTGCTGTTTGCTGCAACACAGAGATGAGAGAAGAGAGAGAAGGGGCCACCACGGGAGATTGCTCCGGCGGGGCGAGCGGGACAAGTATAATATAGCAAGATATGGGGTTCAAACGGCCATAGCGGGAAGTGACTCGCCGCGACCTCGGGGGGACGGGAATGGTGCAGAAATTAAATAACAAAAATTGAAATGGCCATTGGGGAAGTGACTCGCCGCGGCCTCGAGAATATGAGCAGAATATAGCAGAATATAAAAGAGAATATAAGAACAGAGATTTAAACGGCCATTGGGGAAGTGACTCGCCGCGGCCTCGAGAATATGAGCAGAATATAACAGAATATAGAGAGAGTATAAGAGCGGAAATTTAAACGGCCATTGGGGAAGTGACTCGTCGCGGCCTCGATGATATGAGCAGAATATAGCAGAATATAGAGAGAATGTAAGAACGGAAATTTAAACGGCCATTGGGGAAGTGACTCACCGCGGCCTCGATGATATGAGCAGAATATAACAGAATATAGAGAGAATGTAAGAACGGAAATTTAAACGGCCATTGGGGAAGTGACTCGCCGCGGCCTCGATGATATGAACGAAATATAACAGGATATAAAGAGAATATGAGAACAGAAATTTAAACGGCCATTGGGGAAGTGACTCGCCGCGGCCTCGATGAAAAGATGTGATCGCTAGGGGCCGAAAGACCCCAAAATAGGAAAGTGATCGCGCCTACCTCAAGAGCGGGAGATGGCGGGTTGCTTCTTCCTCTCCTTCCGGCCGGCCGACGGAGAGGGCTTTCCTCGGCTACCCTTGCAAAACAACGACAAACAAATGACAAGTGGCTTAGAAAGATGAATGTGTAGTATTCATATCCTTGCAATAAAAATGACGAAATAACGGGAAGACACACACCTGGTTGGTGTTATCTTTTAAACCCCTCTCGGACTCGAGTAGGAGGAAAATGAGATGATGGATGCGAGATGATGAATGTAAAAGAACTACGAAGAAAAGGAAAGAGTTGGCTTATTGGATGTGCCGGTGGTGAAATTCGGCGGAGCTCCGGCAGCGTGGGGACGACGTAGAAGCGCGGTGGATGAAGACGACCTTCCTCTCGCGAGCGTGGGCACCCGAGAAGCCGGCAGAACCTCCACCTACAAAAGACCCACGGGTTAGAAAAATGACTCCGTAGCCTCTGGGCTCCGGCAGCCTATCGGATCACTGCTTAGCTCTCTCTAGAAATGAGGGGGTGGGCCTCTATTTATAGAGCTCCGGAAGGTGGAGGCGTCCAGGACCCTGGACACCTCCATCAGGGCCGAAATAATATTTTATTCTATTTTTATTGATTTTTTTAGAATACTTTTATGGGGGCGTCCAGGGTCCCGGACGCCTCTAACAGGTCCACCGAAAACCGACGACGGCCGCACGCGGTTTGGCACAACGCGTGGTTTTGTGAGCGGCGCCTCGTGATTCAGAAATGGGCGCGTCCAGTCAGCTGGACGTCTCTAAATTTGGCTTTTTTCACACACGACAAACCGTCGTTCGGTGGCCGGCGCCCGTGAGTGAGTTGATGGAGGCGTCCAGGGGCCTGGACGCCTCCAAAAGTTTATTATTTTTTTTATTTTTCTTTTGTCTTTTATACAAGGGCTGGCATTTTAATTTTTTTTTATTTATTTTTATGGAGGCGTCCAGGGGCCTGGACGCCTCCATTAATATGTATTTTTTATTTATTTTATTTTTTTATGCCAACTGGCATTTTATAAATATTTATTATTATTAGTTTTTATGGAGGCGTCCAGGGTCCTGGACGCCTCCATTAATATATATTTTTTTTTTATTTATTTTTGGGCCCTGAGAAAAAAAATAAAATAATAAAATAAATTAAAAAGATGGGGGCGTCCAGGGGCCTGGACGCCCCAATTAAGACCCACCCGGGTCCTCAAATCAGGCGTCGGCGGTCGCCCGGCAGACCCCCTTCTTGATTCCGGAACCTCTTGATGCGTCCGACTGGTGTTGATGCCGTCCGAATGCCGTGACGAGACGATTCGGATGCCGAAAAAGGCAGAAGAAGATCCGAGAAAAGGAAGCACTCGAGTGATTCAGAATGCGTAAGCCGTTGCGGGGCGTTGTATAGTAATATGAGACTTTCTCAGGAGGCGTCAAGAATGGCGTGTCTACAGCTGCCCCGCCTTGGCGTTTGCTTTGCAAGGGAGCGACACGTAGTGGAATGATATCGAAGTGGAGTGGAGTGAAGTGGGAGCGGACTGATAAGTTGATGCCAAGGTGTGATGAGACACGCTTTTGACGTTACTATTTGGAATCTTTCCTGGAGTTTCAATGAGGCGACCTTGAAGAAGGTCTTTCAAACATTGACGATTGCTTGGACGGAGATCAAATAAGGGAGGGTGAGATGTGCGCTCAGGCACGAAACAAAAGGAGACCAACTTCTCGGTGTGGAAGTACCTGGGTCATAAACCGGAGGTTTCACCTTTGGGGAGCGGTTACCAGCCAATGTGGAAGTGCTGCGGCCAAGGTGGGTCAAAAAAGGTAAAGGAATATCTGAGGGTCTGTCCAAACAAGGGTCTCCTTTGGAAGAGCAGTGTAGGGCTGTCTCAAGGAAACTCAGTATTTCATTCGGAGTGGAATATCTCATATTTGTAGGAATTGAGCACAACGGTTTTCACAATCGAATCACTTGAATGATCTTCCGCAATAAATCAAAGTCCTATATGAATGCATGCTGGGTTCAAAGAAAAATTTAAAACAAACAAAAATAGAAAATAGCCAAGGATAATATTGTCAACTTGTGAAGAACGGGTCAGGATACTGACCCGGTGAGCTGATACTGGGCTGGGGCCCGTTTATCCGCGCACCAACTCACTGAATGGAACCGTCGTCCCCATTCTATCACAAATTGACGGCCTATCCGTACAACCCTAACTCTTCCGGGATCATCACCATTTTTGTTGAAGGGGAACTCAAATCCCAGATTCGTTCGGGCCGCAAGGTCCTTGACATGTTCTAGTAGCGTAGGTATCATATACTATGATGCATGACATGGTGGGACCAACCAATGAAAGGTGGGACAGGAGATAGGACAAAGACGTCCGTTAGTAAAACCTGCACAGGCCAGCAAAGGTTAGCAACATCAAAAGGTAGCAGAATCGCACCACAGTTCAAAGGAGATCCAGACAAAATCTTGACAATGACCACTGATGTGACATGTTTTGTCCTGTAGCACCCTTCCCTTCCTATAAGAACTCCCCTTAGGCTAGTTCATTCAAATGCACCAAGGTGGGTTTTGGAAGCTCAGGAGAGGAAGGAGAGGAGAATCTAGAGATTTTCAGGATGGAAGGAGAGTCTTCCCACGTTATGAAGAGGAGCAGGCCTAGCAGCGAGATCAGGCGACTCTCCGACCTCGAGGGTCATTTGAGTGGGATGATCATGTCGCATATGGTAAGCTGATTCATTTCAAATTTCTCCACGTGAACCTTCTTCTTACTTACTTCCTTTCTTCTTCTTTCCTCTCCCAGCCATATCCACTCTTCCCAGGCCCGAGGAAGTTTTCCAAGCTGCCGTGGCTTTCAAAGCTGACTTCCAATATCTCCATTGGTATGAGGGCCATACTCTCGAAGTGGCATCTGCAGGGGCTCCTTATTCACGCCAAGCATTACGAGAAGATTCGTATGGACTGGGCGACTATGGGCGCGCTAGTGGAGGTCTGGCATCCCCAGACCCACACTTTTATCTTCCCGACCTTCGAGGTGACCATCCTCCTCGAGGAGGTGGAACTTCTACTTGGTCTGAAGAAATTCAAGAGTGACGGGAAGGTGAATGCTATGCGGATGCTGACACGGGGTACTTCTGAAAGCGTCCTTGGAAGCTTCATGCCGCCCGACGCAGCTAGAAAGGTCCGTACTCAGAAGGGGATCGATCTCCAAAAGCTCGCGGAGTGGATCATGGACGCCCTGAGAGGGTCACCAGACGATGACTATTTGGAGGGAATCATGAAGGGGTTCACTATCTGTCTGGCGGGTGCTCTCTTGTTTCCTTATACCGACAACATAGTGGAGGAAGACCAGCTGAGTGCTATCTGCGGGATCTGGCGTGGAAAGAGGGTGGGACCCGCCGTCCTTGCCTATCTTTACAGCGGCCTTACCGCCTCGAGCATGGGTAAGCCTCCATTTGGTTGTGCACTTGTCTTGAATTGCTGGCTGGATTTGCATTTCAAATTCGACCACCGCGAGGGAATGCCAACCGTTTCGAAGCTCTTCCAACAAAGCCCGCTTCACCACATAGCCGACGTGTTAGGCTTTGGTGGTACTGTAGTGAACCGCGTTCCGTGGCTGAAGAAACGTGAAGACTGGCGGTCTCACTTCCGCACCGTGACACAAGGCTTCTTCACTTGCGCACCGACATGTTTGCTTTCGCTTGATCTCCTCATGAGGCCTTCTCCCGAAGTTGATCTTCAACTGATCGGCGCGACCGAGTTTGTTCTTTACAACGCGCATCGGTGCTGCCTCCAGATTGGCATCCCACGCCATTCGTTCCCGCCACCGACTGACATTGTTCCTTTGAAGAAAAGGGAGTTGGGCACTGAAGCGGACGCGAAGGAAGCGAAGGCCATTAAAGCTCCCTGGAAGACAAGTGTTGCGGGAAAGGCCTTAGCATACGTGGTGGAGGAATGCGAGCCGTGGAGGGCTTATGTAACCGAACTGGGGAAGTTAAGGCCTAAGGTGTCTAAACCCCTGATGTAGTTCACTCTGCTTTTCTGATGAAATAAAATTTGGCATTTGGATGTTTTGGACCCCCGTCCCCTTAATTATTATCTTTTTTATGGTTTTTCTTTTTCTTTATGTTTTTTTTTATTTTGGTTGGATTATATACATATTCTTGTCTTTTTTTTACTTTTATTATATATAAATATATTTTTTTTTGAAAAAAATTTTATTATGGGGGCGTCCAGGGGCCTAGACGCCCCAAATTTTTATTTTATTTTCATTTGATTTTTTTGTTTTGGGGGCGTCCAGGGTCCTGGACGCCCCAACTTTTATTTTTTTTTATTTTATTTGATTTTTTGTTTTGGGGGGCGTCCAGGCGCCTGGACGCCCCAAAATTTTTACTTTATTTTTATTTTATTTTTTATTTTGGGGGCGTCCAGGGTCCTGGACGCCCCAACTTTATTTTTTTTATTTTGTTTGATTTTTTTGTTTTGGGGGCGTCCAGGCGCCTGGACGCCCCAAAATTTTTTGAATTTGGAAATAAATAAAAATTAAGGGGGCGTCCATGCGCCTGGACGCCCCAAATAAGCTAATTCCTATTTATAAGGGTTGCCCCCCCCCCCTTTTGCTCATCTACTGTTCAAACTGACGACCTAGTCACCCTAGACGACCTATTCTTAGTCCCCATGGAGCGAGGAGGATCGAGCCAGGGTCCAGGGAAGCGAAAACGACTGGCTCGTCGTGCGAGGAGGTTGAGGGATGATGCCGAGGAGGCTGCAGCAGAGGAGATTGCTGCGGAGGAGGGGATGGAGGTGCCTCTCCTGGCCGCGGAGGCTGCTGCGGATGCTGGTGACGCGGGAGAGGACGATCACGACCCGGTAAGTACTTTGGAATCCTCACTCTGGTTTAATAGGCTAAAACGGGCGTGCGAGAGGCTGTGAGAGAAGGCCGGGTAGTGAGAGAAGGAGGCGTCCAGGGGCCTGGACGCCCCCACTTTTTCTTTTTCTTTTTGTTTATTTATTTATTTACGTAAATAATAAAATAAATTTAAAAAATAAGGAGGCGTCCAAGTACTAGGACGCCTCCATAATAATATATATATTATATATATTTTTTTATTTTTGGTTCTTGGATTTTTTTTTCAAAAAAGGAATAAAGAAAATAGGAAGGAGGCGTCCAGGGGCCTGGACGCCTCCAAAAAAAATATATATGTATTTTTTTTAAAAAAAAAAATAAAATAGTATATACAGTGTTATTGTTGATTACTGTTCATGATGCTGATGTGTTCTTTGTTGGTTTTGTGGTTTGCAGGGCGTGATGAAGGGCCGGATCAGCTGGTCCTTGGTGGTGGCAGCATACCGTGGGCTGCCGGATTTTCAGAGGGCGCGTGTGGATGCCATGGGCTTTGGAGCTTTCCTTAGGATCGAGCCCTTCCGGCTCGACCTTCCTCTTATCCAGGCACTGAGGGAGCGGTGGCACGCACCGAGCCGGGCGTTTCTGATGCCCTGGGGGCACATGGTGCCGTCACTGGAGGACGTGGCTCGGATCACCGGGCTACGAGTTGACGGAGAGGCAGTCAGCGGGGTCACCTACCCCGACTACCGAGAGAGTGCCCTCGACCTGCTGTGGTTAGAGACGAGCGTGACTGATAGAGACAGCAGGGTAGTCGGTCGAGTGGAGATCATGGAGGCGCTCGGATTCGTCGACCCGCGTCAGCGGGTTAGCGAGACTGGAGCAGAGTTCTTGGCTTGACTGGAGGGGGATGCTCGTGCTGCTTTCACCCAGGACCCGAGCGAGCGGGAGCTGGTGGATCTAGACCTTCGGAGGTTTCTTTTCTTCTTCCTGGGCCGCCTTCTGCTGGGGACGAAGGGGGATGGCATCCACTGCCGTTTCCTCGGGATCTTGGCGGATCTGGACAGAGTGGGGCACTATGCGTGGGGAGCGGCTCTGCTTGCCCATCTGATTGCCGATCTCTCCCAGACTTCGGAGAAGGAGACGACAGTCAGCGGCTTCGCACCTTTCCTCCAGGTAAACATTTTATTTATGCATTCTCACAGTTAAATATGCAATTATTGTACTAATGATGTATGATGGATGCAGGTGTGGAGCTATTACTATTTCCCGATGGGGAGGGCTACGCATGGGAACAGGAGGGCCGTGCCTCTGGCGCGGCAGTGGAGGCCGGTCGTGGTTGCAGCACCCCACGGCTACCAGCTGGCGTCACTTCGTCGGGAGCTGAGCGAGTATCCCGAGGCCATGGTATGATGCGTATGATTTTTTTGTGTTTATGCATGTGACTGAATGGTAACTAACATGATGTATGTATGGTGATGCAGGTGGTGTGGAGGCCCTACTTGGGCATGGGCGATGCTGGCCAGCCCTGGGTTGTAGCGGGTCTTCCTCGCTTCAGGCGGGACGTGTGGGTCCATTGCCTGAACGAGATTGAGCCGCTGCGGCTTAGACTGGTCATGAGGACGTTGGGGCTGGCCCAGGAGTGGGTAGACGTAGATGCGCCGGCCCGCATTGGGCGGAAGACCAAGGGGAAGGCGAAGATCGTGGACTGGCGTACGCGCTTCCCAGCACAGTACCAGGACTGGCAGCAGGGTGGGGTCCCAGTAGTGTCCCACGTACAGGATAGCACAGACTACATGAGACGGTACCGAGCTACGTACGGGGACCGCCTCTCCTTGGGTGGTATGGAAGGGGTAAGTGAAATGAAACTGCTCCACCTTTCTATATGTATATGCATGGGATACTAACTTATGTGTAATGCAGGATGCTCGTGATACCATGATTGCCGACCTGCGGGCCCAGTTGGCGGACGCCAGGCGACAGTTGGTGGCCATCCGACAGGAGTTGGAGATCCTGGTGAGTTTATGCAATGCATTTTTTTGTGACCTGGATTTTTGATGCTTAGCCTTTGACTGACGTTTGTCCCGTGTTTCAGCGGGCCCACCAGACAGCGGCAGCCGCGATGGCTGGTGGAGCGGGTTCCAGTTCGCGGGGCCCTCCTCCGGAGGTTTCTGCCCTCCAGGAGCAGCTGGCGTACGCGGTGGCTCGGGCTGAGGAGGCCGAGCGTGACCGCGAGGCTCGAGTGAGTGCTTGCTTGGCCGCGACCCTTTTCTAGCTACTTTCCTTCTATCACTGTTCTCTTACGGTGCATGCGTGCCTTGACAGGTGGCCGAGATCCGAGAGGCCCTGGCGCGTGCTGTTCGTGCTGAGCAGGAGTGCGATGCCCGGGTGGCAGAGCGTGACGCCCGGATTGCGGAGCTAGAGGAGGAGCGGCGACGGGAGGCTGAGGAGCTTCCTCGCGACGTAGTGGATCTGCGGATCGCCCTCGAGCTGTCGAGGAGAGAGGCGATGAGGGAGAGAGAGGAGAGGGAGAGGGATAGGGAGAGCGTGGAGAGAGAGAGGGAGAGGGATAGGGAGAGAGAGAGGGAGGAGCGACAGCGGGATCAGACCGAGAGGAGGGCTCTAGAGGCCCAGCTGCTGGAGCTCCGATTGAGTCTTGGCACGGGCGGAGGGGAGGCTTCGGGAGAGCGAGGAGCGGTACCAGAGGGCGAAGGAACGCGGGGCGCGACTTCGTCAGTCTGGTTCTTTTTCCATGGGCAGCTACCTGGTTTCTTCGGCCGAGGAGCATCGTCCCGCCTTCGAGGCTGGAGTGCCACCGCAGGGCGAGGCGAGCACGGCTTCTCAGGGTTCACAGAGGTCGCGGAGGCCCCCTAGGGATCTCCGTCAGAGGAGGGAGGAAGGAGATGACCAGGAGGGTGACGGTGAGAGTTAGAGAGTTGCTTGTACGTCACCCTTCTCACTGTATGATGTACTTTCGGCTATTATATGAAATGGAAATGGCTTTTGTGTTGTGTGTACTTTTCTCTCTCCCACACTTTCTTTTTTGCACTGAGTTGTCCCTTGAGGCACGCTCCGCGAGACCTTGCCCTGAGCAGCGGGGAACTATGTTTTGCACGGGGGGATTTTGTTTCCTTTCCCCCCTTTTGGGCGCGTCCAGGCGCGAGGACGCGTCTTAATCCTTGATTTTAAATTTAAAGCGACGGGTGGTCCTTTCTTCTCCCGTGCCTTACCCACAAACGAGCCCGCCTTCCGCCGAAACGCGCTTGCCCCTTTTTCGTCTTCCTCCTCTTTTGATCGATGGAGTTCGGTGGGCCCGACCGTGGTGAAGGTGGAGAGGGACGAGGAAATCCTCGCCCAAGGAGGGACGCGCCCGATCACGGAACGGCGTCCATGGAGGAGGAAGGGCCGCTTCGGGCCCCCGAGGGACCCGAGGGGCCCGATGGCGTGGGAGGAGGTGAACACGGTCCGGTAGGTCCTCCGATCTCTTCCTCTTTTAATTCATTTTGGGTTTTGAAGCGAGCCGGGCGAGGAGGAAAGGGTTCGGAGAGTGTTGCACTCAAATGATGGACGCGTCCTAGACAGGGGACGCGTTCCTTTTGACTGATATGGGACCCCTTTCTTGGTGCAGGACATGGCAAGGACCCTGGGCCTGGCCGATGAGTGGGCGAGTGCGGACGAGCCGAGCCGCGTCAGGAAGGAGAGTCGCGGCAAGGCGAGGCTCGAGGACTGGCCCGTACGTCTCCCTGGACAGCAAGGGGGTGTACTGGTGCAGGACAGTGCCGACTTCCTGCGGCGGCAGAGAGAGAGTTACGCGGGGCTTCCCCAAGCTGGGGACACGCGTGACATCGGCGGCTCGCGCGCCCAGCTGTCAGAGACCAGGCGGCAACTGGCCGTCGCTCAACATGAGCTGTCGCTCCTGGTAAGTTACGTGCCGCCCTTTTAACTTCAGAATTTGGAGTTTCACTGACGGCCGTTGTTTATTTTGTTCCAGCGTGCCCAGTAGACAGTGACGGCGGGGATGATTGGTGGCACATCTTCCAGTTCCTCGGCCCCTTTTCTCGAGATTGCTTCCCTCCGGGAGCAACTTGTCGGTGCGGTGGCCCGTGCGACCCGGGCGGAAGAGGAGCGTGACGCCTGGGTGGCGACTGTAGCGGAGCTGCGGCATCGTGGTGAGGAGAGACCTTCTCCAGACATCCTGGAGTTAAGGGTTCTTCTGCAGATGATGAGGAGAGAGGTAGAGAGAGAGAAAGCCGAGAGAAGGTCCGAGCGACAGCGGGATCTGACCGAGAGGAGGGCCTTGGAGGCCCAAGTGAGGGAGCTCCAGCTGGGCCTTCAGGCCGTCGTGCAGAGGCTAGGAGGGATAGAGACGCGCTACGAGAGAGCGCGAGAGTACGGGGAGCGACTCCGCCAGTCCGGTCGCTTTGCCGCCAGTGGCTTCTTCGCCACGCCAGGGGAGGAGCAGCGAGTCACTGCTGCGGAGCAGGCTCCCAGAGGCGAGGCAGGTGCTACTGCACGGGGATCCCGGAGGCTTCTGAGGGACCTTCACCTCGGGGGAGAGGAGGAGAGTGCCCAGAGAGACGAGTGATGGTGAGGATTGGCGGGCTAGTGGACCCGTCACCTCTTTATGATTGTAGTACTTATGACAGCTTATGTAGAATTATGAATGGAGTGATTTGATTTTCTGATGCTTGTTTGTCCTTTTGTGCGTTCCTTCTTCCCTACACTTCTTCTCCTTTGCACTGTTCCCATGTGACGGATCTGTCGAGACTCCGCCTCGAGCGGAGAATCACGTCTTGTTGTGACCATTTTCCACGGGAATCTGCCGTCGAAGTCAATACTGACGGCCCTAGTTCCTTTTCCCGGATGTTGTGCCAAATTTTGCCGGCGTCCTCCAAAACATGATAGGGTATCCCTAGACAACATAGGGGCTATTCGTCCTATTCTTCGTCCAGTCAATCACCCTGTGCGAGCGGTGAAGCGACACATGGGGCCGCTTGGCCGGTGTCTTATGGCGAGGGCTATCATCGACAGGTGATGGAGGTAATCTTGGCCCGCACTCCTTCCATTTCTATAAATTCTTGTCCCTTTTATCTTCCCAGGTATATCGAGGAATAACTCGAGGAGCACAAGTTCTTACGGGAGAGGAGGAGTTCAAAATTCTGAGAGTTGGATGGAGGGCGAATCTTCCCATTCCTCGAAGAGAAGCAGGTCCAGTGGTAGTAGTTCCAGGAGGCTTTCAGACCTTGAAGGGCACTTCAGCGAAAGGGCCCAATCACAACTCGTAAGCCAAGTTTTCTTGCCCTTTTCTCATTCTTTCTTCCTTTCTTCTGACCAAACCTCACCCCCATTCCTTGTATGTGTAGGTTGTGATGAAATCACAAATCTTATGGGAGTTGGTAGTAGCAGCGTACAGGGGCCTCCCAGATTTTCAGAAGGCGAGGCTAGACGTGATGGGATTTGGTACCTTCCTTCGGATCGAGCCGATCAAGCCCGACCTGGTTCTGATCCAAGCCTTGTGTGAGAGATGGGACCCAGTGAGCCGGGCATTCCTGATGCCCTGGGGGCACATGGTGCCCAGCTTGGAGGATGTGGTCCGGATCACAAGCCTGAAGGTAGAAGGCGAGGCAGTGACCGGAGTCACTTACGCGGACTACAGAGAAGGTGCCCAGAAGTTACTGGGTTTGGACCTAGATGGTCGGAAGAACAGGTCGGTAGCTAGGGCGTCCCTCATGGATGCATTAGGGCTCATCGACACTCGTCGGTGGGACGACGAATCCTCAGAAGAGTTCATTGAAAGGATGGAAATAGGATGCCGTGCCGTGTACTGCACAGATTTCGGCAACTGGGAAAGATGTGACATAGATTTGACGAGATTTCTCCTCTTCCTTTTGGGGAGATTGGTACTGAGCTCGAAAGGGGATGGTATCCAATGTTGCTTCCTGGAGCTGCTGTCAGACCTTGGAAGAGTAGGGTATTATGCCTGGGGAGCCGCCATGCTGGCACACTTGTTTGCAGGCCTATTCCAAGAAACGGATCGTGAGATGACTGTGAGTGGTTTCACACCATTCATCCAGGTATTTTTTTTGGTTTTGCTTGTTTTGTATATTTTTTTTTTTGTTTTCGCAAGGTGCTGATGACCTGCGCCGAGCAGTTATGGAGCTATTATTACCTCCCTATGGGGAGAGCTTGACATTGGCGACCTGTGATGGTGCCGCTAGCCAGGCGGTGGGAACCCGTCATGACTGCGGCACCCCTAACCTACCAACTGATGGTGTTAAGGCGGGAGCTACAGGAGTTCCCTACGGCGATGGTAAACTGGAGACCCTACTCAAACATGGTCGATGCCAACCAGCCGTGGGTTCTAGCAAGTCGTGGCCGGTTCGGACGGGAACTATGGATGCACTGCCTGAATGAAATCGAGCCACTTCGGCTACGATTAGTTATGAGGACTTTAGGACTGGCTCAAGAATGGGTGGATTCAGCTGCGCCACCTCGTGTCGGGAGAAAGACGCGGGGACCGGCGACTTGCATTGACTGGCGCGTGCGATTCCCCGAACAGTATGAGGACTGGCAACGGGGTGGCACGATTGTAGAATCACAGGCGCGGGACAGCGAGGACTACTTGCGTCTATATAGGACAAAGTACGCAGAACGGTTCCAACCCCGGGGACTTGTGGAGGTAGGTTTCCCCTTTTTTTCTTCTCTTCATTCTCCTCTTCTTGATTTTTCTGGTGAAAATGCTGACTTGTAAGGCTGCAGGATGTCCGGGATGCCATGATAGCGAATTTACGAACTCGCTTGGCAGAGATGGAACAACAGTCGGGCGATGCCCGCGGAGCTACGAGCGCCTTGGTAGGTGTATAGTACATTCCTAATTAAATCCCCAGATTCCAGATGTTGGCTGTTAATTCACATGGTCGTAGCATGCCCAGATTGACGCGGCCTCCCCAGCGATGGGAGTAGGTGGTGCCTCTTCCAGCTTGTGGATTCCCACCTCAGAACTTGACTCGCTTCATGAGCAACTTGCTCACGCCACGCAGTGGTGAGGACACACGGCGCTATCCTCGACGGAGCACCCGGCACACCGCTACCTCCTTGTGGCTCGGCGACGGCGGCACCTTCTAGTTATCTTTTCATCATGTTTAGGCCATGTTGGGCCTTGGATTAGTCCCTGCGTGGACATTGCTTTCTAGTTGTGGGCCCTTGTAGGCCAATTGGACATTTTTTTATGCTTTGTAGGCTTATTTAGAGGGCAAAGGGTTAGTGGGCCATCTTGTGCTCCACTCCTCCTTGGCCCATGTGGGGACTTGCGCACCCACCCCTAGGGTTAGGGTTTTGGGCGCATCCCACCTCCTCCAAGTGGAGGAGGTAGCAGCCGCCTTCCTTTTTGGGCGCCCCCCTCTCCCTTCCCCTTTTCCCCTCTCCTCCTTTCCCCAACTCCATCCCTTCCTTCTCCCACTTAGATTTCTTTCTTATTTTCTAAGCTTGCTGAATTATGGGCCGCCTTTCTCTCCTTGGAGCTGGGCGCACCCCTCCCCTTCTAGCTAGATTAGGGTTTCCCCATCCCCTATAAGTAGTTCTCACCTTGTACCGATTACAGTTTACACATGATTTTGAATACAAGTGAGTATTGTGCAAAGCTTTTTGCGCCCTTCTCTCTCTCTCTCTTTCTTCTCCTGCGACGGGAGAACGGCGGGGTGTGACGCCTCAGCCCTCGGTGGACTCCGGGGTTCCCTCTTATCCTCATCTTCTTCCTCAACGGTTCGTGTGCGTGATTCCAGATTTCTGCCCCGACTTGTAGCAGAGCTCGCGCCCCCTTCTTGGACGAGTTTTGCAACGATCTATTTTCTGGAGATACGTCTGCGGATCAGCTTCGCGTCGGCGCCGGTTTTGCATCAATCGGGGATCGGCACTGCCCGTACCGATTTTCTCCGCCGACCTGCGCCAGCACCACTCTCTCTGCTCGCCCAGCGGGGAGGCCCTGATTGCGAATTTTCCCCAGGCCTCCACGCTGCGTCTTTTGCACTGGTTTCTTCAGGGTTCGTGGATCTCCGAGTTAACTTTCCAACACCGCCGACGGCGTTGCGTTTCGACATCGTCACCGTCCGTGGCGGTCGATCTCGTGGGGTTGCGCCAGCGTGTCTGCCCAGTCCGCCCAGCGAACCAGTCCTGACTTTCAACGACTCCTGCGGCTCGCACCGGCGTCGTCTGCCAGCGCCATTTGGCCGAGGGCGACCTCTGCCAATCAGCTGTCACCACCAACTGGCCCGGACTTGTTCGGGCACCAGAAGGCCGATTTCCAGATTTTACCGACGGCGTGCGCAGTTCTGTGTCCACAGAACCTGATCTGACTTTCCGCAGCGCCCACGGTCACCACCGGCGGATCCAGCGCGCCCCCTTTGGCCGGAGCGTTCCTCCATCAGTCAGCGACGCGTCCTCTCTGACGGTGCTTCAAACGGGCGTCGTATCAGCCCGTGAGACCCCCTCCGCTCAGGCGCGCGCGACACCGGTTTCGGCAGCGTTGCACCCGAACCTCCTCGCGGCCAACCCGTCACCGAGTGCGGCCCGTCAACCCGTGTCCGGCAGTCCCGAACGTATTGGTTGTAGCCTTTTACCTCCCTGCGAGGAGTGGGCCACTATTGGGTTGTATTTTATTGATCTCTGGTGTATCGGGGTTGTTGGTTCACGGCCGGGGTTCCTTCCCCACGCCTAGGCGTGGAGGTACGCGCTCCGACTCTCCTCCTTTTGCTTGCTCTTTTAGTATGTGATTGATTATGCCGCGTGAGAGAAGGTAGGCGTCTAGCCACTTTTTGCCATCACCGCGGATCGTGAGTGAGAGCATCCATCCCTAGCACTAGTCGAGCACCGAGCTAGGACTCGACTCCCCTTGTCTTTGGAGGTCGACTATACGCCTAGACACGTGCGCTTCCCTCCTTGGGACGGCCGAGGTCGGAGTTTCTGTTGAGAGAGGTCCCTCATTCTGTGGGATATCACGGTGGTCAGCCACTTGGCGACCCTTGAGCGTGCTACTGCTGGCCTGAGTTAGAGTCTTTTGTGAGTCTTAGTCCGTGTCGGTCCCCGTCCCGCGTCAAATTTGGTATCAGAGCCAGGTTACCAACTTGTCCTTACAGGTTGGGTCTTAGGGTCGTGTCTAGGTTTTGGTCGTGTCTTGTTTGAGTCTTGCATCTCTTTGCATTCGTGTCCCTCTAGGTCTTAGGGTGTCAGCCTACCCTCCACTTAGTCTCCTTTGCATGCCCACTCGGGGTGGTGCGGATTATCATCGCCCGGACGCCATGGGTGACCAACACCCACCTCAGGGACGCCCATCTCTAGAGGATCTGATTACCCAACTTATGACCCGTATGGACAGGTCCGACCAGTCCATCAAGGAGTTGACGGAGCATCTAGATGGCCGTCTGAAGATCATTGAGGATCGTGCCAGAGTGTCTGACTTAACCATCCAGGGCCTTGTTGGACGGTTTGGGAGAGTTGATGAAGTGCCCCACCAGGACCCTCCTAGAGCCGATCGTGCCCCTCTAGTTGCTGCCGTTCAAGCCCCTCGGGCTCAGGAGCGACGCCCCCGAGCCCCCGACTTTGATGACTATGGGTCCGAGAATGATTTTGAGGGGAATGGGCGCCAGTACCGTGGTCGTCGACCACATCAGGATGAGGATGATAGGATCCTTAGGACCGTCCGTGCCGATCCACCCACTTTCGAGGGGTCCCTTGACCCAAAAGTCTACATAGACTGGGAGAATAGCATGGATAGGTATTTCGAATGGGTTGAGATGTCTGAGCTTCGGCAAGTCCGATTTGCCAAGATGAAGCTCGTGGGGAGAGCCCAGACCTACTGGAGGAATGTCGAGAGCCTGATGTTGCAGAGGCAGGACCCACCCATAGAAACCTGGATTGACATGCGGCGTAAGCTCCGCGAGAAGTATGTCCCTCCTTCTTACCGCCAGAGGCTCATCGACCGATGGCAGACCCTTAGTCAGGGCGATCGGTCCGTGACCGAGTACATCGCCGAGTTTGACGAGTATTATTTGCGATGTGGAGTTGATGAGGAGAAGGGCATGCCTGTTTCGCGTTTTCGCCGTGGTTTGAGGCCCGAGTATCAGTATGAGCTCTACCGTCGCCAGGTAGACACTTTAGAGCTGGCTTACCAGGTTGCCCTAGAGTTAGAGCAATTTGAGTTGGAGTTTGGTCCCACCTTTCGTCAGGGGATGCCTAGTCAGCGGGGTCTTGACCCTCGCTCCACTTCCACCCAGTATGGTCGATATCCGGCGGCTCGGCCCGCGGAGCCTCTTCGCCAGGACCCCACTGGTCCCAGGCCTCGTCCACCCCTTCCTAGGGACCCGTTTCCTCCACCTCGCCAGCAGCCACCCTACCCCCCCCACACGCCCTACACTTCCACCTCCCGCACACCCTGCGCGTTCTCAGCCTTTACTCCCCGCGCCCCGTCATGATGACAAGGGCAAGAGTCCTATGACCGCTGGAGCCTCATCCAGTGCGGGCGCACGTAATAATTGTTACCGGTGTGGCGGATTTGGCCACTTTGCTGATAGATGCCCCACTCGAGAGAGGAAGGCCCTTGTCATGGCAGACCCCACTTCCACTGAGTCCCCCACTGAGCCTATTCCTGTTAGTTATGAGGTAGACCAGGACTTGGTTGAGGAGTTCTTCGATGATCTGCTCGAAGGAGAGCAGGATGGTGCTCAGGGTAGCCACTTTCAGGGTGACCCACAGTTAGGGGTAGTTAGGTGCATCCTAGCCCAGCCCCAGGTGAGTGACGACTGGCGTCGCACCACCATTTTTCACACCTTTTGCAGGCTTGGGGGTAAAGCTTGCAAGGTTGTCATTGATAGCGGGAGTTGCATCAACGCCATATCTACTGGCACTGTTACCCGCCTTGGGTTGACCCCAGTTGACCACCCTGCCCCCTATAGGGTTTCGTGGGTCGATTCTACCTCCATTCCTGTTAGACTCCGTTGCCTGGTGCCCCTTCAGTTCCAGACCTATCAGGATGAAATTTGGTGCGATGTTCTACCTATGGAGGTAGGTAGCATTATTTTAGGGAGGCCGTGGTTGTTTGACATGGATGCCACCCTACAGGGTCGTGCAAACACTTGCACATTTGATCACAACGGCCACAGGATCACCCTCCACCCAGCCCCACCTAGGGACCCTACTGTTAGGGGACCAGTCGGCCCTAGTGCCACGACCACCCCTCCCCAGGGGAAGGTCAGCCCACCACCACCACCACCTCCGGTGTCAGTTTCCACCCCCTCTCCCACCCTCACCATAGAGGCCCCTCCGACTAGGAGGTTGATGATCATCAGTCCCCGAGAGATGGAGAGAGAGGTTGCTAGTGGTGTCCCTCTTTTAGCTGTGGTTGTCAGGGAGACGGGTGAGGTGGTCCCCAGTCTCGAAGGAGTGACAGACCCTCAGTTAGCTGAGATGTTGCGAGAGTTTGCTGATATTTTCCCGGAGGACCTTCCCGAAGGCCTTCCACCATTGCGTGACATTCAGCATGAGATTGATCTTGTCCCAGGCTCGTCCTTGCCCAATCTTCCACATTATAGGATGAGTCCCGCGGACCACGCTGAGCTACAGAGGCAGGTTGATGAGTTGATGAGTAGGGGTTCCCTTCGGGATAGCAAGAGTCCCTGTGCTGTTCCCGCCCTGCTAGCGCCGAAGAGGGATGGCACATGGCGTATGTGCATCGATAGCCGTGCGATCAATAAAATCACGGTTAAGTATAGGTTTCCCATTCCCCGGCTGGATGACTTGCTTGATATGATGTCGGGAGCCACGATTTTCTCGAAGATCGATCTTAGGAGTGGCTATCACCAGGTAAGGATCAGACCAGGTGATGAGTGGAAGACTGCATTTAAGACCAAGGATGGTCTTTACGAGTGGTTGGTCATGCCCTTCGGGCTGACTAACGCCCCTAGCACCTTCACGCGGTTGATGACACAGGTGTTGCGTCCTATGATTGGAGTGTTCTTGGTCGTCTACTTCGACGACATCTTGATTTATAGCCGCACTAGGGAGTTACACCTAGACCACCTTAGGCAGGTGTGTGTTGTTCTGAGACGGGAGAGCTTGTTTGCCAACCCTAAGAAGTGTAGCTTCATGACTGACCAGGTTTCTTTCTTAGGGTTCATTATGTCCCGTGACGGAGTCTCCGCTGATCCGGAGAAGATCCGTGCCATAGTGGAGTGGCCCGAGCCCCGCTCACTCCACGATGTTAGGAGCTTTCATGGTCTGGCGACATTCTATCGCCGTTTCATTAGGGGGTTCAGTTCTATCACCGCCCCGATCACGGATTGCATCCGTAAGGGCGAGTTTACTTGGACGAAGGCTGCTGCCACAGCCTTCCAGACTATCAAGGATCGCATGACCCAGGCACCCGTTCTTACACTTCCTGACTTTTCTAAGGTGTTTGAGGTTACATGTGATGCCTCAGGTGTAGGCATAGGAGGTGTGCTTAGCCAGGAGTCCCACCCTATAGCCTTTTTCAGTGAGAAACTCAATGATGCCAAACTGCGTTACTCTACTTATGACAAGGAATTCTACGCAGTTGTCCAGGCTTTGCGCTATTGGAGGCACTATCTCCTCCACCAGGAGTTCGTGCTCTTTTCTGACCACGAGGCTTTGAGATTTCTCCACACCCAAAAGAAGTTGAATGCCAGGCATAGTAGATGGGTGGAATATTTGCAGGAGTTTACATTCGTTCTCAAGCACAAGGCAGGTGCTGAGAACAAGGTGGCCGATGCTCTTAGCCGGCGGGTGATGTTGATATCCACCATGAATGTTCAGGTGGTTGGTTTAGAGAAGTTGAAGGAGGCCTACATTGATTGCCCGGACTTCGGTCCCATCTATTCTGCCCTTCAATCAGGACCGTCCCGTGAGTTTAGCGAGTATGTCCTTCAGGATGGTCACTTATTTCGAGGTGATAGGTTGTGCATCCCACGGACTTCAGTTCGTGATTTTCTTACGTGGGAGCTTCATGCAGGAGGTCTTGCCGGCCACTTCGGCCGAAACAAGACCATAGAGGCTGTTGAGCACCGTTTTTGCTGGCCCAGTTTGAAGAGGGATGTGGCCCGCATAGTTGCCCAGTGTCGTATTTGTGCCCTAGCGAAGCAGAGGAAACAGAACACTGGCCTTTATACCCCTCTGCCTGTCCCTGATAGTCCTTGGCAGGATATCAGCATGGACTTTGTGCTTGGTTTGCCCCGTACTGCACGGCGGCATGATTCTATTTTTGTTGTGGTTGACCGCTTCTCCAAGATGGCCTTGTTTATTCCTTGTTCCAAGACATCGGATGCCTCTAGAGTTGCCAGGTTGTTCTTCACCCACTGTGTGTCCAGGTTTGGGTTGCCACGTACCATTGTTTCTGATAGGGATGTGCGTTTTACGAGCTATTTTTGGAAAACCCTTTGGCGGATGATGGGCACCCAGTTGAAGTTCTCCACCGCATACCACCCCCAGACTGACGGTCAGACAGAGGTAGTCAATAGAAGTCTAGGGGATCTTTTGAGGTGTCTAGTGCGTGATAGAGTTGGAGATTGGGACCTTATCTTACCATTAGCAGAGTTTGCATATAATGATTCGGTCAATAGGTCTACAGGGTTGAGTCCATTTGAGATTGTCACTGGTCGAAGACCTAGAAAGCCGATTGATTTGATTCCCTCCCCCATTCAGTCCCGAGTCTCTGAGTCAGCTGAGTCTTTTGCGGAGCATATTAGACAGTTGCATGACCATGTCCGTCGTCATATAGAGGCCAGCAACGCACGTTACAAGGAGTTAGCTGACGCGCACAGACGCACACGTGAGTTCCGCGAGGGAGAGTACGTCATGGTCCGGGTTAGACCGGAACGGTTTCCTTCGGGAGCCGTAAAGAAACTCCAAGACCGCGGTGCAGGACCATTCAGAGTGTTGAGGCGTATTGGGTCGAACGCGTATGAGATCGAGCTACCAGACAACTACGGGATCAGTTCGACGTTCAATGTCTCTGATCTGGTAGCTTATCGGGATCCCGCGGTGATACCCAGTGAGTTATTTGGGCCTGACCCTCCTGTTGTGAGTGATACACCTACTGAGAGTCCACCTCCTCCAGCCCCATTACAAAAACGCGAGCATATAGATTGCATACTGGATGAGCAGGTGACTACTACCAGGAGCGGAGCCTACCAACGCTTCTTAGTGCGTTGGAGAGGGCGCCCCGAGTCGGACAACACCTGGATTACACGTGGAGAGCTGGAGCGGATCGATCCGGACCTGCTGGAGCGGTACCTCAGCGACCGTGACCCTTACTCGACGGGGTCGAGTTCTTCCCACCCGGGGAGAATTGGTGAGGACACACGGCGCTATCCTCGACGGAGCACCCGGCACACCGCTACCTCCTTGTGGCTCGGCGACGGCGGCACCTTCTAGTTATCTTTTCATCATGTTTAGGCCATGTTGGGCCTTGGATTAGTCCCTGCGTGGACATTGCTTTCTAGTTGTGGGCCCTTGTAGGCCAATTGGACATTTTTTTATGCTTTGTAGGCTTATTTAGAGGGCAAAGGGTTAGTGGGCCATCTTGTGCTCCACTCCTCCTTGGCCCATGTGGGGACTTGCGCACCCACCCCTAGGGTTAGGGTTTTGGGCGCATCCCACCTCCTCCAAGTGGAGGAGGTAGCAGCCGCCTTCCTTTTTGGGCGCCCCCCTCTCCCTTCCCCTTTTCCCCTCTCCTCCTTTCCCCAACTCCATCCCTTCCTTCTCCCACTTAGATTTCTTTCTTATTTTCTAAGCTTGCTGAATTATGGGCCGCCTTTCTCTCCTTGGAGCTGGGCGCACCCCTCCCCTTCTAGCTAGATTAGGGTTTCCCCATCCCCTATAAGTAGTTCTCACCTTGTACCGATTACAGTTTACACATGATTTTGAATACAAGTGAGTATTGTGCAAAGCTTTTTGCGCCCTTCTCTCTCTCTCTCTTTCTTCTCCTGCGACGGGAGAACGGCGGGGTGTGACGCCTCAGCCCTCGGTGGACTCCGGGGTTCCCTCTTATCCTCATCTTCTTCCTCAACGGTTCGTGTGCGTGATTCCAGATTTCTGCCCCGACTTGTAGCAGAGGTCGCGCCCCCTTCTTCGACGAGTTTTGCAACGATCTATTTTCTGGAGATACGTCTGCGGATCAGCTTCGCGTCGGTGCCGGTTTTGCATCAATCGGGGATCGGCACTGCCCGTACCGATTTTCTCCGCCGACCTGCGCCAGCACCACTCTCTCTGCTCGCCCAGCGGGGAGGCCCTGATTGTGAATTTTCCCCAGGCCTCCACGCTGCGTCTTTTGCGCTGGTTTCTTCAGGGTTCGTGGATCTCCGAGTTAACTTTCCAACTCCGCCGACGGCGTTGCGTTTCGACATCGTCACCGTCCGTGGCGGTCGATCTCGTGGGGTTGCGCCAGCGTGTCTGCCCAGTCCGCCCAGCGAACCAGTCCTGACTTTCAACGACTCCTGCGGCTCGCACCGGCGTCGTCTGCCAGCGCCATTTGGCCGAGGGCGACCTCTGCCAATCAGCTGTCACCACCAACTGGCCCGGACTTGTTCGGGCACCAGAAGGCCGATTTCCAGATTTTACCGACGGCGTGCGCAGTTCTGTGTCCACAGAACCTGATCTGACTTTCCGCAGCGCCCACGGTCACCACCGGCGGATCCAGCGCGCCCCCTTTGGCCGGAGCGTTCCTCCATCAGTCAGCGACGCGTCCTCTCTGACGGTGCTTCAAACGGGCGTCGTATCAGCCCGTGAGACCCCCTCCGCTCAGGCGCGCGCGACACCGGTTTCGGCAGCGTTGCACCCGAACCTCCTCGCGGCCAACCCGTCACCGAGTGCGGCCCGTCAACCCGTGTCCGGCAGTCCCGAACGTATTGGTTGTAGCCTTTTACCTCCCTGCGAGGAGTGGGCCACTATTGGGTTGTATTTTATTGATCTCTGGTGTATCGGGGTTGTTGGTTCACGGCCGGGGTTCCTTCCCCACGCCTAGGCGTGGAGGTACGCGCTCCGACTCTCCTCCTTTTGCTTGCTCTTTTAGTATGTGATTGATTATGCCGCGTGAGAGAAGGTAGGCGTCTAGCCACTTTTTGCCATCACCGCGGATCGTGAGTGAGAGCATCCATCCCTAGCACTAGTCGAGCACCGAGCTAGGACTCGACTCCCCTTGTCTTTGGAGGTCGACTATACGCCTAGACACGTGCGCTTCCCTCCTTGGGACGGCCGAGGTCGGAGTTTCTGTTGAGAGACGTCCCTCATTCTGTGGGATATCACGGTGGTCAGCCACTTGGCGACCCTTGAGCGTGCTACTGCTGGCCTGAGTTAGAGTCTTTTGTGAGTCTTAGTCCGTGTCGGTCCCCGTCCCGCGTCACGCAGCGTGCTGCGGAGGCAGAAGGGATGCTCCGTATACAGGTAAAAGTTTCAGCGTTGAGTTCTCTATGTTTACGCCTTATCGCGTATCTGAGATGGTACACTCGGCAGGAGAAGGAGATGGAAGAAGCGCTTGCCCAAGCTGCGCAGAAGGAGGCTAGGATAGCAGAACTGGAGAGGGAACTGCGGCGTCATCCTGATGACGACTCATCCAGGGATGCTATGGAACTGAGGATCACTCTCCAGTTAGAGAGGGAAGACCGTGAGAGAGAACGGGCAGAGAGGGAAAGAAACGCAGAGAGAGAAAGAGCCAACAGTTTGGCTGAAAGGGAGGAGCGAAGGGCCATGGAGGCCCAACTATTCGAACTCCGAATCGGCCTTGATCTTGCTGAACAGTGGCTGAGAGATGGTGAGGAGCGCTACCGAAAAGCACGAGAGCGTGGCTTTCGTGTTGGTAGTTTCTCTGCTGCTTCCGCGGATCAACGCCGAGATGTGGGAATAGGAAGAGGAGTACAGAGCGGCAGGAGTACCGCTTTTCGTAGTTGGGTAGCACCTTTGAGAGTGTTTTGCCCGGAGAGTAGTGGGACGAGTAATGCAAAGAGAGAGGGCGGAACTTGATGTAAATTTTTTTGGTTTTTGGAATAAAACACAAGGTTTGGTTTGTCTGTTTTTTTTACCTTTGCTTCAGTTACCTGAATCCCTGCACATATCACTGAAACAAACAAATCAGAATTTCTGTTCTGACTTGGCCCCTTGCTCAATAAGCAAATGGTCACTGTGACTGTCCTTGATAACTGGTCAAGGGGCCAAGCCTTTATTTAACGAAGGCAAGGGAAAGATGCGGTGATGATAAATGCGACAGGCAAGCACACGAATGCAAGCGGTATTAAAGTGAGATGCTGCACGCAAATGTAATCATGCAAAATTGACTTGTTTTCTTTTTTATATTTGACATTTTTTTTGTTTTATCATAAAAAGATTTTTTTTGTTTGCAAATATGTACATTTCTCTTTTCCATTTTTTTTTGTGCTTTTATCATTTCAATTTTTTTATTGCTAACGCCCGGCAAGCACCCAAATGGCACCTTACCTACGTGAGACAGGGGTTTCTTACTAACCTCCCAGGTATCTTAAGTGCACATCTAGGTTGATTTGGGCCTCTAGACCCCTCGAATGACGATCCCGCCGGCTAAGACTTACCCTGATGACAATACCGTCATGCCATGCTTAGGCTCCCAGTTGCTTCCGACCACAGGGATTCACCCAAAAGGTGTTTGAGGTAGATGATTTGCCCGACCCGGGTCTGTTTCCTCACAACTCTAGATGGTATAAGATGGAACACCCTGGAACCCTAACGACCAACCGCGCGACGCTGACCCGGAATCAGACGCCGTCGCACCCATAGGTGACGCGCTTGCATTGGCCTAAGCCCGAGGTTAAACAAGAAGACATCAAGGTGGTAAACAGGGGTCTTGACTAGCCAGAAACACGGAGACTCCTTCGCAGCGATAGCTTTTACTTTTCAAAGTAGGCAACCAAAATGTGTATATTAAAATAAGGTCGCAGACCCTGGGCAGTTTTCACCTTTCAGAAACTCCATCGAACCTTCATCTTTAGAGGGAGAAGGAAGAGCGTAGGGGATAAACCTCCTGAGAGGACCGGCAAAGCCGTTAACCCGGCGAGCGAATAAGGGCCCATTAACTCTTTCCTTTCGGACAACTTCGGACCAAATCTCGAGCATTTACATTCCACGGCCCCCCTTTGTGGATTCAGACTTTTGCTTTGAGGGGTTCCGTTTATCGTACCAGGCACGGTCACGACCAGGCTTTTCTCTTGATTTTGATTTTGTATTTCTTTCTGTGAGGGAGATATAGTCGTTTGACATTGGTGGGCTCCCTCTTCGTATGCCTGCGGGGACACTGCCCTCTTCTCGTGCTCTGATCGATGCTCGAGGAAATGGGTCCTACTCTTGCCTTTGGGGTTTGAGTTTCAGTTTCTCATGCTCAGCGTTTTAAGGGCGCCGACTGTCTCATTTGGTCGAAGAGAAAAGAATAAAGATTACAGCTTCCGGAGATCTTCTAGGTGTGGCCCTACCGTAGGTGATGCTACCAACTTTTTTGAATAAAATACATAAGTGAACACATGTTAGCTTCCTTCGAGCGAGCATAGGCCGACGTGGCCGGACAGGGGTCTCCACGGTTCTGGCAAACCAAGACCCGGTGCCTACCAAGCCTTAATGGGCCCTATCCTAACATGAAGGTTAGATGCAGGGACTTAACTACATGGTGCCTGCCAGGCATCGGCATTTTGAATTTTCCATATTTTTAGTGGTTTTCAATATTTCCTTGTTTTTGATGTTTTTTTTATCTTTTCATCATTCATTTTTTTTGTTTTGTGCTAAGGGTAGTATTTCTTAAGATAAAGCCCATTCCAAGGGTGGGATAACTCGGTCCCTTCGGCGTTGATTAGCTTGTAGGCGTTGCCAGGGTACACGGCTTGAATTACAAATGGTCCTTCCCAATTGGGTTGGAGCTTAGAACGCGGCCCTCCAGGTTTGACAAAAATTCTTTTTACGACCATCTCACCGACTTTGAATTTTCTCTCAACGACTTTCTTTTGGTAAAAGCGAGCGAGTCTATTTTGATACACACGCGCGTGTTCGGCGGCGGCCAGCCGCTTCTCATCCAAGAGTTCCAACTGGGCGAGGAGTGAATTACGACGATCGTCGAGGGGAAATTCCTCATCCAATTGTACCCTGAGAGAAGGGATCAGAGTCTCGTACGGGACTACCGCTTCCATACCATAAGTGAGGGCAAATGGAGTCTGCCCGGTGGGGGTACGGATTGAGGTGCGATAGGCCCATAGGGCTTCGATAAGCTTTTCTGGCCAGTCTGAAAACTTACTAGACTCGCAGGTTTTTTTGATGATTTTGAGCAATGTTTTATTGGTGGCCTCCGCTTGACCGTTACCTTGTGGGTAATAAGGCGATGAATGATGCAACGCAATTGCGTACCTTTTGCAGAGGTCCTGTAGGTCCTGAGAAATGAATTGTGGCCCATTGTCGGTGACGATCGTGCTTGGGACGCCGAATCTGGCGAGAATGTTCTTCATGATGAACTTGCAGACTGTTGACGCCTTGATCTCCGCGTAAGCTTCGGCTTCGGCCCATTTGGTGAAGTATTCCGTCGCAGTAAGGATGAAAGATTTCTGCTTGGTGAGGGAATTGGGATCACCTAAGGGACCAATGATGTCGAATGCCCACATGGAGAAAGGCCATGGGGAGGATATTGGATGAAGTGAGGAAGATGGTGAATGGATTTTATCGGCGTGAAGTTGACACTTGACACACCTACGGACATAGACAGCACAATCCTCTTCCATAGTGGGCCAATAAAAGCCTTGACGAATGATCTTCTTGGCGAGCATCTGACTATTCACGTGGCCACCGCACACACCCGAGTGCGTCTCTTCTACACATTTCCAAACCTCATCGTCATCAAGACATCTTAACAGAATACCACTAAGGCTCCTCTATAGAGTAGACCTCCAACCAATGTATATTTCTGAGCCACCCTTCTTATGGCTTTCTTGTCCTCTGTGGTGGCCCCTTCAGGATAAGACTGATTTGGCAATATTTGACAATTTCATAGAACCATGGTTTCTCTTCATCAGCCAGTTCTTCTTCGGCCTCTGCCAACATGAGCTCCCTCTTCTCAAGGATATCTTCCTGCAGGATCTTCCTTGCTATCCTGTCTTTGATGTTTACGTAGGAAGCATCATCGACTGCAGGGGCGTGAAGTTTGTAGATGGAAATGGACTTAAACCATCTTCCTAGAGGGAACCTTATGGATGATGCCAATGAGGCGAGGGCATCGGCGAGAATATTCT
The DNA here is from genome assembly GCA_022559845.1 of Amorphophallus konjac. Lineage (NCBI taxonomy): Eukaryota > Viridiplantae > Streptophyta > Magnoliopsida > Alismatales > Araceae > Amorphophallus > Amorphophallus konjac. Next base: position 164,875,231 of record CM040125.1, on the reverse strand, counting down.
GATGACGAGGGATATGAACAAAGATCAGTTTTGTGAACAGTTTGGCAAAGGCAGCAGTGAGTTCTTGGTATGGCTTGAGTTTGGGATCGCGAGTGCGATACTTAGTGAGTACCTGGCGAAGGATGAGTTGACTATCACCTACGACTCGCAACTCAGTGATACGAAAAGAATGAGCGAGTCCTAGGCCAGCTAGAAGAGCTTCATATTCGGCTATATTGTTGGTGACTGAAATTTGAGCTGGTATGCCAATGGGAATGTGAGGCCTTCCGGCGACAGGAGGGCGATGCCGATTCCTCTCCCTTGAGAATTCAGAGCTCCATCAAAATATAGTGTCCACATTGGCTCATCTGATTGGTTGATGGACATTAGTTCCTCATCTGGAAACTCTGATTGGACGGGATCGAACTTGGGAAGAGGATGGTGAGCGAGATGCTCGGCTATGGCATAACCTTTAATCGCCTTTTGCTGGATGTAGGTGATGTCGAACTGAGAGAGAAAACTTTGCCAGCGTGCTAGCCTATCCGTAAGGACGGCTTTCTCCAGAAGGAATTTGATAGGATTCATTCGAGCAATCAAGTGGACTTCGTGAGCCAAGAAGTAGTGCTTCAATTTCTGCACTACCCAAACGAGGGCAGCACAGGTTTTCTCCATGCCGGTGTACTTCTGCTCACAGGGATTGAGAAGTTTGGACAAGTAATAGGTTGCCCGTTCCTTGCCTTCTTCATCAGCTTGTGCGAGGACGGCTCCCACGGAGTCATCCAAGACTGAGATGTAAAGGATCAGAGGTTTTTCTGGTTTAGGTGGAATGAGAACGGGTGGACTAGCCAGATATTCCTTCAACCCTTCAAAAGCTTTCTGACATTTAGAATTCCAGTGGAATTCTACTCCTGGCTTGGTCAACTCGTAGAGAGGTCTACACCTTTGTGAATGTTGAGACACAAACCGACGAATAAACTGCAGCCTGCCGATTAAACCTCGGACTTCCCTCAAATTCTTGGGAGGCGGCATATCCCTGATAGCCTTGACTTTGTCGGGATCTATCTCGATCCCTCTTTTACTCACAATGAACCCCAGCAATTTACCTGACGACACACCAAACACACACTTTTTCGGGTTCATTTTCAATTGGAATTCTCTTGACCTTTGCAAGACCTTAGCCAAAACTTCTGGATGTTCCATCCTGGTCCTTGATTTCACCAATAAGTCATCCACATACACTTCCAGATATATGTGCATCATGTCATGAAATATGGCCATCATCGCTCTTTGGTAAGTAGCTCCAGCATTCTTTAACCCAAACGGCATGACCACGTAACAATATGTTCCCCAAGGGGTAGTGAATGACGTCTTTTCCTGATCTTCTTCTGCCAAACGAATTTGATTGTATCCTGAAAATCCATCCATGAAAGAGAGGGTTTCAAAACCTGCCGTGTTATCAATCAACACATCAATGTGAGGTAAGGGAAAATCATCCTTTGGACACGCGCGGTTAAGGTCCCGGAAGTCGATGCAAATCCTGACTTTCCCATCTTTCTTCATGACCGGGACAATGTTCGCCACCCATTGAGGATAAAGAACGACTCTAATGAACCTGGCTTTGTGGAGCTTATCGACCTCTTCTTTCATTTTCAAAGCCATCTGAGGGTGGAAACGCCTTAACCTTTGTTTTACCGAGATGGACCCTGGTTTTAGGGTTAAACGGTGTTCGACCAAGGTTGAATCCAAACCCGGCATATCCTCGTAGCTCCATGCAAACGTGTCCTTATATTCCTTGAGGACCTCAATTAATGCCTCTTCTTCAGAGGGTGGTAGGTTGTCACTTATGAGGATGATCCTAGGGTCTTCCTCAGTCCCCAAGTTGACTTCTTTGGTGGATTCTTCTACGGCGGTTGACGGCTCGTCGAATCTCCTCATTCCGCTAGCGTATGCGCCCGCCGCATCCTCATATTCTTCACCCTCATCTTCAGTGGGGCATTCTTCATTCGTGATCTCGTAGACTCCATACCCTTCATCAGATGCACAGTCGCCCTCGCATTCTATTTCGGGTAGCTGGATGGGATTTTCTAACAACTGGGGGATGGCAAGAAGGGCCTGACACCTGGCGGCCAAATCCAGAAGGAATCGATGAGGGATCTGCCTACCCTTGGATTTCTTCCTAGGTACTACCCTTGGCATATCATTCCTAGATTGACTGACAATATTTACAGACGAAGAGGAAGATGAGGAGGATGGTGTAGAATGTACAGGAGAAGACCCCTCAGAGGAGGGGTAGAAAAGGTCGCTCATCGGACCTTGGACGGGTGGTCCGCAAGGCGGTACGCACCCGTGGGAGATGTAGGAGGTTTCCTCAACGAAGATGTGTTGTTGGAGAGTTTGAAAATTGACGTTTTTTTTTTCGTTTTCATTTTTAATGACAAAGCAGTGAAAAGAGATTGGAGGAGAGAGGAAAGTGGTTATGGCTAGAGGATTGTGGGGCTCGTAGAGCAGATCATGGTTGAAGACCTGGCGTGGATTGAAAAGCCCGTGTAGGTATGTAAGCAAAGAAGGGGACCTGGGAAGATCATCAGACAATTGTCTGGCCCAGGAAGAAGATATCAGCAAAGGCTGAGACGAGTGGATGGAGAAGATGGCGGCTAATGAGCCGTCGATGGTAATGTTGAGGACGGATGAAGATCCGTCGATGACATGGTCCTTCTGGCGAGGACGAGGATAGTTTGGAATCTTGGCAAGAGTGGTAATATTCTCTGGTATCTCGGAGATCAATGGTGGTCCTTCAAGCTGTGGGGACGAGAACATCCTTTCCAGTGCAACAGAAATGTCCCGTATGTCGAACCATTTATTCCACTCGCATTCCGGATCTTTGATCTTGCCTCTTTTGGTGATCCTCGGACATTTTTCAGCAAAATATACAGCATGTGATTCCCCATATGCTTCTCGTGGGTGATCTCCCATCTGAATAACGGGCCCTCTGTTGAAGTGGTTTGATAGAGTCCACGTGAGGGGCTTCCAATCTGCCTTGAACGGTCCTTTGAAGCCTAGGCCAAACCTACGGTTCGGCCTAATTTCTTTTGGCGGCTTGAGCATACCCTGTAACTATGCGCCCAGACCTTTTCCCTGTTGATAGCCGATGTTCCTCATAATCTCCCAACCTTTGGAGTGAAAAGGGAGACAGGATGTTGCGGTTGCCCTGACCGGCTCCTTTGGTGCTAGTGGAACATGAGATGGATCACGTACGTCTAGCAGTGACAATATGGGCCGATGAGACGGCCAAACAGAAGGCAGAGAGGTGTTGATAGCATCCACTGTGTGAAGGACAGGTGTACTGACCACTTTAATAATTCTCCCATTGTAAGGAAACTTCAGGCACTGATGGTTGGTGGATGGCACAGCGTCCATGGCTTCGATGTAAGGGCGACCCAGTATAGCCTTAAATGTGGGGTCCATGTCGAGGACATGGAATTCCGTGGAGATTGCCATGGGGCCTAGTTCTGCCTTCAGAATAATCATCCCCTGCGGCGGCCTTTTGCTATTGTCATAAGCCGTGACCGTGATCGAGGAAGGTCTTATTTGTTCCTCGTTGACCCCACACAACTGAAGAGTGCTCATGGAGATCACATTTATGGATGCACCCGTGTCCACAAGACACGGGTTTATGGATACCCCATTAATTTTTATTGAAATGCACAATGCATATTTCTGAGATTCCTTGGGAGCGAGCTCGTAGTTGTGGAACATGATGGCTGGTTGTGTGTCTGTTGGGGTTAGGACGGTCGAAATCTTCTCCACGGGGAGGTCTTCATTAACCATGACCTTTTGAAGATATTCCATCAAGGCCGCCTGGTGGGATGTGGATCTTTGAAGTAGCTCTAGGATGGAGATCCGGGCAGGCGTCTTGTCCAATTGTTTCAGTAGATCATACTGTGTTCCAGGGATAGCTCTTTCTGGTTGTTCTGCATCATCCTTCTCTGGCTGAGATTGCTCGGGATTCTGACTGTTGTGGGGGAAAACCCTGTGGAAAATCCTTCCACTCCGGAGCACCATTGCCTGCAGCTTTTGTACCTCTGTGGGGGTAGTAGTGGATTTTAACAGGGGTTTGAGGGGTAGTAGTGGAGGAATGGTTGATGAAGTAGGGGTGATGACGGGAGTAGGGATTCTGATGAGGGGTTTGTTAGGTGGAGGCATGGCGGAGGTAGAGGGGATATCGCGCGGATTATGAAGGATAAGGGGTTTGGAAGGTGGAGGTGGAGGTAAGGTTTGAAACGGGTAAAGGTTTTGAGGCGGATGGTGGGTGATGAGTGGTTTTGAAGGCATTAGTGGTGATGTGGTGGAGAAAGACGGGGTTATGTATGGTGGACGGATGATAAGGGGTTTAGAAGGCGTAGGGGTAAATGTGGTAGAGGTGGATGGTAAAGTGGGGGAGTGGGAGAAGGTGAGAGGGTGTGAAGGCGTAGTAGAAAGTGTCGGTTGATAGGAGGTCGGGGTGCGGATGAGAGGGCGTAATGGTAGTGGAAATGGTGAAGGCGATACCGATGCGGGTTGATGAGAGAGAGGTGCTACCCGGGCAAGGTGAGGGGGTTGCATGACGATAGGGTTGGAGGTATAAAGGATGGAGGTACTTTCCTGGTGCCACACCTGCTCTCTCCCGACTTCCGGGAAGGAGGAGATGGGGTTAACCTGATGATTGGGCTGTTGGTGCTCCGGTAGTGGATTCTGGATTATGCCCATGTCGGGCTGTTGTTGTGGGGCCTGCTGAGGCTGCTGTTGTTGTTGTGGTTGCTGCTGCTGCTGCTGTTGTAACTGCTGCTGTGGCCTCTGAGGAGGTCTCCTAGCCTTGAGAGCCGCGACGTACCGTCTCATCTCATCCCAATCTATTTGATGTTCATCATTCATATCATGGATGTAATCTTTGAAATGGAAGCAGTAATCCACTGTGTGTCCCGGCTGCCTGTGGTAGACGCAGTATTTGGAGGTATCAACATTGGGGGGCCAGGCGGGCCTTTCTCTGGGTAGGGCGAGTTGGTTTGATGCCATGAGGGCATTAAAAATATCTGCTAAGGTTTCTGGCAATGGTGGATAGTAGGCTCTCTTAGGACCGAGCGGCCTCCTTTGTTGCTGTTGGGGACCATAGTTCCCCGGGGGTGGAACTTGGTTGTACTGAAGCAGTGGTTGTTGTTGTTGAGGTTGTGGTTGTTGTTGCTGGGGTTGGCGTAATGGAGGCATATTATCCTGGGGTGGATTATTTTGGGGTGGAGGACGGAGAGGGAAAGGACCTGATTGAAGGGGTAGTCGGGGCATTTGTTGAGGCCTTGGGTTGACTGCATAGTTGGCATTGTTGACCGCACTGACTTGCTCATTTGTCACGACCCCTTCTGTGGCTCCGCCCGGGACACCAGCGCCTGTCTTTCTGACCACTTTGGGCTTTGGCGACTCAAACATGTTCATGATGGGGGAGTCTTTTAGCTGGGTTTGGATGTATCGGGCCCTTTCATAGAGTTCCTCCATTGTAGTAAGTTTATTCATGGCGAGGACGTGTCTGAACTGCGGGGTTGCATTAGACACAATCATTTTCACTTGTTCGGGCTCGGAGAGGGTATCCCTTATTCTTTCCGCCAGAGACCTCCATCTATCAGCATATCGGACAAAATCCTCGTCGGGTTTCATCTTTTCGGCCACTAGGTCGGTAATGGAGAGTGAGGGACCGACCCTATCCCTATATTTCTGCAAGAACCTTCTCTGCACTATTTCAAAATTCTCGGCCTCGCGGGGCTCCAGAGAATAGAACCATTCAAGCGCGGGACCATCCAATGATCTCCGAAAGAGGTATGCCAGGGACCTCTGATCGTTTTGCCAATAAGAGGACTCATACATGAAGTCCTTGAGGTGAATGAAGGGGTTGCCGGTACCATTGTATCTGCGGTACGTGGGCATTTCGGAGGGAGGGAGATGAATGACGGGGAGGATTGGCAAAGCAACCTCCGGGGTGACTTTCACGTCCACCATTCTTCTCAGATTTTGAAACTGCTCGTCCATGCGATTGAACCTATTGAGGAGCGATTGGGCGAGCTCCTCTGGGGGTGAAGGTGGCACTTGCCATTGGGGGAGAAACTGTCTCCCGGAGACTTGAGGGGGAAACCCGGAATGAGAGGGAACTGTCGGACCACCGACAGTTGGCCCTGGCTGAAACGGTGTGTGAGGAACACCGGGAGTTTGAGATTGTGACGGGAATTGGAATGAGGGAGGTTGTTGGCTCGCTTGTCCTTGAAGCGAGGGAGACTGGATGGCTTGCGCCAATGAAGGAGATGGAATGGCCTGCACGGACTCGTGGAGAGGTGCGATAGCCGGAGTTGACTCCTGGGGCGTGGGGGAAACAGATTTCCCCTTTAGAATGGCCTGGAAGGCCCGGAGCTGTTCAGAGGTAAGCTCCGTGTTGGCGAGGACGCCCAGTAAGGAAGTGATATCCTGTGGCGGGGACGTGTCCCCGGCAATAACCTGCACCTCATGCGAGGGGTCATGAGAAGGACCCGAGTCCATAGCATAGACTCGCGGGTCGGCTGTCAAACCACGGCTAGGGTGGTTCTCCTCAGAAGACTCGTGAGACATGCTCACAGTTCTCCCAGAACGCAAAAACATACACTAGCAAGTAGGTAGCAGAGATTATCAAACAAGTGGATGCCTTTACGCCTTTTTTTTTGTTTTGATTTTGATGATTTTTTTGTGTGTTTTTAGCGAGATCCGAAGTTCACACAAGATAGGGACCCTAGTTTATTTTTGTTTCACCGCCGTGTCAGCTAGGGTCTCTCGTCTCACCACGAATGAAATGACTAACTTCGGGGAACTTCAATGGTACAACCAGCCCAGTGAACGAAGAGGAGATTCTTCGATGTCGGGGACATACGGAGGTCCCAGTGTAGGAGATTCTAGTCCGTTGAGAGGAATTCCCAAACGGAGAGTCCTTCCTTCACCGGGAAAGGGTGATCCTCAAAAAAAAATGAAAAAAAGGATAGAAAAGAGGAATGGATGTATGCAATGGAATGCTGACAGATATATGGAGTGGGAAAATAACAGAAATAACAAACATGTAATAAACAAAGAACCAATCAGAACTGACGGTGCTGCCGTGAGCACAACGGGGGCGCGCGCGGGCGCCAAGGTGGAGAGGCACGGGTGGTGCCGAACTTGCAAGGGTAGCCGAGAGGAAGCAGTAGATCGTCCCACCGTGATCGCCAATCTGTGAGCGACGTCACGCGGTTCGGAGTTCGATGGAGCGGGGAAGAGGATGCGGAGAGCGCGCGGGCTCCTTCTTTTTTGTTTGTTTTGCTGTTTGCTGCAACACAGAGATGAGAGAAGAGAGAGAAGGGGCCACCACGGGAGATTGCTCCGGCGGGGCGAGCGGGACAAGTATAATATAGCAAGATATGGGGTTCAAACGGCCATAGCGGGAAGTGACTCGCCGCGACCTCGGGGGGACGGGAATGGTGCAGAAATTAAATAACAAAAATTGAAACGGCCATTGGGGAAGTGACTCGCCGCGGCCTCGAGAATATGAGCAGAATATAGCAGAATATAAAAGAGAATATAAGAACAGAGATTTAAACGGCCATTGGGGAAGTGACTCGCCGCGGCCTCGAGAATATGAGCAGAATATAACAGAATATAGAGAGAGTATAAGAACGGAAATTTAAACGGCCATTGGGGAAGTGACTCGCCGCGGCCTCGATGATATGAGCAGAATATAGCAGAATATAGAGAGAATGTAAGAACGGAAATTTAAACGGCCATTGGGGAAGTGACTCGCCGCGGCCTCGATGATATGAGCAGAATGTAACAGAATATAGAGAGAATGTAAGAACGGAAATTTAAATGGCCATTGGGGAAGTGACTCGCCGCGGCCTCGATGATATGGACGAAATATAACAGGATATAAAGAGAATATGAGAACAGAAATTTAAACGGCCATTGGGGAAGTGACTCGCCGCGGCCTCGATGAAAAGATGTGATCGCCAGGGGCCGAAAGACCCCAAAATAGGAAAGTGATCGCGCCTACCTCAAGAGCAGGAGATGGCGGGTTGCTTCTTCCTCTCCTTCCGGCCGGCCGAGGGAGAGGGCTTTCCTCGGCTACCCTTGCAAAACAACGACAAACAAATGACAAGTGGCTTAGAAAGATGAATGTGTAGTATTCATATCCTTGCAATAAAAATGACGAAATAACGGGAAGACACACACCTGGTTGGTGTTATCTTTTAAACCCCTCTCGGACTCGAGTAGGAGGAAAATGAGATGATGGATGCGAGATGATGAATGTAAAAGAACTACGAAGAAAAGGAAAGAGTTGGCTTATTGGATGTGCCGGTGGTGAAATTCGGCGGAGCTCCGGCAGCGTGGGGACGACGTAGAAGCGCGGTGGATGAAGACGACCTTCCTCTCGCGAGCGTGGGCACCCGAGAAGCCGGCAGAACCTCCACCTACAAAAGACCCCACGGGTTAGAAAAATGACTCCGTAGCCTCTGGGCTCCGGCAGCCTATCGGATCACTGCTTAGCTCTCCCAGAACTGAGGGGGTGGGCCTCTATTTATAGAGCTCCGGAAGGTGGAGGCGTCCAGGACCCTAGACACCTCCATCAGGGCCGAAATAATATTTTATTCTATTTTTATTGATTTTTTTAGAATACTTTTATGGGGGCGTCCAGGGTCCCGGACGCCTCTAACAGGTCCACCGAAAACCGACGACGGCCGCACGCGGTTTGGCACAACGCGTGGTTTTGTGAGCGGCGCCTCGTGATTCAGAAATGGGCGCGTCCAGTCAGCTGGACGTCTCTAAATTTGGCTTTTTTCACACACGACAAACCGTCGTTCGGTGGCCGGCGCCCGTGAGTGAGTTGATGGAGGCGTCCAGGGGCCTGGACGCCTCCAAAAGTTTATTATTTTTTTTATTTTTCTTTTGTCTTTTATACAAGGGCTGGCATTTTAATTTTTTTTATTTATTTTTATGGAGGCGTCCAGGGGCCTGGACGCCTCCATTAATATGTATTTTTTATTTATTTTATTTTTTATGCCAACTGGCATTTTATAAATATTTATTATTATTAGTTTTTATGGAGGCGTCCAGGGTCCTGGACGCCTCCATTAATATATATATTTTTTTATTTATTTTTGGGCCCTGAGAAAAAAAATAAAATAATAAAATAAATTAAAAAGATGGGGGCGTCCAGGGGCCTGGACGCCCCCATTAAGACCCACCCGGGTCCTCAAATCAGGCGTCGGCGACCGCCCGGCAGACCCCCTTCTTGATTCTGGAACCTCTTGATGCGTCCGACTGGTGTTGATGCCGTCCGAATGCCGTGACGAGACGATTTCGGATGCCAAAAAAGGCAGAAGAAGATCCGAGAAAAGGAAGCACTCGAGTGATTCAGAATGCGTAAGCTGTTGCGGGGCGTTGTATAGTAATATGAGACTTTCTCAGGAGGCGTCAAGAATGGCGTGTCTACAGCTGCGACCGATCCTTCCTAGTGACCTAGGCCCTCATCAGATTGACGAGGGTGTCCCATTTAGCGTTGAGCGAACGGAAAGCGTCGGGGTCCACCGTAGTAGGCTGTCCCCCCATGGGCGGTGGTGGTGGGGGTAGAGCGTCGTCCTGTTCATTAGGAAGGGGGCCGGTCAGTGAGTGGGACGGCACAGGCCCTTCGTTTGCAGTTGCCAGCGCCTTCCCTTTATCGCCAGTGACTCTCCTATTGTTGCTCCTTCACACCATGATGGCTTCTTGTTCGTTTCCCATAGACGGCGCCAGATGAAGAAGGTAGATCTCGCGCAGAGCCCTGAGCCTTCCGTTCAAGGGCGATCACTTGATGTTGCCACTCCAGTGAATGTTGCTGCAAAGAGGGAAGAAGGAAATCAGGGGGCCTCGGGGTGAAACCTCAGGGAAAACCATCTGATGCTTAAGTCAGCAGATGGTAGAAGCAATGGGTGAAGGGGGCAGGAGAGAAAAAGGGCATGAGATCTCTCTCCACCAGTTGAAGTGGCTCAGAGTGGACTTACCTTTCCAGAAGGATTTTCCTGGGTTTATATAGTGATGGGCTTCCTCACGATCACAGTGGAAGCAGGGGAGCAGGAGGATGTTAATTCTGTTAAGGGGACTCCCCCTTAGTTAAGGACTCTCACCTCCTCCTTATCAGCCCCCGAATAATGGCGCCACCTACGCTAGGATGAGCATATGTGACGAGGATTTGGCACAAACTAGTCAGTAGACGGTAGAAGCAATGGGCGAAGGGGGCAGGAGAGAAAAATGGCACGAGACGACGCCAGATGAAGAGGGTAGATCTCGCGTAGAGCCCTGAGCCGTCGGTTCAAGGGCGATCACCTAATGTTACCACTCCGGTGAAGGTTGCTGCAAAGAGGGAAGAAAGAAATCAGGGGGCCCAGGGGTAAAAGCCCGAGAAAAACCCTTCGATGCTTAAGTCAACAGACGGTGGAAGCAATGGGTAAAGGGGGCAGGAGAGAAAAAGGGCATGAGATCTCTCTCCACCAGTTGAAGTGGCTCAGAGTGGGCTTACCTTTTCGGAGGGATTCCCTGAGTTTATATTGTGATGGGCTTCCTCACGATCACAATGGAAGCAGCGGATCAGGAGGATGTTACGTCTGTTAAGGGGACTCCCCCTTAGTTAAGGACTCTCGCCTCTTCCTTATCAGCCCCTGGATAACGGCGCCACCTGCGCTAGGATGAGCATAAGTGACGAGGATTTGGCCCTAGCCCATCTCAGAGTCTTGATCCCAAGCTAATTCTTGGGAGGATAAGAACGGTTCCCTCCGACCTTGCCGGGGTGTCAATCCAACCTTGGGACTACTCGAGACGATAGACAGGCTTTCCCTTAGACGTGCGGGGGGCAGACCGACCCGACACCGAGCTAGAGTGGAAACTGGCCTGGGCCAAATAAGGACTTGAGATAAGTGGGCCTTGACCGGGCTATCACCTGTTGGGCCAGGCGGGCCTCAATGGGCCATTTGGGCCGAGGGAATTACGAGTCCCGAATCTCCCCCTCTCTAATTACATCTAAACATCTTCAACGTCTATAACGCAATCTATGATTATATTATGATTAGTGGCCAATGGATAGTCGTACGTGTAAGTTGGACAGTACCAATTGTAATCTAGATGATGAATGTAGCATCCCGAAATTTAATTAAATAATATAACTATGTAATAATCAAGAATTTCTTAATAATAAATTAAAATCACATTTTGGCTAAATATTCAACTAATTTATAAAAATATGAAAAATATCATAATCATGCGGAGGACCCATTTTCCAAACACTTTGTCTTCTTGGATGACCCCAAATAAAAATTTTATCAAGTCGAATTAAAGGTTTTTGGGATAAAATTGGAGTCTTATCTAACCGGACCTTAGATCGCCAAATTCGAGCCCAAATCGTAACCATTTGAGCCCAAACCAGGCCCATTCGATCGACCCTGATAGATAGCCCTTTTTTCCTCCTGTTCCCTTGCGAAACCCTAACCCTAGGAGTCTAATTTCGAGCGAGAGGTTGTGCGACCCGGTCAAGCGCGAGTTTCACGCACAATTGACTTTGAGGACTCTTCTTAGCCTTATCTCGCCCCCTAGATCAAATTGCCTCCTATAAAATCAACCCTAGCTCAACCTAGAACCCTCATTTGCTGAGGCGGCCAGCGGGGAGCTTGTTCGAGGAAGGAACGTTGTGTGGAGCGAGGGTGTTCTTGTGCGTTTCGACATCCAGCGTCCTCTTCCTCCTTCGATTAAGGTAGGTAATAGTGGTCCAAATTTGAATAAAAATACACCATTAGAAGCGTCTTCAGGTCTTCTTTCTGTTGGTAGTAAAAGCCCCAATTATTATTCAGTATAGCGTGCGTATTGCCTATTTTTAGTCGGAGCATGTCAATGTTAGGGCACCGATCGTGTTAGCATCCTTTGATCGAATCAATGCTTGGTGTAGGCAGGCTAAAACTTTAATTAATCCTGACATGTTGTGCGTCTTTATGTCCTCTTTTCATTAAGGTTATTTTTCCCAATTTTTATGTATCACTCTGCATGAATTTGTTGCTAGAATAGGGGTCTATCGGAGTTCACCGGAGACCAGACCTGTCGTCCTGGTTACGGTTGCAACAGGAGCCACCTTGGAACCCAGCGGTCTCGCGATAGATCGTTTATTTCATCGGACCATCCTGGCTCTTTGCGGCCTTTGTTAGACCATTTTTATGCAGAGCGGTCGCTCGACAGACCATCTCTGCCTATTGTTTTCAAATCATGATAAATCGTATCGTGGAGCAGTCTATCGACTGATCGTTACCCTTGGTTAGCGGCCCTTGATAGACCGCCTTTGACGCACAGTTTATGCTTTGTCTCAAGTTTTAATAATTGTATTTTTTAGTATATATGTGTAGGATAGAAACCCACATAAAAATTTGAAATATACGAAACATGTTTGATTGAACTATGTTCATGACTGAATTTTACCTTGTCCATCTATAATCTTATTTCATTTCTTCTACAATAAATTATAAAGCATAAATTGTAAATTTTTGTTACATTGATTATAATGTTGCAAAGTGGAAAATTTACTAGGGTTGTTCTGACAGTCACGCCACTCCGGTGGTGCTGGCTGACCGTATACACTATTTTTCGATGCTTTATTAGCCCTTAATCTTGTAATAGTTGGGACTCTCCGTCGGATTTTCCTTCCGTCGGACAAGGACCTCTATTACGAGACCTTTGTAAGTCTCCGCGAGCCTAGGATTCCCACTAGGACGTCGGGCGGGTTGTACCCCCAAATCCTGCACCTATTGACTCGATCGGATCGCATGATTCTACAGCCCGAAATTGGGACTGTCTTGTTTAATTACGGCCCTTCAGGGACCGCTATCGTCAGTTTGCAGCCCAGGTGTGACCGCCTAACCCTTGAAGCGGCTCTATTGTGACCGCATCTAACTGGCTAAATGCTAGGTTCTGCTGGTTGATCTTCCTTAAAATTCAGTCGACCTAGCCATGTTTGAGTTGACCTTTAGCCTCTAACTCGACCTGAGAGGTGTAAGCTGGACCTTGGTTCGGTTCCACCAAGTCTCGGGTGGGCTGGGCGCCCATTAAATCGACTGTTATAGTCCTGCTGGGCTCGAATTAGTTGCGGTTATCACTGGACCGTCTTTATCTCCTAAACAGGCTTCTAAGGACCGTTTGTGTAGTGGGGCGGCCCAAAGGAGACCGTTTCCTTTTTGTTGTTGCGAAGGAACCTTTTGCTCTAAACGGCCCATCCAAGACCGTCCTTGTCTTCATGCGGCCCATTCAGGACTATTTTCATCCTTGACGCTGGGCTTTGTCCCTCTGACCCAGTATCGACTGTTACGGTCCATGATAGACCATTTTTGCCTTGTTGCGGCCATGTATGACCACATCTCATCTAGAAGCATGTTTCCCGCATGTTTCTTGTGTACCTCGGTAGCCGGGCCATGGATGGCTTGTGCTACAATCAAACCCTATTGTATTCCTGTCTTTTGCAAGCCATAATCATATGGCTTCCCATTCAATTATTGAAATTTCACTTGATCCTAGAATATAAGCTACATAGCTTGACCTTGAAATTCTTGGCCAATTCCAATAAATGTCTACATATTATTTGGGATCTTGGATCCACCAAATCAATGCCAACGCATCATAAGGGCCCGGTCTGGTCCTGTGAGGAGCGCCCAAAAAGTACTAGTGCCTCGGGGAGTTGTAATGACATGGTGAGGCATTGCACCGAGTGCATGACTAGTGTGTTATCTATGACATTCATTTTTTTCCTATACATTTCTATAAGTTATTAAATTCCTGCATGGAATTTATCTCTACATGACTTGCTTGTTTGCGTGCTTGGTCGACCAATTCCTATAAATGATATATCTCTGTTCTACTTATTTCAAGTTGTTCTTTTAATCCCATCATGACTGGTGAATGTTATTAACTCCGTTTTTATTTATTCACATGACATTTAATTAAATTGGTTAATTACTTAAACATTGCATGCTATTACTTTACTGAGCTTTCGCTCGCCCAGTTTTCCCCATTTGAGGTGGCTCCGATGATGGAATGTAAACGGACGAAGAGGGGCAAGAGTGAAGACCCGAAGTGGACCCAATAGACGTGGATTTGACAGTTGTCTTAGCAGTGTTATGGAGTGGTTTCATAGTTGTCTTAATGCGTCATCGTTTAGTGTTGTGTGTTGTCAGCTTAGGCATTATCGTCAAGAGTTGTAATCTCTTCTTTATCTCTTTTTCTTCGAGTCGTGATGTGAGATGCTTTGAGGATGTTGGAAACTTTTATGTTTTCGGTCATGAATAAATTGATATTTTTGGAGTAATTATTTCTCTTGCAATTATATGTTCTTTTAATTCTGTTATTGCTCTACTTATCATGAATATGTATAACTGTTGCGTTCCGATATTCTGCGTCGGGGCGTGATAGTTTTGTGGTATCAGAGCATAGGTTTTCTAAAGCCCCTAGGTTCCTAAGTGGTGTCATAGAACCTATGACTTTGTTAAAGTCTAAGGATCCAACCGGGTGAGATTGGGTAGAGACTTGGGTTGAGTTAATTAATAAACTCTAAAGATTCCCGCTAGGCGGTTTCTAATTAATTTTCTTGCTTATAGGAATCTGTCACGATGGCAACTGAACGTGCGCAGTGGAGGGATATGCAGCGTATCGTGCAGGGCATGACTCAGGCCCTCCAGCAAGTGGCTCAGGGAGCAACACATCATGGAGCCGGTAATCTCCGCCGGAACTTTCGCGGCTTAAATCCCCCGCGTTTTGGTAGCACTGTAGGCCCCGATGAGGCAGAGCATTGGCTGAAGGAGATGGAGCATATCTTTAGAGTTATGCAATGTGGTGACTAGGACCGAGTCCTCTTGGCGACTTTCCATTTGGAGCGTGATGCACGTGCTTGGTGGGAAGCAGTGGAAGCTCGGTAATAGGCGTGCGATGTGGGATGAGTTCAAAGAGCATTTTAACAGCAAGTATTTTTCAGATCATGTGCAGAAAAAGAAGGTGGTAGAGTTCGCTTCACTGAAATAGAGAAATTTATCAGTTGCTGAGTACAAGGTGCAGTTCGCCCGATTGTCTCGTTATGCACCACATTTGGTATCTACGGAGAAGATGAAGGCCAAGCGATTTTTGAATGGATTGAAGCTTCAATATATTAACCAATTGGCACCGTTGGAGATCCACACTTATTCTAAGATTGTGAGAAAGGCCCAAGTTCTCGAAGATACCGTGGAGATGACTGAGGGGATCCGAGGAAGAAACACCAAGAAGGAGCAGACCACTAGTTCTGGGAGTTTCAAACCCAACAATGGCAAGAAGAGGCCCACTAGCGGGTCTAGTTCATGGAAGGACAAGAAGCCGAGAAATGATGACAAGAAGACAAGTGCGGCTACATCATCCGGGGCTCTTTGCAAGTATTGTGATCGTCCGGGTCACAAGATGGAAGAGTGCTGGCGCAAGCTAGGGGCCTGTCTACGTTGTGGGAGCAGGGACCATCGTATCCCTGAGTGTCCTCTTTTATCTGACGAATCTAAATTGGATAAGCCTCAAGGAAGCCAGAGGCAGTAGCGCAAGCTCAAAGCCCTTCAGGAAACCTAGACAAAAGCCACCAAGGAGGGTGGATTGGTTGAAGGTACACTCATTATTCTTGATAAGCCAGTGTTCATTCTTTTTGATACTGGAGCAACTCACTCATTTATTTCTCAAAGTTTTGCTAAGTCTATATCTATGGAACCTGTATTGATGAATTCTCAACTGAAAATTTCGACCCCTATTGGTTTGGGTTCAGCTATCAAATATTATTATCCTTCTAGTAAGGTTTTCATTGGTGGCCAGAATTTGCCGGCTGATTTAGTTTGTATGAAGATGAAGGATTATGATGTAATCCTAGGAGCTCATTGGTTAGCTAGATATGGGGCTAATGTTCATTATAAATCTGGCACCGTGTCTCTCTCTGGGCACCCCGAGCTTTCTTATGTTGGGGTTATGCATTCTAAGTCTGTGCCACTTATTTCGACACTTCGGGCTGAGAAGTTGTTGAGGAAAGGATGTCAGGCATTTTTGGCTTTGGTCTCTTTGATCGACAGGAAGGAGTTGGAGTTGAAGGACATTCCGATTGTCTTAAAATTTCCAGATGTGTTTCCTGATGATTTGACAGGACTTCCCCTTGAAAGAGAGGTAGTCTTCTCTATTGATCTAGTTCCTGGCGCGTCACCAGTCTCTAAGGCTCCGTACCGTATGTCTCCCGTGGAGCTAAGGGAATTGAAGAAGCAATTATTGGAGTTGCTCGAGAAGGGGTTCATTCATCCTAGTACGTCCCCGTGGAAAGCCCCAATACTTTTTATAAGAAAGAAGGATGGTTTTTTTAGGCTGTGTATTGATTACCGTCAATTGAATCAGCTTACAGTCAAAAATAAGTACCCGTTGCCAAGAATAGACGAGCTGTTCGACCAGATAGCAGGAGCACAATATTTCTCCAAGATTGATCTTCGATCGGGGTATCATCAGTTGCGAATTAAGGATGAAGATATTCTTAAAACGACATTTCGGAGTAGGTACGGACATTTTGAATTTGTAGTAATGCCTTTTGGTCTAACAAATGCTCCTGCAGCCTTCATGCAGCTTATGAACAGTATGTTCCGGCCCTACTTAGATCAATGGGTCGTGATTTTTATCGATGATATTCTGATATACTCCAAGAGCAAGAAGGAGCACGAAGAGCACTTGAAGATGACGTTGCAGATACTGAGGGATTATCCATTATACGCCAAGTTTAGTAAGTGTGAATTTTGGTTGCAAGAAATCTCCTTTCTGGGGCATATCATTACAAAAGATGGCATCTCTGTAGACCCTTCTAAGGTAGAAGTGGTGAAGAACTGGGTTAGGCCTATGAATGTAACCGAAGTAAGAAGTTTTCTAGGCCTAGCAGGCTATTATCGGAGATTCATTAAGAATTTTTCCAAGATTGCAGTACCTTTAACTCGATTAATCCATAAGGAGAATCGATTCGAGTGGTCAGAAGATTGTGAAAGGAGTTTCTAGACTCTGAAGGAATGTTTGACCAACGCCCCTGTCTTGGCCTTGCCTTCGGGAGAAGGAGGTTTTGAAGTTTATACTGATGCCTCGGGCATTGGCCTAGGTTGTGTGCTTATGCAGCATGGCAAGGTGATAGCCTACTCATCTAGACAGTTGAGGAAGCATGAAGAGAACTATCATGTCCATGACTTAGAGCTCGCTGTAGTGATTTTTGCTTTGAAGTTTTGGAGGCACTACTTATATGGAGAGACCTTTACTATATTTACTAATCATAAGAGTATGAAGTATCTGTTCTCCCAGAAAGAGCTTAACATGAGGCAGAGAAGATGGCTTAAATATTTGAAGGATTTTAATTTCTCCATAGAGTATCACCATGGGAAAGGTAATGTAGTGGCTGATGCCTTGAGCCGTTAGCCGATAGCCAAGTTGTCAAGTCTTATGTTGCAAGAGTGGAGAATGCTGGAACAATTGGCTAGTCTAGACCTTAATGTTGATGAAAAGAAGGATCAGGTTATGATCGCTCAGATTCAGCTTCATCCAGAGCTGTTGGCTGAGATTAAGACTTTGCAAGATAATGACCCAATGTTGGTAGAGATCAAAGGAAGTTTGAGTAATCCACCAGATTTTCTACTTGCCGATGATGGAAGGTTGTTGTTCCGGCGAAGGACTTGTGTCCTTGATTTAGCCGAAGTAAAGAGCAAGATCCTTGAGGAAGCCTACAGGTCCAAGTATAACATTCACCTTAGAGCTACTAAGATGTACCGGGATTTAAAAAGGACATTTTGGTGGCCAAACATGAAGAGGAAAGTGGCTGAGTTCATGAGTAGATGCTTGGTATGTCAACGAGTAAAGTCTGAGCATTTCAGACCTGCTGGGAAACTAAAGCCTCTCGATATACCATAATGGAAGTGGGAGAGTATCGGCATATATTTTATAATGGGCATACCAAGAACTCATGGAGACTTCGATGCAATATGGGTAATTGTGGATAGGTTGACTAAGTCCGCGCATTTCTTATCCATCAAGTCGAAATGGATAGTCGATGTTTTGGATGCACTATACGTGAAGGAAGTGGTAAGACTGCATGGTGTGCCGGTGAACATTGTGTCAGACAGAGACCCCAGGTTGACTTCACATTTTTGGAAGGAATTACAAGAATCTTTGGGAACCCGTCTGAATTTCAGTACTGCTTTTCATCCTCAAACAGACGGGCAGATCGAGAGGATGAGTCAGATTATCGAAGATATGTTAAGGACCTGCATGATTGACTTTGGTGGTAGCTTGCATGAACATTTGACTCTGATAGAGTTTGCTTACAATAACAGTTACCAGTCCATTATTTAGATGGCACCGTTTGAAGCTTTATATGGAAGAAGTTGAAGATCACCTTTGTGCTGGGAAGAGGTCGGCGAGAAGCAATGGCTTAGTGATGGGGACATCCCCAGCCACTTCACTTTTGGGATACTCTTGTTGCTCGCCATCAGCACATCATCATTTGTGGCCGTTAATCTTGAGTCATAGCATGTAATTTTTATTTCATTTGAGTCATGTATGTGTAATCTTTCTTTATTTGAGTCAGTTAATAGGTTAATGGGTCAGTTTGTTAGTCAATTGGGCTCAACTAGTGGGCTAGGCCCAAGGGTGCCCCTCCCTTGGAGTTATTGGTCATTTACTTGTTTGTCAAGGTTATTTTGGTCTTAGGAAAAGTATGGAGTCTATAAATAGTCCCTCCCCGCTCTCATTTGTAACAACCCTTTATGATCAATCAAAAAATTGAGTAAACTAGTGTGTTATTGGAGAGGATTCTCCACTTCTCTCTCCCTCTCTCTATTGGGGTGGATTCCCCTTCTCTCTCATTCTCTCTTCTCTCTCTTCTCTCTCTCTACAAGGAGGAGGGCGCCCCCTACTCTCTCTGTTCCCCTCCCAACCACCTCCACCCTCCCACCTACCTCCATTAAATCCTCTACAACTTCTCACAAGCCATCATTACTTCCCCCTAGTCCCAAGAGACCCTCCACCAATCCACACCCCACCCTCCAACCCCCAACTACCCATTTTCCTTCACCAAGCATCACTCCACCTTCCCAAGGCACCCCTTCCCATCCCCAAGACCACCATTGATCACCCCACATTAAGGGAAATTCAAACTCACATTCCCTCCACCCACTTGTGCCCCCCTCACCTTCCCCCTTCTCCCTCCAAGCCCAAATTCGCAGCTCCTCTCTCACCAAGTGCAAACACCCCATTCCATACCCCAGTCTTCCTCTCCCACACCTTGGAACACCCCCTCCTAGATCCCCTCACAGCCAGGGCTCTCCCCACACTCATCCACCCCCACTTCCCCTCCCATATACCCCATTTCCCCCCATCATCTTCAACCTACAGTTTTCAGTTCGCAGGTAGCAGAGGAGTGCCCAGTTGAAGAGGCTGCCACGTCTTCACCTGGAAGCTTCAGAGGGCATACCATATATCGTTGGAAGCGTCTCCCAGTCAGCTTTCCAACGGTGGTGGTCCTGGCGACTTCCAAGATCGGAGCTGCTCGGAGGAGGCAATCTTCTACGACTGTGCAAGACTTCTCTGGCAGAGGACTAGAGCCGGAGTGGAAGCTCGACTGCAACGATACTGTTGGGAATCTGGTTGAGAGTTCTTCTTAAAAAATCTTCTACTATGAGTGTTCTATCATCTCCAAGAAGCAGAGCCCCGTTTGGCAAACGGACCTGAAAGTTATCAATTTTCTTCCCCGGGTACGCGGTTCTACTTCCACTCAGTCTGCACCAACCCTCCATCAGTGTTCAGAGTCTACCAGCCGACCCCAACAACAGTTGGCATCCACGTTGGTCTTGCTTTGAAGAGGACTCGTCAACGGTTCCAACGACTCTGGCGGCACCTAATTCTGAGCTTGGGAGCGATCATGGCACCTTTTGCTTCCTGCTGTTGGGAACCTGAAGCTGTCAGAGCCAAGGTTTTGCCACCCTGTTCTAGCCCCTACTCCGACCAGCAGCGGTGCCCGAAGAAATCAAAAAAATTCTAGCGTCATCCCCATCCAGCTAAGAAGAATCTCCAATTAGTCTCGTCTGCAAAAAAATTCGGGGCTGGCCACAGCGTCTAAATACCTGACTGTCTGTCCTGAGACACAGGCAGCAGGCAGAACCGGCTTCGGTGTCTTTCTTTGCTCATAGTTCAAGTTCCCCTCCCCGCTTGGCCGGCTGAAGGCCCCTTCCCTGCGTGGAGGTCATTTGAGTGTTATATTAATTAACCCCCACCCCGAGATCCCCCCTCCTGCGAGAGGTGTAGTTTTGTAAACGTTTGAGCAGGTTGAAGCTTCACCGGTGCGGCGTTCGGGTGCATACCCACGCCTCCCCGCTCGCCATCGTCTCCGGCCAGGATCGGCGTCCTCACGCTGATCAGGTGAGCTCCTGAACACCTTTCATTGCTGAGATTTAATTGCTTAGTTTAGTATTGCTTTTAGTTGCTCCGTCGGCGGTGAGAGAGTGTCTGATCTAAAATTGCCATCAAATTGAGTGATCACCGCGGGGCGAGTTGTGAGAGCAACCATTTAACCCTCACCCTTGGCGTGTGCTGGCCGCCCGTGAGTTGGGCATCCCTGGCCCATTTGGGGTTCTCCCCAAGCTAGCCAACCATTGGAGCATCAAGGTCCCACCTCGGACCCTCTCCATCATCGCCGAGTCGCCTACGGCCACTAGTGTGCGCCACGCGAGTGAGTTTGCTAGTGTGAGTCCACTGCTCAACTTGATTGCTTGCAATATAGGTCCATAGGTTTTGTCACATCACTTAGACCAGATCTTATTTCAGAATCATCCAAGAATATCCACATTATCAGGGATCGTCTACAAGTTGCACAGTCAAGATAGAAAAGTTATGCAGATAATAGAAGAAGAGATTTGGAATTGCAAGTGGTCGAGCATGTGTTCTTGAAAGTTTCACCTATGAAAGGAGTCTGAAGGTTTGACATCCGTTGTAAGTTGAGCCCAAGATTTATTGGCCCATTTGAGATTTTTGAAAGAATTGGAGAAGTTGCCTACAGGTTGGCTTTGCCACCCCAGTTATCTGGAATACATAACGTTTTCCATGTGTCCATGCTACGGAAGTATGTATACGACCCTACTCATATCATTCAGCATGCGGACCTAGAGTTGAGGGAAGATTTATCCTTTAAAGAAAAATCCATCAAGATTTTGGATCGGAAGCAGCAGCAGCTCAGGAATCGGTCCATACCGATGGTCAAGATTCAGTGGAGTAGACTTGGGACTGAAGAAGCCATGTGGGAGTCCGAAGAAGCAATCCAGAAGCAATGTCCTGAATTATTTTAAGGTCAACAATACTGATTCCCCTTTTCGATTAAATGCAGAGAATTTGGAAGATCAAATTCCTTAAAGTGGGGGAGGGTGTAGCATTCCGAAATTTAATTAAATAATATAACTATGTAATAATCAAGAATTTTGTATTATTAAATTAAAATCCCCTTTGGGCTAAATATTCAACTAATTTATAAATATATGGAAAAAAATCATAATCATGCAGAGGACCCAGTTTCCAAACACTTTGTCTTCTTAGATGACCCCAAATAAAAATTTTATCAAGCCGAATTAAAGGTTTTTGGGCTAAAATCGGAGTCCTATCTAACCGGACCTTAGATCGCCAAATTCGAGCTCAAATCGTAACCATTTGAGCCCAAACCAGGCCCATTCGATCGGCCCTGATAGGTAGCCCTTTTTCCCTCTTTTTCGCTTGCAAAACCCTAACCCTAGGAATCTAATTTCGAGCCAAAGGCGGCGAGACCCGGTCAAGCATGAGTTTCACACACAATCGACTTTGAGGACTCTCCTTAGCCTTATATCACCCCCTAGATCAAATTGCCTCCTATAAAATCAACCCTAGCTCGACCTAGAACCGTCATTTGCTGAGGCGGCCGACGGGGAGCTTGTTCGAGGAAGGAACGTCGTGTGGAGCGAGGGTGTTCTTGTGTGTTTCGGCGTCTAGTGTCCTCTTCCTCCTTTGATTAAGGTAGGTAATAGTGGTCCAAATTCGAATAAAAATACACCATTAGAAGCGTCTTCAGGTCTTCTTTCTATTGGTAGTAAAGTCCCCAACTATTGTTCAGTATAGCGTGCGTATTGCCTATTTTTAGTCGGAGCATGTCAACGTTGGGGCACCGATCGTGTTAGCATCCTTTGATCGAATCAATGCTTGGTGTAGGCAGGCTAAAACTTTAATTAATCTTCACATGTTGTGCGTCTTTATGTCTTCTTTTCATTAAGGTTATTTTGCCCAATTTTTATGTATCACTCCGCATGAATTTGTTGCTGGAATAGGGGTCTATCGGAGTTCGTCGGAGACCAGACGCATCATCTTGGTTGCGGTTGCAACGTCAGCCACCCTGGAACCCAGCCGTCTCGCGATAGACCGTTTATTTCATCGGACCATCCTGGCACTTTGTGGCCTTTGTTAGACCATTTTTATGCAGAGCGGTCACTCGACAGACCATCTCTGCCTATTGTTCTCAAGTCATGATAAATCGTATCGTGGAGTGGTCTATCAACCGACCATTACCCTTGGTCAGCGGCCCTTGACAGACCACCTTTGACGCACAGTTTATGCTTTGTCTCATGTTTTAATAATTGTATTTTTTCTTATATATGTGTAGAATAGAAACCCACATAAAAATTTGAAATATATGAAACATGTTTGATTTAACTATGTTCATGATTGAATTTTACCTTGTCCATCTATAATCATATTTCATTTCTTCTACAACAAATTATAAAGCATAAATTGTAAATTTTTGTTACATTGATTATAATGTTGCAAAGTGTAAAATTTATTAGGGTTGTTCTGACAGTCACGCCACTCCAGTGGTGCTGGCTGACCGTATACATTGTTTTATGATACTTTATTAGCCTTTAATCTTGTAATAGTTGGGACTCTCCGCTGGATATTCCTTCCGTCACACTAGGACCTCTATTACGAGACCTATGTAAGTCCCCGGGAGCTTGGAATTCCAACTAGGACGCCGGGCAGGTTGTACCCCCATATCCTGCACCTATTCACTTGTTCAGATCGCATGATTCTACAACCCGGAATCGAGATTGTCCTATTTAATTGCGGCCCTTCTGGGACTGCTACCATCAGTTTGCGGCCCAGGTGTGACCGCCTAACCCTTGAAGCGACTCTAGTATGACCGCATCTAACTGGTTAAATGCCATGTTCTACTGATCGATCTTTCTTGAAATTTAGTCGACCTAGTCATGCTTGAGTCAACCTTTAGCCTCTAACTCGACCTGAGAGGTGTGGGCTAATCCCTGGTTCGGTTCCACTAATTCTTGGGTGGGCTGGGCGCCCATTAAGTCGACTGTTGTAGTCTTGCAGGGCCCGAATTAGTTGCGATTATCAGTGGACCATCTTTATCTCCTAAACAGGCTTCTGAGGACCGTTTGTGTGCTGGGGCGGCCCAAAGGAGACCGTTTCCTTTTTGTTATGGCCCAGGAACCTTCTGCTCTAAACGGCCCATCCAGGTCTATACTTACCTTCCTGTGGCCCATTCAGGACCGTTTTAATCCTTGACGCTGGGCATTGTCCCTCTGACCAGGTATCGACTATTGTGGTCCATGATAGACCATTTTTGCCTTGTTGCGGCCATGTATGACCGTAACTCATCTAGAAGCGTGTTTCCCGTATGTTTCTTGTGTGCCTCGGTATCCGAGCCAGGGATGGCTTATGCTGCAATCAAACCTTGATTGTATTCCTATCTTTTACAAGCTATAATCTTATGGCTTCCCATTCAATTATTGAAATTTCACTTGATCCTAGAAGATAATCTACATAGCTTGACCTTAAAATTCCTGGCCGATTCCAATGAATATCTACATATTATTTGAGATCTTGGATCCACCCAATCAATGCCAACGCATCATAAGGGCCTGGTCTAGTCTTGGGAGGAGCGCCCAAAAAGTACTTGTGCCCCGGGGAGTAGTAATGACATGGTGAAGCATTGCACCGAGTGCATGACTAGCGTGTTGTCTATGACATTCATTTATATATATATACATTTCTACAGGTTATTAAATTCCTACGTGGAATTTATCTCTACATGACTTGCTTGTTTGTATGCTTGGTCGGCCAATTCCTAGAAATGATATATCTCTGTTCTACTTATTCTGAGTTGTTCTTTTATTCCCATCATGATTGGTGAATGTTATTAACTCCATTTTTATTTATTCGCATTACATTTAATTAAATTGGTTAATTACTTAAACTTTGCCTGATATTACCTACTGAGCTTTCGCTCGCCCAGTTTTTCCCATTTCAGGTGGCTCCGATGATGTAACGCAAACGGATGGGGAGGGGCAAGAGTGAAGACCCGGAGTGGACCCAATAGACGTGGATTTGATAGTTGTCTTAGTAGTGTTGTAGAGTGGTTTCATAGTTGTCTTAATGCGTCATCGTTTAGTGTTGTTTGTTGTCAGCCTAGGGGTTATCGTCAAGAGTTGTAATCTCTTCTTTATCACTTTTTCTTCGAATCGTGATGTGAGATGCTTTGAGAATGTTGGAAACTTTTATGTTCTCGGTTATGAATTAATTGGTATTTTTGGAGTAATTCTTTCTCTTGCAATTATATGTTCTTTTAATTCCGTTGGTGCTCTGCTTATCATGAATATGTATAGTTGCTGCGTTCTAATATTCCGCATCGGGGCGTGACAATGAAGAAAATGTTCGATCTTTTTAAGTGTATTTTTAAGAACTTCGTACAATTCTTCTCCCTTATCCTTATCGGACCAAATGAACGTTTTGGGAAGAAATTCGTACAGTTCTTTTCAATGATTCTTGTAGGACCAAGTTGGATTGTTCGCCGTCACGTTTTATAATGATCGTCATATAGCATATTTTATGTACCATTGAAATATTAATTTACATATATTATGCCTGATTAAAGAGATAAAATTCCTATTGAACTTTTTGCTCACCAAATTTTCTTGAACATTTTTCAGGTAATAATGAAGAAGATATACATTTTGATAGGGAAAGGTAAGAGTGACCGAGCGTTCCTGGGGTTAGAAGACCCGTGTCCTTTATATTTTCTTGAGTCTAGATTAGTATTAAGATCATTGTATTTATTATCTTTTAAGTTTTAGAAATTATAATTTGAGTCAAGAATTATAATTAGTGAATAATATTATTAATAAAATTATATTTTTATCAATTCTAATTTTATTATATGTCTTAGAGTTATCTTTTATGTTATTGGTATTTCAGTGCTATGATTGACATGATTGTTCACTATCACGTCTCGAATACTTTCTGAGGAGGGTAAAATTAGTTCGGCCCAAGATTGGCCCAATAGCTGCGGGCCCAAATCACCCAAACCAACCCCGCTCCTACATCATACCCAGCAGGTATGGCCCACCAGGGCACGACCCAATTCGACTCGACATTGGATTCTACAGCACGGGAAAGTACCATGATCTACGGAAGACCCTCCGACGACCGACCGTTACTCTCCACGACGTCGGCCATCATCCCATAACGGTCGAGCATGCCCCATGAGCGTCGTGAGACTCGCCCTGGGACCAGCCGACGCCGGTGTAAGCGTCCTCCAATGGGAAACTCCCGCCATTATAGCGAGAAAACGTTATTCCACTACTTACGCCCTTCCCTACCAAGGGATAAGGCTCCCCGCTCTAGGACAACTCCTATAAGAAGGGGAACGACTGAGAAGAGCCACACGGTGGATACTTCTGTAAAAAGCTTCTCACTGAGCATAGAGCAACTGATCCTACTGCATCGATAGAGAGAGGCCACACCCTACGACATCTAGAGAGAGCACTCCTTCTACACGATCGTACCACCCAGCGAGCACTCTCCAGGTGCCCACTGGGAGCGGCGAGCACTCGTGGCGAAGGCCTACACGTCTCTTGGATCTTCTACTACGGCCTCCACATCTCCCTCCTTTTGCTCTACTTTACTCTTCTCTTAATCCGTTGCTGACTTAAGCATCGGAGGGTTGTCCCCTTGGGTAACACCCGGGACTCCTTCTGACGCCCCTTGTTTCCAGGTGCTTGCAGGCCTCCACGGGTGCGGGATGACTTCCCCAACAAATAAATAGAGAAGGTGGTATGTGCCATAGGAACCATTTTCCTGCCTCTACACTTCTTGGCACCGTCTGTGGGAACCCGAGCGAAAGGCTATGGCACCTCGTGGAAGCCTTCGCAACGCCAGCAATCGAGGGTGTGGTTCCCATTAGGGACCCAACTCTCGCCGGGGGTTGCAGGAAGCCTCCTCCGCCCATCCCCGACAAGAGGTCACGCCAGGTGACCTAGATGAACTCCGTCAGGAGATCCGAGCCCTAACCGGAGTCTACCAGGAGCTGGTGAGCCGACCGATGGGACCCCAACCAGTCCTGCCTGAGCGACGGCAAGACGAGAGGTCCCAAACTAGAGAGAATCCTTACCGGGTACGGGAAGCTTCCCATGCCTCGGTCGTGAGGACCCGACAATCGTGCAGCACACCCACACCCAGGGTGCGTAGCCCCTTGCAATCTAACCCAGAGATGGATCGTCGGCTCTAACCCATCGATGAGATAGAGGACAAGCTCTGACACCTGGACGATGTCCTCCTGGCTGCGAGAAATCGCGGCTTGATTGACGATGACCAAGACTTTCATGCTCCCTTCTCTAGGGAGATCGTGGAAGTCCCCATTCCACTGAAGCTCCAGCTGCCGTCATTCACCTCCTACGATGGCACCACTGATCCTGCCGACCACATGCACAGTTTTGAGTCCCATCTGGTGTTTCACCGGGCCTCGGATAATGTGAAGTGCCTGACGTTCGTTACGACCCTTCCGAAGAATGCCCGGGCCTGGTTCAAATCTCTACTGACTAAGACCATTTCCCCTTCCAACAGCTCATGAAACTATTCAAGGAAAACATCATTGGCTGCCGAAAGGTGGCCAAGTCAGCGGTAACCCTGCTCGTCCTTAGACAGGGGAAAGAAGAAACACTGTGGGACTTCGTCTCCCGCTTCCGCACGGAGGCCCTCCGGATCCCGCACCTCGATGTCAGCCTCGCGACTACCACTCTCACTCAAGGGATGCGGGACCACATTCTCCGGCGCGTGCAGGAGTCGAAGCACCGGGAACCCTTCCTGACCTCCTCACCCTGGCACAGAAACATGCACGCTGTGAGGAGAACAATGCGGCCTTGGGTTGCACGATCGGAACCGAGAGATCTAACCAGAAGAGATCCGCCGACTCATCATGAGAAGGGCGGGATAAGCGGGAGCATCGCGACGGAGACTGCCGCGACCGCCCAGAAAGGGAAAGGGACAGTTATTGCAACTACACACCCCTGACAGCTCCACCCGATCAAATCCTGATGGAGATCCGCGAGGAGCCATTCTTCAAATGGCCGCCCCGGATGAAGTCAGATGCAACCTCAAGGAGCAAGAAGAAGTACTACCACTATCATCTCGACCACGGACACAACACTGTTGAGTGTATTAACTTGAAGGATGCTATCGAGGACCTCATCCGTAGAGGACTCCCTGACAAATTCCTTGCCAAAGCCACCGACAAACGACAGCGGATGCCTCCGCCCATCGATAATCGGCCCAATGGAAAGGAGATCATGATGATCTTAGGGAGGCTGGCTGCCAGAGGGGACAGCGTGAGCAGGCGACGGCGTTACGCAATGGCCATCCACACCATCGAATGACGCGACGACACTCGACCAGAAGTCACCACCCCAAGCCATCCAAGAGATCCTATTGTCTTCTTAGACGATGACCTGGATGGTGTAACTACTCCCCATTCTGACGCACTCATTGTTTCAGCCACTATCAACCAGTGTACCGTGCGTCGCATTTTTATGGATAATGGAAGCGGCCCTGATGTTATCGCGTACGACTATCTCGTGCTTATGGGTGTAGATCTATCTAAACTTGCACCATTGCATACATCATTATACGGATTCTCCGGCACGACGGTCTACCCCGAAGGACGTATATCACCCCCAATCACATTTGCGACCGCACCAAAAGAGGTAACCTTCCTTGCCGACTTCACTGTCGTTCGCGCGATGACTGGGTACAACGCCATCATTGGGCGCGGAATCCTCGGCACCCTTCGTGGCGTCCCATCTTCGTACCACCAAAAGCTCAAGTTCTCTACCCCTCGAGGGGTAGGGGAGGTCCGAGGAGATCAAAGGGAGTCCAGGAGATGTTACCTCATCTCAATGCACGACCGACAGCCTGAGGAGACTCCACCTTAGAAGAAGGCGAGGACTGAAGACCGAGGTCCAAGCGCGAGCATTCCAGCAGAAGACATGTATCTCATTCAGGTGGGAGAAGACCCAAGCAGAACGTTTAGGATCGAGGCCACTCTACCCAAATGCGACAAGGACGCCTATATATGGTTCCTTATAGCCAACCAGGATGTATTCGCCTGGTCTGAAGATGAACGCCCCAGAATCCCCCCAGAGGTCATCACCCACCAACTCCGGTTGGAACCAACTTGCCGCCCAGTCTAGCAGCGCCGAAGGCACTGGAACCCCGAGTGACAAACTATCATCAGGGAGAAAGTGGGTGAGAAGCTACGCTCGGGACTACTTAGGCCTACTCGATATCCGGATTGGGTGGCCAATGTGGTCTTGGTCCCTAAAAGTAATGGGAAATGGCGAATGTGTGTGGACTATACCGACCTCAACAAGGCTACGCCTAAGGATAGCTTCCCCATGCCACGGATCGACCAGCTAGTCGACGCCACAGCCAAGCATGAAATGTTGAGCTTCCTGGACGCCTACTCCCGATACCACCAAATCAACATGCACGAGCCCGACCAAGACAAAACGGCGTTCGTCACCGACCACGGCTTGTACTGCTACACCCGCATGCCGTTTGGGTTGAAGAACGTGGGGGCAACCTATCAACACCTCGTCAACCATATGTTCGACACGCAGATTGGCCGCAACATGGAGGTCTACATCGATGACATGCTCGTAAAAAACCTCCAAGCTGTCGAGCACCTGGAAGACATGGCGGAGACCTTCGCCACACTCAGAAGGTACAATATGAAACTCAACCCAGCTAAATTCGGGTTTGGTGTCAGATCTGGGAAGTTCCTTGGATTCCTCGTTACCCATCGAGGGATAGAGGCCAACCTGGATCAAATTCGTGCAGTGTTGGAGATGAAGCGACTAGGACGAGTGAGGGAGGTCCAATGCCTCACCGGCTGCATCGCCGCTTTAACCCGCTTCTTGTCCCGAGCAATCGAAATGTGTCTTCCCTTCTTCCGACTAATTAAGCAGGCTAACAAAACCCCGGAGAAGAAAGGACAGATCGATTGGGATCAAGAGTACGAGCAAGCATTTGAAGAGCTAAAGCACTACCTGGCCACTCCTCCCGTACTCTCCAAGCCGCAAAAGGGAGAGCAGTTACTCTTGTACCTATCGGTGACGCCAAGCACGATGAGCGCCGTACTCACCCGAGAAGAAGCTGGTGTCATGAAGCCCGTCTACTTTAGTTGAGCACTACAAGGGCCAGAATTCTAGTATTCACGAACCGAGAAGTTTGCCTTGGCCCTAGTCACGGTCGCCCGAAAACTACGCCCGTACTTCCTGGCTCACCCAATCTCCATCCTCATCGATCAGCTGCTACGACAAATCTTCCAAAATCCTGACGCTTCAGGAAGGCTGGTCAAGTGGGCGATCGAGCTGGGCGAGTTTGACATTAAGTTTTATCCGAGGATTGCGATCAAAGCCCAGGCCCTCGCCGAATTTGCCACCGAATGTATGATACCAGTCGAAGACTCGCCCGAGCACTCCTTGAGACTGACTTGGGAACTGTATGTCGACGGATCATCCAGCGCTGTTGGTAGGGGCGCAGGACTGGCCTTACTTTCGCCCAAAGGGATAGAGCTTCAATATGCCATGCGCTTCAACTTCCCGACCATAAATAATGTGGCCGAGTATGAAGCCCTCCTCTCAAGGATGTGCAGGGCAAAACACTTGGGGGCATCAAGCGTACGAGCATACAGTGACTCCATGCTCATCGCTAACCAGGTCAGGGGAGAATTTGAAGCACACGATCCTTCCATGATCAAATACCTGGAGAAGGCCAGAGTTGCGGCGGACGAATTCTCCCACTTCGAGATGGTCCACATCCCTAGAGAGGAGAAGGTCCGAGCAGACGCCCTATCTCGCTTAGCGTCCGCCACCACGGTCTCCAACTCGAGGTCAATTTTGGTGGAAGAATTATCGATGCCGAGCATAGAAGAGCCAATGCCACAAGTAAACGCCATCGACTATGAACCTTCCTGGATGGATCCCCTATTGGATCTTCTCCAATGCCAACAACTCCCAGGCGACCGTGCCGAAGCCCGTAGCACGAGGGCCCGAGCAGCCCACTTTACAATAGTAAATGGTCAGTTATATTGCGGATCCCTCTCAGCCCCATTATTAAAGTGCTTATTCCCCACGGAGGTCGGACAAGCTATCCAAGAAGTCCACGAAGGACTATGTGGAAGCCACGTAGGGGGGCGAGCACTTGCGTGAATGATGATCTGGCAAGGGTACTGGTGGCCCACCCTATAGCAAGAATGCCTCGAGTATGTCCGGAGATGTCCTCAATGCCAGAAATTCTCCAACCTCCACCACCAACCGGCTACGCAACTTCATACCCTGATGAAGCCTCGCCTATTTGCTCGATGGGGGGAGGAAATATTGGGTCCATTTCCCAAAGCACAAGGAAGGAAGAAATTCCCCATAGTTGCTATTGACTATTTCTCCAAATGGGTCGAGGCTGAACCATTAGGGAAGATAACGAGCGAAGCAACGTGGAAATTCATCCTACGAAACATCATCTGTAGGTTCGGGACACCAAGAGTCCTCACCACCGACAATGGCAAGCAATTTGCGAGCACGACCTTCCAAGAGAAGTACTCAGAATTGGGGATCTGGACCCACTATACTTCAGTGGGGCACCCTCAGGCCAATGGATTGGTGGAGAACGCCAACAGAACACACCTCCACGGTATCAAAACCCAGCTAGATCAAGCAGGTGACTCGTGGATAGACTCGATCCCGAACATCCTTTGGGCCCACAGAACCACTACGAGAGCCGCTACAGGAGAAATCTCATTCCACCTCGCATACGGTGCAGAGGCAGTAGTTCCAGTAGAGATATCCAATCCCTCACTACGTGTGGAACACTTTGACAAGGCTAGAAATAACCAAGCGTTACGAGAGAACTTGGAACTACTTGAAGAAAACAAGGCAAACGCCCAGGTAAAGCTAGTGGCTTATCAACAAAAACTGGCTCAATACTACAACATTCGAGTCAAGGAATGACACTTCTTCCCCGGAGACTTGGTACAACGACGGGTAAGCGTGGCAGACCCTAGAGGAGCCGCCAGAAAGCTCGCACCAAACTGGGAAGGTCCGTACAAGATAACTGAAGCACTTGGAAAAGGAGTGTACAGGCTGGCAACGCTGGGGGGGCAAGAGGTACCCAGGACGTGGAACTCTGTAAACATCAGGAAATTCTTTCAGTAAATTGTTGCCAGCCATACTCCACGAAGGTAACCTATGGGTTCTCTAGAGGTGAGCACTGCACCCCTTGAAAACGCGAAGGTAACCTACGGGTTTCCTAAAGGTGAGCACTGCTCCCCTTGAAAACGAGAAGGTAACCCACAGGTTCCCTAGAGGCAAGCACTGCTCCCCTTGAAAATAGAAAGGTAGCCTAAGAGTTCAATGAAGGTAATGAAAACAAGAAGGTAACCTACGAGTTCCCTAGAGGCGAGCACTGCTCCCCTTTAAAACGAGAAGATAACCCACGGGTTCCCTAGAGGCGAGCACTGCTCCCCTTGAAAATTGAAATGTAGCCTAAGAGTTCACTGGAGGTGAGCACCGCTCCCCTCAAAAATGGTGGCAGCAAGCAATGGCACAAATACTGCGATGCATACAAGGAAAGCCTACCCAAAAGTTTGCGGGAATCTTCCACCAAAAGGTACACAACAAGATCTGAACTGAATAATTTTATTCCTTTAGTCAAAATACAAGTTGCCAAAGACTAGCGAGTCACTATTATGCGACCAATACACAAGCATATGGAAAGACAAAATGAGCCCAACTGTGGCGATGTGCAATTCCAACATCTTGTTTTTTGGGCGCCATCGTCTGCCAGCAGCTATGACAAGTCCGGGAGCAGACACCTAGCATCTCTTTTGTCCATGAGTAGACGACCGCTCCTCGGTTACTTGTTCTGACGAAGTGGACCAACAGAGGGAGCCACCTATGCCAGAGAAGAGGGCCAAACTCTCCATCCCTTGACCCGCTCATGAGAAGTCCACACCTAGCATCCCTTTTGTTCCGTGGAAGCGGACCAACAGGGATGCCGCCGGCGAAGAGACCTGCACCAGGAAGCAAGATCGGATGACACGTCCGCCCCTGGTTGAAGGAGAGTAGTGGAGCAACAAGGCCCACGCATTACGGAGACCGGTGCAGCATACTGGCCATGCCTGCAAACTGGGAAGCAAGTCCTACCACTCCGCCTACCGTCATCTTCAAGCAGAAAAGTGCTCTCCTTAGCTCGGGAAGATACCTCGACACACACCTGCAGACCAAGAAGGGCGAAGGGAAGCAGTCACAACCAAGCAATAAGAAGACAGCAAAAAGAGGGAAGGATTTCATTCAACAGTAGAGGGGCTAAATACAAAGGTATCATCCGTCCCCTTAAGGACGGAATCTGTTCGGGTGAGAAGCAGGACCCCCCTGCCGGCGTACAAGCGGTTGACTTTACCCAAAGCCTCCCACCAGCCGTCCAAGTATCCGAGCCTGTAGTCCTCGGAGGCAGGGCCATGCACTCTCGGCTCCGGCCACGGCCGCCACAGCGTCGGGGGAGGCTCCCTCCGAAGGATCAGGGGTTGATGACGAGCCTACAGAGATTCATCGTCCGATGAAGTGCCCGACTCTCTCGACGACATCCTACGGGGCCTTCTCCTTCGAAGCCTTGACACCGGAAGACCAGGACGAAGGAAGCTATTTATAGGAAGGATGGAAGTTCCCAGAAGGTTAAAGAACCCCTACCATCCCAAGTAAATCCACAGAAATCGAAGCGGCGGATCCCAAAAGTCGCGCCCTTACGGAATAACCCTCAAGAGCGCCGTTTCGTATCCCCATAGGATCTCGTAGCCGTTCAGAAGGGAGGGAAATACATGGAAAAGATTTCAGAATTTATGAGAAAAAGGAAAGGATTCCATTAAAGTTCCAAAAAGCTTACAAGGAGGAGCCAACAGCCTCAGCAAAACTAGAAAGGAATTCAAAAAGACAACTGGGAGCACGCTCTTAAGGGTTCTCCCCGGTAACATCATCACGTGACCCAGCCTCCTCGGGTTCACGTGTAGCAGCAACTCCTGAAGAAGGTGAGGGCCCGACCGGGTCCACCATACGCTCCTCAACCGATGGGGCGTCGACGGGTGCTTTCACGCCTGTGCTCAGCCCTGTTGCCAGCTCCTCCGTCGTGGCCCCCTCACCGCCGGCCTCCTCGTCGCAAGCCCCCTCCTCGCCATCACTTTCCTATGCACCATAGAATGGTGAGGGGGTAGGGAGTGACAGAACCGAGGAACCCAGCTTCTCGACCGTGGCTACGATCGCAGGATTCCAGCCCTCCCGGAAGCCACGGTCACGGGCCAGACCGAAATACTCCAAGGCCACCGTGGTCAATTTGTCCCGGTAGGCCGAAGAGGAGCGGAAGCTTTCCACCGCCTCCTTGCTAGCGGTAGACATAGACGAGCGTAGGCCAGCAAGTTGCGCCTCGACCTCCTCAACTCGGGCTTCCACGACTTGGACTTGCGCCCCCAGCTTGACTGCACGAGCTTCAGCCATCTCAGCTCGAACATGGAAGAAGTCACGGTCCCACTCCATCCCAGCAACGGCCAACCCCTGCTGGTGTAGCTGCTCGCGGAGCCCGGCGATCTCAGCCTCAGAAGCCTGCATGCGCCCTTCGAGCACCTCGCAGTTGGCCGAAAGCTCCACTTGGGTAACTTGAGTGGCCTCCAACTCTCGGGCAAGACCTTGAAAGTGGTACCCCCACAAGTCAAAGGCCCTAATAACCGAGCACATGCTACGCGTGGCTAGGTCCGTCAGCTCCCTCTCGGCCCCAGGGCCGAACACCCCAGTGCGCTCGTGCCATAGTACACTCCGCCCCATGAGTTCAGCGACCGTCACGATTCCCGTCTACCCAATCGTATCATCCTCAGTGGGTAGGAAGGGGTCATGCGGGGAAGGCACCGACAGCGGCGGCGGGGGATGATTGGTGTCATCAGCAACAGGAGCTTTGCCCTTGTCGCACCCTTCCTCCACGGGGGCAGGCGCGGAAGGGGAGATGATCGACTCTTCAGCCGACAGCGGTGGCGGTGCCCCAGATGGGGGCAGTACGGATGACGACGACGGTGCCCGGGCTCAGCTTCGGGTCGGGGCTAGAACTCTACTCCTCTTCCTTGAGCGACGCTGATTATCTAGTGTCGCCAGCTCATCTTCGGAAGGAATGGCATGACAGACACCATCCATGATCGATTCAGCTTTAGCAGCACTGGCGGTCTCTTTGGCGGCACCCCTTTGAGTACTGGATCCTCCGCTAGCAGCCGAAGCTACCGATGGCCTCACCAGGGGGACGCCCATAGGGACCGGGTACTAGAAATGACCCGACGCAAACGCGGCCTCGGCCTGGGGGGCGACGACCGTCACTTGGCCTGCCCCTGGCTCGACGTGATCCATGGGGCGAGGAGCACACCGTGGCAGTCGGACAACTTCGTAGCTCCACGCCAGAATTTTGGGTGCCCCTAATTCTAGAACAAAATTGGTTAGCCCAATCCGCCATTAACAAGAACATGACGGTGAATCAAAGTTAGTACCCTACGGCAGTGGAGGACTCAACCCCAGCTCCCGGAGCAACCCAGAAGTCAACACAAAGTCTGCATCAACCAGGGAAAACTGGAGGATGGCGTCAACCTTCTTACGATCCTCGACGTTGGCCGAAGGCTTCCTATCGGGCCAGACAGGACGAACGCCCCGGTGCCTCCAACTACTGGAAGAATCATGGTCGGTAGATCTGACGAGGTACACGTAACGCTGCGACCAACCCTTGAGGTTGGCCACAGTAGCGGAGACCTGGACAAGGTTCCGGATGGTCCGGGCCTTCAAATAGGCATAAGCCGTATCAGACGGGCAGCGCTGAAGGTAATAAAATTGTCAGAGAAGATGGACGTTTGGCTCCACCGACGCTCTCTGACATGCATAAA
The DNA here is from genome assembly GCA_022559845.1 of Amorphophallus konjac. NCBI lineage: Eukaryota > Viridiplantae > Streptophyta > Magnoliopsida > Alismatales > Araceae > Amorphophallus > Amorphophallus konjac. The sequence goes on along the minus strand of CM040125.1, from coordinate 164,839,851 downwards.
CAAACCCACAGAGAATGTGGTAGATATTGGGGGTTATTTCCCTCGGTGTCGGCCATAATGATGAAGGACGGACGCGATGAAGGGGTGAACAAGCAGGCGAAAGCCCGCCTAGAAAGATGCCACAGGGACCATGAGTCCGCCCAAAGGGAGACTCATTTGATCGTCATCCACAGTTGGGAAAATGATGTCAAAGTCGGGCGGGATCTGGAAAGTTTTTCGCAGCCCTCGAATCACCCTATACGCCACTAGCGGTGGGGAACCAGGACAACTAGCTCCGCACTTAAAGAGCTCGGAGCGCTACCATGCCCAGGCACCACTTCCACGACAGAAGTGGAGGGGCTGGCACGAAGGATTCTCCTACGAGGAGGCATGTCGACGAAAGGTGAAAGACACGAAAGAAAATAAGATCATCACTAGTCGGAGGAAGAAGAGACCTACGATGAGAATGACGACCAACGAGGAAGGAGTCTCTGGGGATGCCCCACGATCATCCTTATAACCGCCCACGACAGCTTGGGACTTCCAAACCGACGGGCAGGTGAAAAGGCGCTTGTCGCTATCGCGGTATGGCCGCCAACGCCCAATACCCTTTCGGAGCCCACGCTCCCAGACAAAACTGCACCTACGACATGATTATGGCAGTAGCGCCTGCCACCACCTGAGGCACCTTGCGCGCTGAGCTTGCCGCCAGATTCATCAACGCTCATGCCCCAGACGAATCGACCTCGAGTCTTACGCTCCAATAGACCCTCTAATGTTAGACTCTCAGTCCCCTACAAAGTGCTCGGCAACTGAGAGTAGGGGGAGAAGTGAGGAGGGTAAAATTAGTTCGGCCCAAGATTGGCCCAATAGCAGCGGGCCCAAACCACCCAAACCAACCCCGCTCCTACATCATGCCCAACAGGTACGGCCCTCCAGGGCGCCACCCAATTCGACTCGGCATTGGATTCTACAGCACGGCAAAGCACCATGATCGACGGAAGACCCTCCGACGATCGATCGTTACCCCCCACGACGTCGGCCATCATCTCATAACGGACGAGCATGCCCCATGACCGCCATGAGACTCGCCCAGGGACCAGCCGACGCAGGGGTAAGCGCCCTCCAATGGGAAACTCCCGCCACTATAGTGGGAAAATGTTAATCCACTACTTATGCCCTTCCCTATAAAGGGATAAAGCTCTCCGCACTAGGACAACCCATATAAGAAGGGGAACGACAGAGAAGAGCCACACGGTGGATACTTCAGCCAAAAGCTTCTCTCTGAGCATAGAGCAACTGACCCTACTGCATCGATAGAGAGAGGCTACGCCCAACGACATCCAGAGACAGCACTCCTTCTACACGATCTTACTACCCAGCGAGCACTCTCCAGGTGCCCACTGGGAGAGCGAGCACTCGTGGCGAAGGCCTACACTTCTCTTGGATCTTCTACCACGGCCTCCACATCTCCCTCCTTTTGCTCTGCTTTACTCTTCTGTTAATCCATTGTTGACTTAAGTATCAGAGGGTTATCCCCTAAGGTAACACCCGGGACTCCTTCTGACGCCCCATATTTCCTGGTACTTGCAGGCCTCCACGGGTGCGGGGCGACTTCTCCAACAAATAAATAGAGAAGGTGGTACGTGGCATAGGAATCATTTTCCAGCCTCTACACTTTCCACTGCTATTAGTTCTATAGCACCCCGTATAAAAAAATGATAGAAAAAAAATTAATAATATTTCTCCAAAAAAAAAATATTAGATCACTCTATAGGAAGGTTGAGTAAGAAGTTGGAACACGGAGTCATCATATGTAAAGATTATTCACTTAACAAGTGACTTCCTAGTATAATTGGTTAAGTGATGTGCCATTTAACCTAGTGACCATGGTTCAATTCCTGGCATCCCCACCATTTGCCTTTTGTGCCAAATAATTATACGTTATATGCTCTAGCAAAACTTGCACTGAGTTTGACCTCCTATATAGGCTAGAGGTAGAAAGTGCACCAAGGTAGAAAAAAAACTTGCACCGAGTTGACCTCCTATATAGGCTAGCAAAACTTGCACCAAGGCTATATAGGCTTGAGCAAATCTTGCACCGAGGCAGAAAGTGTAAAACTTGCACCAGGGTAGAAAACTTGCACCAATGCACCAAGTTACAGAAATCTATAGGCTTGAGTAAAACTTGCACCGAGACAGAAACTTGCACCGAGTTACAGAAATCTATAGGCTTTAGCAAAACTTGCACCGAGGCAAAAACTTGCACCGAGGCAGAAAGTGCAAAACTTGCACCAAGGTAGAAAACTTGCACCAATGCACCAAGTTGAAACTTGCATCGAGTTACAGAAATTTATAGGCTTGAGCAAAACTTGCACCGAGGCAGAAACTTGCACCAACCTTATTAGACCTATACCTACGCTTGAACAGGTTTTGCACCAACCTTAGGTACATGAATAGTGTCAGTTTTATTTAAAGGAAATTTTGTGAAATACATTTTATGAAAAATAAGAGAAAAATATAAGGATCCTAGCCATAAAATTTCATAAACTGATTCCATCAATTTTTAAAGATAAAAATCTTTGAAGTTAGATACGGAGTTTCGGGTTGAATTTTATTCTGTCATATTTTAATAAAATAAAATTTTGATAAGTATCAGAAAAATCTAGGGATCATAAAAATATGTAATTTACTATTTTTATTAACATGGTTCATTAGATATAAAATTTCTAAACGTTGTAATCAATGTTAACATATGATGGTGCGCCCCAGTAATTTAGCTTACACGACCCCCTCCAAGTTGTGACTTTTTCCAGACAAACCTTCGTTGGCATCCCATTATCCTCTGTCCTTTTCAGACAAACAGCACGTTTGAGCTGGCATCGCACTATGACGCGATTATCTAGGATCTTGTTTCCCCTCCTGTCTACCCAAAACACTATAATATTCTCTATATTGAGGCTCCCTCCATTCTTCCGAAGGCTTGCTGCAGAGAAGGGGGAGCATTCTCTGAAGTTGCAGAGGTTGCAGAGGAGGGAAGAAAGTTACCATTTTCTTTTACCTGTACCTAGTGGTCATCTCAGAAAGGTAGGTGTTCTCAGGCTTTTAACCAAATACTAGCTAATCTAAGGTAGCTAATCTAGAAAAAAAATAGTATAAGCTCATCTCCATTCGATGTTCCATGCGATAAACCATGTTTACAGCAATTTCTATCATACTTTCACATAGATCAAGTAAAGGTTAGCTAATCTATTAGAATATGTTAGCTAATCAATTAGATTGCCTTATCTAATCACATGATGTATTAGCTTTTTACGTAATCTATTAACTTTATCAATCTATTAGCTTTATCGTATATTTTTTATGTAATATATTAGCTAATCTGTTGTTTGCGATCGTTTATTTATGATCTACCCGGGGGTATCTTGTTAGGTAGGTCCCTGACTGTTTGGGATGGGATTTCTATTCTGTTTGTTGGTTTATTTCACGTGTCGATCAATCAATTAACTGACTGGCAATTAACTGACTGATTGACTACACGGGCGTGCCAGTCACGTACGTGACAAGTTTATTATGCGCTCATTCTGACCCGTGTCGGGTGAGAGAGAGGTTCGGTCGGGACCAGCAGTCCGCCATACCATAAAGGCTATGGCGTTAATTACATCCCCCGCGAGGAGGGAAAACCTTTGATTAATTGTCGAGATAGTGGGCTATCGAGGCCGAAATAAAAGATGCGATGTTATGAACATGACAAGATCATGTGAGATGCATCTATCTATCATGCAAGAGAGGCATGGTTTATTAAATTGATGACCCTTGGTACAGGGCGGAGGACGTAGGTCCGAAGACCACCATCGCGCATAGCGGAGACTTTCGATCGGGCATAACCCGGCCTTCCGTCAACGCCATTTAATACACCCAAGGGTCTATGCAAACATGCATGCATGATGCTCATGACTATGCTAAGCATGGCAATAGAGTTATAAAAATGAACCGAGCTCAATCACATTTATTAATCCCCGCCAAAAGGGGGAAAAGCTAACACAAGCATGATAACGAAAATAAAGTGCTGACGGACATGGTAGTGAAAGCATGATAACGAAATGATTCGGACTTGAACTGCCCCCCTCTTATTCAGTTTATTACTAATTAGAGTTTATTAACTCTGACCACGGGAGATGAGGATCGCTCCAGAGGTGAGTGAGCGATTAAAACAGCAAAAAGGTTCAAAACTGGTGCGGCCAGGCGTAGGGGTAGGTTTCCCCGGCGCGGCCAAACTTAGGTGAAGGGCCTTAATACGGCGCGGTTATGACAACCGGCTAATACGGCGCGAAGGGCACGGGGCGCGCCGATTTAGGGCGCGCCGGGAACGGGCCAAATAAAAAAGTGGAAAACATGAGTCTAGTGTTAATCCGGCGCGGGGGGGTACCGTGCCATATTAGGGCGCGCCGGATGAGGGTCGTGCCGTTTTAGCTTATTTTTGATGGATTTTTGAAACCATTTAAGTTCATTAAGGTTTTGAAGATATTTGGGCCAATTGCTTGTTTGATTAAAGTCCAGGATCCTTCCAGAATGAAGTAATGGGCCAGTGCGAGGTCTATACTCGAGCACTAGAGTCCCTGATTCAGAGTGAATGCTATATTACGGCGAGTCCATATAGATGATTCATCTGTCCAGAACCTGCCAAAAATTGGGCAGCATCTCCCCTGAACCTGAAAGGTTGCAGGAGAGGAACGGGCTCATACTCACTTGTGGAGTAAGCCATTTAAACTATCGGTCTGCATGGTGACAGCCAGCGAATTCCCAACGGATAGGATACCCCGAGGACCAGCCTACGAGGGGCACCAAAGCTCCGTGGGTGAGGATAGAGTGATGAGGCAGATGATAATGGAAGCAGCACCCCGAGGACTAGCCTACGAGGGGTGGGCAACCCACAGCCTGTAACACATCCCTTAGAGAAAGACCGACCATTAGGGAGGGAACCTCCGAGGACTAGCCTGCTAGGAGCACACATCCCTTGGTCACCATCGGATCTCCAAATTGCTGAGGCTAAGATTGTTGGGTTAAAAACCCTGTTATTATCCGCTATGGCCTTGAGGGAGCATCTACCATTAAGAGGTAGAGCCCTCGATCACTCAGCAGCTCTGTGAAACAATGGGGAATGTCCCCCTCCCCGGATGATTAAAGTAAAAACCGGCGGAATCTCAGAACGGCTCAACGGACGCAGACCAGAAACCAGCGAAGTGGTGGGCATTCGGTGTAGGTAGACTGCCAGACTCAGGGTTGAGGCATCGATGCCAGCGTGATCGGGCTAACATACCCTGAAGAACAGGCAACTGGCCACGACATAGAGGGATAGTTGATGCATAGATGAGATGAGCGAACTGTAGAAGCATATGCTCGAACAACTAGAAAGCAATGCTCAGACCGTGGACCCTGCCATCCCGGAGGCGACTCCCACCCCCGTGAGCAACAGAACAGTGCAAAGGGGAGAATTAATGGAAGTTAGGCCCTCATATCACAGCGGGAAGAAGCATATGCATAAGCACAGCTCTGTCCACGGGGGGACGCAAAGACCATCAAATGAAACATAGAAGCGTTCGATGGGAAGGACCCGGGGAGGGGTCATCTCTGTAGCCCGTGATGTCTCAGGGCATGGTCGGGATTCGAAGAAATCGGAGTCAGAAACTATGCATGGAAGGGCCCCAGTATATGCATTGACAGAGATAAAAGGGGGAGAAACCTCGAGCATTCATTGTACCCACTCATCCATATATCTATGTGTATCACCACCCCATAAGCGGGGATGGGCTAACATTTACACATTACGAATCCGGCGCCGGCGTCATCGCTCGGTCGCCGTTCATCAGTTGCAGAGGAATGTACAGAGGAGCAACAGCCAAAAAAAAGATCGCAGAGAAGGAGGGGATTGGTCCGCTCATATCATCGCCATCCCTCCCCCCTCTCGCTTACATTTGACCGAGAGAGAACAAAGCACAAAATCCATGATAACACGGGCGCCCACCTATTCCCGGAACAGAGTATCGGATGACTCCTCCTTCTCCGGCTCTGAAGGACTTCAGTTAGAGCAGAGGAAGACGGCCGCCGAAGGACGCTCAGACAGAACCCTATTTCCCAAGGAACCTCCCTCTCCCCGGAATCTGGTTTTTTCTCGAACCCTCTTCCTTTCCTTCTTCTTTTCACCTCTTCTCCTTCTTTTTTTCTTTCGAATAGCTGCCTCTATATATATAGGAGCAGGTTTGAGCTCTTAATCCGGCGTGGAGATTGGCGCGCCAGAAAGGGTGAGCTCTATCCCCTGCGTGTCGGAATAGGAGGGCGCCGGGGAAGGTCCTTTGCGCGTCGGAACAAGGGGCGCCGGATGTAGGCGCACCGGTTTAGGGCGCGCCGTGTTAATGCTCATCATACGTCACACGTCAGCCGATGAGTCCGATGATGATTTCGGGGGTCACCGTGAACATTTATCTTGCCAGTGTTCCTTGAAACCTCGACAAGACGCCTTGTTGAAGCTTTCAGACCGACGTGAGGCCATTCTCGGAACTTTCGATGAATTTGGTTCGATCACGCGGGTTTTCCGCTGACACGGCTCTTGGCACTATGCTAGGTACTGCTGGCTTGGTCTGGCTTATGCTCAAAGCTCCTTAGAGGGTGGGATAACACCCGGGATAGTTCCACCTGAGCTGGGCGATCATTCGGCCACTAAGGGGCCCATCTGGGCGGGAAGCCGCGCCCGTGCCCGGTGACCGGGATCTTCTGCCGACAGAGCTTTCGGTCCTCCGTTCTGGAGAGCCAAGGGGACTCTTTCATCTCAGGAGAGCCTTTCATGAGGTGGGTAGCCACTGGGTAGACCTTCGTCCTTGGTCGGACAACGGGAGTAGTGTATGCGGCACGACGGAGTCGATGCCGGTTCATTGGGCAGGCTTGGTCGCATTGCCGGTTGGTTGTGAGTTCATCTCGGTTCTCCTAAGGTGAAGTCCCTGGCGTTCATTCGGGGTGACTTGAGGCTCTGGCAGCTCGAGAAGTCTTCAATATGTTGATCTTTATCGGCTGCCATGCTTCAGCGGGCCGCATCATTCGTCTTTATGGCTTGATCGCCTACGATCACATTTTGGGTGCCAACAAATGCCCCCCAAACGTGGGTGTTGCGAGCAAGGCACGAGTGCAGCAAGGCCGACGGTGAATTTCACCCCGAATGATCTTCTCTTCAGTTGACGGAGGCCTGGGATGGCCTTTAATTCGGCACGGAAGTTAATCCGGCACCGTTTGATGTTAATACGGCGCAGGGTTACTTCGGCGCGCCCTTAGCTAGATGGTCTTCCGGATGATGACAAGAACCCGAAAGGGTAGCGACCGATCTTGCCGATGATGACAAGGGTCGAAAAGGGTAGATGGTCTTGCCGATGATGACAAGAACCAGAAAGGGTAGCGATCGATCTTGCCGATGGTGACAAGGGTCGAAAAGGGTAGACGGTCTTGCCGATGATGACAAGAACCGGAAAGGGTAGCGACCGATCTTGCCGATGGTGACAAGGGTCGAAAAGGGTAGATGGTCTTACCGATGATGACAGGAACCGAAAAGGGTAGCGACCGATCTTGCCGATGGTGACAAGGGTCGAGAAGGGTAGGAAATATATATATATATATATATATATATATATATATAGGTGGGACATTGGATGAAGACTCCGCTTCGACCCTGTAAAGGGTCTTCAGGACGGAGGATGGATCATCACTATTCATCATTGATTTATAATTTCTTTCTTTTTCTTTTATTCACATTACTGACCTAAGCGCCCTTTCGGGTTCTCGTCGAAGCCAGCCCCCTCTTACTTTTGCCCACGCGCCCTCTCGGGTTTTCATGTGACGGGGTACCCGATTTTGCCTGCGACGCCCTTTCGGGTTTTCGCCACAGCTGGGTTATAGCCATTTTTGCACTTGTCCTAATACAGGAGCAAGTCTGGCGGGGTATCTCTATTTTTAACCCCATTTTTTCTTTCTTTTTTTTTGGATTTAGAGTACAGAAGAACTTAACTGCTAGAACACTGACTGGCCTTGCCGATGACGACAAGGATTGGTCCCTGGTTTAGTTCGTCGACATTGGTTAAATGCCGAATCAAAGGACATGGTTCATTAACAAGGACGTAAGATCCGAGTTAAGGGTAGAGGTCGACCGATCTCGCCGATGACGACGAGGGTCGAACATGGGTTTGTTCATCAGCATGGGTCACATGCCGAAGCAAAGGTAGGATTATTACCAAGGATGGAAGGTCCAAGTTAGGGGTAGAGATCGACTGATCTCGCCGATGATGACGAGGTCGAACATGGGCTCGTTCATCAGCATGGGTCACATGCCGAAGCAAAGGTAGGATTATTAACAGGGACGGAAGGTCCAAGTTAGGGGTAGAGATCAACCGATCTTGCCGATGATGACAAGGGTCGAACATGGGTTTGTTCATCAGTATGGGTCACATGCCGAAGCAAAGGTATGATTACTAACAGGGACGGAAGATCCGAGTTAGGGGTAGAGATCGACCGATCTCGCCGATGATGACGAGGGTCGAACATGGGCTTGTTCATCAGCATGGGTCACATGCCGAAGCAAAGGTAGGATTATCAACAAGGACGGAAGGTCCAAGTTAGGTGTAGAGATCGACCGATCTCGCCGATGATGATGAGGGTCAAACATGGGATTGTTCATCAGCATGGGTCACATGCCGAAGCAAAGGTAGGATTATCAACATGGACGGAAGGTCCAAGTTAGGGGTAGAGATCGACCGATCTTGCCGATGATGACGAGGGTCGAACATGGGCTCGTTCATCAGCATGGGTCACATGCCGAAGCAAAGGTAGGATTATTAACAGGGATGGAAGGTCCAAGTTAGGGGTAGAGATCGATCGATCTTGTCGATGATGACGAGGGTCGGACATGGGTTTGTTCATCAGCATGGGTCACATGCCGAAGCAAAGGTAGGATTACTAACAGGGATGGAAGATCCGAGTTAGGGGTAGAGATCGACCGATCTCGCCGATGATGACGAGGGTCGAACATGGGCTTGTTCATCAGCATGGGTCACATGCCGAAGCAAAGGTAGGATTATCAACAGGGATGGAAGGTCCAAGTTAGGGGTAGAGATCGACGATCTCACCGATGATGACGAGGGTCGAACATGGGCTTGTTCATCAGCATGGGTCACATGCTGAAGCAAAGGTAGGATTATCAACAGGGACGGAAGGTCCAAGTTAGGGGTAGAGTGTTGCATCCCTACGGTTTTGATGATGTCTCACACTATAAATCAATCTACTATTTCTAGATTTATTCATGCTTCATCATGTAGGTTTGTGCAGTTCATGTGGTTGTCAGATAGATATGCACTACTTGATCATGTCTACACTCTGTCAGCATTGACTGGACAGTTGTGGATCGATCCCCCTTACTGATGGGTCAACCCCCCAGTTTCGCAAGTCAATACATTGGCCTTAGCTCTCATAGTCTGTACATTGGTCTTCATATTCAAAGTATGTACATTGGTCTTCACCTGAAGTCCATACATTGGTCTTCATATTCAAAGTCTGTACATCCTCTTCTAAGCCTTCAAAGTCTGTACAGCCATTCCTTGAGGTCAAGTCCATACATCGGCACTGTAGCTTGCTCAACTGAAGTCTATACATCCTTCATTGGCCTAGTCTATACATTGGCGTACTGTTCATACATCAGTCATCAAAGTCTATACATCGCTGCTGAGCTAAAGTCTGTACAGCCGTTTCTTTTGCCAAAGTCTGCACATCGCCTCACATCTTCCAAGACTATACATCGCCTTCTGCAAGCATTCTTCAAGTATGTACAGCCTGTGCATTGCTTCATAACAAGTCTAGACATCCTGGTTGCGTTCTAAGTCTACACATCCTGATAGGTCGCACTTCAAAGTCTGTACATTGCGCAGCATTGTACAAGTCCATACATTGGCAGCACTGCACAAGTCTATACTTTGGCGTTGGGCATCCAAGTCTAGACATTGATTCACTATTCAAGCCTTGATTCAAAGTCTGTACATTGCTTGGCGCTCACCAAGTCTGTACATCGCTTCAAGCGTTCCAAAGTCTATACATGGCTTGTATCATTAAGTCTAGACATTGCACTGTAGCTTCCTTAGTTGAAGTCTATACATTGCTAATCGAACGTAAGTCTATACATTCCAACCTGTTCCTACGTTCGCTGCTTTAGCTACACCCAAAGTCTACACATTGGCAAAGTGTATACATCGCTCATGCAAGTCTGTACAGCCAACGCATTCATTGATTCAAAGTCTGTACACTGGTCCTCAGGCGTCCCAAGTCTGTACATTGGTTCAGGTTTACCAAGTCTATACATTGCTTCAATATTCTCAAAGTCTGTACAGTCTGCCTTATCGTTCAGAGTCTCTACATCATTCCTCAAAGGCCAAGTGTATACATTGTCCATGTGTTCAAATGTTTCAAGTCTATACATTGGATAGGCTCGTTAATGCATCAGATTTCAAGTCTATACACTGAGGACGCTGAAGGCCTTCAAGTGTATACACTCTCACATTGTTCATACTTGCCTTTATGTTGTTTTCAAGTGTACACACTCTCACATTTGACACACTTGCCTAATTGACATCTCCGAGTCTATACACTCGATGGCTTCATACATTTCACAGAAGTCCACACATTCCCCCTGTTGTGATAATGCATTCTTCAGCAAGTATATACACTGAGGTCGCATGAAGACTCACAAGTCTATACACTCTCTCAGTGTACACACTTACTCAGTTACTACTTCTAAAGTATATACATTCGTTGTTATATGACTGAACTAACTAACCACATTTCCTTTGTCTCCGCCTGCAGATGATTCAGGTTAATGATTGGGCACGTGAATTGAGGATGATGCCTGGCACGTGATCCGAGGATGCTCTAGAAAAGGAAGGAATGAGACCCACTCGTGTGAAGTCCTGAAAGTCAGGTCGAATGCCATATAAAAGGTGTCTTCTGCGATTAGATGGATTGAACTGGAGGAAAAAGGTGAAGAGAAGAATCCCTGAGCAGAAGAAGAAAAGAGAGAGAGCCTCCACGTTCCAGAAAGAAGATAGAGAGAAAAGATTTGAGAGTATTGCTGTGAGAGAAAAGTCTGAGTGAGAGAGAAGAGTCTAATTTGCTTCTTCGGAAGCTACATTTGATTTTGGTTTTCTGAAACAATTGTTGTTCATCGTTGGTCCTGTTTACATTTCTGTTTTTCCTTTCATTTCTTCATATCTCTGATTCCGAGTTGTTACCCTCCAATGTTTGGAAGAAGGGAGAGTTACTCCGGTTCCCCTCTGGGCTGCAGAGGAAGAGAGATCTGTGATCTCTGGTTTTGCCAGTGACGGGTTGTCATTAGCAGGTTCCCTCCGGGTTGGAGGAAGGGAGATCCATCTCCGGTTCTGGTCTTACTGGTAGCAGGTCCATGTGTCAAGCTCTGTGGGTAGCAGAGTTTGGTTGAGGGATTTGTTTCCCTTGGTTGTTCAAGCTGTGTGGCAGCATCTTGTTCGCAGACTGAGTCTGCAATTTTTTAGCAGTGGCTAGTGGAATCCTCACTCTAGTTGGAGTGAGGGGTAGATATAGATTGTGAACTACAATCGAACCACCTTAAAATCTCTTGTCTCCTCTGTGGTTTGCTATTATCGTTTGTGCTCTCCATCTGCTTGGCTTTGTGTTTGTGTGTGGACAGCCTCTTTCAATCGCACCTTATTATTCTGTCTTAGTTACTCACTGCGTTAGCTATATTGTTTAGCTGTATTTGAAGGGTTGAATTTCGAAGTAGTGATTTTCCACTGAAGTTTTCTAAATCGGGAGTGATCTATTCATCCCCCCCTTCTATATCACTCTTCGCTGCGCTAACATTTGGTATCAGAGCAGGTTTGCATCATGTGTACGAACGGTCAGGGAAATGCTAATGGTCCTAGAAGCTTCATGGCTGAAGGTCAATCCATTAGTCGCCCTCCATTTTTTGATGGTAATAACTATCTCTTTTGGAAGAACAGGATGGAAGTGTTTATCAGGGCACAGAGCCACAAGTTGTGGAGGGTAATTACTGTTGGGCCGTATGATCTGCCACCGAACGAGGACGCGTGGACAGATGATCATGTCAAGCTATCTTCACTCAACTGGACGGCGCTGAACATCATCTAGTGTGCTGTTCACCCAGAGGAATATGCCCGTATATCTGCCTACAAGACTGCCAAGCGAATGTGGGATGAGCTGCAATTAATCTACGAAGGTATGGCTCAAGTGAAAGCCTCGAAGGTAAACCTCTACACCTCTAAGTATGAACTGTTTAGGATGAATGCAGAGGAGAATATTACTGAAATGTATGCCAGGTTGTCCTTGATCATAAACACTCTTAAGGGGCTAGGGAAGGATCTAGCTGAGGCAGATATAGTCAGGAAAATTCTTAGATCTTTATCCCCAGCATGGCACACTAAGGCCATCGTGATTGAAGAGTCAAAAGATCTGACGACCTTGACAGTGAATGAACTCATAGGATCCCTCATGACCTATGAGATGAATTTCAAAGGAGGTGGTGAAGGAAGTGATAGGAAGGCTAAGAATGTAGCTCTCAAGGCATCTCGCAACAAGAGTAGCAGTAGCAGCAGCAGCAACAGTAGCAGTGAGTCTGATGGCTTCTCCGATCTCGACCAGAAGGAGCAGGCAATGCTCACTCGTCAGTTCAGTAAATTTTTAAGGAGAAAGGGGAAGACCTTTAGGAGGAAAAAGCCATACTCCTTTAACAAGAATGTTGAATCTACCAATCATAGGGATAGAAATCCTAAGAGACTGACTTGTTATCATTGTAACAAACAGGGACACATGAAAGGTGAATTCTCAAATCTCCAGAAGAAGAGTCCCTACTTTCAGAAGAAGAACACAAAGGTGCAGAAGAAGAAGAAGCCACAGGCGATGGTCTGCACATGGAGCGAGGAGGAAGAAGATTCCGAAGACACTTCCTCAGAGGAGTATGAAGAAGGAATTTGCCTAATGGCAAACAGTGAAGAGGAGGTAATCAATATTTTTGAAAACTTTACGATTGATGACTGGGAAGATGCTTATGCTGAGTTATTAGATAAGTTTAATTCTCTTAGTAAAGAGCATAGGGTTCTGAAAAGAAAATTTAATACTAATGTTGAAGAACAAACCCAGGTCTGTGAGGAAAATCAGAAACTAAAAGAGCAACTAGAAGAAATGACCTCACTAAGAAAAGAAAATGATAAACTCAAGGGAGAAAACCAAGAGAGTCTAACCCAGCTTAATGAACTCAAAATGAAAATAGAAGAAAGCCTGAAAGAAAATGGAGTAACCTCAGAGAAGTATGAAGCTGTTAAGAAAGTGAATGCCGAACTCTTAAAAAACTCTGAGTCTCTGCAAAAAGAGCTGGAAGACAAACAGAAAGTTTTGGAAAAGTTTGTCCAAGGAAAAACTAGTCTGGATGCTATACTAGGGACTAGGGTTAACTTCAATAAGGAGGGTCTAGGCTATGACCCAACTAACAAGAGACCCTTACAATTCAAAACCATTACCTTCTGCCCAGAGAAGGGGAAAGAGAAGCTGGACACACCATCTAGCTCAAACAACAGTAAGGGAACTCAAGGTCCGAAAGAAAGTTCTAAAAACAGTGCTGGTCAACCATTTAAAATGGGAATGAATTCTGTGAAAAACTTCACTAAGCCCACTCATCAGAACATAAATGGTAAATGGACCAAGCAAGTGGATCAGAAGAAAAGCTGGAATTACTACAATCAGATAGGTCCAAACAGGACCTACTGGAGAAATAATTATAATCTTAAAAAATCTGTTAATCAACAAGCTTACAGGAGATTTCCTAGGAATGGGAAGCCTAATGAATGGAATAGAACTTACTTCCCCATACCAGCTGGACTTAATTTCAATAAACCAGAAGTAAAGGTGCCAGAGAAAACCATGCTGAAGCAAATCTGGATACCTAAACATTTGATCAGAGATTTGAACAATGTCTTTAGACCCAACTCATCTTGGGTTCCAAATCACTTTGCTTGATTTTCTTTGTGTAGGTCGGCCTGGCAGCTGAAGACAACAAGTGGTACCTCGACAGTGGCTGCTCCAAGCACATGACAGGAGACTGATCCAAGTTCAGCAAGATAGAGATGAAGGTAGGGGGTCTAGTCAAGTTTGGAGGAAAAAACAAAGGTAAGATAATTGGAGTTGGTACAGTAGGTAAGTCTTCCACAAACTCCATTGAAAAAGTTCTACTTGTGGAAGGTCTTCAACACAACCTGATTAGCATTAGTCAGTTATGTGACAAGGGTCACAAGGTTGTGTTTGATGATAATTCATGCAAAATCTCTTTAAATAAATTCTGATGTGGTTAAATTTGTAGCCAACAGGATTAATAATGTCTACATGGTAGACCTAGATGAGGAATCTGAATCTAATATTTGTTTATCTGCCAATTCTGAAAATGATGCTTTTGAATGGCATAGACGTCTAGGCCATGCTAGCTTTACTACTTTAAATAAATTGGTCAAGCATGATTTAGTGAGAGGCATGCCTAGAATTAAATTCAATTCTATTTCAAAATCTTGTCATGCCTGTGCTCTAGGCAAACAGACCAGGAATTCTTTCAAATTAAGATCTGAGCCATTGTCCTCTAGACCAATGGAACTTCCCATATGGACCTCTTCGGTCCCACTAGAACTCAGAGTCTTAATAGGAACAGGTTTGGCTATGTCATCATTGATGACTTCTCTAGATTTTCATGGATCTTTTTCTTAGCAAATAAAAGTGATGCATTTCAAAAGTTTAATCTGTTTTTCAATAAGGTCAAACAAGAAGGAAAACACAAGATCTATTCTATTCAATCTGATCATGGAGGTGAATTTGAAAACTCCATGTTTTCTGATCTTTGTGAGAGAGAGGGACTAACACACAGATTTTCTTCTCCCAGGACACCTGAACAGAATGGAATTGTGGAGAGAAGAAATAGAACTGTTGTGGAGATGGCCCAAACCATGCTAATTGAAAGTCAATTACCAAGGAGGTTTTGGGCAGAGGCGGCCAATACAACAACTTACATAATCAACAGGGCCATGGTAAGACCCATTCACAAGAAAACACCCTATGAGCTTCTAAAAGGTAAGAAACCAAACTTGGTTATTTCAGAATTTTTGGAGCTAAATGCTTTATTCATAATAATGACAAGAAAGATTTAGACAAGTTTGAAGCTAAAAGCTCCCCTGGAATATTTTTGGGGTACTCTGAAGTGTCTAGGACATATAGGGTCTTTAACATAACAGACCAGAAAGTTGAAGAGTCTCCACACATCATTTTTAGTGAAAAGAAAGGTGCTTCTAACATTGAAAATTTTGACAGGGATTCCAATCATGATGGGGAATTCCTAGAAGACCAAGAAGAAGAGAAGACTCAGCCGAGTGGAACAGCAAATACTCCCAACCAGGAAGAGCCAAGCGAAACAGGTGAGCCTTCAATAAATGCTAGATTTCTTAAAGATCATCCGATAGATAATGTCATAGGCAATCCTGAAGATCCTCTTCGGACTAGGTCTCATTTTAGGAATGTAAATAATGAAGACTTAATTGCTTTAGTCTCACAAATTGAACCCAAATCAGTAGATGAGGCCTTAGCTGATCAAGCTTGGGTCAATGCTATGTGTGAGGAATTGGGCCAGTTCGAAAGAAATAAGGTCTGGGAACTAGTTCCAAGACCAGATAATGTTAATATCATAGGAACTAAGTGGGTGTTCAAAAATAAAATGAATGAAGATGGAATCATTTCTAGGAATAAGGCCAGATTAGTATCCAAAGGCTACTGTCAGGAATATGGTGTAGATTTTGATGAATCCTATGCACCTGTTGCTAGGATGGAAGCTATAAGAATGTTGCTTGCTTTTGCATATTCAAAGAATATAAAACTCCAACAAATGGATGTGAAAAGTGTCTTTTTAAATGGAGTCATTAAAGAAGAGGTTTTTGTTGAATAACCCCCTGGATTTCAATTCTCTCCTCAACCTAACCAAGTTTTCAGGTTAAACAAAGCCTTGTATGGTCTAAAACAGGCTCCAAGAGCATGGTATGAAAGATTGACTGAGTTTCTGATCAGCAAAGGCTACAAAAGAGGTAAAGTTGATCAAACCTTATTTACCAAGGGTACAAATAAAGATCTCATCATAGTTCAGGTATATGTAGATGACATTGTATTTGGATCAACTAAGCATGAACTATGTGATGAATTCTCTAAAATGATGTCTGCTGAATTTGAGATGAGCTTGGTTGGTGAACTAAAGTACTTTCTTGGCTTGTAGGTACAACAGTCTGAGGATGGATGTTTCATCAACCAGACCAAGTACACAATGGAACTGTTCAAGAGGTTTGGCATGGAAAACCTGAAGCATATTACAACACCCATGGGTACCAATACCTCACTGGATGCAGATGAGACAGGTAAAGAAGTAAATGCCAAACTCTATCAAGGTATGATTGGATCTCTTCTTTACTTCACAGCTTCTAGACCTGATATACAATTCAGTGTAGGAATGTGTGCAAGGTATCAGTCTAGACCTACTGAATTACATTTAGCTGCAGTGAAAAGAATTTTCAGATATTTGTCAGCTACTCATTCTCTTGGTTTATGGTTTCCTGCATCACACACATTTAACTTAGTTGCATACACAGATGCTGATTATGTAGGATGTAAACTAGACAGGAAAAGTACTAGTGGTCATTGTGAATTTTTGGGTGGGTGTTTAGTGTCTTGGGGTTCCAAGAAACAACATTCTGTGGCCCTCTCCACTGCAGAAGCTGAATATGTGGCTGCAGAGAGTTGTGGAACACAAGTCATTTGGATTAAACACCAGCTTCAGGACTACCAAGTAGACCTGGGATGCACACCTATCTATTGTGATAATACCAGTGCCATTAATCTTGCCAAAAATCCAGTTTTGCATTCACGCACCAAACACATAGAGATAAGGCATCATTTCATAAGAGGTGGGGTTTCTAAAAACAATTTTGAACTGATTCATGTAGGCACAAATAATCAGATTGCTGACATCTTCACTAAACCTTTGGATAATGAAAAATTCACAACACTAAGAAGAGAATTAGGCTTATACAAATTGTCTTAAATGTGAAGTCTGTTCTTTTTGTGAGGGGGAGTTCTGTATGTCTGCTGGTTAGCTTTCAGGAATGCTTTAAGTGAGGGGGAGCTGGTTGAGCTGTAAGAGGAAGAGTTCTTTGACAGATTCAAAAAGATTGACCAGATGTGTGTCATTGCTGGTTTTCATGACAGATCTAGTGTGGTTCTCTCAGACAGTAGAATGTCACGTATTTCTTAAGTCTATAAGTCAGTGATACTAAAGTCCAGTTAGAATCTTTCCTCTGGTATTCCTTCAGAGATCTGGATTAATTGTATAAAGTATATCTTCCTACATTGTCAATGATTATGGTTCAGGCCATAACTTGTATGTCTTGATATCTGACCCAATCAGCTTGAAATCTAGACTTCAAGATTCACTTCAAGAAATAGTCCTTCTGGTATTGTTTTCAATCATTCTATCTCTTCAACACAAGGGCTTAACTGAACAAACATGTCTTGTTATGGTCACTGAGAATCTGGGAGCTTCATCAATGAAATGAAGTTTTCTCCTATGTCATGAGGTGTCAAATGCTTAAAATGAATGAAAAGTCATGACAGAGCAATGGTGGCTTGCTGGTGAGTAACTGGGGACTCTGGCCTCTGATCAAGGTGTTTCCTCATGTCAAAAGTCACAGTTACTAACTATGTTCCTTTAATAAAAAAAAGGAGGAAGTAATGAGGTACTCACACTTAGTAACTGGGGATTCAGGCCTCTAATCAAGGTGTCTCCCTAATGTCAAAAGAGTGAATTACCAACTTACTCATTGATCTTCTTGAAAATCATCTCACAAATTCCTTGTTGTTATGTAACTAATGGATTGCTTGTCTTCAATACCTTGAGAACACCTCTCTGACTTTGTCTCTTGCTGTCTTTTGGGATTGTTGACTATTCAGCTATATCTGGCCATACTTGTTACCTCCTGCTCTAAATCATACACTTTGTATGCTGATAAACTTTTCTATCATTCTATTTCTCTAGTGTGTACTGGAGTTAAAGAATCTTCACTTGACTTTAGCACCTCACTTATTTTCTTCAGACTTGCTCATGCCTTTCTGCACTAAGAAGTTACTATACTTCTTCTTCATGTCTCCAGCACTTTCATATATTGATGTGACACAACCTCGGACCTAATGCAAGCAAGCACAATCACAATCTAAATGGGCCAATTTGGGCCGCCGCTCTCTCGTTGCTCACCCAAGCCCGGGGTAACTTGGCAATGCCAAGGTGAGGTTGAGGGGTTGGGCCCTTGCTGGTAGAGGGCCAGCAAGGCCAAGATTTGATTCCCAATGGATTTGGAAGCCCAATTCAACGGGGCCGACGAAGTGCCGAAGGCACCGGTTGCACTCTTCCCACGGTGATCACTCAAGGCAATGGGGCTTGACGATCGGGCTCTCACTCGCATAACCAGCGGAATTAGAACTAATATTGAAAGACAAGCACTAAGTGGAGTGAAGGTTTGAGCACTTACTCGACCGGTTTGAAGAAACCGGTCCCGGTCGGAGACGAGGGCGAGCGGGGAGGCGAGTGGATCCCCACACGCCGCGGCGGTGTCGCTTGACCTGCCCAAACAAATTACACTACTACATCTCTCACAGGAGGGGGAACTTGGGGTGAGGGTTAATGATATTACATCAATACTACCTCCACGCAGGGAGGGGCCTTCAGCCGGCCAAGCGGGGTGGGGAAACCAAAGCAAAGAACGAGGAACAAGGGTGGACGCCGAATCTACCTGTTGTCTGTGAACCAGGATAGAGGGTCGGTGTTGCTATTGTAGATCTTGCTCAGGAATTTCTCTGATGGCGAGACTGGCGGCTAAATCTTCATAACTGGAAGGGGAATGCCTCAGAATTTTTGTAAATTCTTCTGGAGTGGCTGCAGGTCGGGGCAGGAGCTTGAACAGGGCCTCTGTTTCTCGGACTAGCAGGGGCAGGTCACCAACAGTAGGATGCAGAGGCTGTCCTGGCCGCTCCCGAACTCCAAATTTGATGCCGTCAGCGCCGTTAGAACCGTGGGTGAGTCCTATTTGCAGCAAAAGAAACGGGGACAACATAAGAAAACGGAGACGATCTGTGGAGCCAGAAGAGTGAGGAGGTGTCAATGCAGACTGGGGAAGGCAGAGCCGCGCGACCGTGGAAGAAAATTGGTAACTTCTGTTCCCGGATGCTGAATGGTCTTCCGCTTCTTGATTTTGAAACTAGACAGGACGATGAAGAACTTTGAAGAAGAACTTGGGACTGATTCCTTCGGGGTTCGTCGTGGAAGAGCTTCTAATCTGGCTCAGGTCCTCAGCCGAGGCAGAACCGCGCAGCTGTGGGAGAATGGACCTCCTGGACGACTCGGAGATCGGAAGAAGACAAAACCACTTCGGTTGCGAAGGTGACTGGCAGACGCTTCCGACGATGGCTCTTGGCTCTTCAAATTCGTCTGGAGGAGGTCGTGGTGGCCGCTGCAAGTTGCTGATCTACTTTAGATCTTCAGTTGAGAGCTGTAGGTTGATGATGATGGGGGGGAATGGGGTATATGGGAGGGGAAATGGGGGTGGATGAGTGTGGGGAAAGCCCGGGCTGTGAGGGGGTCTAGGAGGGAGTGTTCTAAGGTGGGGGAAGGGAAGAATGGGGTCTGGAAGGGGGTCTAACAGGTGGTGGGAGGAGGAGCTATGAATTTGGGAAGGTGGGTGAGAGGAGAAGGTGAGGGGGGGCACAAGTGAGTGGAGGGAAGGGTGGATTTCAAATTTGAAATGGCATTGGAAGTTGTGGGGTTGTGTGGGGAAGGGGTTGATTGTGTTGGAATGGGGAAAGTGGTGTTGGAATGGAGAGGGATCTCCTTGGGACTAGGGGGGTGGAGTAATGGAGGCCATGGGGAAGTGGAGGGCTTTAATGATGGTAGGTGGGGGTTGAGGTGGTTGGGAAGGGAGGAGAGAGAAGAAAATTTGAAATTGGGTGATGAGGAGAGAGAAAGTGGAGTGAAAAGGAGGGATTAAGAGAGGGAAGGGTGGGGAATCTCTCCCCTAGGGTTTCTCACCCAAAAAATGTTGGAATCACTCCATTAAACTAAGCTTTGGACTCTCAAATGGGATTTTTTTCATTGATTGATTCATTACCTCCAAATGAAGGAAATGGGGCCCTATATATAGGAAACTCACATTTTACAATAAGTCCCTTACAAAAGACTCAATAATAAATAACCGAAGGGGTAGGGGGGCTCATGGGCCAAGCCCGAAGAATTGGGCCCAATAGCACATTACATGATCTAATGACACTCAAACTTAGGAAAATAAATGCAAGACCTAGGAACATGACTCAAATAAAAAGGAAAATACATCAAATGACTCAAATAAAATTACATAGGACTCAAAATTAAATGACTAAACCATGCCGGATGCAACCGAGGCGAGGAGACGAGCTGTGAACGTGGGCATGGGAGGTGATGTCCCCATCATACTCCCGGGGTGCGGAGAACTCTACTCCGTCGAGTAAGTGTCCTTCCCTCCTTGGAGGGTGTAGAAGTGGTACTGCCCTCAAGTCTTCCGAACGAGACCGATCCATCCACCTGTCGAGATAGCGCTCGTATACCTTGCTCCGAGTGGTAGTGACTTGTTCATCCAATATTTGTTCAATTTGTTCACGCTGGGCTCTCTTGGCTGGTGATCTCTCCTCACGGGTGGGTGCTCTCTCAAGGGAAGAAGTAGGCTCAATCTCCTCACTAGGTACCGCCGTGGGTCCCTTATATGACACTAGGTCGGCCACATTGAATGTGGGACTTATTGCATACTCCTCAGGGAGATCTAACTCGTAGGCATTTGCACCGATGCGCCTCAAGACCTGGAAGGGACCAGCCCCACGTGGCCTCAGTTTAGAGTTGGCTCCCGGGGAGAGCCTCTCCATGCTTACCATCACAAAGTCACCCTCATGGAAGTCTCGGTGACGCCGATGAGAGTCGGCCCGCCTCTTATAAGCCTCATTCTTTTTGCTTATGTGCTTGCAAAGGCTTTCATGCAATTTTGTGAATGTTGACATTCTAGGGGTGATGGGTGGACCTGGGCAACCAAAAGTAGACCGATCATGCTTTGATGCCAAGAAGCCTTTGATGGATTTTGGAGGGCCGGGGCAACCATATGTGGACTTATCATGCAATGTTGTCATGTAGACTTTGGTGGGCCTAGGTGGGCCGGGACACCCGTAGGTGAACCTATCATGCAAAGTGGTGATGAATGTGGGGGGACCCGGACATCCGTAGATGTTTTTGACATGCTTAAGATCCATGATGAATGAAGGAGGACCATGACATCCGAATGTGGACCACTCATACTTTCTACTTGACATGTGGGTGATATGAATGAATGGACCCAACATAGTGTTCATGCCAAGGGGTATGGTAAGCCTAGACACATTCATACTTTTCCCAAAGGTGACTTCCATATGTATAGGTGTGGGACAACCTTTGAACTCCCATTGGAAAGGATCGAATGATCTAAGAAGGTAGTCATCATGGGGTGGGGTACAACCTGATTACCTAGGGATATATGGCCCAAGGTCATGGCTCCCAAGGTGTAACCCGGGTCATGGATGAGGTGGGTTTGGCCCAATATGGTGGGTGAGGGTAGGAAAGGGTGGGTGGTTGGTAAGATGGTTGGGTCATATGAGTCCCTTGACTCCCATTAGAATGGATCATATGGATCATAAAATGGGTCATCTAGGGGGAGGAACTCCATGTCCTCAAGATCCTTAAAAGGTGCTAAGTCATCCTTCTCCATGATAGTTGGGCCAATGTTCTTGACAAGTGGGTCGGCCATGAGTGGAGGGCTTGGCTTTCTACCCGAGATAAGAAGCTCTAAATCGAGGAGAAGGTTGGGCTCATCGGGTGTAGGGAGGAATAGAAGGAGGTCTGATGAGGGCATCTCACGACACTCCCTCTAGTTTGGTCGTCTGCACACTCTTGATATGGTCTGATCATGGTCTCCACTTGTTATCTTCATTTTCCCAGTGTCATTTATGTATTTTCCTTTTATTGAGTCCTATCTTATGTATTTTCCTTTATTGAGTCATGTGGTTCTAGCCCATTTCCCTTATTTTGCTTAAACTGGGCCTTATGTCCTTAGTTATGGGCCCATAGGATTGAGTCTAGGATATGCTCGGTCTTTTGTCCATTGTCAAGGACATTTTGGTCATGAAAAGAGTGGTTGCCTATAAATAGGCCCCATCTCTCCACTTGTAGTCACTCTTGATGAATATTGAAAAAAACTACCTCTTATTATCTCTCAACTCTCTCTCTTACTCACTATATCTCTCAATCTCTCTCTCATTCTCTCTCTCCCCAAGGGGAGTTCGACCCTCCCTCTCTCTCCTCTTCCCCCCTCACTTACTCCAACCCCCAACCACCTCCACTACCTCACCCACCTCCATTAAGGCTCTCCCCTTCCCCATAGCCCTTCATTTACTTCCCCTCCTTGTCCCAAAGCAACTCTTCCACCTCCCAACACAATTCCCCCACTTCCCCACACAAATCCCACCACTTCCAAGGCCAATTTCGAATTTGAACCTTCCCTCCCATAGCCATTAGAATCATCTTGCCCCTTCTTCTCTCTTGGCCACCCCCTTCCCCACCTCATCTTCTTCTTCACATTCTTACCCTGCTTCAGGAAACAGAATTACAGCAACTTGCAGAGGAGGCCACGGTCACCCATCAACGACTCAGGGAGCAAGGCCTACATTTCCAGAATCATCTGCAAGCCAGCTTTCAAGGCGAGGTGGTTTCGTCGGCATCCGAGTTCGGTGCTGTCCGCAATCACCATTCTTCTCCGACTGCGCCGAACCTCTCAGATCCGGAGCCAGAGCTGCAGAGACGACTCGCCCACGGCTAACCTTGAAGGAACCAGTTTTCAAGGTCTTCTACAAAGTTCTTCCTCCCTCTGTCAGCGTCCAGGAACAGAAGGCGGAACCCCGTTCGGCATCCGACAACCAGAGTTACTATTTTTCTACCACAACCACGCCGGTCTGCCTCCTCACTGTCTGCACCGACCTCCGTCCACTTCTCTGGACACCCAGTTCATCTCCGACATCAGAAGACGTCCCCGTTTGTTTTGTTGCAAAGAAGACTCCTCCAAGATTCCAAAGAGTCCAGCGGTTCCAGGTTCGGAGCTCCGGAGCGATCGTGGTACCTTCTGCAACCTGCTGTTGCAGACAGAGCTCGACCAGCAACCAGAGCTGCATCCACCTTCCAGCCACCGGTGCGGTCAGCCCTGAGAATCATAGCTTCCCCAAAAATTCAAGCTTCATCCCCTATCAGTTGGCAAACGTTTGGCGTTGGTTTCGTCGCAATCCAAGCTTCGTGGAATTTTTAGCTGCCACAACACCGATCCACTGTCCAGAAAACCTGCAGGTGGGCAGAACCGGCGAAGCTCGGAATCTCGATCTCCTTTGCATTTCTCCCCACCCCGCTTGGCCGGCTGAAGGCCCCTCCCTGCGTGGAGGTAGTTTTGAATGTACTAAGTGTAACCCCCACCCCAAGATCACCCCTCCTGCGAGAGGAGTAGTGCTGTACCCTTTACATTTTCAGGTCAAGCTACACCGCCGCGGCGATCGGGTGCATACCCTCGCCTCCCGGCGCGCCCTCGTCTCCGAACGGGATCGGTGTCTTCACACCGATCAGGTGAGCTTCTGGTACTACCCTTTGTAGCCTTATTCCTGCTAGCTTAGTATTGCTTTGATTGCTCGTCGGCGGTGAGAAGAGAGTTCGAATTTGCATGCTAGTTTGTTAGTGTCCACCGCGGACCGTGAGAGAGTGTCACCCAAACCCCGCCTTGCGGGCCAGCCACCCACGAAGTTGGGTATCCTAGACTCTTTGGAGTCAGCCGTAGCATTGTAAGTCCATTAGAACAATTGGGTCCCATCCCGGACCCTCATCATTATCCCCCGGACCCACCGGGTGAGCGTGTGAACCGTGTGAGCAAAAATCGTCGATTGTGAGAATCATTGAGTGCTTGTATGCTTGCGGGTCTAAGTCCTAGGGTCATATCATCCTCTTTAGTGGTCTTTGGGCTGTGCCACATCAAGTGGTATCAGAGCGGTCATAGGCTTGTCCTTACAAGTCTAGTCTTGGGTCACACTAAGTCTTTCTTAGGTGCATTCGCACACCCTTGCATAGCCCACCCAACCTTGCATGACCACCCGTAGTGGAACTCATTATCAAGGCAATCCATCTTCTTCCAATAACACCATGAATCCCAATCCCCAAGGAAATCCCCCTCACAATGAGCATGAGCTTCCCGACCAAATGAGGTTTCTTGTGGACTACATGACCGAAATTATGGGAAGGCTTGACGGTATTACGGCCCGGCTTGAACAACTTGAGGAAAATAGACCTATTCCAAGGGAAGGAGATAGGAGAGATCCCCCTCCACATGTGGAGCCAGCCATAGGAGGACTCAACCTTGACCCCCCTCCCGAACCGGAAAGGGACCCACCCCCTAGAAGGAATGAGAGGCCTCCCCGGGACAACCCGGATGACCAACTAATGAGACTTGTGAAAGTCGATGCTCCCACTTTTGATGGATCTCATCATCCGAGCATCTACTTAGATTGGGAGGCAGCCATGGATCAATATTTTGATTGGTACCCAATGACCGAGGATAGGAAAGTCCGACTTGCAAAGATGCAATTAACCAAACTTGCCAAGACTCATTGGATGAATGTTGAAGCCTTAAGGATAGTTAGGAGGGAAGTTCCAATCACCACATGGGGGGCCATGAAAGACCAACTCAAACTCAAATATGTCCCACCCTCCTACCATCAAAACCTCTTAGATGAATGGCAAGCCTTGACTCAAGAAGGAAAGACCGTTATGGAATACATTGAAAAGTTTGACTACTACCTCCTCAAATGTGGAGTCCAAGAGGACCCCTCCGTCACACTCTCCCGCTTTAGGAATGGGCTTCAATTCCATATCAA
This sequence comes from Amorphophallus konjac, assembly GCA_022559845.1. Classification (NCBI taxonomy): domain Eukaryota; kingdom Viridiplantae; phylum Streptophyta; class Magnoliopsida; order Alismatales; family Araceae; genus Amorphophallus; species Amorphophallus konjac. The sequence goes on along the minus strand of CM040125.1, from coordinate 164,814,723 downwards.
AAAGGAACTATTCATGCGTCAAGTAACAACTTTAGAGCAAGCCTACCAAGTAGCTCGGGATGCCGAGAAATTCTCTCGGTACACGCGAATGGTTCCCCCTCGGGGAATGGACCCTAGAGCCATGGCACCTCGGGCCAACCCTCCACCACCCCAAAGAGGTCTCCTTCCTACACCCATGGGAACTCCTCCCACACGGGTCACCCCTCCTAATGCCAATCCACCATTCCGCCCCGCAAGTGGGCCCCTAAACACAACTCCCAATAGGCCCAATTCGACACCCACTCTCCCTCACACTAAGGTGACCCCAAACCATCAAAGTGGACAGCAATGCTTTAGGTGTTATGGGTATGGACACTTTGCCAATCAATGCCCCACCAAGGGAGCATCAAACTTACTCATAGAGGAGACCAACCCCCAACCCCAAGCTGAATTTGAAGGAGAGATTGAGGTATATGAACCCTCTCTTGAATGGGAGGAGGAGTATGAGAACCACTACATGGAAAGCAACCAAGAACAACCTCCTCCACCCACCGACTCCCACCTAGGAGTGGTTAGATGCACCCTCACCCAAAACCAAGAGCATGATTGGAGGAGAAACACCATATTCTATACCTACATAAGGATGGGGAGCCATGTTAGGAAGGTCATCTTGGATAATGGAAGTAGTGTGAATGTGGTGTCACCCGACACCGTCAAACTTTTGGGCCTTACCACCTCCCCACATCCCCACCCATATAGGGTAGCATGGATTGATACCACCTCCATACCCGTTAGTGCCCGTTGCCTTGTCCCAATTACATTCCAATCCTATCAAGGCCAAGTGTGGTGTGATATCCTTCCAATGGAAGTTGGGAGTATCCTTTTAGGACGGCCTTGGATCTACGATGTAGATGCCACCTTCTTAGGAAGAACCAACGCTTGCATCTTCATTCATGAGGGGAAGAAGATCCAACTCAACCCATCTCCACCCCGCACTCTACCTAAGAAGGCCTCTCCCTCCCTTGAGGGACCCACTACCCTTCCCCCCATCCCAACACCAACAAACCCCACCCCATCAAGTCCTAGTCCTAGTAACATCAAAGAGCCTCCTAGGAGCCTACACCTTGTCACTAGGAAAGAGTTTGAGGAAGAAGTCAACCAAGGGGATCAAGTATGTGCCATTGTCATTTGTCTAGGGGAATCCACCCCAACCGACCCACACCCCCTAGAAATTCATCAACTCCTTAAGGACTTCCATGATGTATTTCCCGAGGAGCTTCCGGACAAACTACCACCTATGAGAGATGTGCAACATGCCATCGACCTCGTGCCCGGGGCTACCTTGCCCAACCTCCCACACTACCGACTCAACCCCACCGAGCATGCCGAGCTTCGGAGGCAGATTGAAGAACTCATCAAGAAGGGCTTCCTCCGAATTAGCAAAAGCCCTTGTGCCGTCCCGGCTCTTCTTACACCCAAAAAGGATGGGACTTGGCGCATGTGTGTAGATAGCCGAGCCGTCAACAAGATAACGGTCAAATATAGGTTCCCCATCCCTCGGCTTGATGACATGCTAGACATGCTAGCGGGAGCCACCATCTTCTCCAAAATTGATCTCAAAAGTGGCTACCACCAAGTCCGCATTAGGCCCGGGGACGAGTGGAAAACCGCCTTTAAAACTAAAGACGGTCTCTATGAATGGCTTGTTATGCCTTTCGGCCTTTCTAATGCACCAAGTACCTTCATGCGTCTCATGACCGAGGTCCTCCGGCCCTTCATTGGCATCTTTCTAGTTGTCTACTTTGATGACATCCTCATATATAGCCAATCCAAGGAAGCCCACCTCGATCACCTCAAACAAGTGTGCACCATCCTTAGGAAAGAGAGTCTCTTTGCCAATCCCGGGAAGTGTCATTTCTTGACCAATCAACTAGCCTTCCTAGGATTTATTGTCTCATCCCAAGGAGTATCCATGGACCCCGAAAAGGTCCAAGCTATTCTTGAGTGGCCCGAGCCCAAAACCATTCATGACGCCCGAAGCTTCCATGGGCTAGCCACCTTCTATAGGAGATTCATCCGGGGGTTTAGCACTATCACCACTCCTATCACGGATTGCCTCAAGAAAGGCACATTTGTTTGGACTAGGGCAGCCTCCAAAGCCTTCCTAGAGCTTAAAGAGAAAATGACCCAAGCCCCGGTCCTTTGCCTACCCGACTTTTCAAAGGTCTTTGAGGTCACATGTGATGCTTCCGGGGTAGGGATTGGAGGTATCCTTAGCCAAGAGGGTCACCCGGTAGCCTACTTTAGTGAAAAACTTTGTGAGGCTAGGACGAGATACTCCACATATGACAAAGAGCTTTATGCCGTGGTTCAATCCCTCCGGCATTGGAGGCACTATCTCCTACCCAAAGAATTTGTGATCTTCTCGGACCATGAGGCTTTGAAATACCTCAACACTCAACAAAAGCTCAATGCCCGCCATGCTCGATGGGTAGAATACATTCAAGCCTACACCTTTGTCCTCAAGTATAAGATGGGTAGTGAGAATCGCGCCGCCGATGCACTGAGTAGGCGGGTAGCCTTACTCTCCACTGTCCAAGTGGAAGTAACCGGATTTGAGAGGATCAAAGGAGAATACCCACATTGCCCCGACTTTGGGACCCACTACAACACCCTTTCTACCCAACCACTCAAGGAGTATAAGGGGTTCATACTTCAAGATGGATATCTGTTCAAAGGGGATAGACTTTGCATACCTAGGACTTCACTTAGGGACTTCCTAGTTTGGGAGTTACATAGTGGCGGCCTAGCTGGTCACTTTGGGGTCCACAAAACCATAGAGTTGGTTGAGAGGCAATTCCACTGGCCCAGTCTCAAGAAGGATGCGGCCCACATTGTGGGACAATGCCGCATATGTGCATCCGCCAAGCAAGTAAGACAAAACACCGGGCTTTACACACCTCTACCCATACCCGATAGACCATGGGAAGATTTGAGTATGGATTTCATTCTTGGCCTACCAAAGACCTTGCGCAAACATGATTCCATCTTTGTAGTGGTTGACAGGTTCTCAAAAATGGCCCACTTTATCCCCTGTTCCAAGACCTCTGATGCCTCTAAGGTCGCCCGGTTATTCTTCGATGAGGTAGTCCGACTCATGGGTTACCTAAGACTATTGTGTCCGATAGAGATGTGAAATTCACTAGTTATTTTTGGAAGACTCTATGGCACTTGATGGGGACCCTCCTCAAATTCTCCACTGCCTATCATCCTCAAACCGATGGCCAAACTGAGGTTGTCAACCGAAGCCTTGGGAACTTACTCCGATGCCTTGTAGGGGACCACCCTGGGAATTGGGATCTCCTCTTATCTCAAGCCGAGTTTGCCTACAATGATTCTGTCAATAGGTCCATAGGCAAGAGTCCATTTGAGGTAGTACATGGGTATAGGCCTAGAAAACCCTCAGATCTCATTCCCCTCCCCTCACATGCTAGAGTGTCAGTCTCAGCTGAGTCCTTTGCACAGCATATCAAAGAATTGCATGATGATATCCGCAAGCATATAGGGAAAAACAATGAGGCTTACAAAAGACGGGCCGATGCTCACCGGCGCCACTATGAATTCCAAGTGGGAGATCCGGTGATGGTGAGGACGGAGCGGCTCCTTCCCGGGCCTGCCTCCAAGTTGAGGGCACGAGGGTCGGGACCCTTTCGAGTTCTACGACGACTTGGCAGCAATGCCTATGAGCTTGACTTACCAGAGAGCTATGGGGTACACCCTACCTTCAACGTGGCGGACCTGGTACCCTACAAAGGCCCCGCGGTGGAACCCAGTCAGGAGCTTGAGCCTTTACCCCCCCTTATGAGAGACACCCCCGGAGGGACTCCACTTTCTAGCCTGAGAGACCGACAAGAGCAGGTAGAGGCAATACTGGATGAGCAGAGTATCATTACAAGGCACAGGGTGTATCAGCGCTATCTGGTTAGGTGGAAGAACCGTCCCCCGATCGAGGATGCATGGGTGAGTCGAGAGGATTTGATGCGCCTGGACCCCGGCATGTTGGAGCAGTACGACAGCCAGGCAGACCCATACTCGACAGGGTCGAGTTCTCCCCACCCCGGGGGATTTGATGAGGGCATCTCACGACACTCCCTCTAGTTTGGTCGTCTGCACACTCTTGATATGGTCTGATCATGGTCTCCACTTGTTATCTTCATTTTCCCAGTGTCATTTATGTATTTTCCTTTTATTGAGTCCTATCTTATGTATTTTCCTTTATTGAGTCATGTGGTTCTAGCCCATTTCCCTTATTTTGCTTAAACTGGGCCTTATGTCCTTAGTTATGGGCCCATAGGATTGAGTCTAGGATATGCTCGGTCTTTTGTCCATTGTCAAGGACATTTTGGTCATGAAAAGAGTGGTTGCCTATAAATAGGCCCCATCTCTCCACTTGTAGTCGCTCTTGATGAATATTGAAAAAAACTACCTCTTATTATCTCTCAACTCTCTCTCTTACTCACTATATCTCTCAATCTCTCTCTCATTCTCTCTCTCCCCAAGGGGAGTTCGACCCTCCCTCTCTCTCCTCTTCCCCCCTCACTTACTCCAACCCCCAACCACCTCCACTACCTCACCCACCTCCATTAAGGCTCTCCCCTTCCCCATAGCCCTTCATTTACTTCCCCTCCTTGTCCCAAAGCAACTCTTCCACCTCCCAACACAATTCCCCCACTTCCCCACACAAATCCCACCACTTCCAAGGCCAATTTCGAATTTGAACCTTCCCTCCCATAGCCATTAGAATCATCTTGCCCCTTCTTCTCTCTTGGCCACCCCCTTCCCCACCTCATCTTCTTCTTCACATTCTTACCCTGCTTCAGGAAACAGAATTACAGCAACTTGCAGAGGAGGCCACGGTCACCCATCAACGACTCAGGGAGCAAGGCCTACATTTCCAGAATCATCTGCAAGCCAGCTTTCAAGGCGAGGTGGTTTCGTCGGCATCCGAGTTCGGTGCTGTCCGCAATCACCATTCTTCTCCGACTGCGCCGAACCTCTCAGATCCGGAGCCAGAGCTGCAGAGACGACTCGCCCACGGCTAACCTTGAAGGAACCAGTTTTCAAGGTCTTCTACAAAGTTCTTCCTCCCTCTGTCAGCGTCCAGGAACAGAAGGCTGAACCCCGTTCGGCATCCGACAACCAGAGTTACTATTTTTCTACCACAACCACGCCGGTCTGCCTCCTCACTGTCTGCACCGACCTCCGTCCACTTCTCTGGACACCCAGTTCATCTCCGACATCAGAAGACGTCCCCGTTTGTTTTGTTGCAAAGAAGACTCCTCCAAGATTCCAAAGAGTCCAGCGGTTCCAGGTTCGGAGCTCCGGAGCGATCGTGGTACCTTCTGCAACCTGCTGTTGCAGACAGAGCTCGACCAGCAACCAGAGCTGCATCCACCTTCCAGCCACCGGTGCGGTCAGCCCTGAGAATCATAGCTTCCCCAAAAATTCAAGCTTCATCCCCTATCAGTTGGCAAACGTTTGGCGTTGGTTTCGTCGCAATCCAAGCTTCGTGGAATTTTTAGCTGCCACAACACCGATCCACTGTCCAGAAAACCTGCAGGTGGGCAGAACCGGCGAAGCTCGGAATCTCGATCTCCTTTGCATTTCTCCCCACCCCGCTTGGCCGGCTGAAGGCCCCTCCCTGCGTGGAGGTAGTTTTGAATGTACTAAGTGTAACCCCCACCCCAAGATCACCCCTCCTGCGAGAGGAGTAGTGCTGTACCCTTTACATTTTCAGGTCAAGCTACACCGCCGCGGCGATCGGGTGCATACCCTCGCCTCCCGGCGCGCCCTCGTCTCCGAACGGGATCGGTGTCTTCACACCGATCAGGTGAGCTTCTGGTACTACCCTTTGTAGCCTTATTCCTGCTAGCTTAGTATTGCTTTGATTGCTCGTCGGCGGTGAGAAGAGAGTTCGAATTTGCATGCTAGTTTGTTAGTGTCCACCGCGGACCGTGAGAGAGTGTCACCCAAACCCCGCCTTGCGGGCCAGCCACCCACGAAGTTGGGTATCCTAGACTCTTTGGAGTCAGCCGTAGCATTGTAAGTCCATTAGAACAATTGGGTCCCATCCCGGACCCTCATCATTATCCCCCGGACCCACCGGGTGAGCGTGTGAACCGTGTGAGCAAAAATCGTCGATTGTGAGAATCATTGAGTGCTTGTATGCTTGCGGGTCTAAGTCCTAGGGTCATATCATCCTCTTTAGTGGTCTTTGGGCTGTGCCACATCAAGGTCGCTAGTGTAGCAACCAATGGTGCAAACCGAGGTGATAGACCCTATGCATAGGTGTAGGAGGCTAAGGCTCCTAGGTTGTTCTACCATAGGGGTCAACATGCTAGTCATCTCTAATTGCCATGCTATGCCCTTGAGAAGGTCCTCTAAGGTCTCCACTTGATAGGATGCTTGGATTGTGGTGTGATAGGAGAAGAAGGACACTAAGGGAAGGTCTTGTTCTATGGGAGGGAAAACATGGGCCCGGATCTCTCCAATTGGGCTCTCCTTTAGCCAACTAACAATGGGTTCTCCTAAGATGAGCTTGGTCCCAACTAGAGAGGGTGATGTAAGGTGAAGACCCTCATGTGTTGTTTCTTCTTCAATTTGGGCTTGGGTTTCCTCCAAGGTGGAGAGTGGGTTTGGAGTGTTCACCACTATGGGGTGGGGTATGGGTTCTTCTTCCAAGGAGGTGAGAGGGGCTTTTAAGGGTGTGGTGATGATTGGGGCATGGTGTATCCGGGGTGGTAGGTAGTGGGAAACTTAGGTTAGGATAGGTGAGGGTAGTAGTGGAAGCTTTGGTGGGAGTTGGATTGGGGTAGGGAGAGGAAGATGGGTGGGTTGAAGGGGTTTGGGTTGATTTGTTTTGGGAGGAGTGTCTCTTTTTGGGGGTGATGGAGAGGTAGTGGTGGGGGTTACCATGGGCCTAGGTGGAGAGTTGGCCATGGGGCCCAATTGGGTATGGGGGCCTATGGTTGTGGTGTGGACTTGGAGGTGGGGTGTAAATGTAGTGGTTGGGGTGGGAGAGATGGGAAGTGGTAGGGAATGGGTGATTGGGGTCTTGAATTGACCGGGTGGGGATGAAGGAGTTGAAGTACTCCTTGGGCTTTTATGATTTGAGTAGGAGGGAGAGGGTTGGAGAGTGTAGGTTTTCTTAAGCTCGACCTTCATCTCATCCCAAGTGCGAATGGGGGCCTCCCTGCGGATCCTTCTTAAACCTTCCACAACTAACCAATGAGTTTTAGCTTGTTTGGAGAGGTGTGCCTTGGCTAGCCTCATTCTCCTTTCTTCGTTCAAGGGGCAACTTTGAAAGAATTGGTCTAGGGAAATCTCCCAATCTATGTAAAGGCTTGGGCTGCTGGATCCATCAAAGGCGGGGGTTTTGATTTTCAAGTGTTCTAAAAATATGGTTTCTAGATTTCCCCAAAGGTCACTCTCATTCACTCTTGGTGCACGGCTATTTCCTTCAAGTCGGTCGAGTCGAGACATGATATCTTCAAGCCGATTAAGGACATTAGGTAGGGCTTCTATGATAGAGGTGTTGCTACCCACTTTGTTGGCAATGGAGCTTCCATGAGGATTTGGGCTTCTTGGGAAAGTTGATGGGGATGAATATGACGGGTATGAAGTGGCCATTCTAGTGGACATGGGAGATGCAACCGAGGACTCTAAATGCATAAACATGCCCTAGGACCAACTTGTGGAGAGACAAGTTGTGAACTTGCTCTGATACCACTTGATGTGACACAACCTCGGACCTAATGCAAGCAAGCACAATCGCAATCTAAATGGGCCAATTTGGGCCGCCGCTCTCTCGTCGCTCACCCAAGCCCGGGGTAACTTGGCAATGCCAAGGTGAGGTTGAGGGGTTGGGCCCTTGCTGGTAGAGGGCCAGCAAGGCCAAGATTTGATTCCCAATGGATTTGGAAGCCCAATTCAACGGGGCCGACGAAGTGCCGAAGGCACCGGTTGCACTCTTCCCACGGTGATCACTCAAGGCAATGGGGCTTGAGGATCGAGCTCTCACTCGCATAACCAGCAGAATTAGAACTAATATTGAAAGACAAGCACTAAGTGGAGTGAAGGTTTGAGCACTTACTCGACCGGTTTGAGGAAACCGGTCCCGGTCGGAGACGAGGGCGAGCGGGGAGGCGAGTGGATCCCCACACGCCGCGGCGGTGTCGCTTGACCTGCCCAAACAAATTACACCACTACACCTCTCGCAGGAGGGGAAACTTGGGGTGGGGGTTAATGATATTACATCAATACTACCTCCACGCAGGGAGGGGCCTTCAGCCGGCCAAGCGGGGTGGGGAAACCAAAGCAAAGAACGAGGAACAAGGGTGGACGCCGAATCTGCCTGCTATCTATGAACCAGGACAGAGGGTCGGTGTTGCTATTGTAGATATTGCTCAGGAATTTCTCTGATGGCGAGACTAGCGGCGAAATCTTCATAACTGGAAGTGGAATGCCTCAAAATTTTTGTAAATTCTTCTGGAGTTGCTACAGGTCGGGGCAGGAACTTGAACAGGGCCTCTATTTCTCGGACTAGCAGGGGCAGGTCACCAACAGTAGGATGCAGAGGCTGTCCTGGCCGGTCCCGAACTCCAAATTTGATGCCGTCAGTGCCGTTAGAACCGTGGGTGAGTCCTCTTTGCAGAAAAAGAAACGGGGACACCAGAAGAAAACGGAGACGATCTGTGGAGCCAGAAGAGTGAGGAGGTGTCGATGCAGACTGGGGAAGGCAGGGCCGCGCGGCCGTGGAAGAAAATTGGTAACTTCTGTTCCCGGATGCTGAATGGTCTTCCGCTTCTTGATTCTGAAAGTAGACAGGACCGTGAAGAACTTTGAAGAAGAACTTGAGGACTGATTCCTTCGGGGTTCATCGTGGCAGAGCTTCTAATCTGGCTCAGGTCCTCAGCCAAGGCAGAACCGCGCAGCTGTGGGAGAATGGACCTCCTGGACGACTCGGAGATCGGAAGAAGACGAAACCACTTCGGTTGTGAAGGCGACTGGCAGACGCTTCCGACGATGGCTCTTGGGTCTTCAAACTCGTCTGGAGGAGGTCGTAGTGGCCGCTGCAAGTTGCTGGTCTACTGTAGATCTTCAGTTGAGAGCTGTAGGTTGATGATGATGGGGGGGGAATGGGGTATATGGGAGGGGAAATGGGGGTGGATGAGTGTGGGGAAAGCCCGGGCTGTGAGGGGGTCTAGGAGGGGGTGTTCTATGGTGGGGGAAGGGAAGAATGGGGTCTGGAAGGGGGTCTAACAGGTGGTGGGAGGAGGAGCTACGAATTTTGGAAGGTGGGTGAGAGGAGAAGGTGAGGGGGGGCACAAGTGAGTGGAGGGAAGGGTAGATTTCAAATTTGAAATGGCATTGGAAGTTGTGGGGTTGTGTGGGGAAGGGGTTGATTGTGTTGGAATGGAGAAAGTGGTGTTGGAATGGAGAGGGATCTCCTTGGGACTAGGGGGGTGGAGTAATGGAGGCCATGGGGAAGTGGAGGGCTTTAATGATGGTAGGTGGGGGTTGAGGTGGTTGGAAAGGGAGGAGAGAGAAGAAAATTTGAAATTGGGTGATGAGGAGAGAGAAAGTGGAGTGAAAAGGAGGGATTAAGAGAGGGAAGGGTGGAGAATCTCTCCCCTAGGATTTCTCACCCAAAAAATGTTGGAATCACTCCACTAAACTAAGCTTTGGACTCTCAAATGGGATTTTTTTCATTAATTGATTCATTACCTCCAAATGAAGGAAATGATGCCCTATATATAGGAAACTCACATTTTACAATAAGTCCCTTACAAAAGACTCAATAACAAATAACCGAAGGGGTAGGGGGGCTCATGGGCCAAGCCCGAAGAATTGGGCCCAATAGCACATTACACGATCTAATGACACTCAAACTTAGGAAAATAAATGCAAGACCTAGGAACATGACTCAAATAAAAGGAAAAATACATCAAATGACTCAAATAAAATTACATAGGACTCAAAATTAAATGACTAAACCATGCCGGATGCAACCGGGGCGAGGAGACGAGCTGTGAACGTGGGCATGGGAGGTGATGTCCCCATCATATATTCTGCATTTCCTTTTGTTGATGTTAAAGGGGGAGAGAGTTCTGCAATATCTGTAAGTCATGAATTGTCATGAGCTTTGGGGGAGAATTCATGTAATGGAAATAACTGAGAGTGAGTTATGGGGGAGTGGTTTTGGAGAAAGAAGTGTTTCAGCAGTAGTGTTTAATTCGTTTGCATGAGCATGCCTTGAATTTACTTTGATTGTTGAAGTTGCAGTTAATTTCTTGTTAAGCTTTGATATTGCTTGATTCATAGTGTTGCCATCATCAAAAAGGGGGAGATTGTTGCATCCCTACGGTTTTGATGATGTCTCACACTATAAATCAATCTACTATTTCTAGATTTATTCATTCTTCATCATGTAGGATTGTGCAGTTCATGTGGTTGTCAGATAGATATGCACTACTTGATCATGTCTACACTCTGTCAGCATTGACTGGATAGTTGTGGGTCGATCCCCCTTACTGATGGGTCGACCCCCCAGTTTCGCAAGTCAATACATTGGCCTTAGCTCTCATAGTCTGTACATTGGTCTTCATATTCAAAGTATGTACATTGGTCTTCACCTGAAGACCATACATTGGTCTTCATATTCAAAGTCTGTACATCCTCCGCTAAGCCTTCAAAGTCTGTACAGCCATTCCTTGAGGTCAAGTCCATACATCGGCACTGTAGCTTGATCAACTGAAGTCTATACATCCTTCTTTGGCCTAGTCTATACATTGGCGTACTGTTCATGCATCAGTCATCAAAGTCTACACATCGCTGCTGAGCTAAAGTATGTACAGCTGTTTCTCTTGCCAAAGTCTGCACATTGCCTCACATCTTCCAAGACTATACATCACCTTCTGCAAGCATTCTTCAAGTATGTACAGCCTGTGCATTACTTCATAACAAGTATAGAAATCCTGGTTGCGTTCTAAGTCTACATATCCTGATAGGTCGCACTTCAAAGTATGTACATTGCGCAGCACTGTACAAGTCCATACATTGGCAGCACTGCACAAGTCTATACTTTGGCGTTGGGCATCCAAGTCTAGACATTGATTCACTATTGAAGCCTTGATTCAAAGTCTGTTCATTGCTTGGCGCTCACCAAGTCTGTACATCGCTTCAAGCGTTCCAAAGTCTATACATGGCTTGTATCATTAAGTCTAGACATTACACTGTAGCTTCCTTAGTTGAAGTCTATACAATGCTTATCGAACGTAAGTCTATACATTCCAACCTGTTCCTACGTTCGCTGCTTTAGCTACACCCTAAGTCTACACATTGGCAAAGTGTATACATCGCTCATGCAAGTCTGTACAGCCAACGCATTCATTGATTCAAAGTCTGTACACTGGTCCTCAGGCGTCCCAAGTCTAAACATTGGTTCAGGTTTACCAAGTCTATACATTCCTTCAATATTCTCAAAGTCTGTATAGCCTGCCTTATCGTTCAGAGTCTCTACATCATTCCTCAAAGGCCAAGTGTATACATTGTCCATGTGTTCAAATGTTTCAAGTCTATACATTGGATAGGCTCGTTAATGCATCAGATTTCAAGTCTATACACTGAGGACGCTGAAGGCCTTCAAGTGTATACACTCTCACGTTGTTCATACTTGCCTTTATGATGTTTTCAAGTGTACACACTCTCACATTTGACACACTTGCCTAATTGACATCTCCGAGTCTATACACTCGATGGCTTCATACATTTCACAGAAGTCCACACATTCCCCCTGTTGTGATAATGCATTCTTCAGCAAGTATATACACTGAGGTCGCATGAAGACTCACAAGTCTATACACTCTCTCAGTGTACACACTTACTCAGTTACTGCTTCTAAAGTATATACATTCGTTGTTATATGACTGAACTAACTAACCACATTTCCTTTGTCTCTGCCTGCAGATGATTCAGGTTAATGATTGGGCACGTGAACTGAGGATGATGCCTGGCACGTGATCTGAGGATACTCTGGAAAAGGAGGGAACGAGACCCACTCGTGTGAAGTCCTGAAAGTCGGGTCGAATGCCATATAAAAGGTGTCTTCTGCGATTAGATGGATTGAACTGGAGGAAAAAGGTGAAGAGAAGAATCCCTGAGCAGAAGAAGAAAAGAGAGAGAGCCTCCACGTTCCAGAAAGAAGATAGAGAGAAAAGATTTGAGAGTATTGCTGTGAGAGAAAAGTCTGAGTGAGAGAGAAGAGTCTAATTTGCTTCTTCGGAAGCTACATTTGATTTTGGTTTTCTGAAACAATTGTTGTTCATCGTTGGTCCTGTTTACATTTCTGTTTTTCCTTTCATTTCTTCATATCTCTAATTCCGAGTTGTTACCCTCCAGTGTTTGGAGGAAGGGAGAGTTACTCCGGTTCCCCTCTGGGCTGCAGAGGAAGAGAGATCTGTGATCTCTGGTTTTGCCAGTGACTGGTTGTCATTAGCAGGTTCCCTCCGGGTTGGAGGAAGGGAGAGCCATCTCCGGTTCTGGTCTTGCTGGTAGCAGGTCCAGGTGTCAAGCTCTGTGGGTAGCAGAGTTTGGTTGAGGGATTTGTTTCCCTTGGTTGTTCAAGCTGTGTGGCAGCATCTTGTTCGCAGACTGAGTCTGCAGTTTTCTAGCAGTGGCTAGTGGAATCCTCACTCTAGTTGGAGTGAGGGGTGGATGTAGATTGTGAACTACAATCGAACCACCTTAAAATCTCTTGTCTCCTCTGTGGTTTGCTATTATCGTTTGTGCTCTCCATCTATTTGGCTTTGTGTTTGTGTGTGGACAACCTCTTTCAATCGCACCTTATTATTCTGTCTTAGTTACTAACTACGTTAGCTATATTGTTTAGCTGTATTTGAAGGGTTGAATTTCGAAGTAGTGATTTTCCGCTGAAGTTTTCTAAATCGGGAGTGATCTATTCATCCCCCCCTTCTATATCACTCTTCCCTGCACTAACATAGAGATCGACCGATCTTGACGATGATGACGAGGGTCGGACATGGGTTTGTTAGAGGATCTCCGGTGGGATTTTTGATGACTGCCCCTTTCGGAGTTTCGTCGGGGGAAGAATAAAAGAGGAATTTTTAACTTACCACTTTACTGACTTAAGCGCCCTTTTGGGTTTTCGCCGAAGCCAGCCCCCACTTGCTTTTGCCCACGCGCCCTCTCGGGTTTTCGCATGGCGGGGTACTCAATTTTACCTGTAGCGCCCTTTCAGGTTTTCGCCACAGTTGGGTTATAGCCGTTTTTGCACTTGTCCTAATATAGGAGCAAGTCTGGCGGGGTATCTCTATTTTTAACACCATTTTTTCTTTTCTTTTCTCTTTTTTTTTGGATATAAAGGGTGGTGGGTCGAAGTGTGATGTCCGACCCTTGGTTGATAGTAGACGGCTGTTGGCCAGAGCACAGAGCGGTTCATTTGTTAGTAAGGGCTGAATGCTAACGCAAAGGAATGATCTTTCGCCGATTCGGACGTAAGACCCATAACGGCAATATGGTTTATTCTTTTGAGAGCTCGGCCAGGGCGGAGTGCCACTAGACCAAGGAAAGGTAGCTCGATCAGGGCGGAGTGCCACTTGACCAAGATAATGGTAGCTCGATCAGGGCGGAGTGCCACTAGACCAAGATAAGGGTAGCTCGGCTAGGACGGAATGCCACTAGACCAAGATAAGGGCAGCTCGGCTAGGGCGGAATGTCACTAGATCAAGATAAGGGTAGTTTGGCTAGGGCGGAATGCCACTAGACCAGGATAAGGGTAGCTCGATCAGGGCGGAGTGCCACTAGACTAAGATAAGGGTAGCTCGGCTAGGGCGGAATGCCACTAGACCAAGATAAGGGTAGCTCGACTAGGACGGAGTGCCACTAAACCAAGATAAGGGCAGCTCGGTGTAGACACGCCAAAATTGACATTATTTTGAGTATATTTCATATCGCTCTGCGATGCCCCATTTGACCCTCAAATCTGCATTATTTGAGTGTTTTTTTCCAATTTTTCATGGATTTTCTCCCCTTTCCCTCTTTTTTTAAAAATTAACACCCTGGAGAGGGGCGTGTTTTTAAAACGCGGCCTGATCCAGGGCGTGTCTCCCCATTTTATCTATTTCTCCCCATTTTACCTATTTTATAAATTCGTGACCTGGTGAAGGGCGTGTTTTAAAACACGACCTGACCTGGGGCGTTTCTTGATGAAAGGACGCCCGGAGATGAGGGCGTCAATTCCTGGCATTATCTAATTTTTGAAAAAGAATAAATGTGTGAAAAATGTTGAATCACGCCCTACCATGGGGCGTTTTTCAATTCACGCCTCTCCCTAAGGCGTCTTTCATAATTTCCAAATAAAAGAAATGTTTATTTCTAAAAATAATCCAGGAAGAAACGCCCTGATCCAGGGCGTGTTTTGAAAAGACGCCCTATGACAGGTCGTCAATTCTTGAATTGACGCCCTGACCCAGGGCGTGTTTCATCTTCTGTCTTCGCAACCCTTTCCCCAGAGAGTCCTTGCTTCGTTAGACACCTGCTTTGTTTGGGCTCTTGCCCATTCCTATCCTTTCCCCCCTTGGACTCTTGCCTTCTCTTCATCCAATTCTATTTAATAGGGCCGATGGGCTCTGTTGTTAGGTTGGATTCCGGATTTCTTCTTCCTCCCCCCGTTGATTCTTCTGTTTTCTCTTTTCTTCCTCTTCTTCTTTTTTTCTTCTTCTGCCGTCTTCTTCCCCTTCTTATTCTTCTTCCCCGTTTTCTTCTTCTGTCTCCTTCTTCTTCTTCTTCTTCTGTCTCCTTCTTCTTTTTCTCCTTCTGTCTTTTTCTTCTTTTGTCTCTCTTCTTCTTCTTTTCTTTTTACAGGAACCAAAGGTAGGAGGGCTTTGACTAAGGAGGATTTCCAACGTTCAACATCTTCATCCCTTGGGAGGCTTCCTCCCATCGAGCATTCAAGCCAAAGGGACCACAAACAAGATTTTTCTATCTTATCTCCCCTTATTTGTATTTTTCATTAGTTCATGATACATGCATCATGTTTCATTGTTATATTGATTTTTCTCAACCATCATATTGAGATCTCCCCATAGTGCAACTCATGCACTCTTTCCCCTTTATTTTTATTTTATTTTGCATTCATCATATTTTTTCCACCCTCTTTGCATAGGGGTTTAAGGGCAACCACCCTTAAGGTGTGTTCTTGCACATATTTTCATACTCATATTTTTATTTAGGATTTGATGCTACACTCACCATATTCTAATTCATATTTTTTCATTGGTGTTTGTTGATTTTTTGCAAGGGTAATAAAAGAAGAACTCTCTTCATCGGCCGGCCGATTTGAAGAGAAAGGAAGCACTCAGAAAGTTGAACATCCAGAACACCCATTGCAGGTCACGAGCAGAGCCCTCTGCTTCCCCTCTGCATCCTCCGTTGGGCTGCATCCAGTGCTTCATCCATCTACTTCCATCAACATATTAATTCGGTTTTTCCCTTTACTGTCGTCAGGGACAGCAGGGTTTTCATCTATTTATCTGTTTTGTTTTACTTCGTTCGTGTCTTAGGTATACCATCATCCCTCCATTCTTCATATCTGTTCACCCTTCGCATTTGTTCACATCTTGTTGCATCCTTTTTTTATCATCATACCCTCCCTTCCCTTAAGTCTTCTTAAGGGGTTTAAAACAACAAAAAAAAGGAGGTACGCACGTTGATGTCCTCTTCTCATTACATATTCTATTTGGGATTGATACTATAGCGCTTTGACTGATCCTTTCTTCTTTGCTTGTTTTCGTTGTCCCTTTTTTTTACAAGGTAATCAAAGAAGAGAACCCTTCTCATCGGCCGGCCGATTGAAGAAGGAGGAAGTAACTCTACATCATCCCGCGTTTCCATTTCCACCAGGTAATTGCGATCCCTTCCCCGTTCTCATCTCCTCTTGAGACCCTCGCGTCTCTGGCGATCACATCATCTCCACATTAGCACCTCGTGCTATTTTTATTGCATCTTCTGCATTGTTTATTCATTGTTATATTTAATTCCTAAGTGTGGATTTTAATCCGATCTACAAATTGGCGATCACGGTGGGACGCTTTGCGTTCTCTTTATTACCCCTTTTCCCCTTAGGCACCCGCGTGTGCCGTCTCCCCTATTGCACCCTCGGTGCGTCTCCTTTTGTGCCCCTCGGGCACCCTCCATTGGCTTTGCTTTCTTCCCTAAAGTGATTTGCCATTTTGTTGTCTTCTGCTTAGAATCTGCACTTATTTAAAATTCTTGATGAGCATGGTTATCCTGTTGATTGCCTTATTTATGTGGTTGTGAGTGTGCCTGTTTAATATTTCTGGCCGTGCTTTCCTGAGGAATTAACGCCTCTGTCAGAGGCGCTTTTTAGATTCCACGCCCTAACTCAGGGCGTCTTATTCATATTTTACGCCCACTGATAGGGCGCCTTCCAGCATATTTCCTGATATTTCTGGTTTTATTACGCTGCCTGAGAATTGACGCCCTGCGCCAGGGTGTTTCTTTATTGATTAGCGCCCCTCAGTAAGGCGTTTCTTTTGATTTGACGCCCTCTGTCAAGGGCGTCCTTTCCCATTATAGCGCCTCACCCTAAGGCGTGTTTTTACTGCCCCTGGCACCTCGCTTTGAGTCGCGACAGTCACACTATCGTGTCTTTTGTTAGTAGCGCCCCCTGCTAGGGCGTGTTTTTACTGTGGGTTTCCAGAACCCTTCCCGTGGGTGAGTTTTCATGATATTTCATATTGATTGATCATATTGTGTGGTTGGCCTGATTTCCCCTGTTGCATTCATTCTTTGCATTGGTTTGGGAGCCCCCTCCTCTTCATTAGGATCCACACACCCTCTTGGAATCGGGACGACCCTCCATTGAGCATTCCGTCTCTTTGGACTGGAAATCCCTTTTCCAAGCCTCCGTAAGTCCCCGCACCCGTGGATTCCCTCACGGACGCCGGGCAGGTTGTACCCTTTTGAAGTCCCGAGTTAGTTGGCCTATACGTGGTGAGAGAGGGTTCCTAGTTGGCATTGAAGTTCAAACCATATTGAAACTAGGTTTCCCCCCCTTGTGTGAATCATTCAAAACTTTGATAAAATCCTTAATTCACCAAGGTTCAAACAAATCAAATCAAGGTAACCATCTCTTTTGTGTGCTTTTTTGCATATTATTTTGAACTTTGATTGCATGATGGCTTACTATAAACAATATAACATGTTTAATTCAATTCATGAGGATGCACAACCTAGCACTTCTTATAATCCTCACTTTCAACATGTTCAAAATTCTCACCATACTTTCAAAGGACCACGTCCTCACTCTTATGGTGTTGCCCGACCCTTGGGCAATGTCCAATCCAATGGTCCTTCAACTCAATTTCGAGCCACTATTCCCATTAAGCCCTCTCGTCCCAATGATGAGAAGGTCTCCCAGATTTTGCATGCATTAGATCATCTTACCCCTCAACAGATCCAAGCCCTTAAGGCCGCCGTTGAGGGTACATCTCATGCATCTCCCTCCAATTCTACACGGGTGGCCCATCACCCACCTCCTCCTTCCAATCCTGATCGGGTAGCCCATTACCCATCTCCTCCTGTTCATTCTACTCGGGTGGCCCATCACCCGCCTCCTTCTATTCCTCCTCCATCGTGGCCCCGAGGCCCTTATATTCCTTGTAATCCGGGCCATCCGGGTTCTTCTACGGGTCAGCCGGTTGATTCCCCTCCACGGCCTTTTTATGCGGCCCCTCCTCCTTCAAGGCCCTGCCAGCCCTCGGTTGTTCAAGTCACACCCCTCCAACAATCTCTGCTTGATAAGATTACTTTGATGGAGGAACAAATAAAGAGGGTCACGGCTCCTCCTACTCCAGTCAATCCTCTCCATGCCGCTTTGGACGAGATTACAAAGATGGAGAGAGAATGGAAAGACAGGAGGGATGATTATGGCATCGGCGGTTCAAGTGAGCAAGAGTCGGCATTCGAAGAATCTGAGGCAGTATACGATGATGATGAAGCTCCGCAGACACCCCTTCCGAGCTTCCTTAATTTCCCGCTCCCTCCACTATCATTTGATAAACCTCCTGCTCAGGATGAAATCATCCCTGATCCAACCCCTATTTATGAGACTAATTGGTGTTACGATGATGGGTCGATACTTCAATCACCCACACCGGCACATTGTAAGTCTCCTCCTATCCTTGACACCGCATACATTACACCTCCTCCAGTTACACCATTAACCTCCGCAACACTGGCCTCCCCCAAGCCTTCCACTATTAAACCTCCACCCGTTAAGCCATCTACCTCCACACCATTAGCCTCCATCGAACCCACCATTAAACCTTCCCCAATTAACCTCCCATTACCGCCACCTCGGCCTTCCATTATCCCTTTAAAACCCACTTTGCCTATTCCACCATTTAACCCTTTACCCTTACCCATGGTTAATCCTGAGCAGGATCCACCCCTTTTTGCACCCGAGCCAATCCCAACTGCTTCCGAGCAAAGGGAGAAACTCGGCGTGTTTGAACCCCCGCTTACGCTCACCCATTTGCCAACGCTTTCCATCATGCCTCCACCATTCATGGAGCCTTCCGCCTCCGCTTCACCTCCCCTTACTACTCGGAATGGGGGGGCTTCTACAAGCACAGGTGCCGAGGACGATCAAGAGCCGGGCAGCAAGGATTTGGCCGCGCCATTCAAGATTCAAGAATTCATTTGCCGGATGCCAATCTGGGTTATTGTGCCAAGCACGGTCGAAGAAGCCAAGTCGCCGCCATGCCAAGCATTGATGCTGTGTAAGGGCCGGGCAGGGCACCCTTTGTTCCAATTTCCAAATTTTGAATCTTTGGGCAACATAATGCTCCCGAGCCCAACTTTCCAACTCCCTCACACCATTACTTTGCACTCTCCAAGGGAGTTGACATTCACCATTGAAGCTTCGGTAGGGGCTATTTCTCATACACTTTCACTGCCTTGGAGGGGCAGTTATCTTAATGATAAGGGGCCATCCCTTATTTGTTTCACTTTCTATTCATTCATCTCTATCACTTTTTCTTCATGGGCCATTCCCAGGGTTAGGAGGAGGATCTCATCCTCTCGCCCTTCACATTCTTCATATTCTTTGCATTTCATGCATTCATCGCATCCATCCCATTGCATGCATTTGCACCTCCTGCTTCCTGGGTTTCCAAACCCGTATCTTCCCCGCCTTCCGGCACCTCCAGATATTCCGCACTTCCCATCTTATTCATCTTCGTCTTTTTATCCACTATCCCTGGGGCATCGCGTCCCTTTTCCTGCTATCTCCCTGGAACCTCCAGGAATTTTATCCCTCCTCTTTGGGCATCTCGCCCTTTCTGATTCTATTCCTCCGGAACCTCCGGACTTTCCCCTCGGGCA
The DNA here is from genome assembly GCA_022559845.1 of Amorphophallus konjac. NCBI lineage: Eukaryota > Viridiplantae > Streptophyta > Magnoliopsida > Alismatales > Araceae > Amorphophallus > Amorphophallus konjac. The sequence goes on along the minus strand of CM040125.1, from coordinate 164,795,256 downwards.
TCGCGCCCCTTTCCATTCTCCTCCTCTGGAACCTCCGGACCTTTCTCTCGGGCATCGCGCCCCTTTCCATTCTCCTCCTCCGGAACCTCCGGATTCTCCGTTTTATTCTCTCTATTCTCTTCCCGGGCATCTCGCCCTTTCTGATTCTATTCCTCCGGAACCTCCAGACTTTCCCCTCGGGCATCGCGCCCCTTTCCATTCTCCTCCTCCGAACCTCCCGACCTTTCCCTCGGGCATCGCGCCCCTTTCCACCTTCCTCCTCCGGAACCTCCGGATTTTCCTCTTGGGCATCGCGCCCCTTCTCATTTGCTACCTCCGGAACCTCCAGATTTTTCTCCTGATCCTCCTTCATTCCTCTCTCTTGGGTATCGCGCCCCTTTCTATATTCTTCCTCCGGAACCTCCGGATTCTCCACCTGGTTGTCTCCATCTTTTCCCCGGGCATCGTGCCCCTTTCCATTTGCTTCCTCCGGAACCTCTGAATTCTCCGTCTTATTCTCTCTATCATCTTCCAGGGCATCGTGACCCTCCTGATTTCATTCCCCCAGAACCTCCGGACCATCCATCTTTCTTCCAGTTCATCTTTCTGTTCTTCCAAGACATCACCTCTTTCGTTCTCTTCTTCCTTTTTTATCACTCTTTTTCAGATTTCTTCTCAGGGCATCGCGTCCCTTCTTTTGTCATCCCTCCGGAGCCTCTGGATGATTTCTCCTCTCACGATTCTCCTCTGCCTCCGGACCCTCCGGATCCACCTCTTTCTATCTACCAATTTCTTCTTCTGATTCCTCCTAATTCTGGGTCCGACCCAACTTCTTCCACATCCACTGCCTTGGGCATCTGCCCATTCTCCCATTGCTTTCGAGGCTTTAGTCCTCATTCCTCCTTCTAATTCTCCTCTCCTTCTGTAGACTGTTCCATGTGATCAGGGTCTCCGCGCCTTAGTGAGGGAGTTCTAGCCCTCGCCTCTCTTCCTTTTTTCCTTATTCGTCTGAGTCTGGTCTTGGCACCACTCCTTCTTGTTAAGACACTTTCAATCCTTTGCTTCCAATCCTTTTGACTGCCAAAGAGGACTATCCCACGATGATCAACCTCTCGCGGCAGCTGCTTCAACAAAGGTTGCAAGGTAATATATTGGCGTAAGTAAGCATTTATATGATATCATTATCTCATTACATCATGCATGATTTTCAAAATGAAGTGCTTCCTAACAAGATTAAGAGTGGTGTTTTAGATCTTTATCTTAGGCTTTTGTTAAATTAAATCATTGTTAAAAAGAGTCTTTAGGCTTGCTTATGCAGCACCTTGGTTAATAAGAACCCCGCGCTAGGAATTCAACATTCTCTCCCTGCTTGTTAAGATCAACCCTCAGCTGGGCACCTCACACACTTCACGGCGTCCTTAGCCGGCTCCTTTGGTTAAACATCGTTGCTACCTTGGCCATGCCATGAGTATATCTGAAAGTCTTTTCTCTTCTTTACTCGGCCACGTGCAGGGGCAAGAGGTTGACGGATGAGATGACTAACCTTGGTAATCCCCAATACGAGAGGAGTCTCAAATAGGGGCAGTCTTGACCCAAACTAAATATGATTTCATGATATACATCTTGCCAAAAGGGCTATTATGAAAATCAAGTCAGAATTTCGATAAAAGTAAAAGTATGAATTATGGCATGTCAAGAGTGGCAAAGTCCCCGCAGGGAAAATCCTGGTCGTATGCATGTCAAGGGTCTAAAAAAATTAAAGGCACAAAGCCCCGGCACAACAGACTACCTCTTTGAAGGGAACACCTTGGAAGGAATTCAAGTCCCGATATCTCCCATCCTGCACAAAGCTTGTCACAATTGTTCTTCTCTTTTCCCTCTAAGACCGAATGTTTCTCAGGTATGGCCTTGGTAGGGGTACCATTGATCAAAGACGGTCGGTTATAGGATGCCACTTTCAATGCACGTCCAGCTTTGGGCAGTTTTAGCGAAAAGGGAAGGAACAAGGACCCCTAGCCAGTGGTTCAAAACAACCCTTTGATGCTGCATTAACAATGTCTAAGCCAAAATCCAAAAAAAAATTGAATATTTCCCGATCAAAATCCCAACAAAAAATCAAAATATTTTCTAAAAATCTCCATAAAAATTCAAATATTTTCAAAACTCATAAAAATTTACATATTTTCAAAATCCAAAAATTTGCATTATATTTTCTGATGGTGTTTTGCAGGAACAGCTTTGCAGAGACCAAAAGCACGGGATGGGTCCTCTCTCTACTTATTGCTATCAATCTATTGATTCTTCCCAATATTCTCATGACATGCCACCCAGGGGCATCATCTCCCTATATCATTCTGATTATCATATCTCATGATTATTTCAACTCCTGCTCGTTTCATCTGATTACTCCGTCGATGGGCATTATCAGATCCTGATTATTTAACTCCAAAACTTGATTAGCCAGATTGTCATCATCATGACAAACAACAAATAATGATGCTTTGCTATGCCATGATTTGACTTATGCTGTTCATGATATATGCTATGATTGGTTGCTTTGATTCATGCTATGCATGCTATGATTAGATGCCTTATTCATTGCTTGTTATATCTTGGCTAATGAATTTTTGAGCGCAGGATAAGAGGCTCTTGGTCCTGCCGGCAGGACATCATCACTCAAAAGTCCCACGGTGCTTGCAGCTCATTTCTCAGTTCCCATGCTTATTGATATCACCATCTCCCTGTATGCATTCTACTATATGTTACATATGTTACTAGATTATATCAAGGACCTTGTGGCTTTGGTAAATCTGGGATTTGAGTTCCCCTTCATCAAAAACAATGATGATTCCAGAGAAGTCTTAGTCACACGGATAGGCCGTTGAGCCGTCCAAGACTGGGGACGATGGTTCCCTTTTTACGAGTTGGTGCGTAGATAAACGGACTTCGGCTTAGTATCAGCTCGCAGAATTAGTTTCTTGACCCAGTCTGGGCAGTTTAACAATATTATCCTTGATTATATTATATTTTCATTTGTTATTTTCCCTTTAGCCCAGCATGCATTCATGTAGGACTTTGAATTAACATTGGAAAATCATTCTGATAAGCTGATGTTGAGAGTTGAATTGATCTTAATCTTCCCAGATATGAGATATTCCATGTCGAATTGGATCCTCAGTTCGTTTTATCGCTGTTTTGGGTCTTTTCTCGAGAGCTCCTTGTTTGGATTTTTATCATCTTATTTTTAATCATTTCCCTTTGATCCACCTTGGCTGCAGCACGTCCACTGGCTGGTAACCGCTCCCCAATGGTGAAATCTACAGGTTTGTGACCTGGGGTACTTCCACCGCGCTGGAAGTTGATCATTTTATTTTATCTCCTTCGTACACCGCGTGCACAACTCCCCTTTTATCCAAACATTGTTGATTTCGTTGGATTTCCCGAGATTTGCTTCATCTCGAGCTTTTGATTTCATTTCTTATCAAGTGATGTTGATTGCGTGTCTCATCACACCTTGGCATCTACTTTTTAGTTTGCTACGCTCCCTTGCAAAGCAGACGCCAAGGCGGGGCAACTGTAGACACGCCAAAATTGACATTAGTTTGAGTATATTTCATATCGCTCTGCGATGGCCCATTTGACCCTCAAATCTGCATTATTTGAGTGTTTTTTCCATTTTTCATGGATTTTCTCCCCTTTCCCTCTTTTTTTAAAAATTAACACCCTGGAGAGGGGCGTGTTTTTAAAACGCGGCCTGATCCAGGGCGTGTCTCCCCATTTTATCTATTTCTCCTCATTTTACCTATTTTATAAATTCGTGACCTAGTGAAGGGCGTGTTTTAAAACACGACCTGACCTGGGGCGTTTCTTGATGAAAGGACGCCCGGAGATGAGGGCGTCAATTCCTGGCATTATCCAATTTTCGAAAAAGAATAAATGTGTGAAAAATGTTGAATCACGCCCTACCATGGGGCGTTTTTCAATTCACGCCTCTCCCTAAGGCGTCTTTCACAATTTCCAAATAAAAGAAATATTTATTTCTAAAAATAATCCAGGAAGAAACGCCCTGATCCAGGGCGTGTTTTGAAAATACGCCCTATGACAGGTCGTCAATTCTTGAATTGACGCCCTGACCCAGGGCGTGTTTCATCTTCTGTCTTCGCAACCCTTTCCCCTGAGAGTCCTTGCTTAGTTAGACACCTGCTTTGTTTGGGCTCTTGCCCATTCCTATCCTTTCCCCCCTTGGACTCTTGCCTTCTCTTCATCCAATTCTATTTAATAGGGCCGATGGGCTCTGTTGTTAGGTTGGATTCCGGATTTCTTCTTCCTCCCCCCGTTGATTCTTCTGTTTTCTTTTTTCTTCCTCTTCTTCTTTTTTTCTTCTTCTGCCGTCTTCTTCCCCTTCTTATTCTTCTTCCCCGTTTTCTTCTTCTGTCTCCTTCTTCTTCTTCTTCTTCTGTCTCCTTCTTCTTTTTCTCCTTCTGTCTTTTTCTTCTTCTGTCTCTCTTCTTCTTCTTTTCTTTTTACAGGAACCGAAGGTAGGAGGGCTTTGACTAAGGAGGATTTCCAACGTTCAACATCTTCATCCCTTGGGAGGCTTCCTCCCATCGAGCATTCAAGCCAAAGGGGCCACAAACAAGATTTTTCTATCTTATCTCCCCTTATTTGTATTTTTCATTAGTTCATGATACATGCATCATGTTTCATTGTTATATTGATTTTTCTCAACCATCATATTGAGATATCCCCATAGTGCAACTCATGCACTCTTTCCCCTTTATTATTATTTTATTTTGCATTCATCATATTTTTTCCACCCTCTTTGCATAGGGGTTTAAGGGCAACCACCCTTAAGGTGTGTTCTTGCACATATTTTCATGCTCATATTTTTATTTAGGATTTGATGCTACACTCACCATATTCTAATTCATATTTTTTCATTGGTGTTTGTTGATTTTTTGCAAGGGTAATAAAAGAAGAACTCTCTTCATCGGCCGGCCGATTTGAAGAGAAAGGAAGCACTCAGAAGGTTGAACATCCAGAACACCCATTGCAGGTCACGAGCATAGCCCTCTGCTTCCCCTCTACATCCTCCGTTGGGCTGCATCCAGTGCTTCATCCATCTACTTCCATCAACATATTCATTCGGTTTTTCCCTTTACTGTCGTCAGGGACAGCAGGGTTTTCATCTATTTATCTGTTTTGTTTTACTTCGTTCGTGTCTTAGGTATACCATCATCCCTCCATTCTTCATGTCTGTTCACCCTTCGCATTTGTTCACATCTTGTTGCATCCTTTTTTTATCATCATACCCTCCCTTCCCTTAAGTCTTCTTAAGGGGTTTAAAAACAACAAAAAAAAGGAGGTACGCACGTTGATGTCCTCTTCTCATTACATATTCTATTTGGGATTGATACTATAGCGCTTTGACTGATCCTTTCTTCTTTGCTTGTTTTCGTTGTCCCTTTTTTTTACAAGGTAATCAAAGAAGAGAACCCTTCTCATCGGCCGGCCGATTGAAGAAGGAGAAAGTAACTCTACATCATCCCGCGTTTCCATTTCCACCAGGTAATTGCGATCCCTTCCCCGTTCCCATCTCCTCTTGAGACCCTCGCGTCTCTGGCGATCACATCATCTCCACATTATCACCTCGTGCTATTTTTATTGCATCTTCTGCATTGTTTATTCATTGTTATATTTAATTCCTAAGTGTGGATTTTAATCCGATCTACACTCAGCTAGGGCAGAATGCTACTAGACCAAGCTAAGGGTAGTTTGGCTAGGGCGGAATGCCACTAGACCAAGATAAGGGCAGCTCGATCAGGGCGGAGTGCCACTAGACCAAGATAAGGGTAGCTTGGCTAGGGCGGAATGCCACTAGACCAAGATAAGGGTAGCTCAATCAGGGAGGAGTGCTACTAGACCAAGATAAGAGTAGATCGGCTAGGATGGAGTGCCACTAAACTAAGATAAGGGTAGCTCAGCTAGGGCGGAATGCCACTAGACCAAGTTAAGGGTAGCTTGGCTTGGGCGGAATGCCACTAGACCAAGATAAGGGTAGCTCGATCAGGACAGAATGCCACTAGACCAAGATAAGGGTAGCTTGGCTAGGGCGGAATGCCACTAGACCAAGATAAGGGTAGCTCGATCAGGGCGGAGTGCCACTAGACCAAGATAAGGGTAGCTCGGCTAGGACGGAGTGCCACTAAACCAAGATAAGGGTAGCTCGATCAGGGCGGAGTGCCACTAGACCAAGATAAGGGTAGCTCGGCTAGGACGGAGTGCCACTAAACCAAGATAAGGGTAGCTCCGCTAGGGCGGAATGCTACTAGACCAAGATAAGGGTAGCTTAGCTAGGGCGGAATGCCACTAGACCAAAGAAGGATAGCTCGATCAGGATGGAATGTCACTAGACCAAGATAAGGGTAGCTCGGCTAGGGCGGAATGTCACTAGACCAAGATAAGGGTAGCTTGGCTAGGGAGGAATGCCACTAGACCAAGATAAGGGTAGCTCGATCAGGGCGGAGTGCCACTAGACCAACATAATGGTAGCTCGGCTAGGACGAAGTGCCACTAAACCAAGATAAGGGCAGCTCGGCTAGGGTGGAATGCCACTAGATCAAGATAAGGGTAGCTTGGCTAGGGCGGAATGTCACTAGACCAAGATAAGGGTAGCTTGGCTAGGGTGGAATGACACTAGACCAAAGAAGGATAGCTCAGCTAGGGCGGAATGCCACTAGACCAAGGAAGGATAGCTCGATCAGGGTGGAGTGCCACTAGACCAAGATAAGGGTAGTTTGGCTATGGTGGAATGCCACTCGACCAAGATAAGGGTAGCTCGATCAGGGCGGAGTGCCACTAGACCAAGATAAGGGTAGTTTGGCCAGGGCGGAATGCCACTAGACCAGGATAAGGGTAGCTCAATCAGGGCGGAGTGCCACTAGACCAAGATAAGGGTAGCTCGGCTAGGGCGGAATGCCACTAGACCAAGATAAGGGTAGCTTGGCTAGGGTGGAATGCCACTAGACCAAAGAAGGATAGCTCGGCTAGGGCGGAGTGCCACTAGACCAAAGAAGGGTATTCCGACCGATCACTCGGGGAATGTTCGTTGTGCTGCATGATACAGCTTTATATGCTTTCCGTTGAGGGGAGAGAACTGGATGACTCCTTTGTGGTCCACCAGGACGTAGGCACCCCCTTCATATACTCGGTGGATGATATATGGTCCGATCCAGTTTTTGACCAACTTCCCCTTGGGGTTGGAGGCCATCACTTCTCTTCTCTTGACCATCACCAGGTCTCTTTTCTTGAATTCTCGACTTTTGACCAGCTTGTCAAAAGCACGGGCCATGCGAGCTTGGTAGAGTTGGATGTTTTGTTGTGCTCGGAGGCATTTTCCTTCGAGCTCAGTGAGCTCTTCCAATCTTCTTTCTGCATTGGTTTGTTCACCGATGGCTAGTCCATACTGGATGGTGACTCGCAGCGAAGGAACTTCCAGTTCAATCGGCACCACAGCCTCTGACACGTAGACGAGGGAGAAAGGCGAACAATCAGTTGGGATTTTGTAGATAGTACGATAGGCCCAGAGCGCTTCGTACATCCTTTCTTCCCAATCTTTTTTATTAGACTTGACAGTCTTTGCCAGCAACGTGCATAGTGTCTTGTTGAAAGCTTCTGCGAGCCCATTGGCTTGAGGGTTGTAGGGGGACGATGTCCTCCAGTCAATCTTGTATTTGTCGGCCATTCGATAAACCTTCTGGTTTCTGAAATGGCTGCCATTATCAGAGATGATTCGGCTAGAGATCCCGAACCAGGAATATTATATTCTGCCGGAAGAATCTTACGACCAATTCCCCCGTTACATCTCTCAATGCGACCGCCTCTGCCCATCTGGAGAAGTAATCTGTAGCTGCTAAGATATATCTGCACCCTGATGAAGATGCTGGTAGCGGCCCTACCACGTCCGTGCCCCACTGAGCAAACGACCAACTTGGTAGGGTCAGATGTAATGGCACTGGAGGTCTCCTTGCCACGTTAGCGTGTTCTTGACATTTCTGACAAGCCTTGGCGAACTTGCAGCAATCATTAAACATAGTGGGCCAATAGTAACCCAATTTCTTTATCTCAATTTTCATCTTTGGGCCAGCCTGGTGTACTCCAGCTGATCCCGCATGGACTTCTCGCATCACCTGACCCGCCTCTGTTGAAGACAAGCAACGAAGTAGGACTTTCCTTCCGGCATCTGCCATTATTCGGAACAAGGTTCCGCTTCTCATCTCGTCAGAGTCTTTGACCCTCAGGAGTTTCAATCTCTGTTCTTTTTCTTTTGGAAGTTGCTGGTGTTGAAACCACCGTAGGAGATGTTCTCGCCAGTCGGGCTGTTGAAACTCTTCGACGACTGCCACCTCGATCTCTTGTTCGTCGGCTAAGACTTCTGTTACACTGGGGACTTGCCGGCGGTTGATCACCGTTATATTCAGGCTTGCGTCTGGCGGGACCGCCAACGAACTGGCAAGCTTAGCGAGGGCGTCTGCCTGAGCATTCTGGCCTCGGTTGATATGATTGATGCTAATGAAGTAGAATCTCGACATCAGGCGGGTTGCCAGCTGATGATAGGGGAGAAGTTCTTACTTTCGCACATCAAATTCTCCTTCCAGTTGTTTTATGACTAGCATGGAATCTCCGAATGCTTCCAACATCTGAATTCCCATGGACAGAGCGATCTGTAACCCGATTATCAGGGCTTCATACTCTGCTTCATTGTTCGTGCAATGCTTGTTTATCGAGCAAGATGTGTGCACCACTTCCCCCTCTGGGGATTTCAGGACTATGCCTGCTCCTGCCCTGACCCTGGCCGATCCAGTGGCAGAGGTGTCAATTCTGGAAGCGCCATCAAAATATAGCTGCCATAAAGAGGGCTGCACCTGAACGGCTTCCAGGGTTTCATCTTTAGGAAGCTCCGGTTCCATCGGGCAGTCCCCGGGTACTGGGTGCTCAGCGAAGAAGTCTGCGATAGCCTGGCCTTTGACGGCCTTGCGCGGCACATAGGAGATGTCAAACTCCATAAGGATTACTGCCCATTTGCCCAGGCGACCTTTGAGTGCCAGCTGGGACATAATATATTTTAGGGGATCTTCTTTAGATACCAAGCTGATTTCATGTGACAACATATAGTGTCGGAGCTTCTTGACTACGAAGACCAGCGCCAGACAGATCGTCTCAATATAAGTGTATTTCTCTTCAGTTCTGACCAGTCTCCGACTGAGGTAATAGAGGGCTTGCTCTTTTCCTTCTTCATTATTCTGGGCCAGCATTGCCCCCAGGGAGTTATGTGTAGCTGCTATATATAGTATCAATGGCCGTCCTTTCACCGGTGCGCCCAGCACTGGAGGAGTTTTCAGATAGTCTTTCAGCTTGTCGAAGGCTATCTGGCAGTCTTCATCCCAATAAAAGGGAACATCTTTCATCATCAGCTTGTGGAAAGGCTGGCATCGCCCTGACAAATTGGAAATGAACCGCCGGATATAAGCCAAGCGGCCTTGTAGTGATCTCAACTCAGAGAGGTTCCTTGGTGGAGGTAACTCCTGAATTGCTTTGATTTTTGCGGGGTCTATCTCGATCCCCCGATATCGGATAATGAAGCCCAAGAATTTTCCGCTCGATACCCCGAACGCACACTTCATGGGGTTCATCTTCGGCTCATGCTGCATCAGCCTCTGAAAGACAGTACGGAGGTCTTGCAGATGATCTTCTTTTCTTCGGGTTTTGACCACCATATCATCTATGTAGCACTTGACCTTGTGGTAGAGCAACTCATCAAAGATTTTGGTCATTGCGCGCTGATAAGTTGCGTCAGCATTCTTCAGTCTGAACGGCATCCTCTTATAGTGATAAATGCCTGTAGGGGTTCGGAAAGCAGTATGGACCCAGTCATGCTCTGCGATCCAAATCTGGTTGTAACCGGATGACCCGTCCATGAATGACAGGGCCTCATGACCGGTTGTAGCATCGATCATGACTTCCGTTATTGGCATCAGAAAGTCATCTTTGGGGCAGGCTTTATTTAGATCTCGGAAGTCAACACATATCCGGATCTGTCCATTCTTCTTTTTCACGGGGACGATATTCGCCAGCCATGTGGTGTACTGATTTTCTTCGACAAATCCCACGTCAATAAGCTTGTCGACTTCAGTACAAATTTGGGTGATGAGTTCTGGCCTCATGCGCCGCGGTGGTTGCTTCACCGGCTCGGCCTCAGAGCTGATTGCCAGCTCATGTTGTGAGATAGCGGGGTTTAGACCTGGCATTTCTTTGTAAGTCCAGGCGAAGCAATCCCGGTACTCTTGCAGCAACTGGGTGTACAGCTCCAGTTCTTCTGGGGGTAGTTGGGCATTGAGGAAGGTAGGACTAGGGTCCTCCTCATTTCCAAAGTTGACTTCTATCAGCTCGTCGACTGTGGCTTGGCCTCCATCTTCTATCTCCGGAGGTGCCGGCTGGAGGTCAACGAAGTCTGGAATACCATCTTGAGGGTCGAGTTCTTCGACTTCCTCATTTGACATCATCAGAGCCTCTTGAGGATTCTCTATTTCTTGTGCTAGCGGCTACGCGCATTGTTCTATTAGCAAATCCACTGCCGTTGCAGCTCCCAAGGGCGAGAGAGCAGCTTCAGTCTTTGTAGATGAGGTTGCAGCCGCGACAGGCTGGTAGTTGTTTATTGCCGGGCTTGGACAGCATCCCAGTTTTGTAGCAGAAGTTGAGGAGGTCTCGCCTTCTGGGGTGGTTGTATCTTCCGTAGAAGTGGCCTTTTCTTTCTTGGCAGCGTGTTCCTCTTGATCAGAGTCGACCGAGGCTTCCCCGATTGGCAGAAGGGGTGCTGAAGTTATCATCAGTAGGACTCTACTGGAGGGAGAAATTCCTGCTTCTTCAGTATCTTCGGCTTCACTACTGCTAGCCGTATCGAATTTGGCTTGAAGGGCCGCCTCTTCAGGGTAGACCTGCTCCCAGCATCGGCAGGGGACCGCGGTCCCTATTTCTTGATTTTCGGGTTGAGCCAGTTCAACATGCACAGCTTCCGCCGGGTATTCATCAAAAGTTGCCCCCAGCGGGCCATCTTCAGTAGGATAGAAGGCGGAGATGGTGTCCACCTCGTATCGCCCACTGTAATAATATTCTTCCAGGGTGAAGCCCAACCCCGGATGTTGAGAGACACGTCTCATTTCCTTATCCAGATTTGCGGGATACCACATTTTCTGGAAAGCTTCCTTCTGCTTTTGAGACTGATCGGGGGGAATGTGTTGCTTCTGAAACATCCTGGCCATCCGATCGGTTATGAATGCCAGACCCTTGACGGGAACCGACGAGTTGCTTATATCTTCGGGGAGGCTGCAATCTGTGTCTTCCCGAGTATGGTGCTCTTCAGCCGTATAGAACAAGCTGCTAGGTCCATCTTCCTGTGTCACCTCCCAAGTTTTGAAAGGCTCGACAGTAGGGTTATCAAGGCCGAGAGTTGTCTTGGTGAGGCCATCCGGGATTTCAATATGATTGTACCGCCGAGCGACCCGCACTTCATTAGCTTCAGGGTATAATGTCGGGGGTGCTGTTCAGCCCACGTCCCCGGATGCTGTGATATGGGAGACCACCTTGGGCTTGACATATCCGCGCAGCGGTGGTGGATACCAACTGCTGCCGGATGTGCTTCTTGATGCCCCCGCAGGGGTCTTAGCTTCAAAGGTCTTTTGAGAAGGCCCTATATATAGGTTGGCATCTGCCAAATGACATTCAAACACCTCAAATGGGTGGGGGTCTACAAATATCCTTTCCTCCTTCCCTTGGAGACTGTACTTGATGCATTGGTGGAGCATGGAGGGCACCACCATATTTTCATGCAGCCATGGGCGGCCGAGCAGTGCCTTGTACGAGGTGCGAGAGTCAATGACATGGAACTGCACCGTCGTAGTAAAATCTGCTAAGGTGTGGGTGAACTCCGCCACCCCCATTGACACTTCACACTTTTGATTGAAACCGGCGATACGCATATCCCCGACTTTCTCGAGATGCACGTTAAAGTGGTGCCTCTCGTATATTCTATATGGCAGGATGTTGACCACTACACCGGGATCAACCAGAATCCTGTTCAGCTTTCTTCCATTCAGGTGCCCCTTCATATACAGCGGCCTGTTGTGGCTGATGGTGGGCAGCAGCATATCGTCTGGAGTGAAGGTCATGCTAGCCTCCGGTATTGCTTCAGCCAGACATGTCTCAAAATGAGTAGGCGTCTGGAGAGTTACAATAATCGCCTGTCGAGTCTCCTCACTCAAAGAAAGGATCTCCCAGATTATAAATCGAGTAGGGAGCTTCTTGAGTAGCTTCATTATTCGGCTCCCAGCTCAGACATTGGAGAGCTTCATCTCTTCATCCCATCTGGGCTTGGGGAAATCTTGGTTTGCGGGCCCTGACGGACCCGCTTCATCTTCCTTAGATTCGGCGCCCTTCTGGCTGGTACCGACTTCTGGGTGTTCTTTGTTAGCTGCTGCGGGGCAAGCTCCGTCTGCTCTTGGATCTTCGGCAGATTGTGCTAGCTGCGGGTGAACGCCCCCGGGTGTAGGGTTAGTCTCATGACAAGGATGCTTCCCCTTGGACATCTTCATGAATTCAAGAAATGAAGGGACCCCCTTGCCCCCAGTCTTGTTATATAGGCCTGGCGGAGGAGGGATTTGGACTCCCTTGACCTCCGGTGGAGGTGTTTTGTAGGGTTGCTCCCCCCTGAACATGATGTTCTGGTTGGGTGACGGCTGGCGCCCCCATTTTCGGCCCGACCGGGTGGCATGTGCAGCAGTTGCGGCCTCGGCCTTGCCTCCCCCAGCATGGGGTGTGAAGCAAATTTCCTCTTCTTCCTCCTCTCCGGATAGGTTGAAAAGTGCTGATAGAGTATTACAGGAGACAACCTGCACTTTATCAGCCTCAGTGGCCTTCCTTTTCTTCTTCTTCTGTTTCTTCTTCTTTTTTGCTTCTGCGGGCGGGTGCCCCCAGAACAGACTGCCCTCTCTGTCGGGTGCCGCTTCAACTTCCTCCTTATGTTCAGGTGAGAGCTTCTCTAGTTCTTGCCACGGGACATGGTCCCATACCAGCAAGGGCTTCAATTCGGGCTGCACGTATTCGTCCAGCCCCTCAATGAGGTTTTACAGTCGAAGGACCCCAGGATTGGTCTCCTTAACTACTGGCAGCGGAGTTTGTCTCCTCCGATTATGTGTAGGTATCCTGACAGTTGTAGGTGGAGTGATCCATACGGGTGCTACCACCGGCGGAGCAGGCTGGGGTGTGACACCACGGATATGTGCTCCCTTTTTTAGGCGAGGTGCCCTCTTTTTCTTATGCTTCACAGGGGCCTGCTGCCATCCCTGCTGCTCTTTCGCGGGCTCCAAGAAATGAGCTTCATAGGTGCTCCGCGTACTTGTTTCAGAGATCTCCTCGGGCAGTGCCTGGTATAGGGAGATCATGTTGACTCCTGCCCTCCTCCGAAGGGCTTCATGTGGCTGAGGAGGGTCCACTTTGTACTCTCCCAGCTCGATCTCATTTTTCTTCACAATCCCTTCAATGATGTCCTTGAAAACATAGCAGTCTTCGATTGGATGCCCCAACATCTGGTGGTAGGGGCAGAATCTTGGGCTGTCTTTTCTCTTTAGGTCCTCCGGCCTCCTTGGCTCTGGTAGGGTGACCATGCTATATTCTGTTACCCAGTCGAACAGAACCCGGGTCTTGTCCTTTCGAAATGAATAGGCCTTCTTCATCTTGTCCCTCAGCGAAGGACCTTCTTTGTCGTCTGGGGCTTCTGCAGGTTGTGGGGTGACTCCCTTCTTGCCTTCACTTTTCTGTTGTTCGAACGCCTTTATGTCAAGAGCCTTCGCTTCTTTAGGCGACGGGCACTGCTCCACCGCATTGCCCTTCCGGGTCGTGCCGGCAGCAGATGTAGGGCCAGGTCTGGCCAGGAAAGCTTCCACCTCGACCACGACATTGTTCAATCGATCAAACGATCGTATTTCCATTCCGATCATCTTTTCTAGAACCTCCCTTCTGAGATTTTGTTTGCATATATGCACAGCATCCTCCTGATGCGGGGGTCGCTTGCATCTCATTCCGAGGTTCCTTCACCTCTTGATATAATCGAGGGTTGTTTCATCGGCCCTCTGCTTTGTTGAGTAGAGTTCGACCACTGTGAGCTCCCTCTCTGTAACATGGAATCTTTCTCTGAACTTCTTCTGCATATCTGGCCAATCGCTGATCGACCCGGTCGAGAGGCTAGAATACCATTCAAATGCGAGCCCTGTCAGCGAGGACCCGAAAAACTTTAGCAGGTATGACTCGTCGGTGGCCAAGTCACCCATGACAGTCATATAATAGGCTATGTGTTCTCTCGGGGACCCCTTCCCGTTGAATTTGTCAAACTTGGGTGGCTTGTTGATTCCCGGGGGAAGTCGCTTAGCAGCATGGTGTTGCGGGTATGGCACCCGGTAGGCATCAAACGCGACGTAGTTGCCTTCACCCCTTTCTGTGAGCTTCAGCTCGATCATTCTTTCCACCATCATCCGGTTCATGACTGCAGGGTCAACCGGCTCTGGATAGAAGTGTGCCGGCTGTAGGTACGGAGTGACCAGAGTGGTCGCCTGTGGAGGATGCAGCAGCGGGGGTGTCTGGTGCACCTGAGGGAGCACCGGAGGTAGCAGCGGCTGGAGCTGTGGTGGCCATTGTTGCGTTTTCGCCATACTTGGTTCTGACGACTGAGGCAGTGTGTAGAGCGGCGAAGGGTCATCATGACGAACCGCTCCCCGAGATGATTCACCCTGGACTTCGGGCGGTTTGGAAGCTGAGGACTGTTCAGTTTTCTCCATCAGTTGCTTCTTCAGCAAGTCTATCTCTTGCCGATATTTCTGAAGTAGTATCAAGACCGATGGGTCTATAGTGGCTGTAGTGGGGATAACTTCTGCCGTCTCCCCGGACGTACCCTCGGGCAAGGTGTCGAGGGGGACGTCATCTTCTTCTTCCACCGTCACCACATTGGCGGTCAAGACGGGGGCCTTATCATCCCACTAGTGGTAAACCTGGGGTTGTTTTCCCTTAGTCATCATCAGGAGCTCCCTTGCTGCTTCTGTCCTCCGAGTGCTAAGCCCTGGCCTTGCGGCCAACTGAGCCAATTCTCGGGGATCTTCGGGAAGCCCCCCATATCGGTTGGATATACCAGCCATGTTACAAGTGAAGACCTGCATCCTTCTCCTTTGTCAATAGACCCTCCTTTTAGCTTGATGTGAGAAGGTCAGCCTCTCGAAGATAGAAGTTCTTCTTGTTTCTTCCCGCTTGAGGATGGCTTCATCGGCTTCGATATCGACGCCATATCCATTGTCGTTGACTAACGACACCATCATTCTTTCTCCTACATCTTCTTCATCTGCCATTGACAGGCAGTAGTCTTCACTGGCGGCGGCTGCTTGCATCAGTCGCTGTTGCCCAAGCGAGGGGTTGTTTAACCCTCGAAAATAGTTTCTGACCAGAATGTCATCTCTTCTTCACCCCGCTCCTGATGTAACAAGGGGGACAGTTGCTGACCTCCCACAGGAGGGGTATAAGCTAGCCGAGCTCTATCGGCAGGTTGTTGGAATCTTCGTCCCACAGCTGGGATGTTGGCTTGACGGGCGCAGGCCCGAAAACTTTCGCGGCGCGGAGGATCCGCAACCACTTCTTCTTCTTTCGGGGCCAGGCCCCTTCCTCTCTTTCCTTCCCCCCCGTCGTGAGCAAGACGGCAGGGGACGAGTGCAGCTTGATGAATGGGTTGGACCCACTTGGGGACCCACACCTGCTTCAATTTCCTTGGCCTGGGGGCCAACTTCTCTCGACCGTAATGGCCGGCTTCTTCTCTTTCCGCCCTCCTTCCAGCGAGGGCTTGATATGAGTTGCGGATGGGGATGGAAGGGACAACCCGATCCAGAACTATCCGCGTGTTGCGTCCGTTGAGGAAGACGTGCATGCCACCAACCATCATAGACTTGTCAGATTGGGAGAGGGTTCCGGTAACCACAGCAGTACTTCTCCGGATCTGCCTGCGTTGACGTCCTCCGGAGCTCCTGTTGACATCATTGGGGCGAACCCCACGAACCGCATGGTGAACCAAGCAGCTGGCGACCGGGGCTGGACTCTTGAGCGAGTCATGGCAGCATCGGGCCTTCAGAGGCTCCATATTCTTCATAGCTCCCTCGACAGGCTCCGAGGGTTCCACTTCGAGCATATCCACAAAGGCTAACCCCAAGAAGTTGGGGAAGCCAACAGCGGCAGGGAAGCTGCCGAACTCCATAGGCACCGCCAGGTACCTTTGCGCATGACCAGCAATAATTGAAGGATCGAAGCTGACGCCAGTCAATCCAGTTGTCGTCATCGTTCGCCTATAAAGATAGACAAACCAACGATCAGTAGCCTTTGAGAGGGCCTCGAAGCCCAAGTATCTCGGCAAAGAGATGAAAGGTGACACTGGTCCCACCGGGCGTGCCAGACTATTTGCGATCGTTTATTTATGATCTACCCAGGGGTATCTTGTTAGGTAAGTCCCTAACTATTTGGGACGTGATTTCTATTCTGTTTGTTGGTTTATTTCACGTGTCGATCAATCAATTAACTGACTGGCAATTAATTGACTGATTGACTGCACGGGCGTGCCAGTCACGTACGTGACAAGTTTATTATGCACTCATTCTGACCCGTGTCGGGCGAGAGAGAGGTTCGGTCGGGACCAGCAGTCCGCCATACCATAAAGGCTATGGCGTTAATTACATCCCCCGCGAGGAGGGAAAACCTTTGATTAATTACCGAGATAGTGGGTTGTCGAGGTCAGAATAAAAGATGCGATGTTATGAACATGACAAGATCACGTGAGATGCATCTATCTATCATGCAAGAGAGGCATGGTTTATTAAATTGATGACCCTTGGTACAGGGCGGAGGACGTAGGTCCGAAGACCACCATCGCGCATAGCGAAGACTTCCGATCGGGCATAACCTGGCCTTCCGTCAACGCCATTTGATACACCCGAGGGTCTATGCAAACATGCATGCATGATGCTCATGACTATGCTAAGCATGGCAATAGAGTTATGAAAATGAACAGAGCTCAATCACATTTATTAATCCCCGCCAAAAGGGGTAAAAGGTAACACAAGCATGATAACGAAAACAAAGTGCTGACGGACATGGTAGTGAAAGCATGATAACGAAACGATTCGGACTTAAACGGGCCCCCTCTTATTCAGTTTATTACTAATTAGAGTTTATTAACTCCGACCACGGGAGACGAGGATTGCTCTGGAGGCGAGTGAGCGATTAAAACAACAAAAAGGTTCAAAACCGGCGCGGCCACGCATAGGGGTAGGTTTCCCCGGCGTGGCCAAACGTAAGTGAAGGGCCTTAATACGGCGCGGTTATGACAACCGGCTAATACGGCGCGAAGGGCACGGGGCGCGCCGATTTAGGGCGCAGGGCGCGCCGGGAACGGGCCAAATAATAAAGAGGAAAACATGAGTCTAGTGTTAATCCGACGCGGGGGGGGGGGGGGGTACCGCGCCATATTAGGGCGCGCCGTATTAGGGCCGCGTCGTTTTAGCTTATTTTTTATGGATTTTTTAAACCATTTAAGTTCATTAAGGTTTTGAAGTCATTTGGGCCAATTGCTCGTTTGATTAAAGTCCAGGATCCTTCCAAAATGAAGTAATGGGCCAGTGCGAGGTCTATACTCGAGCACTAGAGTCCCTGATTCAGAGTGAATGCTGTATTACGGCGAGTCCATATAGATGATTCATCTGTCCAGAACCTGCCAAAAACTGGGCAGCATCTCCCCTGAACCTGAAAGGTTGTAGGAGAGGAACGGGGTCATACTCACTTGTGAAGTAAGCCCCTTAAACTACCGGTCTGCATGGTGACAGCCAGTGAATTCCCAATGGATAGGATACCCCGAGGACTAGCCTACGAGGAGCACCAAAGCTCTGTGGGTGAGGATAGAGGGATGAGGTAGATGATAATGGAAGTAGCACCCCGAGGACTAGCCTACGAGGGGTGGGCAACCCACAGCCTGTAACACATCCCTTAGAGAGAGACCGACCATTAGGGAGGGAAGCTCCGAGGACTAGCCTGCTAGGAGCACACATCCCTTGGTCACCATCGGATCTCCAAATTGCTGCGGCTAAGATTGTTGTGTTAAAAACCCTATTATTATCTGATGTGGCCTTGAGGGAGCATCTACCATTGAGAGGTAGAGCCCTCGATCACTCAGCAGCTCCGTGAAACAATGGGGAATGTCCCCCACCCCGGATGATTAAAGTAAAAACCGGTGGAATCTCAGAACGGCTCAACGGACGTAGACCAGAAACCAACGAAGTGGGGGGCATTCGGTGTAGGTAGACTGCCAGACGCAGGGTTGAGGCATCGATGCCAGCGTGATCAGGCTAACATACCCTGAAGAACAGGCAACTGGCCACGACATAGAGGGATAGTTGATGCATAGATGAGATGAGCGAACTGTAGAAGCATATGCTTGAACAACTAGAACGTAATGCTCAGACCGTGGACCCTGCCATCCCGGAGGTGACTCCCACCCCTGTGAGCAACAGAACAGTGCAAAGGGAGAATTAATGGAAGTTAGGCCCTCATATCACAGCGGGAAGAAGCATATGCATAAGCGCAGCTCTGTCCACGGGGGGATTCAAAGACCGTCAAATGAAACATAGAAGCGTTCGATGGGAAGGACTCGGGGAGGGGTCATCTCTGTAGCCCGTGATGTCTCGGGGCATGGTCGGGATTCGAAGAAATCGGAGTCGAAAACTACGCACAGAAGGGCCCCAGTATATGCATTGACAGAGATAAAAGGGGGAGAAACCTCGAGCATTCATTCTACCCACTCATCCATATATCTATGTATGTATCACCACCCCATAAGCGGGGATGGGCTAACATTTACACATTATGAATCCGGCGCCGGCGTCATCTCTCGGTCGCCGTTCATCAGTTGCAGAGGAATGTACAGAGGAGCAACAGCAAAAAAAAAGATCACAGAGAAGGAGGGGAGGGGTCGGCTCATATCATCACCATCCCTCCCCCCTCTCGCTTACATTTGATCGAGAGAGAACAAAGCACGGAATCCACGATAACACGGGCACCCACATATTCTCGGAACAGAGTATCGGATGACTCCTCCTTCTCCGGCTCCGAAGGACTTCAGTTAGAGCAAAGGAAGACGGCCACCGAAGGACGCTCAAACAGAACCCTATTTCCCAAGGAAGCTCTCTCTCCCCGGAATCTGGTTTTTTCTCGAACCCTCTTCCTTTCCTTCTTCTTTTCACCTCTTCTCCTTCTTTTTTTCTTTCGAATAGCTGCCTCTATATATATAGGAGCAGGTTTGAACTCTTAATCCGACGTGGAGATTGGCGCGCCAGAAAGGGTGAGCTCTATCCCCTGCATGTCGGAATAGGAGGGCGCCGGGGAAGGCCCTTTGTGCACCGGAACAAGGGGCGGCGGATGTAGGCGCGCCGGTTTAGGGCGCGCCGTGTTAATGCTCCTCACACGTCGCATGTCAGCCGATGAGTCCGGGGATGATTCCGGGGGTCACCGTGAACATTTATCTCGCCAGTGTTCCTTGAAACCTCGACAAGACGCTTTGTTGAAGCTTTCAGACTGACGTGAGGCCATTCTCGGAACTTCCGATGACTTTGGTTCGATCACGCGGGTTTTCCACTGACACGGCTCTTGGCACTATGGTAGGTGCTGCTGGCTCGGTTTGGCTTGTGCTCAAAGCTCCTTAGAGGGTGGGATAACACCCGAGATAGTTCCGCATGAGCTGGGCGATCATTCGGCCACTAAGGGGCCCATCTGGGCGGGAAGCCGCGCCCGTGCCGGGTGACCAGAATCTTCTGCCGATAGAGCTTTCGGTCCTCCGTTCTGGAGAGCCAAGGGGATTCTTTCATCTCAGGAGAGCCTTTCATGAGGTGGGTAGCCACTGGGTAGACCGTCATCCTTGGTCGGACAACGGGTGTAGTGTATGCGACACGACGCAGTCGATGCCGGTTCATTGGGCAAGCTTGGTCGCACTGCTGGTTAGTTGTGAGTTCATCTCGGTTCTTCTGAGGTGAAGTCCCTGGCATTCATTCGGGGTAACTTGAGGCTCTGGCAGCTCGAGAAGTCTTCAATATGTTGATCTTTATCGGTTTCCGTGCTTCAGCGGGCCGCATCATTCATCTTTATGGCTTGATCGCCGACGATCACATTTTGGGTGCCAACATCTGTTAAATAATCTGTTAGCATAACTGGTAAATATGTTAGCCTAATCTAATTACCTGTTAGGCTAAACCTCCATGTTACTTACTTTACCGACATGTTTTACGCTGAATAACTACACTATATTTACTACATATCATGCTTTAGTAAATGACATGTCATTATGTCATGTTCTGTTAAACGCTTGAACCACCATGTTTAATATATATATATATATATATATATTTATTTATTTATTTATATCAGGAAAATTAAAGCATGAAACAAATGACCATGTTCTATTAAACACTTGAACCACCATGTTAAAATTTTATATCAGGGAAACTAAAGCATGAAACAAATGACCATGTTTCGTTAAACACTTGAACCACCATGTTAAAAAATTTATATCAGGGAAACTAAAGCATGAAACAAACGACCATGTTAAAATTTTTATCAGAGAAGCTAAAGCTTGACATGGCAGCCCTGTGAGGTGTCACTTAACCCCTGACAGGGTTCTCTAAACCTGTATAGTTCACAGAAGAGGCATTCCTCTGTGAGGATGTCATTTTTGAATATGTCCAGAAGCCTATAAGGCACCAATCTCACCAATTTTTCCATGTATCAAACGTTGCTGATTTTACTCCTAGATCGTCCCTACATAACAGTACGCCCTTGAATTCCATTCTATAAAATCCACCGTATAAATCCTACATGTTCAATCCTTGGAAATCTCATATTGGCTATAATGAGAGTGGATGTCGACAAACATGACTGATGTCGTGCATATAGGGCCCGGTCTGGTCCTGGGAGGAGCACCCGAAGGTACTTGTGCCCTTGGGAGTTTATTGACCACGGTGTTTGGCATTACACCGGAATACTTGCTTGCTAGACTTTAGACATTCCACTCATTCACGTTATATTACTTGATTGATTGACTTGAAGTTCGCAGAAGGGTACAAGTATTTACTTGAATGAAATTGAATAAATAGCCAATTCCAGTTATACACACTTGAAATTACGTTACTTACTATTGCTTGCTTGACATGAGTTCTTACCTTTCTGGAAAATTGTTCTTAATTCCAGTTCCTACTTGCTTGATATCTCTTGCTATTGCTGTATTGAAGCTGAAATCTACATACTCTCACTTATTTTTTTTTCCTATACTGCTCTTGTCGATTTTACAATCCTTGACGTCTACTTGTCTACATGCATAGATTTACCTACATTAATTGAACTTGTAAACCACTTAAAGCATGTTAAATCTTGAGATGTAAATCCTACTGAGCATTTTGCTCATCTAGTTGTTTTCTAATATTTTCAGATAATTTGGATGTCAACCAACACTCGGAAGGGAATGAGACTGAGTGATGAGTGTTAGAGTGAAGTTATCAAAGTGTCATGTCATTTGTGTTATTGTATTAGTCCACTTATGTCAGTTGTATCAGTTCATCTATGTCAATTGTATTAGTCCACTTGATTAGAACTGCTCAAGGTTTGAAGCCCAGTCGTTGGACTCTGGGAACGTATGTATTTGTCCTTTGATTAGTTGTGACAATTGTCAGCTCGTACTATTTGTATTTATTTCAAGTTAAATCTTAGTTATTTGTGCACTCTGATATTTACATGATTGACATGATCTATATAGACGTGTCACGCCTCCGGGTAATCTTCCGCGCTCGGGGCGTGACAGTCTGCGTGGTATCAGAGCCTAGGATTTAAATTTCCTAGAGAATAAGAAGTCAGGAAATTAGGAGTCATGATTGAAATCTAGGAAAACTAAGTCTAAAGGATAGATTTGTACCTTACCCGGTGAGATGGGTAGAGACACGGGTTAAGTTCTATTATGACATCTGACCTCTTAATAAAACCTAATATTTATTACACTTGAACTCTTTTGTAGGATCATGGCTGCTGAGCAAGCACAATGGCGCGAGATGCAGCACACCGTTCTAGGCCTTGTGCAGGCTCTACAACAAGTGACGCAAGGTGGTGCTAACCGTGGAGCCAGTGATCTCCACAGAGGTTTCCGTAACATGAACCCACCTAGGTTCACGGGTTCGTCTGACCCCGAGGATGTTGAAAATTGGCTAAAGGAGATGGAACGAATTTTTCGTGTGATGCAATGCACAGACGAGGAAAAGGTTCTACTAGCTATTTTCTAACTAGAGCGGGACGCTCGATGTTAGTGGGAATCCATAGAAGCAACACTGCCAGAAAGCCATGTCACATGGGTTGAATTCACCGAGCATTTCAACAACAAGTACTTCTTCGACCATATTCAGGAGAAGAAGGCCGCGGAATTTGCCGCACTAAAACAACGTGGCTTGAAAGTGGCCGAGTATGAAGCCCAGTTTTCAAGACTATCAAGGTATGCACCCCATTTGGTGTGTACAGAGAAGATGAAGGTAAGAAGGTTCCTCAACGGGCTTCGGCCCCACTACATTATGCAACTCACACCGATGGACATTCAAGTCTACTCAGAAATGGTTCGGCGTGCGCAGTTGCTCGAGGATGCCACCGAGTTATCGGAGAGGATCCGAGGAAATTTCAAGGCAACACTCAACAAGAAGGAACCTGTCACAAGCCCAGGAAAATTCAAAGCAACATTCAACAAGAAGCGGCCCTATATGGGAGGAGAGTCTTCCAAAGGGAAGAAATTTCAGAAGAATGATAAGCCTTTCACTGCCCCCACACCCACAAAGAAAATTTGTAATTATTGTGATAAACCCGGCCATAAGACCGAGGAATGCTGGAGGAAGCTAGGAGCCTGTCTCTGATGTGAAAGCCGAGAACATCGGATCCCTAACTGTCCGCTGATGAACGAGCAAGTCGTTAAAGAGGAGAAGCTCCCGGTAAAGAAGCAAGGCCGTCTGCAAGCTCTCCAAGAGAGGGAACCAACAGAAGGAGGAATCGTGGAAGGTACACTAACTATTTGCTCTAAGAATGCTAAAGTTTTATTTGATACGGGAGCAACACATTCATTTATTTCCAAAAACTTTACTGCTATATTCTGTATGGATCCCGAATTGTTGGACTTAGTCATATCTACACCTATCGGGAACAAGGCTGACCTCACACATCAATACTCAAACTGTGAGGTTATGGTTAAAGAAAACAATTTACCTGCCGACCTAATTTGCTTAGATATGGAAGTGTATGATGTCATACTAGGTGCTGATTGGTTATCCACATACCAAGCAATTGTTGATTGCCGTAATGGCAAGGTAACTTTTGTGGGTTACCCAGAATTGGTTTACATGAGCCCTCGGGCTAGATCACCTCTTATATCAACTCTCCGAGCTAGTAAACTTATAAGCAAGTGATGCATGGCTCTCATTGCCCTTGTAACTGCCACGGACGTCGAGGAGCCTAAGCTTGAAGACATCCGCATAGTTCGAGATTTTGCTAACGTTTTTTCAGAAGAATTACCTAGCTTACCCCCGGAACGGGAGGTGTCATTCACCATCGACCTTGTCCCTGGTGCTGGACCTGTTTCCAAGGCACCCTACCGAATGTCCCCTACTGAGCTGAAGGAGCTTAAGGAACAACTGATGGAGCTATTGAACAAGGATTTCATCCGGCCGAGTACTTCCCCATGGGGAGCACCTGTGCTATTCATCAAGAAGAAGGACGGATCGATGAGACTCTGCATCAACTATCAATAGTTAAACCACCTTACAATCAAGAACAAGTACCCACTACCGAGGATTGATGAATTGTTCGATCAAATATCTGGAGCTAAATATTTCTCCAAGATCGATCTTCGTTCAGGTTATCACCAACTGAAGATCAAAGAAGAAGATATTCATAAAAATGCATTCCGAAGCAGGTATGGGCATTACGAATTTACTGTTATGCCTTTCGGACTAACAAATGCCCCCGCAGCTTTCATGCAGCTAATGAACAGCATATTCAGGCCTCACTTAGATCAGTTCATTGTAGTCTTTATCGATGATATTCTTATTTATTCAAAGTCTGAAGAAGACCATGAAGAACATCTTAAGAAGGCATTACAGATATTGAGGGAAAATAAACTATCTGCCAAATTCAGCAAATGCAAGTTCTGGCTCGAGGAAGTATCCTTCTTGGGCCATATAATTTCAAAGAACGAAATTTTCGTTGACCCATCAATGGTCGAAGCCGTGAAGAATTGGGAACGACCAACCAACGCAACGGAGATTCGTAGTTTCTTGGGACTAGCTGGTTATTATCGGCGTTTCATCAAGGACTTTTCAAGAGTTGTTGTTCCTCTCACCCGATTGACTCGCAAGGAAACACCTTATGAGTGGAAGGAAGACTGTGAGAAGAGTTTCTAAGTTTTGAAGGATCTCTTGACCACTGCTCCAATCCTATCATTGCCAGTCAAAGGAGAGAAGTACGAGGTATATATCGATGCTTCTGGTATTGGCGTCGGTGTGTATTAATGCAGAATGGGAGAGTCATTGCATATTCTTCCCGGCAACTGAAGAAACATGAAGAGAACTACCCGGTGCATGACTTAGAGCTGGCCGTGGTAGTATTTGCCTTGAAGATTTGGAGACACTATCTCTACGGAGAACAATTCACGGTATACGCCGATCACAAAAGCCTCAGATATTTATACTCTCAAAAGGAGCTGAACATGCGGCAAAGGCGTTGGCTCAAATATCTCAAAGATTTTGACTTCATTATACAGTACCATCCCGGTAAGGGTAATTCTGTGGCTGATGCTCTTAGTCGAAAGTCAAGAGCAATATTAGCCAATTGTATGATCCAAGAATGGAAGCTATTAGAAGAATTCTCTAAACTCGATATTAGCACTGATGAACAAGATGGGTGTATTACTCTAGTCCATATGAGTTTACATCCGGATTTGCTGTCAGAAATTCAGAAGTTACAAGAGGGAGATCCTACACTAGTGGAGATAAGGACAAGCTGGGTGAAAGACCAGATTTTAAGCTGGCACCCGATGGGAGATTGCTATTCCATGAACGGACATGTGTACCCGACTGTCCCGAGCTGAGGAAAAAGGTCCTTAAAGAAGCTCATAGATCGAGGTACACGATCCACCCTGGAGCTACCAAGATGTACCAAGACTTGAAAAGGACTTTCTGGTGGCCTAATATGAAAAGGGAGGTAGCGGATTTCATATCTCGCTGCTTAACATGTCAACAAGTGAAGGCAGAACATCAGAAACCCGCCGGAAAGTTACATCCACTAGACATTCTCAAGTAGAAGTGGGAAGACATTGGTATGGATTTTATTATGGGTTTACCCAAGACTAGAGGTGGACATGATGGAATCTGGGTAATTATCGACCGCCTAACTAAATCGGCTCATTTCAAGCCTATCAAAAGTCGATGGTCGATTGATGTCCTTACTGCCCTATATATTAAAGAGATAGTTAGATTGCATGGAGTTCCCGTCTCGATCGTATCTGACCGAGACTCGCACTTCACTTCTAATTTCTGGAAGAGTCTACAATAATCTTTGGGGACGAAACTCAACTTCAGCACTGCCTTCCATCCTCAGACAGATGGACAGACAGAAAGGATAAATCAGGTTGTTGAAGACATGTTAAGGGCCTGCATTATAGACTACGGCGGAAGTTGGCACGACCACTTACCCGTAGCCGAGTTCGCATATAATAATAGCTATCAAGCCAGTATCCAGATGGCACCTTTTGAGACGCTCTATGGTAGATGTTGTCGATCTCCAATATGCTGGGACGAAGTTGGTGAAAAATAAATCCTAGGCCCAGAAATGGTAAGAGATTCAATGGAAAGGATACACCTCATTCGGGAAAGGCTAAAGATAACACAGTCCAGACAGAAGTCATATGCTGACAATAGAAGAAGAGATCTAGAATTCCAAGTTGGAGATCATGTTTTTCTCAAGGTATCTCCTGGTCGAAGTATTAGAAGATTTGGTGTTAATGGCAAACTTACACCAAGGTTTATTGGTCCATTCGAGGTATTGGAGAGAGTGGGCGAGGTAGCCTACCGCATTGCCTTACCTCCATAATTATCAGAGGTACATAATGCATTCTATATTTCTATGCTGAAGAAGTATGTGCACGATCCTCTCCACGTCATCGATCACACTGACTTGGTGATACAGAAGGACCTTACCTATGAGCAAAGGCCAGTAAAGATCCTCGACCAAGAAATCCGAGTTCTAAGGAATAAGACGATCCCTATGGTTAAAATTCAATGGAATCGATGCTTAGAACAAGAAGCTACATGGAAAATCGAGGAGTCTATGAGAAGGAGATTTCCAGAATTATTCTAGTCCGTAAGTAATTCTCACCCTCCTTATCTCCATATATGCAATTGAATTTGGAGGACCAAATTCTTTTAAGTGGGGGAGGGTGTAGCACCCCGTATAAAAAAAATGATAGAAAAAAAATTAATAATATTTCTCCAAAAAAAATATATTAGATCACTCTATAGGAAGGTTCAGTAAGAAGTTGGAACACGGAGTCATCATATGTAAAGATTATTCACTTAACAAGTGGCTTCCTAATATAGTTGGTTAAGTGATGTGCCATTTAACCTAGTGACCAAGGTTCAATTCTTGGCATTTACCATTTACCTTTTGTGCCAAATAATTATACATTATATGCTCTAGCAAAACTTGCACTAAGTTTGACCTCCTATATAGGCTGGAGGTAGAAAGTGCACCAAGGTAGAAAAAAAAATTGCACCGAGTTAACCTCCTATATAGGCTAGCAAAACTTGCACCAAGGGCTATATAGGCTCGAGCAAAACTTGCACCGAGGCAGAAAGTGCAAAACTTGCACCAATGCACCAAGTTGAAACTTGCACCGAGTTACAGAAATCTATAGGCTTGAGCAAAACTTGCACCGAGGCAGAAACTTGCACCAACCTTATTAGACCTATACCTACGCTTGAACAGGTTTTACACCAACCTTAGGGACATGAATAGTGTCAGTTTTATTTAAAGAAAATTTTGATAAATAAATTTTATGAAAAATAAGAGAAAAATATAAGGATCCTAGCCATGAAATTTCATAAACTGATTCCATCAATTTTAAAAGATAAAAATCTTTAAAGTTAGATACGGAGTTTCGGGTTGAATTTTATTCTGACATATTTTAATAAAATAAAATTTTGATAAGTATCAAGAAAATCTAGGGATCATAAAAATATGTAATTTACTATTTTTATTAACATGGTTCATTAGATATAAAATTACTAAACGTTGTAATCAATGTTAACATATGATGGTACGCCCCTGTAATTTAGCTTACACGACCCCCTCCAGGTTGTGACTTTTTCCAGACAAACCTTCGTTGGCATCCCATTATCCTCTGTCCTTTTCAGACGAACAGCACGTTTGAGCTGGCATCGCACTATGATGCGATTATCTAGGATCTTGTTTCCCCTCCTGTCTACCCAAAACACTATAATATTCTCTATATTGAGGCTCCCTCCATTCTTCAGAAGGCTTGCTGCAGAGAAGGGGGAACACTCTCTGAAGTTCTAGAGGTTGCAGAGGAGGGAAGAAAGCTGCCCTTTTCTTTTGTCTGTACCTAGTGGTCATCTCAGAAAGGTAGGTGTTCTCAGGCTTTTAACCAAATACTAGCTAATCTAAGGTAGCTAATCTAGAAAAAAAATAGTATTGGCTCATCTCCATGCGATGTTCCATGCGATAAACCATGTTTACAGTAATTTCTATCATACTTTCACATAGATCAAGTAAAGGTTAGCTAATCTGTTAGAATATGTTAGCTAATCAATTAGATTACCTAATCTAATCACATGATGTATTAGCTTTTTACGTAATCTATTAGCTTTATCAATCTATTAGCTTTATCATATATTTTTTATGTAATCTATTAGCTAATCTGATAAATAATTTGTTAGCATAACTGGTAAATCTGTTAGCCTAATCTAATTACCTGTTAGGCTAAACCTCCATGTTACTTACTTTATCGACCTGTTTTACGCTGAATAACTACACCAGATTTACTATAGATCATGCTTTAGTAAATGACCTGTCATTATGTCATGTTCTGTTAAACGCTTGAACCACCATGTTTAATATATATATCAGGAAAATTAAAGCATGAAACAAATGACCATGTTCTGTTAAACACTTGAATCACCATGTCAAAATTTTATATCAGGGAAACTAAAGCATGAAACAAATGACCATGTTCCGTTAAACACTTGAACCACCATGTTAAAAAATTTATATTAGGAAAACTAAAGCATGAAACAAACGACCATGTTAAAATTTTTATCAGAGAAGCTAAAGCTTGACATGGCAACCCTAAGAGGTGCCACTTAACCCCTGACAGGGTTCTCTAAACCTGTATAGTTCACAGAAGAGGCATTCCTCTGTGAGGATGTCATTTTTGAATATGTCCGGAAGCCTATAAGGCACCAATCTCACCAGTTTTTCCGTGTATCAAACGTTGCTGGTTTTACTCCTAGTTCGTCCCTACATAACAGTACACCCTTGGATTCCATTCTATAAAATCCATCTTATAAATACTACATGTTCAATCCTTGGAAATCTCATATTGGCTATAATGAGAGTGGATGTCGACAAACATGACTAATGACGTGCATATAGGGCCCGGTCTGGTCCTGGGAAGAGCACCCGAAGGTAGTTGTGCCCATGGGAGTTTATTTACCACGATGTTTAGCATTGCACCGGAATACTTACTTGCTAGACTTTAGACATTTCACTCATTCACATGATATTACTTGATTGATTGACTTGAGGCCCGCAGAAGGGTAAAAGTATTTGCTTGAATGAAATTGAATAAATAGCCAATTCCAGTTATACACGCATGAAATTATATTGCTTACTATTGCTTGCTTGATATGAGTTCTTACCTTCCTGAAAAATTATTGTTAATTCTAGTTCCTACATGCTTGATATCTCTTGCTATTGCTGTATTGAAGCTGAAATCTACATACTCTCACTTTTTTTTTCTATACTGCTCTTGTCGATTTTACAATCCTTGACGTCTACTTGTCTACATACATAGATTTACCTACATTAATTGAACTTGTAAACCACTTAAAGCATGTTAAATCTTGAGATGTAAATCCTACTGAGCGTTTCGCTCATCTAGTTATTTTCTAATATTTTCAGGTAATTTGGATGTCAACCAACACTCGGAAGGGAATGAGACTCAGGGTTGAGTGTTAGAGTGACGTTATCAAATTGTCATGTCATTTGTGTTATTGTATTAGTCCACTTATCTCTGTTGTATCAGTTCATCTATGTCACTTGTATTAGTCCACTTGATTAGAACTGCTCAAGGTTTGAAGTCCAGTCGTTGGACTCTGGGAACATATGTATTTGTCCTTTGATTAGTTGTGACAATTGTCAGCTCGTACTATTTGTATTAATTTCAAGTTAAATCTTAGTTATTTGCGCACTCTGATATTTACATGATTGACACGATCTATATAGACGCGTCACGCCTCCGGGTAATCTTCCACGCTCGGGGCATGACAAGTTCGGAACGTGATATGGAGAGAGATGTTAACCTAGGGACAAGTGAGTCTTTTTCTCTCTTAACTAGGAGTGCAATCGAGTTAAATTAACGCGAGTTACAGCGAGAGTATAAATGTAATAATATCAGATATATTAGTGATATTTTTTATAATATATAAAAAGTAAGAATCTATTTATAAATATGATACTTTATAAAGATATATATATATATATATATATATATATATATATATATATATATATCCCTATTCCGGAATATCTATCATATCTATTTCTCTGTGGTTTTCCTACGAAGATCGATATTTTCGACTATCTATTTCTTTTCCATTGGCAATGGCATTTGTTCCCACTCCGGCTCGATGATGCTCGGCTTGCGATAGAAATGAGGTCAAGCCCCGTGACCTCGAGTCATTTGGCCTTGCACCGCTACTTCCGATGGCCCCGGGACTTGCCATGCATGATGACCCAAGCGCGTTCTTTCTTGTCCTTGTTTAGCCCCCACAATGCCCTCCCCCCCAATCACTGGGTTCACATTGGCCCATGCTTTGAGGTGCAGCAAGTAGTCCTTCCACGCTCCTCACTAGAAACCGACGACCAGTTGATAAATCTAGTTATAATTATTATTTTCTTGTAAATATGGAAGCAGTTTTGTTATAAATTCATAAATAACAGGATAATTTTCAGTTTTTATGTGTATATCTCTGATTTGTTATCAAAAATATTCTTGAATACATTCTCACATTCATATATTTTGGGTCTTTAATATTGTTAATTTTGAGGGAACGTTCTGATATAAATGCTACAGAAGTTATTAACATACCAAAGAAAACTCAATATATCTTTAAGATCACGTGATCTCATGAAATTCTTATAAAACTTCAGTTAAGAGTAGATTTATTATTTTAATATTTAAACGGTGCAATCGGGTTATGGCTAGAGTATAACTGTAATTATTTAGATTATTCAAAGATAATTTTGATGATTCATATAAATCAAGAGCATAAAAAATAGAAATATTCATTATAACAGTATATATATATGAAAAAAAACACTAACTATTATCAAAAAAAAGACAAAAATAAAGGTCCATCTACCGAATTTTGTACGTGGAAATGTGGTGAGGGTATAAAACACCAGTTTCGTACCATCGCATCTAATTTGTTGACACCCCTTCACACATATGGGTAATAAGATTTAAGATTTTTTACATAGAAATCATTGTTATATGTTAAATTAAAAAAAATAACTCTTAGAAACGTATTATCATACATATCACTATATAAATTCTAATTATGTAAAACTATCATCCGAGTAACCGTGTATGACCAGCAGTGGGTTTAACTACGATTAACTTTGACTAGGCTTAGGAAATGTCCATACTAGCCCTGGTTAAAGACCGAACCGTGGCACTCGTTCGCAGTTCTTTCTCCCTCTCTCCCACCTTCAACCCGCTCCTGTCCCCAACCCCAATCCACTTGAAAACCTTAGGTAAAAGAGAAGAACATTGCAGTTCGCGAATCTTTGTCTCTCCCTCCCACCTTCAGCCCGCTCCCGTCCCCAATCCCAATCCACCTGAAAATCCTAGGTAAAAGAGAAGGACATTGCCATTGGCCTTGGAGTGTCGTCTGGCTCAGGGAAGAAGTTCTTTTCTACATTTAAAAGGCGACAGGAGGCGAAGGTTGTGCATTTAAAAGTTCCTGATAAACTATCTGCCTGGTAAAACTTCCTGATCCCCAATCCCAATCCCCCGACACCTCTCATATCTGCTAGGTAAAACTTCCTGGTAAACTATCTACAGCATGCGATGGAGGTGAAAGGAGGAGTTTTTATAATGCCGTAGAGCACTAATGTCACGCCCCGAGCCTTTATTACAGCGGAAGACTAACTCGGGGAGCGCGAACAGCCGGCATGGTAAGCCTCTTGCAAGCAAGAACGATCAGAGCACAAGACAGTCACACACATAAAAGTAGTTGCATAATATTTAATCAAACTCCAACTTTATTTCATAAATGATTAATAGTCAAATATAATTATTTTTCCATCATCTTTCACTCTATTAGACTCAAGAAATACGAAATTACATTGACTCGATCTAAACAATGTAGACTTCCTAAGTCTTCGCTCATTTTTTATTCACTCTCGGATCCGCTACTTGAACCTTCCGAATCCGAACCCGACTCACTTCTGTTTCTTGAAAAAGATTGGAAATAGGTAATGAGCATACTTGTCCAGTAGGTATCTTCGCATAAACATGAAGGCACTATTAAAGTAATTAACATTTTTGCTCTAAAGAATAAGGTAAAATCATGCAATGCGATGATCACGTGACTAAACCAAAGTAATCCGATAACCATGTAAGATAGAATGAGAGCAAGTATGAACTAGCAAGAATGTGACAAGAACATGATATTGGCCTTTCATGAACAAGAATGTATCGAGAATGTACTAGCAAGCCACATAATCATCACTCCGGTATCTTTTGCTTATGAGCAAGTACTTCGTGAATTTCTATGGAATATCAAGCAAGAAAGTCACGTATAAGAATCAATCATGCTGCATCGTGTTGTGAATTTTCACTTCACGAGTCGTGGATAATTCACTTATTTATAAAGAAAGTACTCCCAGCGTAATGCGACGCCAGTAGCATCATACCCCATGGTTTATAAAATAGTATGTTTCCGACAATCAGCCGAGGGGACTAGCATAGAGCCCTTGAACACAATTAGTGCTCGATCGCATCTTCAAGTATAAATCAAACTTTTTCCACGTATGACAATAAAGTATGGCCAAGAATATAAGTTCAAATAAATTCAAGATAATAAGAATCAATGAATGAACGCTTCAATTTAAATATGAGGAATCAAGAATGACATTAAACAATGTTATGCGCATAAAATAAATCGGTAGCATAACGGTATATTTCTTAACTTTTATTCATTATATTAAGTCTATTAAGCAATATGATAAGTTCTAGATTATCAAGGGTCATCTAGAAACCTTGAAATAGCAACCCTTGGGTCAAACCTCAGGTTAAGTACTCAAGTAGTGTGACAGTCATGTATTGGGCCGTTACATGATGTGACGGTCTAGTTCTGGCCCGTTACATTAGTCTGAACCTAGAACTAATAAAATAGACTCAGTGAAGTGTGACGGTCGTATAGTGGGGCGTTAGGTGCTCCTGACGGTCCAGTATGGGTCCGTTACATAGCTAGAATCAAAAAATATCGATAGTGTAATCTAATCAAATGAGTTTTAATGGTACAACCAACTCGGCGTCTTAGTGAGAATCCTAGGCTCGCGGAGAATTACGGAGGTCTTGAAACAAGATTTCCTAGTCCATTGGAAGGAATATCCAATAGAGAGGTCCTCATGTCCAAGAATAATATTCCTATAGTGCAAAGTGAACTAATGGATAACATACCGGAGTATGTGCCATGTACTTAAAGAAAATGACTCTATAGATAGAGGAAGAATATGTAACAAAGTGAAAGCAAGTTAAACTCCGTCAATACAATATTGGAAAATCATGTTTTTAATTACAAAACTATAAAGTTTTGGCACATAAAATTAATATAACTTAAAATAGTTCAAGATGCCTAGATCATGCAGATTTCAATATGAATTAGTAAGAAAACTTAAAATCATAATAACAGGTCAAAACTTAGCTAACTAGGCTTAATTATAGGTTAATTTAACTGGTTACTATTCTGTCATGGGCTGACAGAACACAGAGTCTAACGGTCTGACAGGAGAGCGTCACAGTGCTTGTGACGGTCTATCGGGAGGCCGTTACAGTAATGTAACGCTCCTGTCCTGGTGCGTTAGAGACAACAGGGAAATAAAAACATAATAGAGTGTGTGACGGTCGGTCGTAAGACCGTTATATCATGTGACGGTCCTACCCTGATCCGTTAGAGCCTCTGCTGACAGCAATAATTAACAATGACCTAAGTTCAACTTGCATCATGTCTGAAAATCATACATATAATTTCCCACATGATAGAATGAAGGCTAAACGAATATCATGCATGGGTTCTCTGTGAATTTCACAAGGAAGTTTCTTTTTAATTTAGTTAGGGCTAAGAATATAGATATATGCATGTCTCTACTAAAACATGAAATTCATGAGCTAACGTGCATGTAATCAAGCAAAATCAGAGGGCTTTTATCCCTAACATGTTATTTTTGCCGTTCATGAGATAACCTACCTCTTCTAGGACCTTTAAACTTCGAATTTGATGCTAGGTACTACCCTTTGATCCTTGCTCTTCTTGTGATAAATCAGCAACTTGGGAAGCTTCAATCTCCTTGGTTGCTTGGTCTCCTAGCACGAAATTTGGAGGGCTATTAGTCTAAAGTATACTAAACAAAAGCTTCTAAAGAACTTATCCGAAATTATGACTCCTTACCTTGATTCTTCACGAGCCAAAAGTAAGGGTCGGTCAGTTCAGAACTAGGTTCTATTTATAGGGTTTTGGCTGGGGTTTGAAGATTAGATCGATTTTAGAGTCCTTGTTAAAGCTTAGATCAACTTCTAAGAGTCCTTAACACCTCTATTAGTCTTCATATCTCGATCCCTAAGAGATAAGTTAGCAAAAATCAAATCTTTTGGCTTATTTTTCACTTCACGGAACTGTAGGATGTAACGGTCGTCCATAGGTGCGTTACATGGCTGTGACGATCGCCCGATAGACCGTTACACTCAACGTGTATAGAGTTCAATATTAATCAAACTCTTTTGGTTAATTATCTATACAATTATTTTATAAAAATAGTATTTACCCGTAAAATATGTGAATAAGCTAAGTACCCTTCTAGAACATGGGCCAAACTTAATGGGCTTGGTCCTTAAACCTTTTGGATAATAATTAGATAGACTAGGTTAATTATTTCAATCCAATTGGGCTTTATAAGGTCTTATTAATTCAATAGTCCCTTTAAATATATTTAGGCCTTTATATAAATTCTAAAAAATATTTTATAATTCAAAAATTATTTATATAAATTCTGGGGCACTACACCCTCCCCCACTTAAAAGAATTTGGTCCCCAAATTCAATACATGGATTGTGGAGAGTGTACTTATAGTTAAATAGTTCTAGAAATCTTTTCTGCATGGCTGCCTCGGTTTCCCATGTTGTTTCATATGGCAATATTTTCTTCCATTGAATCTTGACCATAGGAATAACTTTATTTCTTAATTGACGCACTTCTCGTTCCAGAATCTTTATTGGCGTTTGCTCGAACGTCATATCCTTCTAAATTTCCAGATTATCATAAGTGATAATATGGTCAGAATCATATACATACTTCTTCAGCATAGAGACGTGTAATACGTCTTGAACTCCTACTAGTTGTGGAGGTAAAGCCAATCTATAAGCCACTTCATCGACTCTTTCAAGAATTTCAAATGGGCCAATAAATCTAGAAGTTAGCTTTCCTTTAATGCCAAATTTTCGAATACCACGACCTGGAGAAACCTTTAAATATACATGATCTCCTACCTGAAACTCCAAGTCACGTCTTCGATTGTCGGCATAAGACTTTTGCGTATCTTGCGCCATTTTCATTCTTTCTTGAATGAGCTTTATTTTCTCTGTAGAATCCCTTATAAGGTCGGGGCCTAGAAATTACTTTTCCCCTATTTCATTCCAACATATTGGGGATCTACAGCTTTTTCCATACAGAGCTTCAAAAGGTGTCATTTGTATGCTTGCTTGATAACTGTTGTTATATGTAAATTCTACCAGAGGCAAGTGATCATGTCAACTTCCTCCAAAATCAATGACACAAGCCCTGAGCATGTCTTCTACCACCTGATTTGTTCTTTCTGTTTGACCATCAGTTTGGGAATGAAACGCTGTGCTGAAATTCAATCTAGTCCCTAGTGAATGTTGTAGACCTTTCCAGAACTGTGATGTGAATCAAGGATCTCTATCAGATATAATAGTGAATGGGACACTATGTAATCTGACAATCTCTCTTATGTATATTGCTGCTAGAATATCCACAGACCATCGACTCTTGATTGGTAAGAAATGCGTGGATTTAGTCAATCGGTCTATGATTACCAATATTCCATCGTGTCCACCTCTGGTCTTTGGTAAACCCATAATAAAGTCCATCCCTATACTCTCCTATTTCCATTCGGGAATATTCAAAGGATGCAATTTTCCTGCGGGTCTAAAATGTTCGGCTTTTACTTGTTGGCAAGTAAGACAACGAGACACGAAATCATCTATTTCCCTCTTCATATTGGGCCACCAGAAATTTCTTTTGAGATCTTGATACATCTTTGTTCGTCCTGGATGAATTGTGTATTTGGAATTATGCGCTTCATCTAGGATCAATTTCTTCGTAACCTCATGATCTGGTACACATATTCGGCCCTTAAATAATAATCTTCTATCATTGGAAATAGAAAAATTTGTCCTTTGTTCAACATTGGCCTTAATTTCCGGTAATATAGGATCATCATTTTACAACTTGACCAGATCTTCTATCAATGTAGGTTGAGCTCGGATATGAGTTATGAAACAATCTTTTTCCTTTATATCAATATCTAAGTTCAACTGAGTAAATTGAGGAACAAGGTTAGTCACACTAATCATAAGACTTGATAGCATACCCATTGGTTTTCTGTTGAGTGCATCTGCTACAGCATTAGCCTTGCCAGGATGATATTGAATAGCAAAATCAAAGTCTTTGAGATATTCTAACCACCTCCTCTACCTCATGTTAAGTTCCTTTTGAGAAAATAAATATTTCAAGTTTTTGTGGTCCGAGTAGACCATGAACTTTTCTCCATAAAGATAATGACGCCAAATTTTCAAGGCGAAAATAACTGCTGCCAATTCCAAATCATGTACGGGATAGTTTTCCTCGTGATGTTTCAATTGTCTTAAAGAATAACATATTACTTTTCCATTCTACATAAGAATGCATCCTAAGCCAATGCCAGACGCATCCGTATATACTTCAAATCTACCACCCTCCACCGGTAGTGATAAAATAGGAGCTGTAGTAAGATGATTCTTAAGAGTTTGGAAACTCTTCTCACATTCCTCTGACCAGACAAAAGGATTTTCTTCTCTTGTAAGTTTAGTTAAAGGAACTGCTATCTTTGAGAAGTCCTTAATGAATCTTCTATAATAACCAGCTAGACCCAGAAAGCTTCTTACTTCAGATACAGCCGTTGGCCGACTCCAATTCTTGACGGCTTCTACCTTAGAGGGATCCACAGCAATACCTTCTTTTGAAATAATGTGGCCTAGGAATGAGACTTTCTTGAGCCAGAATTCACACTTTTTGAGTTTGGCATAAAGCTTGTGTTCTCTAAGTGTTTGTAAAGCTATTTTCAAATATTGTTCATGTTCTTCCTTTGTCTTGGAATATATTAAGATATCATCAATGAAGACGACGATGAACTGGTCCAGATATGGCTGGAAGACATTGTTCATAAGTTGCATGAATGCTGCTGGGGTATTAGTTAATCCAAACGGCATTACTACGAATTCATAGTGGCCATAACGACTTCGAAAAGCCGATTTATAAATGTCCTCTTCTTTAATTCTCAGCTGATGATAACCTGATCTGAGGTCTATCTTAGAGAAATATTCTGCTCCTGAAAGTTGATCGAAGAGTTCATCAATACGCGGTAACAGATACTTATTTTTAATTGTGAGTTGATTTAGTCACCGGTAATCGATGCATAGCCTGAGAGAACCATCCTTCTTCTTGACAAATAGAACCGGCGCACCCCAAGGGGATGTGCTAGGTCTGATAAAACCCTCGTCTAGTAGTTCCTGCAACTACCTTTTCAATTCCTTAAGCTCCGTGGGGAACATCCTGTAAGGGGATATAGAAACCGGTGATGCTCCTGGAATGAGTTCAACGGTGAAGTTCACTTCCCTCTCGGGCGGTAAATTGGGTAGTTCCGATGGAAATACGTCTGGGAACTCATTTACAATAGGGATGTCTGCTATGTTAATTTTTTTGGACTCTGAGATAATGACAGAAGCAAGGAAAGCTTCACATCCTTGCGAGATAAGTTTGCAAGCGTGAAGTGAGGATATGATAGTGGGGTGTTTCTTGTACTTGATGCCAAGAAAAGAGAATCTTGAAGACCGGGCTTTCGAAAGGATATAATCCTATTTCGGCAATTAATATAAGCATCATGATCTACAAGCCAATCTACCCCTAAAATGGCATCATAACCTTTCATGTCAAGGCATACTAAGTTTGCGGGAAGATTGTGACCTTCTACTATCACTTCACTATCAGGATAATAGTTGGTAAGCTTTGTTCCAGAACCTAAGGGTGTGGAAATAGAAAGATCTGAAGGTAAGGGAACTGATGCGATTGATAATGTCTTAG
This sequence comes from Amorphophallus konjac, assembly GCA_022559845.1. Taxonomy (NCBI): domain Eukaryota; kingdom Viridiplantae; phylum Streptophyta; class Magnoliopsida; order Alismatales; family Araceae; genus Amorphophallus; species Amorphophallus konjac. The sequence goes on along the minus strand of CM040125.1, from coordinate 164,757,139 downwards.
CAAAAGTAGTGGAGATAAAAGAATGAGAGGCATCCGTATCAAATAGCACAAATGCAGGACGAGAACAAATTCGAAGAGTACCTTCCATAAGTCCATCATCCTTGGACGCTTCCTCTTCATCTAGAACGGTATTGAGGCGAGCCTGCCTCCTGCGTCCTCCACCAGATGACTGATCCTTCATAAGGGGGCATTCCGGCATGCGATGCTCCCTGCTCTCACAACGTAAACAAGCGCCAAGGCGCTTCCAACATTCTTCAGCCGAATGGCCGAATTTTTCACAAAACGTGCAGTGACAACCTGCTCCTTCTCCTCCTTGACTTTCTTTTGCTTATGGGAACTTCCACCATTCCCATTCCTAGATCTTTTCTTACTATCACGGCTTTGATAGGGTTCCGTGATACTAAATTTCTCTTACTTATGACGCCGATCTGATCGTCGGCTTGATTCTTCTCCTTTCCCTTTCAACTTATCAACCTTCTCTAAGGTCCTTTCACACAAATATGCCCGCTGAACCATCTCCGCATATGTACGGATGTTTTGGGTCCCGAGCTGCTGAATAAAGCCGAGTCGTAACCCATCCATAAATCGATTTTCCTTGAGTAGATCGGTACTGATTAGATGCGGTGCGTAAGGTGCTAATCTTGAAAATTGCAGTTCATATTCGGCAACCGTCATCATTCCTTGCCGAAGAGCGGTGAACTCCATAGCCTTCCTTTCTTTCACATGCTCGGAAAAGTATTTGGCACGGAACAAAGTGAGAAAATCGTCCCATGTATGAGGTGCATTGGCTGGAGGTGCCGGAACTGACTTCCACCATGTGCGAGCATCTTTGTTGAGTTGAAAGGTTACGAGACGCACCTTCTCCTGATCGGTGCATTGGATGACATCAAATATACGATTCATTTCATCTATCCAGTTCTCTGCCTCGTCGGGATTAGACGAACCATATAATCGCGAACGATTTAAACTCCAGAAATTACGATGTAGGTCACCAGCCCCTGCCCCTGCGCCACCTTGCGCTATAGTTTGCAATACCTGGGTAAGGCCGGCAACTGTACGTTGCATACCATCCCAATCTACACGATGAGCCATTTGTAAGATAAGGTACCTGGGAGAAAATAACAACTTATTATTTCTCATGAAATTAGAATGAACAAAATAAATCTTAAAGCTAATTAATTATCTTATCCCGGGCTCTACCCACTTCTCACATGGGTATGGAAACTTCTTCCTTAGTTCATAGGTAGGGGCCCTTAAACCTTGGACTTATCCTATGACATGACTCTTCTTCCTAAGTCCTGAGACTTAGGCTCTGATACCAACTTAACTGTCACGCCCCGAGCCTTTATTACAGCGGAAGACTAACTCGGGGAGCGCGAACAGCCGGCATGGTAAGCCTCTTATTGTGCCCCTGAAGTTTTGATGATATGTAGTTTTGATGATAGCAAACATTATGAGTCACAAGTCTATACATCCATGCATCATCACACTCAGCATAGTCTGTACACTCGTTGCCAGCATGTCTGTACATCGTCTTGTACATTGGACATAAAGTCTATACATCCCATTGCTGGTACGAGTAGTTAAGCTCATGCATCACAAAGTCTATACATTCATGAGCATAGTAAGTGCATTCAGCTGTCTCATGCATGTACATAGTCTGCACATCCTTTACTACGATGTCCATGCATGTACATAGTCTGCACATCCTTTACTGCGATGTCCATGCGTCATTTCAGCAAGTCTGTACATTGCATGTGTCGCAGACATAGCAAGTCTGTACATCGCAATTGTCGCAGGCACAACAAGTCTGTACATTGCATGTGTCGCAGATATAGCAAGTCTGTACATCGCATTTGACGCAGGCATAGGAAGTCTATACATTGGTATCTTTACCGACGTTGCACCTGCAAGTCTATACATTGGCTGCTGCATGCTCACACAATCATTAAGTCTATACATCGTGCACTCTCAAGTCTGTACAGCCTGTGAGGTCCATCTCACTTAGCGTCTCACTCATCGTCTTTGTTGCACGCAGAGTCTGCACAACTCTTTGTCAGCAAGTCTGTACATCGTGTAGCATGCACGCATTCAAGTCTGTACATCGCATAGCAAGCACGCATGTCCAAAGCTTGTACATTGTTCACTTGCAGCATTAGCACAAGTCTGTACAGCCTGTGTGCTTCATAATGCAAAGTATATACAACAGCTAGCTGAACAAATTCCAAGTCTATACAGTGGCTAGCTGCACAAACACTAAGTCTACACATTATTGCATGCAGAGTCTGTATATTCATTTGGCATGACAGTGCATCTATTTGTAATGTATATACCTTGCCATCTGCATTTGTGCACTCATTCGCTCTAAGTCTATACATTATTTCATGCATTGCACGAAGTCTGCACATTATGTGTTGCTATGCTCATACATCATTTTAGTAAGTCTGCACAATGGTGCACGTTGAGTCTGCACATTCATTTGGCATGTCAGTAATACCATTTGTAATGGTTACAGTCTTGCATACATGAAGTCTGTATATGCTTCAGCATTGCATTCACAAAGTCTGTACATGCCTTAGTCTTGCATACATGAAGTCTGTACATGCCATAGCCTTGCATATGTGAAGTCTGTACATGCTTTAGCTTTGCATTGACAAAGTTTGTACATACCATAGTCCCTCATACATGAAATCTGTACATGCTTCAGCGTTGCCTTCATAAAGTCTGTACACTCTCTTCTATATAACAATAAGGTCGATGCATTGTGTCTCTCATGAAACAAAAGTCAGTGAATGTTCACACATACTACATAGTTAACTCTGTACAGGGTTTTACTGTCTTAAACTGATATTCCCTTCGACTGACTGACAGGTACTTATGCTCGAGGAGATTAAGAAGGGCACATGATCTAAGAAAGAGGAGATGCCAGGATCGTGACACGTGTACAGCAATGAGCCTGGATGCTGCCACGTGGTCCAAGTTTTTGGGCGGGAGATGTGGAAGACACACGCCCTATCTGCTGCTCTATATATATGAAGCCTCTTCCTCAGAAGAAGCTTGATCGAAGCAGAAGAGCAAAGAGTGAACTTCAGCCTACACGATCCACAGAGAAGAAAAGTAGAGAGCCACCGAGAGCAGAGAAGAAAAAGAGAGAGAAGAGAAGAGCAGAGAAGAGAAGAGAAGAGAAGAGAAAATTGAGAGAGAGGAGTTGAGAGAGCTTGTCTGAATGTTCCTCGGTCTCTTTGTTCAGATACCAGAGCTGAGTTTGCTCATTGCGAGCTATATTCTCTTTTGAGATTTCTCATTTTCGTTTGATTCTATTTTTCTTATTTTCGATACTCTTGTGTTCAAGCTGTGTGCCAGCGCTTGCAGTGGAGGATTCCACTGGACGGGTCAAGCTGTAGTCCCCAGCGGTTGCAAAGGTGTATCCTCTGGACAAGTCAAGCTGTAATTCCTCAGCAGGCGAGACTAGGTCCCGGACAGCAAGCTGTGAAGCTCAGCGGTCTGTAGGCAAGCTGTGAAGCCCAGCGGTTCAAGTTGTGAGTCAGCGAAATCCACACTCTAGTTGGAGTGTGGGGTGGACGTTGATCTCTGGGTTGAGATCGAACCACCTTAAAATTTGCTGTCTACTGTGTGATTGCCTTGTGGATCTTGTCATTTCAGTTCAACCGTTCGTATCATAGTAGATGAATACTTAGGTCTGCAATCATTGTGATCTGCTTTGTTTTGATATCATTGTGCTCATTCAGTTGTTCAACAACTGCTCGTTTTAATTCCGCATTAGAATACAATTGTGTTGTTAAATTAGGCCATCGATCTATTCACCCCCCTCTAGATCCACTTTCCGTGGTGACAAAGTGCTTCCATCTAACATAACTGTTGGTATCAGAGCCTAACTCTTCTACAGGGACTTGCAGCCCGAAGAGGAAGGTACAGATGGATGCTAGAGGAATGATCGCTGAAGGACACTCAACCACCAAGCCCCCTTACTTTGATGGATCGAATTATGTAGACTGGAAGAATCGTATGCAAGTCTCCTTGAGGGCGAAGGACTACGAGATTTGGAAAGTGGTTAGTAAGGGACCTTATGAGCCGTCCCTGAACAAGGATGTCTGGACCAAGGAAGAGATCCGAAGATCCACTCTGAACTGGGGTGCCATCAATGCAATTCAGTGCGCACTGCACCCCACAGAGTTCTCTCGCACATCATCTTGCACATCAGCTAAAGAGATGTGGAATAACCTGGAGGTCATCTACGAAGGGACCTCTCTGGTTAAAGAGACGAAGGCGAACCTCCTGGTGTCAGAGTATGAAGCCTTCAAGATGAAGCCCAATGAGACCATCAAGGAGATGTATGCTCGACTGACAATTATCACAAACGGTCTCAGAGGTCTTGGGAAGACACAGACAGAATATGATATTGTAAGGAAAATTCTGCGTTCCCTGACTCATGTTTGGCACACTAAAGCTACTGTAATGGAAGAGTCGAGGGATCTGCACAACACCAGGGCAGATGAGTTAATTGGTTCACTGATGGCTTATGAAATTAATCTGTCGAAGATAGAGGAAGCTGAGAAGAAGAAAAAGCCTATTGCACTGAAAGCTGGTGCCAGCAAATCCAGCCGATCCAGCTTTAGTGGATCATCATCCGAGGAGAGCCTGACTGGAGAAGAAATAGAATGTGATGAGATAGCAATGATCACTAGAGAATTCAGGCGGTTCCTCAGGAAAGAAGGAAGGCGATTCAGCCGAAGGAACCATGGTGGCGGCCGACGGGATACAAGGTACAAATATAATCCTGCAAAGAAAACTGAAACTAATGTATGTTACCAATGCAGGAAATCTGGTCATATGAAAGCTGATTGTCCAGAGAATCAGAAGCACAAGGACAAGTCCAAGAGAAAGAACACTAAAGGGAAAGCCATGGTAAGTACCTGGAGTGATGAGGACGAAGGTACCTTGAGCAATAGCTCGGACAGTGAAGTCGAAGCTGAAAAGCCTATTTGCCTTATGGCAACTAGCTCTGAAGACAGAGAGGAAGACTCAGATGAGGTATCCTCTTGATTCGATAATTTCACTATTGCTGATTGGGTAGATGCCTATCATGAAATAGCTGATAAAGCAGATGATATCAGAAAGGAAAATAGGCATCTAAGAAGAAAACTAAATTCCATGCAAAATGATGCAACTCTAACTGATAAAATTGCATGCCTTGAATCTGAGAATAATAAGCTTAAACTCACATGCTCTGAAATAGAAGAAATCAAGTATGAGTTAAAAGCCTCTAAAGAAGAAAATGAGAGGTTAGAAAAATAAACCGATGAATGGAAATTGAAAATACAGAAATATGAGAGTGAGATGAAAATTGTGAGTGAAAAATATGAAGCTGTCTTAAGTGTGAACACCGAACTGAAGAAATCCATTGAAGATATTCAGAAAGATAATGAGGAGAAGCTGAAAACTATTAGAAAATGACCCAAGGTTCAGAGAACCTAAATGTTTTGTTAGGGTCAAAAGTCAATTTCAGGAGAGAGGGCCTTGGATTTAATTCTAGTGCAACAAAAAGTTTTGGAATGAAGACTATTTCATTTGTCACACAAAAAGAGAAAGGACCTCTGATTAACATGAATTCAAAAATTTCTGTGAATAAAACTATAAATCTGAAGAAGCCCAGTGCTGAGGAGAAGGGCAAACAAAAGATTAGTGAGCCTAGTAGAGCTGGTACATCCAAGCAAAATCCTAAAGCTCAGTCTCAGGTTGGGGGTCAGCCTACACATGCACATAAACCCCATGTTAAAGTCACCATGTCTTCACCACCATCACCATCTCAGAAGAAGACCCAATACACACCTGTGAATAGGTCAGCAGGGTCTAAGGTGCAGGGGAGACAGAATGCATTTAGAGCTCAACCCAAACATTTCTATCAATCTAGAGCCCAGTCCTACTACACTTCACAGTCAACCAATCCAAATAGGTCAGGGTGGACTGAGACTCAGGGAAGGTTTACAGGTTATGGACATCAGGTTACACAGTCTTATAAACCTTACACTAGAAATTGGGTTGGTAGGTATGGCTCTTGGACACCTAGGAACCTACATTTGTTCAGCCAGCCCAGAAACTACTCTGGCCACAATCTTGTGAATGTAACATGGCCAAAACACTGGCACAGAAGCAACAAAAATGTTAATAACCATGCTGGTGTTAATAAGAAGAAACACAACAAAAAGAAATCTGGAAAATCCACTGAACAGAACTCATTTAAACAAATGTGGATTCCTAAAAGCTTGCTTTCATGTTTTAACTGCATTTCATCTGCTCCGGAGCCCAATCAAACTTGGGTTCCAAAATTCTCTACCTGATTGTGTGTAGAGGTATGCCTGGCAGCCAAGAACAATCTGTGCTACTTGGATAGTGGCTGCTCCAGGCATATGACAGGAGATAATGCCAAGTTCTGCATGCTGACAGAGAAACATGGAGGCCTTGTCACCTTTGGTAGCAACACAAAAGGTAAAATTGTCGGGACAGGTAAGGTAGGTAAGTGTACTACCTGTTGCATTGAAGATGTCATGCTGGTTGAAGGTTTAGCATATAATTTACTTAGTATCAGCCAGTTATGTGATAAAGGGTATAAAGTTCTTTTTGACTCTTAATGATGTAAAGTGTTTAAACCTGATTCTGACTTTGTTAAGTTTTCTAGTAAGAGAATTAATAATACATACATGATAGACTTAGATGACATATCACATTCTAACCTATGTCTCAATGCTAGCAAAGAAGATTTAGCCTTCTTATGGCATCCTAGGTTAGGCCATGCTAGTTACACAGTATTACATAAATTGAATAAGCACAGCATGGTTAGAGGACTTCCTGAAGTCTCTTTTAAGAAAGAAATTAAATTCTATGATGCATGTACTCAGTCCAAGTTAACTAGGAAATCATTCAAATCTAGAATAGAAAATCTATCCTCTAAACCCTATGAGCTGATACACATGGACCTTTTTGGGCCAACCAGGTCTGTCAGCTTATCAGGGAGGAAGTATGGGTTTGTCATGGTAGATGACTTCTCTAGGTACACTTGGGTATATTTCTTGTCACAGAAAAGTGATGCATTCACAGAATTTCAGGAGTTCTATCTCAAGATAAACTAGAAAATTGAAAACATTTTAACTGATCATGGAGGTGAGTTTGAAAACTCACAGTTTGAGGATTTCTGCAGGACAAATGGAATTCATCACAAGTTCTCCTCACCAAGGACACCCGAGTAGAATGGAGTTGTGGAGAGGAGAAACAGAACTTTGGTGGAGATGGGTCGCACACTCTTAGTTGAAGGTGGTCTGCCAAGGAAGTTCTGGGCTGAAGCTGTAAATATTTCCTGTTATGTAATTAACAGAGCTATGGTAAGACCTTCTACCCAGAAAACACCTTATGAGATCATAAACGGTAAGAAACCTTCAATTGCTCATTTCAAGGTTTTTGGCTGCAAATGCTTTATTCATATAAATGATAAAAGAGACCTTGATAAATTCGAACCTAAAGGTGAACCAGGAATTTTTCTTGGTTACTCTGAAAACACTCCGGCATATAGAGTGTATAATCTAAACTCCAAATCTGTTGAAGAATCTCCACATATTATCTTTGATGAATCTTTGGTAAAGACTAATATTGGTCAATGCAGGAATGAAGACAATGGTGATATTCTAAAAGAAGGGAACCCTGCAGACAAATCCGAAGATGAGGAAGAAAATGAAGAGCTTAATGGAGAAGAGCCTACAGGTCAGGGGGAGGTAAGTGAAAATCATGATGATCCAATTGTCAACATTAGATATCTAAAAGATCATCCTATAGATAATGTGATTGGCAATTTGCATGACCCTCCTAGGACTAGAGGCCATTTAAGAATTCAAAATGAGCTGAATGCATATACTTTTGTTTCACATGTAGAACCCAAGTCCATTGACTGTGCTCTCAAGGATGTGCATTGGATTAATGCCATGCATGAGGAGCTCAATCAGTTTAACAGGAATAAGGTGTGGCACTTGGTCCTACCTCTTGATCATGAGACAGTCATAGGGACTAAATGGGTCTTCAGAAATAAAACTGATGAATTAGGGAATGTGGTTAAGAATAAGGCCAGACCTGTAGCTCAGGGGTATAACCAGAAATTTGGAATAGACTTTGAAGAATCTTTTGCCCCTGTAACCAGGTTAGAAGTAATCAGAATTTTATTTGCTTATGCATGTTCCCTAGGAATAAATCTCATGCAGATGAATGTAAAATCTACTTTTCTGAATGGGGAAATCAGTGAGGCTGTCTATGTGAGGCAGTCTCCTGGCTTTGAATGTTTAGACTTCCCCAATCATGTGTACAAACTTAGTAAAGCTCTCTATGGTCTTAAGCAAGCTCCTAGAGCTTGGTATGACAGGTTGAGCAAATTTCTCACAGATAAGAACTTCACAAGACGAGTAGTTGATCAAACTTTGTTCACTAAGGTAAGTCATCCAGATATACTTATTGTTCAAATTTATGTGGATGACATAGTTTTTGGGTCAACTAACCCCAAACTGTGTGAGGAGTTTTCTCAAATTATGACTAATGAATTTGAAATGAGCTCAATGGGTGAGCTCAAATTATTTCTTGGACTGCAGGTTACACAGTCAATGGATGGAACCTTCATCACTCAGTCCAAGTACATAAGGGATTTACTGAAGAAATACAAGATGGACAACCTCAAAGAAATAGCTGCTCTAATGGGTACCTCGAGTAGCTTAGATGAAGATCCTCAAGGTAAACCAGTGGACCAAAAGCTATATAGAGGTATGATCGGATCCCTTTTCTATCTTACAGCATCTAGGCCTGATATTCAGTTTGTAGTGTGTCTATGTTCTAGATTTCAGGCTAGTCCTAAAGAGTCACACCTTAAGTCTGTGAAAAGGATTTTTAGGTATCTACTAGGCACCCAAGAGCTTGGTCTATGGTATCCTGCCAAGTGTGAGTTAGAACTCCTAGCCTACACTGATGCAGACTATGCTGGGTGTCGAGTAGAGAGAAAAAGCACTAGTGGTTACTGTCAATTCCTTGGTGGCTGTCTAGTATCTTGGGCATCTAAGAAGCAACACACTGTAGCTTTGTCCACAGCTGAGGCTGAATATGTCGCAGCTGGTAACTGTGCAGCCCATGTACTTTGGATCAAGCACCAACTGGCTGATTATCAAATAAAACTGGAATGTATTCCAATTTTGTGTGATAATACTAGTGCTATATGTTTAGCTAAAAATCATGTTCATCATTCTAGGACTAAGCATATTGAGATCAAACACTATTTTCTTATAGATGCTGTCAATAAAAAGGAAATTGAATTGAATTTCATTGAAACAGAAAAACAAATTGATGATATCTTTACTAAGCCACTAGGGAATGAAAGGTTCAAATTTCTTAGAAGAGAACTTAGCTTGTGTAAATTTTAGCATGATGAATAAACTCTCAGGTGATTTGAATAAACTCTGTGGTTGTTGAATGTTGCACCAGACCATACATGCATAACATTCATATATTTCATGACATATCAATTGGCATCACACTCATGATCCTCATTGCATATCATTCAGCCATGATTATGTCTAAGCTCACTCTCCTCTAATTCTTACCATTCATTTGCAAAACCACATGCATATAGACAGGGGAAGTGTTGTATGAATGAGTTGAATCTGACAATATGGCAATCTGTTAGTCAGTTCCAATTCTTAAGCAATAGAAAACAGACTTCTTCCTTTATAAGAATTTTAATTGCTTAAAGACTGACTTAATGGTTTAAATTTTATTAACTTTAGAGTTTAAAGATTACAATCAGTAAATAAGAACGCTGATAATTGATAAAGCTCTCAACCCTTATTTCATTACATGTCAGACAAAGCCAGCTGTATCTGAAATCTAAAAACTCACCTGAAATCCTGTTAGAGAAGGCTAAGTATGTGTATTATCCTTAAACAAGTCATTCTGAAACAAATAAAGGACAGCTAAAAAAATGTTGAAAATCTTGAAAAATATTTGAAAAATAATGTTGGCAGAGCAATGACTGGTAAAGCACTGAGAAATTGAGTGATCCATCAAAGAAATGGACAATACTTAAGTCATGAGGTGTATCAGTTATCTCTGTATAAATGATCAAAACAGTAGGGTGGTTTCACTGAGTACCTGGGGGTAACTGGCGTCTGATAAACATGTACCCTCACACAAAAAGGTGTAAATTAGTTCTATTGAATTTGATCATAAGCAAAATGGTTCATTATGTTGAGTATCTAGGGGTACTGGCGTCTGATAAATGTGTACCCTTACGTAAAAAGACAAATGGTACTTGAATGCCCTTAATAAAATAAAATTGAAAATGCTGTTCCTTCAAAAGAAAATTCAGGTATGCCAAATTGTTTAATTTCAATACATGACCTGGTATCTCTTAACAATTTTTTACTGAGTCTAAGAAAGTAAGATACTTTGAAACTGAATCTCGCATACTCAAATGTAATTCTGGTTTATTACTTTTATCATGCACAGCAAACCTATCCAATGAATGTAGTGCATGAACTCTAAATTTTATAATCTTTAAACCAGAACTCTATCTGAAAGCAGTTTCTAAATTCATATGACTGAAGACTATGTGCTTTAGAATGCTTATTCCTGAACTACTTGTTCAGAATGCCAGTCAGATGATTTCTCTTGTTCCTTCTCTTGTAATTTCTTTCCCTCCTCTTTGTTGATGGCAACGGGGGAGAATATATTGTCTGTTTGTTGAATTCCAGGGGGAGTGTATACATTGTAAAGGCAAAGGGGGAGGTCTTGTTAGAACTTGCATTGGTTATTTCATCTCATAGCATGCATTCGGAGTCAGTGCAACCCATAGTGTTGCCATCATCAAAAAGGGGGAGATTGTTGTGCCCCTGAAGTTTTGATGATATGTAGTTTTGATGATAGCAAACATTATGAGTCACAAGTCCATACATCCATGTATCATCACACTCAGCATAGTCTGTACACTCGTTGCCAGCATGTCTGTACATCGTCTTATACATTGGACATAAAGTCTATACATCCCATTGCTGGTACGAGCAGTTAAGCTCATGCATCACAAAGTCTATACATTCATGAGCATAGTAAGTGCATTCAGCTGTCTCATGCATGTACATAGTCTGCACATCCTTTACTGCGATGTCCATACATGTACATAGTCTGCACATCCTTTACTGCGATGTTACATCCTTTACTGCGATGTCCATGCATGTACATAGTCTGCACATCCTTTACTACGATGTCCATGCGTCATTTCAGCAAGTCTGTACATTGCATGTGTCACAGACAAAGCAAGTCTGTACATTGCATGTGTCGCAGACATAGCAAGTCTATACATCGCAATTGTCGCAGGCACAGCAAGTCTGTACATTGCTTGTGTCGCAGATATAGCAAGTCTGTACATCGCATTTGACGCAGGCATAGGAAGTCTATACATTAGTATCTTTACCGATGTTGAACCTGCAAGTCTATACATTGGCTGCTGCATGCTCACACAATCAGGGAGGAAGTATGGGTTTGTCATGGTAGATGACTTCTCTAGGTACACTTGGGTATATTTCTTGTCACAGAAAAGTGATGCATTCACAGAATTTCAGGAGTTCTATCTTAAGATAAACTAGAAAATTGAAAACATTTTAACTGATCATGGAGGTGAGTTTGAAAACTCATAGTTTGAGGATTTCTGTAGGACAAATGGAATTCATCACAAGTTCTCCTCACCAAGGACACCCGAGTAGAATGGAGTTGTGGAGAGGAGAAACAGAACTTTGGTGGAGATGGGTCGCACACTCTTAGTTGAAGGTGGTCTGCCAAGGAAGTTCTGGGCTGAAGCTGTAAATATTTTCTGTTATGTAATTAACAGAGCTATGGTAAGACCTTCTACCCAGAAAACACCTTATGAGATCATAAACGGTAAGAAACCTTCAATTGCTCATTTCAAGGTTTTTGGCTGCAAATGCTTTATTCATATAAATGATAAAAGAGACCTTGATAAATTCGAACCTAAAGGTGAACCAGGAATTTTTCTTGGTTACTCTGAAAACACTCGGGCATATAGAGTGTATAATCTAAACTCCAAATCTGTTGAAGAATCTCCACATATTATCTTTGATGAATCTTTGGTAAAGACTAATATTGGTCAATGCAGGAACGAAGACAATGGTGATATTCTAAAAGAAGGGAACCCTGCAGACAAATCCGAAGATGAGGAAGAAAATGAAGAGCTTAATGGAGAAGAGCCTACAGGTCAGGGGGAGGTAAGTGAAAATCATGATGATCCAATTGTCAACATTAGATATCTAAAAGATCATCCTGTAGATAATGTGATTGGAAATTTGCATGGCCCTCCTAGGACTAGAGGCCATTTAAGAATTCAAAATGAACTGAATGCATATACTTTTGTTTCACATGTAGAACCCAAGTCCATTGACTGTGCTCTCAAGGATGTGCATTGGATTAATGCCATGCATGAGGAGCTCAATCAGTTTAACAGGAATAAGGTGTGGCACTTGGTCCTACCTCTTGATCATGAGACAGTCATAGGGACTAAATGGGTCTTCAGAAATAAAACTGATGAATTAGGGAATGTGGTTAAGAATAAGGCCAGACCTGTAGCTCAGGGGTATAACCAGAAATTTGGAATAGACTTTGAAGAATCTTTTGCCCCTGTAACCAGGTTAGAAGCAATCAGAATTTTATTGGCTTATGCATGTTCCCTAGGAATAAATCTCATGCAGATGAATGTAAAATCTACTTTTCTGAATGGGGAAATCAGTGAGGATGTCTATGTGAGGCAGTCTCCTGGCTTTGAATGTTTAGACTTCCCCAATCATGTGTACAAACTTAGTAAAGCTCTCTATGGTCTTAAGCAAGCTCCTAGAGCTTGGTATGACAGGTTGAGCAAATTTCTCACAGATAAGAACTTCACAAGACGAGTAGTTGATCAAACTTTGTTCACTAAGGTAAGTCATCCAGATATACTTATTGTTCAAATTTATGTGGATGACATAGTTTTTGGGTCAACTAACCCCAAACTGTGTGAGGAGTTTTCTCAAATTATGACTAATGAATTTGAAATGAGCTCAATGGGTGAGCTCAAATTATTTCTTGGACTGCAGGTTACATAGTCAATGGATGGAACCTTCATCACTCAGTCCAAGTACATAAGGGATTTACTGAAGAAATACAAGATGGACAACCTCAAAGAAATAGCTGCTCCAATGGGTACCTCGAGTAGCTTAGATGAAGATCCTCAAGGTAAACCAGTGGACCAAAAGCTATATAGAGGTATGATCGGATCCCTTTTCTATCTTACAGCATCTAGGCCTGATATTCAGTTTGCAGTGTGTCTATGTTCTAGATTTCAGGCTAGTCCTAAAGAGTCACACCTTAAGTCTGTGAAAAGGATTTTTAGGTATCTACTAGGCACCCAAGAGCTTGGTCTATGGTATCCTGCCAAGTGTGAGTTAGAACTCCTAGCCTACACTGATGCAGACTATGCTGGGTGTCGAGTAGAGAGAAAAAGCACTAGTGGCTACTGTCAATTCCTTGGTGGCTGTCTAATATCTTGGGCATCTAAGAAGGAACACACTATAGCTTTGTCCACAGCTGAGGCTGAATATGTCGCAGCTAGTAACTGTGCAGCCCATGTACTTTGGATCAAGCACCAACTGGCTGATTATCAAATAAAACTGGAATGTATTCCAATTTTGTGTGATAATACTAGTGCTATATGTTTAGCTAAAAATCATGTTCATCATTCTAGGACTAAGCATATTGAGATCAAACACTATTTTCTTATAGATGCTGTCAATAAAAAGGAAATTGAATTGAATTTCATTGAAACAGAAAAACAAATTGATGATATCTTTACTAAGCCACTAGGGAATGAAAGGTTCAAATTTCTTAGAAGAGAACTTAGCTTGTGTAAATTTCAGCATGATGAATAAACTCTCAGGTGATTTGAATAAACTCTGTGGTTGTTGAATGTTGCACCAGACCATACATGCATAACATTCATATATTTCATGACATATCAATTGGCATCACACTCATGATCCTTATTGCATATCATTCAGCCATGATTATGTCTAAGCTCACTCTCCTCTAATTCTTACCATTCGTTTGCAAAACCACATGCATATAGACAGGGGAAGTGTTGTATGAATGAGTTGAGTCTGACAATATAGCAATCTGTTAGTCAGTTCCAATTCTTAAGCAATAGAAAACAGACTTCTTCCTTTATAAGAATTTTAATTGCTTAAAGACTGACTTAATGGTTTAAATTTTATTAACTTTAGAGTTTAAAGATTGCAATCAGTAAATAAGAACGCTGATAATTGATAAAGCACTCAACCCTTATTTCATTACATGTCAGACAAAGCTAGCTGTATCTGAAATCTAAAAACTCACCTGAAATCCTGTTAGAGAAGGCTAAGTATGTGTATTGTCCTTAAACAAGTCATTCTGAAATAAATAAAGGACAGCTAAAAAAATGTTGAAAATCTTGAAAAATATTTGAAAAATAATGTTGGCAGAGCAATGACTGGTAAAGCACTGAGAAACTGAGTGATCCATCAAAGAAATGGACAATACTTAAGTCATGAGGTGTATCAGTTATCTCTGTATAAATGATCAAAACAGTAGGGTGATTTCACTGAGTACCTGGGGGTAACAGGCGTCTGATAAATGTGTACCCTCACATAAAAAGGTGTAAATCAGTTCTATTGAATTTGATCATAAGCAGAATGGTTCATTATGTTGAGTATCTAGGGGTACTGGCGTCTGATAAATGTGTACCCTTACGTAAAAAGACAAATGGTACCTGAATGCCCTTAATAAAATAAAATTGAAAATGCTGTTCCTTCAAAAGAAAATTCAGGTATGCCAAATTGTTTAATTTCAATACATGACCTGGTATCTCTTAACAATTTTTTACTGAGTCTAAGAAAGTAAGATACTTTGAAACTGAATCTCGCATACTCAAATGTAATTCTGGTTTATTGCTTTTATCATGCACAGCAAACCTATCCAATGAATGTAGTGCATGAACTCTAAATTTTATAATCTTTAAACCAGAACTCTATCTGAAAGCAGTTTCTAAATTCATATGACTGAAGACTATGTGCTTTAGAATGCTTATTCCTGAACTACTTGTTCAGAATGCCAGTCAGATGATTTCTCTTGTTCCTTCTCTTGTAATTTCTTTCCCTCCTCTTTGTTGATGGCAACGGGGGAGAATATATTGTCTGTTTGTTGAATTCCAGGGGGAGTGTATACATTGTAAAGGCAAAGGGGGAGATCTTGTTAGAACTTGCATTGGTTATTTCATCTCATAGCATGCATTCGGAGTCAGTGCAACCCATAGTGTTGCCATCATCAAAAAGGGGGAGATTGTTGTGCCCCTGAAGTTTTGATGATATGTAGTTTTGATGATAGCAAACATTATGAGTCACAAGTCCATACATCCATGCATCATCACACTCAGCATAGTCTGTACACTCGTTGCCAGCATGTCTGTACATCATCTTGTACATTGGACATAAAGTCTATACATCCCATTGCTGGTACGAGCAGTTAAGCTCATGCATCACAAAGTCTATACATTCATGAGCATAGTAAGTGCATTCAGCTGTCTCATGCATGTACATAGTCTGCACATCCTTTACTGCGATGTCCATGCATGTACATAGTCTGCACATCCTTTACTGCGATGGTACATCCTTTACTGCGATGTCCATGCATGTACATAGTCTGCACATCCTTTACTGCGATGTCCATGCGTCATTTCAGCAAGTCTGTACATTGCATGTGTCACAGACAAAGCAAGTCTGTACATTGCATGTGTCGCAGACATAGCAAGTCTGTACATCGCAATTGTCGCAGGCACAGCAAGTCTGTACATTGCATGTGTCGCAGATATAGCAAGTCTGTACATCGCATTTGACGCAGGCATAGGAAGTCTATACATTGGTATCTTTACCGATGTTGCACCTGCAAGTCTATACATTGGCTGCTGCATGCTCGCACAATCATTAAGTCTATACACCGTGCACTCTCAAGTCTGTACAGCCTGTGAGGTCCGTCTCACTTAGCGTCTCACTTATCGTCTTTGTTGCACGCAGAGTCTGCACAACTCTTTGTCAGCAAGTCTGTACATCATGTAGCATGCACGCGTCCAAGTCTGTACATCGCATAGCATGCATGCATGTCCAAAGCCTGTACATTGTTCACTTGCAGCATTAGCACAAGTCTGTACAGCCTATGTGCTTCATAATGCAAAGTCTATACAACGGCTAGCTACACAAACTCCAAGTCTATACAGTGGCTAGCTGCACAAACACTAAGTCTACATATTGTTGCATGCAAAGTTTGTATATTCATTTGGCATGACAGTGCATCCATTTGTAATGTATATACCTTGCCATCTGCATTTGTGCACTCATTCGCTCTAAGTCTATACATTGTTTCATGCATTGCACGAAGTCTGCACATTATGTGTTGTTATGCTCATACATCATTTTAGTAAGTCTGCACAATGGTGCACGTTGAGTCTGCACATTCATTTGGCATGTCAGTAATACCATTTGTAATGGTCACAGTCTTGCATACATGAAGTCTGTACATGCTTCAGCGTTGCATTCACAAAGTCTGTACATGCCTTAGTCGTGCATACATGAAGTCTGTACATGCCATAGCCTTGCATACGTGAAGTCTGTACATGCTTTAGCTTTGCATTGACAAAGTCTGTACATACCATAGTCTTGCATACATGAAATCTGTACATGCTTCAGCGTTGCCTTCATAATGTCTATACACTCTCTTCTATATAACAATAAGGTCGATGCATTGTGTCTCTCATGAAACAAAAGTCAGTGAATGTTCACACATGCTACATAGTTAAGTCTGTACAGGGTTTTACTGTCTTAAACTGATATTCCCTTCGATTGATTGACAGGTACTTATGCTCGAGGAGATTAAGAAGGGCACATGATCCAAGAAAGAGGAGGTGCCAGGATCGTGACACGTGTACAGCAACGAGCCTGGATGCTGCCACGTGGTCCAAGCTTTTGGGCGGGAGATGTGGAAGACACACGCCCTATCTGCTGCTCTATATATATGAAGCCTCTTCCTCAGAAGAAGCTTGATCGAAGCAGAAGAGCAAAGAGTGAACTTCAGCCTGCACGATCCACAGAGAAGAAAAGCAGAGAGCCACCGAGAGCAGAGAAGAAAAAGAGAGAGAAGAGAAGAGCAGAGAAGAGAAGAGAAGAGAAGAGAAAATTGAGAGAGAGGAGTTGAGAGAGCTTGTCTGAATGTTCCTTGGTCTCTTGGTTCAGATATCAGAGTTGAGTTTGCTCATTGCGAGTTATATTCTCTTTTGAGATTTCTCATTTTCGTTTGATTCTATTTTCTTGTTTTCAAAACTCTTGTGTTCAAGCTGTGTGCCAGCGCTTGCAGTGGAGGATTCCACTGGACGGGTCAAGCTGTAGTCCCCAGCGGTTGCAAAGGTGTATCCTCTAGACAAGTCAAGCTGTAATTCCTCAGCAGGCGAGACTAGGTCTCGGACAGCAAGCTGTGAAGCTCAGCGGTCTGTAGGCAAGCTGTGAAGCCCAACGGTTCAAGTTGTGAGTCAGCGAAATCCACACTCTAGTTGGAGTGTGGGGTGGACGTTGATCTCTGGGTTGAGATCGAACCACCTTAAAATTTGCTGTCTACTGTGTGATTGCCTTGTGGATCTTGTCATTTCAGTTCAACCGTTCGTATCATAGTAGATGAATACTTAGGTCTACAATCACTGTGATCTGCTTTGTATTGATATCATTGTGCTCATTCAGTTGTTCAACAACTGCTCGTTTTAATTCCGCATTAGAATACAATTGTGTTGTTAAATTAGGCCATCGATCTATTCACCCCCCTCTAGATCCACTCTCTGTGGTGACAGAGTGCTTCCATCTAACATAACACCTCTTGCAAGCAAGAACGATCAGAGCGCAAGACAATCAGACACATAAATGCAATTGCACAATATTTAATCAAACTCTAACTTTATTTCATAAATGATTAATAGTCAAATACAATTATTTTTCCATCATCTTTCACTCTACTAGACTCAAGAAATACGAAATTACATTGACTCGATCTAAACAATGTAGACTTCCTAAGTCTTCGCTCATTCTTTATTCACTCTCGGATCCGCTACTTGAACCTTCCGAATCCGAACCTGACTCACTTCCGTTTCCTGAAAAAGATTAGAAATAGGTAATGAGCACACTTGCCCAATAGGTATCTTCGCATCAACATGAAGGCACTATTAAAGTAATTAACATTTTTGCTCTAAAGAATAAGGCAAAATCATGCAATGTGATGATCACGCGATTAAACCAAAGTAATCCGATAATCATGTAAGATAGAATGAGAGCAAGTATGAACAAGCAAGAATGTGACAACAACATGATATTGGCCTTTCATGAACAAGAATGTATCGAGAATGTACTAGCAAGTCACATAATCATCAGTCCAGTATCTTTTGCTTATGAGCAAGTACTTCGTGAATTTCTGTGAAATATCAAGCAAGAAAGTCATGTATAAGAATCAATCATGCTGCATCGTGTTGTGAATTTTCACTTCAAGAGCCGTGGATAATTCACTTATTTATAAAGAAAGTACTCCCAGCGTAATGCGACGCCAGTAGCATCATACCGCATGGTTTATAAAATAGTATGTTTCCGACAATCAGCCGAGGGGACTAACATAGAGCCCTTGAACACAATCAGCGCTCGATCGCATCTTCAAGTATAAATCAAGCTTTTTCCACGCATGATAATAAAGTATGGCCAAGAATATAAGTTCAAATAAATTCAAGAAAATAAGAATCAATGAATGAACGCTTCAATTTGAATATGAGGAATCAAGAATGACATTAAACAATGTTATGCTCATAAAATAAATCGGTAGTATAACGTTATATTTCTTAACTTTTATTCATTATATTAAGTCTATTAAGCAATATGATAAGTTCTAGATTATCAAGGGTTGTCTAGAAACCTTGAAATATCAACCCTTGTGTCAAACCTCAGGTTAAGTACTCAAGTAGTGTGACGGTCATGTACTGGGCCGTTACATGATGTGACGGTCTAGTTCTGGCCCGTTACATTAGTCTGAACCTAGAACTAATAAAATAGACTCAGTGAAGTGTGACGGTCATATAGTGGGCCGTTAGGTGCTCCTGACGGTCCAGTATAGGTCCGTTACATAGCTAGAATCAGAAAACATCGATAGTGTAATCTAATCAAATGGGTTTTAATGGTACAACCAAGTCGACGTCCTAGTGGGAATCCCAGGCTCGCGGAGAATTACGGTGGCCTTGAAACAAGATTTCCTAATCCATTGGAAGGAATATCCAATAGAGAGGTCCTCATGTCCAAGAATAATGTTCCTATAGTGCAAAGTGAACTAATGGACAACATACCGGAGTATGTGCCATGTACTTAAAGAAAATGACTCTATAGATAGAGGAAGAATATGTAACAACGTGAAAGCAAGATAAACTCCGTCAATACAACATTGGAAAATCATGTTTTTAATTACAAAACTATAAAGTTTTGGCACATAAAATTAACATAACTTAAAATAGTTCAAGATGCCTAGATCATGCAGATTTCAATATAAATTAGTAAGAAAACTTAAAATCATAATAACAGGTCAAAACTTAGCTAACTAGGCTTAATTATAGGTTAATTTAACTGGTTACTATTCTGTCATGGGTTGACAGAACACAGAGTCTAACGGTCTAACAGGAGAGCGTCACAGTGCTTGTGACGGTCTATCGAGGGGCCGTTATAGTAATATAACGCTCCTATCCTGGTGCGTTAGAGATAACAGGGAAATAAAAACATAACAGAGTGTGTGACGGTCGGTCGTAAGACCGTTATATCATGTGACGGTCCTACCCTGATCCGTCAAAGCCTCTGCTGACAGCAATAATTAACAATGACCTAAGTTCAACTTGCATCATGTCTGAAAATCATACATATAATTTCCCACGTGATAGAATGAAGGCTAAACGAATATCATGCATGGGTTCTCTGTGAATTTCACAAGGAAGTTTCTTTTTAATTTAGTTAGGGCTAAGAATATAGATATATGCATGTCTCTACTAAAACATGAAATTCATGAGCTAACGTGCATGTAATCAAGCAAAATCAGAGGGCTTTTATCCCTAACATGTTGTTTTTACCGTTCATGAGATAACCTACCTCTTCTAAGACCTTTAAACTTCGAATTTGATGCTAGGTGCTACCCTTTGATCCTTGCTCTTCTTGTGGTAAATCAGCAACTTGGGAAGCTTTAATCTCCTTGGTTGCTTGGTCTCCTAGCACGAAATTTGGAGGGCTATTAGTCTAAAGTATACTAAACAAAAGCTTCTAAAGAACTTATCCGAAATTATGACTGCTTACCTTGATTCTTCACGAGCCAAAAGTAAGGGTCGGTCAGTTCAGAACTAGGTTCTATTTATAGGGTTTTGGCTGGGGTTTGAAGATTAGATCGATTTTAGAGTCCTTGTTAAAGATTAGATCAACTTCTAAGAGTCCTTAACACCTCTATTAGTCTTCCTATCTCGATCCCTAAGAGATAAGTTAGCAAAAATCCAATCTTTTGGCTTGTTTTTCACTTCACGGAACTGCAGGATGTAACGGTCGTCCATAGGTGCGTTACATGGCTGTGGCGGTCGCCCGATAGACCGTTACACTCAACGTGTATAGAGTTCAATATTAATCAAACTCTTTTGGTTAATTATCCATACAATTATTTTATAAAAATAGTATTTATCCTTAAAATACGTGAATAAGCTAAGTACCCTTCTAGAACATGGGTCAAACTTAATGGGCTTGGTCCTTAAACCTTTTGGATAATAATTAGATAGACTAGGTTAATTATTTCAATCCAATTGGGCTTTATAAGGTCTTATTAATTCAATAATCCCTTTAAATATATTTAGGCCTTTATATAAATTCCAAAAAATTATTTTATAATTCAAAAATTATTTATATAAATTCTGGGGCACTACAACTAAACAAGGTTTTTTGTGGGTTTAGGTCTCGAGGGAAGGTTTTGCATTTAAAAGGCATCCAGTGCCATCCAGTTTGAGTGGGATGGTGAAATTCAGAGGACCCTTTTAAAGGTAAAGTTGAAGATTATGGGCCAATTTAGTTTTTTAATGTCTAATTTATACAGCTCATGATTCTACACATGTGGGGCACAGTATGTGGTGATGAAAATAAATGTGGGATGAAGGTGGGGGCATTGTCAGATGCATATTTTTAAATGTGCAGGGTAGTGGGGCTCACTAGTAATTTATCTTCTTGTATATGTTTGCATAATCTTGGACACATCTTCTTTTAAATGTGTTCTTGTTAACTAGGAAAATTTGTCTATGCATGTGTACTTTTTGTCGTATTATATTTCTCTTCTGTGATATTAGGATGGATGAAGAGACAGACCTCTAACTTTGCTCGTCAAGTATGGGAGATATTGGAAGACTGATAAGGATGATCTTTCTATACTATGTCACCATCTGATGAAGCAAAAAACCTTTACGATATATAGGGATTATGCTAATCTTAATGATTTGTTAGAACTTATCTGCACATTGATAAAGTGGGAGAAAGATGATATAGTGAATATCATGTGGAGGGTCCCCAAATGTAGACTTAAGAAGTACAAGAACATTGTGACTGATGCATATGTTCTTATGATCTTTGATCATTGTGAGTTGAAAGGGACTATAGAGATTGTCATCACAATAGAGTCTATGTCCATTCATACACAATCACAAGGTGACCCTGGAAAGAATGCAAGGAAGCTACCTGCTAGAAGAAAAATAAAGGAGAAGCAACCTGAGGTTGAAAAAGAAGCTGACTTTGTAGACTTTGATGCTGTTGATTCTCCCAATGATATCAGAGAGTACCTGTCAGTTGGGGATGAATTAAACACACAAGTTGCACACTCTGTAACTGTTGAAAAGCCTACAGAACAGAGTGACATGGGGTATGTGGGGCAGAGAACTAGTGTCTCCAATCAACAAACATGCGGGCAGGAAGAGACTGAGAGCCAGGATGAAAGCAACAAACAGGAAGATGATGAGGATGCTGCTTCTGACTCTGACTCTGATTTTGAAGTAGAATCTGAGAATTGCTACCATAGTCTCCCATCAAGTGATGAAGATAATGATTCTTTCTATGTATATGAAGATATGGAATATGGCATTGAGATATTAAAAACTAATAATGAGTGTGCTAACATAGAGGTGGGTGCCAGATTTCAGAATAGAGAAGTACTTAAGTTAGTAATTCAGCACTATTGTGTGAAGACTGAATGCTATTTGAGGACTTACAGGAGTGATCAAACAAGGCTTATACTAGAATGTGGCCATAGTAAGTGCCAATGGAGATTGCATGCATCTAGGTTGTCCGATGGGGTAACTTTTGAAATCAAAACAATAAGGGGGGAGCATACATGTCCCGGGAATAACATGGCCGGGAACAAGATGGCCACACAAAAATGGGTGGCAGCCAAGGTGAAGACATGGTTAAGGGTTGAAGGGGACATTGCCCCTGGAGAGCAGCACCGAAGACTGAATGACAAGTACTATATTAACCTGTCATACCACAGGCTTTGGAGAGGAAAAGAGCTGGCATTGAGACAGATTCATAGTTCATGGGAAGAACTGTATGGCCGAGTCCAAGATTTAGCAGAGGAGCTTTTTACTAAGAACCCCAGAAGTAGAGTTCAGTTTGTCACTGATGATGAACATAGATTTCTCAGTTTTTTTGTTGCCTTCAAAGCTTGCACATTTGGATTTGTCAATGGTTGTAGACTATTAATTGGGTTAGATGGGTGCCATATTAAGAACAGATTTCTTGGAGCTATTTTGAATGCATCTGCTTTAGATGGGAATGATGGTCTCTTCCCAATTGCTTTTGCTATTGTAGAGTCTGAGAGTGAGCCTAGTTCGAGCTGGTTTCTGAATAACTTAAGGGAATCCCTTAGAGATGATAGGCATGGCCTTGTTCTAATTTCAGACAGACAGAATGGTCTTGAAGAGGCTATCAAGTTGTATTATCCAAATTGTGAGCACAGAACTTATGTAAGACATTTATACAAAAATTTCAAAAAGAAATTTTCAGGGAAGTTTCTAGAAGGGTTAGTCTGGAATGCAGCTAGATGCTTTACACAGCAAGGCTTTGAGGAGTACATGCGACAAATAAAGGAAGCAAGTGTTGATGCATATAACTACCTAAACTTAGCTACTACTAAGGGGGAGAAATGGAACAGATGTATGTTTGGAAGGCAGGCTAAGTGCCATTATCTCACTAACAATCTTTTTGAGTATTTTAATGCATTCATTGGGCATGCTAGATATAAGGTGATTTTGGATTGCATTGACTCCATCCGGCAACAAATAATGAAGATAATGGAGGCTAGGAGGAGGAAATCGGGAAAATGGAAGGATGTCCTAGTGCCAGAAGTCAGGACTCATATTGTGGAAATAAGCAGAAGTTTAGGGGGGTTTGTAGTCCGGAAGTCCACACCTTTCTTTGGGGAGGTGAGCAGTCCAAATAAAAGGGCAGTAGTGAACATTAAAGATAGAATTTGTTCTTGTCGGAGGTGGCAACTGACTGGTCTACCAGGTGTGCATGTGGCCTCTTTCCTTACCACATGCAGGGGAGTGGATTGGGATGAATATGTAGATACATGCTATAGGACTGATAAGTATAGAGTAGCTTATTCCCTTCATATTGCTCCCATTCTAGATAGAAGCATGTGGCCAAGACTTAGACTAAAACATACCATATTGCCTCTGAAAGCAAAACGCCCACCTAGAAAACCAAGAAAAAAAAGAATCAGAGATGCAGACGAAGCTCAAGTGAAAAGGACACAAAGACACCACAAATGCAAGAGGTGTGGCCAGTTTGGTCACTATGCCAAGAAATACAAAAACCCATTCAATGCAACCCCTCCTCAATCCAATCAACCACTACCTACTAGGTATTCAATATATTCCTACTTCATTTAAACTTGCTATTCATTAATTCCTGAATGTTAAACTATATTGCCCTTCATATTATCATTGACCATAGGTCCCCTGGCCGTCCAAGGAAGGATGGTAGCTCTTCAAATATAGCTCCTCAATCCAGTCAACCTCCTAGTGCCAGGTAAATGATATATGTTGTGTAGTGGACAGCGGATCTAGAGGGGAGGGGTGAATAGATCTGCCCCTCTTTTCACAATACAACCCTCTATAAGGCTAGTTAAAAATAATTGCAGCGGAATACAACAAGCTTAGCGATGTATAAAACGATTTGCTTAGAAATATGATTTCATAATATAGAGATTGAACCTAAGCATGCATCTAAAACATATCAATCGCACAATCAAACCACAACACAAAGGATTTTAAGGTGGTTCAGACTGAATTCCCAGTCCTACGTCCACCCCTCACCAAATTCGGTGAGGCTTCACTAGTGCAGCACACCAAACCGTAAATCAGAGAACCACCGATTGTCTTCCTACTAACCACCCGTAGGGACGTCAACACCGCAAATCGGAAAACCTCCGATTGCCTTCCTACTAACCACCGGTAGGGACGATTCTCAACTTCCAAGTGTTTGAGTGAAATATAAAAAGAACAACTTATGAAAAACACTCAAACAAGATATAGAATATACTTAAGAGAAAAGGTCTTGTCTGAGATTTGCTGGAGCTTGAATCTCTTGAGGATTCGATGAAGAGCTTCTTCTCGGAGTAGCTTGATTTCCTTCTTGGAATGCGCTCCTTCTAGCTTCCTTTGATCACCCTTCTTGCCCTTGAGTGCTTCTAGCTTTGTTAGAGATTGCTTGGCTTCAGATCTGAGCTTGAATCACCTTGGATGGATGAAGAACTTCCTCCCGAAACACTGTTCACGGAGGTGCTACAGTACCTCGAAAATGGCCTCCCTTGATCTCCCTTGAAGCCTTGAAGTGATAGGGTTTCCAACCCCTCATGTGTTGGTTTTATAGACCTTGAATGGTCCTTGGATATCCTTCAGACCAGATCCACAATTTTTGGGTGATTAGGTGACTTTCGGATTAAAGAAATCCATGGAAAGGGGCTGGCCACGAGGTGGATTTCGAAGTCAAACATGGCTGCATCGGGGCTGGCGGTCAACTTGTGGCTTCGGGCGGTCGACCTCTACTGAGAAATCTGTAAACTGGCTGTCCCTGGGATTTTCGGTCGACCGCTACTGGCTGGCGGTCGACCTGCAGCTGACAGAACTGCAGACGGGAGTCTGCTGGCTGGGCCGGTCGACCGCCCCTGTGCTGGCGGTCGACCGCCAGCTGGGCAGACCCCGGTCCAGCCCGGGTCGATCCGTTAGCCGCTTCAGCTCCGTCGCTTGTGTCCATTAGCAGCCTGTTCATGTCTGTAACTTCATCCTTGTTGGTCTAGAAAGTACCAACTGAATCTTTATCTTTTGACTCTCATCTTGTGCAGTGGCCTTGGCTATTTGAATGAAGCTTGTAGTTGTTGTATAGACTTTGCATCAAGGCTTGGACGTGTAGACTTTGTGTGCATGTATGAACTCTATACAGACTTTGCACCTTGAGCATGCATGAGCCTGTACAGACTTGCTTCATGAACGTACAGACTTGGTAACTTGATGCACGAATACAACAGAACGCAATGTATAGACTTTGCGTGTGAAGTAGCCGGCCAATGTATAGACTTGTGTTGCAGCCATCAACCAACGTACAGACTTGGAGTTGTGCTAGCAGCCAACGTACAGACTTTGTCTTGTGCAACGTACAGACTTTGTTTTGTGCATGCAGCCAACGTATAGACTTCATCTGCAGCAACGTACAGACTTCATCTGCCGCAACGTACAGACTTCGTGTTGTGCAACGTACAGACTACATCTGCAGCAACGTATAGACTTTGTGTGCAGTAACGTATAGACTTCGAGTTGTGCTAGGCAGCCAACGTATAGACTTCATGTTCAGCAACGTACAAGCTTTGTCCAACGTATAGACTTCGTCCAATGTACAGACTTTGTCCAACGCATAGACTTTGTCCAACGTACAAACTTAGTCCAACGTATAGACTTTGTCAAACGTACAGACTTTATCCAACGTATAGACTTTGTCCAT
This sequence comes from Amorphophallus konjac, assembly GCA_022559845.1. Classification (NCBI taxonomy): domain Eukaryota; kingdom Viridiplantae; phylum Streptophyta; class Magnoliopsida; order Alismatales; family Araceae; genus Amorphophallus; species Amorphophallus konjac. Next base: position 164,730,896 of record CM040125.1, on the reverse strand, counting down.
CATACAGACTTTGTCCAACATACAGACTTTGTCCAACATATAGACTTTGTCCAACGTATAGACTTGGAATGCAGTGCACATGCCCGCAACCTGTTCGATGAAATGACAAACTGCTTAAACAGATACACAATGACATCATATGCAAACACAATATGACTTATAGTAGTTGCTATCATCAAAACCATAATAGTAACCATGGTGCACATGTGTTCAACATTCTCCCCCTTTTTGATGATAGCAACACTGTGAGTCATTATATGGCAGAAATAGCCAAGATGGCAAAGTGTATGATATATGTAACATATGCAGCTCAAGATCCATGATAGTAATAGCATGTGAATGCAATTACGAATGCAGATATGAATGATATGCATTGGATACACAAATGAGATGCACTGTAGCAACCCTGATAAAAACAAGATTTTTAAATAAATCAAATTAAAATAAAAGATAAGTAAAGAGATGACAAAGAGCCTAAATGAGTAAATCATTGATCAAGAAGAAAATAATGCCTTTTATCAAGGCGCTGATTCAAAAGGAAACGCCTCTGTATAAGGCGTTAATTTAAAAGGGACGCCTGGACAATAGGGCGTCAAATTTCAAACGACGGGAAAAATAAAATTAAGGAAAGGAAATGAAACGCCCTCTACATGGGCGTGTTTACATAAGTAACGACGCTCGACAAGGCGTCAATTTAAATTCGACGCCCTCGCTTAAGACGTTAATTCAGTTCGAGTTTCGTTCGACCCAGGAGTCTATCCAGGGCAAGTTATGGATAACTACGTCGAAGGTGGAGTATGGTAAGGACTCTATCATGGAAGTATTACTTCCAATACAACTCTAACCCTATTAGGATTCCCAAAATCCTATAAATACCCTCCTGATAGACCCAGATCGCTATTTGGCGATTTGAGCTATCGTTCTGCTGAAAGGAGAGGTTTTGTTCTTCTTATTGTTTCCTTCAAACCACAGGAGCATGAGGATTCTAATGCTTCTTCATTTTCTTCTATCACAGATTGAGGAGCTCCTGTCTTCCTTAAAGAATGAGGGTTCTTCATCCGTGGGTAGATTACCTGTCAAGTTTTCCTATCAAACGTGAAGAACCGGTAAGTTCTTCTTCATCCTTTGACATCAACCGTATACTATAAAGGCTAATTAATCCTCTTCTCGTTTTTTTTCTCTCTTACAGCCCAACACCCGTGAAAGGAGGAAGTTTTCCTCTATTTTTGCAACGGATGTTTCTTCTCTGTTGCTGTCTCTGCTTCTGCATTAGAAACAGAGCATCGGATTCTCATCAAGTCCTTCACGTTACTTCAACAGATCACCAGTTGATAATCATCAGGTAGGTTTTCTCAAGAAACGTAGCCCAAATTAATTTAAGATCCTTAATAAAATCATATGTTATCCATGCATATAGTTTCATCGTGGTTTTAAGTGTTTTCTGTAAAATTTTGAAAGAAGCGACCCTGACAAGGGCGCTAATTCTTGTTTTGACGCCCTACCTAGTAGTCGTCAATTTCATATAAATTGATAATTACCCATGTTTAAAATTTGATATCTATGAAACCATGAACCTAATCTAATGCATGTTCATTCTGATTGAATCCTACTAATTTTCTGGTCCTGACTATATAAATTGTTCTAAAATTTGATTATCTGAAATTTGGAAAACTGCTGGATTAACGACCTGAACGAGGTCGTCTTTTATTGAACTGACGCCCCAGACCAGGGCGCTAATTGAAAAGTAACGCCCCTGTCCAGGGCGCATTTTTGTTAAAATTCTAGAATATTGAGTTTCTGCAGAATAGAAATATTGAAGGGACGACTAATGTATAAGTCGTCAGATTGTGAATAAACGCCCCTATAGAATGCGTTAAATTGATAAGTAACGTCTTAGATTAAGTCGCTATTTTCCTGTGACACAATTTTAAAATGTTACTGTTAACCGAGGGTTTCGTATGTATATATATATATATATATATATATATATATATATATATATATATATATATATATATATATATATATATATATATATATATATATCGGCACTATGTTCCAGTCCGTGAATATAGTCCCACGTTTCATGATGTTTTAACGTTACCCCCTTAACTCTCATTGACATACAAGCTCTCCATTGGACATTCCGTTCCTTTGGACTAGCGAGTTAGTCATAGAGACCTCCATAAGACTCCTCGAGTCTTGGATTCCCTCAAGGCCGACTGAGCTGGTTGTACCATAAAAACCCATTACACTATTTTGCCATGTCACTCTATGGAAACATGGTATACCGGCCCTCATGTTATGCAAAGTGTGTATCATGAGAATTCTCTTAATGGGATGAGGTTATCATGCCATTTGATGCTGTTCTTGTAAACCCCAATTCTATATCAACATCGTTATGGTGTTCTTGTAAACCCCAATTCTATATTCAACATGATGTTCTTGTGGACCTCAATTCTATATTAAGAATGAGGACGTCTTGCCATTGATGTGCTGTTCATGTGAACCTCAATTCTATATAAAGAATGTCCATACTTGCTTGTCATGGTACCCAAGTTAGGGAACCAATTGCACCTAGTTTCATCGATAATCGTGATTGTACCGTTATTATCGTCATTCTATGTCAAGTATCATACTTTTGGACTCTATTCTATCCAAGTTATCCTACGTATCTACAAGCTTTATTCTTGAAATTCCATATTGGCTATATACAAAAGTGAATGTTAAAATACATGATTAATGCCTGCGCATATAGGGCCCGATCTGGTCTTGGGAGGAGCACTCGAAAGTACTTGTGCCCATGGGAGTTGATTGATCACGGTATTGGCATTATACCGAAGTGCATGACTAGCTTGATTGAACATTCCACAAATCTTGTACTTGTACTTGACTTGATATTACATGACTTGCGTGGCCCGAAGAGGATAATTGTATACTTGCTTGACTTGAAACAAAATAGCCAAATTCCAACGTGCCATGATGAGTTTACTTGCTTGAATATCTTGATATCTTTGGATATAAGTTCTTGAAAGTTCATAACTAGTTCTTCTTGCTATCGTATTGTTATACACTCTCTCTATCTTGTCATTTTATGCGAGCATGCATAGCTATAGTGCATTCATGAAAGATGTAATCACTTAAACTCCTTGCTAGATCTTGAGATATAATTTCCTACTGAGCGTTCGCTCACCTAGTGTTTCCCTACTTTTCAGGTAAGTCCGACGATGAGGGAACTCAAACGGATGGGGAAAATCAAGAGTGAAAGAGATAGAGCTTCTTCCGTGTTATCTAGTCTTTTTCATATTTTCTTGAGTCAACCTTGTATTTTTCCTTTATTTTAGTTAGTACTTCAAGGTTTGTAATAGACATATTCTTATGAAGGAATAAAGGACTGGGTTATCTTTACTTTCGCGCATCTCTGATTTTTGGTGTCGAATACACTAATACTCTGATTGACATGATTGATATAAACTAGTCGCGCATCTCCGGGTACCCTCCGCGCTCAGGGCGTGACAGTTTTTGTGGTATCAGAGCCTAGGGTATTCAATTCCTGGGAAAACCCAAGTCCAAGGATAGGTTTAACCTTTAACCGGTGAGATTGGGTAGAACCAAGGGTTAAAGTTAACATAGAAATGCTAGCTTCTAAATGAGATCACGTATTGATCTAGTTATTGTAATTGTAGGACGATGGCTGCCGAACGTGCTCAGTGGCGCAACATGCAGCGTACACTTCAAGGCATGACTCAGGTGCTGCAACAAGTAGCACAGGGAGGTGCACAACGAGCCGGAAGTCTCCACCAAGTCTTTAAAAACATGAACCCGCCTAAATTCACGGGTTCTACCGATCCGGACGACGCAGAGCACTGGGTCAGGGAGACGGAGCGTATATTCCGTGTTATGCAGTGCACGGATCAAGATAAAGTCTTATTAGCTACCTTTCAGTTAGAAAGGGATGCCCGATGCTGGTGGGAATCAATAGAAGCTACTTTAAATCAAGACCAAATTACTTGGGAGGAATTTGTTGAACATTTCAACAATAAATATTTTTCAGACCGAGTCCAAGAAAAGAAAGCTACCGAATTTGTCGCACTCAAGCAACGGTCATTATCGGTGGCAGAGTACGAGGCACAATTCTCTAGATTGTCTCGGTATGCTAAGCACTTAGTTAGCACCAAAAAGATGAAAGCTAGGAGGTTCCTAAACGGGCTCAGGCCCCAATATATTACCCAGCTAGCACCAATGGATATTCAGGTCTACTCAGAGATAGTACGCCGAGCTCAATTGTTAGAAGATGCCACGGAGCTATCAGATAGAATCCGTGAGAAGGATAAGAAGGAACAAGTTACAAGTTCGGGTTCCTTTAAACCTAACTTCAAGAAGAGACCTAGCACTGGAGGTACTTCTTCTCAAGATCAAAAATTTAAGAAGACCAAGCCCTTCTCTATCACTACTACACCTTCGAATATAATATGCAAGCATTGTGATAAGGCTGGTCATAAAGCCGAAGAGTGCTGGAGGAAACTTGGAGCATGTCTCCGTTGTGGGAGCCGTGAGAATCGGATTCCCGATTGCCCATTACTTAATGATCAAACCGGTGACGGAAAGCGCCCGGTAACCAAGAACGCTCGTCTTCACGCAATTAAGGAGACCGAAGAAGAAGAAGGCGGACTAGTAGAGGTACACTAAAAGTTTGTTCCAAGTATGCACATGTCTTATTTGATACAGGTGCATCACATTCTTTTATTTCCAAGAAGTTTGCTAACCTACTACCTATGGAACCGGAATGGATGAAAATAATTTTATCTACTCCTCTCGGAAACGAAACTGATATTACTCACCATTATCAAAACTGTGAAGTCTTGGTAAAAGGAAGAAATTTTCCTATCAGTCTCATAAGTTTAGATCTAAAGGAGTATGATGTCATACTGGGAGCGGATTGGTTATCCAAATACCAGGCAATAGTCGATTGCCGCAATAGCAAGGTTACTTTCAAGGACTTTCCAGAACTAGTCTATTCTAGCCCTAAGAGTCGGAGCGAGTCACCACTTATTTCGGCTCTCCGAGCTAGCAAGCTAATAAGGAAAGGATGTGTATCTTTACTTGCATTTGTCACGATTAAGGAGGCTCAGGAAACTAAGATAGAAGATCTCCCAGTTATGCAAGAATTTCCGGATGTGTTTCCGGAAGACTTGCCTGGATTACCCCCACAAAGAGAAGTGGCCTTCACCATCGACTTAGTCCCTGGTGCTGGACCTGTTTCTAAGACACCTTATAGAATGTCCCCTGCTAAACTCAAGGAGTTAAAGGAGCAATTAATGGAACTTCTTAAGAGGGGATTCATTAGACCGAGTACTTCCCCGTGGGGAGCGCCTGTGCTATTTGTAAAGAAGAATGATGGATCCATGAGACTATGCATCGACTATCGACAGTTGAATCATCTCACTATCAAGAACAAGTATCCACTACCGAGAATCGATGAGTTATTTGATCAAATATCTAGATCCAAGTATTTTTCAAAGATTGATCTCAGGTCAGGATATCACCAACTAAGGATCAAGGGTGATGACATTCATAAAACCGCATTCAGAAGCAGGTATGGCCATTATGAGTTTGTTGTTATGCCTTTTGGACTAACAAATGCCCCTGCTGCCTTTATGCAGTTAATGAATAGTATATTCAGGCCTTATTTAGATCAATTCGTGGTGGTCTTCATCGATGATATATTAATTTATTCCAAGACTAAGGAAGAGCATGAGGAGCATTTGAGGATTGCATTACAAATATTAAGGACAAACCGATTATATGCCAAACTCAGCAAGTGTGAGTTCTAGCTTGAGGAAGTGACTTTTCTCGGACATGTTATATCAAAGGATGGCTTATCAGTAGATCCATCAAAAGTTGAAGCTATGAAGAATTGGGAAAGACCAACCAATGCTAGCGAGATCCGAAGTTTCTTAGGTCTTGCGGGCTACTATCGGCGATTCATCAAGGATTTCTCCAAGATAGCCGTACCACTCACTAGGCTAACTCGCAAGGAGATCCGTTATGAATGGAGTGAGGAATGTGAAAGAAGCTTCCAAAATCTCAAGGATCATCTAACTACAGCTCCGGTCTTAGCATTACCAATGGAAGGAGAGAAATTTGAGGTATACACTGATGCTTCTGGCATTGACCTCGGATGTGTTCTAATGCAACAAGGAAAGGTTATAGCTTATTCTTCTCGTCAATTGAAGAAGCATGAAGAGAACTACCCCGTCCATGACTTAGAATTGGCCGCGGTGGTATTTGCACTCAAAATATGGAGACATTATCTTTATGGAGTACAGTTTACTGTATACTCTGATCACAAGAGTCTCAAGTATCTCTTTTCACAAAAGGAACTAAATATGAGGCAAAGACGTTGGCTAGAATATCTCAAGGACTTCGACTTCAATATACAATATCATCCCGGAAAGGGTAACCGTCGAGAGCACTGTTAGCCAATTGTATGATTCAAGAATGAAAATTGCTGGAGCAATTCTCTGAACTCAATATAAGCATGGACACAGACTTCAAAAGTGTCACATTGTCTCACATAAGCATTCGTCCAGACCTATTATCTGAAATACAAGCACTTCCGGATAATGACTCAATATTAGTTGAAATCAAGGGTAAACTAGAAAGACAATCTGATTTCCAAATAACTTGTGAAGGAAGATTAATGTTCAGGAATAGAACTTGCATACCGGATTGTCCCGAGTTAAAGAAGAAGATATTAGATGAAGCTCATAGATCAAGGTACACGATTCATTCTGGATCTACCAAAATGTACCAAGATGTGAAGAGGAATTTTTGGTGGCCCAACATGAAAAGGGGAATAGCAGACTATGTATCACGCTGTCTCACTTGCCAACAGGTCAAGGCGGAACACCAAAAGCCTACTGGAAAATTACATCCTCTAGATATTCCCAAATGGAAGTGGGAGAATATTAGCATGGATTTCATTATGGGTTTATCTAAATCAAAAGGAGGACATGATGGAATATGGGTTATTATTGACCGATTGACTAAATCGGCGCATTTCTTGCCAATAAAGAGCCGATGGTCAGTTGATGTTTTGGCTGCATTATACATCAAGGACATAGTCAGATTACATGGTATTCCTGTTTCAATCGTGTCTGACAGAGATCCCCGTTTTACTTCTCATTTTTGGAAGGGACTACACCATTCGTTGGGAACAAGGCTTAACTTTAGTACAGCTTTTCATCCTCAAACGGATGGTCAGACTGAGAGAACTAATCAGGTGGTTGAAGATATGCTCAGAGCTTGCATCATTGATTTCGATGGAAGCTGGCGTGATCACTTGCCGTTGGTGGAATTTGCATACAATAATAGCTACCAGGTAAGTATACAAATGGCACCTTTCGAAGCTTTATACGGAAGGAGTTGCCGATCACCCTTATGCTGGGACGAAGGTTGAGAGAAATAACTATTAGGTCCAGACATGGTAAGGGTTACCACTGAAAGAATACAAATGATTAGAGAAAGACTGCAAGTTACTCAGTCTAGGCAAAAGGCTTATGCCGATACAAGAAGGAGAGATCTTGAATTCTAAATTGGAGATCATGTATTTCTCAAGATATCGCCTAGACGTGGCATACGGAGATTTGGTGTTAAAGGCAAGCTTACACCAAGATTCATCGGACCCTTCGAGATACTGGAACGAGTTGGCGAGGTTGCTTATCGCATCGCATTGCCTCCTCAATTGTCCGATGTACATAATGTATTCCATATATCTATGTTGAAGAAGTATGTACACGCTCCATCACATATTATTGATCATGGAGACTTAGTGATCCAGAAGGATCTCACATATGAGCAGAAGCCTATGAAAATACTAGATCGTGAAGTACGTACCCTAAGGAATAAGGTTATTCCCATGCTTAAGGTACAATGGAATAAGAACTCCGAACATGAAGCTACATGGGAGACCGAGGAATCCATGAGGAAGTGATTTCCAGAATTATTTTAAGGTATATACTCTACACTCTCCACTTATATATACTATTGAATTTGGGGACCAAATTCTTTTAAGTGGGGGAGGGTGTAGCAACCCTGATAAAAATAAGATTTTTAAATAAATCAAATTAAAATAAAAGATAAGTAAAGAGATGACAAAGAGCCTAAATGAGTAAATCATTGATCAAGAGGAAAATAACGCCTTTTATCAAGGCGCTGATTCAAAAGGAAACGCCTCTGTATAAGGCGTTAATTTAAAAGGGACGCCTGGACAATAGGGCATCAAATTTCAAACGACGGAAAAAATAAAATTAAGGAAAGGAAATGAAATGCCCTCTACATGGGCGCGTTTACATAAGTAACGATGCTCGACAAGGCGTCAATTTAAATTCGACGCCCTCGCTTAAGACGTTAATTCAGTTCGAGTTTCGTTCGACCCAGGAGTTTATCCAGGGCAAGTTATGGATAACTACGTCGAAGGTGGAGTATGGTAAGGACTCTATCATGGAAGTATTACTTCCAATACAACTCTAACCCTATTAAGATTCCCAAAATCCTATAAATACCCTCCTAATCGACCCAGATCGCTATTTGGCGATTTGAGCTATCGTTCTGCTGAAAGGAGAGGTTTTGTTCTTCTTATTGTTTCCTTCAAACCACAGGAGCATGAGGATTCTAATGCTTCTTCGTTTTCTTCTATCACAGATTGAGGAGCTCCTGTCTTCCTTAAAGAACGAGGGTTCTTCATCCGTGGGTAGATTACCTGTCAAGTTTTCCTATCAAACGTGAAGAACCGGTAAGTTCTTCTTCATCCTTTGACATCAACCGTATACTATAAAGGCTAATTAATCCTCTTCTCATTTTTTTTCTCTCTTACAGCCCAACACCCATGAAAGGAAGAAGTTTTCCTCTATTTTTGCAACAGATGTTTCTTCTCTGTTGCTGTCTCTGCTTCTGCATTAGAAACAGAGCATCGGATTCTCATCAAGTCCTTCACGTTACTTCAACAGATCACCAGTTGATAATCATCAGGTAGGTTTTCTCAAGAAACATAGCCCAAATTAATTTAAGATCCTTAATAAAATCATATGTTATCCATGCATATAGTTTCATCGTGGTTTTAAGTATTTTCTGTAAAATTTTGAAAGAAGCGACCCTGACAAGGGCGCTAATTCTTGTTTTGACGCCCTACCTAGTAGTCGTCAATTTCATATAAATTGATAATTACCCATGTTTAAAATTCGATATCTATGAAACCATGAACCTAATCTAATGCATGTTCATTCTGATTGAATCCTGCTAATTTTCTGGTCCTGACTATATAAATTGTTCCTGAAATTTGATTATCTGAAATTTGGAAAACTGCTGGATTAACAATCTGAACGAGGTCGTCTTTTATTGAACTGACGCCCCAGACCAGGGCGCTAATTGAAAAGTAACGCCCCTGTCTAGGGCGCGTTTTTGTTAAAATTCTAGAATATTGAGTTTCTGCAGAATAGAAATATTGAAGGGACGACTAATGTATAAGTCGTCAGATTGTGAATAAACGCCCCTATAGAAGGCGTAATTTGATAAGTAATGACTTAGATTAAGTCGCTATTTTCCTGTGACACTATTTTACAATGTTACTGTTAACCGACGGTTTTGCATGTATATATATATATATATCGGCACTATGTTCCAGTCCGTTAATATAGTCCCACGTTTCATGATGTTTTAACGTTACCCCTTAACTCTCATTGACATACAAGCTCTCCATTGGACATTCCGTTCCTTTGGACTAGCGAGTTAGTCATAGAGACCTCCATAAGACTCCTCGAGCCTTGGATTCCCTCAAGGCCGACTGAGCTGGTTGTACCATAAAAACCCATTACACTATTTTGCCATGTCACTCTATGGAAACATGGTATACCGGCCCTCATGTTATGCAAAGTGTGTATCATGAGAATTCTCTTAATGGGATGAGGTTATCATGCCATTTGATGCTGTTCTTGTAAACCCCAATTCTATATCAACATCGTTATGGTGTTCTTGTGAACCCCAATTCTATATTCAACATGATGTTCTTGTGGACCTCAATTCTATATTAAGAATGAGGACGTCTTGCCATTGATGTGCTGTTCATGTGAACCTCAATTCTATATAAAGAATGTCCATACTTACTTGTCATGGTACCCAAGTTAGGGAACCAATTCCACCTAGTTTCATCGATAATCGTGATTGTACCGTTATTATCGTCATTCTATGTCAAGTATCATACTTTTGGACTCTATTTTATCCAAGTTATCCTACGTATCTACAAGCTTTATTCTTGAAATTCTATATTGGCTATATACAAAAGTGGATGTTAAAATACATGATTAATGCCTGCGCATATAGGGCCCGATCTGGTCCTGGGAGGAGCACCCGAAAGTACTTGTGCCCATGGGAGTTGATTGATCACGGTATTGGCATTATACCGAAGTGCATGACTAGCTTGATTGAACATTCCACAAATCTTGTACTTGTACTTGACTTGATATTACATGACTTGCGTGGCTCGAAGATGGTAATTGTATACTTGCTTGACTTGAAACAAAATAGCCAAATTCCAACGTGCCATGATGAGTTTACTTGCTTGAATATCTTGATATCTTTTGATATAAGTTTTTGAAAGTTCATAACTAGTTCTTCTTGCTATCGTATTGTTATACACTCTCTCTATCTTGTCATTTTATGCGAGCATGCATAGCTATAGTACATTCATGAAAGATGTAATCACTTAAACCCCTTGCTAGATCTTGAGATATAATTTCCTACTGAGCGTTCGCTCACCTAGTGTTTCCCTACTTTTCAGGTAAGTCCGGCGATGAGGGAACTCAAACGGATGGAGAAAATCAAGAGTGAAAGAGATAAAGCTTCTTCCGTGTTATCTAGTCTTTTTCATATTTTCTTGAGTCAACCTTGTATTTTTCCTTTATTTTAGTTAGTACTTCAAGGTTTGTAATAGACATATTCTTATGAAGGAATAAAGGACTGGGTTATCTTTATTTTCGCGCATCTCTGATTTTTGGTGTCGAATACACTAATACTCTGATTGACATGATTGATATAAACTAGTCGCGCATCTCCGGGTACCTTCCGCGCTCGGGGCGTGACATGCACAATCTCCCCCGTACACCATTCACTCATCCATAGCTCTTACAAAGGACTCACACAAAGAATTCTCTCCCTTTGCCAACAGCAAAAAGGAAGGATAAAGTAGAGTAGGTGACAAAGGTCGGTGAGACCAGAGGTGAAGGAGAGGGAAGAGCAAGCCATAATATGCAAACCTGAAACATATCGCGAGCAACATGTACGGGTCAAAGCTAATGAAATCCGATATCATCAACAGAGTTCGAAGAGCATCTACATCGAAGATTTAATAGAAATGAACCAAAGTTGCATATCATTGTAATGTTTAACCTTCCCTTTTCTTATATATCCATATTCAATAACTGCTAAGGGAATAACACAAAAACTAGTTTTGAGACTAAACAGAAATGAGTAGAGCATGGAATGTTATGATCGCAGCAAATGTAATTTTCAGTATTTTTTGCATTTGAAGGCACAAGACTCATATTTTACTAGCAATCAAGTCTAGTACATGCCTCCTAGCCATAAGAATACACGTTGTTTAGACGCCAATATTCCTAGGTATTTGGTAAGACTGACTATGATGCTTCAAAATGAACAGAGATAGCAAAGTCACGTCATGACATATCCAAACTCATTTCTGTGATGGAAAGATATGTTTCTCAGTGATTATGCTATTGCTCTGCCTAGAGGCCAAATGTATTAAGACAGAGATAACAAGGGCACATCATGACATGTCATTCGTCACTTGATTTAATGACGGGACATATTTCTCCGTGCAACAATATCATTGCTCTGTCAAATTTATTTTTCAAGAATTCCAGCTCATCAAGATGTTTAACACCAATACTAAGCACTAGAGTATCACCAAGATTGTCATGAAATTTGGATTTTTAGATAGCAGGATAGTCATTCAAAGCATAATATGCAGTCTCTAGTTAAGGTCTATTAAAACCAAGAACATAGATGATTTCAGAACCAATATTTCAGAACTTCAAGGAAATCATTAAATCTGAACCGATTTCATTGAATGGATAATCATCAGGGCACATAATAGAAAGCTCTTACTCCATATGTCCGTCTGTCTCATGAACGGTATTGTCAAATTGGAAGCCAGTGAAGCTCAGATTGTAAGAGATAAGAAAAGCAACAAAACTCCCCATAAAGATATGCAGAGAATGCACTCAAGGAGTTATGTTTGCAAGCAAATGTAAGGACAAACGTCAAGGAGTGAGAGAGTAGAACCATGCAGGGGTTGACCTGATCAAACATGAATTTGGCAGGCATGAAATGCATGACCCAACACATGGTTGTACATTTATTAAATGCAACAAAGTGACAAATGAATGAAAATGAAAACCAAGTACCATGAGTCTATTAAATGCAACAAATGAATGAAAATGAAACATATGCATGAATGCTGTAAAGTGACAACTCCCCCTTACTATATGGCCTATATGCGACAATGACTCATGGTACTTGGCGGAGGTGAAACCTCACGCATATTGAGTGTGTCTAGATAAGTATAACCTGCCTTTCCATACATCAACATTTGATATACCATGGCCATGCAAGAATGATGCTACACAAATCATGCAATACGACACATATGCAAAATGACACATTGACATATAAACAATGCATGAACACACCAATCTGTAAAAACACACAATTAAATTGAACATGATCATCATTTCAATTTTTAGTGGCCTGAGGTCAGCAAAGACCAAGCTCCCTTCTGAGTGTTGAAAACCTGTCATTACACAAGGGCTTGGTGAAAATATCAGCAGTTTGATTTAGAGTATCAACAAAATACAGTTCAAAATTTTTCTTACTGACCTCGTCTCTAATGAAGTGATGCCTAATCTCAATATGCTTAGTTCTAGAGTGCTGGACTGGATTTTTTGCAAGGTTGATAACACTAGTGTTATCACACAGAATCGGGACACAACTAAGATCCACCAAGTAGTCTTGGAGTTGTGTTTAATCCACAACACTTGGGTGCCACAGCTCCCCGCAGCAACATATTCTGCCTCCGCAGTTGAGAGGGCAACCGAGTGTTATTTCTTGGAGGTCCAAGAAACTAAACACTCACCTAGAAACTGGCAATAGCCACTAGTACTCTTACAATCCAGCTTGCATCCAGCGTAATCTGCATCAGAATAAGATATAAGAGATAAATCACATGATGACGGATACCACAATCCCAAATCTTGAGTGCCGGCAAGATATCGAAGGATACGTTTGACGGTAGTCAAATGAGATTCTCTAGGACTAGCTTGAAATCTAGCACAAAGGCATACACTAAACTGGATATCTGGTCGGGATGCAGTCAAATAAAGCAAAGAACCAATCATACCTCTATAGACCTTTGCATCCACTAATTTACCATTTTCATCCGAATCCAGTGATGTTGTGGTGCTCATAGGAGTTGCAATGATTTTACTGTTTGCCATGTCAAATCTTTTTAGTAGCTCCTTGATGTATTTGGATTGATTTATGAAGCACCCATCTTCTCCTTGGTTGACCTGCAAACCGAGAAAGAATTGAAGTTCTCCCATTAGGCTCATCTCAAATTCGCTAGTCATGAGGTCAGCAAATTCCTCACACATTTCAGATTTTGTAGAACCAAATACAATGTCATCAACATAAATTTGAATAATCAAGATGTTCTTACCTTACTTCTTGGTGAAAAGTGTTTGATCTACCTTATCTCGTGTGTACCCTTTTTCAATGAGGAACGAGCTTAGTCTCTCATACCAAGCTCTTGGTGCTTGCTTAAGTCCATAAAGCGCCATGTCTAGCTTGTATACAAAATCTGCATTGTTAGAATTCTCAAAGCCAGGGGGCTGCTCAACATAGACTTCTTCTTTGATCAAGCCATTCAAGAAAGCACTTTTGACATCCATTTGATACAGCTTTATTCTAAGGGAGCATGCAAAGGCAAGTAAAATTCTGATGACTTCGAGTCTAGCAACTGGGGCATAAGATTCATCAAAGTCTATCCCAAACTCTTGATTATACCCTTGATCCACCAATCTAGCATTGTTTCTTATTATCTTACCGTCCTCACTTAGTTTGTTCCTAAAGACCCATTTAGTGCCTATGACAGATTGTGATGAAGGTCCAGGAACAAGATGCCAAACTTTATTCCTTTCAAACTGGTTTAACTCGTCTTGCATTGAATTTATCTAGTTTTCATCTTTTAATGCTTCATCAATATTTTTGGGTTCATGCTGTGAGACAAGAGCAAGTTGATCTAATTCTTCCACAATTTTAAAATGTGACCTTATTCTAGGTGGGTCATTCAAGCTGCCAATGACGTTTTCTAAAGGATGATCCGTAAGAATTCTAATGTTTGTAGAATCGTTACCTTCTCCTGGAGCTTGATCTCTTGCATTGCTTGATTCAGCTAGGTCACCAGCTTCTTTTATTTCTTCTTGTAGAGGATCACTCTTGTCCTTTATGCTCAGGAATTCCCCATCTTCATCGTTTTTCCTGCAAGAGTTATCATTGTTAGAATTATGATATTCATCAAAGGAAACATGGGGTGATTCTTCCATAGTTTGACTCTTGATATTGTAAATTCTATAAGCCCTAGATCTATCAGAATATCCAAGGAATATACATTCATCACTCTTGGGCTCGAATTTATCTAAATCTCTTTTGTCATTATTGTAGATGAAGCATTTAGATCCAAACACTTTCATATGTGTGAGAGAGGGCTTTTTACCTTTCAGCAACTCATAAGGAGTCTTTTTGGTGTGTGGCCTTACCATAGAGCGGTTGATAATGTAACATGCCGAGTTTACCACTTCAACCCAAAATCTCCTTGGAAGTTGCCGTTCAGCAAGCATAGTTCTTGCCATCTCTACAAGTGTTCGGTTTCTCCTTTCAACTACACCATTTTACTCCGACGTTCTTGGTGAAGAGAATCGGTGTGAAATGCCTTCAGCCCTGCAAAGATTATAGAAGTCAGTGTTTTCAAATTCACCACCGTGATCAGATTGAATCTTGGAGATCTTGAACTCACCGTCTTGCTTTATCTTCATGTAGAGCGCCTGAAACTCATCAAAGGCATCATTTTTATGTGTGAGAAAGAAAACCTATGTGAACCTAGAGAAGTCATCCACCAAGATATATCCATATTTTCTACCACTTAAACTAGCAGTTCTGGTTGGACCAAACAAGTCCCTATGAATTAGCTCGAGTGGTTTGGATGATGTATTTTCAGATCTTCCCTTGAAAGATTTTCTTGTTTGTTTACCTAGGGCACATGCATCACACAACTTATTTTCTTGTTTAAATGATAATTCAGGCAACCCTTTCACCATTGAATGCTTTAACAATTTATGTAAGACATTGTAGCTAGCATGTCCTAGTCTACGATGCCATAACCAAGTAATTTCAGATTTTGGTGCAGCAAGACAAAGGTTTAAATAAGCAGGATCATCTAAGTCAATCATGTAAACATTGTTGACTCTCTTACCAGCAAATTTTACCTTGTCAGATTTTGGTTCAAGGATTCTACATTCATGAGAGTCAAACAGCACTTTGTGACCTTTATCACACAATTGACTTATACTAAGCAAGTTATATTTCAATCCTTCAACTAGCAGCACGTTACAAATGGAGTTGGAGAGATTCTTACCTACATTACCTGTTCCAATGATTTTTTCCTTGTTGTTCCCTCCAAATGTGACGTAACCTCCTTCCTTTTCCTCCAAGAGATAAAATTTTAATTTGTCTCCAGTCATGTGTCTTGAACAGCCGCTATTAAGGTACCACCTGTTATGCATGGCTGCAAGACACTCCTGCACAAGCAATTAAGCAATTGTGTTTGGAACCCAACCAAATTTGGGTCCCATCAAACTCTTCAAATATTCAAAGCATGAAACCATTTCTTTTGGAATCCAAACCTTCCTAGCATTCATGTTTTGTTTGCTTAGAGCGGGGATTTGGTTTTTCTTTTCAACCTTGACATTCATTTTCTGTTTGGAGGCTCTTGGTTGGAATTTGTGAAAGTTTGATGAAGTTGGCTTCTTAACCCATTGTGGCCATTGGTTGTTCTTGGGTTGAAAATAATTGTTTTGCCACCTATGGGATTGATGAAGATAGAAATCACAATTGTCCCAAAGATATGGTGATGCTGGCCGATATGAGTGTGCAATCCAATTGTGGTGAAATCTGGAAGGTTGAGCATGCAATGGCCAAGGACGTGTTGACCTATGCTGCGGGGAAGGTCGACCTTTCTTAGGTTTTTGGATAGACTTTTTGGGAATGTTGGTGACTGCCTCTTCAATCTTTTCTTTCCCTTTCTCCTTTTGTTTTTGCTGGTTTTGTGTGGGAGTTGTGTTTGAGGTGGAAGCTTCGGAAGATGAAACAAATGTGACAGTTTTTAACCCAATTGGCCTTTTTTTTTGTAGGTTCAAAACCTAACCCATCTTTGTTGTGGTTCATTCTAGTTCCTAGCAATGCATCTAGGTTTTATCTTCCATCCACAAATTTTTCTAAAGATTGTTGTTTATCCTTCAACTCTTTTTGTAGGTTTTCAATATTTTGAAGAAGTTGAATGTTGACTTGTTTGACAGCTTCATACTTTTCATTGCTCAATTTACTGTCTTCTTCATAGCTTTGCATTTTGAGCTTCATGCTATCAATCTCATTTCTCAAATCTTCATTTTCAGTTTTCAAGTCAGCCATTTCTTTTCTTCCTTCCTCCAAATCCTCAATCATTTTCTTAAGATCTTCAATTTCAGTCTCAAGTAGAGCAGTCTTATCATTCATATCATGATCATGCACAAATTAGTTAATTTTCTTTTTTAATGATTTATTCTCCTTTTTGTACATTTCATATTTTTCCATGAGTTGTATATATGCATCCTCCCAATCATCAATTGTATAATCTTGAAATGGAGAATTTACCTCAGTTTCTTCATCACCTTTGGCCATAAGGTAGAAATCTTCTTTTTCTTTGTCTGAGGACCTAGTTCTGTCATCACTTTCCTCTTCATCGCTCCATGTGGACACCATGGCCTTGTTCTTCTTCTTGCCCTTCCATTTGTCAGATTTTCTGAATCTGTCGGGACAATCATTCTTGAAATGCCCTGATTTGTTGCAAGAATAACAAATGATTTTATCAGATTTCTTAGAGTTTTCAGAATTAGATTTGAAACCATTTCTTACCTTTGACCTTCCTCTCATGAAGCTCTTACCTTCCTTTCTCAGGAATTTTTTAACTTACGTGTGAGCATGGCTACATCATCCTCATCCCGCTCACTTGCGGAATCTTCACGTTCATCCGAAGTGCCTTGACCGCTAGGTCCAGCTTTAAGAGCTAAGGACTTTTTCTTAGGTACTTCAGCTTCTTTGTTCTTAAGGTTGATCTCATAGGTCATTAATGAACCAATGAGTTCATCTACCTTAGTTGTTGTGAGATCTCTGGATTCTTCAACAACAGTAGCCTTTGTGTGCCATACAGGAGTCAGTGATCTGAGAATCTTTCTTACAATTTTCTGTTCTGAATATTTCTTTCCCAAATCAGTCAAACTGTTAGTAAGCACAGTTAATCGAGCATACATATCTCGAATTGATTCATCAGGGTTCATGCGGAACATTTCGTATTCAGAAACTAAGATATTAGCTTTTGTTTCTCGTACCTGAGAAGTTCCTTCGTAGATTACCTCTAACTTGTCCCACATTTGTTTTGCAGTTGTGCAGGTCGCCACTCTTGAGAACTCTGCTGGATGGAGTGAGCATTGCATGATGTGTTTGGCACTCCAGTTGACAGTGGATTATCTTATTTGTTCTTTGGTCCACAAGTCCTCATTATCCGTAAGCTCATACAGACCGTTGCTGATCACTCGCCAAAGTTCATAGTTTTGAGCGCGAATGAACACCTGCATGCGATGTTTTCAATAAGGATAGTTAGATCCAGTGAAATAAGGAGGTCTATTCACAAAGTGTCCTTAAGGTAAATTACACTTAGACGCTGATCCACCATTTCCCTCAAAGTCGTTGGACCCCATAATGAGAGATTAGGCTCTGATACCACTTGTTGTGTAGTGGACAACGGATCTAGAGGGGAGGGGTGAATAGATCTACCCCTCTTTTTGCAATACAACCCTCTATAAGGCTAGTTAAAAATAATTGCAGCGGAATACAACTAGCTTAGCGATGTATAAAACGATTTGCTTAGAAATATGATTTCATAATATAGAGATTGAACCTAAGCATGCATCTAAAACATATCAATCGCACAATCAAACCACAACATAAAGGATTTTAAGGTGGTTCGGACTGAATCCCCAGTCATACGTCCACCCCTCACCAAATCCGGTGAGGTTAGTGCAGCACACCAAACCGTAAATCGGAGAACCACCGATTGCCTTCCTACTAACCACCGGTAGGGACGTCAACACCGCAGATCGGACAACCTCCGATTGCCTTCCTCACTACCAGAAAAAGCGGGATTACAGACGATTCAGACGAAATTTCAGACGGAAATTTCCGTCTGAAATTTGTGACGGATTATTTTCCGTCGGAAATCCTGTCTGAAATATGCAAGTACACACCGAATTTCAGACGGAAATTTGTGACGGAATTATTAAACTGTCAGAAATTTGTAACCAAGAATTTGTGACGGCCACATTTGTGACGGAATCCGTCTGACAATCCGTCACAAATGTGTCTTCTCACGGATTTTCAGACGGAAATTAGTCCGTCACAAAATTTATTGCGCCCCATTCCGTCGCAAAGGCACATTTGCGACGGATTTGGGGCGCAAAAATTTTGTGACGGATTAATTTTCATCTTAAAATCCGTGAGAAGACACATTTGTGACGGATTGTCAGACGGATTCCGTCACAAATGTGGCCGTTACAAATTCTTGGTTATAAATTTCTGACAGTTTAATAATTCCGTCACAAATTCCGTCTGAAATTTGTGACGGAATATTTTTCGTCACAAATTTTCGTCTGAAATTCGATGTGTACTTGCATATTTCAGACGGGATTTCCGACGGAAAATAATCCGTCACAAATTTCAGAGGGAAATTTCCATCTGAAATTTCCGTCTGAAAATTTCGTCTGTAATCCCGCTTTTTCTGGTAGTGACTAACCACCGGTAGGGACGATTCTCAACTTCCAAGTCTTTGAGTGAAATAGAAAAAGAACAACTTATGAAAAACACTCAAACAAGATATAAGATCTGCTCAAGAGAAAAGATCTTGTCTGAGATTTGCTGGAGCTTGAATCTCTTGAGGATTCGATGAAGAGCTTCTTCCTGGAGTAGCTTGATTTCTTCTTGGAATACGCTCCTTATAGCTTCATTTGATCACCCTTCTTGCCCTTGAGTGCTTCTAGCTTTGTTGGAGATTGCTTGGCTTCATATATGAGCTTGAATCACCTTGGATGGATGAAGAACTTCCTCCCGAAACACTGTTCACGGAGGTGCTATAGTACCTCGAAAATGGCCTCCCTTGATCTCCATTGAAGCCTTGAAGTGATAGGGTTTCCAACCCCTCATGTGTTGGTTTTATAGACTTTGAATAGTCCTTGGACATCCATCAGACCAGATCCACAATTTGTGGGTGATTAGGTGACTTTTGGATTAAAGAAATCAATGGAAAGGGGCTGGCCATGAGGTGGATTTCAAAGTCAAACATGGCTGCATCGGGGCTGGCGCTCGATCTGTGGCTTCTGGCGGTCGACCTCTACTGAGAAATCTGCAAACGGGCGGTCCCTGGGATTTTCGGTCGACCGCTACTGGCTGGCGGTCGACCTGCAGCTGACAGAACTACAGACGAGAGTCTGCTGGCTGGGGCGGTCGACCGCCCCTGTGCTGGCGGTCGACCGCCAGCTGGGCAGACCCCGGTCCAGCCCGGGTCGGTCCGTTAGCCGCTTCAACTCCGTCGCTTGTGTCCATTAGCAGCCTGTTCATGTCTGTAACTTCATCGTTGTTGGTCTAGAAAGTACCAACTGAATCTTTGTCTTTTGACTCTCATCTTGTGCAGTGGCCTTGGCTATTTGAATGAATCTTGTAGTTGTTGTATAGACTTTGCATCAAGGCTTGGACGTGTAGACTTTGTGTGCATGTATGAACTCTGTACAGACTTTGCACCTTGAGCATGCATGAGCCTATACAGACTTGCTTCATGAACGTACAGACTTGGTAACTATTGACACCTTGAAAATGAGCAAGGGGGGAAACAGAATTGTAAAGAAGATTAGACTAACAGTGAAAAATTAATGGTGAAGCTCGTCAGCCATCTACTCGGCTGAAGCCTTTTCCGGCCAAGCTGATGTCCGGTTTCGTTGTCAGCCAGACGGCGACACTGATGAAATAGTAGTCACTTGACTGATGAGACCTCCTATCACGCTTTAACAAGAGTTATATTACTGCCTCGTCCAGAAGTCTACAGGTAACACATCCGACTAAGTCAGATGTTAACTTGTTGATGGATGAGATATGAGCAAAGACAAAGATGAAATCAGAACCGGTAAATGAAGATTATGAAAACCTCTGTAAAGTTGTAGCGGAAGAAGAACCTTCTCCATGGGCTGTATATACCTAGCTGAAGTCTTCTCAGGCTAAAGCTGATATCCGGTTTTGTCATCATGCGGGTGACAATGCTGATGAAATGATGTCCTGTTCTGTCATCGTTCAGGTGACGATGCTGATGAAATCCCAGTCCACTGACTGATGAAGGTCTCCATAATCCCACTAAGACCCGGGTCCGCCAACAAAAGGCCTACAGCGGTTCTAGTATATTCAGGGAAACAGCAAGTCCATGTGAAGCCTTAAAAAAAAGGGGGCCTAAATGGGCCTATGAAATGGGCTCACGAAGGTGGCGCCGGGATACTCTACGGATGTCTAGCGCGCCGGGAGCTGCTGCACTCGACAGATGCGCGCCGTGAAGATGAAAAGTCATGCCGACTACCATCTGCCGAGAGGTGAGGAGGGGCTGGGTCTATAAAAACCCACTCACTCGAAGGAAAAAAAGAGAACGACAGAGAAGAGGCCGCAACCTCATCCAGAAAGAAAGAGGGCCAGAGAAGAGAAAAGGCAGAACGGAGAGAGCTATAGGCTGATCGAAGGTGGGCAGCCGGGGAGGGAGAGGAGTCAATGCTCCGCCCTCCCCCCCCCCATTTCTGTAGTTCATTTTCTTAATCTTAATTGCTTCTCCTTCTTACTCCTCTGATGTATTCTATGATATCATATCCGGTTTTAGGCCGCTAGAATAATGCATCGTCTCTCTACATTCCTTTCTACGCATCCCCTCTGATGTATGGATCATATGTAATATCAATGCTTGAATGGATGAATGCTACAGGCTGCAGTTGATGCCTGCTGTTTGTTTCTCTGAAGCTCTGTTACCATCTCTCCGTGTTTTCTGTCTTCTCTTAGACTTCGTAACACGCTATCCCCCTCCCCAGTTTGATTAATAGTCTATTGATTCGCCTGGTTTTCAAACGCTGTCTGTGCTTATTCTAGAGCCAGGGACAGACTATCCCTTGGCCTCCGGAACAAAGCAGAGCTATATAGCGACCGCTGCTCGGTTCTAGATATTGGCACTGCCGAAGTCATCCCCGAGACCAGAGACAGCCATCTCTTGGCTCTCAGATGATGAAAGAGTATATTAAGATTGTCCTCGGGGCTCATAACGGACATTGGTGATAGGGATCCTCCAGACTATGATTTCCCCCAATTCCTCCTCGATTCTGGCCTTCCTTTGGAACTCAAACCTAATCCAATCCCATTATGATGAATCGATCCACTCTTATCCCAAAGAAAACACTCTACCCTTGCCTGAATCATCAAGAAACCCAAAACAGGGCGCCGTAAAAATCCCATAGTCCATATCTGCGCCATCACCCATCTCGGCCCCATGCACAGTAAAAGGGGTGAATAGTTCTCGGCGCGATCCTTCTGGCGCCGAGAACCCCACCCCTTGGCCTCTTTGCCTTGCGCCGAGAACCTCGCGCCGGGAGCCCCCTGGCCTTCTTGCCTTGCACCGAGAACCCTACGCCGAGAGCCCCCTGGCCTTCCTGCCTTCGCGCCGGGAACCCCCCTGGCCTCTTTGCCGCGCCGGGAACCCATCCACCTTGGTTGCGCCGGGAACCACCACCTTGGCCATTTGGCCCTTGCGCCGAGAACCCCCTTGGCCTCTTTGCCATCACGCCGGGAACCCCATCCGCTTGAGCTTGCGCCGAGAACCTATCCTGCCATCCAATTGAGCCTCCGATAGCTTGATCAGACCTACTCAGGGATACCCATGAGTCACCAGACCGGTCCCGGGGATAAATCTAAAGGGGGACAGACTCCCTTATGTTCCACCGTCCCGTATCGGATTCATGAATAACCCCTTTAGCTCGGGAGGTCTCTGCCACTGCATGAGTTCCACCGGCTTCCTTAAGGGAAAATCGAACGTTGCCCCCATGGCAGACATATGCAGTTCGGGAGGCCCAGCCTCTCTTTCTCTCGGCTTTCATCCCGGCACTCTGTGGGTGATAGCCTATTTCCCCCTGGGCATGATCCAGATAAAGGGGAGATGCTGCCGAAATATCGATGGATGCTTTAACCCCGACAAGCCCCGGGAAACGTGTATCATACGCCTCCCGTCTGGCTCAATTCTTCGGGGGATACAAATACTTCGAGGCCCTTGGCCGGATGAGAAACGTGAAAGGGGACATGTCTCCGATGATCGTCCAGGCCCCACCCCGCCACTGCGTGGACGGTGTCCTATCTCTGCCCGGTACGACCCACACAAAGGGGTCATGCTGATTTAATAATTTATCGTTTATTCAATTGCCTTCTTAGAGTAACAAGAACTTCAATGTTATGCACTGTCATTTTCAACCGCCCCAAGTGGCCTCCTATTTTGGCGTTTAATCAAGGGTTGTCCTTCTTAGGAAGGGCGTAATTAACGTCATAGCCTTTATGGTATGACGGACTTCCGGTCCCGACTCGGACTTCACAATCGACTGACCAAGTCAAGTCGAGCGCATAATAAAAATTGTCACTCTAGTGACTGGCACGCCTAATAAATCTAACCAAAAGAAACATTCCATGACGGAAAAGAATCTGCGTCCACAAGTCTGGCACGCCCGGTGGGACCAAGTCTCCCTTCATCTCTACGCCAAAATAGGAGGCCCGGTGGGCCCCCCCTCAAATTTCTGATTCTGTGTGCTTTCTCCATTTTCAGGAAGCTAGAATGATGGCTGGAATCATGTCTGTGTGCTTTGACCAGCAAGCGGTCGAGGCACATGTTCGAGAAGGCTACCTGGCGATACCTCTTTCATTCGGATCGATGCCGCCTACTGTTGGAATGCCCAACTACCTGGGCCTCATTTTCACTGATCTGCTCGAGATCGACAACCAGGAGCCAAAAGCTGTTGTCGAGACGTCGTCGCAAGCTACCGGTCCCAAGAAGAGCCCGGTGATGAAGAATACTCCTGGGGTCGTGTCCTGCTTTATCCATCACGAAGCAAGGAGGAGCGTACCTACTACTGCTGCTGGAAAAGGAAGAAGATCCGACCGGAGAGTCCGATCCACTGCTGCGGGTCGTCGGATATCCAATTCTGGGAAGACAATGCTGATTGGAGATATCCGGGTGAACCTCAATGGTTGCCCAAGGGAGGTCAAGCCGGATGTGATCGTCCCAATGGTACCTACCACCAATAGGTTCCGAGTACTGGCTACTAGGAGGGCCGACATGGAACATGGAGATAGAAGGCCACTGGCACCAAAGCCGCTCAAATTCAGGCAGATCTGGCGGCCGAAGAAAATCCAGAGCTGGGCCCCATCTCAAGATGAAGAAAAAATTGTTGATGCTGCTATTGCCCGCTTCAGAGCAGGGAGCAGAAGAGGAGAAAGAAAAGATGAAAGAGAGGCTGTTGCTGTTCACCCCAGGGCTCGGGGTAGGAGAGATGAGAAAGAGAATGAAGGAAGGAATATGACTGCTACTTGCCCCAGGATGAGGGGCAGAAGATATGAGAAAAAAGAAGACCTCATGGTCACCCACCCCATGGCCGGGGGCAAAAGATGGGAAAGGAAGAACTATGCTGTTGCTACCAACCGCCGCCAGGATGGGAGCAGAAGGTTCAGGGAGGAAGAAAAAATGAGAATAAGTGAACCAGTCGCTGTTACCATTTCAAGAAGATCGAGAGCTTGTGCTAGACAGGCCGACATATTCAAATATTCCAAAGCCGAGCATCTGACTGCTCAGGTGGCGAGACTGGCTTCTCAACAGAAAGGTCAGGAAAGACTGATGCCCCGACCGGAGTGGCGAAGGCACAGTCAAGAAGAAATGAAGCAGATGGCTCAAGACTATCTTCATTACCTGGGGAATTCCTCCCTCGGGCAGCGAAGACTATCTCGTGCCTTGGGCACCATGGATGAAGAAAAAGAAGAAACCTTTCAAGAACCAATGCTCGGAGTGTCCTCCTCTGATTCCAACGACTATGAAGAGGGCCATAGGGCCAGATATGAGTAAGGGGACCTGCACAGGGAAGAAGCTGAAGAAAGAATATCGGTCTTCGACCGGCTTAAATATCCCGACCAGGTGAAAAGGAAAGTCTACAGGCAGAGGGAGAAGATGCAGATCTTCGCCTGCAATATGGCCGACTTGTCAAAAGGCGGGACATGTTACCGACTCCGCCAGATGAACTGCTCAGACTGGCAACCAGACCAGGCCCCGTCACAAGGAGAAGTCAGGTGGCCACAGAGAAAATAAAGACTGATGATGAAGCCCGCAAGATCACCACCATGACAGTGAATGTGGTGACAGCAGAAGAGGAAGATAATCCCTTCGTCGATGACGTTGAAGGGACTTCAGAAGAGATACAGATCCTGTCAACCCTGGATCCCATGATCCAGATGATGTTTAGAAGATATCAATAAGAGATCAGTGCTCTCAGAAGACAGCTGAATGAGAGGCAGGAGGCTACACCGGTCTCCAAGCAAGCCGAGCCTGTGGGGCAGACTTCCAGATCAACGGAAATGGCTATCCCAGCTAATCCTCTCTCGGCCGATAAGGGCAAAGCACCGAGCCAACCTGTTCTACAGCAAAAAGCAACTCAGCCCTCTGTGTCTCAGACACAGCCCACCGTGCCCACCTTGCGCGCAACGGTGATGACAACTCCTTACAGTCAGCAACAAGCTCACTTCTTCCCGGAGAACATAGATCCAGCCGTAGCCCACAAGCTGATGATTGAAAAGATTGTGGAGATGAAGCTATCTGAAAAGACTGGTGATGATGCTGGTACCTACGATGTGTACAAGGTACCGTATCCTCCCCAGTATGCTGCTAAGAAACTACCGCCAGGCGTCAATAAGCCGCCGAAGTTTGAAAAATTTAATGGCCAGGGCTCCCCCAGAGAGCACATAGCTTACTATACCACAATTATGGGCGACTTGGCAGCTGATGAAGCTTATCTGCTTAAGTTCTTTGGCTCATCCCTCACTGGGTTAGCCTTTGAATGGTATTCAAGCCTACCGGCTGGATCAGTGGCCGATTGGCCTGATATGCAAAGGAAGTTCCGCGATAGATTTCATGTCACGGAAAGAGAAATTACAATAGCAGAGCTATATGCAACCAGGCAAAGGCAAGATGAAACAGCACTGGACTACATCAAAAGGTGGAGGAACTTAGCTATGAAATGCAGAAGACCTCCTCATCAAGAAGATGCAGTGAAAATATGTAAGCAGAGCCTCAGGAGAGAGGTACTAGAAAACAAGGAGACAGTATGGCACACAGCTGAGACAGGGCCAGTCATCTAGATCCCCACTCATAACCGGAGAAGACAAGTCCCCCTACCTGCACATAAGGAAGTAAGTCCTACAGCCAGGCGTTTACAACAGTATATTAATGGGCTCGATGAATATGAACAGAAAAAGCCCGGGCACCTGCTGGTGAAAGACTGTATACTCTGGGAACAGCTCGAAGAATTGAAAATTAAAGAGCAACCGGGGGCAGAACAGGGAGAAGATGGGGCTAAACCTTTCTGGGGGCAAGAGCCAAAGAAGCCAAATTCCCAAAAGAAGAAGAGACGGTCCAAATGCAAAAAGGAAAAGGGAGTCATGATAGTACAATGTAACACCCTGTCGGTACTCTTTACCTTGCCCGGGGAGAATGATGAGGCTGAAACATCAAATGCCCCGCTAGAAGCCAACCATGCCGAGGCCTCAACCTCAGCACATGCAACACGCTCCAGAAGAAGGTGGGGGCGCCCACCGCCAGCCAATCATAACATTATGTTCAGAGGGGAACAACCCTACCAGATTCCTGAACCAGAGGTGCGGGGTGTTCAGATTCCTCCCCCTGCTAGCTTGTACCAGGAAGAGAAGAAAGGAGGTCAGGCTCCAACATTTCTGGAATTTCTGTCCAGCCTGGAAAATGAGCAGTCAACACAGGATAGGCCGGATAAAGGCAAGGGACCTCAGCAGTCAGCATCTGTAGCCTACAAGCAGAATGAGAAAGAGGAGGATAGCCCTTCAACAACACCAGGGGCCATTGTCACAGAAAAAGCCCCCCAAGAAGCCGGTCAAGAGAATGAAACCAGCACTGGGCAGTAGAGGCCACAGGCACCACATGAACCTCCAAAACCCCGATGGGTGGAAGAAATGAGACTGTCTAATGTTCGGGTGGGCAGTCGGATCATGAAAATGCTAAAGAAGCTCCCTACCAGATTCTCCATCTGGGAGATTCTCTCTTTGAGTGAAGAAGCTCGCCAAGCGATTGTTGATGCCTTGCAGTCGCCGGCACAGTATGAAGCACTCTTGACAGAAGTGAATTCTGGGCCGTCAGTCACATTCACAGAGGATGATATGCTGATTCCGAATTCCGACCATAACAGACCGCTGTATATGAGGGGCTCCCTGAACTGTCAGCCACTGAGCAGGATACTGATAGATCCCGGGGCTGCTGTGAACATTCTCCCATACCGCATTTACCAAAAATATTACTTTGACCTGCAGCTTATCAAGGTCAGAGACATGAAAATTGCGGGATTCAACCAGAAATGTGAGACACGCCTTGGGGTGGCTGATTTCAACCTCACATTGGGGGACCTCACTACCGTGGTGCGATTCTATGTAATCGACTCCAACACCACATATAAGGCCCTGCTGGGGAGACCGTGGCTGCATGAATATCAGATAGTGCCGTCCACGCTGCATCAGTGTATTAAATACTGCCACGAAGGAAAAGAAGAAAGGGTGTTTACGGATCTGCATCCCTTCGAAGTATTCGAGTGTCACATGCTCGATGCATCCTACTACACGGAGGTGTCGCAAAAGGGTGAAGAGAAAGAGGCTGTGGTCAGCCAAAAGAAGCCGGTGATGAAGGCAAGAAATTGGTCTCCACCACCACCAAGGGGCTATATTAAGAAACGTGAAGTATCTCACATTTCTTATGTCGGTGACTTTGCTCGGATCACCCCTCCTAGCATCCACCCAGATGATGCTGACAAAGAAATGAAAGAAAAGTACATACATGTGGGGATTCTGTAGGGTTTAGTCAAGCCCATTGCCAGCATAGAATACCAGACGGTGCTACCATTAAAGACTATGGAGGTCCCTCGCTTCTGCGAGCCTCCTATCATATTCTACACCGGGGAGCCAATCGAAGACGATGATCAAGACTGCATGGTCCCTGAAGAATCTGCAAACCGGATGGTGCCGATCATGGGCTTGGACTATACTACCCAACGGGTTTCGCAGATGTTCTCTAAGATGCAGATGCCATCATTACAACATGTTGCCCAAAAGAAGGTGTTCCAGGAGCTATGGGATCCGCCCCGGGATAATAAAGAACTGAGGAAGATCACTCAGCACCCGGGATTGGGTTATACCCTTCAAGAATACTATGAAGCCGAGGTGGACGTCATCTCTGTCTCCTACCAGCATGAAGACCCTCCCGAGGTGAGATATGACAAGTACCCCTCGGAAGATGAAGAAATCATTTATCAATCCGTAATGAACAATGAAGCCCCAGACAGTCAGCCAGAGACGGGGACATCTGATGAAACAAAGAAAGGTTGGTGCTGGGAAGACCTACCTTGCAAAGAGGATCTGTTCCATGCTGAAGCAAAGTTTTATACGGGAACCCCGGATGAAGACCAAATAGCCAACGAGCTAAGAGAATGCCTGGAGTTTGAGCGCGTTCTAGAAGAAGTCCGGGCCCTACAGAATGATGATCTCTCAGGGGGGCCTGCACCAGAAGAACCTCTAGGGGCGGAGGAGTCCACCTTTGGGTTTCCTACTGAACCGGTCACATCCTCGGGGCAGACCGAACAGAATCCAACAGTATCAGCCCTATATGATGAGCCAACATCCGCCGATGACCAGTATGACGGAACCAAAAATCATGAGATCGAAGAGGATTATATCTCGGGAGGCTTTATTGACTTGCAAGAGGCCCCGCCCGAAGTCGAAGATGGTGGCCATGCCACCGTTGATGAGCTCATGGAAATAAATCTAGGGACGGCAGAAGAGCCCAAGCCGACATTCCTCAGTGCACTGCTAGAGCCAGCTGCCAGGGAACAGTATATACAGTTCTTGAAAGAATTCCGAGACTGCTTTGCATGGACATATGATGAAATGCCGGGACTGAGTTCTGATGTGGCACAGCACCGGTTAGCAATAAACCCAGAGGCTAACCCTGTAAAGCAGCCGCCCAGGAGAATGCACCCTGAGTTGATAAATCAAGTTAATAAAGAGGTCGACAAGCTGATTGATGTAGGCTTTGTTGAAGAAAATCAGTATACTACATGGCTAGCCAATATAGTGCCCGTAAAGAAGAAAAATGGGCAGATCAGAATATGTGTCAATTTCTGGGACCTTAATAAGGCTTGCCCGAAAGATGATTTCCCAGTGCCAATCACTGAAGTGATGATTGATGCGACTACTGGTCATGAAGCCCTGTCATTCATGGATGGGTCATCCGGATACAACCAAATCTAGATTGCTGAAGAAGACAGAGTGCACACTACATTCCGCACTCCGAAGGGGATATTCCACTACAAAAGGATGCCGTTTGGCCTCAAGAATGCCGGCGCTACCTACCAAAGAGCTATGACAAAGATCTTTGATGATTTGCTCTTCAAGAAAGTAGAGTGCTACATTGATCATCTGGTAGTGAAAATCACCAGAAGAGAAGACCATTTGCAGGACCTGAGGATAGTATTCCAGAGGCTGCGCAAATATGAACTCAAGATGAATCCTATGAAATGCGCCTTTGGCGTGTCCAGCGGGAAGTTCCTCGGGTTTATTGTCCAGCATAGGGGCATTGAAATTGACCCATCCAAGATTAAGGCTATCCAGGAGCTCTCTCCACCAAGGAGTCTGCCCGAGCTAAGATCTCTGCAAGGGCGTTTGGCCTATATCCGATGATTTATATCGAATCTATCAGGAAGATGCCACCCCTTTCACAAGCTCATGATGAAAGATGTATCGTTCCTCTGGGACGATGGATGTCAGGAAGCCTTGGAGAAGCTAAAAGAATATCTCAAGACCCCTCCAGTGCTGGGGGCACCAGTTAAGGGCAGGCCCTTGATACTATATATCGCGGCCACACACTGTTCCCTGGGGGCAATGCTGGCACAGATAAATGAAGAAGGCAAAGAGCAAGCCTTGTACTACTTGAGTAGGAGGCTGATTAGAACTGAAGAGAGCTACAGCTACATAGAAAAGACATGCTTGGCACTAGTCTTTGCTATCAAGAAACTCCGGCACTATATGTTGTCACATGAAGTCAGATTGATATCTGCAGCAGATCTGCTCAAATACATATTGACTCAGCCAGTACTGAAGGGCCGGTTGGGCAAATGGACAGTGATCCTGATGGAATTTGATATTACCTATACACCCCATAGGGCGATAAAAGGACAGGCCGTGGCTGATTTCTTCGTAGAGCATCCTGTGCCGAAAAATGACATGCTAGGGACTGAGTTACCCGATGATGAGATACTCGAAGCTTGCCAGGCTCGGCCAGTTATGTGGCAGCTATTCTTTGATGGAGCATCTAGAACAGAGATAGACTCCGATGGAAAGACCAGAATACGGGCCGGGGCCGGTATTGTGCTGAAGTCGCCAGAAGGGGAGGTCGTGCATACTTCCTGTTCTATAAACAAGCCCTGCACCAATAGTGAAGCTGAGTACGAAGCTCTGATAATCGGTCTGCATATCAGCCTCAACATGAGTATCCAGATGCTTCAGGTATTCGGAGATTCGATGTTGATAATAAAACAAATCCAAGGGGAGTTCGAAGTGCGGAAGTCAGAATTGAATCCCTACCACCAGAAAGCTGTGCGCCTTATCGCGAAATTCTATCATATTGAGCTCAAGCATGTGGGCCGTAGGCACAATGCCCAAGCTGATGCACTGGCGAAGCTGGCCAGCTCACTAGTAGTCCCACCAAATGAGACACTGAACATTGTTGTTATAGAACCGGCGATAAGTCCCCAGCACGCTAGAAGGGTGCCCCGAAGAAGCCGAAGTTGCTACTGTCAGCACAGTACAGGCGTCTGATTTGAGACAGCACTTGCTGCAGTAGTTTCTGCACCAACAGCTGCCGCAGAAAAGAGAAGAAAAGATGAAACTTCTGAGAATCAAAGATTCTTATGAGTTCAGGAATGAGACTTTGTTCCGAATAATGGCAGATGCACGCAATAAGATTCTACTCCGCTGCCTGTCCACTTGAAAGAAATACATGCCGGAACAGCAGGTGCCCACCAGGCTGGTCCCAAGATGAAGATAGAAATCAAGAAGCTGGGCTTTTATTGGCCCACCATGTTTGAAGACTGCTGTAAATTCGCAAAGTCATGCCAGAAATGTCAGGAGCATGCTACCGTGCCTAGAAGGCCTCCTACGGCTCTACACCCTACAGTTCCCAGTTGGCCATTTACACAATGGGGAACTGATGTAGTCGGGCCACTGCCGACTTCCTCGGCCGGACATAAGTACATATTGGCCATAACAGATTACTTCTCCCGATGGGCGGAGGCTGTAGCATTAAGAGAAGTGACTGGTGAGCTGTTCGCCAGATTCATCAAGCAGAATATTATCTTCCGGTTCGGGATCCCCAGCCGAATAATATCTGATAATGGAAGCCATTTCAGAAATCAGAAGGTCTATCGGCTTCCCGAGAAGTATAAAATCGAGTGGAGGACTTCCAGTCCTTACAATCCACAGGCAAACGGGTTGGCGGAAGCTTTTAACAAGACTTTGTGCACCCTGCTGGCCAAGGTCGTCAGTTCCAACAAAAAGGACTGGGAAGAAAAAATGTATGAAGCTCTGTGGGCATACCGCACCGTCTTCAAGACACCTACAGGATGCTCACCATACTCACTGGTATACGGCTCAGAGGCAGTGGTTCCGCTAAAGCTGGAAGTCCCGTCACTCAGAGTGGCAGTCCAATATGGCCTGGCCCGTGGCGAACAGACCAACGCAGAAAGAAGATTAGAGGAATTGGCTAAATTGGAAGGGAAGCGCCTCCAAGCTCAGAAGAATATCCAAATGTATCAGGCCCGCATGGCTAATGCATTTAACAAACTCGTAAGAGGACGAGAATTCAAGAAAGGTGACCTCGTCATGGTCAAGAAGAAAGAAGTCATGGCGTCCAACCCAAAAGGGAAGCTGAATGCTAATTGGGAAGGTCCTTATGTGATACAGAGGGTTTACGAAGGAGGAGCCTACGTGGTTGTCAACCATCGAGGGGAAATTCAATTCTCACCGCTCAATGGAAGGCATCTAAAGCTGTATCATACAGCACAACCGACATTCCCCGAGTAATCCGGTAAACTACCCCCTTTCTTGGTCTAGTGGCACTCCGCCCTAGCCGAGCTACCCTTTTCTTGGTCTAGCGGCACTCCGCCCTAGCCGAGCTACCTCTTTCTTGGTCTAGTGGCACTCCGGCCTGGCCAAGCTACCTTTTCTTGGTCTAGCGACACTCCGCCCTAGCCGAGCTACCTTTTTCTTGGTCTAGTGGCACTCCGCCCTAGCCGAGCTACCCTTTTCTTGGTCTAGCGGCGCTCCGCCCTAGCCGAGCTACCCTTTCTTGCTCTAGTGGCACTCCGCCCTAGCCGAGCTACCTCTCCTTGGTCTAGTGGCGCTCCGCCCTGATGGAGCTACCTCTCTTTGGTTTAGTGGCATTCCGCCCTAACCATGCTACCCTTACCTCGGTTTAGTGGCACTCCGCCCTAGCCAAGCTACCCTTATCTCGGTTTAGTGGCACTCCGCCCTAGCCAAGCTACCCTTACCTTGGTTTAGTGGCACTCCGCCCTAACCAAGCTACCCTCTCCTTGGTTTAATGTCACTCCGCCCTAACCAAGTTGCCCTCTCCTTGGTTTAGTGGCACTCCTCCCTAGCCGAGCTACCCTTTCTTGGTCTAGCGGCACTCCGCCCTAGTCGAGCTACCCTTTTTCTTGGTCTAGCGGCACTCCGCCCTAGCCGAGCTACCCTTTTCTTGGTCTAGTGGCACTCCGCCCTAGCCGAGCTACCTTTTTCTTGGTCTAGTGGCACTCCGCCCTAGCCGAGCTACCCTTTTCTTGGTCTAGCGGCACTCCGCCCTAGCTGAACTATCCTTTTCTTGGTCTAATGGCACTCCGCCCTGGCCGAACTACTCTTATCTTGATCTAGTGGCATTCCGACCTGTCACCCTCTAAAAAAAAGAGAGAATAAAAGAAAGTAAAAATAGGGTTAAAAATAGAGATACCCCGCCAGACTTGCTCCTATATTAGGAACAAGTGCAAAAATGGCCCAAAACCCAGCTGTGGTGAAAACCCGAAAGGGCACTGCAGGCAAAATCAGGTACCCCGCCACGTGAAAACCTGAAAGGGCGCGTGGGCAAAAGTAAGAGGGGGCTGGCTCCGGTGAAAACCCGAAAGGGCGCTTAAGCCAGTAACGTGGTAATTTAAAGTTCCCTTTCTCACCCTTCCTGATAAAACTCTGAGAAGGACGATCATCATAAAGTCCCACCGGAAATCCTGTCCAACAATTTCTTGTCCCTTGTCATCATCGACAAGATCGGCCGGGCTGTTTCTTTAACCTGGACTCTTCGTCCCTGTTAAGCTAGTCTACATTCCTGGCAGCAGCTTCATGCCTGGGCCGCCATCCACCGCATGTCCCACTGATGATGAAACCCCGTTGATCGCAAGGCATATTGCCTCGATCAATGCTAAAAGGCCCACCTCGGAATAGACCTTCCGTTTGTTCTAATAAAACATTTCCACTTGTCTGTGTCTAAGATCCGCCACGATGAATCCCATCCAGTCTAGATCTTACATCTATTGTGATAAAACCTACCATACGTCCCGCCGATGATGAAACCTGCTATTGATCGATTGGCACACTACCCGATCAACGATGAGACCTATCCAGTTTAGACCCTACGTCTATCCTGATGAAATCTATGAAATCCTTGCATTGGTATAAACCCAATACCGATGATGAAACCCGCTATTGATCGATTGGCACACTGCCCGATCAATGATCAAACTTATCCAGTTTAGACCCTACGTCTATCCTGATGAAATCTATGAAATCCTTGCATTGGTATGAACCCAATACCGATGATGAAACCCGCTATTGGTCGATTGGCACACTGCCCGATCAATGATGAAACCTATCCAGTTTAGACCCTACGTCTATCCTGATGAAGCCCATGAAATCCTTGCTTCGATATAGACCCAATATCAATGATAAGAGCAGCTACTAATGGAGCGGTACGCCGCCTGACCAATGCTGAAACCTGTCCGGAGTAGACTTTCCGTCTGCTCTGATGAGGATGCTACCCACATTCTCAAAGTTAATCTGGACCTTCTGTCTGGATGGATGATGAAATCCTATTCCCTTGCGTTGATGGTAATCCCCACGTCAACGATGCAGCCAGACTCCCGGCAAACGGCTTCGCGCCTAAGCCGCAAAACACACTCAAGTCGACCCAGGCTTTCCGCTTAGGTGGACGATGAAACCATATGCCCCTTGCATTGGTGTTGGCACCCACATCAATGATGATACATACACAAGCTGAGCACATGAATTACAAAGCCAAAGTCAAAAAGAAAGAGACAAAATGGGGGCTAAAAATAGAGATGCCCCGCCAGACTTGTTCAGGCACTCTGAGCAAGGGCAAAAATGGCCAAAACCCAGCTGTGGTGAAAACCCGAAAGGGCACTGCAGGCAAAATCGGGTACCCCGCCACGTGAAAACCTGAAAGGGCGCGTGGGCAAAAGCAAGAGGGGGCTGGCTCCGGTGAAAATCCGAAAGGGCACTTGGGTCGGTAATGTGGTGATTCAAAAGTTCCATGACAACCGGCACGCTGCCTTCACCTCCCCTTCACTTATGAAGCCTTCCGTCGGTCAGCTGGCTCCACGCCCCACCGATGATAAAACCTTTCCAGGGCAGACCTTACGTTTACCGTAATGAAATCTACATACCCTCTTGCAAATGTCCCACCGATAATGAAACCCATCACCATTCTGATAAAGCCTGGCCAGCTCAGACCTTACGTCTGTCCTGATGAAACTCTTAAACCTTCCCTTGATCGATCGGCATCTCGCCCGATCAGTGATGAAACCCTATCTAGTCTAGACCTTACGTCTATTCTGATGAAACATATGAAACTTCTTTGCATCGATATAAACCCAATATCGATGATGAAACCAGCTATTGATCGACCGGCATCTCGCCCGATCAATGATAAAACCCTGTCCAGTTTAGACCTTACGTCTATTCTGATGAAACTTATGAAATCCTTGCGTCAATATAAACCCAATATCGATGATGAAACCAGCTATTGATCGACCGGCGCATCGCCCGATCAATGATGAAACCCTACCCAGTCTAGACCTTACGTCTATTCTGACGAAGCCTATGAAACTTTTTTTTTGCATCGATATAAACCCAATATCGATGATAAAACCAGCTATTGATCGACCGGCACCTCGCCCGATCAATGATGAGACCCTAACCAGTCTAGACCTTACGTCTATGCTGATGAGACCTATGAAACTTCTTTGCATTGGTATAAACCCAATATCGATGATGAAACCAGCTATTGATCGACCGGCACCCCACCCGATCAATGATGAAACCCTATCCAGTTCAGACCTTACACCTGTCCTAATGAAAACCACGCACCCTTCAATGTCCTACCTGAGGTAACATCTGTCCAGTTTTGACCTTACGTCTATTCTGATGAAACCTATAAAACTTCTTTGTCTCAATATGAGCCCAATATTGATGATGAAATCATGCACTGGTCGATTGGCACACTGCCTCGACTGGCTCTGAAACCTACCCGGGATAGACCATTCGCCTGTTCCGGATGATGCTCTAGGCCTCTTCATTCACATTCCCGCAAACCGTCTCCCTTACGGCACATATGGCCAAAGAAGACGTTTGCTACTACCAACAGAGTTCGGTTTTAGCACACACCCCCCGGATGCCGTCACGCGGTGGAGCGAGTTCCCCATCCTTTCTATGAAGGGGTGGACGCTCTCCTGCCAAGTACGGGCCATTCACAGGAGGGACTGCTAGAACCACTACCCCACTTCCCAAAGTGATGAAACCACATGGAAAAGACGATGGATACACATGAAGCCGAAGATTCCTTTTCATTAAAAGAGGAGTACACAAAGGGCCCCGAGGGGACATTGTATCACAAAAGAAGAAAAAAAAAAGAGAGAAAAAGAAGAGATAATTCAAGGCCGCCGGAAGATATCTTCAAAGGCCAAAAGACCCACATGAGGAGCGGCTCCCATCTTATAAAGGCGTGTCTCCTCCTCCTGAAGCCTCACGGACGTATCCTGGAGAGACATCACCCGTCCCTCCAACAAGGCCACCTCCTCGGTGGACTGCGACCGAATGAAGGATAATTGTTGCAGCTCAGGCTCGAAATCCAGCGAGTTCCACTTCCAGAATGGCTACCCGATCCTGGACAGCTTCCTCCCGCTGAACAACACTCTGTAGCGCGGCCCGGCATTCATCAAGTGCAAATGTCAGCTTCTCCAGCTCAGATTTACACTCTGACCTCTGCAACTTCAGTGCCGTCAGCCTGTCGGCCATGGTCCGTGCTAGGAAGTCTCTCCGATGCACGAATTTCAGCAGAAGCATGACCCGCTGAGCCCATATGTCTAAAGTGCAGCCCATGGCTTGCAGGCCAGCGGTGAAGCGATTGGCAATTTCCTTCAGTTGCGGATATGTCAAGCCAGGCTGGGATTCTACTAACTGGCGTAGCATGTCCAAATGTTGCCAGACGAAGCTTTCAGAAGAAGCAAAGCCAAAGGAGGCAGATGAGACGACCTCAAAAGTCACCTCGCCGTCAATATCTGCCCACAGTGCAATATCTGGCTGAGAGGACGAAGATGGCAGATCTGTTGAAACAATGGACTGGTCTCTCTCCACGCTTTCCTACGAAATTAAGGGCTCCTCCGCTACCGTCGTCTCGGGAGCTATGGCCTGCGCACCCACAGGTAGAGGGTCAATGAATGCTGGAACTGTCTTTTCATGGGTCTCCTGAGCAGGAGCTTCATCTCTAGCTGCTTCTCCTGGCAATGGGAACGAAGGTGCTCCAACTGGTAGAGGCAGAAATCTGGTCTCCGTAGCCACTGTGGCAGGGACCGCTGACTCGGGAGCAATGGACATTACTGCGGCTAGTATGAAAGCAGAGCTTCTGGCCGGGTCCGCCTCAGTCCTAAAATCTGAGGCCCTGATAGGGACGGAACTTTCTCCTAAGGCCCCCAAGTCCAATAATGTTAAGTCAGTTGAAGATTGTATCCTCACTGGCACAGGGCGAATAACCTCAGAAATTCCCACGCAGATTAAAGGTAAAGCGGGGATAATGGCCAAGTCTGCAGATGAAATAGCCATAGAAACTACGGCCGCGTCTGAGCTGGTGATGACAGGGTCCTGAGGACAAAGCAGAATGACCTTCAGCAATGAATGAAAGAAAATAAATAGAACAGTAAATAAAAAGAGAAGCTTACCTTCAAGGCGAGGTCTATACCCTCGAAATGAGACAAAAGGGGAGAAAGCTCCGTAGTTGAAGCAGCAAACGGAGGGGTTATGTCAACCTCGGTGTCGAGCCCGGCAAACTCCTCTTGAAATTCCTCCTCAGAAGATAACACCAGCAGCTTGGGAGGCTGTAAAGGCGGAAGACCCTTTGCAAATATGGTCAAGGCTTCTGATTTAAAAACTTCCTCCTCACTGCCACTGAAATTAACTTCCTCCGCATTATCAGAGACGGTCTCGGAGCTGCCCAAGGATATCTCCACACTAGCTATATGCTGCGGGGTCGCCTCTAGAGCATGCCGGGATGCAGACCGGGTGATTATGCGTCTGGCCGAATAACGCTCCGTTTTGTTTGAGTCCCGTGACCCTCCTGCGGTTGAGGCGACTCTCCCGCTGCTATCATGGCCTCAGTCTGCTCCCTGACTACCACCTCAACAAAGGGGACCTCTGAGGGATATAACAGAAAAAAAAAACAAGGGAAGTATAAAGAAAAAGATGAGAAAGCACATTTACCCTCCTCCTCGCCAGCCGGGGTAGGAGAAGGCAGCCGCGTGTCCCTTTCCACAGGCACTGCAACCTGCTCCTGGGCTGTATCAGATAAAGAGAAGCTCAGCCTCGAAGAACTCCTTAAAAGATCAGTCAGAAGATAATGAAGATTGCATCTACAAGCTATTACCGCCACTCTCGGCAGATTCCTGGGCGGCCTCCCTCTGAGACCTGAACTCGTCAAATGAGGGGATGTCTGGAAGAGGGGTTCCGGCATCCGTCACAACCGGAGCTGATTGCTGGACCCGAACAACCTTGGCCCTCTTGGCCTTGGCAACTGCAGCTTTCACCACAGAAGGCTTCCTCTTCTTGCCCAGACGCAAGGGAGTGGTCATAGGTGCCGCGGCAGGAATTTTAAAGTAGGCAGGCTTCTCAGCTTGAGCAATAAGCTTCCTGTAAAGCCCCTGCCGCTTTATGTCCGGTCTATCTGTGCAAGACACAAGAAAGGTAGCCATAGTCGACAGATGCAAAGCATAATAATAAAAAAAAATGCCATGATCGGACAGGAAGAGTCATACCTGCTGGGCCATCATAAAATGTGGAAAGCGGCCAATACAGGTAAGCCACCTCCTTCGATCGGGAAGCAACCTCCTTCACTAGCCAGCATACGTCACCAATGGTCTGGCACTTCTCTGTCAAGGCAGCCAAGTCTTTATGCCCGTGGAAGTCGAGGCAATGAAACAGGCCAAGGTAATCTATACACCAGGCATCGACATAATGAAAAGAAACAAAAAGCGGCTTATTCAGAATGCCAGCTATCGGGTTCTCCACTGATAGCCCGTGAACATTTAGAAGTACAAAAATCCAAGAAGTGTGCTGATAATATGTCTGGGTGCAGTCTTCCCTCCGCACAAATGCCCTGTAAGGGTGAAACCTATCCACCGGACCCCTCCAGGGGGTTGCTGTCGGTAGAGGTTCCTCCGGGGGGAACGGATATTGTACATCCAAATGAACACCCCCTATATGGCCCAACTGCCTCAGATCCTTTGTAAAAGCATCTTCATTAATTTCAGAGAAGACAGGAGTGGGTGGTTCAGAACCTTCCTCTTTCAAAGACCGACGCGTGGCAATATATGTTTTCGCCTCCTTCTGGTGCTGTGAATAGAGCCTTTTCAGATGGACCTCATCAATTTCAAACACAGGCCCTGATTGCCGCTTTAAGAAAGAGCGCTCAGCCACGTCCCAAAAGGCGCCTCTGCCATCTTTATAGAAGTTGGTGCGTGTATTCCACCCCTTAATGTATTCTGATGTGACACGGGGAATACGATTAGAAACGGTCGGGACCCTAAAAGTTACACCCTCTCGGCGATGGAAAAAATCCCACCATGTTCGACCGTCGCTGGCGATGGTGGACCCATGCTTGGTCTGGCTTTCCAAAGGAAAATGAGCAACCGATGGAGGAATGTGCTGATCATAACCAAAGTTTCTGCTGAAGCGAAATGGATAATAAGGTTCCAGAATGAGCAGGCCTCCCTTCCTGAAAACCAATACACTGGGCCGAATAGCCATAGCCCACCTGACCAGTTCTGGTTCTAATATGGGCCGGGTGGCATTGACCCCCGAAATAGGATGGACATAAGTTTCTACCTCCTCCATTTTGCATTCCCTCTGAGGGTCCACTAAAGGAGCCGAACCTGCTGCCAAGCTCCAAAAATGAATGCTGCCAGGAGCGTCTACAGGCACTTTTATCAACCTGCCCCTTATCTTAAACAGTTGCTCTGAGAAAGGACTAGGTTCGGCGCTAGCGAATTTGATCATCCGAGGAAGCAATGTGTCCGACTGTAAAGTCCTCGGGGCCAGCTCAGGGAAAATACTATAGACCCAGGCATTAAAGAAATGAAATGGACCCACGGTCCTTAAGGAGCGGGGAACCCGATGTCTATGCAAATCCCCCAATGATTTGTAAACTAAGCACAAAGCCACTGGGAACAGAGACAGCCTCATCCCCCAGGCCATCTGACAGGCCGGATATATAGTTTCCGGCCTGATAGTCATCTCGTCCCCTTGAGGAAGAGCGAAGGTGCACAGCCAGAAGGTCAGATAAGTTGCACAGTGAGTGATAGGGTCAACCCCTGCTGGGTTCAGGCCGTCTGTACCTGCTCGGCGCAGTGAAGCTGGCAATGTTGATTTGTAACGAGGGGTCCTGATTTGCTTGCCAGAAGTCGGTCCCACAAAAGGGAAGTCCGCATACTTCAAGGGACCCCCGAAGAAGTATTGTATCCATTGTCCTACACGGACTCTCAATCTGCTGCTCTTTTCCCGGGGTTGATAGCCTTTGGAAGATCCCCTGTTGTAGGCCAGACAAATGGTACGATAAGCTTTCATTAAATACCGGTATGCATAGCCGAAAGAATATCTGCCCTCTCCATCGGAGGCGTCCTTTACGGAGTCGTCTAGGTAGACCTCCTCATATGGCTCCCCATCAATAGGCAGACCTGAAAGCTGCGAAAGACTCCAGAGATCGAGAGATACTTCACCTTCCGCTGTATAGAATGTGTTAAACTGTGGGCAGAATACTTCAAACATGCCGCAACATAGTCCCCGAGAAGTGGGATAGCGGAATCTGGATGCGAATACACTATGATAGACCCCAGCTCTGATCAATAAAGGGGCATACTCTTTCAAGACAAATTCGATAAATTCCACTGCTCCTACCCTGAAGAGATGGGCATCTGTCACTCTGGCATCTCCAAACCAGCCGGCGGCTAGCTGATATTTAAATTGGACAGCCAGACAATTCAGAACAAATGGCTCGTCCCTGTAACCCCACTTCACAGGCGCTAGGAAGAGTCCGAAGTTGGTCTTCTCTCGGTGGACACGACCAGCTACATGGTCCCACCTCGCCGGAGTGAACTCTGGAGCCCGGGTCAACATCTTCTTCTCCGGCTCTAACTCAGAAACACCTAGCACGGCATTCCAGTCCCGTGGCTCACCTGGAAGATATATAGCTCGGGCACGATAAACAGAACCCTTCATGCTATCTCTGTCAGTAAGTATTGCCGCTTCCACAGATCGAGCAAGCAGAAGATCCCTCATTCCGCCTATGGTGAAAGTCTGGATAAATGGCAACAGATGGCGATCCTTCGGTAGGTCCAGGCGATAGTCAGCAGCTCTTCTGAAGTCAATACCTTCTATGGAAGAATAGACCCCGGAAGTCAGCACGGTGTCAGTCTCAGAATCAGAGGACTCGTCAATAGTAGCAATCTGGTTATAGCCCAAGCTCAGGCTGTTCACATTCATCTAGTTGACTGAAGCCCGAGATATATTCGGCTGAGCCGATGAGCTCGCCCCCACAGTCATGGCAGCCGCAGCAGTAGGGCCGGAAGCCATGTCAACACCTACAATCAAAGAAAAATGAGAAGATAAGCCTCGAGAAGATGAATGAGTCTATAAGGACTAAGTAAATGATGCCGGTTAAATTTCAGCAGCATCTCCCCTTATCCGGGGTCTGCCCAAGAGGAATAGGGAGTCACCCACCAAGAGGGAGTGACTCCCATACATAAAGTGGGATTCAATCCCGAAGTCCTACCGAGCAAAGTATATGCAGACGGGAAGAAAATGGAACGGCCGAGAGGGGGGAGAAGCTCGCGTCGATGAGAAGAGATTGAAGAGAGAGGAAGCTCGGTGAAAATGAGAAGAAGAAGCCCTCCCGGCGCCACAAATAGTGGAGATAGAAGAGGGGCTCTCGGCGCGGCATTTAGCGCGCCGAGAACCCTCCTACTTCTGGTGTAAAAGGCGCGCCGAGAAGTAGCCTAATCCCCTCGCCGAGAAGGGCCGGGTCAAGACCAGGGCGCGCCGAGAACCTGCACAGTGTCCGTGCCGAGAAGCCGCCCAATCCTCGCGTCGAGAAGCGCATGAACGTCATGCCGAGAGGGCTCCAAAGTGCTGAAAATAGAAAAAGAATTAGAAGAATATGGAAAATAAAAATTATGCATGTCGAATGATGCTACAGCAATATGATCAAGCTGAAGGACAATATCAAAGAGAAATTGAAGAAGATAGCCTCGAATGCTAAAGAGGCACCTGCAAACCCCGTGACGCTGTTCCTGTGCTTACGTCGTCCGCAGGTGGGGGGCATTTGTTGACACCTTGAAAATGAGCAAGGGGGGAAACAGAATTGAAAAGAAGATTAGACTAACAGTGAAAAATTAATGGTGAAGCTCGTCAGCCATCTACCCGGCTGAAGCCTTTTCCGGCCAAGCTGATGTCCGGTTTCGTTGTCAGCCAGACGGTGACACTGATGAAATAGCAGTCACTTGACTGATGAGACCTCCTATCACGCTTTAACAAGAGTTATATTACTGCCTCGTCTGGAAGTCTACAGGTAACGCATCCGACTAAGTCAGATGTTAACTTGTTGACGGATGAGATATGAGCAAAGACAAAGATGAAATCAGAACCGGTAAATGAAGATTATGAAAACCTCTGCAAAGTCGTAGCGGAAGAAGAACCTTCTCCATGGGCTATATATACCTAGCTGAAGTCTTCTCAGGCTAAAGCTGATATCCGGTTTTGTCATCATGCGGGTGACAATGCTGATGAAATGATGTCTTGTTCGGTCATCGTTCAGGTGACGATGCTGATGAAATCCCAGTCCACTGACTGATGAAGGTCTCCATAATCCCACTAAGACCCGGGTCCGCCAATAAAAGGCCTGCTGCGGTTCTAGTATATTCAGGGAAACAGCAAGTCCATGTGAAGCCTTAAAAAAAAAGGGGCCTAAATGGGCCTATGAAATGGGCCCACGAAGGTGGTGCCGGGATACTCTACGGATGTCTAGCGCGCCGGGAGCTGCTGCACTCGACAGATGCGCGCCGTGAAGATGAAAAGTCACGCCGACTCCCATCTGCCGAGAGGTGAGGAGGGGCTGGGTCTATAAAAACCCACTCACTCGAAGGAAAAAAAGAGAATGACAGAGAAGAGGCTGGCAACCTCATCCAGAAAGAAAGAGGGCCAGAGAAGAGAAAAGGCAGAGCGGAGAGAGCTAGAGGCTGATCGAAGGTGGGCAACCGGGGAGGGAGAGGAGTCAATGCTCCGCCCTCCCCCCCCCCCATTTCTGTAGTTCATTTTCTTAATCTCGATTGCTTCTCTTTCTTACTCCTCTGATGTATTCTATGATATCATATCCGGTTTTAGGCCGCTAGAATAATGCATCGTCTCTCTACATTCCTTTCTACGCATCCGCTCTGATGTATGGATCATATGTAATATCAATGCTTGAATGGATGAATGCTACAGGCTGCAGTTGATGCCTGCTGTTTGTTTCTCTGAAGCTCTGTTACCATCTCTTCGTGTTTTTTGTCTTCTCTTAGACTTCGTAACACGCTATCCCCCTCCCCAGTTTGATTAATAGTCTATTGATTCGCCTGGTTTTCAAACGCTGTCTGTGCTTATTCTAGAGCCAGGGACAGACTATCCCTTGGCCTCCGGAACAAAGCAGAGCTATATAGCGACCGCTGCTCGGTTCTAGATATTGGCACTGCCGAAGTCATCCCCGGGACCAGAGACAGCCATCTCTTGGCTCTCAGATGATGAAAGAGTATATTAAGATTGTCCTCGGGGCTCATAACGGACACTGGTGATAGGGATCCTCCAGACTATGATTTCCCCCAATTCCTCCTCGATTCCGGCCTTCCTTTGGAACTCAAACCTAATCCAATCCCATTATGATGAATCGATCCACTCTTATCCCAAAGAAAACACTCTACCCTTGCCTGAATCATCAAGAAACCCAAAACAGGGCGCCGTAAAAATCCCAGAGTCCATATCTGCGCCATCACCCATCTCGGCCCCATGCACAGTAAAAGGGGTGAATAGTTCTCGGCGCGATCCTTCTGGCGCCGAGAACCCCACCCCTTGGCCTCTTTGCCTTGCGCCGAGAACCTCGCGCCGGGAGCCCCCTGGCCTTCTTGCCTTGCACCGAGAACCCTACGCCGAGAGCCCCCTGGCCTTCCTACCTTCGCGCCGGGAACCCCCCTGGCCTCTTTGCCGCGCCGGGAACCCATCCACCTTGGTTGCGCCGGGAACCACCACCTTGGCCATTTGGCCCTTGCGCCGAGAACCCCCTTGTCCTCTTTGCCTTCACGCCGGGAACCCCATCCGCTTGAGTTTGCGCCGAGAACCTATCCTGCCATCCAATTGAGCCTCCGATAGCTTGATCAGACCTACTCAGGGATACCCATGAGTCACCAGATCGGTCCCGGGGATAAATCTAAAGGGGGACAGACTCCCTTATGTTCCACTGTCCCGTATCGGATTCATGAATAACCCCTTTAGCTCGGGAGGTCTCTGCCACTGCATGAGTTCCACCGGCTTCCTTAAGGGAAAATCGAACGTTGCCCCCATGGCAGACATATGCAGTTCGGGAGGTCCGGCCTCTCTTTCTCTCGGCTTTCATCCCGGCACTCCGTGGGTGATAGCCTATTTCCCCCTGGGCATGATCCAGATAAAGGGGAGATGCTGCCAAAATATCGATGGATGCTTTAACCCTGACAAGCCCCGGGAAACGTGTATCGTACGCCTCTCGTCTGGCTCAATTCTTCGGGGGATACAAATACTTCGAGGCCCTTGGCCGGATGAGAAACGTGAAAGGGGACATGTCTCCGATGATCGTCCAGGCCCCGCCCCGCCACTGCGTGGACGGTGTCCTATCTCTGCCTGGTACGACCCACACAAAGGGGTCATGCTGATTTAATAATTTGTCGTTTATTCAATTACCTTCTTAGAATAACAAGAACTTCAATGTTATGCACTGTCATTTTCAACCGCCCCAAGTGGCCTCCTATTTTGGTGTTTAATCAAGGGTTGTCCTTCTTAGGAAGGGCGTAATTAACGTCATAGCCTTTATGATATGACGGACTTCCGGTCCCGACTCGGACTTCACAATCGACTGACCAAGTCAAGTCGAGCGCATAATAAAAATTGTCACTCTAGTGACTGGCACGCCTAATAAATCTAACCAAAAGAAACATTCCATGACGGAAAAGAATCCGCGTCCACAGTAACTTGATGCACGAACACAACAGAACACAATGTATAGACTTTGCGTGTGAAGTAGCCGGCCAATGTATAGACTTGTGTTGCAGCCATCAACCAACGTACAGACTTGGAGTTGTGCTAGCAGCCAACGTACAGACTTTGTCTTGTGCAACGTACAGATTTTATTTTGTGCATGCAGCCAACGTATAGACTTCATCT
This sequence comes from Amorphophallus konjac, assembly GCA_022559845.1. Taxonomy (NCBI): domain Eukaryota; kingdom Viridiplantae; phylum Streptophyta; class Magnoliopsida; order Alismatales; family Araceae; genus Amorphophallus; species Amorphophallus konjac. The sequence continues at coordinate 164,686,025 of CM040125.1, read as the reverse complement.
ATAGCAACGTACAGAATTCATCTGCCGCAACGTACAGATTTCGTGTCGTGCAACGTACAGACTTTATCTGCAGCAACGTATAGACTTTGTGTGTAGCAACGTATAGACTTCGAGTTGTGCTAGGCAGCTAACGTACAGACTTCATGTTCAGCAACGTACAGACTTTGTCCAACGTATAGACTTCGTCCAATGTACAGACTTTGTCCAACGCATAGACTTTATCCAATGTACAGACTTAGTCCAAGGTATAGACTTTGTCCAATGTACAGACTTTGTCCAACGTATAGACTTGGAATGCAGTGCACATGCCCGCAACATGTTCGATGAAATGACAAACTGCTTAAACAAATACACAATGACATCATATGCAAACACAATGTGACTTATAGTAGTTGCTATCATCAAAACCATAATAGTAATCATGGTGCACATGTGTTCAACAATATACTCCATTGAGATATTTTTGGCCCACCTAATGTTATACTAAATTGAAAATGGACAGGCCAACAAATGATGGTAGTTCCTCAAACACTGGCCCTCAAAGTACTCAAGCACCGGTGACCAGACCCAGGTAATTATAATGCTTAGCACATGCCTACTCAGCTAATGCCTATTTACTTTGTTTGCTTCCAAATTAATTTATGTTTGCCTTAAGCAGCCTACTCAATTTGTATCATTTAGCCATTTCATGATGCTTCTTCCATTCATATTGTTATTGACCATAGGCCCCTCGGTCGTCCAAGGAAGGATGGTAGCTCTTCAAATATCGCTCCTCAATCCAATGAATCTCCTAGTGCCATTCATCATAGGCCACTGGGAAGACCAAGGAAAGATGGTGGCTCTTCCTCTATTGCTAGTAGCGGAGTGGCTCAAATTGGACAACCTTCAACCAGGTTCATTCTAAATTTTTACTATCAACTTGTACTACCAATAGCACAGTCAGGAGCAATGCCAATCTAACTTTTTTCGTTGCATTGTCACAGGTCAACAACTATTCCAAATAAAAGATTGGATTTGCCAAGCATGAGTGTTTTTGCCCAATGTTCCTCTTCTGTGGCCAGGTTGTCTACTGTGTCATCTTCTGTCACTACTTTCTCTGCTGTGGGATCCCAACCGTCTTCTGCCAATTTGGATGTTCCTATTAAGGACACACATGGAAACACTTCTGCGAGCAATGTCAATCTACCTAGTCCAGGGTTTTGAAGATGTTGTTGATGTAATGGCCTTCAAAGATAATGTGTTTTTTGATGTAATGAATTCTAAGCACAATATGTATTTTGATGTAATGAATTCTATCCGAAATGAGCTCAAAGGAATGTACATGCTATCCGGAATAAGTTCTTACGATGTAATGACTTTTAAAGTTAATGTTATGAGTTCTTATGATGTAATGATATTGTGTACAGCATGGGGGGGTCGACCCCTGTGCAGATTGATGGGGGGGTCAACCCAAAGAACAGTCCTGCCAGCAGGGTTCGACCCTTAGGGTCGACCCTTGTGCTACTTCAGTAGAACAAGCAATGTTTTTTTAGAGCATCAAATGCTTAAGGAGGAGAAAGTATGTAAGTGCAAGATGCCACTGTACATGGATGTCAGTTTGAAACAAGGAGGGTTATAGGCTGCCATGTGTGCATGAAATTTGACTTCAGATCATTGTATTCTTTCTAAAGGACATGAAACTTCCCATCAATACCATCTCTTTATACATGTAACAAGCTCATTCCTGTATTCATGTCATTGATGCAAACACTCTTTGAGTCTGATTCTCCTTTGACCTTAGAGAGTTCAAGTTGTAAATGGGAAAGAGCAGAATTAAACTCTTCCTTAGGAAAAAGTTGCATCACTTGTCTTCATGTAGTTTGAATGGGTAAATGTAACGTGCATGTGCAATTGCCCCCTCAGAACTTCCTATTGATTTTTATCAATTCTTCATATCTTCTTCTTTTGTTTGTTTCTTATGTCCAGATTTGGTTAGTAACCCAATTAGCCTGTACTCAATTCATTGCATTTGGGTATCCAATAATTAGGCAAAAGTCACTAAAAAATATCTAGCATTAACCAATAGGTAATACATTTGGAAGGGATAAATACATGTCATTAACCAAGAGGATCAATGCCTCAGTACAAAACATTTAAACCCTCATGAAAAGATACATCAAAAATATGAAGACTACTACAATGATGCATCTCTTGAGTAAATCTCTTATATATTCTATCTTCTTCTATAAAGCTTCATTTTACTTTTCAATAAGTTCTTGCAGAGCTTGAACTTGATACTTCACATCCCTAGTGGAATGGTAAAAATCATCAACCCAATTGAAATAATCGCAAGTATTTACAGCCTATCCAAAAATCAGAAATTTAGTGACCAGTTATAAAAAATGTATCAAAGTAGTAACTTAAAATTAAGAAAATAAATATGAAAATTAGTGTTTATGTTACCCCCCATCTAGAGCATCCATAAAATCGCCGCCCTTTACTTCTTTCGCTGGTAGAGTTGAAGGTCCGACATGGCCGGTGGCAGAAACACATGGGAGGTTCAACTTATACATGGGGTGGTCGAAAAGAAGTGCCAATAGATGAACTATAGCTCATGTTCACGTTTAGAGCAGACAAAACTAGAGTGGGTAAAGAGAAGATTAGAGGGTGACAGAGTTACGAATCTAGTACAAGGAAAAAGAAACCATCCCCGTCAGAGTTGAACGATGAAGAACCTACTAGCCGCTTCCTCTTTTATCGCCCGAGCTTCACCAACCAACCGGAACGACCTGGCTGTGGGGAGGGGAAGAGAGGAAACCTCCTTCTACGGAACGTTTAGACGACGGCAGATCCAACGACCTTGCCCATCAGAGATGAAGATCCTCCTGGCCGGTGATGAACCCACTGGCCGCTTCCACGTTTATCACGAGCGAGCTTCACCTGCCAAGTGCCTCTGTGGGGGAGGGCGTGAGAGGAAACCCCCCTTTCATGAACCCTAAACGATGGCAACCACTTTGAATGAGGGACATTTGGGTCATTTTACTCCGTTTTAACAGGAATATTAGAATCTCCGTCGAATATTTCACTATCTGTCAACGGAAGTTAACTCGAATGATAGTTTTACGTAATTAGAATTTATATAGTGATATGTATGATATTACGTTTCTAAGAGTGATTTTTTTATAATTTAACATATAACAATGGTTTCTATGTAAAAAATCCTAAGATTTATTGATCCGGTCATATCGATCGTACTGATTTTTTTTATCAGTACGATATTGTACGACATTATATCGCTCCGTATAGTAGGTAAAGTGTCAAGATTAAAAAATTATTTAAAAATATATGTTATTATAAAATATAATAAAATATTATGTGTAACTTAATAATTAATATGTGTGTTAGTCGTGTGTGAAGTTTAAATCTCATGGGTGTCATATATTTTTTGATTTATTATTTTTAAAGAATAATAAAAAAAATAAAAAAATAACGTCACTAATGTGTTTACTACTTATATTTAATATAAAATAATATATATATTATTTTTTAGAAAAATACTTATCAATTTCGTATCACATTGACGGGTATAATTGGATACGAGCGAATCACACCGTACCGGATATATTTGAAAAACCTTTCCGATCACAACCATGGCGGGCTTTGCGGGCTTTCAGGTCTCTCAGTGCAGCCTGCATTCATACGAAAGGGTCTATACCCGTCCGGCTCCATCGTTTCCTAGTCCACCCATGGACACAGCCTCCCCTTCGACACCGTAGACAGACATCGATTTCTCCTCCCCTGCGCGCCCTGCAACCTGTAGTTTTGCACCGTCTCCAGCTCTGCCTGTCTTTCGAAGAAGGAAATTTCATGAATGTGATGAGGGAGAAAAGATGGACAGAGAAAGACTGGTGCCTAGAGGCCCTGCTATGCTTCAGGCATGGGCAGGCAGGATTCCTCACGCTCTTCTATATCTCTGCCTTGGGGGGTGGGGGGGGGTCACTTGGGATCAAGTAATGGCGAGCAGCGTGGTTGCAAGGAAGCTTCATAAAAGATGGCTGCACGGCCCCTCTGACCTGATGATATGGGCAGCAGATGGGCAACGCAGGGAACTAGGGAAGTGACCCCCGCTGAGGCTCCGGGAGCCGGGGGGTGGGGACGAGACGCTTTCCCTCCCCTTTTTTCTTGATGCGAATCCGCGGCCATGGCCCCCCTCGCTGGTGGCGCTCCTCGCGGGAGGCAGGGCTATATAGGGTGTAGAGAGCGTAAAGAGCGCAGTGGCCGTAGTACAGACTGCGTCTGCCCCCACGAGGCACGAGGGAGGTGAAGCGAGAGCAGAGTAGTTGAAGGGGTCAACCGATTCCTTTATAAATATATATAAATGCAGGCATCGAGCGAGGTGTACGGTGGACCGTGGGAGAATAAAGACAAACGTAGTTACAAACAAACAACTTATTAGGGACATGCTATCTATCTTTCGATGCGCTCCCCCCTCCCAACAAAAAAAGGAAAAAGAAAAGAAAATTTTACCTTCGATGGAATGGTTCGATCAATCTAATCCGACGATTATTCTTTCTGTAGCGATGCAAAAAGAAACCGGCGGGATGCCGGAGATATAATTAGAAAGGAGGTTGAATGAGAGGGATTCCACTGGGTATCGATCATCTCTCTCTTCTTATTTTGATGTACGTCCTTGGAACCAAAGGGCCTACCCTATCCAGATCTTCTTTGGAGATGATTTTTGGGTACAATAATATTGTTTGTCTAGCAGTAAAAGTTTGATCTGTGTGTAATTCATATTCCTTCGGTTGTGATGTGACGGAGTCTTCCTCCGGGAGAGAGTTATCTATATGCAATAATGACTAATGAGACCATATGAGTCTGTTGCCCATGCGGGAAAATATGATTATTTTCATTCTCTCCATATGTCGATCGATCGACGCATCTCCGAAGTCCACAGATAAGATTGAGAGGACAAGAAGGAAGGAGAGAGAGAGAGAGATCATATTACCATCCAAAGGGAAGGGCGTGGGCAAATACGCCAACCCTTCCTGTGCGCTTTTCCCATTTACCATTTACACCTCTCGCGAAACAGAAGCGAAGCTGTACCACCTGCCCGCTCAGCCCTGCCCTTGTTTTATCCTCTCTCCCCCTGGCTAGTTACTGCCGGGCATGTGGCCGCTGCAACCCTGCCGCAATCCCAGTCTGCCACTGCCTGCCCAAGTGTTCGACCCCGCCACAGACGCACCATGCAGGCAGGCCCTGCTGCATACACCCCGTTCGTCACTCACCACATGATGTCCCAATCCAATCCTCCCCGTCGCTCCATCGTCCAATCCGTGTAGCATCAACACGGATAAGAGAGACCCATCTCTATCTCACCTTTGCATCCAGTGGAGTGACTTTTCCTGTTTTCCCCTCCTCCATTCCACCCTCCCTTCCGCGTAATAACTATTTGAAGCTGGACCCTCGGGTGCCGGCCACAAGCCTCCTCCGGTTTGTGCCTGCGACGGCAATCGCGCAGGCCCGAGGGCCTGGAACGCGCGGTCTTCGTTTTTAAACTTATATACCCGCCATTATGTATGTAACACCCCCCCCCCCCCAACAACCCAGAACCCATTATGTGATGATATCTGCTGGATGGATCCTTACTTGGTCCTTCCACGCCAGTCACTTGCCCACACTCGCAGATCTCCAGCCCCCCCCCCCCCCCGGTCCGTGAACTGCCAGTTCCAAAAGATTCGAAGGTACACGGTAAATCTAGAGTGGGGCTGCCCCTCAGCGCTCTCCCCACGCGCCCCCCACCCCGCCCGGCCGACCCGGCCACCTCTAGACCTCCAGAGCACGGCCGAGGGCTCGCCGTTCGAGCCGGTCCCCTTGCTTCTGCCCGTCGTCAGGTTGTGTAATGAGTTCTTCTCGCAGATGGTAATTATGGAGAATCCCTGTGCATATCGTTCGGTAAGACAACCTGGCGTTACGTATAAACGGAGGGAGAGAACGGTCAAAAAGCTGGATTTTTACGGTACAAGCAGTCGTCGTTGACCGACGCGTTTTCCCACTGCATAAAATTATTGACTAGGAAGGACTTGCCAGCTGCCCCTTCCCCAACCCAATCACCGACGACCGTCTAAAGATGTGTAGGTGCATGATGGCCAAAACTGGTGCTGAATGCTAGGCTTGTCGTAAGTGATGACTTCAGTCACCCTAACCCACCTTCATTAGCTAGGTATGCCTCTTCTTTCGGTCGGATATATATATATATATATATATATAATTAGAAACTATAAAACAACATCACTGCGTTCGGAAATTATACATATCCGAACGCAGCGATGTTGTTTTATAGTTTCTACATGCTTCTTTTTTTTTTTTGGTGGGGGGGGGGGGGGTTAAGTGTGGGCCTCGGGCATGCACCAGTCGACAAAGAACAAACAAAAGGGAAAAGTGTGTCCGCTGTTTGGTCTATAAGTCGCGAGCCACCCGGCCCAACCGGGCAGAGGGAAAGCAAAAGATTTTGAAGTAGGGCGGTCTGCTAGTGTGGTAAAGAACCAAAAAGAAGTAAAGGTTTGTGCGTCTTTGGGGTATCTAACGTGGAAGGAGAACCAGGGAGGAAAACTAACTGGAAGGTGTGCCGAAGAAGGGCCCATGCATCCATAAATCTGTTCTTCTTCATCTTCTTCTTTGCTTTGCTCTCTCTCTCTCTCTCTCTCTCTCTCTCTCTCTCTCTCTCTCTCTCTCTCTTCCACTTTTCTTTCCACGAGTCTGTGTCGACGTTCCCTTGGGCTTTACCTTCGGCCTTATGCATGCCGAGGACTCTTTGTAGTTTGCTCTTTCACTAACTCGACCGCGGAAAGGTTAGGGTTAGGCGTGCTGCTTCCATCGCGTGTCTTCCCCCTAAAGGGCTCTTTTCTTTGTTGGAACCACACGGTTGTGTTAATTAAAGCGAGGGAGCCACGGCCCTTTGGGGACGTAAAAGGAGGCTCCCATGAGAGGCAACGGGGAGCTCTTTTAACACGACGTACGGTTCATGCAAATTGATGAGCTAGGATAATTTGTCTTTCCAAACTGAAAGCAAGAGCAATACGTGATCATTAAAGGGGAAGATGGGCCGCTGCGTCTATGGAACCAGTTCAGGCCGAACTTTTATAAAAAAAAATGTTTACCCCGCTAGCTAGGAGCTCTCTACGCCGACTTACTCTCTTCGTTCCATGGCAACCCGGCCTACGTTCAAGAGTATATATATATATATATATATATATATGTATATATGCTGAGGAGAGTCTGAGATCCACTCTGTGACGTGATTGGAGTCCAAACTGGTCAAATTCTCTTTTCTGAATTACATGGAACATTGAAAGTGCATGCTCTGCTGACAGACTAATTATACGTGCAATGAATGACAACTTAATTAGTGGTTCTCAATTCTTTGGAAATTCCAACACTACTACTAAATTAGACGAAGACATATATAGTTAAGACAGCATATATATATATATAGTTAAGACAGCATATTGTTAAACAGTAAAAGAAGGGAAATGCCACCTCTGATACTTTCTCATCTACTCCTTTTATTCAAACTCCTCATCTCTCAATCACCCATATTTGCAGTGAACTTTTTTTGTCACGATGGTTTAGGAATACTCATCGGACAATGATTATGGGAAGAGTAATTTAAAGAAGTACCTCAAAGCGAGCATTGAGAGTAGCATCACTCTAAAGAAGACACAAGTAGTACTGTCAACTTGACTTCCATACAATATATATCACATTTTGCAACAAAATAAATACAACTTGAAGTACGTCGAAGATTCGCATGCATTACGTGATAGTGTGTTTTCACAGTTTTCACAGTTTCTTTGTCTTCTCGGGCTTGAATATATTTGGACTTGAAACTATTTCCATGCTCAGCACGATACCAAAACCCACGAGAGAGATCTTTCAAGCCTTGTGCTAAATATCTAATGGGATAACACCGGGAGTTTAGATTGGCTTAAAAATAAGAACCCGATCTGTGCCCCTCACTGTTCCAGGAAGTTGGGCTATGACCCTGCAAGGAACTTGAGTTTGAGCTTGACAGGCCGAAATCAACACTATATATATTGTATATGAATCCTCCATAACAACGTGGATGAACTAAAAAGGTCATGCGCACATCCTTTTTCTTGGTAGTGAAAAGAATAAAAAATAGAACAAAAAGAAGAACACAAATTAAGGACGAAACTCACAGAGCTTCCTGAGACACCCTCCACAGTATACGGCAAGGGGCTTTGGTGCCCCCAGCCTCTTCTTGCAGAATTTGGAATCCACATATTCCTTGCTACAGATGTGCGCCAGTTCTTCTGGGAAAACCTATTTCCAGTAAATGGAGAATTTTACCCTTTTAGCTTGCTTGGCTAGCCCATCGGCCACTGAATTCAATTACCTGGATGTGCGGGTGACTTTGACATTTGAGAAAGATTTAAGTCTCTATAGGTTGTAGAACGGTTTGAATGACTTGGGTGTTATCTCCTTCAATCCATAGATCTTGGTGAACCACTTTCTCATTGTTGATAAGCATTTTCAGTCCTTCGTATAGGCCCAATGTCTCTGCTCCGACCACTGAGGATTGTCCGAGGTAAAAAGCTCCAGCCTTAAGTATATCACCTCTCTCATTTCTGATGATGCTCCCTCCCCCCGCTGTGTTGTCAGAGTTTTCAACTGCTCCATTAATTAAAATTAAGCTTGATTTGCTTTGGCCGGGGAGAAACCCATTCTTAGGTCTTATTGCTTTTGAGTGTAAGGCTACTAGTACTTGTCCCCACTAGTACTTCTCACATCTTAGTGTAGTGTGAGATATGCATAGGAGTTTACTAGGATTTCGGCTTTGGCAAAACTCATATCTTGAAGGAGCCCTTCAAACGTACATCTGTTCCTGTCCGACTAGATACTAACTAGAGCCATGGCCATCATCAGGACACAGGATTATTGTCCATTACACATTTTCTGCTCACTAAGTGTCACCATTCCAGCAAATTGTTGGGAGCTTAGATTGGGTGCCATGATTGGATAATGGGGTGGAGGCAATTCCACAGTTTCCTTGAATGAGGGCAAGTGAAGAAAATGTACATGGTCCAAGTCTTCTTTGTCAATACCACACCAACTACAGTACTCATTAGATGTGATATTGCATTTTCTTGAGCTATGTCCGGGTAGGAAGTCTACCCCAAACCAGTTTCTATACTAACAGTATTCTACCCCTTGGGTGGCAAGGCCACCTCCATACTTGTTTCTAGGCATCTCCATAACTGGGAGGAGGTTCCTCATTCAACTTGAATAAGTACTCATATGCAGATTTTGTCGTATAGGCTCCTCGTGGATCCAATGACCACATACTTCTGTACTTTTCCTGTAATCCCAGTATTGGCATGTTCATTGTACTGTTGACTAGCTCCACTGGGAAAATTCTCAACAGCGTACTTCTATAGTTCTATCCTAGTTCCCTTCCTCATTAAGAAAGTCCTTCACTCTGGTGCTATAGTTAATTGCCTCTATTGAATCTCCATGGCAGTGACATAAGATTATGACCCTGCAGCCATCTATCCGAGAACAAGGAGACATGATCTCTGTAGCACCCCTGAAAATTCTCTAGTAATTATATGAATTCTTTCAAAAATTTAATAAATTATTGAAGCATTTAATAGGCTTAAAAAGGACTTAATGGGCTAATTGATAGATTAGTAGGTTAAAGCCTTTAATTTAAAAGCTCGATTAATTAATGGGTTTGGCCCTAGAAATGTATTAGGATAATTTTTTTATTTAAATTAGATAAATAAGGGATAATTAAGAGAGGAATTTGACTAAAATTTAAAATTTCAACGGCTAGACCAGGTCGCGGTCAGTCGCACAACCGCGTTCTGGAGAAGGTGTTCCAGGGAAGACCGTGTTCAAGTTCCGTAAACGGAAGGCGATAAAACCCAGAAAGTTTGAATTTTTATCCTCCCAAATCGCCAGGGATCGATGTGATCTGGAATGGGGACTTGTCTAGGATTCTTAGGGATCGATTCTATCCCCAATAAGGACTCTATTTCGATCTAATCTCTCAGCCCTAGGTCATTCCCTATAAATAGGGCCCAGATTCATCCTACGCGAACCCTAATTTTGGATCGCGTAGTTCGAAGATATGGTGTCATTATTTCGAGTTCTTCCTTTAGGGTTATTTGTTCCCTTTAGTATCTTCTAACTATCTTCTAAATCCCGTGCTAGGTGATCAAGCCGTCGAGGAGTTAGAAGGTCTGGAAGTCGCAGTTTCTACGTAGGATGCACAAGAACGTGGGTGTTCTTCTGACGACAAATTTGAAGTCGAGGGACCATACCAGAGGTAGGTTATCTCATGATTGGCTCAAATCACATGTTAGGAACAAAAGCCCTCCCCTATCTCTTGATTTCATGCATTATACACGGCGTATTTAATGTTTTTACATGACTGCGCATCTAGGTTTTCATTGAATGCTATCTCCTGCAACCCTAATCAAAAGATGAGAACTTTGAGTTAATCCATGCCGTTACCATGCATTGATCTTGTTTAAAGCACGTTACCCTGTCTTACCTTTCAGTTTCACATAGTTTACGTGCATTAATTACCCTAGAATACACTACAGGAGAAGGCGGAGTTTGCGACGGGCATTTCAGACGGATAATTTTTCATCGTAAAATCCATCCAAAATGAAGACGCATCATTATTTCATCGATATTTTCGATAGATTAATATCCGTATGAATATCCATCTTAATTTGGGACGGATATTAGGACGAAAAATTATCTGTCTGAAACTCAGATGATATTTCGGATGAAAATTAAGTCCGTCTGAAATCCGTCCGAAGTTCCCGCCTACACCCGCGCCCGAAACCCCCTCTCGCTCCCACTCAGTCAAACTCTGTACCCACCCCCTCTTTCCACTCCCTCCCTATCGACGAGAGCCCGTCGGAGCTCAGCTTCTCCAGTGAAGCCATCCTCGACGCCGTCGTCCCCGTCCTTGCTGTCGACGTCGTCGCCATCCTCGCCATCGTGCCCACCGCCATCTGTGGTAGCTCGCAGCCGTGCCCGCCTTCCTCGCCATCCCCGCCGGAGTCATCGCCGCCGGTATGTCCCCCATCACCCTCTGTCTTTTTTTTTAAATATGTGTTTGTTGTCGCTGGGGGTGGGAGGGGTGTCGATGGGGAAAGGGAGAGGGGAGGGGCATCGTCGGTTGGGAAGGGGAGGGGGGTTCCCGTGGCGGCTGCCGGCGGCGAGGGGACGGGGGGTCGTTTGGAGAGGGCAAGGGAGGGGAGGGGGGTCAGTGGCAAACCGGAGGGGAGGGGAGGGGAGTCGATTGGGAAGGGGATGGGGGTTCCCGCGGCAGCCGGCGGTGAGGGGACGGGGGTTTGGGAAGGGGAGGGGGGCCGGCGGTGAGGGGAGGGGGGGTTCATGGATCGACAGGTGGCAGGGGGACCGGTGGCAGGGAGGGGGAGCTTGGAGGGAGAGGGGGGGTTCAGGGAGGGGCGACCGGTGGCAGGGAGGGGGAGCTTGGAGAGGGAGGGGAGCTCGTCGGTGGGAGTGGGTTCAGGGAGGGGGGAGGTCACCGGTGGGAGGGGAAGGGGAGTTCAGGGAGGGTGGGGGGGGAGCTCGGAGGAGGTCGCCGGTGGGAGGGGAGATTATTATGTGTTACTGTAAATCAGATCTCAGATAACCAGGCTAGGCCTCCTCTGATCTCATCATGCCTTGTTTCTCAACTGAATCTTATGCAGAATGGGCAGGATTTCTAGCAGAGGTAGACTGCTTGCTGATTGAAATAATATGAAGGCAAGATTGTTAGCCAATCTGATTCTTGATGCCTGTAACCATATTATAGGGCTATTTTTTTCCCTTATGCGTCTACATGTTTGTGAAATATATTATGAATTATTCAATGCCATCCGGCATCCTTCATATGGACTATGGTGTGGTGATTAACCAAATTGTTCTACCCTACAGTATCTTACATTTTCTTATTGTATCTAAAAAAGAGTTGTAATATTTATGTGTACTTTATGGATCCAAAAATAGATCCAAATTACATAAAAAAAATTAGATTTAAGTGTAATGTTTGTGTATAATGTGTGGATCCAAAAATAGATATGTATTTAATTTCATTTTGGAGTATACCATCTTTAATTTCCCAATTGTTACTTATGCTGATGAGAAAATGCAATTCCTGGGACCTAAATTGTCTGAAGAGGATATAGTTTCTTGTGAACTTTCTCTGCACCCAAGGCACCTGAAATAAATGAAGCCACATCAGATAGAGGGTTTCAATTTCTTGGTGAGAAACCTAGTGGGTGACAATCCTGGAGGCTGCATTCTGGCACTCCCAGAAACGAAGACACAAATATTCTTTCTACGCTAGAAAAGGTGCAAACTCCCCGTAAGGTGGTTCTTTCAGGGACACTATTTCAGAATCATGTCAAAGAAGTTTTTAATATATTGAATCTAGTGCGTCGTAAGTTTCTGAACATGGACTCATCACGAGATGCCGTGAGACGTATCCTGAGTAGAGCATCTATATCAGGTGGCACCTGAAAGTTGATGCAGAGGCAGCTTTCTTTGATGTAGTGGAAGAAACATTACAAAACGAGGAACATTGTAAAAGGAGAATTATATAGTAAAGGACCTTCGGGAGTTGACCGGAGATGTCTTGTATTACTACAAAGGTGATTTCTTGGATGAGTTGCCAGGACACATTGATTTCACTGTGCTATTGTGTCTGAGTCCCAAACAGAAAAAACTTCTAGGAGAGTCCGGGAAATATGAGGTGTTTAAGAGAATTTCTGTTGGTAGTGCAGTGTACTTGCCTCCATGTTTAAAAGATTATACTGATTATGCTTCTGGAGATCAGAGTGTCATGAAAGTGAAAGATCAAGAGATTGATAATCTTTTGGACTCCATAGACTTGAAAGATGGAGTGAAGACAAAATTCTTTTTGTACATTTTGTCAATGACAGACAATTATTTAGACTCAGTAGAATTGAACTATTTACTCCATATAATAGTCTGTCATTGTCAAAATGTTGAGAAAGAATTTTATCTTCACTCCATCTTTCAAGTCTATGGAGTCCAAAAGATTACCAAGCTCTTGATCTTTCACTTTCATGACACTCCGGTCTCCAGAAGCATAATCAACACAATCTTTCAAACATGGATGCGGGTACACTACACTACCAACAGCAATTCTCTTAAACTCCTCATATTTCCCAGACTCTCCTAGAAGTTTTTTTTGTTTGGGACTCAGACACAATAGCACAGTGAAATCAATGTGTCCTGGCAACTCATCCAAGAAATCGCCTTTTTAGTAATGTAAGACATCTCCAGTCATCTCTCGAAGGTCCTTTTACTATATAATTCTCCTTTTACAATGATCATCGTTTTGCAATGTTTCTTTCACTACATCAAAGAAAGTTGCCTCTGCATCAACTTTCAGGTGCCACCTGATATAGATGCTCTACTCAGGATACGTCTCACGGCATCTCGTGATGAGTCCATGTTCAAGAACTTACGACGCACTAGATTCAATATATTAAAAACTTCGTTGACATGATTCTGAAATAGTGCCCCTGAAAGAACCACCTTATGGGGAGTTTGCACATTTTTCAGCGTAGAAAGAATATTTGTGCCTTCATTTCTGAGAGTATGGCCTTCGTCTAAATTGAGAAGGCTAGGGACCTTTAGTAACCTCTCCTGACATGCAGCCCCTATCTTGTCTCTTATATTGCACACAATTCTAGAAAACTGCTTATAGCCCAAGAAAAGAATACTCTTGTTCTCCTCCCATTTTTGAAGAACATCAAGCTGCTGAGATCTATTGTCAGCCTTAACAGAGTAGAAGTCATACAAAGGACGTTCTTCTACTAAAAATGCAGTGTTATCCCGAAGATCCTTTATTTATCTTATTTATCTTTGATGTTGATCTCACTAAAAATGTGGAAATTTTAGCTTTGATGATCTTCATTTGAATATTTTTGTAAATTGGATGTTATTTAATGCGGTGTATGCATAATGATAAGTGAGATGTTATTTAATTTTATGTTATATAAATACATGGGGTATTCCCTGTGAGCTGAGGTGCGTAGGTGCGACCTAACATTACACGCAGCTCAAGAGTGCATGTTAAACCCGTGTCATTGAACCTTCCCGTTCAAAACTTTGGGATTGATGTGTATGTTCTCATTTTTTAACGAGAATGTATATATCTACCTCAAAGTCTTGAATTGTCCCGTTTGGATAGTCTGTGAATGTTTGATCGCACTTAGATAGTCATTTACTATATGTGTTTGTATGGTTTGTTGAGAATTTCGGTTGCATCTCCTCACTCTTCTCTGATATATCTTTATTGATTTTGAGTGTTTTCTTAACCACTTACTTCTAAGTGTTTAAGAAAATTTCAAGATCAATAAATATTTTTGGTATATCGGAGAAGTGTGGGGAGATGCTGCCGAAAATTTCAGCAAATCGTGCAACACATATAGTAAGTGATTGTGCGATCAAACCTTCATGAATGGGTTAAAAAGTGATAATATAAATAATAGTCCTCTTCCATGATAGAAATGGTCTACGACGAACGATGTGAGGAAAGGGTCGGGTTTATTTTCAGGAGAAATAATTTCAAAGTTATTGGGTGTAGGTAAAATGTTGACAGGTCGTTCATGGATGTATCGTAGAATAGTTGACCGGGTGCTATCGGTTGACTTTAAGCATGGAGTTGAGAGTTTCATTCAATTTGCATTGGAGAATCCCAATGTAGCAACATACCGTGACGGCCACATTCGATGCCCTTGTTCAAATTGTAGAAACTTGAGGTGACATTCACCATGGGATGTGCAACATCATTTGTACACGAAAGGGTTCGTGGATGGTTATACGAATTGGACGTGTCATGGTGAGGAATTCTTGAGGTATGAGCCCGACAATATTACAGGCACAAGTGGGTACGTGGATATGGTTGTAGATACTGCTGGACCTAGTTTTAATGTTCATGAGGAACATGCATACATGGAAGAAGCCCCGAATAAGATAGCCAGAAGATTTTATGACCTACTTAGGGATGCTGATGAGCCACTGTGGGATGGCTATGAAAAGTACACTCGGTTGTCTGCAGTGTCACAGTTGTTGAACTTGAAATCTGAATTTCAAATCTGTGAGACTTATTTTGACCGTCTCCTCCTCTTGATCAAAAGTATGTTGCCTCGAGACGAGAAGTTGCCAGGAACTATTTACCGTGCAAAAAAAATGGTCAATGAGCTAAGGCTTGGATATGTGAAAATAGATGCATGCCCGAATCACTGTATGTTATATTACAAAGACGATGCAGATAAGTTATCATGTTCTATTTGTCATCATGACAGATTCAAACCTAAGAGAGGGGACAATTCAAAGTAAAAAGATATATCTTACAAGGCATTGTGATACTTCCCTCTTGTCCCTAGGCTGGAGCGACTGTATATGTCCTCAAAGACGGCTCGACATATGACATGGCACACCGAAAGAGTACACCGTGCCGATGATATAATCAGTCATCCTGCTGATGGTGAAGCTTGGACTCACTTCAGTCGTACTCATCTTACTTTCTCAAAGGAGCCACGTAATGTTAGGTTGGGTTTATGCATAGATGGTTTTAATCCATTCGGTGGTTCAGTGGCATCTTATTCTTGTTGGCCAATGTTCATGACACCGTACAACCTTCCGCCGGACATGTGTATAAAGCGAGAAAATATATTTTTATCCTTAATAATTCCTGGTCCAAAAAGTCCCGAGAAAAATTTGGACATATATCTCAGGTCGTTGATTGATGAGCTCAAATTTTTATGGACTGATGGAGTTGTTACTTATGATGCATGTAGGAAGCAAAATTTTATTATGAAGGTAGCACTGATGTGGACAATAAGTGACTTCCCTGCATATGGAATGCTATCTGGTTGGAGCACGCATGGGAGGTTAGCATGTCCTTACTGTATAGAAGATACCAAATCATTTGTATTGAAACATGGTGGGAAAGCATGCTGGTTTGATTGCCATCGGTGGTTGCTACCAAGTGACCATTCTTTTCAAGGCAAAAAGACTCGTTTAAAAAAAATACTGTTGAAATGGATGAAGCAGACTTGCAACGGGTGTCCGGTCGACATATGGTTACACGAGTGCAAAATTTACCAGATGTAGTACAATTATCTAGTAGCACACGCCAACTCTCTAGCTTTGGAAAGTATCATAATTGGAACAAGAAAAGTATTTTTTGGGAATTGCCTTATTGGTCAGCTCTTCTTGTACGACACAATCTGGATGTCATGCATACCGAGAAGAATTTTTTTGATAATGTGTTCAATACGATCATGAATGTTAAAGGTAAAATAAAGGACAATGCCAAAGCGCGTATGGACTTAAAGATGCTTTGTAAACGTCCAGAATTGGAACTACAGAACGTAAATGGAAAAACTGTGCAGCCTAAAGTAACTTACGTGCTTAATGATACACAGATCAAGGAAGTGTGCCAGTGGTTGAAACAGTTGAGATTCCCAGATGGATATGCATCCTGATGCGGGATGGGACGCGACTTGAGACAACAAGGGACTCTAGCTCGTGGACGTCCCTAAGTGAGGGAAACACGTGGATCAGCGCGGTCGAGGAACCGACAATAAGTCTCGGGTATCGGCTTTTCCGCGTGCTCGGATCGAGTCACGGGACGGGTTCCACTTACTCACTCTCGTAGCGGTGATAAAATTATAACGAGCTAGGACCTATCACATGCAAGCAGCGGCATATATAAATATATTCGAGTAAAGCAAATGCCAAGTAGGAGGGTGGCGAGTGTACCTCCACACTCCGGACGTGGGGAAGATGACCCCGGCCAAGACCGTAACTCTCGATATAGTAAATGTAATTAATTACAGAAGTGAATTTCTATGCCCACTCCACACAGTGAGGTAAGGGCTATAATGGGACCCTGGAGTAGTGGTCTCTGGTTGACGGGTAGCAAGTCAGAAGGGCTCTCGGACCGGAGGCAGACTGCTAGCCTGACTCAGTACTGTTCAAACTCGCTAGACAGCAAGTGAACTCGGCTGCTGGGACGGCGACTTCCGGTCACCTTCTGATCACGGCGGCTGGCTGGGACGTCGGTGGAAGACTCCTCTTCGTTTGCTGAACTCGGCGGCGGCTGAATCGACGCTGAAGTAATTTTGCAAGGATTAACTTGCTGCTGCCTTTGCTGGCCTATTCACGGAACAGGTTTGCGCGACCCGGTGAAAAGAATTGTTCCGCCCAGATCTGGTGTCAGATCGAGGCGAGATCAGCGCCGTTGGATAGAGGGCTTTAAGGGATACAACATATAATTATTTCACATCCATCCAATAAATGGATTGGAAATGAAAAATTCTATGGGTTGTAGTTATTTCTGTCTCGAAATTACAGACTGTCAGGACAGAACTAGACCTGCCTGAAACTGAATTTTGACCGACAGAGAAGGGGTGGATCTGGATTTTGAGTATTTTATGGTGGATAGAGGGGGATGTGAGGAACACATATGATTGTTTTGGAAATTTTTGGAGGTGGCTAAGGGGGCGGGAAAAATACAACAACAGACTACTATCCCGCAGATCTGCTGATTGGCGGACTATCAAGGGTGGAACTAAAATACTGGAAAAAATATCAAATGGTGGTGGATTGACATGAAATTTAAATTGGGAATGACTAACAAGGAGGGGGATGATCTCTCAAAATTTCAAGACCATCAGACTCAAGGATTTGGAATACCAACATTTTCCTTTAGCTTCTGTCATGGATCTCGAAATCTTGGACAGCAGGGTAAAGAGATGGTTGTGGCGGCTCGACGGCGGCACGAACGGAGGCGACGGCGGCGGTGGCTGGAAGTCGCATCCAACGGAGGTGGTAGACGTGGTAATCACTCCCAGACTATGGCTTCACACCATAGATTAGGGCAACCTTCACAGCTGCAAGGGGAGAGGGAGATAGGGGCGCCCTTGGGCTCTTGGGGCAAAATGCCAATTAATTTTCTCTTCATTAATTCTATGGAATTCACAAAATACATGGGTTATATAGAAATGAAAAATAGACCTAAACTACCCTTAGATCAAGAGTTAGGGAGAGGTAAACAAGGGATAGGTTAATTAATCCCCCATCTGGTTAAATGACCAAAAAAAAAAAATACAACAACAATAAAATACGTTAAAGGGGGGGGCGCCCCTTTGAAAATGGGGTAATCAAATTTGAATTTTCCTCTTCTTGTCCGCTTGGTCCAAGTCCAATCTTGGACTTTGAACCAGCCCCACATGGCCCATGATCCTAGGTGGACCAATGGGAAAGAGGGTGGGGGACCCTACTGGACCTACTGACATTTTACATAGAAATCCAAAGGCCTTTTTGCAAAGAAACCCAAAGATTCCTAAAGACTAACAAATTGGCTTATAATGCCTTACAATTGCAAACTAATTAACCCAATGATATAAATGCAAACAAAAGGAAACAAATGCAAAAATAAAATGTTAGTGTTCGGTGTTGATTCCCATCATATCCAACATAGCCCGTTGTGTGAATGTTAATGAGGGGAAAATATATGGTATGAAAAGTCACGACTGTCATGTGTTCATGGAGAGGCTAGTGCCCGTTGCATTTCATGATTTGTTGCCAAAGCCTATATGGGGAGCACTGACCGAGCTGAGTCAGTTTTTCAAGATTTTATGTGCATCAGAACTCAGACTTTGGGATGTACAAACTATCGAAGATAATGTGGTCACAACCGTTTGCAAGCTAGAGAAGATATTTCCTCCGGCATTCTTTGATTCGATGGAGCACCTGATCATCCATTTGCCATACGAGGCTATTGTCGGAGGGCTAGTACAATTTTGATAGATGTATCCATTTGAGAGGTATGTGAGAATTTTTGTTAAGTTACATATCGTCCGTGGTCGGTACATGTCATTGCCATCTAACTTGTTGTTGTAGGTGCATGTATGAATTAAAAATGAAAGTTCGCAACAAGGCGAAGGTGGAGGGTTCGATTACTGAGGCATATATTTTTGAAGAAATTTTGAACTTCTGTTCCATGTACTTTGAGCCAGAGATTCTAACTCATCGTACTCGACCTCCACATAATGATGATGGGGGAGTTGATGATGAGTCCGATCGGCTCTCTATATCTAAGCATCCTGGACGTGCGTTCGGACGTTGCTCGACGCGCACGCTCGAAGAGAGAGAGTTGTATGCCGCTGAGATATATATTCTTCTGAATTGTATCGAGATTGAACCTTATGTGGAGTAAGTTCTTACCTCACATTTCCAGCGACGTCCATAAGTTGTTCATCTTTGTTCTACAGTTCACTTAAAGTAGTAGTGTATTTATATTGCAGATAATTTGATTCAGAATTAGCACAAAAATGTCCAAATATCTAGGACGTGGAGATTGAAAAAGAACGTGAGAAGTTTTTTGCCAAATGACTGAGATATCGAGTTAGTGTCGATCTTTACCAAAATATATGTTTGTATTTACTTATTGAGAGGTAATTGTTATTATTTTAACTACTCTAATTTACATATAGATTGACGTAGGTCTCATTACTGAAAAAAGAGTACAAGACATAAGTTATGGCCCCTCGAATGTTGCACATTCCTATCCAGGATATATTGTGAATGGATACAGATTTCATACGAGGGATTATGGACGAAGTAAGTCTACGATGAACAGCGGAGTATCTATTAAGAGAAGTGTACACAATGAAGTGAAATTGGACTACTATGGTATTCTTGAGGAAGTCTTAGAACTTCAGTATTTGGGAATCGACAATCATGTATACCTATTTAAGTGTCATTGGTTTGATCCTAATTCTGTTCGACATGACACAACTTATGGGATTATCGATGTCAAACATAGGCCTAAACATAATACCTATGAACTGTTCATTTTAGTCGCACAAGCCTAGTAAGTGTATTATTCAAGCTATCCATCATCCAAGAATAAAGATTGGTGGACAGTTTGCAAGGTTAAAGTAAAACTCTTTCCCACTTATGAGTTAAATATGAGTGAAAATGTCGAACAAGTTGCCAGTGCTGAATATTTTCAATCAGACGAAGTTGGCATTGTCCATTCCACGCATATTAATCTGGACGAATCTGATGAGCCACTGTCATTACGTAAGAGAGATGAAGTGGAAGAAGTCCATCCGACGGAGCTAAATGTTGATGTTGGAGGGGAGGAGGAATCGGATGAAGAGGAAGAGTTCGAATCTGATGAGGCTACTATAGATGACGAAGTTGATGATGAGTTAGATATATCATCAGCATGAGGGAGGCACGTTTTTATAATTTAGTAAGATATTCGAATATTTTTTGCATAATTTTTAATAATATTTGTCTAGCCTTATATAATTGTGGCTTAATATGTACATATTATTTTGTTAGTAATAAAGAAATGGTCCGAGGAGGTCGTACTGGGAGTAGGCGGAGACAGGGCAATGACATGGGCTATACTCCCTCCTCTTTGGCATCTTCTTCGGGCACATGTATATCTATTAAAATAGTTAGCTATGTAAATATTTTAATTATTTACTAGCTTAAAAGAATTTTTTTATAGGTCCAAGTGTCGACTCACGACCACATGTACAGACGCCACCCCTACCACCTCCCGCTGCAGGTATATATATTTTAATTTTCAGTAAAATATTCATTGAACTTATAAAGATTAATTCTTACAGGTGGCAGTGCCCTCCCACCACTTGTACAGACGCCACCCCCACCACCTCCCGCTGCAGGTATGTATGTTTTAATTTTCAGTAAAATATTCATTGAACTTATGAAAATTAATTTTTACAAGTGCCAGTGCCCTCCCACCACTTGTACACACGCCATCCCCACCACCTCCCATTGCAGGTATGTATATTTTAATTTAGTGTAAAATATTCATTTTAAATATGAAAATTAATTCTTACAATCCCAGTGCTTTCCCAATTATGTATATTTTAATTTTCATCAAAATATATGTTTTACTTATGAAATTTAATTCTTACAGGTCCCAGTGCTTTCTCAATTATGTATATTTTATTCTTCAGCAAAATATCTAATTTACTTAAGAAAATTAATTGTTACAGCTCCCAGTGCCCTTCCACCACTTGTACAGACACCACCCCCAACACCTCCCGCTGCAGGTATGTTTATTTTAATTTTGAGCAAAATATTTGTTTTACTTATGAAAATTAATTCTTATAGGGCACACCCCCACCACTCAGCCACTTGACGATGCCGGCAGTCGTCACGAGGGAGGCACGGCCCATGATGGACGTCGCCCGTGCTGGATCTCTGAGTAAATTTATAAGGTTATTACATTCATTATTTAGCCTTCAACTGTGTAATGTGAATATTTTGACATTTCCAATTACAGTTCTAAATTTGAACCTTCCGATGATGTCCGTCATTCTATGGATCTAGTAATGGCACATGTGCCCGGGCCAGTATTGTCTTTCAAAGAATTTCCGATAGGCCTTCGCGATTCATTGTTCGACATGTTCTCAGTAAGTAATTACGTCATTTAATTCAAGTATACTCAGAACTCAATTCACAACAGTATAGTAAATGTGAAACTTATTTTATTTACAGCGGAGTTATCAATTCACGAGTGGACAGTCCCTGGCGCGTTGTCGTAAACAATGGGTGTCTCATGTACAGAAAAATTATAGAAAGAAAGTACATGCGGCTCATAAAAAGGCTAAAAAAAGGCTGGTGGGAGTGAAGACTGACAACTTTGGAAGGAGCGCCGCCCTCTATGGATGAGGAAGGAGGATTGGGACAAAGCATGTGACATATTTGCCTCGCCCGAGTGGATAGAAAAGTCCTGAAAAGCAAAAATAAATAGGGCGTCACAACCGGGCGCAAATTTGCATACGGGTGGGTCCGTCTCTTTCGCGGCTCATAAACAAAAATTGGTAAGTAATGTTTCAATTTATCTTCTTACATTTTATTAATATATATGACATTTTTTTACTATGAATTGTATAACAGGGTATGGAGTTTAATCGAGCTCCGTCGTTCCTCGAGGTGTTCGACAGAACACACAAAAAGAAGGGGACAGATCAATTTGTGAGTGAGAGAGCTCAATCAGTAGCGGTAAGTTTATCTACATATGCAACTTCTACCGTTCATTTAAATCGGATTGATTCATATGAAATTGACTAGTTATTTTATTGAATTTGTAGGAAACATATAGTAGAGCTGTGACAGAGAAGTACGGGGGAGACGCGCAATAGCCGCAGTTCAATCGGACGGAATGGGTGGCAGCAGTTGGCGTACTGAAGAAAGGCCGGCTATATGGTTTTGGGGTGAGCCTGGACTCTAGCGCGGTGATATCATCGTGTGCGAGTTCAAGCTCTGCCCAAACCAGTAGCAGTGCCCTCAATATACCTCCACCTGGCCCCAGTACTTCTGCCAGCGACGTCAGAGACATCGTCCGAACGGAGATCTCTGATTTGCAGCGGAAGATGCACCAGCATCTCTGAGAAGAGATGTCTACCCAGCAGGCAACCATGTTCCAAGCAATCACTAGCCTCCTCTCCCAGGCGGGATTTCTCCCTCCTAGATCCACCACCACAGCACAGGCCCATCATGTGAGTGTTTATTATGTTTTTATTTTGGCAGAATTACTCAATTATAAAAATAATTAATTCATAAACTAAGTTAGTTTTCAAAAGTAACTTAGTTTAGAAGAATTCATAAAATTCTAGGTTCGGGGGTCCAAAATATAAAATACTAGCTTGATCGGCATGCCGATCATTCCAACACGACCTGTGAGATAGACGTGACTTGTGATAGCTGACAGATTCCAAATAGGATATCCGATGTGAACCCGACGCTAAAATAACTGAGTTAGTTTTCAAAAGTAACTTAGTTGAGAAGAATTCAAAAAATTCAGGGTTCGGGGGTCCAAAATGTAAAATATTGGCCTGATCAGCATGCCGATCGTTCAAACAGGACTTGGGAGGTAGACGTGACTTGTGAGAGCTGACGAAATCTAAATCGGATATCCGGTTTGAACTCGACGCTCAAATAACTGTGTTAGGTTTCAAAAGTAACTTGAGCTGAAGAATTTCATAAAATTCGGGGTTCGGGGGTCCAAAATGTAAAATACTAGCCTGATCGGCATGCCGATCATTCCAACACGACTTGGGAGGTAGATGTGACTTGTGAGAGCTGACGGATTCCAAATCGGATATCCGGTTTGAGCCCGACGCCAAAATAACTCAATTTAAAACTAAGTGTGTTTTGAAAAGTAACTTAGAGCTGAAGAATTCATAAAATTCAGGGTTCGGGGGTCCAAAATATAAAATACTGACCTGATCGACTTGCCGATCGTTGCAACATGACTTGGGAGGTAGACGTGAGTTGTGAGAGCTGACAGATTCCAAATCAAAGATCTGATGTCAGCCCGACTCTCAAATAACTAAGTTAGTTTCCAAAACTCACTTAGTTTAGAAGAATTCAGATAATTCGGGGTTCGGGGGTCCAAAGTGTAAAATATTGGCTTGATCGACGTGCCGATCATTCCAACATGACTTGGGAGGTAGACGTGACTTGTGAGAGCTGACGGATTGCAAATCGGTATTCCAGTTTGAGCCCGACGCTCAAATAACTAAGTTAGTTTTCAAAAGTAACTTAGTTTAGAAGAATTCAGAAAATTCGAGATTTGGGGGGCCAAAATGTAAAATAATGGCCTGATCGGCGTGTCGATCGTTCCAACACGACTTGGGAGGTAGACGTGACTTGTGAGAGCTGACGGATTCTAAATCGGTATTCCGGTTTGAGCTCGACGCTAAAATAACTCAATTCAACACTAAGTGTGTTTTCAAAAGTAACTTAGTTTAAAAGAATTCAAAAAATTCATGGTTCAAGGGTCCAAAATGTAAAATATTATCCTGATCGGCCTACCGATCGTTCCAACATGACCTGGGAGATAAAAATGACTTGTGAGAACTGGCGGAATCCAAATCGGATACCCGATTTGGGCCCGGCGCTCAAAAGTGTATTTTGTAAATGTAAATAGTTTAAAATTAAAGAAGTCGGGTCCGGGGGTGTAAAATCTAAAATATCGACCTAATTGGTTTGCCGATTATTCTAACACGACCTGGGAGGTAAAAGTGACTTGTGAGAACTGGCGGGATCCAAATCGGATACTCGGTTTGGGTCCGACGCTCAAAAGTGTATTTTGTAAATGCACTTAGTTAAAAATTAAAGAAGTTAGGTTCGGAGATCTAAAATCTGAAATACCTGTTTGATCGGCGTGGCGATCATTCCAACACGACCTGGGTGATGAACGTGACTTGTCAGAACTGATGGGTTTGAATTCGGATACTCGGTTTGAGCTCGGCGCTCGGAATTGCATTCTCTATATGTAATTAATTTAAAATTTGGGGTGTATAAATTCTATGCAATTATCGATTTGATATTATGTTTGATTTGAATTTATGTTGTAGCAACCCTGGTAAAATAAAAGGAAGATTTCAAGAAAGATTAAGTAAGTAAATGATAAGAACCAAAATGAATAAATAATAAGTCAAATGTAAATAACGCCTCTCAACAAGGCGCGATTTAAATAAGAAACGCCCTCACCTGAGGCGTTAATTCAAAAAGTGACGCCTATACTAAAGGGCGTCAAATTTCAAAAACGTCCAAAATGAATAAAAGGAAAGGGAAAGAAACGCCCTCTTCTTGGGCGCGAATTACAGAAGAAACGGCACAGGTAAAGAGGTCAATTAGAATTAACGCCCTAACCTAAGGCGTTAATTTCATTTGTGTTTCGTTCGAACCAGGAGACTATCCAGGGTAAGTTTTAAGATTGCTACGTGTTCGATTGATTATGGTAAGGACTCTATCAAGGAAACTAGAGTTCTAATCAAATTCTAACTCTAAGGGATTCCTAAAACTCTATAAATACCCTTCTAATCAACCTTGATCGCTATTTTGGCGATCTGCTGCTGCTGTCATCTGTGAAGGACACACGTTTGTTCTTCCTTGTTCCTGCCTTACCTTCGGTTATGTATGATGAAGGAAAATTAATGATCTTCAACTTTTCCTTCTGTAGGAAGTCTGCAGCAAATAGTAACTCTATTGTCGAAGTGAAGAACGGGAGTTCTTCATCAAAATCGTCTTCATCTGTTACAGAGAAAGCTGGGGATTCCTCTACAGACGGAGCATTAGTGAAGTCTGCTTCCGGACCATCAGAGGGGTGTTGAAGTTCTTCTGATTCGGTAGTAGCTGAATACATCGTTCTTCCAGAAAACCCTGTTTAGAACAGAGTTCTCTTCACAACCTTCACGTACACTCACCAAAATCTGATTAATCAGGTAGGTTTTCTCAAGAATTGTAGCCCCAAACCATCTTAATAACATGATGATAATATATGTATTTCATGCACATCGTTTCACTGCGTTTTATGAAGTTTTCTATGAAATATGTAAGAGGCGACTCTGACCAGGGCGCTAATTCAAGAACTGACGCCCGACAGAGGAGGCGTCAATTCCAGATAATTAGTAATTTCTTATGTTAGAAATTGAATATCTATGAAACCATAAATTTAATTTAATGCATGATCATAGATTTGGAATCCTGGTATTTTTCTCGTCCTATCCATATAATTGTTCCCTGCAAATTATTTATCATGAAAATTCGTTACTATTCATATCCTTGGAAAAATATTGTGAATTAACGACCCTCAGTAGGTCGTCTTTTATGAAAGAGACGCCCCTAGCTAGGGCGCGTTTAATCAAAATTACAGAATAAAGAAAATCTCAGCAAAAATAGAAATTTAAATGGACGACTGTTACGGAAGTCGTCAAATGTCAAAATAACGACCCAGTGAAGGGCGTTAATTTACTAAGTAGTGACTTGTGTTAAGACGTTAATTTCCTGTGTACATATATTACGCTGTTTACTGTTAACTGAGGGTTTTATATAAATATATATGTATATATAGGCTCTATATTCCATTCCGTGAGTATAGTCCCACGTTCCACGATGTTTTATCGATTACCCCTCAATTCTCGGTGACATACAAGCTCTCCATTGGACATTCCGATCCTTTGGACTAGCAAGTTAGTCATGGAGACCTCCGTAAGACTCCTCGAGCCTTGGATTCCCTCAAGGCCGACTGAGCAGGTTCTACCATAAAAACCTATTACACTATTTTACCGTGTCACTCTTTAGAAACATGGTATACCGGCCCTCATGATATGCTATGTGGATATCATGGGAATATTCTTAATGGGATGAGGACATCATGCCATTAATATGCTGTTCTTGTGGACCTCAATTCTATATAAAAAGGGGTGACCATCTACGTATGGGCACTTACTTGATATGGTACCCGATTGGGGAACCAATTCCACCCAATTTTATGATACGCGTGTTTATACCGTTATTATCGTTCTTCTACATCAAGTTCATATTTTTGAACTCTATTCCCTCAAGATCTATCTTGAATATCCATAAACTTTTTCATTCCATATTGGCTATACACAAAAGTGGATGTCAAAACACATGATCCATGCCTGCGTATATAGGGCCCGATCTGGTCCTGGGAGGAGCACCCGAAAGTACTTGTGCCCATGGGAGTTGAATGATCACGGTATGGCATTGTACCGAAGTGCATGACTAGCTTGATTGGACATTCCACAAATCTTGTACTTGATTCGTACTTGACATGACTTGCGTGACCCGAAAAAGGGTATTTATATACTTGCTTGCTTGGAATGTGATAGCCAAAACTTTCAACATGACATTATGGATACACTTGCTTGAACATATGGACATCTACTTGATACTAGTACTTGAAAGTTCATGAATAGTTCACCTTGTTATCTTGTTGATATACTCTCTATCTTGTCGTTTTACGCGAGCATGCATAGCTTATTGTATTCATGGGAAAAAATGTAATTACTTAAACCCATTGCTAGTTCTTGAGATATAATTTTCCTACTGAGCGTTCGCTCACTCAGTGTTTCCTTATTTTCAGGTAAGTCCGATGATGAGACTCAATCGGATGGGGAAGTTCAAGAGTGAAGAGATTAGAGCTCTCCGTCTATCCAAGCGTCTACTAGTCTTATCTTTCAAATTTCTTAAGTCAATCATTGTACTTTTCCTTTTATTGGGTCATAGCACTTTCATTAAGTGAATTGTAATAGAAGTACTTTGAGGTTGTGATTGAATAAAGGATTGGGTTATCTTTACTCTTGCGCATCTCTGATTTTGTGTCGAATACACTGATACTCTGATTGACATGATCGATATAAACTCGTCACACGTCTCCGGGTATCTTCCGCGCTAGGGGCGTGACATATGCAATCTAATAAAATATTTAATTTATCTTTGAATGTTATTATTTTTTTAATATAGGAGGATCCTTCTGCGAGCGGCAACAGAGGAGATGAGCAGGGCGGGGAGGATGAGGATATGGATGATCTGGAGGATGATATTTGTTGAGTTTATTACGTGTTTTATTTTCTGTACGTTGATTTGATTGTGATATTTGATGTAATTTTAATTTTGGTTTCATTGTGATATTTGATGTATTTTTTATTATTAAACATGTTTTTTATTAAATTTTTAATTTTTTTAAAAAAATTAATAAAAGTATTTCGGACGAATTTTTAGACGGATTCGTTAGAAATTTGCGACGGTAATAGAGACGAGCCCTTTCCCGTCTGAAATTCATATTTTTTATATAAAATTTTTATAAAGTTTCAGACTGATGCTACAAAGGATCCGTCTGAACGGTGCGACGGCATTAAGGACGGAATAGTCTGTCTGAATATTTAGACGGATGTAGGGACGCTATTTCAGACGGACATGTCGTCTAAAATTTAAGACGGATTTGGGGACGCTATTTCAGACGGAATATTTGAGACAGTATTTCAGACGGATAATATCCGTCGGAAATTTAAGACGGAATTTCGGACAGAACATCATCTGTCTGAAAGTTGTGACCAGGAATATAAGACGGTCTGTTTCCGTCCCAAATCCGTATGTAAGCCGTCGCTAACCGATTTTCAGACGGTGTTGCGACGGATTGGCGACGGAATGAGGCCGTCGCAAACCCCGCCTTTTAGTGTAGTGATAGGCTCTACACGCTGGACTTAGCTTCTGTCTGTTGCAGACAGAAGGCGGTCTTGCAGAGACCGCTACCTGCAAGTAGCGATCTTCGACCAACCACATTATGGTTTCTATAACCAGATCAACCCTTGTTTATTTCCATTATATAAATAAACTTATGCATGCCTTACCTTATTTGTTATATTTCTCGATCATGGCATGATTGATACTCCATGTTAGCATGCTTAAAAACTTATTTTTCATGTGTGTTAATTTCATGCCAAAACTTTACAGTTTTGTATTTAAAGGAAATTTCCATGACTTAAGTTCACTTTGATTCATGCTTTGACACGTTCCTTTCTCACATTATTTCTATTTTATTACTTCACATATAGCCCGTACTCCGGTGCGACGCTATTACATCACTTGCACTCGATAGGAGCACCTCTTGGACTTGAGAGCCTCTCCGTCGGATATTCCTTCTACCAGACTAGGTGATCTTGTTTCAAGGCCTCCGTAAGACTCCGTGAGCCTTGGATTCCCACTACAACGCCGAGTTGGTTGTACCCTAAACACCCTAAAGTCTAGAGAGCACTTCATGAATTTTGCATTTTCTATGGACTGACTTGAACGGGGACATCAGATGACCGTTTCTTTCAGATAGCGGTCCTGGCTTGACCACGTTCTACCAGCTTGTTCATTGCTTCGACCCAGTTCCTTCATGCGTCGACTCATCTTTGGTGCCCCGTCAGATAACGGTTCTCACTTGACCTCTACCTCCTGATAACAGTCCTGATTTGACTGCATTCTGTCTAAATGCTGTCCAACCCGTGGTTTGACGCAAGGGTTGATTATACTCTGTTCCTAGATGGTCTTCTATTTATCTGGAACTCAAACCTTATTCATTAAGTCATTAATGAACTATGAAACTATGGAAATGCACTGCTATGCTGTCGGAATTCCTCCGCAGCGTAATGTCCAAAGAATTCATCCTTGATCTCATGATTTCATCTTGGTACATTCTTACCTTGGTTATTGTTGCCATGAAACTATTGTTTGAACTTGACATTATTGGCCTACCTTTATTTCTCGTGGAAGTAGCTTGATTTATAACTTGAAGATGCAATAGTGGGCACGCTAGCCCCCTCGACAGATGGCCAGAAACATGCTATAAACCATGGGGTATGATTGCACTGGGAGTATTTTTTTTATAAACGGGTGAAATCCACGAGGCTATCTTATGAAATTACATGCTTGCTTGTCACATGGCTTTCTAGTGCCTAGTGATAAGTGTGTATTTTTCCATCTTAATTCATGTTATTTACATTATTTATGAGCTTTAATAATAATAAATATGCACTTATCACACTTACTTTTAATTTAGAGTAAAATAATTAATTTTCTGGAATTAAATAATTTTAATAAAGATATTTCCTTATTTAACAAGCATTCAAAACAATAAAAATAAGAAAAATAAGAAAATACAATGTATGTTGAAATGGGCCAAAAGCCCAAGAATTTGTTCAATAAGAATAAAAATAATAAAATAAAAATAAATAAATTTATTTGATATTTTTAGGCCTTAATAAGCTATATACATAATATATACCTATATACATATCTATATATAAATATTATAAAAATAAAATAAAAAATATAATTTTGGACTTGTTCCATAATGAAAAGAAAATAAAAAGAAAAAAAAATAAATTTATTAGATATTTTTTAGGATTTTTATGAGCTATATAGATCACATATAACTATATATGTAATATATATATATATATATATATATATATATATATATATATATATATATATATATATATATATATATAATATGCAGGTGGAGCACGCGGCGGCACGCGGGCGGCCGGCGCACGGAGTCACGCGGGCGGGCGCACAGATGCGCGAAGAAGGCGCATGTCGGCCGGGCGCAAAGCGCCACGCGGCCGACACGCGGCGGCCAGGAGGGCGGGCGGCACACACGCGGCCCACGCGGGCCGCGTCTCACGCGGTGTCGGCTGGTCGGCGCGACGCGCCGAGGAGAGAGAAAGAGAGAGAAAGAAGGAGAAAATAGGCTAGAAAAATGCCAGAAAAATTCCAAAAAAATTAGAAAAAACAGCAAAGTGTGCAGCACATGTCAGCCCATCATTTTGGGTCAAATAGAGCAGCAATTATGTGTTCATATTAGCATGGGTGTTCACATGAAGAGAAGGGGGTGTTGTGTATTCTATATAAAGGGGTTCATTTGTAATGAAAAAAAAAGGTGGTGAAGAGAGGAGAGCCAAGTGTTGTAAGCTAGGGATTGATCAAATTTGTAAGTGTTCTTCAAGTTTTTGCTTTGTGGCTTTGGTAGGGATAGATTTTGAGAGCTTTTATGTTTAAGTGTTGAAGTTTGTGTTAAGTTTGTATTGAAGAATTTCATTGTACTCTTAGCCATTTCGGCTTTTCATAATCAATTTACAAGCTTGTGTGATCTTCATTTCAATTTATTGTCTTCATGAAAGTTGTTCATCTTTAAGTGTTCTTCATCTGTTCTTTTCATCATTTCCTTTAATTCATTCTAGTTTAAAAGTTATTTTCTGTGTTTCTAAGTGCTGTCCTGTGTATGTACTGTTCATCCGAAGTGATAGTCTCCACCAATCTTCTATTTTGAAGCCTTTACAGTCATAATTTTATTCTGAGTTCTTAATAAAAGTTGTTCCTCTCTTATAGATCTAACTTTTGTTCTTCTTACACTTCGTCAAATTCTTCTTTGTTTGAGCTCTAGAATTAATTCTTTACTGTTCTATTTTTCTATCAGTTACTGTTCACCAGCAGCAATAGATCTTGATTTTTTAAGTTTTTCATTGTCTTCCTTTCGTTTTCTGTTTCTATGTTCTTCATAAAACTTCTTCATCTTTCAATTCTCTACAACTTTCATGTATTCGACATTTTCTAGTTCCCTCTAGATTCTAAGTTATTCTATTTCTTCCAAACCCTTATTTTCAATAGAATTCTGTTTTGTTTTCAATTTCTAAGGCAGTCTAAAGTCAATTCTCTTGATCTTTAAATCTTAACAACTCAAGGTTTTCAACTTTCAAATCTACTTCTCCCTGTGGATTCGACTCGGTCTCACCACTTAACTATTCCATTTATTTAATTTGTGGGCCGGATATTTAAATTTGATAGTGGGGGCGTATTAACGACGTGCGTTTCCGCGCATCAAATTTTGGCGCCGTTGCCGGGGAGAGTTTGAATTTGAAGTTGATAACTTTGTATTTTCTTTTGTATATATATTGGTGCTCACTCTTATTTTTGCCGAAAAATAAAAGGATCAACAAAAGAAAAAAAATAGTAATATTTGAAAAATGTCAAAAAATATTGTGTCTCCCCGAGGTAAGTCTTCTTTATCTTCTACTCTTATTATTTTTTATTTACGAAATAAAGAACGTGGGAATACGATTAAGGTTAGTACTCTTACCCTCTTTCCATATATTTAGTTTCTTTATTTTTACTTTCAATATGTAATTAATTTTCATGCTTAGAAATGTTCTTAAAAAATAAAAAAATAGAAGAAATAAAACATATGGTGGATTAGCTCAGTTCACTAAAAAAAAAATAAAAAAAAAGTATAACGTGGTCTCACTATCATCTTTGAAACTGGTGTCTAAGGCTAGAGGTCAACGGCAAACGCTATAAGCGGGAAAGTGGTTACTTAATTAGGACCTTGTGAAAGCAAGGGGAGCCTCCCACTTCCACACCTGTTACCTGGCCGGTGGATAAGTTTGATGGTGAATCTAAGTTGGACTTTGTTTGAGAATTCGTTTGTATAAAAACAAAAATAAAAAAAGAAGAAAAAAAATAAAATATACAAAAAATGGTGAGAGCATAAATTTTAATCTATGGATTGGGCACATAAGTTAGACAAGTTTGCCCATTTGGCTCATAAAATTGATCAATTTCTAGCCATGGATCAAACTCACTTCATACCACCTAGTCACCATGATAATAATCACATGTGGGCTAACTCGGCCCATTATGGCGGTGGTTGCCCAAATCCACACTCATTTCTCACCCAAAACAACCCGACCTCTTATGACAGTCCATATTCGTGGTCGGCCCAAAATGAGACCCCGTCACCTATGATGGCCCAGTTTCCATCGTTTACCCAGGACCATGTTCCAACCACTCAGTTTGGGGGCCATGATCTACCTTTCCTCCCAGAGCAAGCCCAATATGATCAACAGTTTTTTCAGCCCGATTATGAATCACCTTTAGATACTTATACCTCTAGCTGGGAAAATCAACCAACAATCTCTTGGATGGACCAAGCAAGACAAACCCAATTGTCTCCAGAACTCTCCACACCTTATTTTGACCCATGTCCAAATAACTTTAATTCTGGTTGGAGAGATCAACATGATTCTTTTTGGGAGTCTTATCAGGATCTAGGCCAAAGTCCTCAAGAACAAGATTTTCCAAATTGGGAACCATACCCACATGATTCTTACGATCAACCCTATTATGGAGGACATCCCATACACTCTCCACCATCTCATTCTCGAACTGAGTGCCCTTCAAACTACTATCCATCTCAATCTGACTTTCAACCGACTTTGCATAAGGAGGAGATGTTTGATCAATTGACACGGCTCTTCCAGACTCAACAACAAGCCTTCCAGGAACAACTGCAAAACTTTGAGGCCCATGTGAGCCGGGTTGCTAAAAACATCATAGAAATGGAAGTCGATCCAATGCCTAGCAACTCCACTACAAGTCTTGAGGATCACCTTCCTAGATTTGATAACACTCAAAGTCCATATGATCAATCTATAATTCCCCAGTCTAACACTTATATCCCTTTTGATCTTGAGAGAATAATGGGGGAGTTTTATGATGAGGACTTAAAGGAAGAGCAGCCTAAGAATTGTGAAGAGGATTATGATGATCTTGAGTCGGGAGGAGAAGAAGAGGAAGATGATTTGCCCGTCAATGATCAAATTACATTACTTTCCCTTCCTGAATTTGAGAAGTCCTCTTTTCAAGAGAATGACGAAGAAAATGTGAGTGTGGAGAGAGAACTGAGTGTGGCCATAAGCCATTCTTCTTTGGTAATTGAGGAACCGGGTGCTCCACTTGAAATTTACTCTGATTGGGTATCCATTGATTTTGAGGAGGATGTGGATCTTTTACCCATCTCTGACCTTGGTGAATCCACAATCATTCCAAATATTTTACAACTCGCCAAATGGTCGGATCCATCAGACTCTTATGAGAATCTGTGTGTTAAGGAACACACTGATTTCATTCCTAATCCTCCTTATCTCCTTGACACTGGCCATGTGGTGGATTCTCCCAAACTTCATAACACTCTCATCCTCTCTCACTTGAACGATACGCAAGTAACTCCTAAGAGTAAGGATGAAGAAGAAAAGCTATGGGAGAGTAAGGTCCGCATTGATGTGTTTAACACTTATAAAGACCTTCAGTATACAGAGGAATATTTTATAATTGAAGATATGATAATTCCTCCACCATTCTCTGACCGAGGGGGTCCATCCAAATTCCTAGACCCACCTTGGCATGCTTCTAGCCCACATGCACATACATATAATCTTTTCCTCCAATGGTACAAGGGCTGGAGTTTATCAGAGGATAAGATCATTTGGTGGCTCATTCTGAATGCCACCCGTTGGTTAGTGAGCTACATTGCGTCTGGCTGAAGACGTTAAATTTAGCGCCTTTTGGGAGGCAGCCCAACGTTTTCATAGTTTGGTGTGCTAATAAATGGCCTTTTGGGAGACAACTCAAGTTTTTTATTGTGGTTTTGTGTTTTTATTTTGCAGGTTTGAATAAAGGATAAGTTGGGGGGGAGAGAGCTGATTGCTTCCTCTGTTTCTCCGATTTTCCAAGCCAAAGTACCGCCTCTCAAACGCCAAAGCCGTCGAAGTACACATCAGGTTGTCCCGTTCTTTCACAAACTATCATGTTTACATTGTTCATTATTCCATATTGTTCATGCCATTGAGGACAATGTCATTTAAGTTGGGGGGACGGAAATCATATTATCCTATACAACCTTGTTTCGCCTCCAAATTTAATTTTTTTTCCTAAATCCAAAATAACACCCAATTAAGTTTTCTTGATTTATGCTCTCATGAAAAGTAATTCTGGAATGGAAAAGATTAGGGAGAAGGATGATGGAACATTTATCTAATCGAGCCATGGAAAACTGATCTAAGAATCTTTTTAAAGTTCATGTGCACTTTAGAAAAAAGAAAATCACTTTGCACGCTAATGAAACAAGTAGGACACGCCTCCTACTATTTTGGATATAATGTCTGATATTCTACACGTTTTGAAGAAGAGATCTTTTAGAAGCTTTCTGCCATGTTATCTATTGAAAAATAAAATTTTGAAAAAAAATACCATGAAAAATGCTCCGATTCTGAGTAACCGGGCCTGCTTCACTTAAGACGTGTTGAGGTTCGCGTCAAAAGGAAAATGGAACTTTGATCTGTGTAACCGGGCATACTTCACCTAAGACGTGTTGAGGTTCGCGTAAAACAGTGAAGGGTAGTGCAACATCATGTGTGTAAAGAAAACAAAAAAGAAAAGAAAAGAAAAGAAAAAATATAGATCCCAAAAAGGGACAAAGTAATAAGGCAGACAAAAAAAGCTATTATTCTTAATGCTCTGATTAAGAAGTGCAGAATTGAAAGGTATTTGTTCGGAATAACAACTGGAGGACGCAATTGTCTCTACTGTGAATTTAGTATTACACATGTACAAGTGCTACTGAATTTGATTAGAATTCTTGATCATGTACCTGAATTTCCTACATAAGGCTAGTATGAGATAATGATTCCAGATTCCTAATCTCTAGTAGATTCTATGAACGATGATCTAGAAATGAAGCATGAATATTTTAAACTCTTGTTAGTCTTTACATTTTGATATTATTTGCATTGCTAAGGGACTAGCAATGAGTAAGTTGGGGGGTGTGATAAGTATGTATTTTTCCATCTTAATTCATGTTATTTACATTATTTATGGACTTTAATAATAATAAATATGCACTTATCACACTTGCTTTTAATTTAGAGTAAAATAATTAATTTTCTAGAATTAAATAATTTTAATAAAGATATTTCCTTATTTAACAAGCATTCAAAACAATAAAAATAAGAAAAACAAGAAAATACAATGTATGTTGAAATGGGCCAAAAGCCCAAGAATTTGTTCAATAAGAATAAAAACAATAAAATAAAAAAAATAAATTTATTTGATATTTTTTAGGCCTTAATAAGCTATATACATAATATATACCTATATACATATTTATATATATATATTATAAAAATAAATTTAAAAAATATAATTTTGGACTTGTTCCAAAATGGAAAGAAAATAAAAAGAAAAATAATAAATTTATTAGATATTTTTTAGGATTTTTATGAGCTATATACATCACATATAACTATATATGTAATATATATATATATATATAATATATGCAGGTGGCGCACGCGGCGGCACGCGGGCGGCCTGTGCACGGAGTCAAGCGGGCGGGTGCACAGACTCGCAGAAGAAGGCGCGTGTCGGCCCGGCGCAAAGCGCCACGCGGCCGACACGCGGCGGCCAGGCGGGCGGGCGGCACACACGCGGCCCACGCGGGCCGCGTCTCACGCGGTGTCGGTCGGTCGGCGCGACGCGCCGAGGAGAGAGAAAGAGAGAGAAAGAAGGAGAAAATGGGCTAGAAAAATGCCAGAAAAATTTCGAAAAAATCAGAAAAAATAGCAAAGTGTGCAGCACATGTCAGCCCATCATTTTGGGTCAAATAGAGCAGCAATTATGTGTTCATATTAGCATGGATGTTCACATGAAGAGAAGGGGGTGTTGTGTATTCTATATAAAGGGGTTCATTTGTAATGAAAAAAAAGGTGGTGAAGAGAGGAGAGCCAAGTGTTGTAAGATAGGGATTGATCAAATTTGTAAATGTTCTTCAAGTTTTTGCTTTGTGACTTTGGTAGGGATAGGTTTTGAGAGCTTTTATGTTTAAGTGTTGAAGTTTGTGTTAAGTTTGTATTGAAGAATTTCATTGTACTCTTAGCCATTTCGGCTTTTCAAAATCAATTTACAAGCTTGTGTGATCTTCATTTCAATTTATTGTCTTCATGAAAGTTGTTCATCTTTAAGTGTTCTTCAATTGTTCTTTTCATCATTTCCTTTAATTCATTCTAGTTTAAAAGTTATTCTCTGTGTTTCTAA
Organism: Amorphophallus konjac; assembly: GCA_022559845.1. Taxonomy (NCBI): domain Eukaryota; kingdom Viridiplantae; phylum Streptophyta; class Magnoliopsida; order Alismatales; family Araceae; genus Amorphophallus; species Amorphophallus konjac. The sequence goes on along the minus strand of CM040125.1, from coordinate 164,649,671 downwards.
GTGTTATCCTGTGTATGTACTGTTCATCCGAAGTGATAGTCTCCACCAATCTTCCATTTTGAAGCCTTTACAGTCATAATTTTATTCTGAGTTCTTCATAAACGTTGTTCCTCTCTTATAGATCTAACTTTTGTTCTTCTTACACTTCGTCCAATTCTTCTTTGTTTGAGCTCTAGAATTAATTCTTTACTGTTCTATTTTTCTATCAGTTACTGTTCACCAGCAGCAATAGATCTTGATTTTTTAAGTTTTTCATTATCTTCCTTTCGTTTTCTGTTTCTGTGTTCTTCATAAAACTTATTCATCTTTCAATTCTCTACAACTTTTATGTATTCCACATTTTCTAGTTCCCTCTAGATTTTAAGTTATTCTATTTCTTCCAAACCCTTATTTTCAATAGAATTCTGTTTTGTTTAAATTTCTAAGGCGGTCTAAAGTCAATTCTCTTGATCTTTAAATCTTAACAACTCAAGGTTTTCAACTTTCAAATCTACTTCTCCCTGTGGATTCGACTCGGTCTCACCACTTAACTATTCCATTTATTTAATTTGTGGGCCGGATATTTAAATTTGATAGTGGGGGCGTATTAACGACGTGCGTTTCCGCGCATCACCTAGCCTTTGCAAGGTTATGAAAAGTACATTCTCGTTACATGCTAGTACATTCTCGTTATTGAAAGGTCACATTATAATCTTGCTTGATCATGCTCGTGGTTACATTGAAATCTCATATCTCTACACTTATCTTGTTACTTGTTATTACCTTGGTTTTATCGTATTTCCTTTATCTTACGTTCTAGAGCTAAAATGTTAATTATGTAAACTTTGCCATCATGTTGATGCGAAGATACCTACTAGGCGAGTGCGGTCATTCCCTACTTTTCTAATTTTTTCAAGAAATTCTTGCGAGTTGGAGTCGGACTTTTCAAGTGGTGAGTCCGAGAGCGAATGAAGAATGAGCGGAGCCTTATATTGCCATGAGTTGTTTATGTTAGTTAAAAGTTGTGTCCATGTAATTTTCCTTTTATTGAGTCTAGTGAACTATTATGTTGGAAGAAGTCGAGTGTCATTGTAAACTTTTGATTATTATTCAATAAAGTGGAGTTTCATTATATGTTGTGTTCACTCTTTTATGTGTGAATGTTGGGCTCTGATTGCCATTCTCGCTTGAAGTTTTATTTGCCGGCTGTTCACATTTCCGACTTAATTCCGCTGCATATCTCGAGGCGTGACAGTTAAGTTGGTATCAGAGCCTAGGCTTAACTAAGTCCTAAGAAAATGTCAAGTCATAGGTTAAGTCCAAGGTTTAAGGACCCATACCTATGAATTAGGGAAGAAACTTCCGAACCCATGTGAGATTGGGTAGAGCCCGGGATAAGATAGTTATCTAGAAATTAATCTATAGGTTACCCCTACCAATTCCCAAGAAAATGATAAATTGTTTATTTTATCAGGAACCTTGCTTTCCAAATGGCCGCTAATCGTGCGAATTGGGAAGCGATGGAACAAACCGTCTAGGGTTTCACCCAGGCCCTACAAACAGTAGCACAAGCAGGCGTGCGAGCTGGCGTGAGAGATCTTCATTGGAATTCCGGAGTATGAACCCTCCACGGTTCTCGGGATCGTCCAACCCGGATGAAACAGAAAATTGGATCGATGAAATGGATCATGTTGTGTCTCTTAGGCACAAGCATGTGCTATGTTACTTTGATGATAGCAATGCTATTTGGTTTTGATGATAGCAAGACAGTGAGTGCATTTGAGTGCATTTGATATTGTATTTTGATGATAGCAATGTTATTGTGCATTGATGATTGCAATAAACAAAGTACATTTCTATGCATTCTTATTCTTGAGCATTCTGCATATTGATAGCAACATGAATGATGATGTTTAGCATTGATGGCATTTGCTCTTTATATATGTGCATTGCATTATGTCAGATATCATGTCTCTGCATATATCATGTCTGGGTAGCAAAGTCTATACACTGGATTGTGTATTTGTGCATCATGCAAGTCTATACATTGGACTCTCGTTCAAGTCTATACACTTGCTTATTCTTCAAGTCTGTACAGCCGTTTGATTTGGATTTCATGTCTAGACATTGCACTGTAGCATCCATTGTCTTCGTGTTGTGTTTACGTCTTCGTGTTAATTTTGTGTTCAAGTCTTCATGATTGTTTTTGTATTTCTATCTTCGAGTCATCTTTTCGCTGGGTCTTTAAGTCTGTCTAGGTTCAAGTGTCGTTTCACTTCGCGTCGTTCTCCGTGCTGTCTGTCATCTCGTGGTGTTTTTCATAATTGTGTCTTCGCGTTATCTTGTGTATCTGGTCTTCGTGTTGTGTTCGTGTCATTCCCTCTATTATGTCTTCGTGTCACTTACTGTAGTTCTTCGTATTGTTTCAGTGTCTACGTCGTCGTGTTACCCCGTGTCAACTACTGTTCTTGACTTCGTGTCAAATCACTGTTCTGTCTTCGTGTTGTTCCTACACTCTGTGTCGATTTCATCTTTTGTCTTTGTCTTGTGTTTTCATAACCTCGTGTTAGTGTTTCTGTCATGTTTCCACACTTCGTGTCGTTCATGTTTCGTAACCACACTTCGTGTTGGTTACTGTCGCTCTTATGACTTTGTGTCGTGTCTCCCAAACCTCGTGTCATTTTTCACTCCGTGTCTATTTCAGTTTTCGTCTTCGTGTTGTTTTCAACTCGTGACGGTCTCTATTATCTGTCTCCATGTCGTACTCACTCCGTGTCGTTTTTGTTCCACTGCGTGCACAACATCTCAGCACCTCGTGTTGCTTCCTGTTTCTCTTCGTGTCGTTTTCCGTTTTGTGTTCTTCGTGTCGTTCTTACTTTGAGTCGTTTTCTTTGTTATTTCCGTCTTCGTGTCGTTTCTGTTTTCATGAATTCGTGTCATCTTCATTGTCTTCGTGCTATTTTCACCGCGTGTCGATTACTGTTTCATCTAGTATTATTTTTCCACTTAGTGTCGTTTCCGAATTATCTCTTCGTGTTGTTCTTCCTAGACATCGTGTCTTTCGTGTGTTGAAACCACACTTACTGTTGGTTTCTGTTTACCTCCATGTTGTCCTCATGTCGTTCTCATTACTGGTTATTATATCATGTCGTTTTACTTCGTGCTACAGTCACCATAGTGTTCTTCGTGTCGTTCTTCTGGTTACCTCGTGTTGTTTTATAACCTTACTTCGTGTTGTTCTCAGTGCATCTAGTATTTTTATTACATACTTCGTGCAGCTTTAGTTCCTATGGCCCTCAGCTTTAATGATTTTCATCTCCTTGCAGATCCGAGGAAGAACATTCCACACACTTGGGCAGCACGTGATCCGAGGCTGGAATGAAGCCTGCTGGGGGACTGCCACGTGGACCGAATTCTTAGGGCTGGAAATGTGGAGGTCACACGTCGTGGCTGATGCTACTGCTGCTGCTATATATATGAGACCTTCGTCCACAGATGAAGGTGATCGAGTTGGCAAGAAGAAAAGTCTATACAGAGAGCCACGATCCAGATAGAAAAAGAAAAGAGAAAGAAGAAGAGCAGAAGGAGAAGAAGAGGGAGAGATAGTGCTCGTGTGAAGAGAGTAGAAAGAGTGAAGAAGAAGAAGTGCAGCAGAGAGTGAGAGAGTAGGAGAGCAGAAGAAAGAGAAAGAGAGAGATAGAAGTGTGAGCCGAAGAGTATAGAGGAGCAGAGATCGAGAGAGTGAAAGAGAAGAAGAAGAAGAGAAGAGAAGAGGAAGAAAAGCTTCCTGAAGATCTGTCTACTGGACCTTGGATCAAATCCAGGCCAGTCAACTCCGTTGAGAGCCACATTGTGCATTTCATCTTTCAGCTTTCTGTTTTGCTGAAGTCATTTTTGTTTATTGCTTTTTTCTTTGTTTTCTGGTTTGCTGTGTTTCCGATACTCTGTAGAGAGGTCGGGGTTCCTCCTGTTAGTTCAGGAGAAGGGAGATTGATACCTCCGGTTGCAAGCAGCAGGTGGGCTGCTTGTGGGTTCCCTCCGGGTTGGAGGAAGGGAGATTTATCTCCGGTTGTGCTTCCCTCTGGGGTTCAGAGGAAGAGAGACTTGGGTCTCTAGGTTTCCCTCCGGGTTGGAGGAAGGGAGACTTGTCTCCGGTTCTGGTCTTGTGGATTCAAGTTCAGGGGTTCCCTCCAGGTCTGGAGGAAGAGAGACCGTGTGTCTCTGGTTTGCTAGTGACTGGTGTCACTAGTGGTTCCCTCCGGTTGGGAGGAAGAGGGGAGGTTGTTCCCCTGGTCAAGCTGTTTGGCAGCGTTTGTTGCAGACTGAGTCTGCTGTTTCTAGCGTGAGCTAGTGGAAGCCACACTCGGTTTGAGTGTGGGGTGGATGTAGGTCTGAAGGACCGAACCACCTAAAAACCCCTTGTGCATTGTGGTTTGATTTGTTCATTTGTGCTTCCGCTAGATGAATGCATAGGGGCACTCCATGTGTTTGCTAACTGGTAGAACTGAATAGTTGATTAGCTTTCAGATTTGGTAAATCTGTCTAGTTAGCATCATAGTTCTAGGTTGGGCGAAATTTTATATTGAGTGAAAGTCTTGTTAGTATTCTAGTTTTAAATTGGGTGAAAGTTTTAAAGGGTTATATTCATTCACCCCCCCTCTGAATACTACATCGAACCCAACAGATCATATCTTTAACGTTATGCAATGTGCGGACTAGGAGAAGGTCCTACTTGCCACTTTCCAACTCAATAAAGATGCATGTACGTAGTGGAAAGCCACCTTGGCTCATCTACACAGTGCTCAACTAACCTGGGAGGAGTTACTCGAGCTCTTCCGCAAAAAGTACTTCTCGGAGTATGTCCAGGAGAAGAAGGCAGCTGAATTTGCCGCTCTAAGGCAAAGGATGATGTCCGTGACCGAGTATGAGCTACAATTCTCAAGACTAGCACCATATGCTCTACATCTTATCAGCATGGAGCTATTGAAGGCCAATAGATTCATGGATGGGTTAAGGCCGGTGTTTGTCCAACAACTTGGCTCACAAAATATCCGAACCTATTTAGAGATGGTGCATAGAGCTCATTTATGCGAAAGGACCCTTGAAAAAGTAGAGAAATTCAAGGGGAAGGATGAAGAATCTAGCCGTGAACATGAGAAGAGAGGAAGGAAAGAAAAAAAGTTTAGCATCACAGAGACTTACAAATCCTGTGACAATAAGAAGAGGTCACATAATGGTAACGGGAACGGCAAGAACAAGCGTGTAACACACGAGAATTTTCTAGGAATTTTTCAAGATTAAAATATAATTACTAAGTAATTTAAGAGGCTTAATGGGCTATTAAGAAGAACTAAGGATTTATTTAATCCATTTAAAAGCCCTATATCAACTAAAGGGCTAAGCCCAACTCAAATAGGCCCAAAGACCCAAATCTAAGACTTTTAGACCCAAATCCATTAATAGAAACATAAATTAGGTAATTTATAGATTTAAAAAGATATATATAAACCAATTAGGGGAATAAATGAGAGATAATAAAAAATCCAAATTTTTCAGATTAAGCGCTGCCTGGCAGTCTATCACGAGACCGCCAAGCACACCCTAGAGGTCTGGCTATGACCGCTAAGCGACCCCAGTTCTGTGAATCGTAGAAATGTGAAAAGCTTCGATCTTTGACGACCAAATCACCTTAGATCGAAGCTACCTGGCTTGGAAGACTCTCTAGAACTCTCTAGGGATTAACTCTACTCTAATTTAGGACTCTAGGTTCGATCTAATCCCTTAAACCCTAGGTGAATCCGATAAATAGACCCTAACTTCGACTCATGCGAACCTTAATGTTGGCTCGCGTATTTCGAAGGTAAGGAAACCCTATCTCAGGTTGGTTCTTTAAAACTTTATGTTCTTCTTAGTTTTATCTAACACACTTCCAATTTTCGTGCTAGAAGACCCAGCTGTTGGAGAGATAGAGCATCTGAAAGTTGCTGGTTCTCTACAGTCTGCACAGGAACCAGTGTGATGGCCCAGTAAAGATTAGAAAAATAGAAGCCCAAATCGAGGTATTTAGAAATTGGTCCTTTAGAACTTTCTGTTCCCCTTCGTATCTTCTACTTACCCTCCAATTTTCGTAGATTTAGGTCAAGAGGATCGGGAGATTGAGAGACGAGAAGTCACTGGTTTGGCACAGGACGTGTAAGAACTAGGGCCTACTTCCAGTCAAAAATCTAAAATCTAGAGATCGAATCAAAGGTAGGTTATCTCATGAAAAGGCTAAATTAATGTGTTCAGAACAAAAGTCCTCTGTTACCTCCTATTTTCATTGATTGTACATGATGAATTTGAGGTTTTATTATGACTGCGCATATAGGGTTAACATAGCATGCATGAACCATGGCCTTAATAAGAAATTGATAATTTTGGCTTATTTCACTCAAACCCATGCATCTCCATGTTTTAATATAGTTGCATCAGGCCTTATTTACCTACTGGTATATTTTTCTATACACATATTTGCCTTAGATTTGGCCTGCTCTTCGGGTTTTGTGTTGTTTGCCACAGACAGAAAGAAACAAACTTTCTGTGACCGCCAAAGATACCTAGCGGCCTTGTGACAGACCGCTAAGCCCTGGTAAGCGACAATCCTCTGGCCGCTAATCGATTTCTATAATATGCACTTTGTTAACTCTAAACAGATGGCAGATTGACTCTATTGACTATATGTTAAGCCTAGTTAATGAGGTCTTATTCCTAGTTTTGACTTTACATTCACAATATTGGTTATATTATGCACCATCCCTGATAGATTGCATGTCTTACAAGATTTAAATGCTTATTTTAAACTTATGTTACTTTCATACCAAAACATATACTCTTGTATTAATGATCATAATTTCATAAGATTCATGGACTTTGTAGTGACGTTTTGATCGATGTCTTTCACGATCTCACTCTCACCTTGAGTTTTCATAAGTACATGGTGCATACCCCGGTGCGTAGCCATTAGATACACTTTGCACTTAAGCACACAATCTTGAACTTTTGATCTTCTCCCTTGGATATTCCTTCCACCAGACTAGGTGATCTTATTTCAAGGTCTCCATAAGACTCCGCGAGTCTGGGATTCCCAGTAGGACGCCGAGCTGGTTGTACCCTCAAAACTCAAATGTCTAGAGAGCACTTTATCGGAGTTTTCTAAAGTTCTGGACCTTGGCGACCCTCTAGAGACCGCCAGAGCCTGGTAGCGACCATTTACCTGACCGCCAAGGATGCCTAGCGGCCCTGCCTTGACTGCATGGTTCCAGTTCATTCGTTTCATCAACTCTGTCGTTAAACTGTCCAGTCGTGACCGCATAGATTCACATACTATCCAATCATGACCGCAACTATCTTCAGTTTTCTTAACCCAGGGTTTGACCCACGGGTTGATTTTTCTATGATCCTAGATGGTCTATTGATTGTCTAGAATCTCACACCTTATTCCAAAGCTACCTAATGAATTATGGAAATTAAAGAATATGCCGTTATGCTGCCGAATTTTTTCCATGGCATAACCTTGTTCTAAATCAATCTTTGAACTCTTATGTTATTAACTGAAGCATTCTTACCTTGATATTTGTTATCATGAAACTATAGTTGAACTTGTTCATTATTGGCCTACATTATTGATATTTCTTGTGAAAGTAGCTTGATTTATAACTTGAAGATGCAAGAGCGAGCATAGACATTATCCAAGGGCTCCACTCTAGTCCCCTCGGTAGATAGCTGGAAACATACTATAAACCATGGGGTATGATGAACACTGGCGTCGCATTGCACCAGGAGTACTTTTTTATAAATGAGTGAAGATCCACGAGGCAATCTAGTGAAATTACATTCTTGCATGTTAAGTGACTTTCTAATGCATAACCATTATAGTTATGAAAAGTGCATTCTCGTTACATTCTTGTTCGTGAAAGGCCAAACTTACATTCTTATTATATACTTGCTCAATCATGCTCACATATCTCTTATCTTGATCATGTCTCGTTACTTGTGTTGTTACTTTAGTTTGTAATGCACGTTTTATTGTATTTCATTTATCTTACTTTCTAGAGCTAAAATACTAATTACTTAACCATTGCCTTCATGTTGATACGAAGATACCTATTGGGCAAGTGTGCTCATTCCCTACTTTTCTAATCTTTTCAGGACATTCTAACAGGTTGGATTCAGATTATTCAAGTGATGGATCCGAGAGTGATTGATGGTTCGAGAGAAGCCGTATATCTAGTCTAATCAAGAGTCAATTATGTAATTTTCATTTTATTGAGTCTAGTTAGTCAAAGAGTCAATATCATGTACTTAATTATTATTATCAAAAAAAGATAGATTTTTGTTCAATTATTGTGTCCATTCATCTTATGTGTGAATGATTTGTGCTCTGATTGTAACTATCACTTGAGACTTCTCTTGTCGGCTGTTCACGTTTCTGATTGTTTCCTCTGCATAATCTCGAGGCGTGACAGTTAAAGTGGTATAAGAGCATAGGTCTCAGGACTTACTTATTCCTAGGAAAATGTCATTGGCTAAGTCCAAGCCTTAAGGACCCATACGTATGAAACAAGGAAAAGAAATTTTTCAACCTATGAGAGAAATTGGGTAAAACCTGGGATGATATAGTAATTAGAAAATTATCTCTAGGAGTAACCCCATCAATTCCATTGGAGTTGACAAATTTATTCTTCTTCTCAGGTACCTTATTCTTATAATGGCTCACCATGTCGATTGGGGTGGAATGCAACAAACTATTGCGGGTCTCACCCAGGCCTTGCAAAATATGGCCCAAGTCGGCGCGAGGGTTGGTGCTGGCGATTTGCACCACAACTTCTGGAGTATAAACCCTCCGCGATTTTTTGGTTCTTCCAACCCAGACGAAGCTGACAACTGGATCGATGAAATGAATCGTATATTCAAGGTCATGCAATGTGCCGACCAAGAGAAGGTTTGTCTCACCACGTTCCAACTCAACAAGGATGCGCGTACTTGGTGGAAGTCTATTCCGGCACCACGTCAAAACGCACCACACACTTGGGAGGGATTTCTCACACTCTTCCAAGCAAAATACTTCTTCGAACATGTTAAGGAGAGGAAGGCGGCAGAGTTCGCTTCTTTACGTTAAGGCATGATGACGGTGGTAGAGTATGAGTTACAATTCTATCGCCTAGCACCCTATGCTCAACATTTAGTGAGCACGGATCTTCTAAAAGAAAATTGTTTCATGGACGGGATGCGGCCCATCTTTATCCAGCAACTTGGCCCACAAAATGTTCGGACCTATGCAAAAATGGTCCAACGGGCACACTTATGCAAATGGACCTTGGAGAAGGTCGATAAACTCAAAGGCAAAGGGGAGGAGCCTAGCCGAAAGTCTGATCGACAAGGAAGAAGAGAGGAAAAATTCAGCATCACTTACAACTCTCGAGATAATAATAAGAGATCCTAGACTGGGAACAACAAGGATGATCGCAGGAAAAAGAAGGCCAAAGAAGATGATAAGCAAGTCATGGCGGCTTGCTCTTTCTGTGAGAAGTTTCGCCATTCAGCCGAAGCATGTTGAAAATGCCTAGGGGCATGTTTGTGATGTGGCAGCCAGGAGCACCGCATGCCGGATTGCCCCCTCATGAAGGATCAATCTTCCAGTGGTGTACGCAAGAGACAAGCTCGTCTTAATGCTGTTCTAGATGATGATGAAGCGCCCAAGGATGATGGACTAATGGAAGGTACCATTCAAATATATTCCCATCCTACATTCGTGTTATTTGATACTGGTGCTTCTCATTCCTTTATATCTACTATATTTGCAAAAACCTTACCAATTTCATCAGTTCCTCTACCCTCGAACCTAGCTATCACTACACCCTTAGGTCCCGGAACTAAACTTACAACCCACTACCCCGATAGTGAGGTAATGGTAGAAGGTCATAATCTTCCTGCAAACCTCGTATGCCTTGACATGGAAGGCTACGATGCTATCCTAGGTATAGATTGACTTGTTGACCATGACGCCTATATAAATTATCGCAATAGGAGAATCTCTTTTTGGAAATCAAGTCTCCTACGATTTTCTTTCCTTGGTATCAAGTACAGGAAGCATCCTACCATTATTTCATCTCTTCACGCTTGCAAACTTATCTCACAAGGATGTGAAGCTTTTCTTGCTTCCGTAATCATTACCGAGTCCAAGGAAATCATCTTAGAGGATATTCCTATTGTGAATGAGTTTCCCGATGTGTTCCCATCGGATTTACCCGATTTATCACCCGAAAGGGAAGTAAACTTTTCTATTGAACTTGTTCCTAGAGCAGCACCTATTTCAATAGCTCCCTATAGGATGTCTCCTAGAGAACTTAAAGAATTGAAGAAACAATTTCAAGAGTTATTAGACAAGGGCTTAATTCGACCTAGCACATCCCCTTGGGGTGCACCAGTTTTATTTGTCAAGAAAAAGGATGGATCTCTTAGGCTATGTATCGACTACCGGCGATTAAATCAACTTACTATCAAGAACAAATTTCTGTTGCCACATATCGATGAGCTCTTTGATCAAATCTCGGGAGTGGAATATTTCTCCAAGATAGATCTCAGGTCAGGTTATCATCAGCTCAAGATCAAAGATGAAGACATATACAAGACTACTTTCTGGAGCAGATATGGGCACTATGAATTTGTGGTAATGCCGTTCGGGTTAACTAATGTCCCGACAACATTTATGCAACTTATGAATAATGTCTTTAGGCCTTATCTCGACAGATTTGCGGTCGTCTTCATTGATGACATTCTTATATACTCCAAGACCAAGGAGGAACATGAAGAGCACTTAAGAATAGCCTTGCAAACTCTAAGAGAGCATCAACTCTATGCAAAGCTTAGCAAGTGTGAGTTCTGGCTAAAGGAGGTTTCTTTTCTCGGCCATATTATTTAAAAGGAAGGTATCGTTGTCGATCCTTCTAAGGTAGAAGCTGTTAAGAATTGGAGCCGACCTACGACCATGTCTGAGGTTAGAAGTTTTCTGGGTCTGGCTAGTTATTATAGGTGATTCATTAAGGATTTCTCTAAAATCGCCATCCCTTTGACTAGACTTACAAGAAAGGAGCACTACAAGAAAAAGTGGCTATAGCGACCGAATTAGAGACCGATTAAATCGGTCGCTAGTCGGTCCCAAATAGAGACCAATTCGGCGACCGAAATAATCGGTCGCATATCTGAGACCGTTTTGGCGACCGAATTTAGTTCGGTCTCCAATCGGTCGCTATATTTAGCTCGAATTTATTCCGGGCTCTTTTTTTTCAAAATCGACCGAATTGGAGACCGATGTTGCGACCGAATATATGGCTATAGCGACCGAATTAGAGACCGATTAAATCGGTCGCTAGTCGGTCCCAAATAGAGACCAATTCGGCGACCGAAATAATCGGTCGCATATCTGAGACCGTTTTGGCGACCGAATTTAGTTCGGTCTCCAATCGGTCGCTATATTTAGCTCGAATTTATTCCGGGCTCTTTTTTTTCAAAATCGACCGAATTGGAGACCGATGTTGCGACCGAATATATTTCGGTCTCTAATCGGTCGCGGCTATGACTGCATTTACCCCGCGACCATCTCCCCCCTGCATTTACTTCTGATTACCCTTCCTCCACCGGAGCTCTCCCCTCCCCCTCCGGCCCCCTCGCCCTCCCCCCCCCCTCTGCCTTGCGGCCACGGGCGTGGCGAGCGGCGTGGTGGTGGACGGACGCCGGAGCTCGCTGTCTCGGCCAGCCCCGCACCATCCTCGCCGTCGACCTCGTCGGTCCCCGTCGTCCTCGTCGTCACCCTCCTCGGTCTGGTAAGTCCTCTCCCTCTCGATCTCCCCCCCCTCTCCTCTCCCTCCAGCCCCGCGCCTCTCTCCCCCCCCCTCTCCCTCCCCGCCGGCCATCGACCATGCCCTATTTCTCATTTTTTTTCTTCTTGGAGGGGTTCCAGTGAGGGGGGTTTCGGTGGGAGGGGGTGGCGGGGGAGGTTGGTCTGGGAGGGGGGGTGGAGCTCGGGTGAGGGGGAGGGGGCTCCGCAGGGGAGGGGGAGGGGGCTGCGCAGGGGAGGGGGAGGGGCTCCGGTGGAGGGGAGGGGGCTCCGCAGGGGTGAGGGGGAGGGGGCTCCGGTGGACGGGAGGGGGCTGCGCAGGGGGAGGGGCTCCGGTGGGGTGAGGGGGAGGGGGCTCCGGTGGAGGGGAGGGGGCTGCGCAGGGGGAGGGGCTCCGGTGGAGGGGGGGCTGCGCAGGGGGATGGGCTCCGGTGGAGGGGAGGGGGCTCCGCAGGGGTGAGGGGGAGGGGGCTCCGGTGGAGGGGAGGGGGTTGCGCAGGGGGAGGGGCTCCGGTGGAGGGGAGGGGGTTGCGCAGGGGGAGGGGCTCCGGTGGAGGGGGGGCTGCGCAGGGGGAGGGGCTCCGGTGGAGGGGGAGGGGCTCCGGTGGAGGGGCTCCGGGGGAGGGGCTATGCTCGTGCAATGAACCTGATTTATTTAAGACTCTTGAGATGGTGTCCACATATCATTTGTTCTCCTGTAAAATAGTGTGAAATATTATAAGATTATCTTTTTAGTTTGTCCGGTCCGTTATTAATGTTCTGGCTTCAATATGCAGTCCATTTATTGTGTCATGTATTTTCCCCAATTCTTATTTTTCGATTTAAAACTGTAGCAAACCCAAAATCCAAGAACTTGAGAACCAACAAATCCAAACATTGGATTATGAGAATTTTAAAGCAAAGGTACAAGATGAACTCTACATATGACCCCATCATTCTTATGAGAACCAAAAATAGTGTAAAAATTCAACAGATGTAATACGTGTCACTAGAGTTTTATTTAAAGACTGAGGCTTAAATAATCATTCCATGGCCTCTTTTTCTATCTGCGTTCTCAAACGCAATCTTAACGTTTGAAGGCACTTTGTCACGACCCGCAAGCGATGGACTAATTTCGTAGGGCCACTTTGATAAAGAAGTAAATCCGATTACGATAGATTAATTAGGGTGAGACGAGTTATTCTTATTTAGTTCGTTTTTTTTTCTTAATCGGAGTCGGTTAGAGATAAAGTTAGGGTATGTGAATTCTTAAAAAGGGGTGAAATAAATCACCCGAGGTGGGTTAGGAGTGGGTCAGTCGGGGTGATATACCCGCCCCTAATTCACTCCAAAAATATCTCGGAGATGACAATCAAATATTACACTAGAGAATCTTAATCATGCCAATGGACAATACTATCACTCTCCAGATCAAATATTCCTGAGCTGTCAACACTTTATTCAAGGAGAAATTCATGGGTAATCTATGTTTTATTCAAGGTCCCTTACCAACTCAGTTTCTGTTTTAATCCGAATTATTTGCCGACTCCTCGTGTCATTTCGGCACAATTTTCTCATTTACGAAGAGAAAATGGCATCTTGTTACCCACAGAGAAAAAAAAAAGCAAGACAAATGCCATCCAAAAATCTGAGACACACTGATCAGCACTTGAAAATGGAACACCTAAAGACAAAAAGATGGAGGGACATACAAGCAGTTTGGAACCAAAGGTTTACCTGTTGCAAGGTACTCAGGAGCAGCATATCCGTATGTTCCCATGACCCTAGTTGACACATGGCTCTTGTTACCAGTTGGTCCATCTTTTGCCAAGCCAAAGTCGGAAAGCTTGGCATTATAATTTTGTAGGTTTGCAAAGAAGGGATTTGAGAGGCAGAACATCATGACGGGGAACGTTAATCAAGAAAACATATCATCCATCAACTATAAGACAAGGGTCTCCACTTACTGAATCAAGAAGCACATTTGATGTCTTAAAATCCCGATATATAACCTTTGTTTCAGCACCATGCAGAAAGGCCAGCCCCTTTGCGGCTCCAAGAGCAACCTTCATCCTAAGGTTCCAGGAGAGAGGCTGGAAGTATGAACCCCCTGCAGAATCGACATTGTGGGGTTCAAAAACTGATTCAAAAGAACTACGTAGGTAACCATTGGGTAAAAGGTGAGGCCACTGCGCATTGCAATTTTTTTTCTTTAAGAAAACAGGTGCCTAAATGAGTCAGCAAACCAAACGGTGCAGAGAATAATCGAAACAGACATACTCCTAAAAAGATGGTTCTCCAGGCTTCCCCGTGGCATGAACTCATACACCAGCAGCCGGTGGTCATCCTCCAAACAGTACCCTATCAAACTCATAAGGTTGGGATGGTACAGCCGACCAAGAAAATTAACTGAATGTGTTGGATGTTACAATAAAATTCATGTTTTCATTGTGTACATGTATTGTCAATTTCACATGTTATTGCTATGTTTTTAGAATGTGTTAGTATCTTGTCAATATTTAATTAGTTGGGTGTTGTATGTTAGCTGAGATGCGTGGGTGCAACCTAACATTGCACGTATCTTAGGAGAGCGTGTTAAGCCCGTGTCAATCAATCTACCCGTTCAAGACTTTGGGATTGATGTGCACGTTCTCATTTTGAATGATGAGAATGTGTATATCTAACTCAAAGTCTTGAATTGTCCCGTTTGGACAGTCTGTGAATGTTTGATCGCACTTAGGTGGTTAATTACTATATGTGTTTGTGTTGTTTGTTAAAAATTTTGGCTGGATGCGTCTTCTCATTCCTCTCTGATATACCTTTATTGATTTTGATTATTTTCTTAACCACTTATTAGTAAGTGTTTAAGAAAATTTCTTAATCAATAAATATTTTGTGGTATATCGGAGAGGTGTGAGGAGATGCTGCCGAAATTTTTAGCAAATAACACAACACATATAGTAATTAATCGTGCGATCAAACCTTCACAGATGGGTTAAAAAGTGAAAATCTAAATGATATTTCCTTCCTATTTAAAATGGCAGAGATGGACGATGTGAGGAAAGGGTTGGAGTTTTTATTTTGTTAAACATGTTAAAGTTTTGTGTGTTTACATTTCATTTGCATAGGGAAAATGTCTGAAGATCGTTCATGGATGTACCGTAGAGTAGTTAAAATTTGAAATACCGGTCGGATGGCCATGCCGGTCATTCCAATACGACCGGGGAGATGAAAGTGACTTGTCAGAACTGACGGAATCCAAATCGGATGCCCGGTTTGAGCTCGGCGCTCAAACTTCATTTTTAAAATACACTTAGTTTAAATGAACTGTTAGGACAGGTCCGGGGGTCTAAAATTTGAAATACCGGTCGGATGGCCGTGCCGGTCATTCCAATACGACCGGGGAGATGAAAGTGACTTGTCAGAACTGACGGAATCCAAATCGGATGCCCGGTTTGAGCTCGGCGCTCAAACTTCATTTTTAAAATACACTTAGTTTAAATGAACTGTTAGGACGGGTCCGGGGGTCTAAAATTTGAAATACCGGTCGGATGGCCGTGCCGGTCATTCCAATACGACCGGGGAGATGAAAGTGACTTGTCAGAACTGACGGAATCCAAATCGGATGCCCGGTTTGAGCTCGGCGCTCAAACTTCATTTTTAAAATACACTTAGTTTAAATGAACTGTTAGGACGGGTCCGGGGGTCTAAAATTTGAAATACCGGTCGGATGGCCGTGCCGGTCATTCCAATACGACCGGGGAGATGAAAGTGACTTGTCAGAACTGACGGAATCCAAATCGGATGCCCGGTTTGAGCTCGGCGCTCAAACTTCATTTTTAAAATACACTTAGTTTAAATGAACTGTTAGGACGGGTCCGGGGGTCTAAAATTTGAAATACCGGTCGGATGGCCGTGCCGGTCATTCCAATACGACCGGGGAGATGAAAGTGACTTGTCAGAACTGACGGAATCCAAATAGGATGCCCGGTTTGAGCTCGGCGCTCAAACTTCATTTTTAAAATACACTTAGTTTAAATGAACTGTTAGGACGGGTCCGGGGGTCTAAAATTTGAAATACCGGTCGGATGGCCGTGCCGGTCATTCCAATACGACCGGGGAGATGAAAGTGACTTGTCAGAACTGACGGAATCCAAATCGGATGCCCGGTTTGAGCTCGGCGCTCAAACTTCATTTTTAAAATACACTTAGTTTAAATGAACTGTTAGGACGGGTCCGGGGGTCTAAAATTTGAAATACCGGTCGGATGGCCGTGCCGGTCATTCCAATACGACCGGGGAGATGAAAGTGACTTGTCAGAACTGACGGAATCCAAATCGGATGCCCGGTTTGAGCTCGGCGCTCAAACTTCATTTTTAAAATACACTTAGTTTAAATGAACTGTTAGGACGGGTCCGGGGGTCTAAAATTTGAAATACCGGTCGGATGGCCGTGCCGGTCATTCCAATATGACCGGGGAGATGAAAGTGACTTGTCAGAACTGACGGAATCCAAATCGGATGCCCGGTTTGAGCTCGGCGCTCAAAGTTCATTTTTAAAATACACTTAGTTTAAATGAACTGTTAGGACGGGTCCGGGTGTCTAAAATTTGAAATACCGGTCGGATGGCCGTGCCGGTCATTCCAATACGACCGGGGAGATGAAAGTGACTTGTCAGAACTGACGGAATCCAAATCGGATGCCCGATTTGAGCTCGGCGCTCAAAGTTCATTTTTAAAATACACTTAGTTTAAATGAACTGTTAGGACGGGTCCGGGGGTCTAAAATTTGAAATACCGGTCGGATGGCCGTGCCGGTCATTCCAATACGACCGGGGAGATGAAAGTGACTTGTCAGAACTGACGGAATCCAAATCGGATGCCCGATTTGAGCTCGGCGCTCAAAGTTCATTTTTAAAATACAATTTGATTATTGAACTTATATATTGTGTGTGTGTATTTATATATATGAAAATGAGCTGGCTTAAACTATTGGCATACTCTTGTTAATGCTTGATTTCTTTATTAAGGATTTGATTATAATTTTTTTAAATGATATACAGGATCATCCGTCGCGATATGTTGGACGAGACGACGACCAGGATGATGTTGGAAGAGACGACGACCAGGATGAGACATATGTGGAGGATTTGTGATTTTATTTTAGTTGTGTGTATGTTGTTATTTTATTATTATGGATGTATGATTAATTTGTGATTTTATTTTAGTTGTGTGTAATTTGAGGTTCGTGGAGATTGTGATCCGTGTAGTTGATTTACTATTGTTTTATGAAATTGTTATTTATCAGGTGTTTGTATGTGATGAATTTGAGATTTGTCGATATTGTGATTTGTGTAGTTGATTTTATATTTATGTTATGAATTTGTTATTTATCAGGTAATTTATTTATCAGTTTATATAAATTTATAAAAAAAAAAACTACAAACTTAGCGACCGAATAGGGACCGAACCCCATTCGGTCGCTTCCTACAGAGACCATGGTAGCCACCGTCTATGCGGTATAGCGACCGAATAGCGACCATATTTGTGACCGAACAGTTAGAGACCGATCCTGCGACCGATGTTTGTCGGTCGCTTATAGCGACCGATTCGGCGACCGATTTATAGCGGTCGCTATCAGAGACAGATTCGGCGACCGATCGGCATCGGTCTCTAACTGAGACCTATTCTGCGACCGATAGGTATCGGTCGCTATTTAGCGACTATGATATAGCGACCGATATATTCGGTCGCAAATTGGTGTCAGTTCGGTCGCAGTGCCTTGTTGCGACCGATCAGAGACCGAATAGCGACCTAAACGTCGGTCGCTATTCGCGCTTTTTCTTGTAGTGGAGAACCTCTTTATATGGTCAAACGATTGCGAAGAGAGTTTCCTAAATCTTAAAGATCATCTCACTACGGCCCCTATATTGGCACTGCCCGTTGAGGGTGGTGGCTTTGAAGTCTATACCGATGTATCTGACATTGACCTGGGATGCGTTCTTATGCAAAATGGTAAGGTGATTTGCTATTCATCAAGGCAATTAAAGCGTCATGAAAAAAAGTACCATGTGCATGATCTGGAACTAGCTGTGGTTATATTCGCCTTAAAAATTTGGCGACATTACCTCTATGGAGAGAAATTCACTATATTTTCATATCACAAAAGTCTGAAATACCTCTTCACCTAAAAGGAATTGAACATGAGACAACGCGTACAGATGGTTGGAGTATCTCAAAGACTTCGACTTTACTATCCAATATGATCCAGGCAAAGCAAATGCGGTAGCTGACGCTCTTAGTAGAAGACCAATGGCAACTCTAGCAAGCCTCAGGAAAGGTACGACTTATCTTATCAAGGATTTTGCTCGTTTGAATCTCGATGTTGATAAAGAAGAGGAAGGGTGTATAATTGCTAATATAAGGTCACAACCTACATTGATTGAAGATCTAGTCAGATTATAAGAAACGACCCCACATTAATGGAGATCAAGGCTAATATTGATTAAAGGTCAGAATTCTCCATTTCAACTGATGGAGGACTGTTGTTCAAAGATTGAATCTGTGTGTCGGATCATGCCGACACTAAGAAATTGATCATGTAAGAAGCTTATAAATCAAGGTATGCTATTCACCCTGGTGCTACCAAGATGTACTAAGATTTAAAAAGAAATTTCTGGTGGCCCAATATGAAAAGAGATGTAGCGGACTTTGTATCTCGTTGCCTCACTTGTCAGCAAGTAAAGGCAGAACATTTAAAGCCTGTCGGGAAACTACATCCCTTGGATATTCCCAAGTGGAACTGGGAAAGTATAGGGATTGATTTGATCATGGGTTTACCTAAGACGAGAGGTGGACACGATGATATATGGGTGATTATAGACCGATTGACTAAATCTGCACATTTTCTACCAATCAAAAGTTGATGGTCTGTGGATGTATTAGTAGAACTATACATGAAGGAATTTTTCAAATTACATGGTGTCCCTGTCACCATTATATCTGACCGAGACCCTCGGTTCACATCACAATTCTGGAAGGGTCTACAGCATTCATTAGGGACCCGACTCAACTTTAGCACTGCGTTCCATCCACAAATTGATGGTCAGATTGAAAGAACCAATCAAGTAGTAGAAGATATGCTCAATGCTTGTGCTATTGACTTTGGAGGGAGTTGGCATGACTACTTGCCTCTAGTGGAATTCGCTTACAACAATAGCTACCAAGCAAGTATACAAATGGCACCGTTCGAGGCACTGTATGGAGAAGTTGTCGCTCACCTATATGTTGGAATGAAGTAGGAGAGTGGCAATTTCTTGGCCCCGACATCATCAGGGATACTACCGGGAAGATAAAGCTTATTCGGGAGAGACTCCAGATGGCTCAAGACAAGCAAAAATCATATGCTGATAACAAAAGGCGCGACCTGGAATTCCAAGTAGGAGATCACACATTCCTTAAGGTTTCTCCGGGTCGAGGTATTCAAAAATTCGGCATCAAAGGCAAGCTCACTCCGAGATTCATTGGCCCCTTTGAAATTCTCGAAAGGGTTGGTGAAGTCGCATATTGAATAGCTTTACCTCCTCAATTAGCTGGAGTCCATGATGTGTTTCACGTCTCAATGCTCAAAAGGTACGTCCCCGATCCATTCCATGTCGTAACTTATGACAACCTGGAGATTAAAAAGGATTTGACGTATGACCAAAAGCCAATCAAAATAATTGAACGGGAAGTATGTCAACTTCGGAATAAAACTATTCCCATGGTCAAAGTCTAGTGGAGCAAATCTTGGCCAAACGAGGTGACATGGGAAACCGAAGAAGCCATGCACAAAAGATTTCTGGAGATATTTTGAATGTAAGTACACTCTCCTTAGTAAGTCTTTTTACGATTAATTTGGAGACCAAATTCGTTTTAAGTAGGGCAGGGTGTAACGTCCGAGAATTTTTAAAGAAATTTCTAGGATTAAAATATAATTACTAAGCAATTTAAAAGGCTTAATGGGCTATTAAGAAGAATTAAGGATTTATTTAATCCATTTAAAAGCCCTATATCAAAAAAAGGGCTAAGCCTAACTCAAATAGGCCCAAAGACCCATATCCAAGACTTTTAGACCCAAGCCCATTAATAGAAATGTAAATTATGTAATTTACGGATTTAAAATGAGATATATACACCAATTGGGAGAATAAATGACAGATAATAAGAAAATCCAATTTTTTGGGATTAAGCGCCGCCTGGCGGTCTATCGCGAGACCGCCAAGCACACCATAGCGGTGCGGCTATGACCGCCAAGCGACCCCAGTTCGTGATTCGTAGAAACGTGAAAAGCTTGGATCTTTGACGACCAAATCATCTTAGATCTGGTGTGGCAGACACTTTAGAACTCTCTAGGGATTAACTCTACTCCAATTGAGGACTCTAGGTTTGATCTAATCCCTTAAACCCTAGGTGAACCCTATAAATAGACCCTAACTTCGACTCATGTGAACCCTAATGTTGGCTCACATATTTCGAAGGTAAGGAAACCCTATCTCAGGTTGGTTCTTTAGAACTTTATGTTCTTCTTAGTTTTATCTAACTCACCTTGAATTTTCGTGCTAGAAGACCCAACCGTTGGAGAGATAGAGCATCTGAAAGTTGCTGGTTCGCTACAGTCTGCACAGGAACCAGTGCCACAGTCCAGTAAATATCAGAAAAATAGAAGCCCAAATCAAGGTATTTAAAAATTAGTCCTTTAGAACTTTTTATTCCCCTTTGTATCTTCTACCTACCCTCCAATTTTTGTGGATTTAGGTACGGAGGATCGGGAGATAGAGGGACGGGAAGTTACTGGTTTGGCACAGGACGTGCAAGAATTAGGGCCTACTTCCAGTCAAAAATCCAAAATCTAGGGATCGAATCAAAGGTAGGTTATCTCATGAAAAGGCTATGTGTTAGGAACAAAAGCCCTCTATTACCTCTTATTTTCATTGATTGTACATGATGAATTTGAGGTTTTATTATGACTGCGCATATAGGGTTAACATAGGATGCATGAACCTTGGCCTTAATAAGAAATTGATAATTTTAGCTTATTTCTCTCAAACTCATGCATCTCCATGTTTTAATATAGTTTCATAAGGCCTTATTTACCTACTGGTATATTTTTATATGCACATATTTGCCTTAGATTTGGCCTGCTCTTCGGGTTTTATGTTGTTTGCCACAGACAGAAAGAAACAGTCTTTCTGTGACCGCCAGAGGTACCTAGCGGCCTTGCGACAGACCGCTAAGCCCTGGTAAGCAGCCATCCTCTGACCGCTAATTGATTTCTATAATCTGCACATTGTTAACTCTAAATCGATGGCAGAATGACCCTACTGACTATATGTTAAGCCTAGTTAATGAGGTCATATTCCTAGTTTTGACTTTATATTCGTAATATTGGTTATATTATGCACCATCTATGATGGATTGTATGTCTTACATGGTTTAAATGCTTATTTTAAACTTATGTTACTTTCATGTCAAAGCATATACTCTTATATTAATGATCATAATTTCATAAGATTCATGGACTTTGTAGTGATGTTTTGATCGATGTCTTTCATGATCTCTATCTCACCTTGAGTCTTTCATAAGTACATGGTGTGTACCCTAGTGCGTAGCCATTAGATACACTTTGCACTTAAGCACATAATCTTGGACTTGTGATCCTCTCCGTTGGATATTCCTTCCACCAGACTAGGTGATCTTATTTCAAGGCCTCCATAAGACTCCGCGAGCCTGGGATTCTCACTAGGACGCTGAGCTAGTTGTACAATCAAAACTCAAATGTCTAGAGAGCACTTTATCAGAGTTTTCTAAAGTTATGGACCTGAGTGGCCCTCTGGAGACCGCCAGAGTCTGGTAGTGGCCATTTACCTGACTGCCAAGGACGCCTAGCGGCCCTGCCTTGACCGCATGGTTCCAGTTCATTCGTTTCATCGACTCTGTCGTTAAACGGTCCTGTCGTGGCCGCATAGATCCACATATGGTCCAGTCATGACCGTAACTATCTTCAGTTTTCTTAGCCCAGGGTTTGACCCACGAGTTGATTTTTCTATGATCCTAGATGGTCTATTGATTGTCTCGAACCTCACACCTTATTTCAAAGCTACCTATTGAATTATAGAAATTAAAGAATATGCCGTTATGCTGCCAAATTTTCTCCATGGCATAACCTTGTTCTAAATCAATCTTTGAACTCTTATGTTCTTAATTGAAACATTCTTACCTTGATATTTGTTATCATGAAACTATAGTTGAACTTGTTCATTATTGGCCTACATTATTGATATTTATCGTGGAAGTAGCTTGATTTATAACTTGAAGATGCAAGAGCGGGCACGGGTAGTGTCCAAGGGCTCTACTATACTCCCGTCGGCCGATAGTCGGAAACATACTATAAACCATGGGGTATGATGAACACTGGCGTCGCATTACGCCGGGAGTACTTTTTTTATAAACGAGTGAAGATCCACGAGGTAATCTAGTGAAATTATATTCTTGCGTGTTAAGTGACTTTCTAGTGCATAGCGTTTATGGTTATGAAAAGTACATTCTCGTTACATTCATGTTCATGAAAGGCCAAACTTACATTCTTGTTATATACTTGCTCAATCATACTCGCATATCTCTTATCTTGATCATGTCTCGTTACTTGTGTTGTTACTTTGGTTTGTACCGCATGTTTTACCGTATTTGATTTATCTTACTTTCTAGAGCTAAAATGTTAATTACTTAAACATTGCCTTCATGTTGATACGAAGATACCTACTGGGCAAGTGTGCGCATTCCCTACTTTTCTAATCTTTTTAGGACATTCTAGCAGGTCGGATTCAGATTATTCAAGTGATGGATCTGAGAGTGATTGATAGATCGAGAGAAGTTGTAGCTAGTCTAGTCAAGAGCCAATTATGTAATTTTTACTTTATTGAGTCTAGTTAGTCAAATAGTCAATATCATGTACTTGATTATTATTATCAATAAAACTTAGATTTTTGTTCAATTATTGTGTCCATTCGTCTTATGTGTGAATGATTTGCGCTCTGATTGTAATCATCACTTGAGGCTTCTCTTGCCGGCTGTTCACGTTCCTGATTATTTTCGCTGCATAATCTCGGGACGTGACAAAGCGAGTAAAAGAAGAAGAGAAGCAAGTCATGGTGGCTTGCTCATTTTGCGAGAAGTTTGATCATTCAGCCGTAGAGTGCTAGAAGCGCCTTGGTGCTTGTCTTCGATGTGGCAACCGGGAGCACCACATGCTGGATTACCCACTTATGAAAGTTCAACCTTCCAAAAATGTCGGTGGACGCAGGCGACAGGCTTGTTTAAATGCCGTGATGGATGGTGAAGCGCCAAAAGATGATGGTCTAATGGAAGGTACTATCCAAATTTATTCACATCCTGCCTTTGTATTATTCGATACTGGTGCTTCTCATTCTTTTATATCTACCGCTTTTGCTAAAACTCTACCAGTTTCACCTGTTCCTTTACCTTAAGATCTATCCATTACCACACCTTTAGGTTCTGGAACCAAACTGAAAGCCCACGACCCTAATAGTGTGGTAACTATATAAGGTCATAATCTCCATGCCAATCTCATATGCCTTGACATGGAAGGCTACGATGCCATCTTAGGTGTAGATTGATTATGTGAACATTATGCCGACATTAATTGTCGCAATAGGTGAATTTCCTTCCATAAACCAGATCTTCCAGGGTTCTTTTTCCTTGGCATCAAATATAGGAAGCATCATATCCTTATTTCTTCTCTTCACACCTGCAAACTTATTTCGCAAGGTTGTGAAGCTTTCTTTGCTTCTGTAATCATCATCGAGTCCAAGGAAATTATTCCTGAAGAAATCCATGGCGTAAGAGAATTCCTCGGTTTCTTCCCTTCCGAATTATCCGGTTTACCACCCGCAAGGGAAGTAAACTTTTCTATTGAACTTATCCCTGGAGCAGCACCTGTTTCAAAAGCTCCTTACAAGATGTACCCCACAGAACTTAAGGAATTGAAGAAGCAAGTTCAAGAGTTGTTGGAGAAAGGCTTTATTCGACCAAGCATGTCCCCTTGGGGTCCGCCAGTTCTATTCGTCAGGAAGAAGGATAGATCTCTCAGATTGTGTATCGATTATCGGTAGTTAAATCAACTCACCATCAAGAATAAATATCCATTGCCGCGTATCGATGAGCTATTCGACCACATCTATAGATCAGAGTATTTCTTAAAAATAGACCTAAGGTTTGGTTATCATCAGTTGAGGATTAAAGCTGAAGATATTTCCAAGATTACTTTTCGAAGCAGATATGGGCATTATGAGTTTGTGGTTATGTCGTTTGGGTTAACCAACGCCCCGACAGCTTTTATGCAACTCATGAATAATGTCTTAAGGCCTTATCTAGACCAATTTGTGGTCATCTCTATTGACGATATCCTAATATATTCCAAGACTTGGGAAGAGCATGAAGAGCATTTAAGAATAGCTTTGCAAATATTAAGAGAACACCAACTCCATGCGAAGCTCAACAAATGTGAGTTCTGGCTAAAGGAGGTCTCATTCCTTGGCCATATTATTTCCAAGGTAGGTATCGCTGTGGATCCTTCTAAGGTCAAAGCTGTCAAGAATTGGAGCCAACCGACAACTATATTTGAAGTCATGAGTTTTCTTGATTTGGCTGGTGACTACCGACGATTCATAAAGGATTTCTCAAATATCGATGTTCCTATGACCAGGCTTATAAGAAAGGAAAATCATTTTATATGGTCGGTAGATTGTGAAGAGAGTTTCTTGACTCTCAAGGAACATCTGACTACTACACCTATTTTAGTACTGCCTGTTGAAGGTGGTGGTTATGAAGTCTACACAGACGCATCAGGTATTGGCCTTCGGTGTGTCCTTATGCAGCATGGTAGAGTTATTTGCTACGCTTCGAGCAAATTGAAGCGGCACGAAGAGAATTATTCGGTGCATGACCTAGAGTTAGCTGCTGTTATCTTCGCCTTGAAGATGTGGCCACACTATCTCTATGGAGAGAAATTCATGGTATTTTCATATCACAAAAGTCTAAAGTATCTCTTCTCCCAAAAGGAGTTAAAAATGAGGCAAAGAAGATGGCATGAGTACCTTAAGGACTTCGACTTTTCTATTCAATACCACCCGGGGAAGGCAAATGCTATAGCAGATGCTCTCAGCAGGAAACCACTGGCAACCTTATCAAGTCTCAGGAGATGTATGACCAACCTTATAGAAGACTTTGTTCAGCTTAATCTAGATATTGACACGGAGAATGAAGGGTGTATTATCGCCAATATCAGGTCACAACCAACATTAATAGAAGATATAGTCAAGCTTCAAGAGAATGACCCTACGCTAGTGGAGATCAAGGCTAATATTGATCAACAGTCAGATTTATTATTTCGAGGTCGAATTTGTGTACCATACCACGCTAACACTAAAAAGCTAATTAAGGAAGAAGCTTACAAGTCAAGGTATGCTATTCACCCTGGTGCTACCAAGATGTATCAAGACCTTAAAACAAATTTCTGGTGGCCCAACATGAAGAGAGAAGTGGCAGACTTTGTATCTCACTACCTCACTTGTCAACAAGTTAAGGTGGAACACCTAAAATATGCTGGAAAACTACATCCCTTGAAAATTCCCGAGTGGAAATGGGAGAGCATAGGGATGGATTTCATCATGGGTTTGCCAAAGACAAGAGGTGAACATGATGGTGTATGGGTGATCATTGACCCTTTGACAAAATCTGCACACTTTCTACCTATTAAAAGCCGATGGTCTGTGGATGTCATGGCATCATTATATATAAAGGAGATTGTTAAACTACATGCTGTCCCTGTCTTTATAATATATGATCGAGACCCTCATTTTAAATCACAATTCTGGAATGGTCTACAACATTCCTTAGGGACCCGGTTAAATTTTAGCACCGCATTTCATCCACAAACTGATGGTCAGACTGAAAGAACTAATCAAGTTGTTGAAGATATGCTTACGGCTTGTGCCATTGACTTTGGTGGAAGTTGGCACGACCACTTACCTCTAGTTGAGTTTGCCTACAACAATAATTATCAAGCTAGCATACAAATGGCACCATTCAAGGCATTGTATGGGAGGAGTTGCCGTTCACCAATCTACTGGAATGAAGTTGGGGAGAAGCAACTTCTAGGCCTAGATCTTATCAGGGATACAACTGCGAAGATTAAACTAATCAAAGAGAGACTCTAGATGGCACAATCCAGACAAAAGACATATGTTGATACTAGAAGAAGAGACCTAAAATTCCAAGTGGGAGACCACGTGTTTCTCAAAGTTTCCCCAGGTCGTGGAATTCAAAGATTCGGCATTAAAGGCAAGCTTACTCCAAGATTCATTGGCCCTTTTGAAATTCTTGAAAGGGTTGGCGAGGTCGCATATTGGATTGCTTTGCCTCCTCAATTATCTAGAGTTCGTGATGTGTTCCATGTCTTGATGCTTAAAAGGTACATTCATGACCCATTTCATGTTATAAGTCATGACGATCTTGTAATACATAAGGATTTGACGTACGAGCAAAGGCCACTCAAAATACTTGATCGCGGGGTACGTCGGCTTTGAAATAAAAATATTCCCATGGTAAAGATCTAGTGGAGTAAATGTCTGGAGTAGGAAGCTACATGGGAGACGGAAGAAGCTATGCACAAGATATTTCCAGAGTTATTTAGTTATAAGTAAAGTACACTCTCCATAAATCCCATGCAATGAATTTGGGGACCAATTTTTTTTTAAGTGGGGGAGGGTGTAGCACCCCTGAAAATTCTCTAGTAATTAGCTAAATTCTTTCAAAAATTTAATAAATTATTTAAGCATTTAATAGGCTTAAAAAGGGCTTAATGGGCTAATTAATAGATTAGTAGGTTAAAGCCTTTAATTTAAAAGTCCGATTATTAACTAAAGGGTTTGGCCCACTTAAAATGGACCATAAGACCAAATTCTAAGACTTGTAGGCCCAAGCCCATCCCTAGAAACGTATTAGGATAATTTTCCTATTTAAATTAGATAAATAGGGGATAATTAAGAGCGGAATTTAACTAAAATTCAAAATTTCAAACAGTGAGACCAAGTCGTGGTCAGTCGCATGGCCGCATTCTGGAGAAGGCTGTCCAGGGAAGACCGCGTTCATGTTCTGTAAACGGAAGGCAATAAACCCCCAAAAGTTTGAATTTTTATCCTCCGAAATTGCAAGGGATTGATGTGATCTGGCATGGGGATATTGTGTCCCTGTGTTTTGATGATGTCAAAACTATAAGTCATGTATGAGCCTTTCATGTCCTGCTCTTGATGATACTTTATACATGCATAGTCATAACCAATGTGTAGACAGAATTGATGTAGATTCATGCACGAGATTCTCATGATTTTGATAGTGTCACCTTTAGTTTGTTTCTGATTTATACATAGAATAGGTTGACAGCCACTTAAATTCTGAAGAACAGAAGAAGACGTCTCAAGAAGAAGAGTCGACTCCAAATGACTTTCAAGTCGACTCTAGAGTCACCCGCCAATTGAAGAGAATACTGGTGACAAATAACTTCATAAGAGTGACAAATACGGAATAGTGGTTACAAATAGCTTGGTAGAGGTGACAAATAGCTTGGCACGGGAGAAAGAGGGCTGAAAAGAAGAAAAATTAAAGTGGAGTCGACGCAGCGCTCAATAGAATCGACGTAGCCAAGCTCGGACAGAAGAAGTTTACAAGGGAGACAACTATCAGATTAAGGGTGACAAATAGATGGACAAATGTGACAAATAAGTAGGGTGACAAAAAGGTGTGTAGTGTCGACAAATGGCTAACGGAGATAAAAGCTTGAGATGTGAAGAAGAAGAGTCGACTCAAGTTGCAAATGGAGTCAACTCTAGAGTGCGCCAGAAGCTCTTGCCAGCTGAAGAAGAACAATGGTGACAAATGAGGGCTTAAGGGTGACAAATAGCTTTTGGAGGTGAAAAATAGATCTTATGGCCAATAAATGGATGATGAGGCTGAGAAGATGGAAGAAGATAAAGAAGAGCCGACTCTGGTTGAAGATGGAGTCAACTTTAGTCAAAGTTGACTTTAGTCAAAGTCAATGTCAATCAAAGTGACTCCAGCCAAGTTCAACTTCAAGTTGACTCAAGTCAAGCTGATGACTCCAGTCAAAGTCAATACAGCTACAGTGATCCAGTCAAGTTGGCCTCAATCAATTCTACTTCAAGCAAGTTCAAGAGCCTCATGCTCACAATGGTACCAAATGGAACCTAAGTGTAACAAATGAGCTGCTAGCGGTAACAAATGGCCAGCTAACGGTGACAAATAGGTCAGTAAGGCTGACAAATAGACAGCTAGTGGTGACAAATAGTGCTCAAAGGTGACAAATGAATGCTAGCAGTGACAAATGGCTAAAGGCGACGGCTCAAGCAAAGAGGAAAAAGACTAAAGGCAGCGGCTCTTGCAGCTAAGGGTGACAAATGAGCAGTAAGGCGGACAAATGGCAAATAAGGGTGACAAATAGATTATCAACAAAGACAAATGGGCAGTAAGGCTGTAAAATAGCTTGGTAAGGCTGAAAATGGCCAGGCTCGTGGAAAACTCATAGGAATCACGTGCCTTCGAAGGCAAATGATTGGCACGTGATCCTAGGAAAGTTGGCATGTTTATAGGTCCTTCCAAAAGAGAATATTCTTTGACAAATGGACGAATGATAGAATTTTTGAGAGGATAAGATTATTTCAGAAAATGGGTTCTTCTGTTCTATAAAAGAGAACCTTCTTCCTCCGAAGAAGGGCATGCTGCAAGAAAGCTGAGAAAGGTGAGAGATGCAAGGACTATGGAAGAAAGGGCCAATAGAGTTATTAGAAAAAAGGGTGAGTAGCATATTTTGAAGAAGTGAGAAAAAGAGTGTGAGAAGAAGGAAAAGAAAAAGAGAGAGAGAGCCCGTGAAGAATAGTGTGTAGCCGGTGTTAACTGCAGATCTATTGGTCTTTGGATCAAATCCAGACCATCTTGCTCCTTCGGAGCTACATTTTCTTTGTTCCTTCCGTTGTTCTTTTGTTTTATTTTTCATTTCTCTGAAGTTACTTCCGATGCTCTGTTTCACGGTCGAGTTAAGCAAGCTGTGAGGCTTAGCAGTGTAGCAAGCTGTGAGGCTCAGCGGTAGCATGCTATGAGACTTAGCGGTTTGGGATTTGTTCCCCGAAGCTATGGATCAACGATTGTAGGGATTTGTTCCTCGAAGCTGTGGATCAGCGGTTCAAGCTGTGTGTCAGCGGAATCCTTACTCGGGTTTAGTGGGGGGTGGATGTAGGTCTGCTTGGTGCAGACTGAACCACCTAAGAATACTTGTGCATCATGGTTTGCTTCATGTGTTTGATCCTTTACCTCTACCCCAATTCACAGGGTGGGTTGTGCGTTAATCTCGCCTAATTGATCGGAACTAGCTTAGTCGCTAAGTGTTTGATTTTAATCCTGATTGAAGTAGTTGTTCGGATTCGAACTTGTATTAGTCTTCAGTTTTGTTCAGTGAAAAGAGGTCTTAAGTATTAGCTTCCGTTCAGTTTGAATTGAATTGGGTTTGTGTGGTTTTTAAATTGAGCCTAATTTTTTTATAAGGGGATATATTCACCCCCCTCTAGATCCTGTATTGCACCCAACATGGGACTTTTCTAGGGCTCTTAGGGATCGATTCTACCCCCAATAAGGACTCTATTTCGTTCTAATCCCTCAGCCCTAGGTCATTTCCTATAAATAGGGCCCAGATTCGTCCTACGCGAACCTTAATTTTGGATCGCGTAGTTCGAAGGTATGATGTCATTATTTCGAGTTCTTTCTTTATGGTTATTTGTTCCCTTTAGTATCTTCTAACTATCTTCTAAATCCCGTGTTAGGAGATCAAGCCGTCGAGTAGTTAGAAGGTCTGGAAGTCACAGTTTCTACGCAGGATGCGCAGGAGCGTGGGTGTTCTTCCGACGACAAATTTGAGGTCTAGGGACCATACCAGAGGTAGGTTATCTCATGATTTGCTCAAATCACATGTTAGGAACAAAAGCCTGCTCCCATCTCTTGATTTCATGCATTGTATACGGCATATTTAATGTTTTTACATGATTGCGCATCTAGGTTTTTATCGCATGCTATCTTCTGAAACCCTAATCAAAAGATGAGAACTTTGAGTTAATCCATGCCTTTCCCATGCATTGATCTTGTTTAAAACATGTTACCCTATCTTACCTTTCAGTTTCACATAGTTTTCATGCATTAATTACCCTAGAATAGGCTCTGCATGCTGGACTTAGCTTCTGTCTGTTACAGACAGAATGCGGTCTTGCAGAGACCACTACCTGCAAGTAGCGGTCTTCGACCAACCATGTTATGGTTTCTGTAACCAGATCAACCCTTATTTATTTCCATTATATAAATAAACTTATGCATGCCTTAGCTTATTTATTATAACTCCTGATCATGGCATGATTGATACTCCATGTTAGCATGCTTAAAAACTTATTTTTCATGTATGTTAATTTCATGCCAAAACATTATAGTTTTATATTTAAAGGAAGTTTCCATGACTTAAGTTGAATTTGATTCATGCTTTGACACGTTCTTTTCTCACTTTATTTCTGTTTTATTACTTCACATATAGCCCGTACTCCGGTACGACACTATTAGATCACTTGCACTTGATAGGAACACCTCTTGGACTTGAGAGCCTCTCCGTCGGATATTAATTCTGCTGGACTAGGTGATCTTGTTTCAAGGCCTCCGTAAGACTCCGCGAGCTTGGGATTCCAACTATGACACCGAGCTGGTTGTACCATAAAAACTCAAAAGTCTAGAGAGCACTTCATGAATTCTGCATTTTCTGTGGACTGACTTGAACGCGGCCACCAGGTGACCGTTTCTTTCAGATAGCGATCCTAGCTCAACAGCGTTCTGCCACCTTGATCATTGCGTCAACCCAGTTCCTTATTGCGTCGAGTCATCATTGGTGTCCTGTCAGATAGCGGTTCTCACTTGACCGTTACCTCTGGATAGCGGTCCTTGTTCGACCGTGTTCTATCTAAGTGATGTCCTACCCGTGGTTTGACCCTAGGGTTGATTCTACTCTGTTCCTAGATGGTCTTTTGATTATCTGGAACCCAAACCTTATTCATTAAGTCATTAATGAACTATGAAACTATGGAAATGTACCGTTATGCTGCCGAAATTCCTCTATAGCGTAATGTCCAAATAATTCATCCTTGATCTCATAATATCCTCTTGGTACGTTCTTACCTTGTTTACTATTGCCTTGAAACTATTGTTTGTGTAACACCCCTAATTTTTCTAGAAATTTTTCAAGAATTTTTTGGGATTAAAATATAATTAATAAGTAATTTAAAAGGCTTAATGGGCTATTAAGAAGAATTAAGGATTTATTTAATTCTATTTAAAGACCCAATATTCATTCAAGGGCTAAGCCCAACTCAAATAGGCCCATAGACCAATTTCTAAGGCTTTTAGGCCCAAGCCCATTATTAAAAACATGAATTAGGTAATTTATGGATTTAAAAATGGGATATATACACCGATTGGGGGATAAATGAGAGATAATAAGAAAATCCAAATGTTTTAGATTAAGTGCCGCCTGGCGGTCTATCGCGAGACCCCCAAGTACGCCCTAGCGGTCCGGCTATGACCGCTAAGAGACCCCAGTTCTGTGAATCGTAGAAACGTGAAAAACTTAGATCTTTGACAACCAAATCACCTTAGATCAAAGCTACCTGACATGGAAGACTGTTTAGAACTCTCTAGGGATTAACTCTACTCCAATTTAAGACTCTAGGTTCAATCTAATCCCTTAAACCCTAGGTGAATCCGATAAATAGACCCTAACTTCGACTCATGCGAACCTTAATGTTGGCTCGCGTATTTCGAAGGTAAGGAAACCCTATCTCAGGTTGGTTCTTTAGAACTTTATGTTCTTATTAGTTTTATCTAACACACTTCCAATTTTTATGCTAGAAGACCCAGCTGTTGGAGAGATAGAGCATCTAAAGGTTGTTGGTTCGTTGTAGTCTGCAAAGGGAATAGAGCGTCTGTCCAGTAAAAATCAGGAGATTAGAGGCCCTAATTGAGGTTAGCTCAAGTTGGTTCTTTAGAGCTTATTGTTCCCCTTTCTATCTTCTACCTACCCTCTAATTTTCATGAATTTAGGTCAAGAGGATCAGGAGATAGAGGGACGGGAAGTTGCTGGTTAGGCACAGGACGTGCAGGAACTAGGGTCTACTTCCAGTCAGAAGTCCAAAGTCTAGGGATCGAATCAAAGGTAGGTTATCTCATGAAAAGACTAAATTAACGTGTTAGGAACAAAAACCCTATGTTCCCTCCTATTTTCATTGATTATTTTATTGTGACAGCGCATATAAGGTTAGCATGGCATGCATGAACCTTGCCCTTAATAAGAAATTGATAATTTTGGCTTATTTCACTCAAACCCATACATCTTCATGTTTTAATATAGTTGCCTGCTCTTCGGGTTTTATATTGTTTTCCACAGACAAAAAGAAACGATCTTTTTGTGACCGCTAGAGATACCTAGCGGCCTTGCGATAGACCGCTAAGCCCTGGTAAGCGGCCATCCTATGATCGCTAATCGATTTCTGAAATCTGCACTTTGTTAACTCTAAACAGATGGCAGATTGACCCTATTGACTATATGTTAAGCCTAGTTAATGAGGTCTTATTCCTAGTTTTGACTTTAGATTTGTAATATTGGTAATAATATGTACCATCCCTGATAGATTGCATGTCTTACATGGTTTAAATGCTTATTTTAAACTTATGTTACTTTCATTCCAAATCCCATACTCTTGTATTAATGATCATAATTTCATAAGATTCATGTACTTTGTAGTGATGTTTTGATCGATGTCTTTCACAATCTCACTCTCACCTTGAGTCTTTCATAAGTACATGATGCGTACCCCGTTGCGTATGTAATACCCGTGAGTTTTATCGTGTAAATATATATATATATATATATATATATATATTGTTGATATTTTAGTTAAATGCTTGAAATATTACTTGCTTGAGTTAACAAAATAATTAAATAGTATTTGGTTGAAATAAACTAAATAATTAAAGAGTAAACAAATTTCCCTTGTTTATAAACCAAATTTTGATGTAATTAAAATTATGTAATGTAATCTATTTCATTCATAATTGTGTGTGCACATATTAATTTAGTTGAGTTCAAGAGTTAGAAATTACCTTTTTATCATTTTATTAGTGGGAGCACTTTAATAGCTTTATGTAAATAACGAAGAGCATGTTACTATTCATTTTCGGGTCAATTTTCGTTTCTTGAGTTTTTAATTATTTTATATTTTTCCACGATAGATTAAATGGTGGTGAAAAATGGGTAGCAATTAGTTTTTAAAAATCATTTTTATATTATTAGATTTGATTTTTCGAATGGTGGCGTGAATAGTAACATTTTTGCCTTTTCTTACCGTGGACATTCCGATCGTGGCTCCTTTTCTCCCCTATTTTTCTCTCCCGTAACCGCAGAACTCTTGCAGAAATTAGTGGGATCTTTATTCCCTCCTTAATCCTTGTAACCGCCAGAAGTTTTGGGGGGATACCCCAGCCCCTTTCTAGGGAGTTTTCCTTCTTTTTCTCTCCCACGGGGTTTCACGTTTCTATTGGGTTTGGGGCTTTCGAAGGATCCCAAGAGGGAGCCAACGAGGAGTAGCAGTGGGAGAGCGGTTCTTTCCTACTCTTGAGTGGCTGCCTTGTCCCTCTGGTGTTCTGCTGGATCGAGGTTTTCTTGAGAGGAGCATTGTCTTCTCGTCTCTTATTGAAGGTGGAGGGTTTTCTCTTGTTTCGTTGGCTTCAAGGCAAGATCTGAAATCTCAAATCTTCCTTTTGTGCTTGTTATAATATCTTGAAACCTAAGTTCTAATCATGGTTTGAGTATGAAAAATCTTGTTTCTTCCTAGTTTGGCTCCATTTCTGGGTACTCGAACAAATTGGCGGATGTGTAGTATTGTTTCTGAATAACATACTATCTTGAAATCTAGATTTATGTATGATAATTAGAGCGTGAAATACATATGGTTCGAGTGTGAAATAGGTGTGGTATTAGTGTGGAATATTTATGTTTTGAGTACGAAGTATGTCATTTTTATTTTGATGAAGTTTGGCTTGATTTCTAGGTAAACCGGACGAATTAGTGGATATGTATAGTATTGTTTTCTGAATAATGTAATCGCTTAAAATCATATTTATATATGATGGTTAAGTGTGTAATCGGAATGGTTTGAGTGTGGATTACGTTGTTTCCACCTTGACAAAGTTTGATTTAGTTTTGGGTACTTGGTCGTTATTTCCAAACAAGACATAGGTTCTGTCCGCAGGGAAGTGTCGACACTTCTCCCTGGAAGTGTCGACCTCTCACTGTGGATCTTACTCTATCCAGGTTCTGTCTGCAGGAAGTGTCGACACTTCTCCCTGGAAGTGTCGACCTCTCACTGTGGGACTTACCCCGTCTAGGTTCTGTCTGCAAGAAGTGTCGACACTTCTCCCTGGAAGTGTCGACCTCTCAGTGGGTCTTACCCAGTCCAGCTTCTGGATGCAGCCAGAGTCGACTCTTGACCATAGGAGTGTCGACCTCTGCCCTGCCTAGGTTGTTTCAGCGTGTTCCAAATGCCGGGAAAAGTAGGCTTATGCTCCATAAAAGTCGACCTTTCCTTTGTACAATTATTTTGCTTCCCTTTTACCGATTGTTCCCTCGAATTTTTAGCTATTCATTATTTCATGCTAGAGAATTGTAAACTAGTTGGGTTAATGACTACACAAGTTCATGTCCATTGCATCTTTCTTGCATAGTTGCATATTCGGAAAATTCATTTGCTAACCTTCAGTACTCTCCTTGTATTGCATTGTTATTCATTGACCTTATACTGTATACTTTCTTTGTTCTTGTACTGCATATTTTGCATTGCCCTTATACTACATATTATTCCTTGTCATTGTGAGCCTCTTATGCTATGAGACAAATCATGGACCAAAGGGACACTGCTGCTATAGAAGGGCTTGGAGCCAAACCGTAGAAATGCCCCTGTGGGGAGGCTCAATATGTTTATGACCCCGAGAGCACGGGGGTAAAATCCTGGAGGTGGACAAGTGCAACTGGTGAAGGTGGGGAATATTTTCCTCCGATTCTGCATAGTTAATCAAAACCTCATCACCATTGCCTAGGTGATTTGGTATTCGTATATGACCTTCTAGTGGTGGTTTGGGCAATGTGTCCGGGTCCTCTGTTCAGCTCAGAACTTTCGATATATTTTGATCAGATTATGGCCATTTGACTCTGTTATATGATATTTGGCCTATGTATTCATTTTGTTAGATCTGAGCTGACCTCTAAAACTGAATTGTAAGATCTGAACTCTATTCATTGGTGCATACATGTTGCATTTAGTTTTGAACTCTATTTTCAAACATGACTTCTGTTCCTTTCAGACTGCACACTTGGCATACGAATCCGGTTTAGAATTTGCTATGCACTTTCTTTGCCTCACTAGATATTGCCTAGTGCATTATTGCATAGCCTATCCATAGTTGCATATTAATCGGCATTGCCCTCGTGATGTATTTTCAGAAATCTGAAACATGTATTTGATTTCTAAAACAATTTATTTATTTTTTGCAACTTGGTAAGCCTTAGGGATTGTACCAGTTAAATGATGGTTGAATGTGTTATGCTTGTGCAAGAGGTGTGCTTGAGTTTCTGAATCTTGCTAAGTCTATTCGTAGACTTACACTTGATAATTTTCCAGGCGACTCCGCTGGTAAGGATGAGGATTTAGAGCCAAGTGAGTCCGAGCCAGAGGCCCGTGCGTGATCGTTGATAGCTTTCTTTTTCTATCTTTTGAGGTAGCTTGTGAGGGTCTATAAGAGGCTTGTAATTATGAACTCTGGTTATTGTATTAGCAAGTTGGAACTTTATTTCTATTGGACTATTGTGATGTTGGTATTTGGACATTCGCTGATGTAATAAATTTCTTCTTCCACTGTGATATCTACACTTTTATTTGTGTAAATCTCAACCAGTCTCCATTCTGTTGGGTGGTTCCCATTGTGGCGTTGCCTCCTATATCCGATGAGAGTGATATACTGAACCGGGTATAGGGTGGGGCACTACAGAGAGTGGTATCAAAGACCACAGGTTGAGAGTTTACATAAGTAAAACCATAAGCTAAGTCCATATCCCAAGATCTAGATAGTTCCACTAGTAAGTGGCTAAAGAGCAAAGGAAAGTATATAAGTAACAATAATAAGGCATCTAGCTTGGCCGAACTTAATTATTTTTTTTCAAGGTTGTGGCATCACATGGTCGTCGTGCTGCTACCCCAGCTCGTGAGGAGGAGCCGAGGAGAGATGCGGATGCAGGCCAGCATGGTTTACCGGTGCCGCCACCACCGCCGTTGGTCGATTATGGTACATTCATGCAAGGGTTGGTGCAAGTGATGCAGACGCAGGCAAATGCACATGCGGCATTTCAGGCTCAGGTGCAAGCTCTGGCCCAGGTATGATATGGATTAGATGGAATTGTGCATCGGATGTCGTGTAGGCCTCGTAACTTATCTGTGTGGTTTGATTAGGCTCAACCGCATCCGGCGGTTGGGTCAGGGAAATTTGTAGTCTCGGCCATGAAGGCAGCTCGGTTGTTGTGTAAGGGTGACAATGCTTTTCTTGCTTGGGTGGTAGCCTCAGCTGAGGTTTCTCAGGCCCCGTTGCTGGAGGAGATTGAAGTGGTTCGGGATTTTCCCGATGTCTTTCCAGAGGATCTGCCAGGGTTGTCGCCAGCCAGAGAGATTGAGTTCTTTATTGACCTTTTGCCCGGTACAATGTCAATATACAAGACCCCGTATTGAATGGCACCTGTAAAATTGGCAGAACTAAGGAAGCAGTTGCAGGAACTAATAGATAAGGGCTTTATTTGACCAAGTGTCTCACCTTGGGGAGCCCCAGTCTTGTTCGTGAAGAAGAAGGATGGATCACTTCGCCTCTACATTGAGTATCGAAAGCTCAATCAGGTGACTGTCAAGAACCGTTATCCTTTGCCCCATATTGATGATCTCTTCGATCAATTGCAAGGTGCTTTGGTGTTCTCGAAGATTGATTTGAGATCAGGTTACCATCAGCTTCGGATCAAGGAGGAGGATATTTCCAAGACAACTTTCTGAACTAGATATGGCCATTATAAATTCCTGGTTCTACCCTTTGGTCTAACGAATGTCCCTGCATCATTTATGACGTAATGAATCGGGTGTTTAGGCCTTATCTGGATAGCTTTGTGGTTGTGTTCATAGATGATGTTTTGATATTTTCCCCAGATGAAGCATCTCACAAGGAACATTTGAGGATTGTTTTGGAGACTCTTCGGGCGTACAAGCTTTATGCGAAGTTCAGCAAGTGCGATTTCTGGATGAAGGAGGTTCATTTCTTGGCCATGTGATATCAGGAAGTGGTGTGGCAGTTGACCCAACTAAGGTTCAAGCTGTATTAGAATGGGAGGCTCCGAAATCCCCCACTGAAATTTGGAGTTTTCTCAGTTTGGCCGGTTACTACAGGAAGTTTATTAAGGGTTTTGCATCTATTGTGGCACCTTTGACGAGGCTTACAAGGAAAGGAGTGAAGTTCATGTGGTCCGAGGAATGTGAGCGGACTTTCCAGGAGTTGAAGGATCGGCTAACGTTAGCACCACTCTTGATCCTACACAATAGCACCGATATGTTTACCCTCTACACTGATGCTTCAAGGATCGGGATCGGTTGTGTTCTGATGCAGAATGGTAGGGTTGTCGCATATGCCTCCAGGCAACTGAAGGAGCACGAGAAGAATTACCCTACGCATGACTTGGAGTTGGCCGCCGTTGTCCACGCATTGAAGATCTAGAGACATTACTTGTATGGAGTCAAGTTTGAAGTCTTCACGACCACAAGAGTCTTAAGTATTTATTTTATCAGAAGGAGCTGAATTTGCGCTAGAGGCGATGGATCGAATTCTTGAAGGACTATGATTTTGAGCTGCAATATCATCCTGGAAAGGCTAATGTTGTGGCCGATGCCCTTAGTCGGAAGCGGATTTTGATGCAGCAAGACTGGAAGATGATTGAGGATGATGTGTGTTCCATGGCATCGATTGAGCCTCAACTTTGCCAGGCGTTCGTTGCTCAACTATGCATCAGGTCAACAGTTATGGATCGAGTAATAGAAGCTCAACAAGTTGACCCCCAGCTGCAAGGTATGATTGGTAAGACTGGAATTGCTCGAGATGAAGATGGTGTGGTCAGATTTCAGTATAGAATTTGCATGCCTAATGTGATTGAATTAAAGAATGAAGTGATGGAGGAAGCTCACAGGTCAAAATTCTCCATTCATCCGGGTAGTAACAAGATGTACCAAGATTTGAAGAGGTCCTTTTGGTGGCCCGGTATGAAGAAGGATGTAGCGGAATTTGTGTCTAGATGTTTGGTTTGTCAGCAGGTTAAAGCTGAAAACCAAAGACCGTCTGAGTTGATGCAAAGGATCAAGATACCACAATGGAAATGGGAGGATATCACCATGGATTTTGTTACAGGCTTGCCTCGATCATCGAAGGGCAATGATTCTATTTGGGTGATTGTGGATCGGTTCTCGAAGATTACACATTTTCTAGCCATGAAGAAGAAGCAATCCGTGGAGAGCTTGGCACATCTTTATATTGAGAACATCCTCAAATTGCATGGAGTTCCGAAGTCCATTATTTCAGATCGGGATCCTCGCTTCACATCGAGACTTTGGTAAGGATTGCAGAATACTTTTGGAACCAATTGAAGCTCAGCTCGACATATCACCCCCAGACAGATGGTCAGTCTGAAAGGACCATTTGCACTTTGAAGGATATGTTGAGAGCCTGTGTTCTCGATTGGAGAGAAGATTGGGAGCGACATCTACCGTTGGTAGAATTTACCTATAATAATAGTTATCATGCAAGTATAGGCATGGCTCCATTTGAGGCTTTGTATGGAAGGCCATGTAGATCTGCTCTATGTTGGGAAGAGGTTGGCGACAGGCAGTTGATCGGGCCCCAAGTGGTGCAAGGAACATCTGAGAAGATTCAGCAAATTCAGCAAAGATTGAAAGCAGCCTAAGATCGGCAGAAGAGCTATGCAGATAACAGAAGGAAGGATCTGGACTTTGTAGCAGGTGAGCATGTTTTCCTCAGGGTGTCACCAATTAAGGGAGTGTCAAGATTTGGCAAGTGAGGGAAGTTGCAGCCAAGATTCATTGGACCTTTCGAGATTCTGGACAAGGTAGGGAATGTGGCATATCGGTTGGCTTTACCTCCATCCATGGTGGCCATTCATCCGGTGTTCCACGTATCCATGCTCCGTAAGTATGCCCATGATCCATCTCACATTATCAACTATGAAGGTTGGGAGTTCCAACCGGATCTATCGTTCGAGGAGCAACCAGTCAAGATTTTGGATCGCAAGGAGCAAGTCCTCAGATCGAAATCTATTCCATTGGTGAAGGTAATATGGAGGAATGTATCTCACGAGGAGACTTCGTGGGAGCTCGAATATGAGATGAAGAAGAAGTATCCCCATCTTTTCGGTATGTGCTTCACTTTAAACTTCGGGACGAAGTTTCTTTAAGGGGGAGAGGGTGTAGTACCCGTGAGTTTTATCGTGTAAATAAATAAATAAATATAAATATATATATATATTATCGATATTTTGATTAAATGCTTGAAATATTACTTGTTTGAGTTAACAAAATAATTAACTAGTATTTGGTTGAAATAAACTAAATAATTAAAGAGTAAACAAATTTCCCTTGTTTATAAACCAAATTTTGATGTAATTAAAATTATGTAATTTAACCTATTTCATTCATAATTGTGTGTGCACATATTAATGTAGTTGAGTTCAAGAGTTAGAAATTACCTCTTTATCCTTTTATTAGTGGGAGTACGTTAATAGCTTTATGTAAAAAACGAAGAGCATGTTACTATTCATTTTCGGGTCGATTTTCATTTCTTGACTTTTTAATTATTTTATAATTTTTCACGATAGATTAAATGGTGGTGAAAAATGAGTAGCAATTAGTTTTTGAAAATTATTTTTATATTATTAGATTTGATTTTTCGAATGGTGACGTGAATAGTAACATTTTCCCCTTTTCTTATGGTGGACATTCCGATCGTGGCTCCTTTTCTCCCCTATTTTTCTCTCCCGTAACCGCAAAACTCTTGGAGAAATTAGTGGGATCTTTATTCCCTCCTTAATCCTTGTAACCGCCGGAAGTTTTGGGGGGATACCCCAGCCCATTTCTAGAGAGTTTTCCTTCTTTTTCTCTCCCACGAGGTTTCAAGTTTCTACTGGGTTTGGTGCTGTCGAAGGATCCCAAGAGGGAGCCAACGAGGAGTAGCAGTGGGAGAGTGGTTCTTTCCTACTCTTGAGTGGCTGCCTTATCCATCTGGTGTCTTGCTGGATTGAGGTTTTCTTGAGAGGAGCACTGTCTTCCCGTCTCTTGTTGAAGGCGGAGGGTTTTCTGTTCTTTCGTTGGCTTCAAGGCAAGATCTAAAATCTCAAATCTTCCATTTGTGCTTGTTATAATATCTTCAAACCTAAGTTCTAATCATGGTTTGAGTATGAAAAATCTTGTTTCTTCCTAGTTTGGCTCGATTTCTAGGCACTCGAACAAATTGGCGGATGTGTAGTATTGTTTCTAAATAACATACTATCTTGAAATCCAGATTTATGTATGATAATTTGAGAGTGAAATACATATGGTTCGAGTGTGAAATAGGTGTGGTGTTAGTGTGGAATATTTATGTTTTGAGTACAGAGCATGTCATTTTTATTTTGATGAAGTTCGGCTTGATTTCTAGGTAAATCGGGCGAATTAGTGGATATGTATAGTATTATTTTTCGAATAATGTAATAGCTTAAAATCATATTTATATATGATGGCTAAGTGTGTAATCCGAATGATTTGAGTGTGGATTACGTTGTTTTCACCTTGACAATGTTTGGTTTAGTTATGGGTACTCGCTCGTTGTTTCCAAACAAGACATAGGTTCTGTCCGCAGGGAAGTGTCGACACTTCTCCCTGAAAGTGTCGACCTCTCACTGTGGATCTTACCTAGTCCAAGTTCTGTCTACAGGAATTTTCGACACTTCTCCCTGGAAGTGTCGACCTCTCACTATGGGACTTACCCAGTCCAGGTTCTGTCTGCAGGAAGTGTCGACACTTCTCCCTGGAAGTGTCGACCTCTCAGTGGGTCTTACTCAGTACAGCTTTTGGATGCAGCCAGAGTCGACTCTTGACCCTAGAAGTGTCGACCTTTGCCCTGCCTGGGTTGTTTCAGTGTGTTCCAAATGCCGGGAAAAGTAGGCTAATGCTCCGTAAAAGTCGACCTTTCCTTTGTACAATTATTTTGCTTCCCTTTTACCGACTGTTCCCTCGAATTTTTAGCCATTCATTATTTCATGCTAGAGAATTGTAAACTAGTTGGGTTAATGACTACACAAGTTCATGTCCATTGCATCTTTCTTGCACAGTTGCATATTCTGAAAATTCATTTGCTAACCTTCAGTGCTCTCCTTGTATTGCATTGTTATTCATTGACCTTATACTGTATACTTTCCTTGTTCTTGTACTGCATATTTTGCATTGCCCTTGTACTGCATATTATTCCTTGTCATTGTGAACATCTTATGCTATGAGACAAATCATGGACCAAAGGGACACTGCTGCTATAGAAGGGATTGGAGCCAAACCGTAGAAATGCCCCTGTGGGGAGGCTCAATATGTTTATGACCCCGAGAGCACGGGGGTAAAATCCTGGAGGTGGACAAGTGCAACTGGTGAAGGTGGGGAATATTTTCCTCCGATTCTGCATAGTTAATCAAAACCTCATCACCATTGCCTAGGTGATTTGGTATTCGTATATGACCTTCTAGTGGTGGTTTGGGCAATGTGTCCGGGTCCTCTGTTCAGCTCAGAACTTTCGATATATTTTGATCAGATTATGGCCATTTGACTCTGTTATATGATATTTGGCATATGTATTGGTTTTGTTAGATCTGAGCTGACCTCTAAAACTGAATTGTAAGATCTGAACTCTATTCCTTGGTGCATACATGTTCCATTTAGTTTTGAACTCTATTTTTAAACATGACTTCTATTCCTTTCAGACTGCACACTTGGCATACGAATCTGGTTCAGAATTTTCTATGCACTTTCATTGCCTCACTAGATATTGCCTAGTGCACTGTTGCATAGCCTATCCATAGTTGCATATTAATCGGCATTGCCCTCGTGATGTATTTTCAGAAATCTGAAACATGTATTTGATTTCTGAAACCATGTGTTTATTTTCTGCAACTTGGTAAGCCTTAGGGATTGTACCGGTTAAATGATGGTTGAATGTGTTATGCTTGTGCAAGAGGTGTGCTTGAGTTTCTGAATCTTGCTAAGTCTATTCGTAGACTTACACTTGATAATTTTCCAGGCGAGTCCGCTGGTGAGGACGAGGATTTAGAGCCAAGTGAGTCCGAGCTGGAGGCCCCTGCGTGATCGTTGATAGCTTTCTTTTTCTATCTTTTGAGGTAGCTTGTGAGGGTCTATAAGAGGCTTGTAATTATGAACTCTGGTTATTGTATTAGCAAGTTGGAACTTTATTTCTATTGGACTATTGTGATGTTGGTATTTGGACATTCGCCGATGTAATAAATTTCTTCTTCTGCTGTGAATTCTGCACTTTTATTTGTGTAAATCTCAACCCGTCTCCGTTCTGTTTGGTGGTTCCCAGTGTGGCGTTGCCTCCTACATCCGATGAGAGTGATATACTGAACTTGGTACAGGGTGGGGCGCTACAGCGTAGCCATTAGATACACTTTGCACTTAAGCACCAAATCTTGGACTTGTGATCCTCTCCGTTGGATATTCCTTCCACCGGACTAGGTGATCTTGTTTCAAGACATCCATAAGACTCCGCGGGCCTGGGATTCCCACTAGGACGCTGAGCTGGTTGTACCCTCAAAATCCAATTATCTAGAAAGCACTTACTGGTGTTTTTTGTGTTCTGGTCACTAGCGGCCATATGGAGACCGCCAGAGTCTGGTAGCGGCCATTTACCTGATGGCCAAGGACACCTAGTGGCCCTGCCTTGACCGCATTGTTCCAGTTCATTCGATTCATCGACTCTATCCTTAAACGGTCCAGTCGTGACCGCATAGATCTACATGCGGTCCAGTAAACGACCGCAACTATCTTCAGTGTTCTTAACCAAAGGTTTGACCCAAGGGTTGAGCTTTCTATGATCCTAGATGGTCTATTGATTGTCTAGGACCTAACATTGTTATGTCCCTGCAGTTTTGATGTTGTTCAATACCATGAGTCATTGGCATTCTAGGATTTTGATGCTTTCCAACACTCTGAGTCATCAATATTCTCATCCCCTGATTGCTAACATTGATTGATATTCTCATGATAGACAAGCCAAATACGTCATAAGGGATGGCAAAAGAACGCGCCCAAGTCACCTCAAAAATATCCCTCAAAGAATATGTCCGAAGAAGCTCACAAGGAAGTGGCGACTTGTCTCTATCAGGAGGTCGACCTCAGGCCCTTCCAGAGAGTGTTATAAACGTTCCTCTACAAAGAAGTGTCAACACCTTGTTCTAGCAGGTCGACACTATGGCCTTCCAGAGAGCGTTATATTGGCAGTTTTCATAAGACGTGTCGACACCTTGTTCCAGCAGGTCGACACTATGGTCTTCAAGAGATCACTGAAGATTGGATCCCTTAAAGCAGTGTCGACACCTTGTACCAGGAGCTCGACACTATGGTCTTCTAGAGAGCATTATATTGACTGTTTTCATAAGACGTGTCGACACCTTGTTCCAGCAGGTCGACACTATGGTCTTCCAGAGAGCATTGAAGATAAGATCCCTTAAAGCAGTGTCTACACCGTGTACCAAGAGGTCGACACTATGGTCTTCCAGAGAGCGTTATATTGGCAGTTTTACTAAGAAGTGTCGACACTTCCTTCATAGGAGGTCGACACTATGGTTCTTCCAGAAGCCTTTTAAGCTATTTTTTAAAACACGTTAGATCATTCAGGGAATATAAATATGAACTATAAATCCCCAAAAACATGGATTTCGAGGTCT
The DNA here is from genome assembly GCA_022559845.1 of Amorphophallus konjac. Classification (NCBI taxonomy): domain Eukaryota; kingdom Viridiplantae; phylum Streptophyta; class Magnoliopsida; order Alismatales; family Araceae; genus Amorphophallus; species Amorphophallus konjac. The sequence continues at coordinate 164,605,558 of CM040125.1, read as the reverse complement.
AGAGCAACTCCCAAGGTCAGACATGTGAGTCAACCATCATCACCATATCTAAAATGACTTTTTGGTGGCAACTGTGACAAAGTTCAATTATGGCAAATGTCACACCACCTATTGTTGGCAGCCAATGGGAGATGATCCTAGAAAGGTACACCAAGTATAGAAGTGACCTGAACCAATGAGGAAGCTGTCCGCTAGATGCTGTCCACAAGGATCATTTAATTACTCAGATTTGGAACAGCAGTGAATGGGATTTTTGGAGGGAAAGCTCCCTCTACTAGGCGATCTGAGTGACGCAATTCCATGCACATAGGGAGCTCTGCAGGCGCCAAAAAATAAGGGTGTGCTATTACTGTTGAGGTGGGCATAGACAGACAAAAAGAAAAAGAAGAAGCTGCTGCTGCTACCACTGTTGGCGCACCTTGGAGAAGTATAAGAAATCTAAGCCAACTGCATCCAGAACAACAAGAGAAGAAGAAAGAAGAAGGAGAACAACCCAAGGCCATTGCCTGAAGATCTGAAGCTGATCGCAAGCTCCTCTTCCACCTGCTCCTCGTCCTGCAAGCAAAAGCCATTGTGAAGGAAGCAAGGGTTCTGCAAGCAGCCGTCCAAGCTCTCTATCTTTGAGACAAAAACTTTTCTCAAGGCCTGAGTTTCACTTACTCTGCCGGAAGTTTTCCATTGTTCTTTTTTGTTTGTTCTTATCAAAAACTGTGAACCGTCCCTACCGGTGTTGTAGGAAGACAGACAGAGGTGTTCTCCAGTCTGTGGTGTTTCAGTCCCTACATGGTACTGTAGTGTAGCACCCCCGATAAAATAATAGAGAAGTTGAACTTCTTAAATAAAGAATCCTACATGAAGGCCTTATATAAATAAACATACATTTTGAGGACTACTATATAAATGTACAAAGCCCAACATGACTTAAATGCCAACACATGGGTAGTACGTAATGGGGGTTCTCTTTTTCCAACACAAAAGGAATGGGCGCCCCTTACCAGGGCGCCATTCACCAAATGGAGCCCCTACACTAGGGCGCAATTTACCTACAGGGCCCCCATCCCACACCATAAAGGTAACCAATTATATACAATTATATATACACGTGAAGGTTGCAGTTTTGTCTGAAGCCATGAAGAATGGACGCCCTCATGGAAAAGCATCATTTACATGAACAGGGTCACCCATTTAAAGGGCGACCCTATACCAGGGCGCCATCTCCAAAGTGCTTCTAGAAGACTTGAGACACGAACAACCTCAATTAGCTGGCAAGGTACCCTTCTCTGACCAATGGACCCTTAAGGGAACACTAATAGCAAGGTTTTTGGATCTTGTTCCTAATGAACCTTACGGTTTTATTCCCTATAACTATTTCCTCTATTGAGGGCAGAGACTATTACCGTCATCCTGCTATCTGCAGAAGGGAATATCTCCCTTCTTTTCTTTGGAAGACGTGAAGGAGCATCTTTTCCTACACTCTACGTCCTGCTGCTGGAGCTTTGCGGTGGCGGAGAACGTGTGGTTCTCTTATTGTTTATTCCCTGAAGCTCTGTAGCAGAGACGAGAAGGGCTTGGCTGGGATTTCTTATTCTTATCATCTGTACCACGTATACCCCTCCAAAAAGGTAGGTGTTCTGAAGATCTAGCCCAACCCTTAGCTAAAGTAGGGTAACATAACATGCTAGTATAATCCATCTGTCATGCCATACAACATGTTCCATACTCTATAGCATGTTACACGGGTTTTAAGTAGAACAACTATAGCCTGTTACACCAATTTTTACAGCCTTAAAATATCATGTTTAGCCCTAGTATATAACATGTTTTACAAGATATGCATATATATTTTAAAAACCCAGAATGTCCAGCCCTCAAGTAAAGGGCGCCCCTCACCAGGGTGCCATTTCCTGAAGGTGCGCCCCAAGCCAGGGTGCCATTTAAATGAAGATTGTTCACAGTGTCGTCAATTCACTTACCAGCAATTAATAATCAACGCATTCAAAAATCTATATCTATTGAACTAAACCATAAAATTCTTGCATGAATATGTTTCTATGATCCCAATATTTTTCTCTACCTATCCATATCCTTACTTCTTGATTCAAAAAAACTTTCTACTGATGAATAGTAAATTATGTCTGAAACGCACCTATGCGGTGCGTAGAACTGTCACAGAGAATAGCGCCCCTACCTAGGGCGCTATTTTCTGAATGAAGACCCTCCAGAGTGTCGTTATTTAAATAGAGACACTCCAGAGGGGTGCCATTTTCATATGGTTAACAAAAAAAGAAAAACAAATATATATATTACTTGAATAATGGCAACCCTTAGGGCGCCATTTACTGAAAGGAAGGTAGCCCCTGGGGTGCCAATTGATGTGAACAGTGACCCTCTAGAGGGTCTTCGATTAAATGAAGACTCTCTGTAGTGGCGCCATTTCTTGAAGGCCAGTAAATTGATCAATGTTCAAAAATTAATATCTATGAAACTAAAATCCAACAATTCTGCAAGAATGTAATTCTGAACTCCTAACAATTTTTTCTATATACCCATGACCTTGTTTCCGGATTTCGTGAACCTATGACATTATGAATAGTGTTATGAGTCTAAAGATGTACCTGCCTGGTGTAAATAGGGCCAGAAGAATTGGTGCCGAAGCCTGGGGTGCCAATTAGTTGAGTAGTGACCCTCCAGAGGGTCGTCATTTAAATGAAGACTTCCTGGGGAGGAGCCATTTTCCATATATATAATTTCTGAAAGAGTGCCAGATCCCCAGGCGCCGATTGATTGAAAGAGTGCCTGACCCCCATGCGCCAATTCCCTGAAAGACTGCCTGACCCCCAGGTGCCATTTCCTGAAAGCTTGAAAGCAGGGCTAACCCATGGGTGCCAATTCAGTGAGGCAGCTTGCTAGCCACCAATTTCATTTGGATGATTCAGTGAGCAACAGATTCCGTTCTGATTCCCGATTTGTCTCGTGGATTATATCGACATAACCCTAGTTCATTTCCTATATGACATATGCCTTGAACTCCATTCCATGATAGTCCACCTTATGTATATCCTACAATAGTCCACCCTTGAAATCCTATATTGGCTGTAAATCCTGAATGGGCAATACTTGACTTCCGTGGCACAGAATGGGCAGTACTTGACTTCCGTGGCGCAGAATGGGCAATACTTGACTTGCGTGGCCCGAAAAAGGGCAAAGTACTTGCTGGATTGAAATAGCCAATTCCAGTAACACGTACTTGATATTACTTGCTTGAATATGAACTTTACTTGCTGGAACATGATTCTACTTGCTTCAACATGAATTCTTGCTTGCCTGGAAAGTTGTATCAATATCTACAAAGTTCTTGATATCATGCTTGTCAAATACTTGAAATCATGCGATACTCTCTCTTTATACAGTTCTTGATCTCTTACTTGTTCATCATGCATAGCTATACCAGCATTACATGTAACATGTAAACCACTTAAAGATTGCTCGAACTTGAGATGTAATTCCTACTGAGTGATTCACTCATCTAGTTACATTCTAACATTTTTCAGGTAATTCGGATAGCGACATCCACACGAACGGGAATGAGTCGAGTGAAGAGTGCTAGAGTCCCGATCATCTACTGTCAGCTAGTCACGTCTTCTGATTTTCTTGAGTCCCCTTTGTACTTCCAGTTATATTAGTCTAGTTGATTGAAGCTTGTTAAGGCTTGTAGCCTAGTATTTAGATTTGAAGAATGAATGTCATGGAATAGACTTATCACCCTTTGGTTAATCGGATAATTGTCAACTTGGACTTTGGTATCATTTGAGAAATTTAATCTTAGTCTTTATTTAGTCTTTTGCGCACTCTGTCTTTTGTCAAAAAAATGTATACTGCTCTGATTGAATGGTTCTATATAAGCTGGCCATGACCTCGGGTATCTTCCGCGCTCGGGGCGTGATAGTCTTCGTGGTATCAGAGCCAGGATTTTAATTTCCTAGGGAATAAGATGTTAGGAAATTAGAAGTCACGATTGAAATCTAGGAAAAACCCAAGTCTAAAGATAGGTTTACACCTTATACCCGGTGAGATGGGTAGAGCCATGGGTTAAATTCTATAATGACATTCGACCTTATAAATTAAACATGATACTTAGTACCCTTAAATTCTCTTGTAGGATCATGGCCGCTGAAAGAGCACAATGGCGCGAGATGCAGCGCATCGTGCAAGGTCTTACGCAGGCACTACAGCAAGTGGCGCAAGGCGGAGCTAACTGTGGAGCTGGTGATCTCCACAAAGGTTTTCGCAACATAAACCCACCAAGATTCACGGGTTCGTCTGACCCCGAACATGTTGAAAACTGGTTGAAGGAGATTGATAGAATTTTCTGTGTAATGCAATGCACGGATGAGGAAAGGGTCCTACTGGCTATATTCCAACTAGAGCAGGACGCTCGAGGCTGGTGGGAATCCGTAGAAGCAACATTACCTGACGACCATGTAACATGGGATGACTTTGTTGAACATTTCAACAACAAGTACTTCTCCGACCGTATTCAGGATAAGAAGGCCGCAGAATTTGCGCACTTAAACAACGGACCCTGAAAGTGACCGAGTATGAGGCCCAGTTCACAAGATTGTCCAAGTATGCAACTGTGGACGTCAAAAAAATGACAGTGACAATCATACCGCATGCACGTCTTAGCACTCGAGAGTGAGTTGAAGACGGGATGGCCGAACAAACCCCGTACCTCCTCTAAGCAGGATGAACATATATACTTGGCGCTCCACCACCAACAAAGAAGCCCTTCGGGCATAAGAGATGGCATCAGCTCTCCAGTCGACATTGCCGAAGGCCGAATCAAAAGAAACTCAGGAATTCGAACACGTGTTCGGCACGCGCCGGAGATCACTCAAAGTTCCGAATCGGGATGCAGAGGCCCTGAACTAAACACCCCGGAGGTGGTGCATTACAACTAAAGCAGCACGGGAGGACAAGCGTCCGTTCAAATAGCCGTGAAGCCAAGATGAAGTCTAAACCAGCGTGGCCTACACTTAAAGCGGCGTGGCCTTGCTTTGGCCTTAAACCGGCGCGCCCTTGCTTGGCCTTAAACCGGCACGCCCTTCCATCAAGCTTTAAACCGGCGTGCCCCCCTTGTATGCTGCTAATCCGGGGTGCACAACTCTGCGCCGTTTTAACCAAAGGGCCGTCCCATCCATACTCCGGTGCTCTGTTTCCTGATGAATCTCACGCGAAGTCCAGAGAGGAGAAGAACAGTGCATTCAATGCCCGTCCCATAGCCATTTAAAGACTGCGGAGCTATGCACACCCCAACTCGACAGCGCAACGGTGGTAGCATCAGAGGCCAGCAATGATGGTGGCAGCAGCAGCAGATCTCCTGGCAGACCTGCGAACATCCCGTCCTCGGATGAATGACAGGGTACGGCTTGAACTAGCAGCAGCCAGCGCGACGAGTCGACTCCCGACGCTGATGCGAATGAGGAAGAGGTGGCGGGAACCCTCCCCCCACTGGCCATTCTTCGAAGAAAATGCAACCCGCTCTATATACATATGGGGAGCCTGTTCCACGGGGCAAAAAAAAAAGGCTGGAACCCTCGGGGAGCGATTGATCAGAGGAGGCCACCCGAAGAGAAGGAGAGCTTCGTCCCCGACGCCAGAAAGGTGAAGAAGAAGGGAGGGTCTATGAGAGAAGAGAGGTGAGCCCTGGGGAGGGGGTAGAGCTGGTGCTCTATTCCTCTCCCCCCGTACGAGTTTCAAGTCCTTCCCCTCCTCTGTGTTCTCCCTTTGCTCCGGGGTAGATCCCCTCCTGTATCTCTTTTTCCCCCTGATGAGGACATCATGAGCTTATGGGATGAGTATTAGTGTGTATTAGCTTGTATAGGTGTGTATTATGGGTTGTATTGGCTTGAAAGTGTGTAATTTTTAATTTCTTTCATTTGGGCTCTCTTTGTAAGGCTTCATTAAGCCATTGGGCCACATTTATAGGAAGAGTCCATTACTAGGTTGCCTTAGTAGAGTCTATTAGGAGTGATTATCATATTGGACCTTATGCCACCCTTATGGACCATAATAGCCATTTAAGGCCCAATTGGGCCACTCCCTCTCATGGGCTATCTAGATGGGAGAATCCATGGACCAAGCATGGGTTGTGGATTGGGTTGGCTGGCCTTGGACCAGCCTAGGCCCAAGAGAGGCCCATGAAGGGGGCGCCCCCTCTTTTGGCCTTATTAGGCTTGGTTGGTGTGTATTAGGTGAAGTTGTAATGGAATTAGTCTAAGGTTGAATGAGAATGGTCAAGTTAGATTAAAAAATTGTATTTGGTGTGTTATTCACACTTCATCTCAGCCATTCAATTCCCAACCCTTGATCCAAGGGTCCACATTAGATTTGATTGGAGTCATATATATGCTTGTATTTTCATGAGAAAATCAATGGAAAAAATTAGAATTTTATGTGTAAGCCTTGGAGCTTGGTGCGCCCCTTGCCTCTCCCCTGCTGTTCTTCCTTCCCCAACCCCAGATCTAGAGTGTATCCCTCTTCTATCATCCCCTCTCAACCTCCGGTGATCGTCTGTGCCGCCGCCGCCGCCGTTCGTGCCGCCTTCGAGCCGCCGTGGAATCGTCATCAAGTTTCTGTCCTGCTGGATAGAGGTGTAGTTCGAGAATTCCTGAAGCTAGCCACGAGTTCTGATCGATTAGAAATTTTGAGGGTTGGTTCCTATCTTCTATCCCCTTCTCCACAAAAACATTGAGGTTCAAAATCCACCGTTTCATATTTTTACCTTTTCGTTCAACTCTCAATCTCAGATCTGTTCTGTCACTGTCTACAGTGACAGTAGCCCTGCGTTCTCCCCCTTCGACCACCCTTTTGATTTTTTTTAGACCTCCCAATTTAACTGTGTGTTCTGTCCATCGTCCCCTACCAACATAATGTTTCTGAAATTTTTATCATCCTTCTACCTATTTTTAAAAATTCATGTTCTACCGAAGCTACAGTACTTTTAGTCATATCCCAGATCCGACCTTTGTACAGTAAACAAATCACAGAAAATCATAGACACATCCAAACCTGTCCAAACCAATTTTTCTGTCTTTCCAACTCCATGTCCAACAACTTCTCTGAAGAACACAACCCCAGATTCGGACGTCTACCTCATGGTCAAAGGCAATCCACAGTCAAGTTCTCTGCAGGCCTGAGTCTTCGGTTACTGTACAACAGGAGCTTAAAAATTCCATAAGTCAAGATCCGAGTAGATTCAGGCTAGATCTTTAGGCCTAGGTTGAAGAACTTCAAGCGAGCTTTCCAACGGCGCCAGTCTCATGTCGATCTGACATCGGGGCTGATCGTAGCGTCCATTCTCGCCGGAGCGCGCGCTACAAAACAGCAACCACCAGTCTGTGGATAGCAAACTCGACGGGTGCCGATCGGAGCCGCCCGACCTCCGGGAGACGTTCCGGTGTGCCGCCAACCCAGGGAACACTTCCCTAAGTGTCCACACTACAGCGGCGCCACCGGGTCCCACACGGCCCCTCCAGACAGCACGTGGGCCCCACGGTCGTGATCACGCGTGTAGCCGAATCAACACACGAAGCTGCCCGTCATCCTGAATTCGGTCCTCCCGGGCCCCTGGTGTCGCCCTTTACCTCCCTGCGTGGAGTGGGAAAATTTCCATTGCTGTAATATTCATGTATTAACTGTCCCGGGAGCACGAGTTCGGCCGGGCCCGTCGTCCCCATGCCGAGCGCGTGGAGGTATCGCATTCGCTCCCTTACTTGGCATTTTGCTTAATTTTCATATATACTTGCTTATGCCACTGCTAGAGAGCATGATAGGGTAATTAGCTCACTTTCTATTTATATCACCGCTGCTGCGAGAGAGAGCGTTACCGTCCCGTGACCCGATCCGGGCACAAGTGAGAGCCGACCACCCTAGCTCACAGCCGGTTTCTCAACCGCGCACATCCGACGCTTCCCTCGTTAAGGGGCAGTCACGAGCTTGTCGTGTCCGTGGTCTCGTCCCGCATCACCCCCTTCCCTTGCGGATGAATAAAAGGAATGATTTTTGGTGAACATGTGTAGCGTTCTACTGCTCTGAGCTCCTCCCCTTTCTCCCAGTTTTCTTATCATCCAGGAACCTTGGAGGCATGCCTCTCCGTGGCACTGCCTTTAGGGTAATCCATCGAAGGGATGCACACTCATAGCCTTTTATGGCATATATCCGTCCCTGTGGAACTTCCACAAAATCACCACCTGTAAGCTGCGGGAACTCTTGAAGGCTAGTCCTCGAGTCTCCACACACACTTATGGGTTAACGGAGGCCTTACTCCGAGTTTTGAGGTTCACCCCGGAGCAATCCGTTTGGTGTTCCCCATTTTTCTCTGGCAAGCTTCAGTCCGGGGGAGATGCTACCCAAATTTTGCCAGACGACACGTAAGAACAGACGAACAAACTAAGCCCCTGAATCAAGCTAAACCTCTGAGTTCCTGCATAATAAACCCTTCCAGTAAAACATTCAAATACACATACTCATTCACCTCAACAAATGATCAGAAGCACTCTATCGATTTAAAGCATCAATTGAACAAACAATCCACCTATTGGATCAATTTGCAGGTGGAAGAAGCAAGAATAGAAACAAAAGAATCATGAAGAATGAAACAAACTTGAAGAACTAACACGGCGTGATGTTAATCCGGCGTGGGTTAATCCGGCGCGCCCTCCCCGCGCGCCGGTTTAACCCTACACTCAAAATCAAGTTGGAATCCTTGGAATGAATAGTGCACCCCCCTTTATGTTTGAGCCTTAATCCGGCACGCCCCTTTGCCTTCCTTAAACCGGTGCGCCCCTTGGCCTTCCTTAATCTGGCGCGCCCTTTGCCTTCCTTAAACCGGCGCGCCTCTTGGCCTTCCTTGATCCGGCGCGCCACTTGGCCTTCCTTAAACCGGCGCGCCCCTATTCTCTCTTGGCATCTCCCACTAAACCGGCGCCCCCCCTCTTGTGCAACCCATAGCTGGCGCGTGCTCCCCTTGTAACACCTACATAACCGGCGTGCCTGAAAGAGAGAGAATGATTAATCAGATAAGAGAAAAGACTTGAAGCTAATGAATAAAATTAATCAAAACTTTCCTCCCCGCTATAATCAAAATTTTGTTCCAGGGGCTCCGCCCCCGGAAACCCCGCGACCTGACCGCGCAGGTCGATCCGCGTGCGAGGGCGCACGTTGGCGAATTCGGGTTTCACATTTAACAACTCGCTTCCTCGGACTGTGCGTGAAGAGAAAAGCGATGATGCCCCGTGGTATTGGACGTGGACCTCGGAATCCCTGACATGGTCATGATCCGTGCACCTCTTGGGCCGATAGTCCATCAGCTTGACCCACTCCTTCTGGGATCCGATCCCGCATCCGCATTAAACTTGACGTACCTACGGCAGACATCCGTACGGTTTTATCGTCGTCTTCGACGCTACAAACACGGACTTCCATCCGAACATGAAATGGTCCGTGAGTGACCAACATATACGTATCTATGAACAGTTTACGCCGCGACGTGGGTTTGTTTGAACGTGACCCGAGATCTTTGTTCTTGCTTTATTACCCTGAATTTCAGGCCATAGGGCCCTTATTCCCGGCAATAAATCAAGGGTGTTCCCCCGCATGGGGGATGTAAATAACGCCGCGACCTTTATGGCGCGGCGGGTTTTTGTCCCGACAAGAACCCCACAATCGTCTGACTAGTCAGATCGAGCACACCATGGGCTTCCGTGAAGCCCGAATAAATCATCACTTTGTGACTGACACGCCCTCACACTAAATAGACGAATTAACCCGATCAATGAACGAACCGATTCTTTCTGAATTTTAGTGCGTCCACAGCACCCCACTTGGTGTGTACTGAAAAGATGAAGGTGAGAAGGTTCCTCAACAGGCTTCGGCGCCACTATATTACACAACTCGCATCGATGGATATCTAAGTCTATTCGGAGATGGTTCAGCGTGCCCAATTGTTAGAAGATGCCACTGAATTATCTGAAAGGATTCGAGGAAAGGATAAGAAGGAACCCGTCACAGGCCCTGGAAATTTCAAATCATCATTCAACAAGAAGCGATTCTTCAATGGAGGGGAGTCCTCCAAGGGAAAGAGGTTTCAGAAGAATGACAAGCCTTTCTCCACCACTACACCTTCTAAGGAAATTTGTAAATACTGTGACAAGGCCGAGGAATGCTTGAGAAAATTAGGAGCCTATCTCGGATGTGGAAGCTAAGAACATCGAATTCCTGATTGCCCATTGATGAATGAGCAACCCACTAAAGATGAGAAGCGTCCGACAAAGAAACAAGGCCGTCTGCAAGCTCTCCACGAGACGGAACCCACAGAAGGTGGAATTGTGGAAGGTACTCTAACTATTTGTTCTAAAACTGCACAAGTTTTATTTGATACCAGAGCAACTCATTCATTCGTTTCCAAGAAATTCGTTACTTCATTTTCCAAGAAACCTGAACTGTTAGATTTGGTCATATCTACACCTCTTGGGAACGAGTCCGATATCACTTATCACTACCCAAACTGTGAAGTTATGGTTAAAGGAAACACTCTACCTGTCAACCTGATATGCCTAGATATGAAAGGATATGATGTCATACTAGGTGCTGACTGGTTATCCACCCACCAAGCAACTGTAGATTGCCAACATGGCAAGGTAACTTTCGTGGATTTCCCAGAGCTAGTTTACACTAGCTATCGGAATAAATCCCCTCTTATCTCAGCTCTTCGAGCTAGCAAACTTGTAAGTAAAGGATGTATGGCTTTCATAGCATTCGTGACTGCCATAGAAGTCGAGGAGATTAAACTTGAAGACATCCGTGTAATTCGAGATTTTCTTGATGTTTTTTTGAAAGAATTGTCTGGCTTACCCCCGGAAAGGGAATTGTCATTTACAATCGACCTTGTCCCTTGTGCTGGTCCTGTTTCCAAGGCACCATACAGAATGTGCCCCGCTGAGCTGAAGGAGCTAAAAGAGTAGCTAGTGGAGTTATTGAAAAAGGGTTTTCTCAGGCCAAGTACTTCCCCATGGGGAGCACCCGTGCTATTCGTCAAAAAGAAGGACGGATCGATAAGACTATGCATTGATTATTGGCAACTAAATCACCTTACAATCAAGAACAATTACATGCTGCCGAGAATCGATGAGCTGTTCGATCAATTATCTGAAGCTAAATATTTTTCCAAGATTGATCTTCGTTCTGGTTACCACCAACTGAAGATCAAAGAAGAAGACATTCAGAAAACTGCATTTCGAAGCAGGTATGGGCTTTACGAATTTACTGTTATGCCTTTCGGACTAACAAATGCCCCTGCAGCCTTTATGTAATTAATGAACAGCACCGTTCGACCACATCTAGATCAATTCATCATGGTCTTTATTGATGATATGTTGATTTATTCAAAGTCTGAAGAAGACCATGAAGAACACCTGAAGAAGGCATTACAAATATTAAGGGAAAATAAATTATATGCCAAATTGAACAAGTGCAAGTTCTGGCTCGAGGAAGTATCCTTCTTGGGTCATGTAGTCTCGAAGAACGGAATTTCTGTCGACCCTTCAAAGGTCGAAGCTATGAAGAATTGGGAACAACCAACAAATGCAACGGAGATCCGAAGTTTCTTGGGTCTAGCTGGTTACTACCGACGTTTCATCAAGGACTTCTCAAAAATTGCTGTTCCTCTTACCAGATTGACTCGCAAGGAAGTGCCTTATGAGTGGAATGAAGACTGTGAGAAGAGTTTCCAAGCTTTGAAGGATCTCTTGACCACTGCTCCAGTCTTATCATTACCAATTGAAGGAGAGAAGTACGAGGTATATACCGATGCTTCGGGTATTGGCCTCGGATGTGTATTGATGCAAAATGGGAGAGTCATTGCATACTCTTCCCGGAAATTAAAGAAGCACGAAGAGAACTACCCGGTGCATGACTTAGAGCTAGCCGCGGTAGTATTTGCCTTGATGATCTGGAGGCACTATATTTATGGAGAACAATTCATAGTATACTCCGATAACAAAAGTCTCAAGTATTTATTATCCCAAAAGGAGCTAAACATGCGACAAAGGCGATGGCTCGAATATCTCAAGGATTTCAACTTCACTATACAATATCATCCTGGTAAGGGTAAATCCGTAGTTGATGCCCTTAGTCGAAAGCCAAGAGCAATTTTGGCCAACTGTATGATACAAGAATGGAAGTTGTTGGAGAAATTCTTTGAGCTTGATATCAGTACAGATGAGAAGAATGGGTGTATTATTCTATCCCATATGAGTCTACATTCAGATTTTCTGTCTGAAATTAAGAAGCTACAAGAAGAAGATCCTGCACTGGTGGAAATAAAGGGCAAGCTAGACGAGAGACCCGATTTCAAGCTGGCACCCAATGGTAGATTGTTATTCAATGAACGGACATGTGTACCTGACTGCCCTGAGTTGAAAAAGAAGGTTCTTGAAAAAGCTCATCGATCGAGGTACACGATCCACCCAGGAGCCACTAAGATGTACCAAGACTTGAAACGAACTTTCTGGTGGCCTAATATGAAAAGAGAGGTAGCGGACTTCGTGTCTCGTTGCCTGACATGCCAATAGGTGAAGGCGGAACATCAGAAACCTGCTGGAAAATTACATCCGGTAGATATTCCCAAGTGGAAGTGGGAAGATATCGGCATGGACTTTATCATGGGCTTGCCCAAGTCTAGGAGCGGACATGATGGAATTTGGGTAATCATCGACCGTCTCACTAAATCGGCCCATTTCTTACCCATTAAAAGCCGATGGTCGGTTGATGTACTTGTTGCCCTGTATATTAAGGAGATGGTTAGATTGCATGGAGTCCCTGTGTCAATTGTATCTGACCCAGACCCACACTTTACCTCTCATTTCTGGAAGAGTCTACAACACTCTCTGGGGATGAAACTCAACTTCAGCACTACTTTCCATCCCCAGACAGATGGACAGACTGAAAGGATAAATCAAGTTGTTGAAGATATGTTAAGGGCATGTATTATAGACTTCGGCGGAAGCTGACATGACCACTTACCCCTAGCCGAGTTTGCATATAATAACAGCTATCAAGCCAGTATCCAAATGGTAGCTTTCGAGGTACTTTATGGCAGAAGTTGCCGATCTCCAATATGCTGGGATGAAGTCGGTGAAAAATAAATTCTAGGCCCAGATATGGTCAGAGATTCAACTGAGAAGATACACCGCATTCGTGAAAGGCTACGGATAGCACAGTACAGATAGAAGTCATATGCTGACAATAGAAGAAGTGATATGGAATTCCAAATTGGAGACCAAGTTTGTCTTAAGGTATCTCCCGACCGAGGTATTAGAAGATTTGGTGTTAAGGGCAAGCTTACACTGAGGTTTATTGGTCAATTCGAGGTATTGCAAAGAATTGGCGAGGTAGCTTACCGCATTGCCTTACCTCCACAACTATCAGAGGTGCACAATGTATTTCATATTTCTATGCTGAAGAAGTATGTGCACAATCCTCTCCACATCATTAACCACACTGATTTAGTAATACAAAAGGACCTTACCTACGAGCAAAAGCCAATGAAGATCCTTGACCCAGAAGTTCGAGTTTTAAGGAACAAGACGATCCCTATGGTGAAAATTCAATGGAATCGATGCTTAGAACAAGAAGTTACATGGGAAATTGAGGAGTCTATGAAAAGAAGATTTTCGGAGTTATTCTAGTTTGTAAGTACTCTACACCCTCTATGTCATACAATTGAATTTGGGGACCAAATTCTTTTAAGTGGGGGAAGGTGTAGCACCCCTGATAAAACAATAGAGAAGTTGAACTTCTTAAATAAAGAATCCTACTTGAAGGCCTTATATAAATAAACATACCTTGTGAGGACTACTATATAAATGTACATAGCCCAACATCACTTAAATGCCAGCACATGGGTAGTACGTAATGGGGGTTCTCTTTTTCCAACCCAAAAGGAATGGGCGCCCCTTACCAGGGCGCCATTCACCAAATGGAGCCCTTAAACTAGGGCGCTATTTACCTGCGGGGCTCCCATCCCACACCATAAAGGTAACCAATTATATACAATTATATATACACGTGAATGTTGCAGTTTTGTCTAAAACCATGAAGAATGGACGCCCTCATGGAAAAGTGACATTTACATGAACAGGCTCACCCATTTAAAGAGCGCCCCTATACCAGGGCACCATCTTCAAAGTGCTTCTAGAAGACTTGAGACACGAACAACCTCAATTAGCTAGCAAGGTACCCTTCTCTGACCAATGGACCCCTAGGGGAACACTAATAGCAAGGTTTTTGGATCTTGTTCCTAATGAACCTTATGGTTTTATTCCCTATAACTATTTCCTCTATTGAGGGCAGAGACTACAGCCGTCATCCTGCTATCTGCAGAAGGGAATATCTCCCTTCTTTTCTTTGGAAGACGTGAAGGAGCGTCTTTTCCTACACTCTACGTCCTGCTGCTGGAGCGTTACGACGGCAGAGAACGTGTGGTTCTCTTATTGTTTATTCCCTGAAGCTCTGCTACAGAGACGAGAAGGGCTTGGCTGGGATTTCTTATTCTTATCATCTGTACCACGTATACCCCTCCAAAAAGGTAGGTATTATCAAGATCTAGCCGAACCCTTAGCTAAAGTAGTGTAACATAACATGCTAGTATAATCCATCTGTCATGCCATATAGCATGTTCCATACTCTATAGCATGTTACACGGGTTTTAAGTAGAAAAACTATAGCCTGTTACACCAGTTTTCTACATAGTCTGTTATACTGATTTTACGGGATTTGAACATATCTCATTACACCAGTTTTTACAGCCTTAAAATATCATGTTTAGCCCTAGTATATAACATGTTTTACAAGATATGCATATATGTTTTAAAAACCCAGAATGTCCAGCCCTCAAGTAAAGGGCGCCCCTCACCAGGGCACCATTTCCTGAAGGGGGGCCCCAAGCCAGGGTGCCATTTAAATGAAGATTGTTCACAGTGTCGTCAATTCACTTTCCAGCAATTAATAATCAACGCATTCAAAAATCTATATCTATTGAACTAAAGCATAAAATTCTTACATGAATATGTTTTTGTGATCCCGATATTTTTCTCTACCTGTCCATATCCTTACTTCTTGATTCAAAAAAACTTTCTACTGATGAATAGTAAATTGTGTCTGAAATGCACCTATGCGGTGCGTAGAACTGTCACAGAGAATAGCGCCCCTACCTAGGGCGCTATTTTCTGAATGAAGACCCTCCAGAGTGTCGCTATTTAAATAGATACACTCAAGAGGGGCGCCATTTTCATATGGTTAACAAAAAAAAAGAAAACCAAAAATATATATTACTTGAATAATGGCAGCCCTTAGGGCGCCATTTACTGAAAGGAAGGTAACCCCTGGGGCGCCAATTGATGTGAACAGTGACCCTCTAGATGGTCTTCAATTAAATGAAGACTCTATGTAAGGGTGCCATTTCTTGAAGGCCAGTAAATTGATCAATGTTCAAAATTTAATATCTATGAAACTAAAATCCAACAATTCTGCAAGAACGTAATTCTGAACTCCCAATATTTTTTTCTATATACCCATGACCTTGTTTCCGGATTTCATGAACCTACGACATTATGAATAGTGTTCTGAGTCTAAAGATGTACCTGACCGGTGTAAATAGGGCCAGAAGAATTGGCGCCCAAGTCTGGGGCGCCAATTAGTTGAGTAGTGACCCTCCAGAGGGTCGTCATTTAAATGAAGACCCCTTGGGTAGGTGCCATTTTCCATATATATAATTTCTGAAAGAGTGCCTGACCCCCAGGCACCAATTCCCTGAAAGACTGCCTGACCCCCAAGCGCCATTTCTTGAAAGCTTGAAAGCAGGGCTAACCCCTGGGCGCCAATTTAGTCAGGCAGCTTGCTAGCCACCAATTTCATCTGGATGATTTAGTGAGCAACATATTCTGTTCTGATTTCTGATTTCTCTCGTGGGTTCTACCGACATAACCCTAGTTCATTTCCTGCATGACATATGCCTTGAACTCCATTCCATGACAGTCCACCTTATGTATATCCTACAACAGTCCACCCTTAAAATCCTATATTGGCTATAAATTAGAGTGGATGTCAAATGAAATACATGAAATGCTGTGCATATAGGGCCCGATCTGATCCTGGGAGGAGCGCCCGAAAGTACTTGTAGCCATGGGAGTTGAATGATCACGGTGTTTAAGCATTGCACCGAAGTACTTACTTGACTTGAGACATTCCACACTTACTTTCTCGTGACACTACTTGCTTGACTTGACTTGCGTGGCCCAAAATGGGCAATACTTGACTTGCGTGGCCCGAAAAAGGGCAAAGTACTTGTTTGATTGAAATAGCCAATTCTAATAACACGTACTTGATATTACTTGCTTGAACATGAACTTTACTTGCTGGAACATGATTCTACTAACTTGAACATGAATTCTTGCTTGCCTGGAAAGTTGTATCGACATCTATAAAGTTCTTGATATCCTACTTGTCAAATACTTGAAATCATGCGATACTCTCTCTTTCTACAATTCTTGATCTCTTACTTGTTCATCATGCATAGCTATACCGGCATTACATGTAACATGTAAACCACTTAAAGATTGCTCGAACTTGAGATGTAATTCCTACTGAGCGATTCGCTCATCCAGTTGCATTCTAACATTTTTCAGGTAATTCGGATAGCGACATCCACACGAACGAGAATGAGACCGAGTGAAGAGTGCTAGAGTCACGATCATCTACTGATAGCTAGTCGCGTCTTCTGATTTTCTTGAGTCCCCTTTGTACTCTCAGTAATATTAGTCTAGTTGATTGAAACTTGTTAAGGCTTGTAGCCTAGTATTTAGATTTAAAGAATGAATGTCATGGAATAGACTTATCACCCTTTGGTTAATCGGATAATTGTCAACTTGGACTTTGGTATCATTTTAGAAATTTAATCTTAGTCATTATTTAGTCTTTTGCACACTTTGTCTTTTGTCAAAAAAAAATGTATACTGCTCTGATTGAATGGTTCTATATAAGCTGGCCACGACCTCGGGTATCTTCCGCGCTCGGGGCGTGACATGTAGATAGACAGACAGAGGGCTTCTCTTGTCTGTGGTTGGCTGGTTGTGCCATTTGCTGTGTTTACAGCGGCATAGTGCCGTGACACTAGTGAAGCCTCACTTGTTTTAGGTGAGGGGTGGATGTAGAACTCGGGTTTGAGTTCGAACCACCTAAAAATCCATGTTCTTGTGGTTTGCATGTGCGTGATTGCTCTGCGCTAGATGTTTGCTTAGGCTCGTTGTCTATTTACACTTCATCATCTTGCATATAGGTTCTTGTTTCATGTGATAATTGTTTTATTCCGCTGCAATCTTTTTATATCTAGAAAAAGAGGGGCAGATCTATTCACCCCTCCCCTCTAGATCAGCCATTCTCACACAACACGTGGTATCCGAGCCAAACTCTCATGATGGGGTCCAACGACCTTGAGAGAAATGGTGGAATGGCATCCAAGGGTCTTATGCTAGAAGGACATTCTGTTAACAGACCACCCTACTTCACTGTATCTAACTACCCTTATTGGAAAAATTGTATGCAAGTGTTCATCCGCACCCAATACTATGAGCTCTAGCGAGTTATTAGCAAGGGCCCCTACGAGCTTCCAGAAGATGAAGACGTCTGGACTAAGGAGCAGCTAAAAAGATCAACAGTCAACTGGAGTGCCAAGCACATCATGCAGTGCTCTCTTCATCCTGTAGAGTTTTCAAGAGTATCAACCTGTGCGACAGCCAAGGAGATGTGGAATCGCTTAGAGGTAATATATGAAGGCACATCTCAGGTGCGGGAAACCAAAGCTAACCTCTTGATTTATGAGTATGAAATGTTCAAAATGAAGCCTGATGAGTCCATTCAAGATATGTATGCTCATTTAACTATGCTCGCAAATAGTCTAACTGATCTGCGAAAGAAATATACAGAGCAGGACATAGTGAGAAAAATTCTCCGATCATTAACCCCGGCATGGCATACCAAGGCTACTGTGGTTGAAGAGTCCAGAGATCTATCAACCACCAAGGTAGAAGAGCTCATGGGGTCACTCATGACCTATGGGATTAACTTGAAGAACAAGGAGATAGAAGTGACCAAGAAGAAGCCTTTGGCTCTAAAGGCTGGACCTAGCCATCAAAATACCTCCGAGGAAGGTGAGACTTTAACCAGTGAGCAAGATGAGGATCAAGTGGCCATGCTCACACGTAAGTTCAGAAGTTTTTTGAGAAAAGAAGGTAAGGGCTTCATGAAAAGGAAGTCACGGGTAAAGAAAGGTTATAGATCAAGCTTTGAAAATTTTAAGAAAGCTAACAAGATTATTTGTTACTCTTGCAACAAACCAAGACATGTTAAGACTGAGTGTCCTGAAAGGGTGAAGAAAGCTGACCAATGGAAATGGAAAAAGAACAACAAAGCCATGGTATGCACATGGAGCGATGAGGAGGAAAATGATGATGAAACAAACTCCACGGAGAAGGAAAAGGAAGACTTCTGCCTAATGGCCAAAGGAGACGAAGAATCTGAGGCAAATTCTCCTTTTGAGCACTTCATTGCTAGTGATTGGGAAGAAGCCTACATAGAACTCATGGATAAGTATGACATGTATAAGAAGGAAAAAAAAGCCTTGAAAAAGAAAATTAACTCAACTATACATGTTCAAAGCATAAGTAATAAAACTGTCTCCTTGGAATCTAAAATTGAAGACTTAAAAAAATTGATTGAAGATTTGGAAGATGGTAGAAAAGAAATGGCTGACTTAGAAATTTAAAATGAAGACTTAAGAAATGAAATTGATGAAATAAAAATGATGATGCAAAGTTATGAAATTGACGGCAAACTGTACAATGAAAAATATGAAGCTGTGAAGCAAGTCAATACTCAACTTCTTGAAAACATTAAAAAACTACAGAAAGAACTTAATGACCAACAACAATCATTGGAAAAGTTTGTAGATGGTAGAGAAAACCTAGATGCATTGCTAGGTACAAAAATAAACTTCAACAAGGAAGGGTTACGTTTTAATCCCACCAACAAAAAGTAACTTGGTTTGAAAACTGTCACCTTTGTATCCTCCACAAGTGCTTCCACCTCAAACACAAAACCCATCCAAAACCAATAAAAATCCACCAACAAGGGAAAAGAGAAGGTTGAATCAATTGAAGTGATAACTCCTAGATCTTCCAAGAAAATCTTTCAAAACAACTAGGCATGTCAACCTTATTCATAGCACAGGTCTGCACATCCTCAAAATAGAAATGACACAGGCCGACACTTCACCCAACACAGGTCGACACGCCCATGGTCATCACCCAGTCAGGCTACCAGACACTACCCATTAGGTTGACACTCCACTTACTGGAGGTCGACTCTTCAACCAGATAGAAACCGTTATAACTGGGGAAAACAGAGAACAGGTCGACACTCTAGTCACAAGAGGTCAACACTTTAGTGAACCAGAGGCAGTTATGAGTGGGTAGCACAAAGAACAGGTCAACACTACTTCAACACACACAGGTCGACTCCTTCGTATGGTTGGCCCTATTATGCCTCACACATATACCGGCCTAGTCAGGATCATTTTTCCATGAACCATACCACCTTCCATCAATTGAAAACAATGTATTGGAATCAAAAACAACCCTTTTCACAAACCCATCATGAATTAAAAGGTAAGAAACAAAGGAAGAATGTGAAAACGAACAAAAAGAACAAAAACATGGTAGCAAGCAAGAAAATCAAAAATGAAAAGAAAATGTGGATTCCAAAGAGTATGGTATCATGTTTTGAAGAATTGAAGAGTTTGATGGGACCCAAACTCTGTTGGGGTCCAAACGTTGTCACTTAATTCTTTGTGCAGGAGTGTCTTGCAGCCGTACATAATCGATGGTACTTGGATAGTGGCTGCTCAAGACACATGACTGGGGATAGAACCAAATTCTATCTTCTGATGGAAAAAGGAGGTGGATACGTCACATTTGGAGAGAACAACAAGGGAAAAATCATCTGTGCACAAAAAAAATTATGAGCTAGATAATCAAAGAGAAATTGCTTTAACTCTGAATTCCATAAGAACTTCATGAGTGTTTAACCTAAATACTAGCTTGTGTAACTATCAAAGAAGTCGTTGAATCTCAATAAGTCAGGCAAAGGAAGGTTGCACATGGCTTTGACATGCAATTCTAGTTCATTTCTATTAAAACATGGATGTAGATGTTCTTTCAAATTCTTTCCATGAACTCTGATATCATTAGATTTGAACCACGTAATTTGAATAAAGATCATGTCATAAGGTTTGTATAATGGTCGACTCTGAACATAAATATTCTCTTTGTTATGAGATTAGTATCAGATTGTGAAACTTCTTGCATTTCTCAGATCTTCAACTCCTCATACATGTTGTATTTCTCCAAAAATTCCTCATAATCATATCTTCTATGAAAAATTCATCCTGGCTATGATCTTTAGTCTCTTCACTATTTCTCATCCCATCTTTTTACTGGTGTCAAAGGGGGAGAAGATGTTTTCATGAGTCATTTAAGGGGAGAGTAGTTAAGTCATTTCTCTTCATGCTTTATTCTCTCTATGCATGTGTCTTTAAAATGCTCGAATTGGATCATATTGATATACAATGACTCACAGTGTTGCCATCATCAAAAAGGGGGAGAATGTTATGTCCCTGGGATTTTGATGCTGTTCAACACCATCAGCCATTGACATTCTATGGTTTTGATGCTTTCCAACACTCTGAGTCATTAATATTATCATCCCCTGATTGCTGACATTGACTGATATTCTAATGACAAACAAGCCAAATACGTCATAAGGGATGGCAAAAGAACGCGCCAAAGTCACCTAAAAAATATCCCTCAAAGAATCTGTCCGAAGAAGCTCACAAGGAATTGTCGACCTGTCTCTATCAGGAGGTTGAACTCAGGCCCTTCCAGAGAGCGTTATAAACGTTCCTCTACAAAGAAGTGTCGACACCTTGTTCCTACAGGTCGACACTATGGCCTTTCAGAGAGCGTTATATTGGCAATTTTCATAAGATGTGTCGACACCTTGTTCCAGCAGGTCGACACTATGGTCTTCCAGAGAGCATTGAAGACAGGATCTCTTAAAGCAGTGCCGACATCTTGTACCAGGAGGTTGACACTATGGTCTTCGAGAGAGCATTATATTGGCAGTTTTTATAAGACGTGTCGACACCTTGTTCCAGCAGGTCGACACTATGGTCTTCCAGAGAGCATTGAAGACAAGATCCCTTAAAGTAGTGTCGACACCTTGTACCAAGAGGTCGACACTGTGGTCTTCCAGAGAGCGTTATATTGGCAGTTTTACTAAGAAGTGTCGACACTTCCTTCACAGGAGGTCGACACTATGGTTCTTCCAGAAGCCTTTTAAGCTATTTTTTAAAACACGTCAGATCATCCAGGGAATATAAATATGAACCGTAAATCCCAAAAACACAGATTTCAAGGTCTAGAGCAACTCCCAAGGTCAGACATGTGACTCAACCATCATCACCATATCTGAAATGACTTTTTGGTGGCAGCTGTGACAGAGTTCAATTATGGCAAATGTCACACCACTTATTGTTGGCAGCCAATGGGAGATAATCCTTGAAAGGTACACCAAGCATAGAAGTGACCTGAACCAATGAGGAAGCTGTCTGCTGGATGCTGTCCACAAGGATCATTTAATGCTCAAATTTGGAATAGAAGTGTACAAGATTTTTGTAGGGAAGCACCCTCTACTGGGCGATCTGAGTGACGCAATTCCATGCACATAGGGAGCTCTACATGCGCCAAAAATTGAGGGTGCGTTGCTGCTGTTTAGGTGGGCATAGACAGATAAAAAGGAAAAGAAGAAGCTGCTGCTGCTACCACTGCTGGCGCACCTTGGAGAAGCAGAAGAAATCTAAGCCAGCTGCGTCCAAAACAAGAAGAGAAGAAGAAAGAAGAAAGAGAACAGCCCAAGGCCATTTTCTGAAGATCTGAAGCTGATCGCAAGCTCCTCTTCCACCTTCTCCTCGTCTTGCAAGGAAAAGCCATTGTGAAGGAAGCAAGGGTTTTGCAAGCAGCCATCCAAGCTCTATATCTTTCAGACAGAAACTTTTCTCACGGCCTGAGTTTCACTTACTCTGTCTGAAGTTTTCCATTGTTCTTTTTCATTTGTTCTTATCAGAAATTGTGAACCGTCCCTACCGGTGTTGTAGGAAGACAGACGGAGGTGTTCTCCGGTCTATGGTATTTCAGTCCCTACTTGGTACTGTAGGAAGACAGATAGAGGGCTTCTCTTGTCTGTGGTTGGCTGGTTGTGCCATTTGCTGTGTTTACAGTGGCTTAGTGCCGTGACACTAGTGAAGCCTCACTTGGTTTAAGTGAGGGGTGGACGTAGAACTCGGGTTTGAGTTCGAACCACCTAAAAATCCCTGTTCTTGTGGTTTGCATGTGCGTGATCGCTCTGCGCTAGATGTTTGCTTAGGCTCGTTGTCTATTTACACTTCATCATCTTGCGTATAGGTTCTTGTTTCATGTGCTAATTGTTTTATTCCGCAGCAATCTTTTTATATCTAGAAAAAGAGGGGCAGATCTATTCACCCCTCCCCACTAGATCAGCCATTCCCACATAACAAACACCTTATTCCAAAGCTATTTAATGAATTACGGAAGTTAAAGAATGTGCCATTATGCTGTCGAATTCTTTCCGTGGCGTGACCTTGTTCTTAAATCAATGTTTGAACTCTCATGTTCTAAATTGAAGCATTCTTACCTTGATATTGTTATCGTGAGCTTATTAATTGAATTGTTACATTATTGGCCGTACTTTATTGTTATACTCGTGGAAGTAGTTGGATTTATAACATGAAGATGCAGATCGGGCACTGATTGAGTCCAAGGGCTCCATGCTAGTCCCCACGGCTGATTATCGAAAATACTTTGAAAATCATGGGATACGATGATACTGGCGTCGCATTGCGCTGGGAGTAATTTCTTTTATAAATGAGTGAAATCCACGAGACAATCTAGTGAAATTACATTCTTACGTGTGAAGTGACTTTCTAGTGCATAGCCTTTATGGTTATGAAAAGTGCATTCTCGTTACATTCTTGTTCGTGAGAGTCCAACCTTACATTCTTGTTATATACTTGCTCAATCATGCTCGCATATCACTTATCCTGATCATGCCTCGTTACTTGTGTTGTTACTTGGGTTTATCCATGTGTTATACCGTATTTCAGTTATCTTACTTTCTAGAGCTAAAATATTAATTACTTAAACATTGCCTTCATGTTGATACAAAATTACCTACTGGACATGTGTGCTCATTCTCTACTTTTCCAATCTTTTGAGGACATTCTAGCGGGTCTGATTCAGACTATTCAAGTGATGGATCCGAGAGTGATTGATGGTTCGAGAGAAGCCGTAGTTAGTCTAGTTAAGAGTTAATTATGTACTTTCGACTTTATTGAGTCTAGTTAGTCAAAGAGTCAAGAGTCAACCTTATGTACTTTTGATTATTATTTAAATAAAGCAAAGATTTTGTCCAAATATTGTGCATTCATTTCTTATGTTTGAATGTGTTAGCGCTCTGATTATATTGCTTGCTTGAGGCGTACTAACTGGACCTGATTATTTCTGCTGCATAATCTCGAGGCGTGACAGTTAAAGTGATATCAGAGCCTAGGCATAAGTACGTCGTAGGAAAATGTCATGTCATAGGCTAAGTCTAAGGTTTAAGGACTCACACCTATGATTTAAGGAAAGAATTTCCCACTTACATGAGATTTGGGTAGAGCCGGGATGAGATAGTTATTTAGAACATATCTCTAAGTTAATTCCCTTTAATTCCGTAGGATTTAACAAATAGTTCCCTTCTCTTAGTTGCCTTACTCTTACAATGGCTCACCATGTCAACTGGGATGAGATGCAACAAACAGTTGCGGGTCTTACCCAGGCCCTTCAGACTGTGGCGCAGGCTGGTGCGCAGGCTGGCGCGGGTAATCTGCATGGGAATTTCCAAAGCATGAATCCACCAAGATTCTCCGATTACCCCAACCCCGACGAGGCAGAGAATTGGACTGACCTAATGAACATAATATTCGACGTTATGCAATGCACTGATCAAGAGAAGGTTTGTCTCGCTACGTTCCAACTCAATAAGGAGGCGCGTACTTGGTGAAAGTCTATTCCGGCATCGCCTCAAAATGCACCATACACTTGGGAGGGATTTCTCACACTCTTCCGAGCAAAATACTTGTCCGAACATGTTAAGAAGAGGAAGGCGGCGGAGTTCGCTTCTTTACGTCAAGGCATGATGACGGTGGCAGAGTATGAACTTTAATTCTCTCGGCTAGCACCATATGCTCCTCACTTGGTTAGCACTGATCTCCTAAAGGCTAACCGATTTTTGGACGGTTTAAGGCCCGGGTTTATTCAACAACTTGGGTCTCAAAATATTCGCACATATACGAAAATGGTTCAACGGACAAATTTATGTGAAAGGACCCTGGATAAGGTAGAGAAGTTCTGGGGGAACGAAGAAAGATCGAGCCAAAAACATGATAAGCGAGAGGAAAAAGAAGGAAGGTTTAGCATCACGGAGGATGATGAACCCCATTATAACAAGAGGTCCCACAATGGGAACAGTAATGGTAAAAGAATAAGTAATGGAAAAAAGAACGGTAATGAAAAGAATAAAAGAGCCAAGAGGTGGAAGAAAAGTAGGTCATGGTGGCTTGCTCATTTTATGAAAAGTTTGGGCATTCAACTGAAGAATGCTGGAAGCGTCTTGGCGCTTATCTCAAGTGTGGAAGTCGGGAGCATCGCTTGCCTATGTGTCCTCTCATAAAGGAACAATCTTCACGGGATAACAATGGACACGGGTGACGAGATCAACTAAATGCCATCTTGGATGATGAAGGTAAAACGATTGAAGGTACTATATTGACCTATTTACATATTAGTACTACCTTAATTATCAGCCTGACTAATTAAACAAACTCTCCATAAAACTCATGCATTAAATTTGGGGACCAAATTCTTTTTAAGTGGGGGAGGGAGTAACACCCCTAATTTTTCTAAATTTTTTTCAAGAATTTTTTGGGATTAAAGTATAATTAATAAATAATTTAAAAAGGCTTAATGGGCTATTAAGAAGAATTAAGGATCTATTTAAATCCATTTAAAGGCCCTATATTCATTCAAGTGCTAAGCCAAACTCAAATAGGCCCATAGACCAATTTTTTAGACTTTTAGGCCCAAGTCCATTATTAGAATCATGAATTAGGTAATTTACGAATTTAAAAATGGGATATATACACCAATTGGGGGATAAATGAGAGATAATAAGAAAATCTAAATTTTTTGGATTAACACCACCTGGCAGTCTATCACGAGACCGCCATGTACGCCCTAGCGGTCCGGCTATGACCACTCAGAGACTCCAGTTTCGTGAATCGTAGAAACGCGAAAAGCTTGAATCTTTGACGACCAAATCACCTTAGATCGAAGCTACCTGGCGTGGAAGACTCTTTAGAACTCTCTAGGGATTAACTCTACTCCAATTTCGGACTCTAGGTTCGATCTAATCCCTTAAACCCTAGGTGAATCCTATAAATAGACTTTAACTTTGACTCATGCGAACCCTAATGTTGGCTCGCGTATTTCAAAGGTAAGGAAACCCTATGTCAGGTTGGTTCTTTAGAACTTTATGTTCTTCTTAGTTTTATCTAACACACTTCCAATTTTCGTGCTAGAAGACCTATCCGTTGGTGAGACAGAGCATCTGAAAGTTGCTAGTTCGTTGTAGTCTGCACAGGGAATAGAGCGTCTGTCTAGTAAAAATCAGGAGATTAGAACCCTTAAACGAGGTTAGCTCAATTTGGTTCTTTACAACTTATTGTTCCCCTTTCCATCTTCTACCTACCCTCCAATTTTCATGAATTTAGGTCAAGAGGATCAGGAGATAGAGGGACGGGAAGTTGCTAGTTTGGCATAAGACGTGCAGGAACTAGGGTCTACTTCCAGTCAGAAGTCCAAAGTCAATGGATTGAATCAAAGGTGGGTTATCTCATGAAAAGGCTAAATTAACGTGTTAGGAATAAAAGCCCTTTGTTCCCTCCTGTTTTCATTGATTATACATGGCGAATTTGATGTTTTATTGTGACTGCGCATATAGGGTTAGCATAACATGCATGAACCTTGCCCTTAATAATAAATTGATAATTTTGGCTTATTTCACTCAAACCCATGCATATCCATGTTTTAATATAGTTGCATCAAGCCTTATTTACCTACTGGTATATTTTTCTATGCACCTATTTGCCTTAGAATTAGCCTGCTCTTCGAGTTTTATATTGTTTGCCACGGACAGAAAGAAACAGTCTTTTTGTGACCGAGAGAGGTACCTAGTCGACTTGCGACAGACCGCTAAGCCTTGGTAAGCGGCCATCCTATGACCGCTAATTGATTTCTGAAATCTACACTTTGGTAACTCTAAACCGATGGCAGATTGACCCTATTGACTATATGTTAAGCCTAGTTAATGATGCCTTATTCCTAGTTTTGACTTTATATTCGTAATATTGGTTATGTTATGCACCATACCTGATAGATTGCATTTCTTACATGGTTTAAACGCTTATTTTAAACTTATGTTACTTTCATGCCAAAACCTATACTCTTGTATTAATGATCATAATTTCATAAGATTCATGGACTTTGTAGTGATGTTTTGATCGTTATCTTTCACAATCTCACTCTCGCCTTGAGTCTTTCATAAGTACATGGTGCGTACCCCGGTGCGTAGCCATTAGATACACTTTGCACTTAAGCACCAAATCCTGGACTTATGATCCTCTCCATTAGATATTCCTTCCACCGAACTAGGTGATCTTGTTTCTAGGCCTCCATAAGAATCTGCGAGCCTGTGATTCTCACTAGGACGCCGAGCTGGTTGTACCCTCAAAACCTAATTGTCTAGAAAGTACTTTACCGGTATTTTTTGTGTTCCGGTCACTAGCGGCCATACGGAGACCGCCATAGTCTGGTAGCGGCCATTTACCTGACCGCCAAGGATGCCTAGCGGCCCTACCTTGACGCATGGTTCCAGTTCATTCGTTTCATTGACTCTGTCGTTAAACGGTCCAGTCGTGATCGCATAGATCCACATACGGTCCAGTAAACGACCACAACTATCTTCAATGTTCTTAACCCAAGGTTTGAACCAAGGGTTGAGTTTTCTATGATCCTAGATGGTCTATTGATTGTCTAGAACCTAACACCTTATTCCAAAGCTATCTAATGAATTATGGAAGTTAAAGAATGTGTCGTTATGCTGCCAAATTCTTTCTATGGCGTGACCTTGTTCTTAAATCAATCTTTGAACTCTCATGTTCTAAATTGAAGCATTCTTACCTTGATATTGTTATCGTGAGCTTATTAATTAAATTGTTACATTATTGGCCAGACTTTATTGTTATACTCATGGAAGTAGCTGGATTTATAACGTGAAGATGCAGATCGAGCACTGATTATGTCTAAGGGCTCCATGCTAGTCCCCTCGGCTGATTGTCGGAAACGTATTGAAAACCATGGGATAGGATGATGCTGGCATCGCATTGTGCTGAGAGTACCTTCTTTTATAAATGAGTGAAATCCACGAGGCAATCTAGTGAAATTACATTCTTGCGTGTTAAGTGACTTTCTAGTGCATAGCCTTTATGGTTATGAAAAGTGCATTCTCGTTACATTCTTGTTCGTGAAAGGCCAGCCTTACATTCTTGTTATATACTTGCTCAATCATGCTCGCATATCTCTTATCCTGATCATGTCTCGTTACTTGTGTTGTTACTTGGGTTTATCCACGTGTTATACTGTATTTCATTTATCTTACTTTCTAGAGCTAAAATGTTAATTATTTAAACATTGCCTTCATGTTGATACGAAGATACCTACTGGACATGTGTGCTCATTCCCTACTTTTTCAATCTTTTCAGGACATTCTAGCGGGTCGGATTCAGACTATTCAAGTGATGGATCCGAGAGTGATTGATGGTTTGAGAGAAGCCGTAGTTAGTCTAGTCAAGAGTCAATTATGTAATTTCTATTTTATTGAGTCTAGTTAGTCAAAGAGTCAAGAGTCAACCTTATGTACTTTTGATTATTATTTAAATAAAGAAAAGATTTTATTCAAATATTGTGCATTCATTTCTTATGTGTGAATGTGTTAGCGCTCTGATTATATTACTTGTTTGAGGCGTACTAGCCGGTTGTTCACGTTCTCGATTATTTTCGCTGAATAATCTCGGGACGTGATAGTTTGAACTTCACATTATTGGCCTACCTTTATTTCTCGTGGAAGTAACTTGATTTATAACTTGAAGATGAAAGAGCTGACACGGATAGTGTCCAAGGGCTCCACACTAGCCCCCTCGGCAGATGGCCGGAAACATGCTATAAACCATGGGATATGATGAACACTGGCATCACATTGCGCTAGGAGTACTTTTTTTATAAACGGGTGAAATCCACGAGGCAATCTTATGAAATTACATGCTTGCTTGTTACATGACTTTCTAGTGCAGAGCCTTTGCATAGTTATGAAAAGTACATTCTTGTTACATGCTAGTACATTCTCGTTATTGAAAGGCCACATTATAATCTTCCTGGATCATGCTCATGGTTACATTGAAATCTCATATCTCTACACTTATCTTGTTACTTGTTATTACCTTGGTTTTATCACATGTTTTATTGCATTTCCTTTATCTTACCTTCTCGAGCTAAAATGTTAATTATGTAAACTTTGCCATCATGTTGATGTGAAGATACCTACTGGGCGAGTGCACTCATTCCCTACCTTTTCAATTTTTTCAGGAAATTCTAGCGAGTCGGATTCGGACTTTTCAAGTGACGAGTCCGAAAGCGAATGAAAAATGAGCGAAGCCTTAGATTGCCATGAGTTGTTTATGTTAGTTAAAAGTCGTGTCCATTTAAATTTTCTTTTATTGTGTCTAGTGAACTATTATGTTGGAAGAAGTCAAGTGTCATTGTAAACTTTTGATTATTATTCAATAAAGTGGAGTTTCATTATATGTTGTGTTCACTCTTTTATGTATGAATGTTGGGCTCTGATTGCCATTCTCGCTTGAGGCTTTATTTGCTGGCTATTCACGTACTCGACTTAATTCCACTGCATATCTCGCGACATAACAATCTCGCTTATATGAGATCTAGTGAAATAGGTGAGCATTTGCTTCATATTGTTTCATCAATGCTTGCTAATAGGGGGTTGTAGGGATTGTGTTATAAGGTTTGTCTGTATTACTCTTTCTCAAGTAATTGCTGCTAGCCATTTTCACCCATAGATTGGTCTCTACATCACATGCCTTCCCTACCAATTTGAGAGGGAGAGCCTGATTGATATTGATTTCTAAATCACAAGTTCTAAATACCTAGGCCACCTCAGATAAGTTCCCAGGCTAAAAAAAAACTAGGCCACCCGATCTTTATTTTGCTTTAATATGCCCCTTTTGATTATATTCAACCTCTTTCTTTCTTTGTTCCCTAACCAAGCAAACTATCTACAAATCTTCTCTAGCTCCTTAGTTGTTTTTTTTTCAAAGCTGTACTGCCCAACCAATATGTAGGTATTGCCAACAGAGTGTGTTTTGCTAAGGTTATTCTTCTTGCATGAGATAAACACTTGTGCTTCCATGACGCCAGCTAGACTCCATCCTTTCCTTGATTAAGTTGAAGTTTTCCTAACATCTCTACCATGAACTAGTGGAACCCCCAAGTATTTTTCTAAATCTTTTGACAATTTTAGTCCCAATTTTCTAGTGTTTTTCTTTTTGTTCAAAAAAAAGATCCTTTCATTAACCCATAAATAGATACAAGCATGTATACAAACATTTGCAATAGACCTAGCCAAACCAAACCAAGACAAAAGTCTTGGACCCAACTCCGTAAGTACAAACATGACATAAATAGAATGGAGCCCCGATATCAACAAACATAAAGGAAGAAGATTAATCTGCATCATTAGATAGCGGGCTTTAATCGAAAACGCATGGTTGCATATGACGATCTAGCAACAATAAAGTAAGAGGGTATATCTCAAATAACATGCCATTGAATAAACACATGGAATAAGAGCAGCAACATGCGAATATGCAAGAACTCGTAGGAGATTTCATCTATAGTTGAAAGCACGTCTAGCTATGGGGATGTCTAGATATGACAAGGTTGTGATAAGGAGCTAGCCAATGGACAACTCAGCATAGAGCCGAGCGGATAGGTTAGGGGGGAGCGAGGTCAGAGGGAAATTGGGGCAGCCGATGGGGCAAGACACCACTCGCGGGGTTTAGGGAACCAAAATTACTGACTAGAAGTGTCTACAAATAAAAAGGAATGAAACATTTGAGGAGATGGGAGGGGAGTCAAAGCTGAGGGAAAATAGTGTGCACCAAAAGATGAGATGGCATCGAAGGAGAGGGAAGGTAGTGTCAGGGGGGAGGACGCTACAATAGTGGGCAAATGCTTAGCATGAAGGTAGTCGGGAGGGGATGAGGGGGTGGGGGTTGCAATAGGACGTCGAGGTGGAGGTGTTGGACGACAGAGAATGAAATGGTTGTAGGGATTAGGAGGTGGAATGATGCTGGTAGGGGGGTAGTATTTCAGGTTGGAGGACACCGACAAAAGTGGGGCAGTCGCGCTTAAATGGAGGCACCAGAAGGAGAGCGTCTGTAGACATGTCGGCTGATGACACATCTGGATTTTGATATACTCATCCTTTGACCCGACCATCAACAATAGCTATAGATGACGTCAACCACTTTATCCACCTCCACTCTAAGGGGCCGTTTGGTATCAGAATATGGCGAGCTTATCCCCGATGTATCCCCGTTCACCGTTTGGTAGAGCCCAAAAATGCGGGGATATGCTGGGTTAAGCAAAATGGGGTTAACCTCGAAATGCGGCTTTTTTTTCTATGGATAACTCATTCCAAGTTGAGTTATCCTCCCATCCCCAACCCTGTTCCATCCTCGAACGACCTCCTCCCCGTGCCCTCTCTGATTGCACTATTCCCTCCCCTCTCTCGCGAGTGCTCTCTACCTCCCCACTTTTGCCTTCGTGCTCTGCAGCCGAGATCACCATCGATCGACTCCAGCCTACTCCCTCCGAAGGTTGTATCTCCTCTCGCCCCCAGCTTCGGATCGTGCCATCCGTCGAGGAGGTCGGTCTCCTCTCTCGCGATTAACCTACCAACCATGCTCCCCGGTGGATGTCTTCCCTCTGCTGTGCATCGCCTCCTCAGATCGTCGTTGGTGGACCTCTCCCCTTTGCTGGTGATGGCTTTGGATCATCTCCGGCCAGCTCCCTGTGAAGCACGATCTCCTCTAGCGATCGTCTCTGACTCGTGCCCTCGCTCTACTGCATTGTTTCTCCCCTCTCTTATGATGAACTACTCCTTCCCTCCGCAAACCGTAGACCCCAGATCGACCTCTCTCTCTCCTATCTCATTTATCAGCTGGAGACGAGCCCCCCCCCCCAGACTGTGTTCCCATTCGTCATCTATGCGTGTGTGTTACTGCTATTCATATTTTATGAAGAGTTTGCAGGTTGCCCCTTCCCCCAACGCCGTGGGCTAGTACTTCCTGTTGACGTCTCCTTCCCCTTCAGTGCTCCTTCCCTTCCAATTTGTGGGCTGCTCCTTCCCCATATAAGGTATTCCACAAACCACTGTACTGGGAACATCTTGATTGAATGTGTATCATGGTCTTTTGGAAGGCTATTTATGAATCTATTATGATGTATAGCATGCTTAATATTCAAGTATTCTTTGTGCCATGCTAATAATTTTGTTTAGGGCATGTCATACTCCATGTTATTGTTAGTATGATGTTGGATATTATCTTGTGCATTTTTGAGATCTTCGGGTGCTTCACATTATCTTCATTTAACAGTGCACATTATTGTCATATGAATACTTCACATTATGTTGTTTAGGGCATGTTATATGATACGTCATAGTATGATGTTGGATTGCTTCATATTATTGTCATACGAATACGTTATAGTCCATGCTAATAATTTTGGTTAGGGCATGTCAAAGTCCATGTCATTGTCACTATGATAGGATATTATCTTCTATAGTTTTCAGCTCTTCGGGTGCTTCATATTATCTTCATCTAATAGTCAAATGGGCATTCTATTTTTTGTAGTAAAATATCGGTGCATGTAATTAGTCATTTGTGTGTGTTAGCTTGAAATTTTATGTTTTAAGTCATATGTTGTATTTGCATTGGCCTCATGCTTCACATTATCTTGTTTAGGGCATGTTATAAGATAATTCAGAGTGTGATGTTGGATTGCTTCATATTATTGTCATATGAATACTTTAGTCCATGCTAATAATTTTGGTTAGGGCATGTCAAAAGATATTATCTTCTGCAGTTTTCAGCTCTTCGGGTGCTTCATATTATCTTCATTTAACAGTCATATGGTCTCATTTGCATTGGCTTCATTTCTGGTTTCTTAATGATTAATTATCTTCCGTTCCGGATTGTTCCTTCCTGTTGACGTCTGCTTCCCCATCATTGCTCCTACCCCGGTGGTGTGTGGGCTCCTCATCCGTATAGGTGTCATGCTCCATGTTATCGTTAGTATGATGTTGGATATTATCTTGTGTATTTTGAGATCTTCGGGTGCTTCACATTATCTTCATTTATTAACAGTCCACATTATTGTCATATGAATGCTTTACATTATTTTATTTCGGGCATGTTATAAGGTACTTCAGAGTGTGATGTTGGATTGCTTCATATTATTGTCATTTGAACACTTTAGTCCATGCTAATAATTTGGGTTAGGGCATGTCAAAGGATATTATCTTCTACAATTTTCAGCTATTCAGGTGCTTCATATTATCTTCATTTAACAATCATTTGGGCTCATTTGCATTGGCCTCATTTATGGTTTCCTAATGATTAATTATCTTCCGCTCCAAACTGCTCTTTCCTGTTGATGTCTGCTTCACCGTCATTGCTCCTTCCCCCGTGGTGTGTGGGCTCCTCCTCCGTATAGGGGTCATGCTCCATGTTATAGTTAGTATGATGTTGCATATTATCTTGTGTATTTTGAGATCTTCGAGTGCTTCGCATTATCTTCATATATTAACGGTCCACATTATTGTCATATGAATGCTTCACATTATCTTGTTTAGGGCATGTTATAAGATACTTCAGAGTATGATGTTGGATTGCTTCATATTATTGTTATATGAATACTTTAGTCCATGCTAATAATTTTCGTTAGGGCATGTCAAAGGATATTATCTTCTATAGTTTTCAACTCTTCGAGTGCTTCATATTATCTTCATATAACAGTCATTTGGGCTCATTTGCATTGGCCTCAATTCTAGTTTCCTAATGATTAATTATCTTCTGCTCCGGACTACTCCTTCTTGTTGACATCTGCTTCCCCTTCATTGCTCCTTCCCCGCTGATGTATGGGCTCCTTCTCCATGGTCGTGTTAGCTTGAAATTTTTTACACAATCATGTGTTGTATTTGCATTCACCCCACGTCTCTTTTCCTAATGATTAGTTATGTTCTTGTAAAAAAGTATGAGTGCATGTAAAGATGGGAAAAGTAGAGTGGCGAATTGGAGCAATGAAGCAGATTTGATTTTTCTAGATCTCCTGGGGTAGAACACAAGGTGAGCAACGACGGTTTCGCTAATGAAAATTTTACAAAGGAGGCATGGAGGGAAACAGTAAAAAAAGTCAATGAGCTGACCAAGTTAGGATACTCAATGGAGAATTTGAAAAATCGGTTTAAAAATCTGAAGAAAAGATACTATTTAATTGTGACTATAAAGAACAAATCAAGATGGGGATGGGATGATGGCAAGAAAATGCCAGTCCCAGGCACAGAGGAAACTTGGGATGATCTCATATAGGTATGTAACATACGTATTGCATAGTTAATTATTTAATTTAACTTTCTTTAAATAATAACATGTGAGATTATTTTTTAGACCAATAAAGAGTACAAATCAATTCAAGGGAAGCTGATGGGAATCGACACCGAGCCTGTACCTTTTTATTACATTTATGTTCTTTTAGTTTGTGTTTATATCCACGGGAAAGTATACGCGCAATTGTACGGCTTTATCGGCCAATGCGTCACTCCCGTAGATTGTGTGGGTTTTTATGCAATTATACAGTAGGACCAGCAAGGGGGCCCTCAGCCCTTTCCCATTGGTCCATGTCACCTTGTGGGGCTGGTCAACCATCCTAGGTGGACATCTAGAAGGTTGGACTACTCATATGCCACATGGGTAGACAAGTGGCCCATTCTTTCCAAGGTAGGCCACCTACCATTCAACCTACCCATTCAACCTTACATATAGTCAAGGGGGCGCCCCATTCCACTAGGATTAGTTTAATATTTTTGTGTGTTATTAGAATGCAATCCCAGCCCTTCAATCCTCTTCCCTAGATCTAAGGGTCCACATTACATTTGATGTAAACCATATATAAGCTTGTATTTTCATGTGAAATTCAATGAAAATCAAAAAAATTTGTGAAATCCAAGGAGCATATTGCGCCCCCAGCCCCTCTCCCTCTGGTTCCTCTCCTCCAACCTCAAGTTCTAGAGTGATTCTATCTTCTATCATCCTCTCTCAACCTCCGGTGATCGTCCGTGCCGCCGCCGCCGCCGTTCGTGCCGCCATCGAGCCGCCTCTGCAGTTCTATCTTCGTCCGACCACAGCAGCTTCCACGAATTGTCTGTCTCAGCCACGAGCATGGATTGATCTGAATTTTTTATGGTGTGTTCAGCCCTTGCATCCCAAGCTCCACCTAAATTTTCACGCCAAAATTCCATCTTTTAGTATTTTTATATTTTCATCCAACCTGTCATCCCAGATCTGCCAGGTTTCTGTCTACAGTGATAGAACCTCTGAGTTCTCCCCCTCCGACCATCTTTTTGATTTATCCAAACCCTCCCAATTTTGCTGGGAGTTCTGTCCATCCCCCCTACCTCCACAAATTTTCTTGATTTTTTATCAGCCTTCTATCTATTTTTAGAAATTTGTGCTCTTTCTCTGATACAGTGTTTTTAGTCAGATCCCAGACCCGAACACCCTCCACTTCCAAAACCAGAACAACTCATCACCACCTCCAAATCCAGATCCAAAAATATTCCTGGTTTCCTTGTTCGATTTCCTACAATCTTGCTGACGAACACATCTTCAAATTCGGACAACTACTCCACGGTCAAAGGCAATCAACAGGAAAGCTCTCTGCAGATCTGAGTCTTCGGTTACTGTACAAGAGCAGCATATAAAATTCGCCAACACAAAGTACAAATCTGGTGAATTTTTCTGAAGGCCACTAGATTGCAGTACTTCGAAGCAGCTTTCCAACGGCTCTGATCTTGTCGCATTCTGACACCGGTGCTGATCGCAGCGTCCGTTCTCGCCGGAGCGCGTGCTGAAATACAGAACCGACAGATTTCCGATCGATTTTTCCGACCGGTGCCGAACGGAGCCGCCCGGCCTCCGGCCGGCGAACCAGCGTGCCGCTAGCCCGGGGAGCACTTCTCCAAGTGTCTCCACTACAGCGGTACCACCGGGTCCCACACGGTCGCTCCGGACAGCACGTGGGCCCCACGGTCGTGAACACGCGTGTAGCCGAATCAACACACGAAGCTGCCCATCAACCCGAATTCGGTCCTCCCGGGCCCATTTGTATAGCCCTTTACCTCCCTGCGTGGAGTTGGCATGTTCCCATTGCTGTAATTATTGTGTGTTAAGTTTCCCGGGAGTACGAGTTTTCGGCCGGGTCCGTCGTCCCCACGCCGAGCGCGTGGAGGTATCATTTTCGCTCCCTTCTCGACATTTTGCTTAATTTCATATATGCTTGTTTATGCCGCTGCTAGAGAGCATGATAGGGTAATTAGCTCGCTTTCTATTTATATCACCGCTACTACGAGAGAGAGCGTTACCGTCCCGTGACCCGATCCGGGCACGAAAGAGAGAGCCGACCACCCTAGCTCACTGCCGGTTTCTCAACCGCGCACGTCCGACGCTTCCCTCGTTAAGGGACAGTCACGAGCTTGTCGTGTCCGTGGTCTCGTCCCGCATCAATTTGGTATCAGAGCAAGTTTGAGTCTAGGGTGTTAAAAACAAAAGAGTGTCATTTACGTCTAGTCATTAGTCGTTGTCTAAGTCGTGTTTAGGGTCATTGTTTTAAAACAAAAAAAGTGTCTTTTGCATTTGCATCCCTTTACTCGGTATATCAAAAGGTGTTGTGCGAACGTTAGGCTACGCCTATCGGGAAGGCCGCACACTTGCGCGAGTGATCTTCGGATCGATTAACTCCGCCACGTGCCGAGTTTTGGTTACGTCTAGGTGCATCATCTTGTAGTGTGCATTTGCCTTAGTCGGTGTCCCCTACTCCGTGTCTTGCATGCCCACTCGTCGAGGTACTCAATACTCACCCCCACCACCACCAATGGCGGAATCCCGAGTCTATAGTTCCTATGAAGTGGCCACCATGTTCCGAACTCTTATGGGAAAAATGGATGGGTTGAGTGAGCGCATGGATGAGTTAAGTACTCGAGTGGATAGGATGGAAGGAGCGAGTACCCGAGTGAATGGTCTAGGCACCCGCCTAGAAGAGAGCATGAAAGCCGTAGAGGATAGGGCCGCTGGGTCGAACCAGTCCGTTCAAGGATTGGTCGGGAGAGTTGTCGCACTAGAGAGAGGTCCAGCCGAGGCACCACCGATTGCCCCAGTCCAAGCACCCGTCCCACCTAGACAAGGTCAACCGGAGCCGGGTCAACAACCCGCGACTCCAAGGGTTCAAGGGATAGCTAATAGGAGGCACGAAGTCCCCGAGGTGCATGACTACGAGTCTGATAATGAGCATCGGGGACATGGTCGTGATCATCGCCATACACGGCGTACCCACGACCAAGATATGGATGAACGGGCCATTCGGACCGTTCGGGCCGACCCTCCCACCTTTGACGGATCCTTAGACCCGAAGGTCTACCTTGATTGGGAGGCTGGTATGGATCGATATTTTGAGTGGTTCGAGATGTCGAACCAACGAAAAGTCAAGTATGCCAGGATGAAACTTTTAGGCCAAGCCCAAACCTATTGGAGAAACATGGAGAACCTATTGTTTCATCATCAAGAACCCCCGATCGATACATGGACCGATATGAGGGAGAAGCTTAGGAAGAAGTACCTCCCTACCTCCTACCGCCAGCGTCTTTTAGAGAGTTGGCAAAGTCTCACCCAAGGAGACCGGTCCATCTCGGATTACATCGTCGAATTTGATGAGTATTACTTGCGATGCGATGCCACGGAGGAGGATTCCCTTACCGTCTCTCGGTTTCGGCGTGGTCTACGCCCACATCTACGGTATGAGCTTCTCCGCCGCAAGGTGGACAAGTTGGAGGATGCATATCAAGTTGCTCTCGAGATGGAGCAATTCAAGTGAGAGTTCGAGTCTATTCCTCGGTGGAGCCCCGCTCCTTCCCGTAGTGATTCCCGTGGCTCCTTAGGCTCATACCCGAGGGGACCCATGGCTCGTCCTCAGGAGCACTTCGCTCCTAGACCTCGACCTTCCCCACCACGGGATCTACCTCCACCCCATCCACCAGCACCTGTTGCCCGTCCCCCAGCTCCTATAGCCCGTCCTCTGGCACCGGCACCCCCTCCACTATTGTCCAAGGCACCTACACCTCCCCCATTGCTGCCTACACCCCCTACCCTACGGGATGATAAGGGTAAGGCCCCTCTTTTCGGGGAGAGTAGTCGATCGTGAGTGCAGTGTTTCCACTGTCATGGATTTGGCCACATTGCCAGCGAGTGTCCCGCTCGCACCACCCTAGCCTTAGGTGTTGGAGAGTCCGCACCTCTCGAGCTTGAGTGTGTCAATTATGTGGCCGATGAGGCACTAGCCGATGAGTACTATGCCTTGGGGGGGGGGGAAGAGTGGGACAGCTCTCCTGCCGCCCGGGATGCGGCCACCTAGTGGGCTTGATGCTACCACCTTAGTCTCGAGTCGTGCATGAGTCAGTGTGTATTCATGTGTGGTTTGTTTGTGTGGTGTGTTTCGAGTCGATTGTTGTGTGTATTGCATGGTAAGTCTGCATGAGTCTTGTGCAAGCTCGTTGTCGGTCTCTTATGAGTAAGAGGCGAGTGGACTCACTTAATGAGTATGGGATAAGTTCCACATCTATACCCGGATCAGTCACCTATAGGGACTCAGCGGTGATTCCTAGTGAGTCTTCGAGCTGTTTTCTTCCCTTTGAGAGTGCCCCTTCGGAGTGACCACCTTTAGCCCATAGCAGTTTGCATATCGAGTATATATGGAATGAGCAGGTGACGATCACTTGGAGCGGAGCATACCCACGCTACTTGGCACGGTGACGGATCCGCCGGAGTACTCGAGCATCCCTACCCCTACTCGACGGGGTCGAGTTCCTCCCACCCGGGGAGAGTTGATGGGAATCGACACCGAGCCTGTACCTTTTTATTACATTTATGTTCTTTTAGTTTGTGTTTATATCCACCGGAAAGTATACGCGCAATTGTACGGCTTTATCGGCCAATGTGTCACTCTCGTAGATTGTGTGGATTTTTATGCAATTATACAGTAGGACCAGCAAGGGGGCCCTCAGCCCTTTCCCATTGGTCCATGTCACCTTGTGGGGCTGGTCAACCATCCTAGGTGGACATCTAGAAGGTTGGACTAGTCATATGCCACATGGGTAGACAAGTGGCCCATTTTGTCCAAGGTAGGCCACCTACCATTCAACCTACCCATTCAACCTTACATATAGTCAAGGGGGCGCCCCATTCCACTAGGATTAGTTTAATATTTTTGTGTGTTATTAGAATGCAATCCCAGCCCTTCAATCCTCTTCCCTAGATCTAAGGGTCCACATTGCATTTGATGTAAACCATATATAAGCTTGTATTTTCATGTGAAATTCAATGAAAATCAGAAAATTTTGTGAAATCCAAGAGCATATTGCGCCCCCAGCCCCTCTCCCTCGGGTTCCTCTCCTCCAACCTCAAGTTCTAGAGTGATTCTATCTTCTATCATCCTCTCTCAACCTCCGGTGATCGTCCGTGCCGCCGCCGCCGCCGTTCGTGCCGCCATCGAGCCGCCTCTGCAGTTCTGTCTTCGTCCGACCA
Organism: Amorphophallus konjac; assembly: GCA_022559845.1. Taxonomy (NCBI): domain Eukaryota; kingdom Viridiplantae; phylum Streptophyta; class Magnoliopsida; order Alismatales; family Araceae; genus Amorphophallus; species Amorphophallus konjac. The sequence goes on along the minus strand of CM040125.1, from coordinate 164,566,218 downwards.
CAGTAGCTTCCACGAATTGTCTGTCTCAGCCACGAGCATGGATTGATCTGAATTTTTTATGGTGTGTTCAGCCCTTGCATCCCAAGAGCCACCTAAATTTTCACACCAAAATTCCATCTTTTAGTATTTTTACATTTTCGTCCAACCTGTCATCCCAGATCTGCCAGGTTTCTGTCTACAGTGACAGAACCTCTGATTTCTCCCCCTCCGACCATCTTTGTGATTTATCTAAACCCTCCCAATTTTACTGGGAGTTTTGTCCATCACCCCCTACCTCCAAAATTTTCTTGATTTTTTATCATCCTTCTATCTATTTTTAGAAATTCGTGTTCTTCCTCTGATATAGTATTTTTAGTCAGATCCCAGACCCGACCACCCTCCACTTCCAAAACCATAAAAAATCACCACCACCTCAAAATCCAGATCCAAAAATATTCCTCGTTTCCTTGTTCGATTTCTTACAATCTTTCTGAAGAACACATCTTTAAATTCGGACATCTACTCCACGGTGAAAGGCAATCAACAGAAAAGCTCTCTGCAGATCTGAGTCTTCAGTTACTGTACAATACCAGCATATAAAGTTCGCCAACACAAAGTACAAATCTGGTGAATTTTTCTGAAGGCCACTAGATTGTAGTACTTCGAAGCAGCTTTCCAACGGCTCTGATCCTGTCGCATTCCGACACCGGTGCTGATCGCAGCGTCCGTTCTCGCCGGAGCGCGCGCTGAAATATAGAACCGGCAGATTTCCGATCGATTTTTCCGACCGGTGCCGAACGGAGATGCCCGGCCTCCGGCCGGTGAACCAGCGTGCCGCCAGCTCGGGGAGCGCTTCTCCAAGTGTCTCCACTACAGCGGTACCACCGGGTCCCACACGGCCCCTCCGGACAGCACGTGGGCCCCACGGTCGTGAACACGCGTGTAGCCAAATCAACACACGAAGCTGCCCGTCAACCCGAATTCGGTCCTCCCGGGCCCATTTGTATAGCCCTTTACCTCCCTGCGTGAAGTGGGCATGTTCCCATTGCTGTAATTATTGTGTGTTAAGTTTCCCGGGAGTACGAGTTTTCGGCCGGGTCCGTCGTCCCCACGCCGAGCGCGTGGAGGTATCGTTTTCGCTCCCTTCTCGGCATTTTGCTTAATTTCATATATGCTTGTTTATGCCGCTGCTAGAGAGCATGATAGGGTAATTAGCTCGCTTTCTATTTATATCCCCGCTGCTGCGAGAGAGAGCGTTACCATCCCATGACCCGATCCGGGCACGAAAGAGAGAGCCGACCACCCTAGCTCAATGCCGGTTTCTCAACCGTGCACGTCCGACGCTTCCCTCGTTAAGGGACAGTCACGAGCTTGTCGTGTCCGTGGTCTCGTCCCACATCAATTTGGTATCAGAGCAAGTTTGTGTCTAGGGTGTCAAAAAAAAGTGTCATTTACGTCTAGTCATTAGTCGTTGTCTAAGTCGTGTTTAGGGTCATTGTTTTAAAACAAAAAAAGTGTCTTTTACATTTGCATCCCTTTACTCGGTATATCAAAAGGTGTTGTCCGAACGTTAGGCTACGCCTATCGGGAAGGCCGCACACTTGCGCGAGTGATCTTCGGATCGATTAACTCCGCCACGTGCCGAGTTTTGGTTACGTCTAGGTGCATCATCTTGTAGTGTGCATTTTCCTTAGTCGGTGTCCCCTACTCCGTGTCTTGCATGCCCACTTGTCGAGGTACTCAATACTCACCCACACCACCACCAATGGCGGAATCCCGAGTCTATAGTTCCGATGAAGTGGCCACCATGTTCCGAACTCTTATGGGAAAAATGGATGGGTTGAGTGAGCGCATGGATGAGTTAAGTACTCGAGCGGATAGGATGGAAGGAGCGAGTACCCGAGTGAATGGTCTAGGCACCCGCCTAGAAGAGAGGATGAAAGCCGTAGAGGATAGGGCCGCTGGGTCGAACCAGTCCGTTCAAGGATTGGTCAGGAGAGTTGCCGCACTAGAGAGAGGTCCAGCCGAGGCACCACCGATTGCCCCAGTCCAAGCACCCGTCCCACCTACACAAGGTCAACCAGAGCCGAGTCAACAACCCGCGACTCCAAGGGTTCAAGGGATAGCTAATAGGAGGCACGAAGTCCCCGAGGTGCATGACTATGAGTCTGATAATGAGCATCGGGGACATGGTCGTGATCATCGCCATACATGGCGTACCCACGACCAAGATATGGATGAACGGGCCATTCGGACCGTTCGGGCCGACCCTCCCACCTTTGACGGGTCCTTAGACCCGAAGGTCTACTTTGATTGGGAGGCTGGTATGGATCGATATTTTGAGTGGTTCGAGATGTCGGACCAACGAAAAGTCAAGTATGCCAGGATGAAACTTTTAGGCCAAGCCCAAACCTAGTGGAGAAACATGGAGAACCTATTGTTTCATCGTCAAGAACCCCCGATCGATACATGGACCGATATGAGGGAGAAGCTTAGGAAGAAGTACCTCCCTACCTCCTACCGCCAGCGTCTTATAGAGAGGTGGCAAAGTCTCACCCAAGGAGACCGGTCCGTCTCGGATTACATCGCCGAATTTGATGAGTACTACTTGCGATGCGATGCCACGGAGGAGGATTCCCTTACCATCTCTCGGTTTCGGCGTGGTCTACGCCCACATCTACGGTATGAGCTTCTCCGCCGCAAGGTGGACAAGTTGGAGGATGCATATCAAGTTGCTCTCGAGATGGAGCAATTCGAGGGAGAGTTCAAATCTATTCCTCGGTGGAGCCCCGCTCCTTCCCGTAGTGATTCCCGTGACTCCTTAGGTTCATACCCGAGGGGACCCATGGCTCGTCCTCAGGAGCACTTCGCTCCTAGACCTCGACCTTCCCCACCACGGGATCTACCTCCACCCCATCCACCAGCACCCGTTGCCCGTCCCCCAGCTCCTATAGCCCATCCTCTGGCACCGGCACCCCCTCCACTATTGTCCAAGGCACCTACACCTCCCCCATTGCTGCCTACACCCCCTACCCGACGGGATGATAAGGGTAAGGCCCCTCTTTTCGGGGAGAGTAGTCGATGGCGAGTGCAGTGTTTCCACTGTCATGGATTTGGCCACATTGCTAGCGAGTGTCCCGCTCGCACCACCCTAGCCTAGGTGTTGGAGAGTCCGCACCTCTCGAGCTTGAGTGTGTCAATTACGTGGCCGATGAGGCACTAGCCGATGAGTACTATGCCTTGGGGGGGGGGAAGAGTGGGACAACTCTCCTGCCGCCCGGGATGCGGCCACCTAGTGGGCTTGATGCTACCACCTTAGTCTCGAGTCGTGCATGAGTCAGTGTGTATTCTTGTGTGGTTTGCTTATGTGGTGTGTTTTGAGTCGATTGTTGTGTGTATTGCATGGTAAGTCTGCATGAGTCTTGTGCAAGCTCGTTGTCGGTCTCTTATGAGTAAGAGGCGAGTGGACTCACTTGATGAGTATGGGATCGGTTCCACATCTATACCCGGATCAGTCACCTATAGGGACTCAGCGGTGAATCCTAGTGAGTCTTCGAGCTATTTTCTTCCCTTTGAGAGTGCCCCTTCGGAGTGACCACCTTTAGCCCATAGCAGTTCGCATATCGAGTATATATGGAATGAGCTGGTGACGATCACTTGGAGCGGAGCATACCCGCGCTACTTGGCACGGTGACGGATCCGCCGGAGTACTCGAGCATCCCTACCCCTACTCGACGGGGTCGAGTTCCTCCCACCCGGGGAGAGTTGATGGGAATCGACACCGAGCCTGTACCTTTTTATTACATTTATGTTCTTTTAGTTTGTGTTTATATCCACGAGAAAGTATATGCGTAATTGTACGGCTTTATCGGCCAATGCGTCACTCCCGTAGATTGTGTGGGTTTTTATGCAATTATACAGTAGGACCAGCAAGGGGGCCCTCAGCCCTTTCCCATTGGTCCATGTCACCTTTTGGGGCTGGTCAACCATCCTAGGTGGACATCTAGAAGGTTGGACTAGTCATATGCAACATGGGTAGACAAGTGGCCCATTTTGTCCAAGGTAGGCCACCTACCATTCAACCTACCCATTCAACCTTACATATAGTCAAGGGGGCGCCCCATTCCACTAGGATTAGTTTAATATTTTTGTGTGTTATTAGAATGTAATCCCAGCCCTTCAATCCTCTTCCCTAGATCTAAGGGTCCACATTGCATTTGATGTAAACCATATATAAGCTTATATTTTCATGTGAAATTCAATGAAAATTAGAAAATTTTGTGAAATCCAAGGAGCATATTGCGCCCCCAGCCCCTCTCCCTCTGGTTCCTCTCCTCCAACCTCAAGTTCTAGAGTGATTCTACCTTCTATCATCCTCTCTCAACCTCCGGTGATCGTCCGTGCCGCCGTCGCCGCCGTTCGTGCCGCCATCGAGCCGCCTCTGCAGTTCTATCTTCGTCTGACCATAGTAGCTTCCACAAATTTTCTGTCTCAGCCATGAGCATGGATTGATCTGAATTTTTTATGGTGTGTTCAGCCCTTGCATCCCAAGATCCACCTAAATTTTCACGCCAACATTCCATCTTTGAGTATTTCTACATTTTCGTCCAACCTGTCATCCCATATCTGCCAGGTTTCTATCTATAGTGACAGAACCTCTGAGTTCTCCCCCTCCGACCATCTTTTTGATTTATCCAAACCCTCCCAATTTTCCTGGGAGTTCTGTCCATCACCCCCTACCTCCAAAAATTTTCTTGATTTTTTATCAGCCTTCTATCTATTTTTAGAAATTCGTGTTCTTCCTCTGATACAATGTTTTTAGTCAGATCCCAGACCCGACCACCCTCCACTTCCAAAACTAGAACAAATCACCACCACCTCCAAATCTATATCCAAAAATATTCCTGGTTTCCTTGTTAGATTTCCTACAATCGTTCTGAAGAACACATCTTCAAATTCGGACATCTACTCCACGGTCAAAGGCAATCAACAGGAAAGCTCTCTGCAGATCTGAGTCTTCGGTTACTGTACAACAGCAGCATATAAAATTCGCCAACACAAAGTACAAATTTGATGAATTTTTCTGAATGCCACTAGATTGCATTACTTCGAAGCAGCTTTCCAACGGCTCTGATCTCGTCGCATTCCGACACCGGTGCTGATCGCAGCGTCCGTTCTCGCCGGAGCGCGCGCTGAAATACAGAACCGGCAGATTTCCGATCGGTTTTTCCGACTGGTGCCGAACGGAGCCGCCCGACCTCCAGCCATCGAACCAGCGTGCCGCCAGCCCGGGGAGCTCTTCTCCAAGTGTCTCCACTACAGCTGTACCACCGGGTCCCACACGGCCCCTCCGGACAGCACGTGGGCCCCACGGTCGTGAACACGCGTGTAGCCGAATCAACACACGAAGCTGCCCGTCAACCCGAATTCGGTCCTCCCGGGCCCATTTGTATAGCCCTTTACCTCCCTGCGTGGAGTGGGCATGTTCCCATTGCTGTAATTATTGTGCGTTAAGTTTCCCGGGAGTACGAGTTTTCGGCCGGGTCCGTCGTCCCCACGCCGAGCGCGTGGAGGTATCGTTTTTGCTCCCTTCTCGGCATTTTGCTTAATTTCATATATGCTTGTTTATACCGCTGCTAGAGAGCATGATAGGGTAATTAGCTCGCTTTCTATTTATATCACCGCTGCTGTGAGAGAGAGCGTTACCGTCCCGTGACCCGATCCGGGCACGAAAGAGAGAGCCGACCACCCTAGCTCACTGCCGGTTTCTCAACCGCGCACGTCCGACGCTTCCCTCGTTAAGGGACAGTCACGAGCTTGTCGTGTCCGTGGTCTCGTCCCGCATCAGAAGCCTTTCTTGATTTTAGATCAAATGGAGTTGATTTGCTCTGTTGGCCTAGATAACAATATACGTGGACAAGAAGGGAGGGTTAAATTGTCCCCAAAATGATGATAAAAATATTTTTCAAAGCCCCGCTCAAGCGGAACCAAGTCGGACGATCCCCAACAGTTTGAAGACGCCATGGTCCAATGGTCGGAGCGATCTAAAAGCCCTGAAACGGCACCCTCTCAAAGCCTTGAAACGGCGCCCTCTCCCAAAGTCCCTGAAGCGGCGCCCAATGTGCAAAGGTGAATAGGCACATCCGGTAGTCCCCCAAAGCCCTTTGAAACGGCAGGCCCCAAAGCCCCTCTAAAATGGCACCCTCAACCCATCTCATGCCAGCTCGTACCAATCCACCAAGCAGCAAGGCGAGCCGGTGTGAAATTGCTCCTCATCTAGCAGGCCTCTGTTGACACCCGTTTTATGACCAATAAGTCGGGTCATCTCCTTGTTCATTCTATATGATGCTCCGAGTTGTTCACTCTTCATTGAGTCTCCTTGATTGATTTGAAGCCTATTTCTTGGGTCTTTTCCTTGATTGGATGTGGCTTTTTGTGGCATTTCATTTGACTAAAGCTTAGCAAAACCTTCATTTCTTCTTTTGAACTCCATTGATAATAACGGTCTGTCCCAGGAGCATTGTTTCTTTATAACGGGTGGGTCCTGGGCCGTTAATCTTTAAAGAGTCCTAAGGCTTAAGGTCTCGTTTCAATCTTTATCTTTTGGCTTACACGTTGATAATAACGGTCTGTCGTGCAGCCGTTGTTTCATTGTGACGCCCCATGCCTTGGCTGTTGCTTTCTTCACAAAGTCCTATTGTTTTGATCTTCTTCCTGTTGATCATATCTCTTTGGGATAAGATTGAAAGTAACGGACGATCCTTGGTGCGTTATTTCCAAGCGGCGGTCTGTCGAGCAGCCGTTACTTCCTTCAGAGAGTCCTGGCAGTTCAGGCCTTTTCTCTGCTACTCCGTGGTCGAGATAAGAACTTGGATTGACGATATCTCTTTCAAATATGATCCTCAGGACCTTCTGTTTGATTCTTTGGACTCTTGGTGATATTATCTTCAAGGATTTGCTAAGAGTTATCCCTTTCGGATTATCCTCTGCTCGACCTGAGGGTTTGAGGGTCTATAAATAGAACCCTTAACTTCATGGCCAAGAAGGGGAAGATCTGGAGTTTGCGTCAAAGTGCTGCCGCATTCTAGAGCCACGTTTGATCAAGGAGAAGTGCTTCTCACGTTCGTTTGCTGCCTGGTGAAGGGAGTATTTGTTCCTCTGGTTCTAAAGCTCATAATTGCAAATCAAGTTTCCATTCAATCTCCCTTCATCATAAGCATTATTTCTCTCCTTTCTCCACGTTTTTCACTGGTTTTCATCATCTAAACATCCTCCTAATCTTTTAAAATGCCCATAGGGGTTAAAAAACCAAAACTCCCCGGTATTCCCCTCTCCTTTTGATGATATTTTGTTTATTGAAGAATTGATGCTATATTGTCTAAAGGGCTAATTTGGGTTGTTTTGTTCTTGTTTTCCACTTTTTTGGCAGGTTTACAGGTTCACTAGGACGAGGCCCAAGTCTTCTAGCCGGCTGGAAGAGTTGGAGTTAAAAGGATCCACACTTTGCTACTGCAGGTATTACGACGGCCTTGTGCAGGCGCGCCAGAATCTTCCAACGGTCTATCGAGCGACCGTCACTTTCAAGTGACGCACGGGGTTCTGGCCGTTACTTCTAGCTGACCTGCAGGTTCTCTTTGGTTTTCTCTCCCGTGGGCGGGTGCTTCATCCACCTATTTCCAAGGTATTTTCAAGTCTTTGGCTTGTTTTACTTTGGTGGCGATCACGACTTTCCTTGGTATTGGGCGTTAGCTTTCTCCTTCATTGCATATTTTTTATTTCCTTGCTTGTTCCACCCCTTGTGGTGTGTTTTCATTTACTCTTTGCTCCATGCCCCGGCGTGTGTTTTCCTTTTCCTTAGCTTAGTTTGATTGAGATAGCATGCCCATGCTAGAGCTAGCTTTGATTGCCTAGGTTCATGATCACATGTGCATAGGTTAAGAGCAGATCTTTGATTACTTGCTTGTCATCTCATCCTCCACACAAGACCCCCCAAGAAAAAGAAGATAGATAAGCAAAATAAAATCAATAGATAATTTTTTGGCGATCACGGTGGGACAGCTTGTGCCAATCGTGCTTTTGGATTCCTGTTAAACCTGCCATCATCCCTTGTGTTGTCCCCTCCCGTTTTCCCCTTATTTCCTGTTAATCCTGATTCTCTGAGTGCTCTGACGGCCCTGTGTCCCTGCGTTATAGTCCTCTGACGCAGGGGCATTAGACCGCCACATCTGTTCTGCTGAGAGCTTTCACGGTTTTTCCTGTTACTTCTGGTTGATTTTGGCTCTCTGGCTCATTTGACGGTCCTACCTCCCCGCGTTAAATTACTTCTGGCAGTCTGGTCTTCGACCGTTATTTTCTTCTGACGCAGGGTTCCTAGACCGTTATACTCCAGACAGGTACGCCCCAGGTGCATTTATTTCCGTAGTTTTTGCTGTGACTCTTTTGCTTGGGTGATACTTGACTTCCTCCTTGCTTTGTTTCATATCTTCATATCATTGTATGCATCATTGATTGCTAGATTTTAGGCTAGACTTTGCATGCACTCCGGTGCACATAGGACCATTCATCTCTTCATATCCTAGATTGCATTTTCCTACCTTGGTGTACGGACCTCTCGTCTCCATATTCCTTGGGGCCGACTAGGAAATCACACCAGGGACCTCCATAAGTCCCCGCGAGCCGTGGATTCTCACACGGACGCTGGGCTGGTTGTACCTTTCCCACCCCGTGTCTAGGGTTGCATAAGTGAAGGAGTGATTACACTTAGAGTCAAGCCAAGTCCCATACCCATCTCCTGTTAGGAACCCATTGTTGAGAGCACATTTCAATGAATTCACTAAAGTTCCAAAGGAGAAATCACAAGAATTGTGTTGCACCATCTTAAAACAACTTGGTTGACTTTGAGTGTCTTCACCTTTTGTCACTTACATCTTTTTCTAAAAACATTCGAGTTTGGTTACTTATTGTGTGATTGTTTGTGTTGTTTGTTTGCATTTTGTCAAGGTTGTCCGTTGCATGTGGAGTTATTTTCGTCCGTCCGATTCATCTCCTCAAGTCAATTCCTTCTTCAAGTCCTATTCCAATCCTCTTTTCGAGTCCACCATGGCATCCTTTAATCCTCCCCGTTCTCAAGAGGACACCCTTCCTCAAGGGCTTCTTGAAAACCCTCCCAGGGTTACCTCCTTTTCTTCTGGAGAGGGGACTGCCCCTCTTCTACCCTCCACTTCCATGGAAGGTGGTCAAGCCACCCCTTCTTTCTCCACTCCGTCCGCGGGCTCCGTCCTTCAGATGATGGCCCAATTGGATCCGGCCCAACTCCAAGCTCTTTATCAGGCCATGCAAGGGTCCAACGCATCTCCTTCTACCATCATCCAAAATCAATCCAATCCTTCCATTGTTGGGCTTCCCATTCAGCCCACTCTAATAGATCTCACCCCGGTCCAACCACGGACCATCACTTTCGCGGGAATGGAAACGGGCCAGTCTTCCAATTCGGCCCAACAATCCTTCGATAAGGGAAAGTCGCCCATCCCCTCTTTTGTTCAAATGGATCATCACGTATCTACTCCGGTAGCTCCGCAAGTTCTCAGGGGCCCTTCCGACTTATTGCACCCTCGGCAAGGGGTGGCTCAAGTCCATTCTAATCTGGGCCAACCTCAGGCCCAATATCCTTCTTATGGCCCCCCAGCTTTACTGTTTATTCCTCCGCTCCTACTTATGGGCTTCCACCTTCTGCCGCAACCGTTCCATCTGCTCCTCAAATTCAATCAGCGTCTTTCACCACCCCTGCTCCCTCCTGAGAGCAGGACTTGCTTGACAAATGGGCCGCCATGCAGCAACAACTCGATTTCCTCTAGAAGCGGGTTGGCCCGCAATCTTTGGCAGATGTTCCTGTCCCGAGCTTCCAGAATATTCAGTTCCCCCCACAATCGGAACTCCCTAACTACCGCAAGTACGACGGGAACGGCAATCCCTTCATTCATGTGAGGGATTTTCTATGTGAGTCGGCGAAGTTCCAATATGATGATCGCCTTATGGCGTACTTATTCCGCCGATCTTTGGATGGTGTTGCTCTGGAGTGGTTCTACTCTTTGCCGCTAGAAGAACCTAAAAGTTTCAAGGTAGTAAAGGACAAATTTATCCAGCGGTTCCAAGACAGGGTCGACCCGGAATACTCATTTTCAGATCTAGTAGCCGAGAAGATGAAGTTAGATGAGGAGTTCGCCACTTATGCAGACAGGTGGAGGCAGATGGCTGCTAGAGTGCCTGGCCACATTCCGAAGGAAGAGAAGGTCAAGCTGCTCATTTCAAATGCTACTCCGACCTTCAGGAACATCCTGGCAATGAATGATATAGCTAACATGCATCAACTCTACAGCCGGGCGCGCTTCATACAAACCCAGTTCAAGGATTCTCCCATACACGCCCTATTTGAAAACCAAAAGCCCAAATATCACAGAAACCACTAGGACCGGTTACCGAGGGGGTCCAGACAAACGAACAGGTACAAGCCGTTGCCTTTCCATTCCAAGCCGCACCATTCCGCTTCCCCCAAAACCCCCGCACTCCACAAAATCCCACTTCACAGAACTTTCAAGCCGTTCCACAAAAGCCTCCGCCCGCCTTCACCGTTCCACAAAATGCCTTCATCGCTCCGTAGCAACAACCACCACCTCCGCAATTCCATAATGTCCCTCCACCCAACGGCTATAACAACAATCCAAACAACAAGCGCCCGGCTCCCAAGAGGGCACAATATCCTCCACTGCCAGAGACCCTCACGGATATCTTCTCGGCTCTTATGTCGGTGAATGCAATTCAACTTCCTCCGGAACGACCTAACTGGAACCCAGCCGTTGATCAGACGAAATATTGTATGTTCCATAGGCAGCTAGGCCACACTATCGAAGGATGTTATCAGTTCCGGGATCTGGTATACGATCTCCATGAGGGACAGAGAATCGATTGGGCCGCGATGCATCGGGCCATTGTTGAAATCAAGGAGAAAAGAGGGCAGCAGCCGAGGCAGCAAGCACAGCAGCAACAAGCACTGTAGCCGCAGCAGCCACTACCACAACAGCAACTACAACAGGCTCAGGATCTAGGGATCCATCAAAATCCGATGCCAAATCATCCGCCTGCTCTACAGCAACCTCAGCCGCCTGCACTGGCTCAAGTGAACGTAGTTCAACCCCCGGCTCCTAGTGCCGAGTGGTCTTTTGATGACGATAGTGCCACACCGCAAGTCATGGCCCTCCACCACAACCACTGCAATCCTCTTACCCCCTCCTTCGTCCTTCCTTCACAACCAATATCCTCTCCACTAGTCCTCCCATTTACGCCCGCTCCAACAAATTTACTACCACCCACCACTCCGTCATACCCTTCGCCATTTACCTCTGCCACCCTCATCACGCCATCACCTAACCTATCACCTATCTTGACTCCTCCACCAACACTCCCTCCATCCGTACCATCCACCATCACCGTCCCGCCTTCCATCAATCCTTCACCCATCATCCGCTCACCACCACTCACTAACCTTACACCCCACCAAATCATCTCCCCCGCACAGCCTACACCGCTCATCCACCCCGCAGGGCCCATCGTACTATCCACCGATGCCACGGCCGCTACGAGTTGCGCCTTAAGAAGCGGGAAGATGTTCCATCGGAATTACCCTACCAATTCCAACCCCCAGCCAACAGTCGAGTAGGCAGAAACTGAACCTTTGCCGGGTACTCAATATGACTTGCTGCATCATCTGGATCGAGTGCCCACAAAAATATCTGTGCTGGAGCTGATCAAATGGTCTACCCTTCATCAGGATGCACTGAGAGATTTCTTACAGAAGGTAATGGTCAGCGAAGATATGGCATTCGACAGCTTACCAACGGCCCTAGCAACTATTTCCAAAGGGCCAGCAATCACATTTTCAGAATCTGAGCTAGCGCTTCCGGAAGCCCGGCAAATGCCGCTCTGCATTACAATCACTCTGAACAAAGTCAGCATTGAAGCAGCACTGGTTGACACAGGGGCTTCAATCAATGTGTGCCCACTCAGCACTCTACGAGCTTGCAACATATCCGAAGAGTTATTACGACTTACCCCGACCACTATAGCAGCATATGACAATTCAAGGCGAGCATGTCACGGGGTGGTCACTATCTAAGCAGAGCTCGGACCCCTTACAATGGCTGTAGAATTCTATGTACTAGACATCAACCCTATGTTCAAGGCTATCTTGGGTCGCCCATGGCTGGATACGCTCGGTGCCGTGCCCTCCACCGCACATCAGTGCGTCAAATTCCCTTTCCAAGGGAGGGTCGTCAAGGTCAAAAGCCAATCTACAGTGCAATCGGTTAAGGCCATTTCAGAACAGATTCTTCCTACACTTTGGCAAAGCAGCCGACCCGTCATATCAGTGCTGGATTTAAACTTCCCTTGGGCTTATACGCCTCCTAGGCCCATCACTACTCCAGTTGACATCAAGATGAAGCCCCAGATCCAGGACCCAAAAGGTTGGAACATTATACTGAAACTGAGCTACCAACCAGGGAGAGGCCTCGGTGCACAATTACAAGGAATGACCAAGCCCATACCCAAGGTAAGAAAGATGGACAGGAGAGGTCTTGGCTACAAAGAGACCGCATTATCTGTGATGGGTGATTCAGGGCCACTCACCTGGGACTACCATCAGCACTTTGTCCGAGGGCCTCTCCAGCCCGACACGTTAGCTCTGCAGCCAGCTCCGTTAGAGCGAAGTACAGTATGTCCGATTGCCAGTCCTCCGCCAACACCAAAAAGGCCAGAACATGATGTGCTTGATTATGGTCAAACCCTTCAGGGGATGTTTCATGAAGAAGACTGCCAAAAGAAGCAAGAAGTTCGGCTCATGCAATGGAGACCGAAGAAGCGGCCAGACGATGATCCACGGGAGGAGGGGAGCTCGCCGATTGTCTTTTCTTGGTCTCCCTCCCGCTTTCAATCTCTCCTCCAGCGATGGGAGTTCTTACCCCGTCTACCTCCTATCATGGTAAATCCATCCTTCGTTGATCCGCCTGAGATTCTATTTATTCCTTGCGCTTGCGGGCACTACCCGCCCATCGATTTATCCACTCTATTCACTCCTCCTCCTCCCAACGCCCAACTTCACGAGATGTGGTTCTCATCTTCCGATCCCTTCTTTGACTGCATCTTCCCAGAGCTATTCCCTATGCAGCTTCCGCCTCCTCCATCTTGCTGTATAGTCTCTGCTGATCTCTAAAAAAAAACGTCAAATTCTACCCTGTCTCCATCCTCATCACAGGGGCACGAGTCCCCTACTCCTTCCCTTCCACTAGGTCTCCTTTCTCCTAGGTTAGGATTAGGGTCTATCGAGTCTAGGGAAGTAGAATTAGTTAGGACTAAAGAAGTAGGGTCTTGCTCTGGGTCATCCAACCCTTCCTCCTCTGAGCCGCGCCCGCTTGCGCGTCCTCCCAAATATGTTCCTGATAGGTTCTTGCAAGACCTAGCTCAGCGCTGTCATGCCCTTTTAAAATATCCAGAATTTGTTGCTACGGCAATTACGATTGAGGATGAAGAAGAAATAGAAGGGGCGTGGGGCGATGACGGACTCGGCGTCTATGAAATCCTGGGTGAAAAAGATCCGGTTAATGAGGACAGTGACGTAGATGACACTGCCGATTTGTATGCACAAGGACTTAAGAGATTCGACGAGCCGTCGACGACAGTGGATGAACCTACGAAAGAAATCAACTTGGGAACTGAAGAAGACCCAAGACCCATCATTATTGCCGCTAATCTCCCTCCACAAGTAGAAGAAGATTTGATCAAAGTTCTAAGGGAGTATAGCGATTCCTTCACTTGGTCTTACGAGGACATGTCGGGTCTTGACCCCTCTTTAGTGGAACACCGACTCGTGCTTAAACCAGGGGCAACACCTGTCAAACAACGGTCAAGAAGATTTCACCCCCACATGGCCTTGAGGATCAAGGAAGAAGTCGACAAGTTATATAAGGCCAGATTCATCAGAGTTCTTTTATATCCTCAGTGGGTGGCAAACATAGTCCCTGTTATCAAGAAGGACGGAAAAGTGCGTATTTGCATCGATTTCAGGGATCTTAATAAAGCATGTCCTAAGGATGATTTCCCGCTGCCTCATATAGATGTCCTGGTAGTCAACACGGCCGGGTATGAAGCTCTGTCATTTATGGACGGGTGCTCAGGCTACAACCAAATCCATCTCTCTCCGGAAGATCAAGAGAAAACTTCCTTCACCACGTCCTGGGGCACGTACTGTTATGTGGTTATGCCATTTGGTCTGAAGAACGCAGGTGCCACCTATCAAAGGGCAATGATGGCCATCTTCCACGACATGATGCACATCTATATGGAAGCTTACATGGATGATATCCTGGTGAAGTCAAGAACCAAGGAAGAACACCCCTCTATCCTGGCTAAGGTGCTGCAGAGAGCCAGTGAGTACAAACTCAAGATGAACCCGAAGAAGTGTGTGTTCGGTGTCTCCTCAGGGAAATTGCTAGGTTTCATAGTGAGCAAACGGGGGATCCAGATTGATCCTAACAAAGCACAGGCCGTCATGGACATGCCTCCGCCGAAGAACATTACGGAACTTCGAGGATTTATTGGTCGATTGTAATTCATCAGAAGATTCATATCCCAGCATTCTCAAAGGTGCCGTCCGTTTTATGAATTGCTTAAGGCGGGGGTCAAGTTCGAATGGAATCAAGATTGTCAGAAGGCCTATGAGGACCTTAAAGAATATCTATCCAATCCCCCGGTTCTGCAACCTCCTGTCCCTGGGAAACCCCTAATCCTATACATCTCGGTTATTGAGGACTCCCTAGGGGCGGTCTTAGCACAAGTGGACGATGAAAGGAAAGAGCGGGCTGCATACTATCTCTCTCGGTTGTTTAATCCAGCTGAATCCAGATACACCGCTATGGAGAAGACTTGTGCCGCCTTAGTGTGGGTAGCTCAGAAGCTTAAACACTATTTTCTTGCCCACCCAGTTAGGTTGATCTCTAGAATGGACCCGATCCGTTATCTCTTAGAAAAGCCTATCTTTTCTAGTATGTTAGCTCGCTTGCAGAGCTTCCTCTCTCAATTCGACATCACCTTTGTTGTTTAGAAGGCAGTCAAAGAATATGCCATTGCTGAGCATCTTACCCATCTCCCCATTCCTCACACCGATTCCATTCAGGACGATTTCCCTGATGAGCATCTTTTTGTTATCTCTCATCACCCCTTCTGGTCTCTGCACTTCGATGGTGCACTCAACTCTCAAGGCCGAGGGATCGGTGCTGTTTTGCTTACTCCAGAGGGAGTGACCATTCCCTTTGCTTATCAACTTCGATTTACTGCTACAAATAACATCGCTGAGTATGAGGCTCTCCTGGCCGGGTTGAAGCACGCCTACCTCCTAGGCGCGCGTTATTTAAACATCACAGGAGATTCTCAGCTCGTCCTACGGCAAGTTCTGTCCACTTACCGTACTCGTGACCCTAAGCTCAAGCCTTATCAAGATCTGGTCACGCTCCTTGCCAGGCAATTCCGTAAGCTGATCTATATCCATACTCCCCGTTCTCAGAACATCCTAGCTGATGCTCTGGCACCCCTTGCTTCTTCCCTATCTTTCCCTCTCAGTCGGAGCACTGAGACTATCGTCGTTCAGAGATTGGACGCACCCTCTCTTCAGGACCCTTGGTTCGTCAATCTTAGGAAATCTGTAGAGGCAAGAGCTGAGAAGGGAGATCTTAAAGAAGTATCTTTAACAGAACTAGAAGAGATCCTGGACGAAGGAGAGTTGCCTTGGTATCATGAAATCGAGTTGTTTTGTAAGGAGGGATTGTTCCCAGAAGGGGCAACTGCTGAGCAACGCAAGTCAATCAGAAGAGCCGCCGCAAGGTATACTATGGTCTCAGGAGAATTGTACAGGCGCGCTACTAATGGGATGCTCATGAGATGCTTAGATGATGTTGAAGCTTGGAAGGTGGCCGAAGCAGCCCATTCTAGTGAGTGTGGGGGTCATGTCAATGGCCAGGCTCTAGCAAAGAAGATCCTTAGGCAGGGCTACTATTGGCCCACTCTAGAGGAAGATTGCTCCCTCTACGTCCGGAGGTGTCTTAAATGCCAACTCCACGCTGATAAAATTCATTCTCCAGCTTCGTCTCTTCATCCTATGACCGCTCCTTGGCCATTCTCTATGTGGGCCTTTGACGTTGTCGGCCCACTCGGTGATCCTAACTCCCAGATCAAGCAGAAATCCTTTATCCTTACCGCCACTGAGTACTTCAGCAAGTGGGCTGAAGCTGAGGCGTACACAGAGATCAAAGCTACAACGGTGTGCCGCTTTATTATGAAGAATATCATCTCACGGTTCGGAGTGCCAAGCAGCATCATCACCGACAACGGACCCCAGTTCGTCTCCCAAGAGCTTAAGGACCTCTGTAAGAAATTCAATATTGCATTGCATCATTCATCTGCATATTATCCTCAAGGCAACGGCCAAGCCGAGGCCACTAATAAAACCCTTCTTAAAATCATCAAGAAAACATGTGAAGCTCATAAGTTCTCTGATTGGCCAGAAAGATTAGTGGAAGCTCTGTGGGCTTACCGCACCTCCGTCCGTACCCCTACGGGACAAACTCCCTATTCTCTTACCTACGGGATGGAGGCGGTGCTCCCATATGAGATCCTGATCCCTTCCCTTAGAGTGCAGCTTGATAAGGAACTTAATCTCGATGAACATCGAGAGGCGTTGCTGGTTCAGTTGGAACTCTTAGATGAGAAGAGGATGAATGCGGCCGATCATGTATCCGTCTATCAAAAGAGGGTTTCGCGTTATTTTCAAAAGAAGGTAATCGAACGTAAGTTTCAAAAAGGTGATATGGTTTTGAAACGAAAATTCATTTGGTCTGCAGGTCCTAGGTCTAAATTACAACCTAACTGGGAAGGGCCGTTTGTCATAAAAGAAGCTTATCCAGGAAATGCTTACCGTTTAGTAAATGCGGAAGGTGAGGAGCTCTCTCACCCGTGGAATGGGTTGTATCTTAAGCGTTTCTTTCCTTAGAGTCTAACCATGTGCTACCCCGACGGCAAGATGTTCCTCCTGTCACTAAAGGAGTCCCGAGTGAGGCAATCACACACTACACGACATCCCTGGTCAGGTTGTCCACGTTGAGAAAGGACAACGTTTCTCCTTGGCCATGATTTGGGGGAAAGTCGAGGTCCCTGTCCGTTTCTTCCTTCAGCTAAAACCAGGGGCAAGATGTGAATAAAGAGGCGATAATCAATCCAAACACCCTCATGAGAGTAGGTCTCAAATAGGGGCAGTCCGTTATGACCTGACGCCACAAGAAACAAAAGAGACAGCGAAGGGGCAATCTTTATGACAAAATCAAAAGCATCACCTCAAAGTCGATATAGTATGAATTATGAATTCCAAAGCTCCAGAAAGGCAAAAGCAAGAAAAGCTAGGCATGACAAGAGTGGCAGTACAGTTCCCCGCGGGACGTTATGAGCCCGGTCGCATGCATGCCTAGGGTGGATTAAGGTTCGATGACGGACACAAAGCCCCGGCACAACAGACCAAGTCTCTAATGGGTTGTACGGAAAGGAAATCAAGTCTTAAAAACTTCTATATCTGGCCTAAAGCTTACCCCCTGTATTCTATTTTTCTTTTTAGGACCAAGATTAGTACCCTGGGTAGGGCCCTGGCAGAAACACCATCATGACAATTGAACCTTGTCCAGGGGTTGTCACCTCATTGCACGCCAACCTCGGGATTCTCGATATCAACAAGGAAGGGCTCACATTGCTGGGGAAGCACTGGTTTTCCAAAATCTAAAAAAAATTAAAAGAATTAAATATTTTCCAAAATCCAAACAAAATCAAACATTTTTCCAAAAAAAATCGAAATATTTTCAAAATCCAAAAACATCAAATTCTTTCAAAATAAAAAAAAAGAAAATATTTCCAAAACTCGTAAAAATTCAGATATTTTCCAAAATCCAAAAAACCCCCGAAAAAACACCATCATATGCATTACATGCATTGCATTATTTTTATTATGTTTTCAGCCTATTTTAATAAGGCTCCACCCCTTGACTGAATATTGAGAAACGGTCATTATCTAACTTGCTTCAAGGCAAGGGGTTGAGTCTAAGAACAGATCTAACTTGTTTCATGTTTAAAGTGTGCGCAGAACACAGGATCAAGATCAAAGTGAGAAGCTCACAATTATGCAGATTCAAAGGCTGTAACGCGTCATCACCAGACCGCTATAGTCATCTAACGGTCATACCCTTACCGTCACTCCTCTTCTTGCATAAAACATTCTTTCTTTCAGCGGCCATCATTCTAACGGCCAAGGTTAGGACCGTTACTTACTCCAACGGCCTGAGTCTTGACCGTTACATCCCTCCGAGTACAGGGTTCTTCGTGCTTCCATTCTGACGGCCTATCGTCAGGTCGTCGTTTCTTTGTAGTGGCCCAGTGCACATTTGTTACATACTCCAGAGGCTCTGCCCCTTCACATCATTCTAGCCAATCAAACCACAAAGATCATGCTCATTCAACTAAGGCAATCTCATCTCATTCAAGCAAGCTTAATGAAACATAAATTCATAAAAATTCCAAACTCGGATTGTCAATTACAAACAATATCTCTCATGAACAAAAGGAAATCAAGGTACATTCAGTTTTTTATCCGCAAGAGGGCGGATTCTTCTCAGCTCTTTCACGTAATCATGGCGTGCTTCGTCGTTCTCTTCTACTTCTGCTTGCCACGGGTGCACCTTGCTGATCTCCCACATGGTCAGTGCGTTTCGAATCGCCCTTTCATCCTCCTCGGTCCCCGCCTTCCTAGGTAGAAGGGGAGGGTAGTGTGATAGTGCAGGAGCTTGGGTTCTTGGAAGTCCGATCTGAAGATGGCACCGGTGTGGGTTGTAGATCGCCATGGTGGTGTTCCCCACTAGCTGGAGGTCCAGACCTTGACGCCGCGGTATTTTAAGAAGAGTGCTTCGAAGGATTCTTGGACGCATGATGAACTTATCTATTGGCAAAGTGTTGAAGAAGAGGCACCATTCATCCCGCGTTTTCTTATCCGCCATCTTACATTCAACCTGTGGAGAGTATCCAAATGCCCCTCCAATGAAGAAGAGAGGGTGGCTCCCAAAGATTCGGCTAGTTGAAGTTAGGTCCTCCCTGTATAGGAATTTGACTCTTACTCCCATCCAGCACTCAAGGAGTATCATGGAGCCGAACAGAAGTCCTCCTAGGCAAGCCGAGCTGAGTCCTTCATAAAGGTATGAAAGGATCGCTTGAGAGATGGACATTCCCCGCCACAACCCACTAATAATACTGAGATTTTGGGTGTCTAGAAGGTGGTCGGTCGTAGTGAAAAGGAAGACTCCGCATAGGCAAACCGCCACCGCCTTGGCTATTACTTCGTGTCTCTCCCACTAGTTTTTACAATGAGACACTATCCACTGGGCCAAGGGTATCAAATGAATATGGTGTGGGCTGATCATGGTCCTCACGTCCTTTGGATTATGGATGAAATCACTCAAGATCGAGGGCGGGTCAAGAGGCTCTATTGTATAGCAAACCCGGTCTTCATCCCCCGCCTTAGTCTTAGGAAGGGCTAGGTAGGTCTCTACCTCTTCTAATAGGACTGTTGCTTCGAAGGAAGGGAAGATGAAAGTATGAGTTTGTAGATGCCATAGTTCTACAAGAGCTGAAACACTTGGCCAATCTAAGGATAATTTCTGGAAATTTTTACCTAAAACCAAGAGAGGTTGAAGGTGCCAAGCTTTAAGGATGGATGTGACTTCTATAGGGAGTGCTTTTACCATGGGAGCCACCCACTTCAGATTAGAGTAGCATCTTGGACCAGGAAGAGGCTTGAAGAAAGAAGGAGAAGAAGAAGTCATAAAGAGAATTAAAGTGCAGAATTGTCTGAACTTGGATGTGTTGTTGAGGAACTTACCACCCTTTGAACATTGGAGCTTAAGTGCTTTAGAATTGACGTCAACCGTTGGAGCTCTCCATGTTCTTTTCTGGCAGCTTTAGGTCCGATGTAGACCTTCTCCTCCATAGCCATCACCTCGAAGCTTCTCTTCATCTTGATTTCTACCCTTAGGAGAGGTTCTTCAGCCCTAGAGCAGAGGTTTTTAGCAAAGCTACGATTTGTGGTTGAGTTTCCAAGTTTTAAAGGCTTGATTTTGGCTTAGGAAGGATAAGACTTGAGTTGGAAGGCTTTATCTTCAATCTGGATAGGTTCTAGTAGGAGATTAAGTGGATACATCTCGAGTTTAGGCTCTCACGGCTCAATCCGTCTCGGAACACAACTCAGTCTCTAACGGTCTATCGTGGGGCCATCATTTGTCTCTAACACGCCATCCTTAGGCTGTCGCATTTCCTGTGGGTTTGATTTGGCTCGACCCTGTTCTGTGAAGCTTAACGGTCTAGCCTTTGACCGCCGTTATTTTGTAACGCGTGGACCATGATCTGTTACACTCTCAGTCGCTCAGATGTTGGCTTTTGGGATCAACATTTTCCTGACGGTCTTGGATATGACCGTTATTTCATCCCGACGCGTCTCCCGTAGGCCGTCGCATTTCCTGCTAGTTGCCCTGACAACCCATCGTTCTGCCATGATCAACGGTCTAGCATTGGCCGTTATTTCCCTCTGACGCACCAGAGGTGGGCCGTCGCTTTTACTGCAGCTCAGATTACAAATTTTGGCCTCTGTTGTGTATAACGCCCCTCAGCCAGTGCGTTATTTGATTATGACGGTCTGACCCTGGACCGTTACTTTCTCTGCTGCTGAATTCAGGCAATTTCTTCCTGCCCTTGTGTTAGACCTGGCGGTCTTTCACACATTCTACAACTCATTCATCATCCACGCATTCTCATACATACTCCTTTTTTCCGCATACATACATTCGTACATTCACACACATCTCTCGCACTCAAATCATCTGAATCGATCGTTCATTTCTGCATTCACGTTCAAACCTGCCAAACCACTCGTTCACTCATTCATTTCTGCATATTTATTCATTCACACTCATGAAACAAAACAAAAATGCCAAAAAAAGAATTTCTTTTTTTTATATATATAGTCATGTACAAAAATAAAAAAAGAAATGCATCATTCGGCCGGCTCGTTCGCCGGGCCGCCCTCCTCATCTCCACCCTCTGGCTTCCTTGCTGGCGGTGCTATAGAGGCACTCTCCTCCTGCTGTCCTCTCTCCACCCTCTCATTCCTCCGCTGGCCGGAGGAACTCACAAGGAAATCAGCCACCGTCCCGCTCCGGGCGACGCTCCTCTGTGCTCCGCTCTACGAAACACTCCGCTCAGGTCCTCGACCTATCATCCAGACAGTCCTCTCGAGGGTCTGCAGCGTGATCTTCATATCATAAGCCTGGCGCCGAGCCTCGCGTGCCTCGGTCCGGTAGCGGTCTAAATCTACCGTCCCAACTCGGAGTCGCTCGATCTCGGCGTGTGACCGAGTCAGCTCCTCCCGGAGTCGCTGTGTCTCGGTTGTTGCTACGGCTAGTTCTCTCGCCTGTAGGTTGCATTTCACATAGATAATCATAAAGCATTTAATTGGCATAATCATAAAGCATAAGAATTTTTTTGCATCTTACCCGCTCCGTGAGGGTGGCCTCCGCCTCCTCGGCCCGGGCAACCGCCCGAGCAAACTCGGCCTCCTGCTCAGCCCTGCCTCCCGCAGGCTGTGAGGAAGACGATGGGGCATCCGGTCCCGCTCGTTGGGCTCCCTCGGCCCGCTGCATTTAGAAATCACGGTTAGGTGTCGTGGTTAGTCAGCATGAGCATCATTTTGCATTGCATAATCATAATCGTTTAAGTCTAAGTTTTAGAATCTTACCAGAAGCTCCAGGGCGGTCCGGTACTCGTCCCGCTGCTGGATGGTGGAGTGGAGTAGTCCCTCGAGCTCGGCTATCCCTCCCTCAGGGTCTAGCTGCATTTAGAAAGCATGTAAGTCAGTACATCTAGCTCATTGCATTTTTGCATATAGAAAGAGTTTTGAGTTTAGAATTTGCATACCGGTCGTCGGGTACCTCGGTACACCCGGTCGCCGTAGAGTCGAGCGAAGGCCTTCAGATATGCCTCGTCGCTCTCATCTCGCTCCGTCACCGCTCGGCCCCGACTGTTCCAGTCATGGACGTACTTCGCTTTCCGAGCGCACCAATCCACGTTGCCACTAATGCCCCTTGCCGACTTGCCTGGGTGGTCATCACTGTGGCGTGGAAAGGTCACCTCAGGCTGGTGTAGTCCCCGAGTCCGCAAGATCAGCCTATAGTGTAGAGGCTCGATGATGTGGATGCAGTGCAGCCAGATATCTCATCCCCGATATGATAAGGCCGCCTCCACCCACGGCTGTCCCGTGTAACCCTCGCCGCGGTACAGGGTCCATCTCACCTAGAGGCATTCAGTCCATTCATCAGATTTAGGAGCATTCAAGAGCATTCAGGAGCATTTAGAAGCATTCAGGAGCATTTAGAAGCATTCAGGAGCATTTAGAAGCATTCAAAAGCATTCAGAAGCATTTAAAAGCATGTAGAAATCATTTCGAGTTCTGGACTTACCGACGTGTGTGGGTAGGAGTCCAGGTCATCCTGGATCGTCCGGGTCAATCTGATGATCGACCCTGTGTCCCTCGCTACCGTCCACCGTCTCGCAATCGGGATGTGGCCGGGGTGGAGTAGTGTACCTCTCCCGATGCCCGGAAGATACATATAGCTCCAGATCTGCATTTTAGAAATCAAGTCAGTCAAAGTGCCTAATCATTTGCATAGCATTCTTTTGTATAATATAGAAAGCATTTAAATTGCATTTACCTGTAGAAAAGGCGAGAAGCAGCCCAGCATCGTCTGCCGGTCCGTCGTGCTGAGGGACTCGAACAGGAACGCTAGCACCTCCGCTCCCCAGGCGTAAATTTTCTATCATCGGAAGCAATCTGCAACTGATGACGTCCGCTCGAGTCGCGAAGAGGAGCTTCTCGAATAGTAGCATCAGGAAGCGTCTGAGCACTCTGTCTCCCTCTGGTCCCGCCTCCGCCGCCACACGAGGGCGCACCTGGTCTATCACTCTGCCCAGATGCTCCTCGGGTAGCTCTCCCACGGTGATCGCCGCTCCTCTCAGCCCCAAGCTCTCCTGCAGCACTGATCTCGAGAGCTGAGTTGAGGACTGTCCCGGCCTGATCAAATCCAACCCGAGCAGTTGCTGCGCCATCTCCCGGTAATCGCCGTACGTCCATCCTGTCACTACGGCTCCGTGGACTCTCAACCCGGTAATCCTCGCTATATCTTCTAGTGTGGGGATCATATGGCCCCACGGGAAGATGAACGCCCTGCTAATCGGGTCCCACCTCTTGTGCAATGCGTACAGGAATGGTGTATCCATCCGGATTTCCTCAATGCTGAGCACCTCGGCGAATCCCATACTGGCTAGCCGTTCTCTCTGGAAATCGGGCAATGCCTGGTACACTGCCCGGATCTGCAGCCAGGAGATCCTTGATCTTCGCTTTCCCTGCATGTCATTTAGATCATAAGTTAGTTGATTGCATCATAAAAACATTGCATAAGCATTTTAAAATGAAAATCACACAAAAATCTGAAATTGAAAAACCCTAAAAAATAGTTTAGATCTCTGGTAGATGTAACGGCCCTGGGGTAGGGCGTTGCTTGGCTCTGACGCACGCAGGGTGGCGCGTCAGGCGTGTGACGGTCGCTGGCAGGACCGTCACATTGTCTGCGTTTTGGCGTTTTTTCTTTGCGTTCCTGTGGTCTCCCACTTTGGCCAAATGGCCTATAATCAATCCTAATGGGTTCTTGGACCCATTTTCTACCCTCAAAACCCACATGCATTCACATAAAAAGTCAAAAAAGGTAAAAATTCAAGTTAGGGCGGGAGGACCTACCTGATGGTCCATTCCCCTTCTCCTCTTCTTGGCTGATTCTTTAGGCTCTTCTTCACCCAATGGGGCTTCTCCTTGGTTCTCCACGGCCGTGGGAGCTTCTTCTTCTTCCCTTGGATCTCTTCTCGCCGTTTGTTCTTCTTCCACCGGCGGGATTGCTTCTCGTTCGAGCCGGCGGTGGAACCGCCGTATTGCCTTCCTCTTTCCTCTCTCCCTCTTCTGTGGAGGCGGCTTGGAACCCTCGTCACCGGCCATGGTGGTGGTGGGAGTTGGTGATCGCCGGAGGGTTTCTCGGTTGGAGTTTTGGGGTGTTGAATGTGGATTGAATGAAGGCCGTGACCGTTCGGTTTTATTTTTTTGAACGCTCAGGAAATGTGGCGGTCTATCGACCGACCGTTACATCATTCTGACGCATCTGGATTTGACCGTTACATGTGCTGGCCCGATTTTATTGAAGAATGTGAACCGCCTAGTTTATGACGGACTAGGGGTGGTCCGTTACTTGATGTGACGCACGTACATGAGACCGTTACAAACTTGCAAGTTTTTTGATGAATTAAATGGTCTAGTTGATGTCAAAATGGTTCCATGTTCTGTCAAGTTGTTCATTGATGATGTCTCTCGCACGTACAAATGGTTATGCCTTGATTCATGATCATATTTATTTTTGACTAACCTATTTTTCATGAAGGAATTTATGAACGAAGTCACACTTGGTTGTCCGTCAGGCAGGTAAGTCAGGTATTGTATTTCGTTTCCTTATCCCTTAAATGCATTACTATATGTTACCTATGACATATTATATCGAGAACCGGCTGGTCATTCATGTGTTCTGGGATCTGATGTTCCCCTTAAACAAAAATGATGATGATCTGAGTTCACATGTTTAATCGTTGGATAAGCCGTTAGGTTGGAAAAGTTTGGGGATGATGGTTCTATCTTGCACGCCGTGGTTACGGATGGTGTCCTGACCCTAATTTCTCCGGTCTAGCAATATTATTCTCGAGTATCTTGCTATTTTATCTTTCTTTTGCATTCGTTTTGATGATTTCTTTTCCTTTAGCCCAGCATGCATCATGCGCATTCTTTGAGCATTCATGAGGCTTCATCTGTTCAAGGTATCTCAGTGATGGTGAATAGCTATGTTCTTGATCTCGAACGAGGAGAATTATTCCACTCTGAATTAGAAGGTTTCCTTTGATCTCGTCGCTCGATTTGATTGGCTGAAGATTCATGTCTGGAGTTTAGTCAGTTCTCTTTCCTTTCCGTTGCCTCCGGCGGCTAGCCGTGTTTCCTTTCCTTAGTTGTTAGCTCCTCTAGACATGCATCCTTTGGTTGGCTATTTCCTTGTGATCAGTTTGAAGTTTTCCAGAAAATTCCTGTCGCTTGTTGGTAAAGAACGGGTGTCGTTTACCTTAACGCCCTCTTTTTAATCCACTCCGCTTCATTTCCGCTTCGTCTCCATGTTCCATTTCACTTTCGCTTCACCTCCGCTCGTTCCCCTGCAAAGAGGACGTTAAGGAGGGGCATCTGTTGACACCCGTTTTATGACCAATAAGTCGGGTCATCTCCTTGTTCATTCTATATGATGCTCCGAGTTGTTCACTCTTCATTGAGTCTCCTTGCTTGATTTGAAGCCTATTTCTTGGTTCTTTTCCTTGATTGGATGTGGCTTTTTGTGGCATTTCATTTGACTAAAGCTTAGCAAAACCTTCATTTCTTCTTTTGAACTCCATTGATAATAACGGTCTGTCCAGGAGCGTTGTTTCTTTATAACGGGTGGGTCCTGGGCCGTTAATCTTTAAAGAGTCCTAAGGCTTAAGGTCTCGTTTCAATCTTTATCTTTTGGCTTACACGTTGATAATAACGGTCTGTCGTGCAGCCGTTGTTTCATTGTGACGTCCCATGCCTTGGCTGTTGCTTTCTTCACAGAGTCCTATTGTTTTGTTCTTCTTCCTGTTGATCTTATCTCTTTGGGATAAGATTGAAAGTAACGGACGATCCTTGGTGCGTTATTTCCAAGCGGCGGTCTGTCGAGCAGCCGTTACTTCCTTCAGAGAGTCCTGGCAGTTCAGGCCTTTTCTCTGCTACTCCGTGGTCGAGATAAGAACTTGGATTGACGATATCTCTTTCAAATCTGATCCTCAGGACCTTCTGTTTGATTCTTTGGACTCTTGGTGATATTATCTTCAAGGATTTGCTAAGAGTTATCCCTTTCTCTTGCCGGATTATCCTCTGCTCGACCTGAGGGTTTGAGGGTCTATAAATAGAACCCTTAACTTCATGGCCAAGAAGGGGAAGATCTGGAGTTTGCGTCGAAGTGCTGCCACATTCTAGAGCCACGTTTGATCAAGGAGAAGTGCTTCTCACGTTCGTTTGCTGCCTGGTGAAGGGAGTATTTGTTCCTCTGGTTCTAAAGCTCATAATTGCAAATCGAGTTTCCATTCAATCTCCCTTCATCATAAGCATTATTTCTCTCCTTTCTCCACGTTTTTCACTGGTTTTCATCATCTAAACATCCTCCTAATCTTTTAAAACGCCCAGAGGGGTTAAAAAACCAAAACTCCCCGGTATTCCCCTCTCCTTTTGATGATATTTTGTTTATTGAAGAATTGATGCTATATTGTCTAAAGGGCTAATTTGGGTTGTTTTGTTCTTGTTTCCACTTCTTTGGCAGGTTTACAGGTTCACTAGGACGAGGCCCAAGTCTTCTAGCCGGCTGGAAGTGTTGGAGTTAAAAGGATCCACACTTTGCTACTGTAGGTATTACGACGGCCTTGTGCAGGCGCGTCAGAATCTTCCAACGGTCTATCGAGCGACCGTCACTTTCAAGTGACGCATGGGGTTCTGGCCGTTACTTCTAGCTGACCTGCAGGTTCTCTTTGGTTTTCTCTCCCGTGGGCGGGTGCTTCATCCACCTATTTCCAAGGTATTTTCAAGTCTTTGGCTTGTTTTACTTTGGTGGCGATCACGACTTTCCTTGGTATTGGGCGTTAGCTTTCTCCATCATTGCATATTTTTTATTTCCTTGCTTGTTCCACCCCTTGTGGTGTGTTTTCATTTACTCTTTGCTCCATGCCCCGGCGTGTGTTTTCCTTTTCCTTAGCTTAGTTTGATTTAGATAGCATGCCCATGCTAGAGCTAGCTTTGATTACCTTGGTTCATGATCACATGTGCATAGGTTAAGAGCAGATCTTTGATTACTTGCTTGTCATCTCATCCTCCACACAAGACCCCCCAAGAAAAAGAAGATAGATAAGCAAAATAAAATCAACAGCCTCCAAGTTTTTCAAAAAGGCATCCTAAACAATCTCAGATCGGCCCGTGATGATCCACCAAACAACTAGGCAAACTGGCACGGGTTCCCCCCCTCATCAGGTGAGGCCCAGGACCATCACTTACTCTCTGGGCTATTTCGATCATCAGTGCATCAGATTCTCGACGCCTGATTCGATTTGCATAAAGGGGGCACCAGCATGCTCTGATGGTCCGTTACCATGGCCATGAGCAAAGCATACCTGAGCCCACATTCAACGTCAGTTGGATCCCTCTCCCTTGCTTATTTTCATAGGAAAAAGTAGCCAACTGATACCCTGTTGTAGCGTCGTAGTTGGGTAGATTTTGATGCAATCAGTTCTTGTTCTCCCTAGGGAAGAGGGTGCTCTGATGTGCCAACCCCATGGCCACATCAGAGTCCATGATAGCTGGATACTTGGCCAAATTGAGGGCTCCCATCCCGTTGAACTCCCTCGAGCAAATCCTTCCAAGAGAGGCCGTTACGGCACCCTGTTTTGCCTCTTTTGGCAAATGATCCGACACCTCTATTTTTTCTGATTTCCTTCCTCTGCAAGTTGAAGCGCCATAAATGCACCCTATTTCTTTTTCCATGAAGTGATCATGTAGCCCCATTTTCCCTCTAGCAAAGTGATTCGACAACCCCATTTTCCCCTCTTTAGAAAGTGATCCGGTAGCCCCATTTTCCCTCTAACAAAGTGATCTGGCAGGTGATTTGGTTTGAAGTTT
The DNA here is from genome assembly GCA_022559845.1 of Amorphophallus konjac. Taxonomy (NCBI): domain Eukaryota; kingdom Viridiplantae; phylum Streptophyta; class Magnoliopsida; order Alismatales; family Araceae; genus Amorphophallus; species Amorphophallus konjac. The sequence continues at coordinate 164,538,245 of CM040125.1, read as the reverse complement.
TTGTTTCACAATTCACTCCAAACATCCTAATCCCCTCATTGGGCAACTATTCATCCCTGTACCGTCATCCCACTCACATTGGAGCTCAAATCAATGACCTCCTTCGTCCTGCCCTGGGGAGAGGCTCCCCTTGCCACCGAATGATTGGTTATCAGTGAATAAGTGAGTGCTATTAAATAGTGACTTTTAACTAGTCCTTTTGGGTCCAATAAGGGTGAAATTCCATGTATTTTGGTTTGATCGCAACCTCACGCTTCCCAGCTCCATTTAGAACATCTGAGCGATTCCAATCACTTTGAAGGCTAGCCGTCGAGAATACGGTGCCACGGATGATTACGGATGTTGCCACATTGTGCACATTCGGTCAGTTAAGAGACCATCCCGGACTCTTCATGGATGACCACCCATGTTTTTAACCCCAAAACGCCTCGGGTCTAAGGGAAATACTGCCAGACTTTTTGATGCGGGACGGGACGCAAACCTGGGACTCTAGCCCGCGGACATCCCTAAGCGAGGGAAACGCGTGGAGCTGTGTGATTGAGAAACCGGTAATGAGTCCCAGGTATCGACTTTTCCGTGTGCTCGGATCGAGTCACGGGACGGGTTCCACTCACTCACTCTCGTAGCGGTGATAAATATATATCGAGCTAATTTCCTATCACTCTAGTAGCAGCATATAAAAATATATACGAGTAAAGCAAATGTCAAGTAGGAGCGGACACGATACCTCCACGCTCCGGGTGTGGGGAAGATGACCCCTGCCAAGAACCGTAACTCCTGATACCGTAATTATCAATAATTTACAGCAGTGAATTTTATTGTCCACTCCATGCAGGGAGGTAAAAGGCTACAGTGGGGCTCAGGAGTAGGGGTCTCGGGTTGACGGGCAACAAGCCGGAAGGGCTCTCAGACCAGAGGCGGGCTGCTGGTCTGACTCGGTATTGGTCCGACTCGCTGGACAACAATCAAACTCAACTTGTGGGACGGTGAATTCTGGTCACCTTCTGATCACGGCAGCTAGCTGAGACGCCGATGGAAGACTCCTCTTTGTTTCCCGAGATCGGTAGCGGCTGAATCGACGTTGAAGTAATTTTGCATGAATTAACTTGCTGCTACCTTTGCTGGCCTGTTCACGGAACAGGTTTGCGCGACCCGGCAAAAAGAATTGTTCCGCCCAGATCCGGTGTCGGATCGAGGTGTGGTTGGCGCCGTTGGAAAGAGGACTCATAGAACTACAACATAAATTAATTTCACATCCATCCAACAATCGAATTGGAAATGAAAACCACTGTGCCACTGTAAGTTTTCTAGTTTGAAAACTAGATCTGGCAGGACAGAAAGGGATCTGCCTAAAGATGAATTTTGACTCAAAAGAAAACAATGGATCTAGACTCTGGGAAAATTATCGGTGGAAGGGGAGATGTGAGGAACACGTATGAATTTATTAGGAATTTTTGGAGATGACTAAGGTGACGAGGAAAATAGGAGAACAAGACACTATCCCGCAGATCTACTGATTGATAGACTATCAGGGGTGGAACTAAAATACTGGGAAAAATAGCAAACAATGGCGAATTGGCATGAAATTTAAACTGGAAGAAGGTAACAACAAGGGGGATAATCTATCAAAATTTCACAATCATCAGATACACGGATTGGGAGGACCAACTAGATCTTCAGGTTGTTGTTCTGGATTTCATAGTTCAGGACAGCAGCTCGGAGATGTCGTTGTGGTGGCTCGACGGCGGCACGAACGGAGGCGGCGGCGGCGGTGGCTGGAAGTCGCATCCAGCAGAGGTGGTAGAGGTGGGAATCACTCCCAGAATATGGCTTCACACCATGGATTTCTGCTGCATTCTTTGCTGTAAAAAGGGGAGAGGGAGGGGGCGCCCTTGGGCAATTGGAATTTCCAACAATTTCTTCTCATTGATTCTATGAAATGTGAAAATACAAAGCTTTTATAGAAATTGATAAAAGATGTAAACTATTCTCAGATCTAGGGTTAGGGAGGGGCAAATAAGGGATGGGATAATTAATCCCCCATGTGGTCAAAAAAAATCACAATAAAAAATATTATATGGGGAGGTGCGCCCCCCTCTTGGAGAAGTCAAATTGGAATTGGCTTCTCCATGGTCCAAGTCCACCTTGGACCATGGACCAACCCCCATGGACCCTAGAAGCCAAGTGGCCCAATGAGAGAGAGGGTGGGGGACCCTGCTGGGCCTACGTGACCCTTTTACACATAAACCCAAATAAAACCCAAAACAAACACACATTACACAGCAAGTACAATATTACAAAAATACATTCCAAATATTTAATGGAATAGCTCCGATGCCCCATCAATTCTCCTCGGGTGGGAAGAACTTGACCCCGTCGAGTAAGGGGTGCGGCTGCTCGCTCCTGCGGATCTCGTTCCATCCCCTATAACTTCGCCCAGGTGATCAGTTGTGGGTCGTGCTCTCCACCGTACCAGGTAGCGTGGGTACGCTCCACTCCGAGTAATAGTCTCCTGCTCATCCCGTATATGTTCTATATGCACACGGTACCATGAATGAGGCTGGTGGTGGACACTCCGAAGTGGGGTCACTCACAAGGGGTGGAGACGGCTCAAAGACTCACTAGGAATCACCACTAGGTCCCTGTATGTGACTGAATCCGAGACATAGAAAGGTAGAGCTGATCCCCTATTCGTTAGGCAAGTTCACAACGTACGCATGAGATCCGACTTGTCTCACACTAGAAAGGGACTAACATCGCGAGCTGACATTAGACTGACTGGACTCGACACATGCAGACTCTCACAGACTATACAAAATAAAGACTCACACACATGACCCTAGACTCATACATAATGCAATATACTGGCTACTGAGCATCTGGGAGGTCTGGTGGATCCCCCTGGAAATCTCCCTCCTCACGAAAGAACTCGTCAGCTAGGTCCTGCTCGGCCTCATGGCTGACTGGCACTAGCCCTGATGGTGAGGCCTCTCCAATCCTTTGGTCCCCAATGACTAGGGATGTACGTGTGGGGCACTGGTCTGGAACGTGGCTAAACCCATGGCAGCGGTAGCACTGTTGTCGTGACCCACTAGTCTTCCCAATAAGTTGCCCCTTGCCCTTATCCTCCCGACGGACTGGGGGTGCAGGCAATAAAGGGTGAGTAGAAGGTGGGGGTGCCTGGGCTCGGGCAATGGGTGCAGCAGGTTGGGGTTGAGGGGGAACGTCCCTCGGTGGGGGAGGGCGAGGCCTTGGAGCGGGTGGCTCCTGACGGGTGGGCTCCAGAGGTCGAGCTGTCATGCCCCGAGCCTTTATTACAGCGGAAGACTAGCTTGAGGAACGTGAACAGCCGGCATGGTAAGCCTCTTGCAAGCAAAAGCGATCAGAGCGCAAGACAATCACACACATAAATGCAATTGCACAATGTTTACTCAAACTTCAACTTTCATTTCATTATCAATCAAATATTCAAATACAATCACTAATTTAACTTTCTTCATCATACTAGACTCAAGAAATAAGAAAATTACATAGACTCAATCTAAACATTGTAGACTTCCTAAGTCTTCATTCATTCTTCATTCACTCTCGGATCCGCTACTTGAATATTCCGAATCCGAACCCGACTCACTTCCATTTCCTGAAAAGATTGGAAATAGGTAATGAGCACACTTGTCCAGTAGGTATCTTCGTATCAACATGAAGGCACTATTTAAGTAATTAACATTTTAGCACTAAAGAATAAGGTAAAATCATGCGAAATGCGATAAATCAAGCGAATAACCAAAGTAACAAAGATGATCATTTAAGATAGAATGAGAGCGAGTGTGAACTAGCAAGAATGCAACAAGAATGTAGCATGGCCTTTCATGTACAAGAATGTACTAGCAAGTCACATACTCATCACCCAAACATCCTTTGCTTATGAGCAAGTATTTGGTGAATTTCTGTGGAATATCATGTAACAAGCAAGAAAGTCATGTACGTGTATCGTGGATTTTCACTTATTTATAAAGAAAGTACTCCCAGCGTAATGTGACGTCAGTAGCATCATATCCCATGGTTTACAGTATGTTTTCGACAATCAGCCGAGGGGACTAGCATAGAGCCCTTGAACACAATCAGTGCTCGATCGCATCTTCAAGTATAAATCAAGCTACTTCTACGCATGTAAACAATATGGCCAAGAATGTACAATTCCAATAAGTTCATGACAACAATAATTCAATGAACGAATGCTTCTATTTGGAACAAGGAATTTCAATAACATATTAGAACTATGTTATGCCATGGAAATAAATCGGCAGCATAACGGTACATTCCTTATCTTTCATTCTATATATTAAGTCTCTTGGATAATGTGACAAGTCCTAGACCACCAATAATCCATCTAGGAACTTTAGAATATCAACCCTTTGGTCAAACCTCGGGTTAAAGAATTTAGAACGGTGACGGTCTAATACTGGGCTGTTACATGAACTTAACGGTCAAGAACTGGACCGTTAGAACAGGCTGAATCCAGAAACAAACAAATTGGACTTAGTACAATGTGATGGTCGTACACCGGTCCGTTAGGTAAGCCTGACGGGCTAGTGCGGGTCCGTTACATTAACAAGGCTTAAAACATTGATTTGTGCTTTTCTAGACAAATGGGCTTTAATGGCACAACCAACTCGGCGTCCTAGTGGGAATCCCAGGCTCGCTGAGAATTACGGAGGCCTTGAAATAAGATTTCCTAGTCCATTGGAAGGAATATCCAATAGAGAGGTCCTCATGTTCAATAATATGTTCCTATAGTGCAAGAGTGTGAACTAATGGACATATACCATGATATATGACATGTACTTAAAGAAAATGACTCTATAGATAAGAGAGAATGTGTAACGGTATAAAATCATGATAAAACTCATCAATATCTTTTCTAAATCAAGGTTTTAATACAAAACTATAGTGCTTTGGCATGAAATTAACATATGCTTGAAAATAACTCCAAAGTATGCAAATTTCTAACATGAATCAATATTGGAACTTAAAACCACGAAAAACAGGTTAAGATCTAATTAACTAGGCATACATATATATTAATTGGACCGATCTTGATTCTTTCAGAATGCTGTGTTGTGTGACGGACTAGTCTGGCCGCGTCACAGGAAGGTAACGGTCTAGATTAGGTCCGTCAGGTTTCACAGAACCCTTCAGTCGTTCACAGAGGGTGTGACGGTCAATGAAGGTCCGTTACACGTCCCTGGCGGTCTTACGATAGACCGTTAGGTCCTCTGCTGATAAAAAATAGAAACTATAGAAATCTATGATTACTTCATGGCATGCTAACTACTCTAATCATGTCAAAACGAGAAAAAGGCTATCTAGATGCATAGGTAGTAATGAAATAACAAGAGATAGCTTTTTATCTTCCATTAGGGTTGAAGGCATGCATGAATGTATAGACTAATCCCAAAACATGAAATTCATGAAGTATATTACATGAAATCCAAATAAACTAGAGGGCTTTTATTTCTAACAATGTGTTTTTGCCGTTCATGAGATAACCTACCTCTTAACTGGGCTTTAAACTTCTAATTTTAGTCTTCAAGGGTCGCCCTAGTTCTTCTTTTCCTGTGATTTTTCAGCAACTTCGCGTTGCTCTTGACCTAAAGATGTGAAATTTGAAGGGTAAGAAGATGAAACTAAGAGGAACAAAAAGTTCTAAAGAACCCTTCCCTAATTACCTTGTTTGGGCATCCTAATTCCTTGATCTTCAGTGGTCCCTTGCTCTGAATCTTGGGCTGCTATGACAGAATCAGCGACTTTAGAAGCCTTTGTCTCCTTGGTTACTTGATCCCCTAAGATGAAATTTTGAGGGTAGTTAGTCTAAAGTATTAGGAACGAAATACTCTAAAGAACTTACCTGAGATTCTATCTCCTTACCTTGATTCTTCACGAGCCAAAAGTAAGGGTCGCTCAGTTCAGAACTGGGTTCTATTTATAGAGTTTTTGCTAAGGTTCAAGGATTTGAACGATTTTAGAGTCCTTAATTGGCAAAAACCTAATCTCTAAGAGTCCTTAGCAATGTTATAAGTTCTCCCAAGTTGCTCTCTAGCCAAGAGAATCCCAAAGTTCCAATCTTTTTGCAACTTCTTCTTCTCACGGAATTAGCAGGTTGTAACGGACTAGATCTGGTCCGTTACATAGCTGTAACGGTCCCTCGATAGACCGTTACATCAACTGGGCGTGGACATTCATCTTAATTCAAACTCTTTGGTTAATTATCCACTAAATTATCCCTTTTAAAGTGTATTTATCCCTATATTTTGTGGATAACTTAAATAACCTTCTAGAATATGGGCCAAACTTATTGGGCTTGGTCTTTAAACCTATTGGGCTATAACTACTAAAGCTAGGTTAATTATTTAGCCTAGTTGGGCCTTATAATCCTAATATCTATTTACTAAGCTTTATAAATGCCTAATTCAATCTAGAAATTATTTATATAAATTTAGGTCACTATACCCTCCCCCACTTAGAAGAATTTGATCCCCAAATTCAATACATGGATTTATGGAGAGTGTACTTACAATCGAATAATTCTGAGAATCTTATATGCATAGATTCTTCCATCTCCCATGTTGCTTTGTGTGGCCATTGCTTCGTCCATTGGACTTGGACCATAGGAATAGTTTTATTCCTTAGTTGACGCACTTCTCGTTCCAGAATCCTGACCGATTTCTGCTCGTATGTCAGGTCCTTTTGTATCTCCAAATTATCATAAGTAATGACATGATGAGGATCATATACATATTTCTTCAACATAGAGACGTGAAATACGTCGTGAACTCCTGCCAACTGTGGAGGTAATGCCAATCTATAAGCCACTTCACCGACCCTTTCAAGAATTTCAAATGGGCCAATGAACCTTGGAGTTAGCTTTCCTTTAATGTCATATCTTCGAATATCACGGCCTGGAGAAACTTTCAGATATACATGATCTCCCACCTGAAACTCCAAGTCGCGTCTTCGATTGTCAGCATAAGATTTCTGCCTATCTTGCACCATCTTCATTCTTTCTTGAATGAGCTTGATCTTCTCTGTAGAATCCCTAATAATGTCGGGGCCTAGGAATTACGTTTCCCCTATCTATCTCTCTCCAACATATTAGTGATCTACAGCTTTTTCCATATAAAGTTTCAAAGGGTGCCATCTGTATGCTGGCTTGATAACTGTTGTTGTACGTAAATTCCACCAGAGGCAAGTGATCATGCCAACTTCCTCCAAAGTCAATAGCACATGCCCTGAGCATATCTTCTACCACTTGATTTGTTCTTTCAGTCTGACCATCAATTTGTGGGTGAAATGTTGTACTAAAATTCAATCTAGTCCCTAGTGAATGTTGTAAGCCCTTCCAGAACTGTGATGTGAATCAAGGATCTCTATCAGATATAATAGTGACAGGAACACCATGTAATTTGATAATTTTCTTTATATATAATGCTGCTAGAATATCCACAGACCATCGACTTTTTATTGGTATGAAATGTGCAGATTTAGTCAATCGGTCCATGATTACCCATATACCATCGTGTCCTCCTCTAGTCTTAGGTAAACCCATGATGAAATCCATTCCTATACTCTCCCATTTCCATTCGGGAATATTCAAGGGATGTAATTTACCTACGAGTCTAAAATGCTCTGCTTTTACTTGTTGGCAGGTGAGACAGCGGGACACGAAATCAGCTATTTCTCTCTTCACATTGGGCCACCAGAAATTTCTTTTGAGATCTTGATACATTTTGGTACTACCAGGATGAATGGTGTACTTGGACTTATGTGCTTCTTCTAGGATCAGTTTCTTCATAACCTCATGATCTAGTACACACACTCGGCCTTTAAATAACAAACTTCCACCATTGGAAACAGAGAAATCTGGCCTCTGTTCTATGTTGGCTTTAATCTCCAGAAATACGAGATCATCATTTTGCAGCTTGACTAGATCCTTTATCAATGTAGGTTGAGCTCGGATATTAGCCATGAAACAATCCTCTTCCTTTATGTCAATATCTAAATTCATCTGAGCAAATTGAGGAATAAGATTAGTCATACTAATCATAAGACTTGATAGCATACCCATTGATTTTCTACTGAGTTCATCTGCTACCGCATTAGCCTTGCCAGGATGATATTGAATAGCAAAATCAAAGTCTTTGAGATATTCTAACCATCTCCCCCGCCTCATATTAAGCTCCTTTTGAGAGAATAAGTATTTCGAGCTTTTGTGGTCTGAGTAGACCGTGAACTTCTCTCCATAGAGATAATGACGCCAAATTTTTAAGGCGAAAATAACAGCTGCCAATTCCAAATCAGGCATAAGATAATTTTTCTCGTGACGTTTCAATTGTCTTGAAGAATAACAGATTACCTTTCCATTTTGCATAAGGACGCACCCTAAGCCAATGCTAGATGCATCCGTATATACTTCAAATCTACCACCTTCCACCGGTAGTGCTAAAATAGGAGCTGTAGTAAGGTGATTATTAAGAATTTGAAAACTCTTTTCACATTTCTCTAACCAGACAAAAGAATTTTCTTTTCTTGTGAGTCTCGTTAAAGGAACTGTAATTTTTGAGAAGTCCTTAATGAACCTCCTATAATAACCAGCTAGACCTAGAAAGCTTCGTACTTCTGATACAGTCGTTGGCTGGCTCCAATTTCTGACAGCTTCGACTTTCGAAGGATTCACAGTGATACCTTCTTTTGAAATAATGTGGCCGAGGAATGAAACTTCCTTGAGCCAAAATTCACACTTGTTAAGCTTGGCATAAAGTTTATGTTCTCTAAGTGTTTGCAAGGCTATCCTCAAATGTTCTTCATGTTCCTCTTTTATCTTGAAATATATCAAGATATCATCAATGAAGACGACGATGAACTGGTCCAGTTATGGTTGAAAAACACTGTTCACAAGTTTCATAAATGCTACTGGAGCATTTGTTAACCCAAACGGCATTACCACGAATTCATAGTGGTCATAACGATTTCGGAAAGCCGATTTATAAATGACTTCTTCTTTAATTCTAATCTGATGATAACCTGATCTAAGGTCTATTTTGGAGCAATACACTGCTCCCGAAAGTTGATCGAAGAGCTCATAAATACGCGGCAACGGATACTTGTTTTTGATTGTAAGTTGATTCAGTCGTCGGTAGTCTATGCATAACCTGAGAGAGCCATCCTTCTTCTTGACAAAAAGAACCGGTAGGGGGATGTGCTAGGTCTAATGAAACTCTTGTCTAGTAGTTCCTGCAACTGCCTTTTTAGTTCCTTAAGTTCCGTGGGGGACATCCTGTAAGGGGCTATAGAAATAGGTGCTGCTCCTGGAATGAGTTCAATAGTGAAGTTCACTTCTCTCTCGGGTAGTAAACTGGGTAATTCAGATGGGAATACATCTGGGAACTCATTTACAATAGGAATGTTTGCTAGGATGATTTCTTTGGATTCAGTAACAATGACGGAAGCAAGAAAAGCTTCACATCCTTGCGAGATAAGTTTGCAAGCATGAAGAGAAGATATGATAGTGGGATGTTTCCTATACTTGATGCCAAGGAAGGAAAATCTGGGAATACCAGGTTTCTGGAAGGATATAATCCTATTTCGGCAGTTAATATCAGCATCATGATCTATAAGCCAATCTACCCCTAAAATAGCACCGTACCCTTTCATGTCAAGGCATACTAGGTGTGCGGGGAGCTTGTGGCCTTCTACAATTACTTCACTATCAGAATAATATTTGGTAAGTTTTGTTCCAGAACCTAAGGGTGTGGTTATAGCAAGATCTGAAGGTAGAGGAACTGATGCAATTAGTAATATTTTAGCAAACGTAGTAGAGATAAAAGAATGAGAGGCACCAGTATCAAATAGCACAAATGCAGGACGAGAACAAATTTGAAGGGTACCTTCCATAAGTCCACCATCCCTGGGCGCTTCCTCTTCTTCTAGAACAGCGTTGAGGCGAGCCTGCCTCCTACGTCCACCACCGGATGATTGATCTTTCATAAGGGGGCAATCTGGTATGCAATGCTCCCTGCTTCCACAGCATAAACAAGCACCTAGGCGCTTCCAGCACTCTTCAATCGAATGGCCGAACTTTTCACAAAAAAATGCAAGCCGTCATGACTTGCTTCTCCTCCTCCTTAATCTTCTTGTTTTTCTGGGAACTTCCATCGTTCCCCCTCCTGGACCATTTCTTACTATCACGGCTTTTGTGAGGCTCCGTGATACTAAACTTTTCTTTCTTGTAATGCCGATCTGATCGTCGGCTGGAATCTTCTCCTTTTTCTTTCAATTTCTCGACCTTTTCTAAGGGCCTTTCACATAAGTATGCTCGTTGAACCATCTCCGCATAGGTACGGATATTTTGGGTCTCGAGCTGCAGAATGAAATCGGGTCGTAACCCGTCCATAAATTGATTAGCCTTTAATAGATCGATACTGATTAGATGCGGTGCGTAAGGTGCTAGTCTAGAGAATTGAAGTTCATACTCCACAACTGTCATCATTCCTTGTCGAAGGGAGGCGAACTCCATAGCCTTTCTTTCTTTCACATGCTTAGAAAAGTACTTAGCACGGAACAAAGTGAGAAAACCATCCCATGTATGAGGTGCATCGGCCGGAGGTGCCAGAACCGACTTCCACCATGTACGAGCATCCTTGTTGAGTTGGAAAGTTGTAAGATGCACCTTCTCTTGATCGGTGCATTGGATGACATCAAATATACGGTTCATCTCGTCAATCCAGTTCTCTGCTTCATCCAGATTAGAAGAACCATAGAAACGCGGAGGGTTTAAACTCCGGAAATTACGATGTAAGTCACCAGCCCTCGCCCCTGCGCCACCTTGCGCCATGGTTTATAATTCCTGAGTAAGGCCGGCAACCGTTTGTTGCATGCCATCCCAATCTACGCGATGAGCCATTTGTAATAATGAGGTACCTGAGAGAAATATAACAACTTGTTATTTCTCGTGGAATTTGGAAGAAAATAAATCTTAAAACTAATTAACTATCTTATCCCGGGCACTACCCAATTCTTACATGGGTATGAAAATTTCTTCCTTAGTTCATAGGTAGGGGTCCTTAAACCTTGGACTTATCGTATGACATGATTCTTCTCCCTAAATCTTGAGACTTAGGCTCTGATACCAACTTAACTGTCACGCCCCGAGCGTTTATTACAGCGGAAGATTAACTCGAGAAACGTGAACAGCCAGCATGGTAAGCCTCTTGCAAGTAAGAACGATCAGAGCGCAAGACAATCGCACACATAAATACAATTGCATAATATTTACTCAAACTTCAACTTTCATTTCATTATCAATCAAATATTCAAATACAATCACTAATTCAACTTTTTTTGTCATACTAGACTCAAGAAATAAAAAAATTACATAGACTCAATCTAAACAATGTAGACTTCCTAAGTCTTCACTCATTCTTCATTCACTCTTGGATCCGCTACTATTCCAAATCCGAACCCGACTAACTTCTATTTCCTGAAAAGATTGAAAATAGGTAATGAGCACACTTGCCCAGTAGGTATCTTCGCATCAACATGATGGCACTATTTAAGTAATTAACATTTTAGCTCTAAAGAATAAGGTAAAATCATACGAAATGCGATAAATCAAGAGAATAACCAAAGTAACAAAGATGATAATTTAAGATAGAATGAGAGCGAGTATGAACTAGCAAGAATGTAACAAGAATGTAGCATGGCCTTTCATGAACAAGAATGTACTAGCAAGTCACATACTCATCACCCAAACATCCTTTGCTTATGAGCAAGTATTTGGTGAATTTCTGTGGAATATCATGTAACAAGCAAGAAAGTCATGTACGTGTATCGTGGATTTTCACTTATTTATAAAGAAAGTACTCCCAGCGTAATGTGACACCAGTAGTATCATACCCCATGATTTACAGTATATTTCTGACAATCAACCGAGGGGACTAGCATAGAGCCCTTGAACACAATCAGTGCTCAATCGCATCTTCAAGTATAAATCAAGCTACTTCCACGCATGTAAACAATATGGCCAAGAATGTACAATTCTAATAAGTTCATGATAACAATAATTCAATGAACGAATGCTTCTATTTGGAATAAGGAATTTCACTAACATATTAGAACTATGTTATGCCATGGAAATAAATCCCTAGCATAATGATACATTCCTTATCTTTCATTCATTATATTAAGTCTCTTGGATAATGTGACAAGTCCTAGACCACCAATAATCCATCTAGGAACTTTAGAATATCAACCCTTTGGTCAAATCTAGGGTTAAAGAATTTAGAACTGTGACGGTCTAATACTGGGCCGTTACATGAACTTGACGGTCGAGAACTGGACCGTTAGAACAGGCTGAATCCAGAAACAAAGAAATTGGGTTTTAATGGTACAACCAACTCGGCGTCCTAGTGGGAATCCCAGGCTCGCGGAGAATTACGGAGGCCTTGCAACAAGATTTCCTAGTCCATTGGAAGGAATATCGAATAGAGAGGTCCTCATGTCCAAGAATAATATTCCTATAGTACATAGTGAACTAATGGACAACATACCGGAATATGTGCCATATACTTTGAGAAATGACTCTATTGATAGAGAGGATGTGTAACAATAGGAAATCATGATAAAACTCTGTCAATACTTCTTTTGGAAAATCATGATTTAGATACAAAACTATAGAATTTTGGCACATGAAATTAACATAACTTAAAATAACTTAAGAAACCTTAATTATACAATTTCTATCATGAATCAGTAAATAATTTTAAAGACATGAAATCAGGTCAAAACTTAGATCACTAGGCTTATTTATAATTTAACTTAACTGATTTTCAATTCTGTCTACGATTACCCTGACGGTCGAGGATGCGTGCGTCACAGTGATTGTGACGGTCTATCGAGGGGCCGTTACAGTAATGTAACGCTCCTGTTATGTTGTGTCAGAGACAATAGAGCAATTATAATGCAACATAGGGGGTGACGGCTTATCGTAAGGCCGTTACAGTCTGTGACGGTCTAAGCATGACACGTCAGCGTCCCTGCTAACAGTATAATGAAATAAAAAGATGATGATTGAAACCATGTCATGTTTTGAAAATATTTAACTTCCCCAATCATGACAAAACGAAGTAAAGGTCATCTAGATGCATAGGTTGCAGTGAATTGACAAGATTATATCTTTGATCTTAGATTAGGGCTAAGGATATGTATGTATGCATGAGTCCACTAAAACATGAAATTCATAGTCTATAATGCGTGAAATCAAACACAATCAGAGGGCTTTTATTCCTAACAAGATATTTTTGCCAATCATGAGATAACCTACCCTTTTATCTGAGCTTTAAACTTCTAATTTGAGTCTGAAAGATGTGCCCTAGTTCTCCTTTTACAGTGATTTTCCAGCAACTTCCTGCTGCTCTATCTCTCCAACCTCTTGTCCTAAAGATGTGAAATTTTGAGGGTAAGAAGATGAAACTAAGGTGAACAAAAAGTTCTAAAGGATTGAATTCTAATTACCTCGTTTAGACGTCCTAATCTCTTGATCTCCAGGGGTCTTCTGCTCTGAATCCTGAGTTACTATAGTCGAACCAACAACTTTGGAATATTCAATCTCCTTGGTTGCTTGATCTCCTAGCACGAAATTTGGAGAACTATTAGTATAAGGTATACTAAACAAAATCTTCAAAAGAACTTACCCGAAATTTTATCTCCTTACCTTGATTCTTCATGAGCCAAAAGTAAGGGTCGCTCAGATCAAAACTAGGTCTTATTTATATGGTTTTGAAGATTAGATCGATTCTAGAGTCCTTAATTTGTCAGAACCTAATCCCTAAGAGCCCTTAGTAATGTTATAAACTCTCCCAAGTCAATCTCTTGTAGATAAGATCCCAAAGTTCTAATCGTTTTGCTCGTTCTTTCTTTCAACGAACTGACAGAATGTAACACATCAAGACTGATGTGTTACATGGCTGTGGCAGTCGCACGATAGACCGCTACATCCCACGTGCACAGAGTTCCACATCAATCAAACTCTTTTGTTCGTTTATCCAATATAATTATCTATAAAATGGTATTTGTCCTTAAAATTCGTGAATAGGCTAAATAACCTTCTAGAATATGGGCCAAACTTAATGGACTTGGTCCTTAAACCTTTTGGATTCTATTTAAATAGGCTAGGTTAATGACTTATTAATCTAATATTCATTTATTAATTTATTTTGGGTCTTTAAAATTCCCAAAAAATAATTAAATACTCCAAAAATAATTTATAAAAATTCTGGGGTCTTACACCCTCCCCCACTTAAGAGAATTTGGTCCCCAAATTTAATACATGGATTATGGAGAGTGTACTTACAGTTGAATAATTCTGGAAATCTTTCCCGCGTGGCTTCTTCGGTTTCCCATGTTGCTTCATATGGCCATGCTTTCTTCCATTGAATCTTGACCATAGGAATAACTTTATTTCTTAGTTGACGCACTTCTCGTTCCAGAATCTTTATTGGCGTTTACTCGTACGTCATATCCTTCTGAATCTCCAGATTATCATAAGTGATAATATGGTCAGGATCATATACATATTTCTTTAGCATAGAGACGTGAAATACGTCATAAACTCCTGCTATTTGTGGAGGTAAAGCCAGTCTATAAGCCACTTCACCGACCCTTTCAAGAATTTCAAATGGACTAATGAATCTTGGAGTTAGTTTGCCCTTAATGCCAAATCTCCGAATATCACGACCTGGAGAAACCTTGAGATGCACATGGTCTCCTACTTGAAATTCCAAGTCGCTTCTTCGATTATCAGCATAAGATTTCTGCCTATCTTGTGCCATCTTTATTCTCTCTAGAATAAGCTTGATCTTCTCTGTAGAATCTCTGATAATATCGGGGCCTAGGAATTGTCTTTCCCCTATTTCACTCCAACATATTGGTGATCGATAACTTTTTCCATATAGAGCTTCAAAAGGTGCCATTTGTATGCTGGCCTGGTAACTGTTGTTATATGCAAATTCTACCAGAGGCAAGTGATCATACCAACTATCTCCAAAATCAACAACACAAGCCCTAAGCATATCTTCTACCACCTGATTCTTTCTTTCTGTCTGACCATCAGTTTGTGAATGAAAGGCTGTGTTGAAATTCAATGTAGTCCCTAGTGATTGTTGTAGACCCTTCCAAAACTGTGATGTGAATCGAGGATCTCTATCAGATATAATAGTGACTGGGACACCATGTAATTTAACAATTTCCCTTATATATAATGCTGCCAGAATATCCACAGGCCATCGACTTTTGATTGGTATGAAATGTGCAGATTTAGTCAATCGGTATATGATTACCCATATACCATCATGTCCACCTCTTGTCTTAGGTAACCCCATAATGAAATCCATCCCTATACTCTCCCACTTCCATTCGGGAATATTCAAGGGATGCAGTTTACCTGCGAGTCTAAAATGCTCTGCCTTTACTTGTTGAAAAGTGAGACAGCGAGACACGAAATCGGATATTTCTCTCTTCATGTTGGGCCACCAGAAATTTCTTTTGAGATCCTGATACATCTTTGTACTACCTGGGTGAATGGTATACCTGGATTTATGTGCTTCTTCTAGAATCAATTTCTTCGTATCCTCATGATCCGGTACACACACTCGGCCCTTGAATAGTAATCTTCCATCCTCCGTAATAGAGAAATCCATCCTTTGTTCAACATTGGCCTTGATCTCCAATAATATAGGATCATCATTTTGCAACTTGACTAGATCCTCTATTAAGATAGGTTGAGCTCGGATATTAGCCATGAAGCAATCTTCTTCCTTCCTGTCAATATCTAAGTTCAACTAAGCAAATTGAGGAATAAGATTAGTCATACTAATCATAAGACTTGATAGCATACCCATTGGTTTTTTGCTGAGTGCATCCGCAACAACATTAGCCTTGCCAGGATGATATTGAATAGAAAAATCAAAATCCTTGAGATATTCCAACCATCTTCTCTACCTCATATTTAGCTCTTTTTGAGAGAATAAATATTTCAAGCTTTGTGGTCTGAGTAGACTGTAAACTTTTCTCCATAGAGATAATGCCGCCAAATTTTCAAGGTGAAAATGACATCTGCTAATTCCAAATCATGTACAGGATAATTTTTCTCGTGACGTTTCAATTATCTTGAAGAATAATAGATTACTTTTCCATTTTGCATGAGGACACACCATAAGCCAGTACCTGATGCATCCGTATATACTTCGAATCCACCACCTTCCATCGGTAGTGATAGAATAGGAGCTGTGGTAAGATGATTCTTAAGAGTTTGGAAACCCTTCTCATATTCCTCTAACCAGACAAAAGGATTTTCTTTTCTCGTGAGTCTAGTTAAAGGAACTGCTATCTTTGAGAAGTCCTTAATGAATCTTCTATAATAACCAGCTAGACCCAGAAAGCTTCTTACTTCTGATACAGTCATTGGGCTCCAATTTCTGACAGCTTCTACATTAGAAGGATCCACTGTAATACCTTCTTTTGAAATAATGTGGCCTAGGAATGAAACTTCCTTGAGCCAAAATTCGCATTTATTTAGCTTGG
Source organism: Amorphophallus konjac (assembly GCA_022559845.1). Classification (NCBI taxonomy): domain Eukaryota; kingdom Viridiplantae; phylum Streptophyta; class Magnoliopsida; order Alismatales; family Araceae; genus Amorphophallus; species Amorphophallus konjac. The sequence goes on along the minus strand of CM040125.1, from coordinate 164,521,610 downwards.
CATAGAGTTTATGTTCTTTAAGTGTTTGTAAAGCTATTTTTAAATGTTCTTCATGTTCCTCCTTTATCTTGGAGTATATCAAGATATCATCAATGAAGACGACGATAAACTGGTCCAGATATGGCTAGAAAACACTCTTCATAAGTTGCATGAATGCTGTCGGGGCATTAGTTAACCCAAATGGCATTACCACAAATTCATAGTGGCCATAACGACTTCGAAAAGCCGATTTATAAATGTCGTCTTCTTTAATTCTAAGCTGATGATAACCTGATCTGAGGTCAATCTTAGATAAATATTCTGCTCTTGAAAGCTGATCGAAGAGCTCATCAATACGCGGCAAGAGATACTTGTTTTTAATTGTGAGTTGATTCAGTCGCTGGTAATCGATGCATAGTCTGAGAGAACGATCCTTTTTCTTGACAAATAGAACCGGCGCACCCCAAGGGGATGTGCTAAGTCTGATAAAGCCTTTGTCTAGTAATTCTTGCAACTGCCTTTTTAATTCCTTGAGTTCTGTGGGGGACATCCTATAAGGGGCTATAGAAACAGGTGCTACTCTGGGATGAGTTCAATAGTGAAATTCACTTCCCTCTCGAGTGGTAAACTGGGTAATTCGGACGGGAACACATCGGGGAACTCATTTACAATAGGAATGTCCGCTAAGATAATCTCCTTGGATTCGGTAATAATGACAGAAGCAAGAAAAACTTCACATCCTTGCGAGATAAGTTTGCAAGCGTGAAGAGAAGATATAATAGTAGGATGCTTCTTGTACTTGATGCCAAGAAAAGAGAATCTTGGAAGTCCGGGCTTTCGAAAGGATATAATCTTATTTTGGCAATTGATATAAGCATCATGATCTACAAGCCAATCTACCCCTAAAATGGCATCATAACCTTTCATGTCAAGGCATACTAAGTTTACGGGGAGATTGTGACCTTCTACTATCACTTCGCTATTAGGATAATAGTCGGTAAGCTTTGTTCCAGAACCTAAGGGTGTGGAAATAGCGAGATTTGAAGGTAAGGGGACTGATGCAATTGATAATATTTTTGCCAAAGTAGTGGAGATAAAAGAATGAGAGGCGCTAGTGTCAAATAGCACAAATGCAGAACGAGAACAAATTTGAAGAGTACCTTCCATAATTCTGCCATCCCTAAGCGTTTCCTCTTCTTCTAAGATGGCATTGAGGCGAGCCTGCCTCCTACGTCCTCCACCAGACGATTGGTCTTTCATAAGGGGGCAATCTGACATGCCATGCTCCCTGCTTTCACAACGTAAACAAGCGCCGAGGCGCTTCCAACACTCCTCAGCCGAATGGCCAAATTTTTCACAAAATGTGCAAGCCGTGGTGACCTGCTCCTTCTCCTCCTTGACTCTCTTTTACTTATGGGAACTTCCATCATTCCCATTCTTGGATCTCTTCTTACTATCACGGCTCTTGTAGGGCTCCGTGATGCTAAACTTTTCTTTCTTATAACGCCGATCTGAGCGTCGGCTAGACTCCTCTCCTTTCCCTTTTAATTTCTTGACCTTCTCTAAGGTCCTTTCACACAAATACGCTCGTTGAACCATTTCCGCATAAGTACGGATGTTTTGGGTCCCGAGCTGCTGAATGAAACCGGGTCGTAACCCGTCCATGAACCGATTAGCCTTCAATAAATCGGTGCTGATAAGATGCGGTGTGTAAGGTGCAAGCCTTGAGAATTGCAGTTCATATTCAACAACCGTCATCATCCCTTGCCGAAGAGCGGTGAACTCCATAGCCTTTCGTTCCTTTACGTGCTCAGAAAAGTACTTGGCACGGAATAGGGTAAGAAAACCATCCCATGTATGAGGTGCATCGGCCGGAGGTGCTGGAACCGACTTCCACCATGTATGGGCATCTTTGTTGAGTTGGAAGGTTGTGAGACGCACCTTCTCTTGATCGGTGTATTGGATAACGTCAAAGATACAATTCATTTCGTCTATCCCGTTCTCTGCTTTGTCCGGATTAGAAGAACCATAGAATTGCGGAGGGTTTAAGCTCTGAAAGTTACGATGTAAATCACCAGCCCTTGCTCCTGCGCCAGCTTGCGCCATGGTTTGTAATGCCTGAGTAAGGCCAGCAATAGTTTGTTGCATACTATTCCAATCTACGCGATGAGCCATGGTAATAATAGGGTACCTGAGAGAAAAATAACAACTTGTTATTTCTCATGAAATTGGAAGGAAAATCAATCTTAAAGCTAGTTAACTATCTTATCTCGGGTTCTACCCAATTCTTACATGGGCGTGAAAATTTCTTTCTTAGTTCATAGGTATGGGTCCTTAAACCTTGGACTTATCATATGACATGACTCTTCTTACTAAGTCCTGAGCCTTAGGCTTTGATACTAACTTAATTGTCACGCCCCAAGCTTTTATTACAGCGGAAGACTCGCTCGAGGAACGCGAACAGTCGGCATGGTAAGCCTCTTGCAAGCAAGAACGATCAGAGCACAAGGCAATCACACATAAGAATGCAATCGCACAATATTTACTCAACTTCAACTTTCATTAATAATCAAATCCAATATTCAAATACAACCACTAATTCAACTTCCATCATGCTAGACTCAAAAAATAAGAAATTACATAGACTCGATCTAAACAATGTAAACTTCCTAAGTCTTCGCTCATTCTTTATTCACTCTCGGATCCGCTACTTGAACATTCCGAATCTGAACCCGACTCACTTCCATTTCCTGAAAAAGAATGGAAATAGGTAATGAGCACACTTGCCCAGTAGGTATCTTCGCATCAACATGAAGGCATCATTAAAGTAATTAACATTTTTGCTGTAGAGGAATAAGGTCAAATCATGCGAATATGATCAATCATGCGATTAAAGCAAAGTATGTGAGATAGAATGAGAGCAAGCATGAATTAGCAAGAATGAGAGCAAGTATGAACTAGCAAGCCACATAATCATCACTCTAGTATCTTTTGCTTATGAGCAAGTACTTCGTGAATTTCTGTGGAATATCAAGAAAATCAAGTATCAATCATGTTGTATTGTGTTGTGGATTGTCACTTATTTATAAAAAAATTACTCCCAGCATAATGCGACGCCAGTAGCATCATACCCCATGGTTTATAATAGTATGTTTCCGACAATCAGTCGAGGGGACTAGCATAGAGCCATTGAACACAATCAGTGCTCGATCGCATCTTCAAGTATAAATAAAGCTTTTTCCACGCATGTAAGAATAAAGTGTAGCCAAGAATGTACAATTCCAACAAGCTCTTGATAACAATAATTCAATGAATGAATGCTTTAATAAGAATCATGAGAAATCAAGAATGACTTACACTATGTTATGCTTAAAATAAATCGATAGCATAACGGTGCATTCTTTCTCTTCCATTCATTATATTAGGTTTCTTGATCAATATGATAAGTTCTAGATCATCAAGAGTCCATCTAGAAACCTTAGAATATCAACCCTTGGTTAAAACCTCGGTTAAAATACTCAAGCAGTGTGACGGTCGTGTACTGGGCCGTTACATGATGTGACGCTCCAGTTTTGGGCCGTTACATTGATATGACGGTCTAGCCTTGATGCGTTAGAATGACTAAATCCAGAAACAGTAATTGGACTCCGTTAAATGTGACGGTTGTATATTGGGCCGTTACATATGCCTGACGGTCCAATATAGGTCTGTTACATTGCTAAAACTAGAAAACATCGATAGTGCTTTCTAACCAATTGGGTTTTAATGGTACAACCAACTCGGCGTCCTAATGGGAATCCCAGGCTCGCGGAGAATTACGGAGGTCTTGCAACAAGATTTCCTAGTCTATTGGAAGGAATATCCAATAGAGAGGTCTTCATGTCCAAGAATAATGTTCCTATAGTGCATAGTGAACTAATGGACAACATACCGAAATGTGTGCCATGTACTTTGAGAAATGACTCTATTGATAGAGAGGATGTGTAACAATAGGAAATCATGATAAAACGCTTTCAATACTTCTTTTGGAAAATCATGATTTAGATACAAAACTATAGAATTTTGGCACATGAAATTAACATAACTTAAAATAACTTAAGAAACCTTAATTATACAATTTCTATCATGAATCAGTAAATAATTTTAAAGACATGAAATCAGGTCAAAACTTAGATCACTAGGCTTATTTATAATTTAACTTAACTGATTTTCAATTCTATCTACGATTACCCTGACGGTCGAGGATGCGTGCGTCACAATGATTGTGACGGTCTATCGAGGGGCCGTTACAGTAATGTAACGCTCCTGTTATGCTGCGTCAGAGACAATAGAGCAATTAGAATGCAACATAGGGTATGACGGCTTATCGTAAGGCCGTTACAGTCTGTGACGGTCTAAGCATGATGCGTTAGCGTCCCTGCTAACAGTATAATGAAATAAAAAGACTATGATTGAAACCATGTCATGTTTTGAAAATATTTAACTTCCCCAATCATGACAAAACGAAGTAAAGGTCATCTAGATGCATAGGTTGCAGTGAATTGACAAGATTATATCTTTGATCTTAGATTAGGGCTAAGGATATGTATGTATGCATGAGTCCACTAAAATATGAAATTCATAGTCTATAATGCGTGAAATCAAACACAATCAGAAGGCTTTTATCCCTAACAAGTTTTTTTTGCCAATCATGAGATAACCTACCCTTTTATCTGAGCTTTAAACTTCTAATTTGAGTCTGAAAGATATGCCCTAGTTCTCCTTTTACAGCGATTTTCTAGTAACTTCCTGCTGCTCTATCTCTCCAACCTCTTGTCCTAAAGATGTGAAATTTTGAGGGTAAGAAGATGAAACTAAGTTGAACAAAAAGTTCTAAAGGATTGAATTCTAATTACCTCGTTTAGACGTCCTAATCTCTTGATCTCCAGGGGCTTCTGCTATGAATCCTGAGTTACTATAGTCGAACCAGCAACTTTGGAAGCTTCAATCTTCTTGGTTGCTTGATCTCCTAGCACGAAATTTGGAGAACTATTAGTCTAAGGTATACTAAATAAAATCTTCTAAAGAACATACCCAAAATTCTATCTCTTTACCTTGATTCTTTACGAGCCAAAAGTAAGGGTCGCTCATTACAGAACTAGGTCCTATTTATAGGGTTTTGAAGATTAGATCGATTCTAGAGTCCTTAATTTGCTAGAACCTAATCCCTAAGAGTCCTTAGTAATGTTATAAACTCTCCCAAGTCGATCTCTTGTAGATAAGATCCCAAAGTTCTAATCTTTTTGCTCGTTCTTTCTTTCACGGAACTGACAGAATGTTACGCATCAAGACTGGTGCGTTACATGGCTGTGGCGGTCGCACGATAGACCGCTACATCCCACGTGCACAGAGTACCACATCAATCAAACTTTTTTGTTCATTTATCCAATATAATTATCTATAAAATGGTATTTATCCTTAAAATTCATGAATAGGCTAAATAACCTTCTAGAATATGGGCCAAACTTAATGGGCTTGGTCCTTAAACCTTTTGGATTCTATTTAAATGGGCTATGTTAATGACTTATTAATCTATTTTGGGTCATTAAAATTCCAAGAAAATAATTAAATACTCCAAAAATAATTTATAAAAATTCGGGGGTCTTACATTACGAAAGTAGGGGGAGGCTCCCACTACCCCATCCCTTACCTGGCCGGTAGAAATATTGAGGGTGAACTTAAGTTGTACTTTAGGTATTTTGTGAAACCTCATTTATAGGTCTAAGTCTCAATTAAGTCATTAGGTAATGTGTGTGTTAACTTGTTTGTGTTTGCATAAAAATAAACAAACAAAGCAAAGCAAAAAAAAATCCTTCTCTTCTCTCTCTTCGTCTTAGTTATTGTTAGCCAAAAAAATCAAAATAAAAAAAATGTTGTGGGGTTCTAATCTTAAAAAAAAAGAAAAAAAAGAGAGATATGGTATGTTTCTAGTAAAAAAAAGAAAGAAAAAACTTAATCTAAAATAAAAAAGAAATAAATAAACCAAAAAAATAAAATACGTAAAAAAAGAAAACAAAACAAAACAAAAAGGGATCAATAATGGAAAATAAAATTAAATTTTTTGAAATTGATTAAAAAATTAAAAAAATTAAAAAATCTTTATGGGATCTAATCTATTTTAATCAATGGCCATCCATCTTGGAGGGAAACCCACGCCTATGAAGGAACACTTTATTCCTTCTCCTTATAAAATCCCAACCTGTATTGAACTACGTGACATCCTTGTGGATCATTATGAGATTGGCCCTAATATCATCCAGATGCTCCCATCTTTTTATGGGAATCCCAATAAAAATCCTTATAGGCATTTAGATGATTTTCTATAAATTTCTCCCTAGTCAAAATCTAAAATTTTAGGGATGACGCCCTTAAGTTGATCTTATTTCCATTCTCATTGAAAGAAAAAGCAAAGTATTGGTTAAGGAGTTTTGGAAAGATCATTAGGACTTGGGAGGTTATGCAGTCAGAATTGTTGAAAAAATTTTACCCCACAATCTGGACCAACATTATGAGAAGGTCGATTATGGGATTTACTCAGCTTCCGGGCGTGCAAATTTATGAATCTTGGGAAAGGTTGAAAGATTTGTTACGTCAATGTCCACATCATGGGTTACCCAAATGGCAAGTTATGTATGCATTTTATGAGAGGTTATATAATTACGATAGACAAATGGTGGGCACATGTTGTGGAGGGGCATTCATGAATAAGGGTGAAGATGAGGCTTATGATATGTTTAAAAATTTTAGTGAACATTCGATGACTCGTGCCTCAATCTCATCTCATAAACAATTTGTAGGGCCTTTCAGACATGCTGAAAACCGAATCCAAACATCTAGGGAAGCCTATGATTTCTGTGATAGTCTTACTCACCATGTGAGTGAATGTCCTACGATAGCCCGACTCCCACCAGTCACCCAAGCACAAGTCCAAAATGCCCTAGGATTCTCTTAGCTCAAGTGTGATACGCTTTCAGATAATTATAATCCTGGCTGTAGTAATCACCCAAAATTTCCTTGGATGAAATAAACAATCCAAGCCCATTTGTCTAAACTTTCACCCCAAGAAGCTCATGAGCGGCCCATGTGTAATCAACTTCAGCCCGATTCATCTCACCATAACTTTGAAAGTAACATCGATACTAGGGGTGATTCACCAGGCCGCTACTCCAAATCTCAAATCGTGTACCATGACCCTCCTTCAATATTACAACAACCCCCTCAACACGTGAATGATGATGATGATGATCTGATGCATGTCATTTTGGCTCAAGATATCAATACTGGGAGTGAGGGGGAGTGCACTAGCAATACCATGATAAAGGAGGGGAAGGAAGTAGGGGGTGGATTGAAGGATAATGATGATCATGTTGATATCATCACCCCATTCTATGAATGTTTTGAGGTTGAGAATATCAATGTGAAGAATAGTGGCCCAAACAACTCAATCAAGGATACACATGAGGAGGAGGATTGCTTTGTATTTCATAATGTTGTTGATTTAATGAAAATAATTTCTGAATACCCTCCTCCCCTTGAAGAACATGATGATGGGGCCTTGTTGGAAAAGTTTACATTTCATCTACCCAACCAACTATTGGAAAATTTGATTAATAATCTTCAATTGAGTGATGAGTTTGATGAATGGACCTTATTAGAAAATTTCACATTTGATCTGACCCCTGAGCCCTATCTTATAATGTCTGAATCATTGGATGAGTTAGAATCTGGGCATATGCTTCCTTCTAATTTGATTCTCTTGCAAGTTGAGCCTCTCCAATATGACATTCTAGGACCTGAGGGAGATGTGCCAGCGATATTCACCTTTTATTTGACTTCCCCTCTGGAAGACCAATTGATTAATTCCCTTAATACACATGAGGCTATTAATAAGGGGAATGTGGCTAAGAATGCCGATCTTATTCATAAACCACCGTTGATTGAACAAGTTACCAAGGAGGAAGTTGTGAATAAAAGGGATAGTCAGGTGGGTAGGTAAAGAACATGGAGACTAGTGGATAGATTCTGGGCCAATGTTCGACCCCGATCTTGAAAGATTAATGGCCATTGATCATTACAAGATCTCTAATGAAAAGAACTGACTAACACATATAGTCAAAATTTAAATCCATAATGTGCGAGACCAGCATACCTCTAGCCCTCACGCTTATGCTTTTCATCTTGTCCTCCAATGGCATAATGGCTGGAATTTGAGGGAGGATGAGATCTTATGGTGGCTAATCATGAAATCAACTTGTTGGTTAGTGAGCCACGTTGCATCTGGCTGAAGACGTTAAACTTAACGCTTCTTAGGAGGCAACTCAAAGTTTTTTTAGAGCGTTGTGATAATAAATGGCTTGTTGGGAGATAGCCCAACATTTCCTCTTTACTGTTTCAATAAATTGTTTCCTTTATTGTGTGTTAGTAGGAGTCCGCAGTAGCACCAGGAGGATATCTGGCAAGGATATCTGGCGAGAACCACGTCTACATGTACCAGGTTGTACGTTTCCTGCCCAAGCATTTATGTGCACATTGTTCTATTTTTATATTTTTCATATCACCCAAGACAATGTCATTCAAGTTGAGGGGGTAAGGGTAATCAATGTGAAAATCTCATGCAACTTGATGCTTCATTTTGGAAAAAAAATAAGTGAGTTTTCATGATTCATGCTTTCATGAAAGAGACTCAGGAATGAAAAAGACTATGGAGAAGGATGATGGAATATTTTTAATATCTAGCCAAGGAACTGACTTAGAAGCTCTTTAAAGTCTATTAGCACTTAAAAAGAAAATCACTTGCACACTAATGAAGCAAGTAGGACAAGCCTTCTGTCATTTTGATATAATGTCTGATACTCTACATCTACTAGTGAAGTCACATTTTTTAAATGCTATCTGCCTAGTTACCTATCAAATATGTGCAAAGCACATTTGTGAAAAAAAAAGAAAAAAAAGAAAAAACCAAGAAAAATGCCCTAGAACTTAGTAACCGTGCCTGCTTCTCCTAAGGCAAGAGTTGAGGTTCGTGTCAAATAGTGAAGGGATGTGCAGCAACATGGGTTAAAAAAAAAGTAGGTGACACAAAAATAAGGCAGTATAAAGCGACTGTACTGAATGCTCTGATCTATGAGGTGTATAGTTGAAAGACACCTAATTGAAATGACAATATGGAGGATGCAATTGTCCAAACTATGAATTTCGATTTCACAAGCACAAGTGCTATGAGACTTTGGGAGTATTCTAAAAAAGTTAATTATGAGCATCATGTTCTAATCCTATGACTAGTGTACTTTAATTGTTGGCCTGATTCGGAGGTAATTGAGAGGGGGGTGAATTGATTGCCCACCCTTTCGACAAATTTAAACTTAATTAAGGCAAACCACAGAGATGGTAAATAAACCCTAGATGAAGCTTGATTGAAATATATGAATGATTAGCAAGCAAGCCCTCACAACTTCTCAGCGTAGAAAAATAATAACTAGGATAACAATGAACAAGCGGACAGTTAATGAAACTCTCATCTCACCGACTCACACTCGTAATACGAACGGATAGGAAATACCAACAACCACACAAAGAGCAAACCACGGCACAGTGATTTTTAGGTGGTTCGGACGCACCAAGTGCCATCCTACGTCCACCGCTCTCACCTCGAGAGGATTTCACTAAAGCACGTTGCACGAAGGCAGCAACCACCACACACGGGCACGATGGCCCACACACGTGGGTTCTCGCTCGACGACGAGAAACCCCACACACACTCGGAGCAAGCTCCGAAATCGTCTAAAGATGAAAAAAACATAGAAATTACAAAGCCCAGTCTAAGAATAGAAATCTAAGCACAAGATATGATAACCAACATGATCTTCCCCATAAATCCTTAACCAAACATGGAGATTAGATAAGGTAGCACTAGAATGATAGAACCGAGAGATGGAAGAAGCCGGTGTTGAAGATTAGAGCACCCAAAGTAGTGGATGAGGACGACGACAACTGCGGCCTCCAGATCTTGGCTCGGGCTCGTGAGGGGATGACCTCGGCGCTGCCTTCCTTCTCTTCCAGTAGAGTGCAAAGCCCTTTTCCTCTCCTCTTCAACCTGCAAGATGATAACACGTTAGAATGCTCAAGGTGTTCTCCCGATCGGACAAGGGCGGTGATATATACTCAAGAGAAAGCAAGTCAATAATACCTAAAAGCCCTTGCCAAAGCCTCTTCATATCACATACAAAAGATGGTGGATGCCCTAAGGCTAAAATAGTAAACAACCAAGGCAATCAGATCTAAAGTAAGCAGGTTCGAAATGGATCCGGAATTCACGATCGGGACGCTCGGAAAAAGAGTCGACTCATAGAGTCGACTCTTTTTCACGAGTGTTCTGCCAGAACACATAAAAGCAGCACATAGGAAACTAGTGTCGACTCATTGAGTCGACACTTTTTCCCAAGCGTTCTGGCCCTCGAACAAAACAACATTTGTGGTGAAAAGGTGTCGACTCTTGAGGTCGATACTTTTTCACGAAGGTTCTAGATTCATAGCTTTTAGTTAAACTTACCTAAAAGTGTCGACTCATGAGGTCGACACTTTTTCCCGAGGCTTCTAACTTTGCAAAGTTAATAGAACCCTGGTAAAAGTGTCGACCCCATGGGTCGACACATTCTGCCAGCGTTATTAAAACCAACCCAAGGCAGAGAGTGTTGGAATAAGTGTCGACCCCTGAGGTCGACACTTTTCCTGACAGCAGAAAAAGCTTAATAAAATCCATTGAACATCCACACTTCATGAAACAAGGTTCAAGATCAATTGAATGTAAACATGTAGAAGTTATTGCAAGGTGTAAAACTAGTCTCCAACTAAAAGTCATACCATTCAAATTGAAATTCAATTAACCATTTATTCTTACCATTGGCCTTCTAGATTTGAGTAAAAGCTTCCCATTTAACTTGCACTTTTCAAGTTGGCATTCATCCTCAACTCAACCAAAGCAAGTGACATCCTTGTGCACTTAATTCATTCAACAATGTCAATGCAAGAAAGCACAGAGTCGGTGCAATGTATGTGTAACCCATTGATTGGGTCGGTGCAAAGATGCACAAGGTCTGTGCAATAGAGAGTAAGGTATGTGCAAAACGTTAACAAGGTCGGTGTAATGAATTACCAGAGTCTGTGCAAGCAAACTCATTCAACATTTGACATTCTCAAGGCATGCTGAATCATTCATCAAGAAACTGACATTCATTAGGGAAATTTCAATGCAAATCAACATGCCATTCAATTCAAGCTATCACAGTGAGAATCATTTATCAACATAAATCAAGTACGTATGTAATGCACATGTCCTTCATAGAAACATGTATCTTCGTCAAAACAGCCCGGGGCACAACAATCTCCCCGTTTTTGACGAAGATAAAACCCATTGAAAAATCACAAAGATGTGCATGAATTCCATTCAAAATTGAAGAAGTAACATGCAACCATTCAAACATTTAACTCTCTCTTTTTGTCAAAAACACAAGCAACCAGGTAAACATGTAAAGGCCACTGAATTTCATGCAAAAGCTAGCTGTAATTTTATTTCTCCCCCTTTTTGTCAGAGTCAAATAGGGGATTATAAAAACCATGGAAGTAAAAATTGGATATGCATAGTTAACTCAATGAAATGCACATGTAAAGCAAGGAATGAACATTCAAGCACATATGCATTCATTATTCTATAAAGTAGCAAGCATGTTCTTTATGAACATGTTAAGAAATATGCTATAGACCGGGAACATGAGTTTCATGAGTAATAGTAAAAGAGTAGTGCTTACAAGAAGTCGTACTGCAAGACTCATGAAATATGACTGATTCAAGACGTACATTCGCACAATCACTCCCTAGATGTATATGTGAAGGATGAGTAATGAAATTTAAGCAATATGGATGTTCAAATGTTCTAAGGAACACAAGTAGGAACTTTGCCTCCCTACACTTCCATACACCGTGCTCGACTTTTGGTAGCTTCACACAACCCCTGGCTTATTTTCATTTTTAAATGACAAAATGACTAACCTTTTGACACGAGTCATGCCCTTTGTTTCAGGGGCATTTCCCTGTTACTCGGTATCGTCACTTATGATTATGTAGATAGGACACTTGTAGCACCGCGAAAATTTAAATATAGAATAAATAAAACAACTATAAATATTCATCATGAAAATTAAATTTCGATAAAGGAAAAGCAATAGTTAGCTAAATAGTTAATGAGCTTAAATAATAATAAAAGTATAAGTAAATAAATTGAGCAATGAAAATCAGAAAAACCTTTATTTACTTGAGTTTGAAATTAAAAATATAATTCAAGAATAAACGAGTACACATACATATAAAGACATTTATAGGATCGAACCCGACTCTGATACCCAAGACAAATGACAAGAATTAATAACTGAAGTTATTGGAAATAGGGTCTATATATATATATATAAAGTTCTATTCAGTAGTTTAGTTAAAACCTTTTGTGACTTTAAATAAAAGTTTAAGGCTTAAACCATGTAAATTTGTAAGATAAAAGGCCAACCCAAGTAAAGTTAAGTTAACGGGCTTTAAAGGGAACGTAAGAGCATGTTGAAATATCTATAAAGAAAAGGAACAATAGGCCTTGGACGTGGAAGACCTTGCCACCAATTGGGTTACAAGGAGTATATACATAAATATTATAATAACAAGGCCATAGGCTCAACTAAGGAACCCACTCACGTTTGAACTTGGCATGGGAAGGAAGGATAAACAGGGTAGTGGTTGTGCTGAGGGAAAGATAAGATCGATCAAAGGAAAGTTTTAGTTTCATTAGGATTCTACAAAGGGAACTTTAATTCCCTATAGGAAAAGGGATTAAATCCCTATAAATTCAACCCCCACGGCCATGGCAGAGCCATCGTGCTCTTGCTGTACTGCTTCGACATCGTTAGCCATCATCTTCCTCGTCTTCTTCCACCGCTGCTGTTGCTGTATGTGGAAGAAGGTTGTTGCCTTCGCGTGGGTGGCTGCATATTAGGTGCTGCTACCGGCTGCTGTTATTATCGTGAAGAAGAAGAGTTTTTCTTCCCCTTCTTCGTCTTGCTGCTGTAGTTGCAGAGGAAGCTGCAGCAGTTGACTGTCATCATCATCCTTCTTCTTCTTCTATTTGTCTGTCAGAGCATCAACGAAGGTAGGCAATCTCCCAAGCAAAAATCACCACTAAATAGCATGTTAGATGATAGTGCATGTAGGTGTTCTCAAGAACAAAGCCTAGTTTAATTAATTCTAGATCATATGCATGCATCTAGATCAGTAGAAACAGTTTTTGTATCGATTTTAATCATTTCCTGCATCAATGAAGAAATAGCGACCCAGATTTGGGCGCTATATTGATACAACGACTGATTACAAATCGTTATTCTTTTGGTTATTTAATAAATATACATGTTTAAAATTTAATAACTACAAATCATGACATATAATCTAATGCATGAATATACTGCTAGAATCCTGTTAATTTTCTCTACCTATCCATGTACTTGTTCCTGCAAAATTATTTTATTTGGAAAAGTGACAATATTCATGCCATTATACACTTATTGGATTACACGACCATGACCCTGCCATGAATTGAATGATGCGCCCTAGCCTTGCGCGCTAATTCTTGAAACATGGCTATGCAATGGGCGCCTTTCATTTTGAACATATATCTATCTAAAAATAGTAACATATTAATATATGGTGTAATCCTGAGTGTTAAATTGATATATAACATAATTGAATTCAGAATCTATATGCTTTAAAAATCAAACTAGATTTAAAGAAATGGTGGCGCTGGGTCAGGCGCCATTTCCTCTGTTCCTAATTTCCTGATTTTATCATGTACCCCATTACAATGGGTTAACTATCGGCATTGTATTCCAGTCCATGAATGTAGTCCCACGTTTCTCGGTGTTTTATCGATTACCCATCTATTTCTGGGTGATAGATGAACCCTCGGCGGGATATTCCGTTCCTTCGGACTGGTGATTTTATCATAGAGACCTCCGTAAGTCTCCTCGAAGCCTTGGATTACCTCAAGGCTGATTGAGCAGGTTGTACCTCATTACCTATATTTTTTGATTATTACGATTACTACATGTTCCATCCTTGAACTCTATGAAAAATCTATCTTAATGTTCCTACATGACTTGTTCCTTGAAATTCCTGGCCATTAATATGAAATTAGTCTAGACAAAATGTCAGGGGCTATGGGTCCCAATAAAATGATATTTTAAATGCTACGGGTCCTGATCTGACCCTGAAGAGGCGTGATCTCGTGCTGGTCCTGAGCGGGCTGAGGATCACCAGATCGTGAACTGCAAGACAGGGAAACGGATCAGACGGCCCAGGGGGAATCCCTGGGGTAAACCCTCCGATGCTTAAGCCAGTGGAGCTATGGTGGGAGCAATAGTAGAGAGGAGAGAGCAAGTGCGCGAGATCCCTCTCCACCAGAAGGGTGAAGCGGTTCTTGCTCAAGAGTTTTGGGCGTATGATTGCCTTTGTTGGCTTACCTTTAACCGGAGGGTATCCCTGGTTTAAATAGTACGTCGTCTCTTGGAGTCCTGCCAGCCGAGGGGTTTCAGGTGGGGGTTACGTCCTCATCGTGGGCTTTTATGGCCTTATCGTGGGAGCGTTATTATCGTGGGGAAGAAGAAGTCCCTTGCCTTCCTGAATTCCCGCATGCTGCGGACTCTTAACGGCTGCAAAGATAAGCATTCGTCGGTCGTTCCGAGCTCAGAGGGGCCAGCCCTATCCGGGCGATAGGCTTAGCTCGGTAAAAGGTGGGTCGGATAGGCTAGCCTACGCCTCCTTCTCCCAGGCAGAGAGATGGCTCGGGCGTGGGCCTTTCTTGTGACCTGACCGATGCTCGGGCCCTCCGAGCCTTGAGGCCGCCTAGGAGGGTTATTCCCTCGAGCGCTATTTATTGGACTTTCTTCCCTAAGTGGGCCCTGTGGACTGTCACTTGGGTGAGCTTGGCCTCATTGGGCCCTGTCGGGCCTAGTTGGGCTACTCTTTGAATGGGCTGCAGAAATCCCCCTCTCCACTTGTCCCCCTCCTACTCCCGAGCCAAAGGAGGCTCGGTTGAGTAGTTTATGAGGGTGTCAGACCGGCGTGGCTCAGGTGGGTGGAGATCTGATGGTGTTAAGTAGCCACGTGCCGTGGTCACCTGGGCCCGTAATAATAATGATCCTGACGGATTTGAAATGAAGGGGCCCCCTTTTTCTCGGAGGTCGGAACGACGCGCTGCCTTCCGCAAGGGTTTATAGGCATTGGGCGCTGTTTGTCATCCCAGACTCTCTAGGGTTTTTGGCTTTCCTTTACTCCTCTACTTTTGGGGTTCCTTGATGCGCCATGAAGTCACTACGGAGGAGCATAACCTCGTGGCGGCGTTTGAGGAGTTGGCGCGCATAACCGCGGAGGCAGTCCGGCAGCTTCCTTCTCCCCCGGAGTCTTCGGGTTCTTACGAGAGTTCTGCTTCCAGTTCCTCCTTGAGTTCCATGGCGGGCCAGCGTTCGGGTGAGGAGTTGGAGGCAAGGGCGCCGGTCCCGAATTGCAGCGAGCTGGGGGAAGCCGAGGTGAAGAAGCTGGAGCACCGGTTTCGCTTGCCTCTCAGATACAACTTTGCTGTCGCCGCCCCGTATGAGACGAGCCTGGACGATCGCACAGGGTCATATCTGCACTTTTCTGCTTGCGTGGAAGGGCGGATTTCGTCTTCCTTTCGAGCCCTTTATTCTCACGCTCCTGAATTTCTTCAAGTTGGCGCCCATCCAGTTGGTGGCCAACTCGTATCTGCTTCTCTCCACTTTTCGAATCCTCTGCTGCCAGCATGGGATTCTTCCTTCCTTGGACCTATTTCATTATTTCTTTGAGTTGAAAGCGCATCCGTCAGCGGGGAAGGGCTTTTACTTCATTCAGGCGCGGAGGAACAGGAGTTGTATTCCGCTGGCGGCGAAGGATTCCTCGCACAAAGGGTGGAAGACCCAATTCTTCTGGGTGAAGGCGGAGGCGTTGGACAAAACCTGGAGGTGCCAGGTGATGCCCAACTTTCATCCGAACATTCCTCCCCTGCAGGAGGAGTTCCCTCCTCACGTGGAGAAAAATGCCGCTCGTCTGCTGAAGAATCGCCAGTCGACCGAGGAATTGGTGACGCCGGAGAATGTCGAACGGTGCCTCCTTACGTGGCTGAAACAATCAGGTACCACCACTCGGATTTTTCTTCAGGGGTGGGAATCATCTCTCTTTTCCTGACCATGCCTTCTTCTCTGTTGTAGACATCAGGCGAGAGCCTCTGGAGGAGGCTGCTGAGGTCGTTGATCTCGGAGATGACTCGGCGGCTAATGAGCCTGATGCTCCTGTGGGTCGCTCCCAAGCCCGGGATAAGGGCAAGGGGGCAGCATCCGAGGGAACTTCTCGACCGAGCGGTGCAAAGCGCAAGGATCCCATGGAGGGAAGGTTGCGAGAAGCCACGAAGTCCAAGAAGCGGGCCAAGAAGGCCGGCCTTCTCGCCACTGCTGGGGGCGACTCTAGCTCGGCGGCGCTCCCCTCTCAGGGGCAAGATGGGGCCGACCCTACCGGGCCGGCTCCCCCATCCACCGGGCCAGAGGGGGCCGAGGAGACCAGGGGCCCCTCAGAGGGTGGTGACGGTGGGTCGGCTCTCCCCTCGGTGGGAATAGAGAGGAACCCATACCCGACCCCATAGGAGTGAACAATGACCCAGTCCCCGCCATGAAGACCACCCAAGTCCAAGAAGAAGAAGAAACTTCACATGGTGGCCTTCACCTTACACCACTCTCTCTAGTTGGGACCAAGATCATCTTCGGAGAACCTCTTGTTAGTTGGCTAAAGGAGAGCCCAATTAGAGAGATGACAACCTATGTTTTCTCCCCCATGGAACAAAACTTTCCCATAGTTCCCTTCTCCTCCTACCACACTACCATCCAATCCTCCTACCAAGTAGAAACTTT
This sequence comes from Amorphophallus konjac, assembly GCA_022559845.1. NCBI lineage: Eukaryota > Viridiplantae > Streptophyta > Magnoliopsida > Alismatales > Araceae > Amorphophallus > Amorphophallus konjac. Next base: position 164,504,592 of record CM040125.1, on the reverse strand, counting down.
AGGAGACCTCCTTCACAGCCTAGCATGGCAAGTGGAGCTGACTGGCATATTGACTGCAGTGACTGACCGACCTAGGAGCCTTAACCTCCTACACCTATGTGTCGGGTCCATCTCCTCAATTTACACTGTGGGTTGCTACACTAGCGACCTTCTTTTACTCCTCCCTACACCCGATGAGCCCGATGCTATCCACAAACTTGAGTTGCTTATCTCGGGGAGAACATCCAGCCCTCCATTCATGGCCGACCATCCCACCAAAAACTTTGGCCCAATCATTTTACTAGAGGAGGAGGACCCACCACCATGTTGTGAGGACCAAAAGGACCTAGAGTTCCTCTCTTTAGATGACCCTTACCATGACCCCTTGGATCCCTTCCTATACCCACCCACCTTACTCACCACCAACCTTTTCCTACCCCAACCAACCTTATTGGACCAAGCCCACTCCATTTTCCTAGACCCCTTTGACCCCTATGAGTGGAAAATCTCACACCAAGTCATACACATAGAAGGAGCCATTTGGATGGGAATGCATGTGCCACTACATTTTGCATCATTTGGTAGGGCTAGTAAGCCCAGTCATCTCATACATGTCACACACACTGCGGGCCCAATGCATGACTAGCTCACATTTGGATGTGTTGGTCCTCCCACATTCGTCATAGCTCTTAAGCATGAAAGGAGCATACATGGATGTCCGGGTCCCCCGGTAATTATCACAACCATGCACGATAGATCCACCTATGGTTTCCCCGGCCCCCCTGAGTCCATAAAAGTCTTCATCACATCTATGCATGATAGGTCTATGTACGGTTGTCGCGGTCCACCTTTGCATGCTATACACTTTCACACCCACTCACCGCATTATGATGCATGGCATGAGCATACACGCAAGCAATTCTTGACGAGCGGTGAGGTTCACAAAGAGCGGACAAGTGCTCGCGAGCGCCACTTGGAATTCCAAGTAGGCAATCTGGTGATAATGACATTGGAGTGGCTCTACCCTAGGGTCACCTCCAATTCGAGGGCACGAGGACTTGGACCTTCCCAAGTTCCGAGTGACTTTGGCAACCCAGCTATCGGGTTGGACTTACTAATGGGTTTTGGGATTCACACCATTTTTCACGTGGCGGATCCGGCACCCTATATGGGCACCGCGGTGGATCCTAGTGAGTGCCTCGAGCCTTTATCTTCCTTTGAGAGGGACACCCTCAGAGAGCCACCAAAAGTCAGCCAGAGAGTCCGACGTGTGCACACGGAGGCAATACTAGGCAACCAGGGTTCCATCGCCAGCAAGAGGGTGCGCCTGAGCCGCCTCGAGAGAATGAAGGACCGTCCCTTGGTTGCGGACGCATAGTTGAGTTTGGAGGTTGAGGCTCACTCTGAGCTGCCAGAGAGGACCACTTCCCCGGTGGGCCCATACTCGACGGAGTCGAGTTTTCCGCGCCCCGGGGGTATGATGAGGACATCACCAGCAATTTCATTTGATCAAGGATCCCGATGCTCGCCACCCATGCTACATCTTGTTCACCACTTTATTTCGAGTCATATAATGTAATTTTTATTTTCTTATCATGTACTTTTCCTTTTATTTGAGCCCAATACCTAGGTTAGGTAGCTATTTACCTAAGTCTTAAGTCTTTATGTGTGTTATTGGGCCCAATTATATGGGCTAGGCCCAGGGGCGCCCCCTTCCCCTTGGTTTAGTGTTAGTAGTCCAAGAGTCAGGGACTTATATGTAAATGTGGGATTCCTATAAATAGGACCCCAATCCCTCATTTGGAAGCTAATGAAGTATTGATAAAATTACCACCAGAATTTGTGCCTACCTCTCTAGCTCTCTCTCTCTCTATATATATTTCTCTCTCTCTCTAAAGGGGGCGAACCCCTCTCTCTCTCCTCTCCTCTCTCTCCAAATTTCGCACCACTCCCTCTCTCATCTCCTTGCCACCTCATCTTCCACATCAGCCTCCCACCCTTTCATCTTCCCAAGACCCTTCATTTCCCTCCACTTCCCAACCAACCTTTCCCCTTCCCCATACACCCTTTCACCTTCCAAAGGAAGAATCCCTTCTCCTAGGCACCCCTTCCCCTCCCCAAGGCAACCCCTTCCCATTCCCTAGACCACCATTAACTATCCTATTAACCCTCCACTCAAATCAAGAGAAGCCCTCCCCATTCCCCCAAGCCTTGTGCGCCCCCATCTCCCCACCACCTCCTCCAAGGCCATTTTCGCACCCACCATCTCTCCCTGATAGCTCCGCCCTTGCCACCTTCCCCCACCTTCCCTTCCCACCTCCTAACCCTTCCCCACCACCAAAACATCCATATCCCCTTCCCCCGCCACCAAAGAAACCACCCCCTCAACCATTCTTCCTTCCAATCTATGTGCAGCTGAAGACCTGCAGATCGACAGTCTGTTGCAGGGCCGCCCACGACCACATCCCGGAGCTCCTGGGACGTGGCCTACATCGACGGAAAGCTCTTCCAGTCGTCTGCGCATGCGAGGTGGTTTCGTCTCAATCTGAGGTCGGAGCTGCCCGGGAGAGCCATTCTTCGCCAACTGTGCAGAACCAGTCCGGCCTGCAACCAGAAGTGACTTGCAGAAGCTCCTGCGACCACCCCCGTGCTCCCCTTGGCGCGCCACTTGACCGGAACAAAGATCCACCTGTCCTCTGTCCAACGCAGCCAGTCGGACCTCATTCGGAGCTCGGAGCCAATTGTACCAATTTTTCTACCGCCGGGACGCTGTTCAGGTCAGCCAGGGTCACCCCCGACACCTCCCCACTCCTCGGGCTGCTACTCTCGACCCCGACCTCTCCGGTGCTGTTATTTCTTCCTGATCTAAGAGGACGCGGCCACGCTCGCAACCATCCTGGTCCTGCTCCATTTGGACCACGGGAACGATCGTGACGCCATCGCCAACCTACTGCCACAACCAGAACCCAGTCCGGAGCAGAGCAAAGCAGCGCTGGTCCAGCAACTCTCCCGACCAGTGACCTCGACATCTAGTGCCAGAAAAATTCAAGCTTCATCCCGGGTCAGTTCCTGATATTTTGGCACTGGTCTCATCAACTTTTGACTCCGGGAGCGATCGCCACAGCGCCGACAACCATTACCTATCAGCAGGGAATCTGGCGGGCAGAACCCCGAAGAGGCGCGTCGGCTCCGGTTCATACCCCTTTCTTTCTCGCCTGGCCGGCTTACTGCCCCTTCCTGCGTGGAGGTAGTGTTTGCGTGTAAACCTTACTTCCCCACCCCTAGTACCCTCCTGTGTGAGGAGTAGTGGATGTAATTAATTTCAACAGGTTGAAGCTTCATCGACGCAGCGTGTGGGTGGCCCACGCTTCCCCGCTCGCCCTCGTCTCCGGCCGGGATCGGCGTCTTCACGCCGATCAGGTGAGCTCCTGGTTGCACTCCTCTTGGTTAGCACTTCTTGCTTAACTAGTATTGCTTCTTAGTTCCGTCGGTGGCGAGGGAGTGCCCGTCCTAAAATCAATCACATCGAGTGTCCACCGCGGGGTGAGTTGTGAGAGAGACCCTACATCCCACGCCCTTGGCGTGCTGACCGCCCACGAAATTGGGCATCCCAGGCCCTTAGGGGTTCAGCCCAAGCTAGTCAAATCCCCAAAAAGGCAAGGTCCATTCTCGGACCCTCACCACTATCGCCGGTCCACCTACGGACCCGGGTGTGCGCGACACGTGTGAATCCGCTTGAGTGGGTCCGCCGTTCGGTTCGATTGCTTGCAAATTTAAGTCCGAGGGGTCGTGTCACATCACTCGGAGTCTTTCCCCTTGTGCCTGTTTGAGGGCCAGGAGCCCCACTACCGACCGTGGGGGGGCACTTCCGGCGAAACTCTCTTTGAAGACTCGCCCAAATTGCTTGAAGTCTCGGATGGACCCGGGGGCGAGGGCCCGGAACCATGCTTGAGCACCTTGGACCAGGGTGGTCACGAAGGCTCGGCACTTGATAGCCTCAGACACTCCGTGCAGAGTCATCAGAGCATCGAAGCTGTCGTAATGATCGGCCGGGTCGCTCTGGCCGTCGTAGGGCTTGAAGGTCGGAATGGAGGTTCTGGGAGATACCTCTGCCTTCAAGATGTACTCGGAGAACGGAGATTTCTCCTCATCCTCCGAGAAAAAGGTCTTCTGCAGGGCGCGGAGGGCGCGCTCCTGTTCTGCGAAGCGTCTCTCGAAATCCCACAGCCAGAGGGATAGTTCCGATTGCTATCATGTCGTGGGGCTGGGGGGAGCGTCTTTGCGATCTCCGGGGACGTCAGCTTTCGGGTTCGGACGCCGCACCCCCAATTTTCCCCTTCTTGGCATGGAGGAAGCCTCTTGCTCCGGAGGTGGAGCCTGCGAGGGTCCTCCAATCCTGTTGAAGATGAGCTGCTGGCCGCGGAGGGTGAAGCGACCTCCGGCGGTGTGCTGGGACGTGTTTCCGCGGGGAGGGCTCCCTGATGGAGCGCAGGACCTTCCATCCCTAGCCGCCTGGGCCCTCATGAGTTCCACAAGGGCATCCAGTTTCCCGTTGAGGGCTTGGAAGGCTTCGGCGCCACCGTCGGGGGGTAGCCCTACCGCCGCAGGAGGGGGTGGGGGTCCGTCGGCGGGGACGCTGGCATTGGAGGGAGGGTTCTGTGAGGCCCTAGAAGGGCCATCCCCCGCCACTACCACGGCCTTACCCCTATCGCCGGCGGACCTCCTCCCTGAGCTCCTTCCCACCATACTGGCTTTTCGTGCGTTTCCCATAGACGGCGCCAGATGAAGAGGCGTGATCTCGCGCTGGCCCTGAGCGGGCTGAGGATCACCAGATCGTGAACTGCAAGATAGGGAAATGGATCAGAGGGCCCAGGGGGAATCCCTGGGGAAAACCCTCCGATGCTTAAGTCAGTGGAGCTATGGTGGGAGCAATAGTAGGGAGGAGAGAGCTTGTGCGCAAGATCCCTCTCCACAGAAGGGTGAAGCGGTTCTTGCTCAGGAGTTTTGGGCGTATGATTGCCTTTGTTGACTTATCTTTAACCGGAGGGTATCCCTGGTTTAAATAGTACACCGTCTCTTGGAGTCATGCCAGCCAAGGATTTCAGGTGGGGGTTACGTCCTCATCGTGGGCTTTTATGGCCTTATCGTGGGAGCGTTATCATCATGGGGAAGAAGAAGTCCCTTGCCTTCCTGAATTCCTGCCTGCTGCGGACTCTTAACGGCTGCAAAGATAAGCATTCGTCGGCCGTTCTGAGCTCAGAGGGGCTAGCCCTATCCGGGCGATAGGCTTAGCTCGGTAAAAGGTGGGTCGGATAGGCTAGCCTACGCCTCCTTATCCCGGGCGGAGAGATGGCTCGGGCACGGGCCTTTCTTGTGACCTGACCGATGCTCGGGCCCTTCGAGCCTTGAGGCCGCCTAGGAGGGTTGTTCCCTCGAGCGCTATCTATTGGGCTTTCTTCCCTATGTGGGCCCTGTGGGCTGTCACTTGGGTGAGCTTGGCCTCATTGGGCCCTGCCGGGCCTAGTTGGGCTACTCTTTGAATGGGCTGCAGAAATCCCCTTCTCCAGACCCTATTGGGCGAGGCAAAGTCCAAACGTTTACCGGTATACGATGATCAGGTGCTGGCATTCCGCACCTATAGTCGTCTATAACTTATTTCCATGAGGGGTGGTCATATCTTCGTGATTTTCCCCTTAGCGCGTTGGCCAATCCTATATAGTACTAGGTGTGCAAAAGCTCACGTGATAGTGATGATCGGGAGCAATTGCCCTCATAGTATGCCCTTCCACAACTTATTGTTCATAGACCTTGAATTACCTTATTGGAGGGGCTATCATATTATTGTGATTTCCCCTTAGTGTCTTGGCAACTCTATATAGTGAGTGACTTACTTCTATATTATTTATCATGAATGTTCTTGAATTATCTTATTGAAAGTACATATTATCTTGTCATGAAAGTTCTTGATATATTATTTCATCAATCTACTTGTTCTTATATCTCTTGAAAGTGTCCAACGACTTGTCTACTCTTATGGTTCTTGAAGTTATCTCGTGCCATTATAGTTCTCGATTTCCATATCTTGCATGACCTGCATGAGCATGTTAAACTGTAATTGACTTAAAGCTAGCTTGGAGCATGAGATATTCAGTCCTACTGAGCGTTCACTCACCCTGTGTATTCCAATATTTTTCAGGTAATGACCTTAGTGACGACGAGATCAAACAAGATGGGCAAGGGCAAGAGTGAAGAGAACTCTGACATCTAGGGGAACCGTCTAGCCTGGTTATTTTGTGTCTTATGTTCAGTCTAGCTAAGTGTTTTCCTTGTAATTTTCCTTTATTTAGTCTTGTTATATTTGGGTCCAAATTTGTAATGAACTTATATTTGAAATAAAATTTTTACTTCGTTCAATTGTGTTTTGTGGAATGGCTATGCTTTGATCGACTCGACTATTTAACTGCCACATTCCGAGCAAACGACACGTTCCGCTGCTATCGGTTCGGGGCGTGACAACACTTTTCAATGCGAGTTTCCTCCTTTATTTCAGGGGGGATTCCCGATTTACTCGATGTCAAATCACACTTATTGAAATTTTTGACGGGGCTAACAGCTTTTTCCTCACAAGACACGTGTTTTCTATGTAAGAGATCAAGAGCCCTAAAATGTGTTGAGTGGAATAAGTGAAATCCTTATTAGTTAGAATCATTTAACTCAAAAGTGCAAGTGGTGTGAGAGATTGCATAGAATGTAAGAGGTGAATTAACCTATTCATTGTGATGTCTCCCCCTAAGTGTATACACTGTTATAACAAAAAGCTCCCCCTTAATATGTGCCATGTAGCAACATTTCTATGTCAAAGTAATTTTATTTAGCCAGGGAATAATGGTCATAGGAGATATCAAAACTGAAAGGTGTGTAATCTATATACACTCAAGCAAGTATCAAAATGATATTTTCAAGCAAGTTGATTACCGGTACGTGGCGGAGAACGTAGGTCCAAAGACCATACTCACGCATAATGAAACCTTCTAGGTGGACGTAATCCACCTTTCCACTGACGTCATTTTATATACCGGTGAATCATGGCATTCATGCATAAAAGTATGAAGTATATGCATTTATGTACATGCGGATGCGAAAAGATAAAATCATGTATGAGAACCAATTTGTTATTTTCTGAGATATGCACAAAAGGCAAAGTTTTTACTGTAAAAGCCATGGAAAACTCTTTATGTGCAAAAGATAAAACAGTACGAACAGTTTCTTTATGAAAAGGTGTAAAGTGTGTATTAACAAAGCAACTCAAAGGATTCAACTATCTAATCTACATACTCCTAGTTCTCTCCTAAGAAAATAAAACTGATCAGAGTTTAAAGGTTTTGTAAAAATATCTGCAAGTTGGTTCTTTGTGTCAACAAAAACTAGCTCAAAATCACCTTTATTAATATGATCTATAATGAAATGATGTCTAACCTCAATGTGTTTTGTACGAGAATGTTGGACAGGGTTTTTGGACAGATTTATTGCAGACGTGTTGTCACACATGATGGGAATGTTTTTCAAACAAAAACTAAAATCAATCAATTGATGTTGGATCTATAGCACTTGAGCCGCATAACTACCGGCAGCCACATATTCGGCTTCGGCAGTTGATAAAGCCGCACAATGTTATTTCTTTGAGGCCCATGAAACCATGCAGCTCCCTAGAAACTGACAATGACCGCATGTGCTTTTACGATCCATTTTACATCGAGTATAATCAGAATTAGTGAAAGCATGTAAATCAAATGAATTATTCTTTGGATACCACAAACCAAGGTCAGGTGTACCGTTCAAATACCTGAAAATCCTTTTCACAGCTTATAAATGTGAATCCCTAGGACAAGACTGATATCTTGCACAGAGACAAACACTAAAATGGATGTCAGGCCTACTAGCAGTCAGGTATAGCAGTGAACCAATCATACCCCTAAAAAGTTTTTGATCAACTTTGTTACCTTTTTCTTCTTCCATTTTCTGTGAGGTGGACATGGGTGTAGCAAAGGGTTTGGTAGACTCAAGTTGGAATTTCTTCACGATTTCTTGTGTGTACTTCTTCTGGTTGATGAAAATCCCATCGTCCAGTTGTTTTATTTGTAATCCCAAGAAGAAGTTTAGCTCGCCCATCAAGCTCATCTCAAACTCTCCGTGCATTAGTTTGGCAAATTCATCACTCATCTTCAAATCTGAGGCTCCAAATATTATGTCGTCTACATAAACTTGAACAATTAAAGCGTGTTCATCGCAAGTCTTTGTAAACAACATCTAATCTATGTTACCTCGTTTGAAGCCATTATTAATAAGAAATGAACTTAAACGATCATACCATGCCTGGGGAGCCTGTTTTAATCCATATAGTGCCTTATCCAATCTGTAGACGTGGTTCGGAAATGTTTCATCCTCATAGCCCGGTGGTAGTTCCTCGTACACTTCTTCCTTGATAATCCCGTTGAGGAAGGCACTCTTCACGTCCATTTGAAATAGCTTGATGTTCTTGTGACAAGAATAAGCAAGTAAGATTCTAACAGCTTCTAATCTAGCCACAAGAGCGAAAGATTCATCAAAATCAATACCGAATTCTTAAGAGTAGCCCTTGGCTACTAACCTTGCCTTATTCCTCACAACCACCCCATCTTCACTAAGTTTATTTCAAAAAACCCACTTAGTTCCAATTATAGGATGGTTATCAGGCCGGGGCACAAGGAACCACACCCGATTCCTTTGGAATTGTTGTAGTTCTTCTTGCATGGCGAGAACCCAAGAATTGTCATTCGAAGTATCATCTAAAGACTTAGGCTCAATGCTAGAAAGTAGGGCCAAGTTATCGTGAATTTCAACTTCCCTCATTGAAGCTTGCGTTCGAATTCCTTCATCCACACCGTCGATCACATTCTCTAACAGATGGTCCTTGTGCGTGGTCCATTGGTGTGGAAGGGTCGGATGCACTTGTTCTTCTGGCTGTGCTTCCTCCTCTTGCTCATTTTCTTTATCTTGATTTACTGCCTCACCTTGTTTGCTCGACTCACCCTTTTCAATTTGATTCTCACCTGTAACAATAAAATGATCATTATCATTTGACTTTCTCATAGTATATTCATCAACAACAACATGCAAACTCTCCTCGACAACAAGTGTCCTTGTGTTATAAACACGGTAAGCTCTAGAAGATAGAGAATACCCGAGGAAAATCCCTCCATCACTCTTCGCATCAAATTTTCCCAGATTATCTTTACCATTGTTCAAAGTATAACAAATAGATCCGAATGACTTAAAATGTGATATGTTGGGTTTCTTACCTTTGTACAGCTCGTAAGGAGTTTTCTTAAGGATAGGTCTTACCATCGCCCGATTTGTGATGTAGCAGGCAGTTTTCACTACCTCTGCCCATAAGTACCGTGGAAGACCGTTCTCAGCAAGCATGGTACGCACCATCTCCACGAGCATCCTGTTTTTCATCTCGACCACACCGTTTTGTTGCGGGGTTCTAGGTGATGAGAATTGATGCTCGTACCCCTACTTCCTGCAAAATTCATCAAACTCATGATTTTCAAATTCTTTTCCATGGTCACTTTGAATTTTCTGAATTGAATATCCTTTTTCATTCTGAATTGTAGCACAAAAATCAATGAATTCATTGCATGCATCACTTTTGTTAGCTAGATACAAAACCCATGAATATCACGAGAAATCATCAACAATCACGAAACCATAAAGCTTCCCTTCAAGACTGCGAGTCCTAGTGAGACGAAACAAATCCAGATGCAACAATTGAAGGGGTTTTTCTATTGAAACAATGCTTTTGCATTTAAAAGATGTTGTGGTTTGTTTTCCCTTATTACATGCTTCACATACTTTTGAGGTTTCAAAATTCAGACTAGGAAGACCTCTAACTAAACCATGATGATTCAGCTTCCTAATGACATTAAGACTGGCATGCCCAAGACGACGATGCCACAATCAGACATCTTCAGCTTTGTTAGCAACTAAACACAATTTTTTAGAAGCAATTTCATCAAAGTCAACTTGGTAAGTATTGTTACTCCTCACTCCTATGAATTTGATTTCATGTGAGTTAGCATCGACAATGGTGCAGTGAGAAGACTCAAAAATAACCTTGTGACCCTTGTCACAAAGTTGACTTATACTAAGCAAGATGTGGCGAAGACCTCTAACAAGTGAAACATCTTCAATAAAATGGTTGAGATCCTTACCAATTCTCCCAATTCCGATTATCTTACCTCTGTCCTGTCCACCAAAAATTACCGTACCGCCATTTATCTCTGTAAGGTCTGCAAAAAGTTGTTTATTCCCCGTCATGTGCCTGGAGCATCCGCTGTCCAGGTACCATTTATTCTCTGCCGCCTTCATGCAGACCTGCACCAATAAGCAACCATGCTCATTTTGATTTGGGAACCCAAGCAAGCTTGGGTCCCGTGATGTTAGCATTTCCAAAAGATTGATTGTATCTATTGAAGACCATGTCATCATCATATTGCATTAACTGGCATATGTACATGTCATGCCCTATCTTCCCACAATAAAAACAAGTGGGTCTTTTCCTACCAAAATTTCTTCTGTTATTTACATTCCTAAAAGTGCAGGGGAAACTAGAATTAACAGTTGCTGTATCATGGTGTGTGTGTGAACATTCTCCATGATGAGATGAACTTTTAACAGCATAGTGAAAATGGTTTTTGTTGCCATGCTTAGTATTTGAACTCTTCACAATTTATTTTTCTTTTCCTTTCAACATCTTTTCACTTGCATTCTTCACTTTTTCAATTTCAATGATAAGACTTTCATTTTTGCTGTTCAATTGTTCTCTCACTTTGTCACATTCAATCAGTTTAGCATTCAATCCTTCCAACTCCTTTTTCAACAAGTCATGCCTTTCTTGGATTTCATCTTTGATTTTAAGAGCATTTTTCTTTTCTACATCTAGGCATGCAGTTTCATCTTCAAACAGAGCCAATTTGGATTCCAAAACATCATTTGCATTTTTAAAATTTTTAACTTGCATGTCAAGCAGATTACATTTCTCACATGAATTGGATGAATGCAAGATTTCATGGATCTTGTTCTTCAAGATTTTGTTCTCATTTTTCATTCTTTTATATTTTTCATCCAGTTCCTCATATGCAAGTTCCCATTGTTCATTTGTGATAAGCTCTGAGTCAGAGGTTACCTGTTCCTGATCGCTCCTGGCCATGAGACACATGTTCTTTACTAGCTCTTCAATGTCTTTTTCTTCCTCGGACATAGGCTCATCCTCGTCCTCGTCACTCCACGTGGCCTTCATCGCTTTGGGCTTCTTGCCTTTCACCATTTTTTCTTTCTTCTTTTGCAGTTTGGGGCATTCACCTCACATGTGCCCCATCTTCTTACACTCATAACACATCACTTCTGCCGCTTTTGATGGTTCGTTCTTCTGCTTCGGCTGCTTCCTTCCTTTCTTGAATTTTCTGCCAAATCGTCTTCTTTGGCGCAAGAACTATCTTACTCTTCTTGTTAACATGACAACCTTTTCATCGTCGATGGTTCCCATAGAATCCGCTTGGCTTGAAATTGTTTCCTGGTAAGCTTTCAACGCAACGGACTTTTTCTTCTTTGTGTCCTCTTCTGTTCTCTTTATGTTAATCTCATAGGCCATCAATGACCCTATGAGTGCATCCACGGTGAGGGTAGACAAGTCTTTAGAATCCTCTATCACAGTCGCCTTGGTGTGCCAGCTTGGTGATAGGGACCTCAGCACTTTCCTTACCAAATCGGTGTCCTTGAACTCTCTTCCATGTGATTTCAACCCATTTGTGATCTCCATGAGACGTGCAAACATCTCGGAGATACTTTCTTCCTCCTTCATATGAAACAACTTGTAGTCTCGGATCAACATATTCGCCTTTGTCTCCTTTACCTCCGTGGTACCTTCATAAATCAACTTGAGCTTATCCCACATTTCTTTAGCGCTACTGCATATGGAGACACGAGCATATTCATTAGGGTGAATAGCACACTGAATAATATTTAAAGCATTAAAGTTCACAGTGACTTTCTTGATACTATCATCATCCCACATATCCTCATCAGGATGTAAAACATGCGGACCATTCCTAATGACAGTCCATATTTCATGACTTTGAGCACATAGAAAGACGGTCATCCTATTCTTCCAATAGGGGTAGTTACTACCATCAAAGAATGGTGGCCTATGAATAGAATGCCCTTCGGGCATTAACCCCTTGTTAAGATTGTTGGCCATTCCTAACAGATCTCTCTAAACCGCTAGGTTTTTAGATGAAAATAGAGCCGAGGCTCTGAAACCAATTGTTGGCCCGGTTAGGAGGCAATTGAGAGGGGGGTGAATTGATTGCCCACCCTTTCGACAAATTTATACTTAATTAAGGCAAACCACAGAGATGGTAAATAAACCCTAGATCAAGCATGATTGAAATATATGAATGATTAGCAAGCAAGCCCTCACAACTTCTCAGCGCAGAAAAATAATCACTCGGATAACAATGAACAAGCGGACAGTTAATGAAACTCTCGTCACACCGACTCACACTTGTAATACGAACGGATAGGAAATATCAACAACCACACAAAGAGCAAACCACGGCACAGTGATTTTTAGGTGGTTCGAACGCACCAAGTGCCATCCTACGTCCACCCCTCTCACCTCAAGAGGATTTCACTAAAGCACACTGCACAAAGGCAGCAACCACCACACACGGGCACGACGGCCCACACACGTGGGTTCTCGCTCGACGACGAGAAACCCCACACACACTCGGAGCAAGCTCCGAAATAATCTAAAGATGAAAATAAGATAGAAATTACAAAGCCCGGTCTGAGAATAGAAATCTAAGCACAAGATATGATAACCAACATGATCTTCCCCATAAATCCTTAACCAAACATGGAGATTAGAGAAGGTAGCACTCGAATGATAGAACCGAGAGATGGAAGAAGCCGGTGATGAAGATTAGAGTGCCCGAAGTAGTGGATGAGGAGGACGACGACTGCGGCCGCCAGATCTTGGCTCGAGCTTGTGAGGGGATGACCTCGGTGCTGCCTTCCTTCTCCTCCAACAGAGTGCAAAGCCCTTTTCCTCTCCTCTTCAACCTGCAAGAAGATAACACGTTAGAATGCTCAAGGTGTTATCCCGATCGGACAAGGGCGGCGATATATACTCAAGAGAAAGCAAGACAATAATACCTAAAAGTCCTTGCCAAAGCCTCTTCATATCACATACAAAAGATGGTGGATGCCCTAAGGCTAAAATAGTAAACAACCAAGGCAATCGGATCTAAAGTAAGTAGGTTTGAAATGGATCCAGAATTCATGATCGGGACGCTCGGAAAAAGTGTCGACTCATAGAGTCGACTCTTTTTCACGAGTGTTTTGCTAGAACATATAAAAGCAGCACATAGGAAACAAGTGTCGACTCATTGAGTTGACACTTTTTCCCAAGCGTTCTGGCCTGTGAACAAAATAGCATTCGTGGTGAAAAGTGTCGACTCTTGAGGTTGACACTTTTTCACGAAGGTTTTGGATTCACAGCTTTTAGTTAAACTTACCTAAAAGTGTCGACTCATGAGGTCGACACTTTTTCCCGAGGCTTCTGACTTTGCAAAGTTAACAGAACCCTGGTAAAAGTGTCGACCCCATGGGTCGACACATTCTGCCAGCGTTATTAAAACTAACGCAAGGATGAGAGTGTTAGAATAAGTGTCGACCCCTGAGGTGACATTTTTCCTGACAGCAGAAAAAGCTTAATAAAATCCATTGAACATCCACACTTCATGAAACAAGGTTCAAGATCAATTGAATGTAAACATGTAGAAGTTATTGCAAGGTGTAAAACCAGTCTCCAACTAAACGTCATACCATTCAAATTGAAATTCAATTAACCATTTATTCTTACCATTGGCCTTCTAGATTTGAGTAAAAACTTCCCATTTAACGTGCACTTTTCATGTTGGCATTCATCCTCAACTCAACCAAAGCAAGTGACATCCTTGTGCACTTAATTCATTCAACAATGTCAGTGCAAGAAAGCACAGAGTCGGTGCAATGTATGTGTAACCCATTGATTGGGTCGGTGCAAAGATGCACAAGGTCTGTGCAATAGAGAGTAAGGTATGTGCAAAACGTTAACAAGGTCGGTGCAATGAATTACCAGAGTCTGTGCAAGCAAACTCATTCAACATTTGACATTCTCAAGGCATGCTGAATCATTCATCAAGAAAATGACATTCATTAGGGAAATTTCAATGCAAATCAAAATGCCATTCAATTAAAGCTATCACAGTGAGAATCATTTATCAGCATAAATCAAGTACGTATGTAATGCACATCTCCTTCATAGAAACATGTATCTTCGTCAAAACAGCCCGGTGCACAACATTAATAATTCCAAAAGTCCTAATCCTCAGTCGATTCCATGAAGGAGGTTCTTAATATGAGGTATGAACCTTTTAAACTCTTGTTGGTCACTAATTTTTAACCTATTTGCATTGCTAAGGGACTAGCAATGAGTAAGTTGGGAGGTGTGATAAGTGTCCAATTATTTATATTTACTCATACCACACACGCTATTTTTTGGACTTTAATGAAGTTAATTATGCAATTTTGCATGATAATTTTGGTTTCACATAAAATGAAGATGTTTTCAATAATTAATGGGACTCGAGATATGTTTAAAATAATTAAATAAAATTGCATAATTAAAATTTGAAAGTTTACTATGATTGTTTCCATTTTACAAAAAATTAAATGTGAACAAATTAGGGGGGAACAAATAATAAAAGTTATTGTTAAAATCTTGTGTTTGAAGGGCTTGTGTATTATTTTTATTTTTAACTTGTGAATAGGAATCACATGCTCTCTTTTATAGCAGCAACAATATGCATATGGGCCTCTCCCCCTACGCATGAAAAGTTTTGGCAACAGCAGTGGTCCTCTAGCATGGGCACATGCAGTGGAATAGTAGTTCTCACTGGCAGACAGTGACGCAAGGCACTGTGTGTCGGTAGGGAAGTCAGATGCGCATGCATGGAGAGCGGTGGGTGTACTGGAAGCTGCCGCCTCAGCCATCTACATAACCGAGCCTCTCCTCTCTTCTCTGGGGACCAGATCCCTCTCCCCCTCTCTCCGATCTCTTCTTCTTTCCGCTCCTCTTCCTCTTAATTCTCCTCCCTCTCCGCCAGACCTCTCTTACCCCCCTTAATCTTTATCTCTCCTGACTGCACCCTTCTCCATGCACATACCACCAGTCACCTCTCTGCCAGACCTTCATCGCCATCGACCTTTTTCTCTCCAGCCCACGTACCGCTGGCAACACCATCACACCCTGCAGCTCCTCCACCATCCGCAAAGCCCAATCTCCCCTCTGGTTTCACACCAGACCCTGCACCGCCGCCTCCTCACCGTGAACATCGCGGCAACTCTGCACCTCCGTCAAGCACCCTCCTTCCTCTCTCAACTATAGATCACACAGCGCCGACGTTGTCTCTCTCTCTACCTCTCTCTCTCACTGATTTTCTGCACCGTTGAGCTCCTCTCCCTCTACCTTATTAACTCTCCCTCCCTCTCCCACTCTTTCTCCTCGCTGCACTCTCTTTCTCTCTCTAACATCTCTCTCTCACGATCACCCGCCACCGGCATCTCCACCATGCACGCCTTGCATGCCCCACAACCCGCGAGCCCCTCTCCCTCTCTATCTAACTCTCTCTCACTCCCTACCTTCTACACGCCCACACACACGATCCATGCCTCCCCCTCTCCCTGCTAAACCTCGGCCGCGAGTCCCATCTCACCTTCCTTCTCCTCTCCGCGCCTGCCAACCTCCACTGTGCCCGTGCTGGACAACTCTTTTATCCTGCTCTCTTACACACACATGATCTAACACACGCAGGACCCCTGTCTTTCCGCGTCTCTCTCTCTAACCCATACGCACACCACCATCCCACAGTAGCCGCCGTAGTCCCCCTCTTTCGCCGCGTCCCTCTCTCTCTCACCTTCCCACAGCGTTCGGCGGACACCTCTCATGCACCGCTGCATCTCTACTCCCTCACCCTTCCCCTCACCCTGAACCTTCCCCTCTCTCGATCGCTCTCCCTTTCTCCTACACACGCACAGCCCACCGCCGTGTCCCACTCTCTCTCTCTCTCTCTCTCTCTCTCTCTCTCTCTCTCTCTCTCTCTCTTTCTCTCTCTTTTCTCGCCCACTCTATTTCTCTCTATTTCTCTCACTCCTCCGCCTTCTCTCTCTCTCACCGTCTCTCTCACACCCACACACATTAATTTTTCTCTCTTATTTATTTTTCTTATTTTCTTTCTTATATTTAATCTCACCTTTCTCTATTTCTCTCTCTATATCTCTCTACTTTCTGTCTCTAACCCCTCCAAAGTCGACGCAAGACGAGCATCCTCGGCTCCGAGTTGAGTGGAGATTAAAGGCTCAAGGAGACGGTCACCCTGACACCACGGCCGTAATATCATTACCCATCGTCCTCTTTGGTGTTATTTTAGATTTATTTTTATTGGGATTGAAATTTTATTTTCGCACTTAATGTTGTAAAACTTGTATTTTAATTCCGTAAAATCATGTATTACTATTTTCTCTCTCTAGAACTCTCTATGCTATTTCTTCTTCCTCCTCTCCCTCTCTTATTTCTCTCTCTATGACCCTCCAAATTTTAGTAGATAGATTTATTTAATGTTATTTATATTTTAAGTTGTATGTAACCACCAAAGTATTCGCGTTCCGCATAGAACACAAGATTTTCAATTCATAAAATTTAAACCTCTCCTTGGAATTGACTCGGACTCTCCTTAATACTATGTTGTTTATTTAAATTGCAAGTTCGGTAAATAAATTTCAGATTGACGGCCATTGTGTTTAACGACGCACATTTCGGTATGATCACCCACTAAATCTAGGGGGATTCATACCCTCGAAACTCCTATGCATATCTCCTGCACCCTGACGAACTCCACCCTGGACTACCTGCTGCAAGGCCTGAGTCAACCTTTGGACCGTACGCTGCATCTCCCGCCATTTAGCACGCTCCGCAGCCATCATAGCCTATAACACAAATTTATATAAAGATTAATAGCTTATCATCTTTTAACTTTATTAAGATTATCACAAATTTTACCAATTAGCCCCAGGGTTCTACCCAATCTCACCAGGTGCCTATAAGGTGACTGACAACCAATATTTATCATATTGACTTAGACTCAAGACCAAAGGTTTAAGAAAACCAAGGCTCTGATACCACAAACTATCATGCCCCAAACTGATAGCAGCGGAAGACATGCTCGGAACGTGGCAGTGATTCATTCATGATACAGAGAAAATAGAAGACATAAAGACAAGACAAATGGCACCAAAATAAATATAAGTTTTATTAATATCAATAAGTCAAATTACAACTTCGGACTCCACTACATTAAAGAAAGAGGTAAAAGACTCAAATTATAGGACTTGACTCGATAAAACAAAAGACACTACTCTCCACGACTCAGGCAACTATTTCACTCTTGCTTATCCCCATCAGTTGGAGTGACTTCATTATTACCTGAAAAGTGTTGAGTGGAAACGGGGTGAGCAAGAAGCTCAGTAGGAATTACACTCTATCATCAGGCAGAATATAAATGATTAGCCATTTAATAATGTATGGAAATTACAACAATACTTGATGAAAAACATACTCATTATCAAAAGAGTAGTAAGGTCACATGGAGGCACAATAATAAGATATCAAGAAACAGGTACAAGAACATGATGGAAAGAGAGTAACTTGGAACAAGTACAAGAGATAACAAGCACTAATAATCATATCACAAATGTCCCTTTCGGACCTCATATTCAAACATATTGAGTCACGCATATAATGAAGATGCCCATGATGTAAATATGTCCAGCTCGAATCTTGTGTATGGTTGGTGCAATGTCACACCTGATCATTCATAATACCGGTACATGTCTGGGCTTTACCTCGCCCCTAGAACCTGATCCGGGCCCTAATAATTTATGCCTAGTATTAAGTATCATATTGGACCCAAAGTCCCATATCATGTATTCCCAGACAATTTACTAATGGCATCGAAATTCCAAAAATAGCTCATGAAAGTAAGATAGCATAGTAGGAAGTAGATTCCGTGAAGACTTCCAATTATCATGCTCATTAATTCGAAAGGAAAGTCATTTAGGAAAAATGACTTTAAGAAGGATAATGGATGGCTTTTCAAGGGATATAATGTCAAAATAGACCCAACAAGCTCATAATCTCGAGATACAATAGCCTATAGAGGCTAGAACAAAATAACCACGTAAAATGGAAAATTTTGAGATGCTGCACGAAGAAACAGTCAGTCCAAGACCGCTACTCTAAGGTGGCGGTCACGAGAAGACCACAATCAAGTGGGTTCGATCAAACCGGCTAAATCGAGTCGCGTCCTAATCATGAACGCGTCTGAGGAACCAGACGCGTTTAAATGAAGGTGCCGGGGACACTGGACGAGTCAAGAAGTGGCCACATGGCTCCGAGAAGAAGACGGTCTAGGCAAGACCGCGGCCAACAAGAGGTAGTCTTGGAAGGACCGTTTTCATAAATCTGACAGAATTTCGGCAGAACTTCGATAGGGCCTCGTTCCGCCAAATTAGACTTCCAGTGGGTTCAGGACTTAGTGGCACAACCTGCTCGGCCTCCTAGTGGGCATCCCAAGCTCGCGGAGTCTTACGGAGGCCTCGGAACATGAACACCTAGTCCGACGGAACGAATATCCGACGGAGAGGTATTCGATGTCCAAGAATTAATTGCTGAAAACCAGCGAAAAATGAGTGTAGCGGTAAGTTGAAACCACCGGAGTGGCACGACCATTAAAGAACCCAAAGAAAGTAACAAGTGATGACCAACAAACAGATAGTACAACTTTTTACAAGTTAAGCCATGATTTTTGACAATCAATTCTACACTTTTTCCATCAATAGAAGGATAAGCAATGATACAATTTTGAACTTGTTATTCCGTTAACCTAAATGGTCACGTTCTGTAATATTTTTGACTTTAACAACATGCTATATAATAGCCCAACCAAACATAATACGGGGAAAAATGAGCCAACTTCATGATGGAAAACGAGAGAAGAAAACAGTCATATACAAGCCGCAACTAGCATAAGACGATCTCAGGAGGACGGCTACTGTAAAAACATTTTTTTTTAAATTAAAGCATGAACGCATCTAAGAGTCTGCACGCGTCTAATATAAAGCGTCAGGGTAGTAGGGCGCGTTAATAATATCTCATAAATATTATACTAATTAATATATATGAACGAGTCTTAGAGATGGGACGCGTTAATTAAAATATTATTTTTTAAATAAAATCTGGGGTGAGGAGACGGTCTATTGCGTGATCGTTTATTCATAAAGCGGTCACTGGTACGACCATTCTTAAAACTGAGAACCACCCTCGTCGAACTCCGATAAACCTTGACTAAAACGACGATTGCGATCAATATAGTGAACATAATTTAGGCAAATTGGTATCGTTGGAAAGAGCATTCAAAGATGAATAAGACAACATACTTTAATTGGGGTTTAGCCTAAATAAAACCAACCTAAAATGGACTTAAAGTGAAGACAACCTTTCAGGTTTACCTTTGAGTAAAACAAGAAATTCAATCAACATGGTATACAAAAATTGGGCAAACTGGTATCAAATGAAAGAAAATAGAAAGATGAACAAGATGACATATTTTATTATCGGTTCAGCCTGAGAGAATCCTACCTTAGATCAACGAGAAAGGAAACACAAAACCAAGCCGGAACCCTAACTCGAACCGCCCTAATCGCCAAAATCCTCCCACGATCGAGCACATCACCAGCCATCGAAGCAAATAGGGTTTCTAGGGAGCAAGGGCCACCTATTTATAGAGTCTATTGAGGATTCTAGAGTTCGAATCGATCTAAAGAGTCCAAAGAGGGAATAACAGCGAGAAACTCGAGGTCGATCAAATCCGCCACCGTCGCGCCGAATTGGAGGGTCTAGGGTTAGGATTTAGCGAGGGAAAACGATCACCTAGCATGGGCCAAGAGATTGGGTTTGATTACAGCCCATAAGAGCACGAATTAAGGCCTACACGGATCAGATTTGGGCGGGGTTGTTCTAAGTTCGATTTAGCTTAATTCTCTAATTTTGGGCTTAAACCAAATTTGTTTTGGGCTTCTTTCTTTAGACAAAGTTGCTAAAAATATCATTTTCTACAAGATACATATTTTTCCATATTTTTATTAAAGTTTCAAAATTTGGGTCAAGAAGATAATATTATCTTATTCATTTAATATTTGGTTTAAATAAATATTATTATTTATTCATGTAAAAATTTAGATACTATTACTTTATTTATTCAAAAATTCAGGTTGCTACAGAGTGGGTTTCCCTTTTGTTGGGGTTTTAAGCATGTTTGAGGACAAGAGACGATTTCGCCATTTCGGGCGATGATTCTTAGCGGATTGGTAGATTAGATGTTGGGGAATGTTTCCCCCTTGTTTTCTCCGTCTTTCCATGTGGTTTTGGGCCGTGGGGAGGCCGAGATTGGGTTTTGTTCTTATTTTAGGGAAATTTGGGCTTAATTCGGGGTAAGTGTCGGATTTGAGGTTTTGATCGCCGTTTCACGACCCATTGGGTCCATTGAATGTGTTTGAGGTCAAGGATTGGTTCCCCTAGCTTCCTGCTCACTTCGGAGGAGAGCCGGGCATGGAATAGGGCCCCGAGGGATGCCCCCGTCCATTGGTCAACAGAATCAGTCGACCGATTCTGGCGGAGCCAAGGTCGGCTTTGCCACTGTGTTCGGTTGACCGAACCCCCTAGGTCGGTCGGTCGACCGACCCAGTGTGAGGTCGATGCCATGTGAGGGTGCGTCGAGCTGCTGCTGAGGCTTTTCCCCTGGGAGGTTTGGTTGACCGACCAGCCTTGGCTGGTAAACCAAACTCCCCTAAGCCTGTGTTTTTAAGGCTGTTTCGGCCCCCGAAGTTTCGTTTCTCACCCCGGATTCAAATCTAGATGTTTCACTCACCTAAACCCATGGGAATTGGGCCATTTCGGCCTTGTGAGGGTGACGGTCACCTGAGGATAAACTCTTGTGGTTCGAGGGTTCATGGGTTTCCCCGTGATGGGTTTGGACTATTCAATTGTGGCATAGTCTCCACGTGGCTTACAGGCCGGTGACGAGTCTTTATCCGCGTGAGTTCAGTGACCATGGAGGGTCATCTCCACATGAGTTCTATGATCACGGTGGGTGGTTTCCATGTGAGTTAGTGGGCCGGTGTCCACTAGTTTTGCTATCAGATTAGGGTGGTTTCCTTAGCACCCCTTAATGTCATGATGTGGTTCATGGTGGGTCGTGTGTGCGTGTACGCCTTTCTCGAGGTTCTTTGTACGAAGGCGAGACCGCCTGAGCGTATGTGCCTTGGTTGGGATATGAGTATGCTGCTGATGGACGTAGTGGCGCGTACCCCGTGTCAGGTAGCTGGACACGACTGTGTTGATGGGCACAGAGGTGAGGGTCTCAGCCAGTCCGAGGGTGTGGTGTGTATGAGTGTATCTTCTACTCCTCCCGGGACCGGGTGTGAGTAGTGTGCGCGCATATGAGGCCTTGGCACATTATAAGATGTCAGTGCATGCATCTGGCCATGTTGTGTTTGCTGAGTAGTGGACCCGATATAGGTTAAGGTTGAGTTACCGACAGCGTTGTCGTGACCCTTCCAGCAGATGGTTATAGCACCCTGAATAAAAATGATAGAGGAATTTAAACTCTTTCCTAAACAAATAATCCTAATTGAAGGCAAAATAAAAAGAAATAAACCTTCCTAGGGACCCTATATAAATATACAATAATTAAAGTTCATCGTATGAACACCTCCTATAGGGGTTTTCACCTTCCCAACACAAAGGGAAAGTACAAATAGCGACTAATTCCTCCAAATAGCGACCGAGCCTTGGTCGCTGATTCCGAATAGCGATTGAACGTTGGTCGCTAATTCCTACAAATAGTGACCAAGCCTTTGTCGCTAATTCCAAATAGCGACCGAACATTGGTCACTAATTCCTAAAAAAAAGATAATAAAAAGGGGCATAAGATATAGCGCCCACATGCATGGGTGCTATTCACCTAAATAGACACCCTTCACAAGGGAGCCATTTTCCAACCCCTTAACTATTTAAAAAAAAATAGAAGCCAGAGGATATAGCGCCCCAAGCCTGGGCGCTATTTCCTAAAATAGAATCACAGACCAGGGCGCCATTTCAATTAGGGATAGGTTGTCCTCCTGTCCTTCTATGAGGGATTTAAGGACAATAATAGATTCCTTCCGCTGGCAAGAGACCCTGGAGGGAACAAATACATCAAGGCTTTCAGATCTGATTTCCAATAGACCCTTGACATTATTCCTTAGAAACAACTCCCTCCATCCGACGTAGAAGACCTTACTGTCAATCTGCCATTCCTGCCACTGAAGAGAAGGTTGTTTGTGCCTTTTTCTCTTCTCCACCTGTAGAAGAGAGATCTTAATCTTTTCTCTACACGTGCAGGCTTCGTACCACGTCTTGCGGCTGGGAGCTTGGCTGCAGAGAACGTGAAGGGCTAGGATTCCACGGTTATACCAGTTAACCACATCAACATGTAGGTGCTCCCAATATCTGGCCTAACTAGTAGCAAAATAGGGTAACATAGCATACATGCGTAGAGTTAGAATAACTTATCTTCCATGTTATATAGCCTATTACATGGCTTTACTGAGATCAAAATACATTGGCCTTACGGTCAAATATATAGCATGTTACGCAGATTTTAAATAGATCAACTATAGCCTGCTACACCGGTTCCATACATAGTCTGTTACACTGGTTTTATCAGATTCTAGTACATCCTATCACACTAGTTTTTACAGCCTTAAAATAGTATGCTTCGCCCTCATATATAACATGTTTTAAAAATATATATATATATCACAAAATCCCCAAAACTACACCCTCAGGTAAAGGGCGCCCATCACCTTGGCGCCATTTCCTGAAGGGCGCCCCAGGTATGGGCACCCTTTTAAATGAAGACCATCCAGAATGTCGTCAATTCATTTCCAGGAATAAATAAACACCATGTTTAGAAAATTAATATGTATGAAACTAAATCATAAAATTCATGCATGAGTATATTTCTGTGATCCTGATATTTTTCCCTACCTATTCGAAATTCATGCATGAGTGTCTTCATTATTTATTATTTTCGAGAACTTTTGAAATCATGAAAAGTACCCAAATAGTGACCGAGCCTTGGTCGCTGATTCCAAATAGCGGCAAAACGTTGGTCGCTAATTCCTCCAAAAAGAAAAAAAAATGCTGAAACTTGAATGGGCGCCCCTTTAAGCAGGCGCCCATTACCTGAGAAATGGCAGCCCCTATGGCGCCATTTTGTTGAATGAAGACACCCGGAGCGTCTCTATTTAAACAGAGACACCGTCAGGGGCGCCAATTCGTAAATATATATATATGAAATGATTGAAATAGTGACTCTCTATAGAGTCTTCATTTAAATGAAGTTACTGCAGGGGGGCGCCATTTCTTCTTAGCCCTGCGGAGAGGCGCTATTTCTTTTGAGCCCTGAAAGAATTGAAGACTCTCTGCAGAGTCTTCATTTAAATGGAGACACTGCAGAGGGGCACCATTTACAGCCATGTACAATTGAACTGCAGAATTGAAGACTCTCTGTAAAGTCTTCATTTAAATGAAGACTCTACAGGGGGCACCAATTTGCTATATAATGGCAGTCCCAGGGGTGCCATTTTCTTCAAGCCCTGATTCTCGGGTTTTATACGTCAGACAGTCAATCAAAATGGTGGCATCCCTTAGGGCAACATTTCCAGATATAATGGCAGCCAGGTAGGCACCATTTCAACCCTGATTACACGCCAATTCAACAATATGTGGCTCCCTCCGAGGTGCCGACCTCACCCAGATTCCCGATATATCGTACGTTGGTTGCAATTTACTCATGGTTAGTCCTTACATGATAAATGACCTTGAACTCCATTCCAATAAAAATCTACCTTATATGTGTCCTACAATGGTCAAACCCTTGGAAATCATATATTGGCTATAAAATGAGAGTGGATGTCTAAAAATATACATGACTCAATGATGTGCATATGGGGCCCGGTCTGGTCCCAGGAGGAGCACCCGAAGGTACTTGTGCTCATGGGAGTTTATTGACCATGGTGTTTAAGCATTGCACCGAAGTACTTGCTTGCTTGACTGTAGACATTCCCACTCACACTCTCGCGTGACACGACTTGCTTGACTTGGCTTGACTTGTGGCCCGCAGAAGGACAAAATTCTTGCTTGAATGAAATAGCCAATTCCATTACACGTACTTGATATTACATATGCTTGATATTACTTGCTCTTGCTCGAACATAAATTCTTATTGTCCTTGGAGATTGTCATCACTTCCAATAGACCCTTGACATTATTCCTTAGAAACAACTCCCTCCATCCGACGTAGAAGACCTTACTGTCAATCTGCCATTCCTGCCACTGAAGAGAAGGTTGTCTGTGCCTTTTTCTCTTCTCCACCTATAGAAGAGAGATCTTAATCTTTTCTCTTCACGTGCAGGCATCGTACCACGTCTTGCGGCTGGGAGCTTGGCTGCAGAGAACGTGAAGGGCTAGGATTCCACGGTTATACCAGTTAACCACATCAACATGTAGGTGTTCTCAATATCAGATTAACTAGTGGCAAAATAGGGTAACATAGCATACATGCGTAGAGTTAGAATAACTTATCTTCCATGTTATATAGCCTATTACACGGCTTTACTGAGATCAAAATACATTGGCCTTACGGCCAAATATATAGCATGTTACGCAGATTTTAAATAGATCAACTATAGCCTACTACACCGGTTCCATACATAGTCTGTTACACTAGTTTTACCGAATTCTAATATATCCTATCACACTAGTTTTTACAGCCTTAAAATAGCATGCTTAGCCCTCATATATAACATGTTTTACAAAAAATATATATATTACAAAATCCCAAAAACTTCACCCTCAGGTGAAAGGCGCCCAACACCTGGGTGCCATTTCCTGAAGGGCGCCCCAGGTATGGGCACACTTTTAAATGAAGACCCTCCAAAATGTCGTCAATTCATTTCTAGGAATAAATAAACACCATGTTTAGAAAATTCATATCTATGAAACTAAATCATAAAGTTCCTGCACGAGTATATTTCTATGATCATGATATTTTCCCTACCTATCCATGTCATTATTTATTGTTTCCGAGAACTTTTGAAATCATGAATAGTACCTAAATAGCGACCGAGCCTTGATCGCTGATTCCAAATAGCGACCAAACGTTGGTCGCTAATTCCTCCAAATTACGACCGATCCTTGGTCACTGATTCCAAATAGTGACCGAACGTTGGTCGCTAATTCCTCCAAAAACAAAAAAAATTTGAAACTTGAATGGGCGCCCCTTTAAGCAGGCGCCCATTACCTGAGAAATGGCAGCCCCTAGGGTGCCATTTTCTTGAATGTAGACACCAAGAGCATCTCTATTTAAATAGAGACACCGTGAGGGGCGGTAATTCTTATATATATATATATATATATATATATATATATATATATATATATATGAAATGAATGAAATAGTGACTCCCTGCAGAGTCTTCATTTAAATGAAGACACTGCAGGGGGGCACCATTTCTTCTGAGCCCTGCGGAGAGGCGCTATTTCTTCGGAGCCCTGAAAGAAATGAAGACTCTCTGCAGAGTCTTCATTTAAATGAAGACACTATAGAGGGGTGCCATTTACAGCCATGTACAATTGAACTACAGAATTGAAGACTTTCTGCAGAGTCTTCATTTAAATGAAGACTCTACAGGGGGGCGCCAATTTGCTATATAATGGTAGCCCCAGGGGCGCCATTTTCTTCAAGCCTTGATTCTTGGGTTTTATACGTCAGACAGTCAATCAAAACGGTGGCAGCCCTTAGGGCACCATTTCCTGATATAATGGCATCCAGGTAGGCGCCATTTCAACCCTGATTACGCGCCAATTCAACAATATGTGGCTCCCTCCGAGGTGCCGATCTCACCCAGATTCCCGATATATCATCCGTTGGTTGTGATTTACTCATGGTTAGTCCTTACATGATAAATGACCTTGAACTCCATTCCAATAAAGATCTACCTTATATGTGTCCTACAATGGTCAAACCCTGGAAAATCCTATATTGGAAATAAAATGAGAGTGGATGTCCAAAAATATACATTACTCAATGATGTGCATATGGGGCCCGGTCTGGTCCTGGGAGGAGCACCTGAAGGTACTTGTGCCCATGGGAGTTTATTAACCACATTGTTTAAGCATTGCACCGAAGTACTTGCTTGCTTGACTGTAGACATTCCCACTCACACTCTCGCGTGACACGACTTGCTTCACTTGTGGCCCGTAGAAGGGTAAAATACTTGCTTGAATGAAATAGCCAATTCCATTACACGTACTTGATATTACATGTGCTTGATATTACTTGCTCTTGCTCGAACATAAATTCTTACTGCTCATGGAAATTGTCATCACTATCTAGTGCCTTATTAATACTTGAAATCATGCGATACTCCTTCTATACAATTCTTGATATCTTGCTCATCTTTTTATCCAGTTCCTATTTTTTTTCGCTCACCTAACATGCATAGCTAGCATTGCACATAACCTGTAATTTACATAAAGACTACTTGAACTTGAGATGTAATTCCTACTGAGCGATTCGCTCATCCAATTGTAATTCTAACATTTTTTAGGAAATTTGGATAGCGACCACCACCCGGATGGGGATGAGACCGAGTGACGAGTGCTAGAGTCACCGGTCGACTACTGCCATCTAGCCATGTCTTTTCCTTTGAATCCTTTGCAATGTATTTCAAGCTATGTTAGTCTAGTTGATTAAACCTACTAAGACTTGTATCCTAGTAGTGGATTTGAATAATGTACATCGTGGACTAGAGTTATCGTCAATGGATTAATTGGATAATTGTCATCTTGGACATTTGGTATCATTTTTAAAAATTTAGAATTTTGTGCACTCTGTCTTTTCATAAAAAAAAATATAATGCTCTGATCGATTGGTTCTATATAAACTCACCATGACCCGGGTATCTTCCGCGCTCGGGGCGTGACAGTTTTCGTGGTATCAGAGCCTAGGATTTCAATTTCCTAGGAAACCCAAGTCAACACCGAAGTCCAAGGATAGGTTTACACCTTATACCCGGTGAGATGGGTAAAGCCATGGGTTTAGTTCTATAATGACATTCGACCTTATAAAACTAAGCATGATACTTAGTACGCTTAAATTCTCTTGTAGGATCATGGCCGCTGAAAGAGCACAATGGTGCGAGATGCAGCGTACCGTGCAAGGCCTTACGCAGGCGCTACAGCAAGTGGCGGAAGGTGGAGCTAACCGTGGAGCTGGTGATCTCCACAGAGGTTTACGCAACATGAACCCGCCATGGTTCACGAGCTCAGCTGACCCCAAAGATGCCGAGAACTGGTTAAAAGAAATTGAAAGGATTTTCAGTGTGATGTAATGCACGGACGAGGAGAAGGTTCTACTGGCTATATTCCAACTGGAGCGGGATGCTCGATGTTGGTGTGATTCCTTGGAAGCAACATTGCCCGATGACCATGTCACATGGTATGAATTTGTTGAGCATTTCAACAACAAGTACTTCTCCGACCACATCCAGGAATAGAAGGCCGTGGAATTTACCGCACTAAAACAACAGACTTGGAAAGTGGCCGAGTATGAGGCCCAATTTTCAAGATTGGCCAGGTATGCACCCCACTTGGTGTGTACGGAAAACATGAAGGCTAGAAGGTTCCTCAACGGGCTTCAGCCCCATTATATTACACAACTTGCACCGATGGACATCCAAGTCTATTCGGAAATGGTTCAGCATGCACAGTTGCTCAAGGACGCCACCGAATTATCAGAGAGGGTCCGAGGAAGGGACAAGAAGGAACCCATCACAAGCCCGGAAAATTTCAAAGCCTCATTCAACAAGAAACGGTCTTACAACAGAAGGGAATTCTCCAAAGAAAAGAGATTCCAGAAGAACGACAAGCCAATCTCCATCATCACACATTCCAAGGAAGTTTGTAAGTACTTTGACAAAGTTGGTCATAGGACCGAGGAATGCTGGAGGAAGCTAGGAGCCTGTCTCCGATGTGGAAGCTGAGGGCACCGAATCCCTAATTGCCTATTGATGAATGAGCAAGTTAGTGAAGATGAGAAGCATCTGACAAAGAAACAAGGGCGTTTACAAGCTCTCCACAAGACAGAGCCAACTGAAGGCGGGATCGTGGAAGGTACACTAACTATTTACTCTAAGACTGCTAAAGTTTTATTTGATACCGAAGCAACTCATTCATTTATTTCAATGAAATTTGCTGCTGAATATTCTAAAGAGCCCGAATGGTTAGATTTAGTCATATCTACACCTCTCGAGAACAAGTCCGATATCATGCATCACTACCCAAATTGTGAGGTTATGGTTGTAGGAAACAATCTACCTACCGACCTGATATGCCTTGGTATAAAGGGGTATGATGTCATACTAGGTGCTGACTGGTTATCCACGTATCAAGCAATTGTAGATTGCCGCAATGTGTAGATAACTTTCGTGGATTACCCCGAGCTGGTTTACACTAGCCCACGGAATAAATCCCCTCTTATCTCAGCTCTCCGAGATAGCAAACTTATAAGTAAAGGATGTATGGCTTTCATTGCATTTGTGACTTCCACGGGAGTCGAGGAGACTAAACTTGAAGACATCAACGTAGTTCGAGATTTTCCTGATATTTTTCCAGAAGAATTACCCAGCTTACCCCCAGAGCGGGATGTGTCATTCACAATTGACCTCGCTCCTGGTGCTGGTCTTGTTTCTAAGGCACCTTACAGAATGTCCCCCACTGAGCTCAAGGAGCTAAAAGAGTAGCTGATGGTGTTATTGAATAAGGGTTTCATCAGGCCAAGTACTTTCCCATGGGGAGCACCCATGCTATTCGTCAAAAAGAAGGACGGATCAATGAGACGATGCATTGATTATCGGTAGCTAAATCACTTCTTCATTCTGGTTACCACCAACTGAAGATCAAAGAAGAAGACATTCATGAAATTACATTCCGAAGCAGGTATGGGCATTACAAATTTACTGTTATGCCTTTCGGACTAACAAATTCCTCTGCAGCTTTCATACAGTTAATGAACAATATATTCAGGCCTCACTTAGACCAATTTATTGTAGTCTTCATTGATGATATTCTGATCTATTCAAAGACCGAAGAAGATCATGAAATACATCTAAAGAAGGCATTACAAATATTGAGGGAAAGAAAATTATATGCCAAATTTAGCAAATGCAAGTTCTGGCTAGAGGAAGTATCCTTCTTGGGCCATGTGATCTCGAAGAATAGAATTTCTATTGATCCTACAAAGGTCAAAGCTGTGAAGAATTGGGAATGACCGACAAGTGCAACGGAGATTCGAAGCTTCTTGGATCTACCTAGTTACTACCGACGTTTCATCAAGGACTTCTCTAGGTGTAACACCCTCAAATATAGCTAAGTTGTACTCTATATCATCGAGGCGCCTTTTCAAGTGTCGGCTCAGTTCTTGGAAAGAACTCCGAAATTAAGCGTGCTTAATGGGGAGTAGTACTGGGATGGGTGACCTGCCCGGGAAGAGTCCATTCTGGAGCTGATCACTATTAGAAAGGGATAAAACCGTGAGGCCGCTAGGCCAAAGCAGACAATACCTCGACGGTATAGAGTACGGGGCGTGACAGAATGGTATCAGAGCCATACCCCAGCCGGAAGTGTGGGAACTAAGTGCCATGCAGGGCAAAGTGCTACGCTATGGGAGCCACCTCTTGAACCCACAATGGGACAAAGTGCTACATAGTGAGAGCCACCTCTTGAGCCTGTAGGGGTCACCTCTAGAATCCTACGTGCCTGGGGGTTTGATTATGTGCTAAATGTGCCCAGCGACGAGGACGTCGCCTATATAAGAGGGGTAGATTGTAACACCCTCAAATATAGCTAAGTTGTACTCTATATCATCGAGGCGCCTTTTCAAGTGTTGGCTCAGTTCTTGGAAAGAACTCCGAAATTAAGCGTGCTTAATGGGTAGTACTGGGATGGGTGACCTGCCCGGGAAGTCCCCCATTCTGGAGCCGATCACTGTTAAAAAGGGATAAAACCGTGAGGTCGGTAGGCCAAAGCGGACAATACCTCGACGGTATAGAGTACGGGGCGTGACACTAGGATTGCTGTCCCTCTCACCAAATTGACACTCAAGGAAGTGCCCTATGCGTTGAATGAAGACTGTGAGAAGAGTTTCCAAGCTTTGAAGGACCTCTTGACCGCTGCTCCAGTCTTATCATTACCAATTGAAGGAGAAAAGTATGAGGTTTATACCGATGCTTCCTGGTGCAGACACCAGAGCGATCGAGAAGCATGAACCGGTGAAACGTCAGTACCGTACGCCCAGCACCACCCGAGCTACATCGACTTCTCTTTGACTTGGAGATAGTCTGGCATCTCCGTCTTGAGTCCTAGTATTTTTTAGTATTTTATTTGTGTGTAATGTTTGCTTATTTGGTTTTATTTGGATTGTAATAAGGATAGAAGAATGGGTTTATTTGTAAAGAGGGGCCACCCGGGCCTCGCGGGCCACCCCACCTCCTTCTCCATTGGGCCACCTAACTTCAGGGACCCATAGGGGCTGACCCATAGTCCACCTTGGACTTGGACCATTGGACCAAGGGAGAAAATTCAATTTTCTCCACTTAAAAAAAGGGGGCGCCCCTCTCTCTTGTCCTTATTAGGCCATATATTTTATACACTTTGACTACATGGGAAAAATGGGATTTGGACTCCATAAATTACCCCTCCGAAACCCTAGATCTGAGGGTAAGGGGGGTCATTTGTCTAGGGTTGCCAATCCATATAAAACCATTGTAATTTTTATTTTCCTTAGAATTAATGCAAAGATTATTGGAATTTTCTCCAAGGAGCAAGGGTCGCCCCCTCTCTCTCTCCTCCCCCTCTCCCCAACAGCTGTGAAGGCTGTATTCTGAGGTGTTATGCCCCTTGTATCAGTTCGTGAAGATCGCCGCTGCTGTCGCCGCCGCCGTTGCACCGCCACCACCTTCGCCGGAGTTCTGTCCAACTCAGGACAACAAGTCTCCTCTGGATTTTTAGCTCTCAACTCCGTGATCTTTTGGCTATGAAATTTTCAGGGTGAGTTCCCAAGGTCAATCCCACGTCCCAGAAAAATTTGTGGATTTTCTTCACTTCATTTTCCTATTTTCCCATTTAGTCTCCCACTGCCTTCCAGATCTGCCACTGTTTTGTCTTATGTCACAGCAACTGTGTTCTTCCATAGTTCGACCCACTTTCCCATGTCTGAATGAGTTGAAATTTTAATTGAGAATTCTGCCCACCTAATCTCCCTTCCAAGAATTGTTTTGAGAATTTTGGATTTCGTTTACATTTTCTAAAAATCACTGTCTTTTCCCAAATCTGTTCTGTCCTGTGCAGTCCAGATCCGACCCACTTGTGCTATAAAATCCATTTATATTACCAAACCTCCACCATAAATTACAAAACAAATATCCGCGTCTTCCTTATTTCCCCCTCTCCAACTTTCATAGAGGGGCCAACTCCCAGATCTGAAGTTTTAGTCGCGGTCAACGCCCATTCCCAGGCAGATCCAAATCTGTCCTGCCAGATCTGAGTCTGAGATCAGTCCTTTTTGAAATTCCACCATGGAAATTGCGGCCCCAACAAAAATCCTGTAACCACAGAGGGTCGAAGTAATTCAGGTTAGCTTTCCAACGGCGCTGGTTTTGCGACATTCCGAGATCTGGGTTGGTCGCAGCATTTTCTGTCGCCGCATCGCGCGGGTCTGAAACAGCAACTCAGATTCGTGGACAACAGGTTCAACACGTGCCGAACGAAGCCGTCTCGCCTTCCACGAGGCGAACCACGGCGTCACTCTCCTAGGAATCGTCCCTCCAGTAGTCCCTGGTGTAATGAGACCCACCCCGCCGAATTCAAGGGACCGAGCAGTACGTAGGCCCCGCCACCCACAGCACGCGCCGTCCGGACAGCACCGAACCGTGACTTTTCGACACCAACGGAGCGCCCCAAAATGCTGACCAGCAACCCAAACTCGATACTCCCGGGACCCACATGTGACTTATTACCTCCTTGCATGGAGTGGGTTTGAAATTTGTAACTTGCTGAAAATTGTTTAACCGGGGGTTCGATTTTGGCCGGGGTTGTCTTCCCCACGACCGGAGCGTGGAGGTAATGATCTCAACTTCTCGGCATTACATTTACTTATTTAGTATATGATTATTTGCCATTGCTTGAGAGCGTTAATTACAATTCTAGCTCGTGAGTTCGTGTTCACCGCTGTGAGCGAGAGAGCGAACCCATCCCGTGGCTCAATCCGAGCACGGAAGTGAGTTGAACACCCTTGACTCTACCGGTTTCTCAACCGTGCGGATCCACGCTTTCCCTTGTTTGGGATGACGAGTGAGCTCGCATTTCTGTTTACGACGTATATCCCATAGGAACTCTTAGTGTCGAGCCGAGGTAGCTCAATTTGTCGCGTGTTGTTGGTCGCGTCGTCACATAGAGTCCAAGGTTCACATCATTTGGCGTCGAGTCCCTCATTCGTCCCGCATCAGTTTGGTATCAGAGCAAGTTAGAGTCTAGGGTGTTGTCCTAGGTGTGCACTTCAACCCAATAACTTGATGTATCAAAAGGTGCCATCCGAACGATAGGTTACGCCTATCGGGCGGGCCGCACACTTGCGAGAGAGGATCTTCAGATCCCGTAACTCCGCCACGTACCAGATATTGGTTAAGTCTAGGTTCATCATCTTTGCTTTAGTTCGTGTATCTCAGTCAGTGTGTCTTTGCATGCCCACCCGTAGAGGCACCCAATACTCACCACCACCACCTATGGCGGATCCCCAAGCCCGTAGTTCCGATGAGCCTTCAGTGGCCGAGATGTTCCGATCTCTCATGGATCGACTCGATACGCATATGGATGGACTTAGTACGCGTCTAGATGGAGTAGGAACACATTTGGAAGGGCGGATGAAAGCCATAGAAGATCGGGCCGAAGCATCGGACCAGTCTATTCAGGGTCTAGTCGGGAGAGTTGCTGGCTTTGAGAGAGCCCCAGTTGAGGCGGCGCAACCCGTGCCGACCAATGGCCAAGAAGAGCCGGTTCAGTAACCCACTACTGCAAGGGCTCAAGGGGTAGATGATAGGAGGCAACAAGTGCTCGAGGTGGCTGACTATGCATCCGATAATGAACAAGGGGGTTATGGTCATGACCATCGAGCCCAACGACGGAATCATGATTACCATGATGACGATCGCGTTCTTAGGAGCATGCGTGCGGACCCTCCCCTCTTTGACGGGTCCTTGGACCTGAATGTCTATCTAGATTGGGAGGCCGACATGGATCGGTACTTCGAGTGGTTTGAGATGATGAACCACCGAAGAGTTCGCTACGCGAATATGAAGTAGCAAGGACAGGCGCAAACCTACTGGATAAATGTGCAGAGCCTGTTGATGTAGTGACATCAACCCCAGATCAGTACTTGGGATGACATGAAAATCAAGTTTAGGCAGAAGTACCTTCCTGCCACTTATCGCCAGCGTCTCATAGACAAATGGCAAACTCTCACCCAAGGGAACCGATCTGTGACTTTGTACACCGCCGAGTTTGATGAGTACAATTTGCGGTGTGGAGTTACAGAAGAGAGCACCATGACCATCTCACGCTTTCAAAGAGGACTACGGCCAAACTATCAATATGAACTTTTCCGCCGCAATGTGACCACTTTGGAATAGGCGTATCAGGTTGCTCTCGAATTAGAGCAATTCGAGTCCGAGTTCGAGCCTACACAATAGTTGGGCCCCTTCCCACTTCATAGTGTCGAGCCCCGTACCTCTTCAGGCACCTATCAGAGGGCCCCCATGGGTCGACCTCAGGAGCCCGCCCGTCAGGAGCCCTTCGCCCCTAAGCCTCATCCTCCACCTCCGAGGGACTTTCCTCCTCGACCCCAACCTACGGCACCCATTGCCCGTCCACCGGCACCCGCACCTCTTACCCGTCCCTTGTTGCCTACACCTCCTGTCCATCGAGAGGATAAGGGTAAGGGACCTTTGATCGGGGAGCCTAGTGGGTCACGGTAGCAGTGTTTTCGCTGCAATGGGTTAGGCCACTTTGCCAACCAGTGTCCCACGCGTCAATCTCTAGTCATTGGGGACACACAGGTCGGGGACACCTCATCTTCAGAGCTTGTGTTAGTCAGCTATGAGGCAGAACAGGAGTTAGCTGACGAGTTCTTTGAGAATGAAGATGACGGCCAGGATGCTCAACTTGACGATACCCATGTGGGGGTCGTCAGGTGTATTCTCACCCAGCCACAGGCCAGTGATGACTGGCGTCGGACCACTATGTTTCATACATACTGTAGGTTGGGCGGGAAAGTTTGTAAGGTGATTATCGATAGTGGAAGTTGTATCAATGCAATCTCCACGGGCACTGTC
This sequence comes from Amorphophallus konjac, assembly GCA_022559845.1. NCBI lineage: Eukaryota > Viridiplantae > Streptophyta > Magnoliopsida > Alismatales > Araceae > Amorphophallus > Amorphophallus konjac. Next base: position 164,469,861 of record CM040125.1, on the reverse strand, counting down.
TCTCGTCTTGGTCTTACTCCCGTGGACCGTCCTTGCCCCTATCAAGTATCATGGGTGGATTCCACCTCCATTCTGATCGGGTTGCGGTGTCTGGTCCCACTACAGTTCCATGCCTACTATGACAAGATCTGGTGTGATGTCCTCCCCAGGGAGGTGGGCAGTATTATTCTTGGTAGGCCGTGGTTGTTTGATCGGGATGCCACTCTCCATAGCCGGTCGAACACCTGTACCTTTGACCATGGTGGCCAACGGATTACCCTCCACCCCTCTCAGCCTAAGAGTCCTTCAGTTAGGGGTCCTACTGGTCCTAGTACTCCGGAGCCTTCCATCCCTGGGCACAGTACCCTATCCGCATTTCGGGCCATGACCATTACATCTGGCATAGGCGAGCCCCCATCTAGGAGGTTGATGTTGATTAGCTCCCGAGAAATGGAGCGGGAGGCTAGTAGGGGCAGCCCTGTGTTTGCTATCACAATCCGAGAGGTGGAGCAAAAGTCTGAGGGTGAACTCCCACCAGATGTCATTCCCATTCTGCCGGAGTTTGCTGATATTTTTCTCGAAGAGCTTCCCGAGGGACTCCCACCCATGCGGGATATTCAGCATGCTATCGACCTGATTCCGGGATCCTCATTGCCCAATCTTCCCCACTATCGCATGAGTCCCACGAAACACGCTGAGCTAAAGCGGCAGGTCGATGAGCTTATGTAGAGAGGGTCTGTTCGGGACATTATGAGTCCATGTGCTATGCCCGCATTACTCGCCCCAAAGAAGGATGGCACATGGAGGATGTGTATTGATAGTCGTGCCATCAACAAAATCACCGTGAAGTACAGGTTCCCTATTTCCTACCTAGATGATATGCTTGACATGATGGCAGGTGCCACCATCTTTTCGAAGATCGATCTTAAGAGTGGCTACCATCAGGTGAGGATTAGGCTAGGTGATGAGTGGGAGACCGCATTCAAGACCAAGGATGGTCTATATGAGTGGTTGGTTATGTCCTTTGGGCTGACCAATGCCCCAAGCACCTTCATGCAACTCATGACTCAGGTCCTTCGACCATTCGTTGGAGTCTTTGTTATAGTGTATTTTGATGATATCCTTATCTATAGTCGCACTACGGGGGACCACTTAGACCACCTACGGCAGGTCTGCCTACTCTTGAGATGAGAGCAGTTGTTTGCAAACCCACAGAAGTGTACCATTAGGACTCCTCAGCTTACCTTCTTGGGTTTCATTATGTCTAGTGTTGGGGTCTCCGCTGATCCGGAGAAGGTTCGAGCCATTGTTGAGTGGCCGGAACCCTGCATGATCCATGATGTCTGCAGCTTCCATGGCCTGGCGATGTTCTATCGTCGTTTCATCTGCGGATTTAGTTCCATCACTGCCCCGATCACGGACTATATCTGGAAGGGCACATTTGTATGGACGAAGGCCGCTGCTGTTGCCTTCAAGGACATCAAGGAGCGCATGACCCAGACACCGGTCCTTCGATTACCAGATTTCTCGAAGGTGTTTGAGGTCTCATGTGATGCATCGGGTGTAGGAATTGGAGGAGTGTTGAGTCAGGGGACCCACCCGATTGCATATTTCAGTGAGAAGCTGAATGACGTGAAACTGCGATACCCTACTTATGATAAGGAATTATATGCAGTTGTGTAGGCTCTTAGGCATTGGAGGCATTATTTATTGCATCAGGAGTTTGTCTTGTACTCCGATCATGACGCTATGAAGTTCCTCCATGCCCAAAAGAAGCTTAATGCGTGTCACAGCATATGGGTTGAGTATCTCTGATGGGGACATCGAGACAAGACCGTACGCATTTTGTTTGTATTTATGTCCTTTCATATTTGTATGTATACCCTTGTGTTATATGGGTACGCAATTGTAAGTCTTAGTGGATTTATATGTAAAATTCCAGTAGGCCCAAGCAAGGGGGCCCTCACCCCTTTCCCATTGGTCCACCTAAACTATGTGGGGCTGGTCAACCATCATAGGTGGCCATCTAGAAGGTTGGAATGCCAATTGACCACATGGGAGACAAGTGGAGTAAAAATTCAAAGGTAGCCTACCTACCTCATCTACCTTGTCCCCCCATTAGAATTAATTCAGAATTTCATTTTTTTTATTTTATTTGAATCAAATATGAAGTCCCTTAAATGCCCCTCCAGATCCTAGATCTAAGGGTATTCATGGTCTTTTTTTATTTATTATATAAGTCATGTATTTCTATTATTCTAGAATTAATGAAAGTGAAAAAATCATTGTGCAAGAACCCCTCTCTTGGAGAATTTCGACCTCTCCTCTCTCTCCCCTGGTTTCTTCATCCCCAACCCCCATTTTAGAGTGATATCTCCTTCCCCCCACCTCCGGTGATCATCGGTGCCGCCGCCGCTGCCGTTCGTGCCGCCATCACGCCGCCACGGAGCCGCCTTCGGTGTTATGTCCATCCTGGATAGAGGCTTCTTGTCTGAAACTCTGCTCTCCCCCACGTGAAGATCTCAAGCTACAATTTTTATGCTGTGTTCTTCCCTTGTACCCCAAGCTCCACCTAAATTTTGACGTCTAAATTCCATCGTTTAGTATTTTCCCATTTTCGTGCATCTTTCATTCCTAGTTCTGTTTTATCTCTATCTACAGTGACAGCAGCCGTTTGTTTCCCGCCTCCGGCCATCTTTTTGATTTGTCCAAACCCTCCCAATTTTACTGGGAGTTCTGTCTATCACCCCCTACATCCAAAAATTTTCTTAAGTTTTTATCAGCCTTCTATCTATTTTTAGAAATTCGTGTTCTTCCTCAGCTACATTGTTGTTAGTCAGATCCCAGATCCGACCACCCTCCACTTCCAAAATCAGAACAAATCACCACCACCTCCAAATCCAGATCCAAAAATAGTTCTGGTTTTGTAGCTTGATTTTCCACAACGTTTCTGAAGAACACAACCCCAGATTCGGACGTCTACCTCGCGGTCAAAGGCAATCCACAGGAAAGTTCTCTGCTGACCTGAGATTTCAGGAATTGTACAACAACAACCTTCAAAATTCGCCAATCAGAAGTACAGGCTTGATTATTTTTCTGTAATCACCTTGGGTTGAAGCCCTTTGAAGCATCTTTCCAACGGTGCCAGTTTCGTCGCATTCCGACGTCGTGGCTGATCGTAGCGTCCGTTCTTGCCGGAGCGCGCGCCGGAAAATAGAACCGGCAGGTCCGTGGCCAGTCATTCCGACCGGTGCCGAACGGAGCCGCCCGACCTTCGGCCGGTGAACCAACGTGCCGCCAGCCCGGGGAGCGCTTCCCTAAGTGTCCCCACTACGGCGGTGCCATCGGGTCCCACACGGCCCCTCCGGACAGCACGTGGGCCCCACCGTCACAAGTTCGGGTGCTGTCGAATCAACGCGAGAAGCCGCCCGTCAACCCGAATTCGGTCCTCCCGGGCCCGTTTGTTTAGCCCTTTACCTCCCTGCGTGGAGTGGGCTGTAACTCATTGCTGTAATCTTTATGTATTAACTGTCCCGGGAGTACGAGTTTCGGCCGGGTCCGTCTTCCCCACGCCGGGCGCGTGGAGGTATCGTTTTCGCTCCCTTCTCGGCATTTTGCTTACTTCATATATATTTGTTTATGCCGCTGCTAGAGAGCATGTGTAGAGATATCTAGCTTGCTTTATCTGTTCATTACCGCTGCTGCGAGAGAGTGCGAGACCGTCCCGTGACCCGATCCGGGCACACGAGAGAGCCGATCACCCTAGCTCATTGCCGGTTTCTCAACCGCGCACGTCCGACGCTTCCCTCGTTAAGGGACAATCGCGAGCTTGTCGTGTCCGTGGTCTCGTCCCGCATCAATTTGGTATCAGAGCGAATTTGAGTCTAGGGTGTCCAAATCAAAAAAAAAAGTGTCATTTACGTCTAGTCATTAGTCATTGTCTAAGTCGCGTTTAGGGTCATCATTGTTTTAAAACAAAAAAAAAAGTGTCTTTTGGGTCGCATTTGCATACCACTAGTCGGTATATAAAAAGGTGTTGTCCGAACGTTAGGCTATGCCTATCGGGAAGGTTACACACTTGTGCGAGTGATCTTCGGATCGATTAACTCCGCCTCGTACCGAGTCTTGGTGTCTTGTCCTTAGTATGCATGCATCCCAACCTTTGCATTAGTCGGTCTAGTGTCTTGTCTCCGTGTGTATGCATGTCCATGTCCGCTATCCATGGCCGTTCCCCAAGGCCATGCGTCCAAGTGGTCATCTCTGGTGGCCCAAGCCAAGGCCTTCCTAGCCCGACCCTATATCGTTTCTAAAGCCACTCTACCTAATGGGTCCACAACGGAACTCCATTTCACCGATAGGGAGTCGGATAATTGGGTTACTTTTGATATCGTGGAGTCTCTCTCCAAGACAGGTGAGATTATCCGTGATGGTGATTTTGCTTGTTGAGTTCTATAGGAAGGTCGGCTCCGTTCTTTACACCGATGGTGCATGGTGCAGGATCGGCACACTTGCTGGTCCATGCATCATTTTAGGGCAAACGTGGTTAGGAGAAAGAAAGGCTAATCTTGACTGGGGCAAAAGGACTTACACCTTATACCCACCTTACCTACCTGGCAAGATCATCCTTAAGGATAGGGCTCAATTGAGCACCCTCGTATTTCCCGCCACCCAACCCCAGTGGCCCACTCCACCTTCGGATTCATGCTTGCCACCTCTCCTGGAGCCCACCCCTCTAGCCACCCATCATGGGAGCCACCCTCCCTTCGAGGAGCCACATTTAGAGGATGTCCATCCCGAGCCACCCGTGTTTCTTACGGGTATGCTATACATAGCCGAGCCACTTCTTAGTTGGCTCAAGGATGGCTTTGTCCCACGTCCTTACCCTTCTATGGACCCCACCTTACCTATAGTGCCCGTCAACTCCTTCCACACTACCTTTCGGTCTAGTCACCATATTGATACATTGGATGACCTTATTATGGGATTAGACACGCAATGGAAGTTGACGCACCTACTGGCCCGAGGCTTTGACCAACCCGCTAGTCTTAGCTTCACCCATCCGGCCTTCGGGTCCATTACCTCCGAGTGCACCATGGGGTGTGTCACCACGGAGATTCTTCTATTCCTCCCGATGCCGGTCGAGTCCGACTTCGTTCCCTTTTGCCCAAGGGAGGAATCCTATTTTCTACACATGTCCGTCATTCCACCGATCATAATGTATGACGGTGACTATGAATTCCAAACTTGGGACCATGTCATGTTGGAACCCACTTCATGGGGTCACACCTTCTTCGACCCTTTTGACCCCTTCACTAGTGAACCTCCCGAGTTTTCATACTCACTACCCTTCTTCCGCGGAGTTCACTATCCCACCTTTTCCACTCGGGCCAAGCAAACTCCACATAGTCATAGGTCCGAACCATCATTCGGGGGTAAGGAAGACTTTGGTTTCCCCGATCCCTCTAAACCACTTGCACCTCCCGGACTTCCCGCATCCAAGCCCAATGTCCATGATTGGTGCATCGTAGTATGTCTAGGAGTTCCCCATGACGTCAACCTCCGGTTACGTCAAATGCATGCATGGCACACATTCGGGTGTCCTGGTCCGCCGTCACCCATGTACGGGTCGGACTAACATTAGGTGTGTCTAGGGTCATAGATGAGTCCGTGTGTTTTCCTTGTGTGGTTTGTTTGTATGGTTTGTGTGTCGTTTGTTTGTCTGCATGTGTCTTGTGTCAGCTCGTTGTCATTCTCTTATGAGTAAGAGGCGATTGGACTCACTCGACGAGTATGGGATCGGTTCTCTATCTATACCCGGATCTAGTCACCTACAGGGACTCAGCGGTGATTCCTAGTGAGTCTTCGAGCCGCCACCTCCGCTTTTGAGAGTGACCCACCCGGAGTGTCCACCTTTAGCCCATAGCAGCTTGTGCATATCGAGTATATATGGAATGAGCAGGTGACGGTCACTTGGAGTGGAGCATACCCGCGTTACTTGGCACGGTGACGGATCCGCCGGAGTATTCAAGCGTCCATACCCCTACTCGACGGGGTCGAGTTCCTCCCACCCGGAGAGAATTGATGGGGACATCGAGGCAAGACCGTACGCATTTTGTTTATATTTATGTCCTTTCATATTTGTATGTATACCCTTGTGTTATATGGGTACGCAATTGTAAGTCTTAGTGGGTTTATATGTAAAATTCCAGTAGGCCCAAGCAAGGGGGCCCTCACCCCTTTCCCATTGGTCCACCTAGACCATGTGGGGCTGGTCAACCATCCTAGGTGGCCATCTAGAAGGTTGGAATGCCAATTGACCACATGGGAGACAAGTGGAGTAAAAATTCAAAGGTAGCCTACCTACCTCACCTACCTTATCCCCCCATTAGAATTAATTAGGAATTTCATTTTTTTATTTTATTTGAATCAAATATGAAGTCCCTTAAATGCCCCTCCAGATCCTAGATCTAAGGGTATTCATGGTCTTTTTTTATTTATTATATAAGTCATGTATTTCTATTATTCTAGAATTAATGAAAGTGAAAAAATCATTGTGCAAGAACCCCTCTCTTGGAGAATTTCGATCTCTCCTCTCTCTCCCCTGGTTTCTTTATCCCCAACCCCCATTCTAGAGTGATATCTCCTTCCCCCACCTCCGGTGATCATCGGTGCCGCCGCCACCGCCGTTCGTGCCACCATCACGCCGCCGCGGAGCCGCCTTCGGTATTCTGTCCATCCTGGATAGAGGCTTCTTGTCCGAATATCTGCTCTCCACCACGTGAAGATCTCAAGCTGCAATTTTTATGGTGTGTTCTTCCCTTGTACCCCAAGCTCCACCTAAATTTTCACGCCCAAATTCCATCGTTTAGTATTTTCCCATTTTCGTGCATCTTTCATTCCTAGTTCTGTTTTGTCTCTATCTACAGTGACAGCAGCCCTTTGTTTCCCACCTCCGGCCATCTTTTTGATTAGTCCAAACCCTCCAAATTTTACTGGGAGTTCTGTCCGTCACCCCCTACATCCACAAATTTTTTTACTTTTTTATCAGCCTTCTATCTATTTTTAGAAATTCATGTTCTTCCTCCGCTACAGTGTTCTCAGTCAGATCCCAGATCCGACCACCCTCCACTTCCAAAATCTGAACAAATCACCACCACCTCCAAATCCAGATCTAAAAATAGTCCTGGTTTCGTAACGTGATTTCCCACAACGTTTCTGAAGAACACAACCCCGGATTCGGACGTCTACCTCACGGTCAAAGGTAATCCACAGGAAAGTTCTCTGCTGACATGAGATTTCAGGAACTGTACAACAGCAACCTTCAAAATTCACCAATCAGAAGTATAGGCTTGATTATTTTTCTGTAATCACCTTGGGTTGAAACCCTTTGAAGCATCTTTCAAACGGCCCCAGTTTCGTCGCATTTCGACGTCGTGGCTAATCGCAGCGTCCGTTCTCACCGGAGCGCGCGTCGGAAAACAGAACCGGCAGGTCCGTGGCCGGTCATTCTGACTGGTGCCAAACGGAGCCGCCCGGCCTCCGACCGGTGAACCAGCGTCCCGCCAGCCTGGGGAGCGCTTCCCTAAGTGTCCCCACTACAGCGGTGCCATCGGGTCCCACACGGCCCCTCCGGACAGCACGTCGGCCCCACCGTCACAAGTTCGGGTGCTGCCGAATCAAGGCGAGAAGCCGCCCGTCAACCCGAATTCGGTCCTCCCGGGCCCGTTTGTGTAGCCCTTTACCTCCCTGCGTGGAGTGGGCTGTAACTCATTGCTGTAATCTTTATGTATTAACTGTCCCGGGAGTACGAGTTTCTGCCGGGTCCGTCTTCCCCACGCCGGGCGCGTGGAGGTATCGTTTTCGCTCCCTTCTCGGCATTTTGCTTACTTCATATATATTTGTTTATGCCGCTGCTAGAGAGCATGTGTAGGGATATCTATCTTGCTTTATCTGTTCATTACCGCTGCTGCGAGAGAGTGCGAGACCGTCCCGTGACCCGATCCGGGCACACGAGAGAGCCGATCACCCTAGCTCATTGCCGGTTTCTCAACCGTGCACGTCCGACGCTTCTCTCGTTAAGGGACAATCGCGAGCTTGTCGTGTTCGTGGTCTCGTCCCGCATCAATCTCTAGCAGTTCACATTTGTACTTAAACACAAGGCTGGAGTGGAGAACAAGGTGGCTGATGCCTTGAGTCGGCGTGCATGTCTGCTGACTACCATGAGTGCCAAGGTTATTGGGCTAGATAAGATGAGAGAGTCATATGTTGATTGTCTTGACTTTAGTCAGATTTTTGCCGCTCTCCAGGCCGGACCCTCAAGAGATCATAGTGATTATGTGCTTCAGGAGGGTTACCTCTTTCGAGGAGGCAGGCTTTATGTTCCCCAAACTTTGATTCACGACTTCTTAGTCTGGGAACTACATGCGGGAGGTCTAGCCGGCCACTTCGGTCGGAACAAGACTATCAAGGCTGTCGAGCACATATTCTATTGGCCGAGCTTGAAGAGAGATGTTGCTCACATTGTGGCCCAGTGTCGTACATGTTTCACGGCCAAAATGAAGAAGCAAAGCTCGGGCCTGTATACACCTCTCCCCGTGCCTGACGCCCCGTGCCATGATGTTAGCATGGATTTTGTCCTAGGATTGTCACGAACCTCCCGGAAGCATGATTCGGTCTATGTGGTAGTAGATTGATTCTCGAAGATGGCCCTTTTCATTCCCTGCTCGAAGACTTCGGATGCTTCGAGGGTAGCCCGCCTTTTCCTTACTCATGTGGTGTGTAAGTTTGGATTGCCTCATACCATAGTGTCTGACCGTGATGTTAGGTTCACCAGTTGTTTTTGGAAGACACTGTGGCATATGTTAGGTACTCACCTCAAGTTTTCCACTGCATATCATCCCCAGACAGATGGTCAGACCGAGGTGGTCAATAGGAGTCTGGGAGATCTTTTGAGGTGTCTTGTTAGGGACCGTGTAGGGGATTGGGATTTCATATTACCATTGGCTGAGTTTGCATATAATGATTCAGTCAACAGGTCTACTGGTATGAGTCTGTTTGAGATTGTCACAGGTCGTAGGCCTAGGAAACCAGTGGATCTTGTTCCCATGCCCATTCATGCACGAGTGTTAGAGTCTGCCGAGTCATTTGCTAGGCATGTTAGGAGTCTGCATGACGACATCCGTCGTCACATTGAGGTCAGCAATGCACGGTACAAAGAGTTAGCCGATGCCCACCGACACCACCGTGAGTTCCAAGAAGGTGATTATGTCATGATCAGGGTCAGACCTGAACGATTTCCCTGTGGGACTGTAAAGAAATTGCAAGCTCGCGGAGCCGATCCATTTCGAGTGTTGAAAAGCGTCGGATCCAATGCATATGTTGTGGACCTACCTGAGGAATATGGTATAAGCTCTACTTTCAATCTATCAGATCTAGTTGCTTATAGGGACCCAGCGGTGATCCCCAGTGAGCCTTTTGAGCCGTCTCCCCCTCTTGAGAGTGACCCCACACCTGAGTGCCCACCACCAGCCTCATTCCCACGGCAGCGAGAGCATATAGATCATATACTGGATGAGCAGGTGACTGTTACCAGGAGTGGATCCTACCCGCGCTACCTAGTGTGATGGAGAGGGTGACCCGCCACTGGGGATACTTGGATCACCAGGGCAGAGTTGCAGAGGATAGATCCGGACCTACTGGAGCGCTACCAGAGTGATGCAGACCCTTACTCGACAGGGTCGAGTTTCTCCCACCCGGGGAGAATTGGTGTGGACACTAGAGCGAGCGAGAAGCATGAACCGGCGAACCGTCAGTACTGTACGCGCACCACCACCCGAGCTACATCGGCTTCCCTTTGGCTTGGAGAGAGTCAAGCATCTCCGTCTTGAGTCCTAGTATTTATTATTATTTTATTTGTGTATAATATGTGCTTATTTGGTTTCATTTGCATTATAATAAGGATAGAAGAATGAGTTTATTGGTAAAGAGGGGCCACCCGGGCCCCTCCACCTCCTTCTCCATTTGGCCACCTAACTTCAGGGAGCCATAGGGGCTGACCCATAGTCCACCTTAGACTTGGACCATTGGACCAAGGGAGAAAATTCAATTTTTTCCACTTAAAAAAAGGGGGCGCCCCTCTCTCTTATCCTTATTAGGCCATATATTTTATACACTTTGACCACATGGGAAAAATGGGATTTGGACTCCCTAAATTACCCCTCCCAAACCCTAGATCTGAGGGTAAGGGGGGTCATTTGTCTAGGGTTGCCAATCCATATAAAACCATTGTAATTTTTATTTCCCATAGAATTAATGCAAATATTATTGGAATTTTCTTTAAGGAGCAAGCGCTGCCCCCTCTCTCTCTCCTCCCCCTCTCCCCAGCAGCTGTGAAGGCTGTATTCCGAGGTGTGATGCCTCTTGTATCAGTTCGTGAAGATCGCCACTGCCGTCGCTGCCGCCATCGAGCCGCCGTTGCACAGCCACCGCCTTCGCCGGAGTTCTATCCAACTCAGGACAGCAAGCCACCTCCGGATTTTTAGGTCCCAACTTCGTGATCTTTTGGCTATGAAATTTTCTTGGTGCGTTCCCAAGGTCAATCCCACGTCCCAGAAAAATTTACGGATTTTCTTTACTTCATTTTGCTATTTTCCCATTTAGTTTCCCATAGCCTTCTAGATCTGCCACTATTCTGTCTTGTGTCACAACAACTGTGTTCTTCCATAGTTCGACCCATTTTCCCATGTCTGAATGATTTGAAATTTTAATTGAGGATTCTGCCCACCTAAGCCACCTTCCAAGAATTGTTTTGAGAATTTTGGATCTTGTTTACATTTTCTAAAAATCACTGTCTTTTCCCATATCTATTCTATCCTGTGCAGTCCAGATCCGACCCACCTGTGCTATAAAATCCATTTATGTTATGAAACCTCCACAATAAATTACAACACAAATATCCACGTCTTTCTTATTTCTCCCTCTCCAACTTTCATAAAGGGGCCAACTCCCAGATCTGAAGTTCTATTTGCGGTCAACGCCCATTCCTAGGCAGATCCAAATCTATCCTGCCAGATCTGAGACTGAGATCAGTCCTCTTTGAAATTCCACCATGGAAATTACGGCCCCAACAAAAATCCTGTAACCATAGAGGGTCTAAGTACTTCAGGTTAGCTTTCCAACGGTGTCAGTTTCGTGACGTTACGAGATCGGGGTTGGTCGCAGTAATTTCTGTAACCGAATCGTGCGGGTCTGAAATAGCAACTCAGATCTGTGGACAGTAGCTTCAACACGTGCTGAACGGAGCCGTCTCGCCTTCCACGAGGTGAACCAGGGCGTCCCACTTCTAGGGATCATCCCTCCAGGAGTCCCCGGCACAACGGGACCCACCCCGCCCAATTCGTAGGACCGAGCAATACGTGGGCCTCGCCACCCGCAGCACGCGCCGTCTCGACCGCACCGAACCGTGACTTTTCGGCACCGACGGAGAGCCCCAAAATGATGCCCGTCAACCCAAACTTAATACTCCCGGGCCCCACATGTGACTTATTACCTCCCTGCGTGGAGTGGGTTTGAAATTTGTAACTTGCTGAAAATTGTTTAACCGGGGGTTCGATTTTGGTCGGGGTTGTCTTCCCCACGCCTGGAGCGTGGAGGTAATGATCTCACCTTCTCGGCATTACATTTGCTTATTTAGTATATGATTATATGCCGCTAATTGAGAGCGTTAATTAGAATTCTAGCTCGTGAGTTCATGTTCATCGCTATGAGCCAGAGAGCGAACCCGTCCCGTGGCTCAGTCCGAGCACGGAAGTGAGTTGACCACCCTTGACTCTGCCGATTTCTCAACCGTGCGGATCCACGCTTTCCCTTGTTTGGGATGACGAGTGAGCTCGCATTTTTGTTTACGATGTATATCCCATAGGAACTCTTAGTGTCGAGCCGAGGTAGCTCAATTTGTCGTGTCGCTGGTCGTTTCGTCACGTAGAGTCCAAGGTTCGTAGCATTTGGCGTCGGGTCCCTCATTCGTCCCGCATCAGTTCCGGTATTGGCCTCGGGTGTGTATTGATGCAAAATGGAAGAGTCATTGCACACTCTTCTCGGCAACAGAAGAAGCATGAAGAGAACTACCCGGTGCATGACTTAGAGCTGGCCGCGGTGGTGTTTGCCTTGAAGATCTGGAGACACTATCTCTACGGAGAACAATTCACTATATACTCCGATCACAAGAGCCTCAAATATTTATTCTCCCAAAAGGAGCTAAACATGCGGCAAAGGCGTTGGCTCGAATATCTCAAGGATTTTGACTTCACTATACAATACCATCCTGGTAAGGGTAACTCCGTAGCTGATGGCCTTAGTCAAAAGCCGAGAGCAATATTGGCCAACTGCATGATTCAAGAATGGAAGCTAATGGAGGAATTCTCTAAACTCAATATTAGCACTGACAAGCAAAATGGGTGTATCACTCTATCCCACATGAGTCTACATCCGGATTTGCTACCTGAAATTAAGAAGCTACAAGAAGAGGATCCCACACAAGTAGAAATAAAGGACAAGCTGGACGAGAGACTTGATTTCAAGTTGGCATCCGATGGAAGACTGTTATTCCATGAGCGGACATGTGTACCCGACTGTCCCGAGTTGAAGAAGAAAGTTCTTGAAGAAGCTCACCGATCGAGATACACGATCCACCTTAGAGCCACCAAGATGTACCAAGACTTGAAAAGAACTTTCTGGTGGCCTAATATAAAAAGGGAGGTGGCGGACTTCGTATCTCACTGCCTGACTTGCCAACAAGTGAAGGCGGAACATCAGAAACCCGCCGAAAAACTGAACCCGCTGGATATTCCCAAGTGGAAGTGGGAAGACATCGGCAAGGACTTTATCATGGGCTTGCCCAAGTCTAGGAGCAGACATGATTAAATTTGGGTAATCATCGACCGTCTAACTAAATCGGCTCATTTCTTGCCCATCAAGAGCCGATGGTCTATTGATGTCCTTACTACCTTGTATATCAAGGAGACAGTTAGAGTTAGATTGCATGGAGTCCCTGTGTCGATCATATCCTACCGAGACCCACGCTTTACCTCTCATTTCTGGAAGAGTCTACAACACTCTCTGGAGATGAAACTCAACTTCAACACTGCTTTCCATCCGCAAATAGATGGACAGACCGAAAGGATAAATCAAGTTGTTGAAGATATGTTAAGGGCATGTATTATAGACTTCGGCGGAAGCTGGCATGACCACTTACCCTAGCCGAGTTTGCATATAATAATAGACATCAAGCCAGTATCCAAATGGCACCTTTCGAGGCACTCTATGACAGAAGTTGTCGATCTCCAATATGTTGGGACGAAGTCGATGAAAAATAAATCTTAGACCCAGATATGGTGAGAGATTCAACTGAGAAGATACACCTCATTCGGGAAAGGCTAAAGATAGCGTAGTCCAGGCAGAAGTCATATGCTCACAATAGAAGAAGAGATATGGAATTCCAAGTTGGAGACTATGTTTTTCTCAAGGTATCTCCCGATCGAGGTATTAGAAGATTCGGCATTAAGCGTAAGCTTACACCAAGGTTTATTGGTCCATTTGAAGTATTCGAAAGAGTAGGCGAGGTGGCTTATCGCATTACTTTGCCACCACAACTATCAGGCATGCACAATGTATTCCATATTTCTATGCTGAAGAAGTATGTGCACGATCCTCTCCACGTCATCGACCACAATGACTTGGTGATACAAAAGGACCTTACTTATGAGCAGAAGTCAATGAAGATCCTCTACCGAGAAGTCAGAGTCTTAAGGAGCAAAACAATCCCTATGGTGAAAATCTAATGGAATCGATGCTTAGATCATGAAGCTACATGGGAAACCAATGAGTCAATGAGAAGAAGATTTTTGGAGTTATTTTTTGAGATATTCTAGTCCGTAACTACTTACCCCTCTATGTCTCCATATATGTAGTTGAATTTGGGGATCAAATTCTTTCAAGTGGGGGAGGGTGTAGCACCCTGAATAAAAATGATAAAGGAATTTAAACTCTTTCATAAACAAATAATCCTAATTGAAGGCAAAATAAAAAGAAATAAACCTTACTAGGGCCCTTATATAAATATACAACAATTAAAGTTCATCGTATGAACACCTCGTACAGGGGTTTTCACCTTTCCAATACAAAGGGAAAGTCCAAATAGCGACCTAACATTGGTCGCTAATTCCTGCAAATAGCAACCAAGCCTTGGTCGTAGATTTCAAATAACGACCGAACGTTGGTCGCTAATTCCTACAAATAGCGACGAGCCTTGGTCGCTAATTCCAAATACCGACCGAACATTGGTCGCTAATTCCTCCAAGTAGCGACCGAGCCTTGGTCGTTAATTCCAAATAGCGATCGAACATTGGTCGCTAATTCCTCAAAAAAAAGATAATAAAAAGGGGCATAAGATATAGCCCCCACATGCATGGGCGTTATTCACCTAAATAGAGACCCCTCACAAGGGCGCCATTTTCCATCCCCTTAATATATATAAAAAAAGAAGCCAGAGGATATAGCGCCCCAAGCATGGGCGCTATTTCCTAAAATAGAGTCACTGACCAGGGCGTCATTACAATCAGGGATAGGCTGTCCTCCTGTCCTTCTGTGAGGGCTTTCAGGACAATAATTGATTCCTTCCGCTGGCAAGGGACCCTGGAGGAAACAAATACAGCAAGGCTTTCAGATCTGGTTTCCAATAGACCCTTGACATTATTCCCTATAAACAACTCCCTCCATCTGACGTAGAAGACTTTATTGTCAATTTGCCATTCCTGCCACTGAAGAGAAGGTTGTCTGTGCCTTTTTCTCTTCTCCACCTACAGAAGAGAGATCTTAATCTTTTCTCTTCACATGCAAGCTTCGTACCACGTCTTGTGGCTTGGAGCTTGACAGTAGAGAACGTGAAGGGCTAGGATTCCATGGTTATACCAGTTAACCACATCAACAGGCAGGTGTTCTCAAGATCTGGCCTAACTAGTAGCCAAATAGGGTAACATAGCATGCATGCGTAGAGTTAGAATAACTTATCTTCCTTGTTATATAGCCTATTACACGGCTTTACTGAGATCAAAATACATTGGCCATACGGCCAAATATATAGCATGTTATGCTGATTTTAAATAGATCAATTATAGCCTGCTACACCGGTTCCATACATAGTCTGTTACACTCGTTTTATAAGATTCTAATACATCCCATCACACTAGTTTTTACAGCCTTAAAATAGTATGCTTCGCCCTCATATATAACATGTTTTACAAAATATATATATATCACAAAATCCCAAAAACTTCACCCTCAAGTAAAGGGCGCCCATCACCTTGGCGCCATTTCTTGAAGGGCGCCCCAAGTATGGGCACCCTTTTAAATGAAGACCCTCCAGAATGTCGTCAATTCATTTCCAGGAATAAATAAACACCATGTTTAGAAAATTAATATTTATGAAACTAAATCATAAAATTCATGCATGAGTATATTTCTGTGATCCTGATATTTTACTCTACCTATTGGAAATTCATGCATGAGTGTCTTCATTATTTATTGTTTCCGAGAACTTTTGAAATCATGAAAAGTACCCAAATAGCGACCGAGCCTTGGTCGCTGATTCAAAATAGCGACCAAAATCGAACGTTGGTCGCTGATTCCAAATAGCGACCGAACGTTGGTCGCTAATTCCTCCAAAAAGAAAAAAAATGTTGAAACTTGAATGGGCACCCCTTTAAGTAGGTGCCTATTACCTGAGAAATGGCAGCCCCTACGGCGCCATTTTCTTGAATGAAGACACCCGGAGCGTCTCTATTTAAACAGAGACACCGTCAGGGGCGCCAATTCTTTTATATATATATATATATATGAAATGATTGAAATAGTGACTCCCTATAGAGTCTTCATTTAAATGAAGATATTGTAGGGGGGCGCCATTTCTTCTTAGCCCTGCGGAGAGGCGCTATTTCTTCTGAGCCCTGAAAGAAATGAAGACTCTCTGCAGAGTCTTCATTTAAATGGAGACACTGCAGAGGGGCACCATTTATAGCCATGTACAATTGAACTGCAGAATTGAAGAATCTCTGTAGAGTCTTCATTTAAATGAAGACTCTGCAGGGGGCGCTAATTTGCTATATAATGGCAGTCCCTGGGGCGCCATTTTCTTCAAGCCCTGATTCTCGGGTTTTATACGTCAGACAGTCAATCAAAACGGTGGCAGCCCTTAGGGCACCATTTCCTGATATAATGGCAGCCAGGTAGGCGCCATTTCAACCCTGATTACGCGCCAATTCAACAATATGTGGCTCCCTCCGAGGTGCCGACCTCACCCAGATTCCCGATATATCGTACGTTGGTTGTGATTTACTCGTGGTTAGTCCTTACATGATAAAAGACCTTGAACTCCATTCCAATAAAAATCTACCTTATATGTGTCCTACAATGGTCAAACCCTTGGAAATCATATATTGGCTATAAAATGAGAGTGGATGTCTAAAAATATACATGACTAAATGCTGTGCATATGGGGCCCGGTCTGGTCCCGGGAGGAGCACCCGAAGGTACTTGTGCCCATGGGAGTTTATTAACCACGGTGTTTAAGCATTACACCGAAGTACTTGTTTGCTTGACTGTAGACATTCCCACTCACACTCTCGCGTGACACGACTTGCTTGACTTGGCTTGACTTGTGGCCCGCAGAAGGACAAAATACTTGCTTGAATGAAATAGCCAATTCTATTACACGTACTTGATATTACATGTGCTTGATATTACTTGCTCTTGCTCGAACATAAATTCTTATTGTCCTTGCAGATTGTCATCACTTGCTAGTGCCTTATTAATACTTGAAATGATGTGATACTCCTTCTATACAATTCTTGATATCTTGCTCATCTTTTTATCTAGTTCCGATTTTTTTTTTGCTCACCTAACATGCATAGCTAGCATTGCACATAACCTGTAATTTACTTAAAGACTGCTTGAACTTGAGATGTAATTCCTACTGAGTGATTCGCGCATCCAGTTATAATTCTAACATTTTTAAGGAAATTTGGATAGCGACCACCAACCGGATGGGGATGAGACCGAGTGACGAGTGCTAGAGTCACCGGTCGACTACTTCCAGGTAGTCGTGTCTTTTCCTTTGAATCCTTTGCAATGTATTTCCAGCTATGTCAGTCTAGTTGATTAAACCTACTAAGGCTTGTATCCTAGTAGTGGATTTGAATAATGTACGTCGTAGACTAGAGTTATCGTCAATGAATTAATTGGATAATTGTCATCTTGGACATTTGGTATCATTTTTAAAAATTTAGAATTTTACGCACTCTGTCTTTTGGTCAAAAAAAATATAATGCTCTGATCGATTGGTTCTATATAAACTCGCCATGACCCGGGTATCTTCCGCGCTTGGGACATGACAACGGTAGTGTGTCACCCTGTGTGTGGGGCACGGTCCTTCCACTGGCCTTAGCTCGGGACCGAGATTTCCAGTGTGTAGTTGTCCTGTCGAGGGTGGAGGCTGTGTTGTGGTCGCGTGGCCTTGTCGGGTTTTTCGTCGGATTGTTACTGCCATGTCATTGTCAGGTTCTCTCTCGGTAGTAGGTCTACGGTGTAATGCCCTATAATTTTATAGGATTTTATTTGATTGTTAAAAATATAGATATATTTGTGTATGCTTAAATGTTTAAACTACTTGATTTATTATATTTATTTTAGTCATAGAAATAAAAAAAGAGTTTTAGAAGTTAAAAGAAAGTGAAGATAGAAAAAATAATAATAAATAAAGTTTAAAATAAAATTTATAGGAGGTTAATAACTTTATAAAAAAAATTTGAAAGGGTTTAAAGCGAACAAAAATAAGGAAAGGGAATAAAAAGAAAAAGAAAAGAAATAGGGTTAAAAAGTAAAAAAAATAAAACTTGAAAAAAAAACGGTCGCGGGGGGGGGGGGGCTGCCAACGCGCTGCGCCCGCGGGCGGGCGCTGACTCGCCCCCCGCCCTTTGACTGCCGCAATGCGCGAGAGTCATTATTAAAAAAAAATTTATTATTTTTATATGTTAAACTACATTAGTTTAATCCTTTAACTTCATACATTCAAATCTCCACATGTCATATATAAAAAGAAAAGAAAAAAATATGAGATAGTCAAAAGAAGTTAGGTGAATGAGTTGGTGGAGTTTGAATGTCAAATTTGAATTAAATATCATTAAAATAAATACTTTAATCTCCACCCTGGTTTAATTGAATGGTTAAGATTGATTAGGCCCAAACCCCTATAAATAGTCCCAAGGGGGCTTCATTTGTTCTTCATGGGAGTTGAGTATGTGAGGAGCAGAAGGAGAAGGCTGGAAGGCTGATTAGGGAGTTGTTAATACGTCATTAATATAAGTGATTAAGCTTTTATCCCCTTAATTAGCATGGATTGGCATGTTTAAGATGATTTAGGGCATGCAATTAACATCTTTAGATATAGTTAAATTCAGATATCCTTACTTCACCATGGTTGATCACAGAGTAGTCGAATTGCCATGATATCATTAAGTTAAAGCATGTGATTAAGGGTATAATCAAGTGATTAATACATTGTAATTAGCAACGGTGTATGATAAATTGAGAAACTTTCCAGAATCATGAAATCTGATGTTCTATACTTTCTGTAAAAATTTCTATGTCTGAGTCAAATTATTTTCACGTTTAAAGATATTTTAATATTATCTTAAAGGTGTTTAATTATATTAAAATAATAAAGGGATTATATTAAATCACCAAAAATTGTAGGAATGCATCTTACTGTGAATCCCATGTGTAGCAAAATTTTCATTATTTCTGGATCACAGTATTTGTTTTAATGAATTTCTATACATGATAAAATATATAAATAATTATATAGAAATTATGGAAATTAGAGATAATGTTCACAAAAATCGTAGAATTTTACAGTATGGTTCTTACATTGAATGTGTTGTATTCTGAAAATATCAATAATTATTGATGTCTGCAAGTAATATTACATAATTTGTGATATTTTATTAGAAGTATAAAATTATGAAAAAACTAGAAATACTACATGAAAAATCTTGAAACTTTACCAGAAGACTTAAATATATGTTAGAACAAATTGATGAAAAATTCATCTCATTATGATAACGGAATATTTACTGGTATAATTATCAACGTTTAAACAAATAATTAGATAATTTGAATAAATACTAATATTCTGTGAAAAACCTTCAGAAAATTACAGAACTGATATTTGATATTTATAAGTTAGTTTTTAGTATATGTTAGTCATTGTAAGTATTCTGGATAATTTTATTCATTTAAAAGTTATTATTATAAATTTTATAAACTGATATAAAATTTCAAAAATTAGAAATACTTAAGTAAAAATAGTGAAAATTTTTATATATGATACTTATGTCTGTAACAACGTTATGAAAAATTGTAGTAATTTCTTGATCATTGTGGTTATATTTAGTTGATTTATCACTCATGATGTATTTTTGTTATTCTATCAAAATATTAAAGATATAGTGTGAAAAATAATTAAGAGTTTTCAGAAATGATGTTTCTGTTATGAATTATGGTTTGATGCCATGAATGATGGTTTGAAAAAGTATGGTTGTTTTTAGTGTACTTTGGGTAAATTTCGTTAATTTTTCATGCATAGGAAAATTTATATAATGCTGGAAAAAAATTAAATTTCTGCATGAAAAATTTCTACGTACTTTTACATATAAATGTGATATTCAGTAAAAATTTAATGATTTATAGAACATGGTAGCTAAATTTAGCCAATTTATGATATATGTTGAAATACATGTAATTCTAGGAAAATTCAAATTCCTTCATGAAAATTTATGAAATTTTTTTTTGTGTAATGTTACATGTAAATGTGACATGCAGTAAAAATTTAATGATCTCCATAAAATGGTAGATAAATTTAGTCAATTTATGATTCTTGTGGGAGTATAAGTAATTCTGAAAAAAATTATAATTATTGACTGAAAAGTGATGGAAATTTTTTACATTGATCATTTCTGTAAATGTGTTGTTTTTCTGAAATTTCAATGAACTCTTATTTTTGAGAACATAATTATAAATTTTTGATATATAAATGGAGAATAAATAATCTTGAAAAATTATATATACTGTCTAAAAAATGATGACAAATTTCTATTTTGATAATTCCTATAAATGTGTTGATTCCCTAAAATTTCACTACATTATGATGTCTGTAAACATAAATAGTAAATTTTTGGATATATATATACGTCATTATATTTGAATAAGTTGAGAATTTTAGAAAAAAAGATTTTCAATAATGGCATATTTCATACTTAATATTCACATCATGATATTTGAGTGGCATGTGTCCATTGGATATAAGTTGTTTATAAATAATTACCGCACTGTTATTACTACCAAATGGACACTGTCACCATAGGGGGAGACTGGAACCAAGCCATAGAAATGTACCTATGGGGAGGTTCATACTGTACTGGCCCCGAGGGTAATGAGGATTGAAATCTTGGAGGTGAAAAAGTACCACTAGTTAAGGTGGAGAGGATTTCTCCCGGTTCTACGCAGTAACTAAGACTCATCACTATTTACCTAGGTGATCGAGTACCGACTGACTATCCTTCTATGAGTGGTTTGGGTACTGTGTCTGCCTAGTTATATCACTGTTATTAATCACTGAATTGAAATTGAAACTACTATTTGTTGAAGTGAAATTGAAATGACTATTACTATTTACCGAGTCATTATTCAAATGACTAGTACTGCTTACTGAATCATTATTTAAATGACTACTACTGCCCACTGAACTGAAATTGAAATTACTGCTACTGTTCATTGAGTCACTATTAAAATGACTATTACTGCTCACTGAACTGAAATTGAACGACTGTTATTACCTACTGAATCATTTTTAATACGAATATTACTACTCAGAATTGATATGGAAACTGTTATTACTATTCACTGAATCGATATTGGAATGACTGTTACTGCCTACTGTTATCGCTCATTAAATCGATAGTGAAATTAGTATCACTGCCTACTGAATTGTTATTGCTTGTTACTATTATTACACTGTAATTGTTTATATTTGCAAATGATGAATTATCATTTACTTTGTCATTGATAGAATAAAGTTTTAATGAACATATTGTATTTGTAAAATGTTAATAGCATGACTTATGATCATAGAAATTGAGATTGGGTTAAATGTATTAACCTCATGTGTTATTTAATTGACTTTATACCTAAGAATAAATTATGAAATGAAATATCGTAAATCACTTTGGATGTGTTTATACATGTTATGATTGGGGACTATGCTAGTCTCTTACTAGGTCTATTCGTAGACTCACACCGTTGAACATTTTCAGGAGAAGCGGTAGAAGAAAGCGAGGAGTGATCTCGCAGTAGTCTGATCGAGACTTGGAGTTACTACGAGTATTGTCTTAGGTAGTTATGTCTGTTAGAAAAAAATATATATGTAAAATTTTGGTTATGTAGTAAATGACTTATATAAGTTGTTAATCTATATTTCGATGTATGTGGATGAATTCATTTGAATGTAAGCTGATGATTCGAGCATTTTCATTTCCGCTGTAATGATATCTCAATGTTTATGTAAAAATTCTCAACCATAATGTACCGTTTGGGTTGTCCCACTGTGACGTCTCGACTGAGATCCGACGTGAGTCTTTACGACTGGATCGGGTTACGAGTCGGGACATCATATACGGGTTCGCTATGGGTCGGTGATCCCGACTTGTTGGGAACTGGGCTAGCATAGAGGTTCCGTGTTTCCTTAGCTTGCCGTGCTTGCCGTCCCAATTGCTGTTATTTATTATTGTTGTTATTATTACCGTTGTTTATCGCTTTCGTTGTGGTGGGGATCCGCAGGACCCCTACTGAGCCAATGAGATGAGACTCACTCCCTACTTTTCAGGTTTAGCGCTCTTCTGGAGGCGGAGTTCTTCCGGTCGGAGGTCTAGCAGCTCGCCAGCTTGCCAGTGCTGGGGTTGTCCCCCGCAGCAATGTACATTTTCTTTACGTGGACTGGACTCTGTAGGTTTATTTAATTGTTATAAAATGTTAATTTTATTTGTTTTAGTTAAATATTAGATTCTGTAGTTTATTTATTGCTCATTTAGAATTTCAATGCATAACCACACCATCCTTTTCACCCTTCTGAGCCTCCTGGCTCGTGGGTTGCGGGCCATGATTCGAATGGCATCAGGTTATTCCCAATATCTGTGTAATACCCCAAAATTTTGTATATGATATTTTAGAATTTATTTAGATTTTCTAAGATTTTCTAGAGATAAAAAGGGATTATTAAAAGAATTTAGGTAAATTCAAAACCAAATAATAAGGCCCAATATTTATTAATTTACCTGGCCTTTTAAACAAGACCAAAATGGCACAAAACCAAGGCCACAAGGTTTGGCCCACATTCTAGAAACTTAAAAAAGGATATTTACAAAATTTAGGGGATAAATATACTAATTATTGGATAAATCAACGGATATATGACAAAGAGTTTGAAATGTTTCAAACTCAGCGCCCAAAGCCAAAAACGGTCTATCGAGCGACCGCTTGGGGATTGAAAACGGTCTAGACTAGACCGCTACTATCTACAGATTCCGTGAATGGAAGAAGGCATGAAAAGATGGGAACTTTAGAATCCAAATCACCTAGGATCGATGACATCCCTTAGTTAGAAGGGTCTAGAATGCTAGAGGATCGAATTGAAAACCTAGTTTGGACTCTAAGTTCGTTCTAATCCATGGAAACCCTAGGTAACCCTATAAATAGACCCTAGAACTGACCTACACGACCCTTACATTTGGATCGTGTGGAACAAAGGTAAGAAGGATGAATTTGAGGTAGGTTCTTTAGAAGGACTTGTTTATAATAGTAAGGTCTAACTACCCTCGAAATTTCATTCTAGGAGATCAAGCCCACGAGGAGTTAGAGGCATGCGAAGTCGCTGGTTCGGTACAAGCAACTCAGGAACCTGTGCGATCGGGCCAGATTGATCAGCAAGTTAGAAGCCCTAAACGAGGTAATTATATAGGGGTTTTTTAGAGTTATTTATTCCCTTTAGTACCATCTTCTTACCCTCCAAGTTTCGTGGTCATAGGTGAAGAGGATCGGAAGTTACAAGGCTACGAAGTTGCTGGTTCGATTTTGAGCGAGCAGAAATTAGGGTTGACTTCCAGCCTTAAATTTGACGATTAAAGCTGAGATCAAAGGTATGTTATCTCATCAACGGCTTAAACATGATCTTAGGAGTAAGAGCCCTCAATTTCCAGTCGATGTCATGCATTGCACGTGAAGTATTTTTTTTTTTATTAACTAGTTCATTTTCCATGCATGAGTCTAACCCTTTAATGAAAAGGATGTAATTCTTACTTAATTTACATTCCCCTATGCATATTCTTGACCCAAATTTTTTTTGGCATATTTTATTACATGTTTTTACGTCCTTTTCCATGCATCCATTTACCTTAGAGTAGCCATATTTCAGTTTTTATTGCTATTTACCATAAACAGGAAGAAACGGTCTTCCTGAAGATCGCCTGACATCACTAGCGGCCCTGCGATAGACTGCTAGGCCCGATAAAAAGGTCCTCACATGACCATTTACATTTTTTGAGTTCTGTGTTTATGTTAATCCAAAACATAATACAGAATAGCCCTAAATATCATATGATAAGCTTAGCTAGTTAGGTTTTACACCTGTTTTAAATGTTGTATTCTTGTACTTGGATATGTTAATCAATCATCCTAGTTGATTTCATGTTCCTTATGCATGTTGAGATTATTTTAAACCTATGCTAAATTCATGCCAAAACCATATGCTCTTATAATTACATTAAATTTCACATGGTTCATGACTTGTCTAGTTTTAACTTGGTCGATGTTTTATCACGATCCTTTCTCATCTCTGAGTCATTTTCTTAAGTACATGGCATATACTCCGGTATGTGACCATTAGTTAGACTTTACACTTATAGACACACTCTCTTAGACTTATGAACCTCTCCGTCGGATATTCCTTCTGTCGGACTAGGGGATTATGTTTCAAGGCCTCCGTAAGACTCCGCGAGCCTGGGATTCCCACTAGGACGTCGAGCTGGTTGTACCATCAAAGCCAATTATCTAGAAAGCACTTTACCGATGTTCTATGTATTCTGAACCTTAGCGGCCCTATGGACGACCGCTAAAAGGCACCAAGTGACCATTCACTAGACCGCAAAGCTCTAGAAGGTTTCACTGCATCGACACTTCTTTTTCATGTGTCGACTCTATTCATGAAACGGTCTAGACTCTAATCGCTTTCTACATGAAACAGTCCAATAAACGACCGCTTTATCTCTGAACCTATCTAACCCGAGGTTTGACCTTTGGGGTTATTTTTCTTGAGTTCCTAGATGGTCTTCGGATGATCTGGAGTCTCAACATATGTTTAACAAATCAATATTAAGACATGAAACTTAACGAATGTACCGTTATGCTGTCAGAATACCGCAAGAGTATAATATTCTTTCAATTCTTCTTTGATATCTCATGTCAGTTTCGGTACATTCTATATATTGGCTACTTGGTCATGAAACTTATTATTTGGAATTGAATTATTAGCCGACATTATTGTTATATCTCGTGGAAGTAGCTGGATTTATAACTTGAAGATGCAAGACCGGGCACGGATTGTGTCCAAAGGCTCCATACTAGCCCCCACGGCCGATGGTCAGAAACGTGCTATAAACCATGGGGTATGATGATACTGCCATTGCATTGTATTGGGAGTACTTTCTCTTATAAATGAGTGAAATGCACGAGGCTCGTTATGAAATTTACATGCTTGTTAATGCATAGCCTTTACAAGGTTGTGTAAAGTACTTTCTAGTTACATGATCGTACATTCTTGTTCATGAAAGGCCAAATTTACATCTACATGATTAATCTTGTTGTTCGTGGTCTATACTCACTCACATCTACTTGATCAGTTATTTCATGATTCTTGGTTATCTTGGTTATATCGATTATTTATCGCATTCTTATTTTTATCTTAATTCTAGAGCTAAGACGTTAATCACTTAAATATTACCTTCATGTTGATACAAAGATACCTGCTCGGCAAGTGTGCTCATGCCTATTTTCTTGTCTATTTCAGGAAGCACTAGTGAATCGGATTCGAATTATGCTAGCAGCGGGTCCGAGAGTGAACGAACGTTATCAAGATGAGAGAAGCCTTAGATGATCAAAGAGTCTAGTCTAGTCATATTGTAATTTTTATTTTTCTTGAGTCGTAGTGATGAAAGTTGTCAAGAAGTGATCTTATGTAAATTGATTATGGTTATGAAATAAAGTTAGAAATTTGAGAAAAATTACTTGTGTAATTACTTCTATGTGATTGTCTTGTGCTCTGATTTCTTGCTTGCGGGAGGCTTATCATGTCGGCTGTTCACGTTCCGATATTCCTTCCGCTGTATTAAAAGCTCGGGGCATGACAATCCGGATCATTGGTCGTTACATATGACCTCGTATCCAAGCCGATGAATACACACTACCTTTTGGTGTAGACCTTTCGTCTATACTAAAGAACAAACCATCTCATTTGCTTGAACAAACTGCTTCAGTGTACGACTTTCTCTCTAATCCGATGGTTACACTATCTTTGGATTAGACCTTCCATCTATGCCAATGAATAAATTATTACATATGCTTTGGCATTAACCCTATGCCAATGAACAAACTGCTTCGGTGTACGAATTCATGTCCGAGCTGATGGCTATACATTACCTTTGGTTTACACCTTCCTTCTTTACCAATGAATAAACCATTTCCCCATGCTTTGGCATTAACCCCACGCTAGTGAACAAATTACTTCGCCGTACGACTGTGTCTGAGTCAATTAATACACTATCTTTGATTTAGACCTTCCATCTTAACTAATGAACAAATTGCTCTCCTTGCTTTGGTGTTAAACCCACGTCAATGAACAGACTACTTCGGTGTATGACTTTATGTTCGAGTCGATGAATACACTACCTTTGATTTAGACCTTCCGTCTTCACCAATGAACAAACCCCTTTCCTTGCTTTGGCATTAACCCCCCACCAATGAACAAACTACTTCGGTGAATGACTTCGTGTCCGAGCCAATGGCCGTACACTACCATTAGTTTGGTCCTTTCATCTTTACCAATTTAATAGACCATGTTCCTGGCTTCGGTGTTAATGCCATGCTAATGATCAAACTACTTTGGCACTTGATGTCTTATCTAGGCTGATCGATACACCACCTCCTGCCTAGACACTCAGTCTAGACGGACGAATAAACCCCTTTCCCTCTGATTGGCATTGGTGCCAAGTATCTTGTCGCCACCAATAACCCCACTATTTTTCAGTTACAATCAGCAAATAGATCGTTTTCCCTATTATTGAATAAGCCATTTCGACTGGCTTCACACCCACGCTAGTGAATAAAACCCCTTTTTGGAGCTCTCTTCTAAGCTCTACCCTTATCATACTATCTTTTGGAGCTGCCATGTGGCCTCTGTGGTCGGTATGGTGCAGCAATCCCCTCATCTCTTCGCTGAAGTGGTGAGCACTATCCTTTAATCCCGCTCTGGCCACTCATCGCAAGAGAAAGGGGGTCATTTTCACACAATTTTGTGGCATATCTCTAGAAAGCTTACTTTTATTTCCTAGAATTTGTACTACATGAATTTCGGGCAATACCTCTGCCATACATCAGCTGCAAGAAAAAAAAAGAGGAAAAAAGAGAGGAAAAAAAAGAAAAAAGAAGAAGAAAAAAGAGAAAAAAAGAGAAAAAAAGAAGAGGAAGAAAAGAGAAAGAAAAGGCACATGGCTTGGGGGGTCAAAGGCCTTGAAAAATCTCATAAAAGGGGAATATGCCTGCAAAAGGGAAAGCTCGTAATCTCAGCCAGCTGCTCCTTTTGTGCTTGAAGTCTAGCTTGCTCGGATTTTAGCAAGTTTGCCCTTCCCTCAACTATAACAACTATGACTACTTCTTCGGCACGGATCATCGCAAGCTCCTGAACTCCTTCTAGACAAAAATGTATTGTGTCCCTATGATTTTGATAATGTCAAACATTATGACTCATCATGAGTCTGCATGTCCACGCATGGGATTGATTCAGGTTTTTTTAGTAATGAAGTCATATGTTTGATTTTGGTGCATTGATTTTGATGCATTGCTTTTATGATCTTATTATGTATAGAAGCATGTGTTTGAATTCTAATAAGAACATGTCTGAAAGGATCTCAAAGGTTAAGTCAATTCAGCAGAGTTCATGATTGTAGTGCAGCAATGACAGTGGTACAAGCTGTGGTACAAGCAGTGGAACAAGAACTGTGGCACAAGCAACCTTCAGCAGAAGCCAGCAGTAACAAGATTTGGTGGGCTAATGACACAGAAGAAGCTACTTGCTAGCTAAAGAAAAGAAGAAGCTTTCATGTAGTCCAAGTGGACTTCAGAAGTTCTTCAAGCCGACTTGAGACAACCAGAAGTCACCTGCTAGCCAAAACTCAAAGGCGAGAAAAGGTCTATAGCTACGGAAAAGTGGTGACAAATAGATTGGTAGTTCTGACAAATGAGCAGTAAGGTTGAATAATAGGTTGTCAAGGGTGAAATATAAGCGATTGAGCTGAAAGCTTTGAAGAGTGTTGAAGTAGAGTCGAAGCAGGAGGCAGTAACGTCGATGCAGCCAAGGTGCCAATTCATACAGAAGAAAGAAGAAGCAGTGACGACAGTTTATCAAAGCTAAGGGTAAAAAATAGATGCCTAACAGTGACAAATAGGCTATAAGGGTGTAAAGGAGCCTACTAAGGGTGAAAAATGTGCAGTAGGGCTGAAAGGCTTGGATGCGTTTAAGACAATGTCGACGCAGAGCTTAAATGGCGTCAACGTAGTCAAATGGCCAACATCAATATGGTTGACAAATGAATAGCAAGGCTGAAGGACATGAAGTTGAAGGAGAAGAACTGATTCTATCTGCAAAACAAGATTGGAAGTGTTGAAAGGATAGAAGCAGCGTTGACGCAACACTCTAATAGTGTCGACGCAGCCCAAGGAACCAACTTCAACAATGCGTCACATGGTCAACACAGTTCACATAAGTCAACAAGTCAACAAAATTAGCACAGTCACGTGGTCAACTCAGCAAAGCAGCCAAACATCATGGTCAACAAAGTCAACATTATCAACAGAATTATGGAAGCCAAGCCACAGAGCTGAAGAATATCGAACAAGGAAGACCAATGGGTTACAAGGCAGACAAATAACCTAGCAACAGTGAAAAATAGCCAACATAGGTAACATATGGGCAGCTAGTGGTGACAAATGACTAAGGCGACACCTCAACCAAGTGGAGAAACTAGGTATGGCGATGGCTTCTAGTGACAAGGGTGACAAATAGCTAGGTAAGGCTGACAAATACACGATAAGGGTGTAAAATATCTAGTGAGGTTGAAAAATGGCTGGGAAGGATGAAATCGTGTGTCTGCCACGAGCGCTTCACTGAATATGATCAAAAGCCGATCATGGCACATGATCTAAGGATTTCTGACGTGGCTTTTGAACAGAGTATTCTCACTGACAGATGGACAAGTGGCGGGAAGCAAATTTGGAAAAGCTCATTTTTGAAATTGTTCTATATTCTCTCTCTCTATATAGTTTCTTTGTAAGGAGAAGGAGACTACGATAGAGTGGGAAGAAGCTGCATCAAAGGCAGAATAGAGAAGAAAGAAGAAAAAGAAAGAGTGCTGCGAGAGCTAAAGAAAAAAGAAAGAGAGTGAGAAGAAGAAAGAGAGGAAGAGTGAGTTCAAGAGAGAGTTCAGATAGAAAGAGGCCAGCTCGTGAGAGAAGCCAGGAGTTCCATTTGAAGATTTGTTGAGTCCATCAGATCTAGAACTTCCCTACTCCTTGGAGCTACTTTCCTTTTGTTTCTTCCTTTATCTTTTTTGTTTCTTCCTTTTCTTTTTCGTTCTTGTACTTCCGATACCCTGTTCAGGGTTCGGGTTCCCTCTACGGTTTTAGAGGAAGGGAGAAGTTTTTATTCGGGTTCCCTCTGTGGTTTCAGAGGAAGAGAGGATTGAATCCTCTTGGTTTTGTGAGCAGTGGGTTGCTGTTTAGGGTTCCTTCTGTGTTTAAAGAAGAAGGGAGGATTTGTTCCTCCGGTCACTACCAATGGTAGTGGGTCTGGTCTTGCGGGCTATAATATCAAGGAGAAGGGATTTGTTTCCCTTGGTTCAAGTTGTTAGTCAGCGTCTGTTGTAGACTGAGTCGGCGGTCTTGCTATTGCAGAGGAAGCCTCACTCGATTTGAGTGAGGGGTGGACGTAGGTCTGTGGGTTACAGACCGAACCACCTTAAAAAGTTCTTGTCTACTGTGGTTTGATTTGTGCGCATACTCCTTATCCTCTACCCCCTTCGCAGGTTGGTGTGTGAGCTAGTACTGCCATGTGAGCTCATTGTGTGCCAAGTGTTTGAGAACTATCTTGTGTGGGTTGATACTTATTAAGTGTGAATAGCTAGATGCCTTAATTTGTTTTACCTGAATTCTAAATCCGTTCAGCTCATTGCTTGGTTAATCAGTTTACAGTTAGAATTGCAAGTTGCATTTAACTTGAAGTTTACTGATGTAAGATGTCTTCGTTTGCTATTGTGCATAGATTTAACCATCAGTAGATTGCTTAGTCTATTGTGTTATCTTCCGTTGTGATTGAAAATTGGGTGTGATTTTAATTGAGCTAAATTTTATAGAGGGATCTATTCTTTTTTTTTCAATCAACACCGGCCCTCAGAATCATAGACTGGTCGAGTGCATGTCCCCCCAACAGGGGAACATGTTCTCACTCCCCCAGATTGATGCTGTGGCCTGAAATTTTATTAATTTTGTGACAAGAATACAAACTCTTGGGGGCGTACCCCTGACTGTACAAGTTGCCAAAAGATTCCAGGGATTCTGAGTTTTCTATTTACAAAGGCGAATATAAGGCAGACCTCCTCTATCCATCCTATACGCTCCCCTCACCATTCTTGGGAGTTCACTGACATGGGATCTAGAGGGATCTATTCACCCCCACCTCTAGATCCCACATTACACCTAACAAAATGATGATGAAAGAAAGACAATACACTAAGTAGAAAGGGAGGCTACACCCGCAGGTGCCACTCATTCAACCTTCATTTCCACCACCTGCGTGTGAGGGGCATTTGTTGACACCTAAAATTTAGCATCGAGAGCAATGAGTCTTGTCAAGCCGATCAATGGAAGAATCAAAAGAAAATATCCCACAATGGTAATATAAATATTTTTCAAAGCCCCGCTCAGGTGGAACCAAGTCGGATGATCCCCAACGGCTTGAAGACGTCATGGTCCGGTGGCCAAAGCTGTCTAAAAGCCCTGAAACGGCACCCTCTCAATGCCTTGAAATGGCGCCCTCTCCCAAAGTCCCTGTAGTAGCGCCCAAAGTGCAAAGGTGAACCGATTGACTAAATCTGCACATGATGGTATTTGGGTGATCATAGACCGATTGACAAAAGCTGCACATTTCCTACCAATCAAAAGTCGATGGTCTATGGATATATTAGCGGCATTATACATAAAGAAAATTGTCAAACTACATGGTGTCCCTGCCACCATTGTATCTGATCGAGACCCCCTGTTTCGCATCGCAATTCTGGAAGGGTCTACAACATTCGTTAGGGAGCCGACTCAACTTTAGTACTGCATTCCATCCACAAACTGATGGTCAGACTGAAAGAACAAATCAGGAGATAGAGGATATGCTCAGGGCTTGTGCAATTGATTTTGGTGGGAGTTGGCACGATGATGGGGACATCAAGGCAAGACCGTCCGCATTTTGTTTGCATTTATTCCCTTTCATATTTGTATGTATACCCTTGTGTTATATGGGTACGCAATTATAAGTCTTAGTGGGTTTATATGTAAAATTCCAGTAGGCCCAAGCCAGGGGGCCCCTCACCCCTTTCCCATTGGTCCACCTAGACCATGTGGGGCTGGTCAACCATCCTAGGTGGCCATCTAGAAGGGTTGAATGCCAATTGACCACATGGGAGACAAAGGGGGTAAATTTTCCAAGGTAGGCTACCTACCCTTTCCAACTTGTCCCCTCTTGGTCAAGGGGGCGCCCCTCCCCTTAATATTTTATGGTTTTTTTGTGTGTTATTCACACTTCATCCTAGGCATCCAATCCCCTCCCCTAGATCTAATGGTGTAGATTAGGTTTGATGTAAGGCATATAAAAGGTTGTATTTTTCATTTGTTGGCATTAATGAAGAGAAAATTGTTGAAAATCAAGAGTGTTCTTGAGCCCCCCCATCTCTCCCTCTGGTTTCTCTCCTCCAACCTCCAGTTCTAGAGTGATTTCTATCTTCTATCCCCTCCCCTCTATCTCCGGTGATCATCTGTGCCGCCGCCGCCGCCGCCGTTCGTGCCGCCTTCGAGCCGCCACGAAACCGTCTTCAGTATTCTATCCTGCTGGATAGAGGTGTCTTCCCAAAATTCCTGCTACCAGCCACGACCTCTTCGTGGTCTGTAATTTTTATGGTGTGTTCCTATATTCCACCCCATCATCCATAAAAACATTCAGGTCCAAAATCCCTCGTTTAGTATTTTTCCATTTTCGTGCATCTTTCATTCTCAGATCTGTTTTGTCTCTGTCTACAGTGACAGCAGCCCTATGTTTCTCACCTCCGGCCCTCTTTTTGATTTTTCTAAACCCTCCCAATTTTACTGAAAGTTTTGTCCATCATCCCCTACATCCACCATTTTTCTTGATTTTTGATCCACCCTCTATCCATTTTTCAAATTTCGTGTTCTATCTCAGCTACAGTGCTTTCAGCCCATGTCCAGATCCGACCCACTGTTAGTGAAAAACTCCTATCAATTCATAACCACATCCAAACTTTTCCAAACCAATTTTGTCGTTTTCCTAGGTCAGTTTCCCACAACTTTTATGAAGCGGTCGAAGTCTGAATCCAAGGTCTTCATAGAAGTCAAAGGCAATTATCAGATAATAGCCCTACAGATCTGAGTGTTCGGCTACTGTACAACAGGAAGTTGTAAATTCATTAAAGCCTAGATCCGTGCAGATCCAGGCCAGATCTCGAAGCCTAGGTTGAATGATTTGAAGTTGGCTTTCCAACGGCACCAGTCTCGTGTCGATCTGACATCGGGGCTGATCGTAGAGCCTATTCTCGTTGGGACACGCGCGGAAAACCAGAAGCTGCAGATCCGTGGCCGGTTATTCCGACCGGTGCCGAACGGAGCCGCCCGGCCTCCGACCAGTGAACCAGCGTGCCGCCAGCCTGGGGAGCGCTTCCCTAAGTGTCCCCACTACGGCGGTGCCACCGGGTCCCACACGGCCCCTCCGGACAACACTTGGGCCCCACAGCCACAAGTTCAGGTGCTGCCGAAGAGACGCGAGAAGCCGCCCGTCAACCCGAATTCGGTCCTCCCGGGCCCAGTTGTGTAGCCCTTTACCTCCCTGCGTGGAGTGGGCGATATTTCATTGCTGTCATCATTGTGTAATATTTATCCCCGGAGTACGAGTTTCGGCCGGGTCCGTCTTCCCCATGCCGAGCGCGTGGAGGTATCGCATTCGCTCCCTTACTTGGCATTTTGCTTACTCATATATATTTGTTTATGCTGCTGCTAGAGAGCATGTGTAGGGATATCTAGCTCGCTTCATCTATTCATTACCACTGCTGCGAGAGAGTGCGAGACCGTCCCGTGACCCGATCCGGGCACACGAGAGAGCCGATCACCCTAGCTCATTGCCGGTTTCTCAACCGCGCACGTCCGACGCTTCCCTCGTTAAGGGACAGTCACGAGCTTGTCGTGTCCGTGGTCTCGTCCCGCATCACTTTGGTATCAGAGCCAGGTTGAGTCTAGGGTGTTAAAAAAAAAAGAGAGTCATTTAAGTCTAAGTGTCTAAGTCGGTCTTAGGAGTTGCATTTGCATACCATTAATCGGTATATAAAAGGTGTTGTCCGAACGTTAGGCTACACCTATCGGGAAGGCCGCACACTTGCGCGAGTGATCTTCGGATCGGTTATCTCCGCCACGTACCGAGTCTTGGTTTACGTCTAGGGTCCTTAGTGTGCATGCATTCCAAACTTGCATAGTCGGTCTAGTGTCTTGTCACCGTGCGTATGCATGTCCATGTCCGCTACCCATGGCCGTTCTCCAAGACCACACATCCGAGTGGTCAACCTTTGTGGCCAAAGTCAATGTCCTCATGGACCGAGCCCTTGGTTTTACCCCTCTCACTATGAAAGTCGCTCTACCCAACGGTTCCACAACGGAACTCCATTTCACCGATAGGGAGTCGGATAATTGGGTTTCTCTTGACATCATGGAGTCTCTCTCCAAGGTAGGCGAGATTATCCGCGATGGTGATTTTGCTTGTGTTGAGTTCTATAAGAGGATCGGCTCTGTTCTCTACACCGATGGCGCATGGTGTACGATCGGCACACTTGCTGGTTCATGCATCATGTTAGGACAAACGTGCTTAGGAGAACGAAGAGCCAATCTTGACTGGGGCAAGAGGACCACCTTACCTACCCGGCAAGATCACCCTCACATGTCCAGCCACCCAACCCCAGCGGTCCACTAAACATTTGGAACCATTATGCTTGGAGCCATCTCACCCCGAGCCACCCGTGTTTCTTACGGGAACGCTATACATCGCCGAGCCTCTTTTTAGTTGGCTCAAGGATGGCTTGGTCCCACCTCCCTTCCTATCTATGGACCCCTTACCATTGGTACCCTTCAACTCCTACCACACAACTTTTCGATCCAGTCACCATGTTGACACGTTGGATGATCTTGTCATGGGATTAGATTCACAATGGAAGTTGACGCACCTACTGGCCCGAGGCTTTGACCAACCCGCTAGTCTTAGCTTCACCCATCCGGCCTTAGGGTCCATTACCTCCGTGTGCACCATGGGATGTGTCACCACGGAGATTCTTCGACTCCTCCCGATGCCGGCCGAGTCCGACTTCATTCCCTTTTGCCCAAGGGAGGAGTCCTGTTTTCTACACATGTCCATCGTCCCACCGATCATAATGTATGGCGGTGATTATGAATTCCAAACTTGGGACCATGTCATGTTGGAACCCACCTCACGGGGTCATACCTTCTTCGACCCTTTTGACCCCCTCACTAGTGAATCTCCCGAGCCCCCATCTTCACTCCACTTCCTCCGCGGAGTTCACTATCACACCTTTTCCACTCGGGCCAAGCAACCTCCACATAGCCATAGGTCCGAATTTTCATATGGGGGTAATGAAAACTTTGGTTTCTCCGATCCATCCAAACCACCCGCACCTCCCGAACTTCCCACATCCAAGCCCAATGTCCATGATTGGTGCATCGTAGAGTGTCTAGGAGTTCCCTATGACGTCAACCTCCGGTTACGTCAAATGCATTCATGGCACACGTTCGGGTGTCCTGCTCCGCCGTCATCTATGTACGGGTCAGACTAACATTAGGTGAGTCTAGGGTCTTAGTTGAGTCAATGTGTTTTTATTTGTGTGATTTGTTTGCATGGTTTGTGTGTAGTTTGTTTGTCTGCATGTGTCTTGTGTCAGCTCGTTGTCATTCTCTTATGAGTAAGAGGTGATTGGACTCCTTCGATGAGTATGGGATCGGTTTTACATCTATACTCGGATCAGTCACCTACATGGACTCAGCGGTGATTCCTAGTAAGTCTTCGAGTTGCTTCCTTCCCTTTGAGAGTGCCCCACCCGGAGTGTCCACCTCTAGCCCATGGCAGCTTGTGCATATCAAGTATATATGGAATGAGCAGGTGCTGGTCACTTGGAGTGGAGCGTACCCGCGTTACTTGGCACGGTGACGAATCCGCCGGAGTATTCGAGCATCTATACCCCTACTCGACGGGGTCGAGTTCCTCCCACCCGGGGAGAATTGATGGGGACATCGAGGCAAGTCCGTTCACATTTTATTTACATTTATGTCCTTTCATATTTTTATGTATACCCTTGTATTATATGGGTACGCAATTGTAAGTCTTAGTGGGTTTATATGTAAAATTCCAGTAGGCCCACGCCAGGGGGGCCCTCACCCCTTTCCCATTGGTCCACCTAGACCATGTGGGGCTGGTCAACCATCCTAGGTGGCCATCTAGAAGGGTTGAATGCCAATTGACCACATGGGAGACAAAGGGGGTAAATTTTCCAAGGTAGGCTACCTACCCTTTCCAACTTGTCCCCTCTTGGTCAAGGGGGCGCCCCTCCCCTTAATATTTTATGATTTTTTTGTGTGTTATTCACACTTCATCCCAGCCATCCAATCCCCTCCCCTAGATCTAATGGTGTAGATTAGGTTTGATGTAAGGCATATAAAAGCTTGTATTTTCCATTTGTTGGCATTAATGAAGAGAAAATTGTTGAAAAATCAAGAGTGTTCTTGAGCCCCCCCCTCTCCCTCTGGTTTCTCTCCTCCAACCTTCAGTTCTAGAGTGATTTCTATCTTCTATCCCCTCCCCTCTATCTCCGGTGATTATCTGTGCCGCCGCCGTTCGTGC
Organism: Amorphophallus konjac; assembly: GCA_022559845.1. Lineage (NCBI taxonomy): Eukaryota > Viridiplantae > Streptophyta > Magnoliopsida > Alismatales > Araceae > Amorphophallus > Amorphophallus konjac. The sequence goes on along the minus strand of CM040125.1, from coordinate 164,434,226 downwards.
CGCCTTCGAGCCGCAGCGAAACCGTCTTCGGTATTCTGTCATGCTGGACAGAGGTGTCTTCCCAAAATTCCTGCTACCAGCCACGGTCTCTTCGTGGTCTGCCATTTTTATGGTGTGTTCCTATATTCTACCCCATCATCCACAAAACAATTCAGGTCCAAAATCCCTCGTTTAGTATTTTCCCATTTTCGTGCATCTTTCATTCCCAGATCTATTTTGTCTCTATCTACAGTGACAGCAGCCCTGTGTTTATCACCTCCGGCCCTTGTTTTGATTTTTCTAAACCCTCCCAATTTTGTTGGTAGTTCTATCCATCATCCCCTACATCCACCATTTTTCTTGATTTTTGATCCGCCCTCTATCCATTTTTCAAAATTTGTGTTCTATCTCAGCTATAGTGCTTTCAGCCCATGTCTAGATCCGACCCACTGTTAGTGAAAAACTCCTATCAACTCGTAACCACATCCAAACTTATCCAAACTAGTTTTTTCGTTTTCCTAGCTCAATTTCCCACAACTTTCATGAAGCGGTCGAAGTCTGAATCCAAGGTCTTCATAGAAGTCAAAGGCGGTTCTCAGAGAATAGCCCTGCAGATCTGAGTGTTTGGCTACTATACAATAGGAAGTTGTAAATTCATTAAAGCCTAAATACGTGCAGATCCAGGCCAGATCTCCAAGCCTAGGTTGAAGGATTTGAAGTTATCTTTCCAACGACACAAGTCTCGTGTCGATCCGATATCGGGGCTGATCGCAGCGCTTGTTCTCACCGGGACGCGTGCGGAAAACCAGAAGCTGCAGATCCGTGGCCGGTTATTCCGACCGGTGCCGAACGGAGCCGCCCGGCCTCCGGCCGGTGAACCAGCGTGCTGCCAGCCCGGGGAGTGCTTCCCTAAGTGTCCCCACTACGGTGGTGCCACCGGGTCCCACACGGCCCCTCCGGACAGCACGTGGGCCCCACAGCCACAAGTTCGGGTGCTGCCGAAGAGACGCGAGAAGCCGCCCGTCAACCCGAATTCGGTCCTCCCGGGCTCAGTTGTGTAGCCCTTTACCTCCCTGCGTGGAGTGGGCGATATTTCATTGTTGTCATCATTGTGTAATATTTATCCCCGGAGTACGAGTTTCGGCCGGGTCCGTCTTCCCCACGCCGAGCGCGTGGAGGTATCGCATTCGCTCCCTTACTTGGCATTTTGCTTACTTCATATATATTTGTTTATGCCGCTGCTAGAGAGCATGTGTAGGGATATCTAGCTCGCTTTATCTATTCATTACCGCTGCTGCGAGAGAGTGCGAGACCGTCCCGTGACCCGATCCGGGCACACGAGAGAGCCGATCACCCTAGCTCATTGCCAGTTTCTCAACCGCGCACGTCCGACGCTTCCCTCGTTAAGGGACAGTCACGAGCTTGTCGTGTCCGTGGTCTCGTCCCGCATCACACGACCACTTGCCTCTAGTGGAATTTGCCTACAATAATAGCTATCAAGCTAGTATACAAATGGCACCATTCGAGGCTCTATATGGAAGAAGTTGCCACTCACCTATATGCTGGAATGAAGTTGGAGAAAAATAATTTCTAGGCCCCAAAATCAACAGGGAAACTACTGAGAAGATAAAGTTCATTCAGGAGAGACTCCAGATGGCTCAAGATAGGTAAAAAGCTTATGCTGATAATAGAAGGCGCGACTTGGAATTTCAAGTGGGAGACTATCTGTTTCTCAATGTTTCTCTAGGTCGATGTATTCAAAGATTCGGCATCAAAGGCAAGCTCACTCCAAGATTTATCGGCCCTTTTAAAATTCATGAAAGGGTTAGCGAGGTGGCATATCAGATTCCCTTACCCCCTCAATTAGCTGGAGTCCGTGATGTGTTCCATGTTTCAATGCTCAAGAAGTATGTTTATGACCCGTTCCATATCATAACCTATGACAATCAGGAGATTCAAAAGGATATGACGTATGAACAAAAGCCGATCCAGATAGTAGACCGAGAGGTACGTCAACTCCGAAAAAAGACTATTCCCATGGCAAAGGTCAGGTGGACTAAAAGCTTTGACCATGAGGTGACATGGGAGACCGAAGAAGCTATGCGTAAGAGATTCTCGAAACTATTCCACTATAAGTATACTCTCCATAAAAACCCATGCAATGAATTTTGGGACCAAATTCTTTTAAGTGGGGGAGGGCGTAACACCCTAGAATTTTCTAAGAATTTTCAAGAATTAAAAATTATTTATTAGCATTCAATAGGCTATTAAGGAATTACTGGTTGATTAAATTAAAGGCCCTATATTAACCAAAGGGTTTAGCCCACTTAAATTAAGCCCATGAACCCAATTTTAAACCATTTAGGCCCAAGCCCACACTCTAGAAACATCCTTAGGATAATTTCCCATTTATATAAGGTAATTGGGGGATACGTGTGAGATGAATTTGACCGAATTCAAATTCTGGGGCACTGGCTTATAGCAGTCTATCGCAAGATCGCTACTTTATATAGGCGGTCCAGCCAAGACCGCTATCTCCTTTCAATCACGAGAGTTGTAGAAGCGTGGAAAACTTGGATCTTTGGCATCCTAATCCCGATGGATCGAAGTATGTAGACATGTAAACATGTCTAGAACTCTCTAGGGATAAGTTTTGCTCCAAATTAGGACTCTAAGTTCGATCAAATCCCTCAAACCCTCGCAAACCCTATAAATAGGTCCCAGGTCCAACCTACGCGAACCCTAGTTTTGGCTCGCAAGGTTCGATGGTAAGACGACGTTATTTCTTGTCAGTCCTTTAGAATATTTTGTTCCCTTTAGTATTGACTAACTCTCTTCCAAATCTCATACTAGGAGATCCAACCGTTGGAGGGTTAAAGCACTAGGAAGTTGCTGGTTCGCTGCAAACTGCACAGAAACAGACGCAACCATCCAGTGAAGAATTGGAGTTTAGGAACCCTGAACGAGGTATTTTCAAAATGATTCTTTAGGGTTATTTGTTCCCCTTTAAGTCTTCTTACTACGCTCCAAATTTCATGAACATAGGTTAAGAGGTTAGGGAAAACCAGGGACGATAAGTTACTGATTTGGCACAGGACGTGTAGAAACTAGGTCGTTCTCCCAGCCCAAAATTTAAAGTCTAGAGCCTATTACAGTGGTAGGTTATCTCATGATTGGCACAAATATAAAGATAGGAGTAAAAGCCCTCTATTTCCATGTACTTTCATGCTTTCTACATATCAAATTTTATATTTTATTGAGACAGCGCAATCACTTACTTCTGCATTCATGAACCATGCCCCTTAATAAGAAAAGTTAATATTTTTGGCTTAGTTCATGTAACTATGCATCCCCATGCGTTTCTTATGATCTATCATGTCTTATCCCTCTGTTTAGCATGATTTACATCTATTTATTGCCCTAAAATAGGCATACATGCACATATTTTTACTTTCTGTCTGAGAGGCAGAAGGCGGTCTACAAGAGACAGCTATTTCTATATAGCGAATGCCCGATAGACCGCTAATTTATGATAGCGGCCATACCACTACCACTACTTGTTCCTCTTACATGTTTATACTTATATGTAAACCCTAGTCTAATTGATAGAAACCATGACTTAGCCCTGTTAGTTCTGGCACTATCTCATGGTTAGAGGTTATTTCATGTTGTTCATGATTCTTACTATGTTTTGTTTCATGTTAGCATGTTTTAACATTATTTTCATGTATATTAATTTCATGTCCAAACTTATATAGTCTTGTATTAAACTATTTCCTTATGCTTATGATGGTTGTTATATCGATATTTTGATCGTTGTTTCACGCACTTCACTCCCATCTATTATCTTTCTGGTTAAGTACATAGCACATGCCCTGGTATGTGACTATTAGTTACACTTTGTACTTATAGGCACACTTTCTTGGACTTGTGAACCTCTCCGCCGGCTATTCCTTCTTTCGGACAAGGAGATCATGTTTCAAGGCTTCTGTAAGTCTCCGCGAGCCTAGGATTCTAATTAGGACGTCGAGCTGGTTGTACCCTCAAAGCCCATTTGTCTAAAAATCACTCAAGTTTACCGGCGTTTATGCATTCTGGACAAGATAGTGGCCCTCGGGAGACTGCCACCATCTGGTAGCGGCCCGACCATGACCGCCACTTTCCAGAGTTCCACTGCGTCGACCCTTTTTCTCTCTGGTGTCGACTCTGTCAAGAAACGGTCTTGACGTGACTGCCTCCTTCAAGTTGCAGCCAAGACATGATCGCCTATTCAATAAACAGTCCGGACAAGACCATCTTCTATTCAAGTGTTCTTAACCCGAGGTTTAGCCCATGGGTTGATTTTCTTATGTTCCTAGATGGTCTATTGATTGTCTAGAACTTAACACCATATTCAATAAGTTATTAATGAATTATCAAAATGTAAAGAATGCACCGTTATGTTGCCAGTTTCCTTCCGTGGCATAACCATGTCATTAAAGCATCCTTGTTCTCTTGTTTCATATTTGGTATGTTCTTACCTTGATATTGTTGTCATAAAACTATTATTTGAATTGTACATTATTGGTCGAAATTTTATTTATATCTCGTGGATGTCGCTTGATTTATAACTTGAAGGTGCAAGAGCGGGCACGGACAGTGTCCAAGCACTCGATGCTAGCCCCCTCGGTAGATGGCCGTAAACATACTATAAACCATGGGGTATGATGAACACTGGCGTCGCATTACGTCGGAGTTGTGCTCCTGATTTTGATGATGATCACCATGATATGACAGGGTGTATTATTATCTGACAATATGGTAAGTGGCAAGAATTTCTGTTGAACTTTAATGCAGGCAATAGTCAGCGTCGACGCCACAAGATCAAAGGGTCGTCGCAGCCTTCAGCTCCTCCATGTTGAAGCATACTTCATCTAAACTGCGTCTACGCCTCAAGCAAGATAACGTCGACGCTGTGACTAGATCTCAAGATGTTTGAGTCATGCGCATGCTAACTGCATCAACGCCACTCGGATGCAGCGTCGACTCGCATGCCTCCAGAAGATATCTTCACACAGCGTTGACGCTACCAGCTACCAGCGTCGACGCAGCGGGTGCCAAAAGACTAAGAAGTTATCTTCACATAGCGTCGACGCCACCAGTTATCAGCGTCAACGCAGTGATAGCCTGAGGTCGTATATCGAAGGAAGATAAGAAGCTGTCTTCACACAGCGTCTACGCATTCAAATGCTGGCGTCGACGCACCCAGTCCCAGACAAGCGCTCGGGCAAAAGGACTGGATAAAGTGGGCCAGCCACGTCTGCAAACGAACTACACTCTCCCTCCTTTAGTCCAGAAGCTTCTCCACACGTGAGCGAATGATTGGGAATCTCGTGGGGCCCAATCTTGCGCGGTAAAAATGAAAAAGGAAATGTAGAAGTGGATCGAAGTGGGATGAGTAGAGTAGATGAATAGAAGAGACTAAGAAGGACTAGTATACAGTGAAGAACGTGGAGAGCCTAGCATCGTGAAGAAGGTCCAGTGCGTGGATTGAAAGATAGGTTCATTCTCCTAGTGAAGAAGATCAGAAGCTGAAGAACCATGAAGGCTTCAGACTGATCTAGTCTCAACAGAAGGGAAGATCACACTCAGATCATACTGTTCATCTCTTCGGGCTCTACTCTCTTCTGCTGCGCATAAAGTCTGAAGATCCATTGATCAGCATATTCTGAGTTTATCCCTTACCTTGTATTTTCGTTTTCTTATACAATTCTATTCTCGGATTACTGTTCCACTGGGATTCAGTGGTCAGATGTGTTCTGATCCAGAGAGTGTTCTGAGATCAGAGTGTGTATAGACTCTGTGTCTACAAGCTGTTCGACAGCGGTTCTAAGACAGGATATAGTTGTCTTCTGCAGATTGGTTCTGCAGGTCAGAGAAGGATTCTTCTCTGGTGTTAGCTAAGCTGTAAAGCTCAGCGGTGATCCCCACCGGTTTGGTGAGGGGGTGGACGTAGGTCTCGAGATAGAGACTGAACCACCTTAAAAACTCTGATCTACTGTGGCTTGTGCTTGTGGTTTGTTATTGTGTCTATTGTCTCGTTAGACCGCTTAGATATTGCGCTAGCTCTTTAGAGATTCACGAACCGGATTTTTGTCTGTGGTATCACAGAGAGTGCAATTGTCTTATTCCGCTTAAAATTTTTAAGTGGTCAATCTATTCACCCCCTCCCCCTCTAGTTTGACGATCCTCTGCTCCCAACAAGTGGTATCAGAGCACCAGGCTCTCTTGAACGGTTTAACAGCCTAGAGAGAAGTAATGGAGAGCAAAGGATTTATGCCAGAGGGCTATGCTATGAATAGACCACCATTTTTCGATGGCACTAACTATTCCTATTGGAAGAATCGCATGCAAGTTTTTCTCAGGGCCCAGGACTATGAAGTATGGAAAGTTGTGAGCAAGGGGCCCTACATAATAGAAGGCGACGAAGAATTATGGGTAAAGGAGCAAGTAAGAAAATCAACCGTCAACTGGCAGGCAATGAACATTATGCAATGCTCCCTGCATCCCAAGGAATTATCGTGCGTCTCCTCATGCGCAAGTGCGAAAGAAATGTGGGATCGACTCGAGGTAATATATGAGGGTACCTTGGAGGTAAGGGAGACCAAGGCTAACATGCTAATTTCTGAATATGAGTCCTTCCATATGAAACCTGAAGAAAGTATTTCTGAGATGTATGCTCGTTTAACCGTACTTGTCAATGGTCTCAAAGGTCTAGGGAAGGCCTATACAGATTATGAGCTGGTGAGAAAGATTCTTAGATCTTTGACATCCGTGTGGCACACAAAAGCCACAGTGGTCGAAGAATCTAGGAATCTTCCCAGGACCACTCCTGACGAGTTGATAGGTTCCCTTATGGCCTATGAGCTAAATTTGGAAAGATCTGATGAGGAAATAAAGAAGAAGAAACCCCTAGCTCTCAAGGCTGCTCCAAGCTGTAAGGAGAGCTCAGATGAGAATCTGACCTCTTCTTCAGACAGTGATTCAGGTGAGATTGCGATGCTCACTAAGAAATTTTGAAAATTCTTACGAAGGGAAGGTAAAGCTGGTCGATTTAGAAGCTATCAAGGTAAAATGAATTCTAAATTTAAATCTGACCAAACTAAGAAATCTGACAAAGTTGTGTGTTATCAATGCAGGAGGGTAAGTTTGTCATTTCTTCCATTATATCAGATCATGGTGGAGAATTTGACAATTCTGAATTTGGAGAATTCTGCAGAGCAACAGGGCTAAATCACAGGTTTTCTTCCCCAAGAACACCTGAACAAAATGGAGTCGTGGAGAGAAGAAACCGAACCCTTGTGGAGATGGGCAGAACCATGCTAATTGAAGGGCAACTCCCAAGGAAGTATTGGGCAGAGGCTGTGAACACTGCATGCTACATTGTAAATCGGGCAATGGTAAGACCACAGTCCAAAAAGACTCCTTATGAAATGCTGAAAGGTAAGAAGCCCTATGTTGCTCATTTTAAAGTTTTTGGTTCAAAATGCTTTGTTCAGAATAATGATAAACGAGCCTTAGATAAGTTTGAACCCAAGAGTGAACCCGCCATATTCTTAGGATACTCCAGTCACTCTAGGGCTTATAGGGTCCTAAATCTGAAGACTCAAACAGTTGAGGAATCACCTCACATCGTTTTTGATGAGCTAATTGAAAATTCACAAGTTGAACCTTCATGCAGGAACAAGGGTGATGAAGACTTCCTTGACAAGCCTGAGGAGGAAGAAACTTTGGAAGGAGATTCAAGACCAAAAGAAGATGAGCCAGAGTCTAGTAATCAGGGCAATGCAGATATTAATGGAGGTGACCCTCTGATTAACATTAGGTTGTTAAGGGATCACCCCTCATCTAGCATAATAGGCAACTTGCATGAACCTGTTAGGACACGCTCTCAAATACAAGAAATGGATAACATGGCACTTGTGTCTCAAACTGAACCCTAGAATGTTGTGGAAGCCTTAAAAGATCCCAACTGGATAAATGCAATGCATGAAGAACTCAACCAATTCATAAGAAATAAAGTATGGCATCTAGTGCCCAGACCCAAGGATCAATCTATAATAGGAACTAAATGGGTCTATAAAAACAAACAAAATGAAAATGGTATAATTGTTAGGAATAAGGCTAGACTGGTTGCACAGGGTTACAATCAAGAGTTCGGTATTGACTTCGAAGAGTCCTTTGCACCAATAGCCAGATTAGAAGCCATTCGTTTGTTGCTTGCATATGCTGTAAGTCATGGAATAAAATTACAACAAATGGATGTAAAAAGTGCTTTCCTAAATGGAATAATAAAAAAAGAAGTATTGATGGGGCATCAAAGGCGATTTTCATACACGGGTGAAGTGTATTTGTGTGTTATGGCTTGTATGAAGTTGTAATTGTGTAATTTCTTTCTTTTGGGCTCCTTGTAAGGCTTATATCAAGCCAATGGGCCATTTGTTATGTCAAGTCCAAGGTTAGATTGCCATTAGTAGAGTCCATTAGAAAGTCTAGTTCATATTGGACCAAATGCTACCCTTATGGACCATATTAGTCATTTATGGCCCAATTGGGCCACTCCTTCTCATGGACCACCAAGACTTGGAAGGCCCAAGTCTAGACATGAGTTAGTGGATTGGGTTGGCTTGCCTTGGACCAGCCTAGGCCCAAGAGAGGCCCATGAATGGGGCGCCCCCTCTTTTGGCCATATTAGGCTTGGTAGGTGGTGTTTGAATAGCTTTAGTCCAAGGTTGAATACGCATGGTCAAATTAGATTAAACTAATGTATTAAATGTGTGATTCACATTGTATCCCAGCCCTTCAATCCAAACCCCTAGATCCAAGGGTTGAGGTTGAGTTTGGTTGGCATCCTATATAAGGTTGTATTTTTCATATTGAATGAATTAATGAATGAAAAAAAATGCATTTGCCCCCAAGTGAAGCTTGCGCCCCTCCCCTCTCTCTCCCTAGTTCCTCCACCCCCTCTCCCCTTTCTAGAGTGTAATCCCTTCCCCCTTGATTCCCTCCAGCATCTGAAGCAACTCCGGTGATCGCCGCCGCCATCGTCTCGCCGCCGACGCGTCGTTGCCAACGGTTTTGGTGTTCTGTCCACTCAAGATAGATCCTTCTTCTCCGAATTCCTGCTATCACTCCCTTCATCTTCTGAAGCTCAAAATTTCAGGGTTGGTTCCCCTCTAGAACCCTTATCCCCACAAAAACAATCACGTCAAAATTCATCCTTTAGCTATTTTTTGATTTTCGTCCAAGTCCAAGTTCCAGATCTGTCCTGGTTCTGTTTACTATTCATCAGCTCTGAGTTTACTCCATTCGAACCATCTTTTTATTTTTTTTGGGTCGACCAAATTTATTAGGAGTTCTGTCCACATATATCTACCACTAGGAATTTTCTTAATTTTTGATAAGGTCTCTAGGTATTTTTCAAATTTCGTCCAAGTTCCCATAAATAGTCTACTCACAGTTTCCCAGATCCGACCCAGGTCTAGTAAAAACATCCCAGAAAATCCATTTCTTATCCAATCAAAAAAACAAAAATAGTCCCGGATTCCTCTCTCAGAGACCTTCAACTTTGCTGAAGAAATCATTTCCAGATTCGGAGGTCTTCTCCCCGGTCAACGTCGATCTTCAGAGAAGTCAGAACCTGCCCCTGCAGTTCTGGCCAGATTCTAGCAAGCTTGTAAAATACATGATCAGAAATACAGATCTGATTATTTTTTTTGAAGACCCCTACATCGAAGTATTCTGAGTCAGCTTTCCAACGGCACTAATCTCGTCGCATTCCGACGATAGGGAGGATCGCAGCAGCAGTTTTCTCCGAGTCGCGCGCCTACAAACAGAACTTTCAGGTTCGTGGCCGAGTTCCCAGCGAGCGTCGTCCGAGGGCCGCCCGACATCCGGAGGTCGTTCCAGCAGCTCGCCATCCCAGGGGAACGCTTTCCAGGTCTCTCCACAACAGAGGAGTCATCAGGCCCCACACGACCCCTCCGGTCAATACGTGGGCCCCCACTAGCACGAGTACGCGTGAAGCCGAAGCATTGCCCGAAACCGCCCGTCAACCCGAACTTGGTCCTCCCGGGCCCACTTGTGTCACCCTTTACCTCCCTGTGTGGAGTGGGCTTATTTGTACTGCTGTAAGCATAATGTACTAAGTTCTCGGGAGTACGAGCTTTGGCCGGGTGCCGTCTTCACCACGCCGAGAGCGTGGAGGTATCGCCTTCACCCTTACACTTGGCATTAGCTTAATTCTTTATATGCTTTATATGCCGCTGCTAGAGAGCATGTGTAGGGATACCTAGCTCGCTTTCAATTTATAATATCACTGCTGCGAGAGAGAGCGAAGCCGTCCCGTGACCCGATCCGGGCACAAGTGAGAGCCGACCACCCTAGCTCACAGCCGGTTTCTCAACCGCGCACATCCGACGCTTCCCTCGTTAAGGGACGATCGCGAGCTTGTCGTGTCCATGGTCCCGTCCCGCATCAATTTGGTATCAGAGCGAGTTGAGTCTAGGGTGTCAAAAAGAACAAAAAAAGAGTGTCATTTACATCGAGTCATTAGTCGGTTTAAGTCGAGTCTAGGATCATCATATTTTCAAAACAACAAAAAGAGTCATTTTTTGGTCGCATACATCCCTTTACTCGGTATATCAAAAGGTGTTGTCCGAACGTTAGGCTACGCCTATCGGGAAGGCCGCACATTTACGCGAGTGATCTTTGGATCGATTGCCTCCGCCACGTATCGAGTTTTGGTTAAGTCTAGGCGCATCATTTGCATTAGTGTGTTTTGCTTTAGTCGGCGTCTTCTAGTCGGTGTGTTTGCATGCCCACTCGTCGGGGTACTCAGTACTCACCCCCACCACCACAACCTATGGCCAACCCACGGGATACCTCGGGAGACTTCCACTCCCTACAAGAGGCGATGATGGCCATTATGGCTAGGTTGGACCAATCCGATGCTAACTTTCGGACCTTCTCCGAGAATATGGATGGTCGCCTTAGGGCCATGGAGGGACGCATGGAGACCTCCGATAGGTCGGTCCAAGACCTCGTTGGGCGGTTAGATAGGATGTCACACGGGGACCCTCCTGGGGCAGCCCAAGGTCCACCCGCACCTCCTACCGCGGGGGCCCAAGTCCAACCCGCTCCCATGGCCCAAGTCCAGGCCGCTCCCGCGGCCCAAAACCAGCCACCACTGGTTCCTCCACCCGCCCCTCCTCGGGTTCCCCAACTACCACACCGTGACCTTGGTCTCGAGGACTATGGGTCCGACAATGCCTACGAGGGGTATGGTCAACGCCGTCATGGTTTTCAGCCACAACGAGATGAGGATGATGATCGGGTCCTTAAGACCGTGCGAGTGGATCCTCCCGCTTTTTACGGGTCTTTGGATCCGAAAGTCTACCTAGATTGGGAGTTTGGCATGGACCGTTATTTTGAATGGTATGATATGTCGGAGCGTCGAAGGGTCCGATTTGCCACCATGAAACTTATGGGGCAGGCACAAACTTATTGGAAGAATGTGGAGAGCCTGCTACTTCAGCGGCTAGAACCCCCGATCGACACATGGGCCGAAATGAAGAATAAACTTCGACAAAAGTACCTTCCTCCCACATACCGCCAAGGACTCATCGATAGATGGCAAAGTCTTAGCCAGGGAGACCGGTCCGTCTCCGAATACATCGCGGAGTTTGATGAGTACTTTCTACGATGTGGTGTCACGGAGGAGAGTACCATGCCCGTTTCCCGCTTTCGACGTGGTTTGCGGCCACACTATCAGTATGAGCTTTTCCGTCGCAATGCCAAGACGTTGGAAGAGGCATACCAGGTTGCTCTCGAGATGGAGCAATTTGAGGGAGAGTTCGAGTCTAGCCATCGGTTAGGCCCCACCCCTCTCCGTAGTACCGAGCCACGTCACTCCATAGGCCCGCATCAGCGGCCTCCCATGGCTCGACCTCAGGAGTCCACCCGTCAGGAGCACTTCGCTCCACGGCCCCATCCTCCTCCACCTCGGGACCTATTCCCACCCCAACCACCGGCACCCATTGCCCGTTCCCCGGCTCCTATAGCCCGTCCTCTGGCACCGGCACCACCTCCACTATTGTCCAAAGCACCTACATCTCCCCCATTACTGCCTACACCCCCTACCCGACGGGATGATAAGGGTAAGGCCCCTTTTATAGGAGAGAGTAGTCGGTCGAGAGTGCAGTGTTTCCACTGTCATGGGTTTGGCCACATTGCCAGCGAGTGTCCCACTTGCACCACCCTAGCCTTAGGTGTTGGAGGATCCGCACCTCCCGAGCTTGAGTGTGTCGATTACGAGGCCGATGAGGCACTGGCCGATGAGTACTATGCCATGGGGGAAGAGCTGGGTGACCCTTCGGCCGCCCAGGATACCGCCACCTAGTGGGCTTGATGCTACCACCATAGTCTAGAGTCATGCATGAGTCGGTGTGTTTTCTTTGTGTGGTTTGTTTGTGTGGTGATTTTGAGTCGATTGTTTGCGTAGTTTGCATTCGTGTGTCAGCGCATGGTGAGTCTGCATGTGTCTTGTACAACCTCGTTGTCGGTCTCTTACGAGTAAGAGGCGAGTGGACTCACTTGATGAGTATGGGATCGGTTTTACTTCTATACCCGGATCAGTCACCTATTGGGACTCAGCGGTGATTCCTAGTGAGTCTTCGCGCTGTTTCCTCCCTTTTGAGAGTGCCCATTCGGAGTGGCCACCTTTAGCCATAACAGTGCGCATATCGAGTATATATGGAATGAGCAGGTGCCGATCATTTGGAGTGGAGCATACCCACGTTACTTGGCACGGTGACAGATCCGCCGGAGTACCAGAGCAGCCATACCCCTACTCGACGGGGTCGAGTTCCTCCCACCCGGGGAGAATTGATGGGGCATCAAAGGCGATTTCCATACACGGGTGAAGTGTATTTGTGTGTTATGGCTTGTATGAAGTTGTAATTGTGTAATTTCTTTCTTTTGGGCTCCTTGTAAGGCTTATATCAAGCCAATGGGCCATTTGTTATGTCAAGTCCAAGGTTAGATTGCCATTAGTAGAGTCCATTAGAAAGCCTAGTTCATATTGGACCAAATGCTACCCTTATGGACCATATTAGTCATTTATGGCCCAATTGGGCCACTCCCTCTCATGGACCACCAAGACTTGGAAGGCCCAAGTCTAGACATGAGTTAGTGGATTGGGTTGGCTTGCCTTGGACCAGCCTAGGCCCAAGAGAGGCCCATGAATGGGGCGCCCCCTCTTTTGGCCATATTAGGCTTGGTAGGTGGTGTTTGAATAGCTTTAGTCCAAGGTTGAATAAGCATGGTCAAATTAGATTAAACTAATGTATTAAATGTGTGATTCACATTGTATCCCAGCCCTTCAATCCAAACCCCTAGATCCAAGGGTTGAGGTTGAGTTTGGTTGGCATCCTATATAAGGTTGTATTTTTCATATTGAATGAATTAATGAATGAAAAAAAAGGCATTTGCCCCCAAGTGAAGCTTGCGCCCCTCCCCTCTCTCTCCCTGGTTCCTCCACCCCCTCTCCCCTTTCTAGAGTGTAATCCCTTCCCCCTTGATCCCCTCCAGCATCTGAAGCAACTCCGGTGATCGCCGCCGCCATCGTCTCGCCGCCGACGCGTCGTTGCCAACGGTTTTGGTGTTCTGTCCACTCAGGATAGATCATTCTTCTCCGAATTCCTGCTATCACTCCCTTCATCTTATGAAGCTCAAAATTTCAGGGTTGGTTCCCCTGTAGAACCCTTATCCCCACAAAAAAAATCACGTCAAAATTCATCCTTTAGCTATTTTTTGATTTTCGTCCAAGTCCAAGTTCCAGATCTGTCCTGATTCTGTTTACTGTTCATCAGCTCTGAGTTTACCCCATTCGAACCATCTTTTTATTTTTTTTGGGTCGACCAAATTTATTGGGAGTTATGTCCACATATATCTACCACCAGGAATTTTCTTAATTTTTGATAAGGTCTCTAGGTATTTTTCAAATTTCGTCCAAGTTCCCAAGAACAGTCTACCCACAGTTTCCCAGATCCGACCCAGGTCTAGTAAAAATATCCCAGAAAATCCATTTCTTATCCAATCAAAAAACCAAAAATAGTCCCGGATTCCTCTCTCAGGGACCTTCAACGTTTCTGAAGAAATCATTTCCAGATTCGGAGGTCTTCTCCCCGGTCAATGTCGATCTTCAGAGAAGTCAGAACCTGCCCCTGCAGTTCTGGCCAGATTCCAGCAAGCTTGTAAAATACATGATCAGAAATACAGATCTGATTATTTTTTTTGAAGACCCCTACATCGAAGTATTCTGAGTCAGCTTTCCAACGGCGCTAATCTCGTCGCATTCTGACGACGGGGCGGATCGCAGTAGCAGTTTTCTCCGAGTCGCGCGCCTGCAAACAGAACTTTCAGGTTCGTGGCCGAGTTCCCAGCGAGCGTCGTCCGAGGGCCGCCCGGCGTCCGGCGGTCGTTCCAGCAGCTCGCCATCCCAAGGGAACACTTTCCAGGTGTCTCCACAACAAAGGAGTCATCAGGCCCCACACGACCCCTCCGGTCAATACGTGGGCCCCCACTAGCACGAGTACGCGTGAAGCCGAAGCATTGCCCGAAACCGCCCGTCAACCCGAACTTGGTCCTCCCGGGCCCACTTGTGTCGCCCTTTACCTCCCTGCGTGGAGTGGGCTTATTTGTACTGCTGTAAACATAATGTACTAAGTTCCCGGGAGTACGAGGTTTGGCCGGGTGCCGTCTTCGCCACGCCGAGAGCGTGGAGGTATCGCCTTCACCCTTACACTTGGCATTAGCTTAATTCTTTATATGCTTTATATGCCGCTGCTAGAGAGCATGTGTAGGGATACCTAGCTCGCTTTTAATTTATAATATCACTGCTGCGAGAGAGAGCGAAGCCGTCCCGTGACCCGATCCTGGCACAAGTGAGAGCCGACCACCCTAGCTCACAGCCGGTTTCTCAACCGCGCACATCCGACGCTTCCCTCGTTAAGGGACGATCGCGAGCTTGTCATGTCCGTGGTCCCGTCCCGCATCAAGTATATGTGGAACAACCCCCTGGATTTGAATGTGCAGAAAATCCTAACCACGTATACAGATTGGACAAAGCATTGTATGGACTCAAGCAGGCACCTCGAGTCTGGTACGACCGGCTCAGCTCCTTTCTCACTGAAAAAGGTTACTCAAGAGGTAAAGTGGACCTGACATTGTTTACAAAGGTAAGGAATTCAGATATCATTTTAGTTCAAATATATGTTGATGACATTGTCTTCGGTTCCACTAAACCTAGTATGTGTAAGGAGTTTGCTAACTTAATGACAACAGAATTTGAAATGAGTCTCATGGGTGAACTTCAATTTTTTCTAGGTTTGCAGATCACCCAACGCAGAGAAGGATGCTCTATTAGTCAGACAAAGTACATCAAGGAGCTACTGAAGAAGTATAAAATGGAAAATCTGAAAGTAATCAGCACTCCCATGTGTACAAACACAACCTTGGATGCAGATCTGAAAGGTACACAAGTTGATGCCAAGACCTATCGAGGTATGATAGGGTCACTTCCATATCTTACTGCATCAAGGCCTGATATTCAATTTTGTGTTTGTATGTGTGCTTGTTTTCAAGCTGATCCTAGAGAATCCCACCTAAGTTCTGTCAAGCGTATTTTTAGATACCTTGCTGGAACTCAAGACCTAGGGATCTGGTGTCCTGCATCCTGCACCTTTGACTTAGTATCATATTCGGATGCAGACTATGCTGGATGTAAATTGGACAGAAAAAGCACTAGTGGCTACTGCCAATTTTTGGGTGGGTGCTTGATCTCTTGGGCCTCCAAGAAACAACACTCAGTGGCACTGTCCACTGCAGAGGCAGAATATGTCGCTGCAGGAAGCTGTGGCACTCAAGTGTTGTGGATCCAGCATCAGCTCCAAGATTACCAAACTGATCTTAGATGTGTCCCAATATTGTGCGATAACACAAGTGCTATAAACCTGGCCAAGAACCCCATCCAGCACTCTAGGACCGAACATATTGAAATCAGACATCACTTCTTAAGAGATGAGGTCAGTAAAGGAAGTTTCAAGCTTGTATTTGTAGAATCTGAACGTCAACTAGCTGATATTTTTACCAAGCCTCTCAACAATGAGCGTTTTTCATATCTTAGGAGAGAGCTTGGACTCTGCAATTTGAATTCTGAATCTTGAATTGACTGCATGGCCTCATATCTGAATGCTGCTTGATTGCTTTTGTGATGATCATATTTGAAGTCCTGCTATGATAAACTTGTCAATGTTTGAATAAGTCATACACTTAGGGGGAGTATAAAATTTTTTTTCTCTTGGTATTTTGATTCATCTGAAATAAAACCTCAGCATGCTTACAAATTCATCTGTTTTAATCTCTTCCTTCATGCTTGAGTTAAGGGGGAGTAAGGTTTTATGCGGTAACGCACCCGTAAGGATGCGTCCACGCTGCAATGGATTGACTTTGTTTAAATGTTAACCAATCCGTGCAGTATGGCATAGTGCGTCGACACTTCAGGGATTCTGCGTTGACGCTATGCAAGTAACAGTGTGGTGTGATGGTGATTATGACCTCTCGTCTAGCTCATAGGATTCTCTCGTTCATCCTTCTTGCTAGACTTGTTCTTCTTCAAGTATCACCTTACACTCAATCATGTTCACCTTCTTAATCCCAAGATTTCTTGATGTACTCTCCTTCTATTCCTGAATAAGGGAATTGTCTCAAATGTCCTGGTGAAAAGTTAATGCCTCACATTCAGGGGGAGCTAAGGGAATAATTTCTAATGAAAACAAGTTTCTCTTAGAATAACTTCACACTACTTAATGATATAAAATGTGTGTCTTTCAATGTTTGAACTCACCAGAACTTGAACCTAAAAGTGGTTGAATCTGGAATAAGAACTAAACAAGTTAATGTGACTTGGTTCCTATCATTTTTTTTCCAATTGATCAAAAGTAGAAGGATCTTTCAATATATGGAAATTTAATCGGTATTGTTGCTAAAGTTTGCTTAGATCTAAAACGAGCTTCAAGAAAAAGTGAATCACACAGTGTATCTGTTCCTTGCAGAGCAATGGTAGATTTCCACAGAGAAACTTGCTCTAGGCACCAAAGAAGTGTTAAAGAGCAAGTCATGAGGTGGACTACTATCTCTGTCCTTTAATGAAACTTATCCATGTTAGAGCAATGGTGATTCTCAACCGAGAAACTACCTTCCTCACCAATGAAGTGTTGGAAGGCATGTCATGAGGTTGATCACTACCTCTGATTCTAAGCATAATGATTAGCTATGCTGAGTAACCGGGGACTCTGGTGCCTGATAAGCATGTGTACTCGTGTCACAAGGCTAGCTATATTTGACTGCTAATGGATGGAATCAATAAAATAAATACTAAGACTCATGTGTGATGGTATGAAATCAAAGGCTCAAAAGATCTAATGAACTTATCCTCAATGCTTCTTAAACTTCTTTCTTCAAAGATTCTTTCGAAATTGAGTAACGAAGGATAAAGTTATGAGAAGATCCCGAGTATGAAGCTAGTTTAGAAATTACTCCAATTCTACACTATTACTGTTCATTTCTGTGATTCAAACTTCGCAGAGTATCAACATTTTATGTCACTAAATGGTTCGAAGCTAATCTAAGAAAATTTATTTTTCATGGGAATTTGAACTGAAGCTATTAAAAACCCCTGAGTTTGAGTGTTTTACATTATGAAACCAGGCTTCTAATGACATTTCCCAATTTCTGCTCTTTTAGATGCATCTTCTATTTTTCACAAATCATGGTCTTGCAGCGTGTATTCACATTATGGCGTCGACGCATCCTATCTCTTAAGGTCGACGCCTCTGTGTTTTTCCTATACACTTTTGTGCATAAGTGCTCATAGCGTCGACGCTTTGATTTCCTCGCGTCAACGCATCCACTCTATCTAGGTTCTTTTGGTTGTGAACTAGATTCGTTACCCGATTACCCAATAACAAGATTGGGGGTTTCGCGTGTCACCCGGTTAAAACCCTCAACCGAGGGAACAGTCGGCTACTTTTCATTCATCCTTCTGAGGCACGACGGTTCCTCTCCTTCCTCTGTAACACCTCTTGACTGTTCTTCTTCTCCTCTATCCATGAAAATGGCTCTCGCCTACTCCAGGAAGGGTAAGAAGCCTGCTGAGGAACCATCTTCGGCTCCTCCAGCTCCTGCCATCGCTGCTGAAGCCCAAGTTTATGAATCACCTGTGGCGGCTCCTCCTCCTACATCTTCTTCTTCGCTTAAACGCAAAGATAAGGGGAAGCGTCCACGCAGCCCCTCCCCTCCTTCCAAGAAGAAGAAGGTCCGACCGTCCTCCAAGCCCTCATCTTCACAGAAGAAAGTCTTCTCCAAAAAATCCAGGTATGGGGTTTCCGTCTCCGCTCCTTCTTCTGGTAAAGACGAACCCCTGAAGGTTTTAATTCCTCGATATATCCTTGACTCGGACGAAGCCTTTCATGCTGTCTTCCCTGAGATTAGACCCACTTTGGAGTTTCAAGGTTGGTGGGGTTTTGCCACCAAGTACTCTGTCTATTATCCTACTCTTGTCAGGGAGTTTTACCGCAATTTATGCCATCAACCCGAACGTGGTAGACTGATCAGCTCTGTTCAAGGAATTAAGTTTGAACTTACTGCTAGTTTGCTCGCCAAAGTATGGAAGATTCCTATGCAGGGGGCCGAACTTCACTCATTTCCATTGAATGAACATGAAGCGTTTGCTGTTTTGACCGGCCATACAGAGGACCCTTCAGACATTAAGCAGACCCATTTGTCTAGCTTAAAAGCTAACCAATTTTCACCTCATGTTCGACTCCTGCACCATATATGCACTTCCATTTTTACCCCTCAGAGCAGTGGTCGTGAAAGGGTTACAATCATGCAGAGATTTTTACTATACTGCATGTTGAAAGAAATCAATGTGTCGTTGATTGATGTAATCATCCAGACAATGGGGACTTGCCTGGACAACTCTAGGACTCTACCCTACGCAGCACATCTCACAGCCTTGTTCAGAAAGGTTGGAGTTCAGTTTGGCAATGAAAAGAAGTGTGTTGTTCCTAGAGGCAATGTGTACTCCATGTCATTTGTTCAGAATTTTATGGGTGTCAAAATTGTAGATGGCAGGCCAGTCAGAGTGCTGCCAAGTCAACAATCTTCTGACAGGGCAGCTGCTCCTCCTCCTGAGCCCGAACCAGAGTCAGTCAGGATATCTCCTGAACCTGTTGCTTCTCCTCCACGTTGGGAGGGTCAGGAAAGAGTTGTGGACTTTGAGGTCCAAGGTGCAACACAAGCTCCAGCCAGGTCACCTCCACCTTTTGACACTCAGGATAGGCATGCTCATACTGTTGATAGTGAGCAGGTTTTTCCTTCGTATGTGGTGGAGTCTCCCAATGATGCTGATGAGGAAGGATTTCAATCTACAGTACCCCCTTTTCAAGATGATGAGCCTGAATGGTTTGACATTAGAGGGGAACCCAAGACTCAGTGGGAACAAGGTGAGTCTAGCTCACATAATCTGAATAGAGAACTTGGGTCCAGTAGCCAACAACCTCAGGATGATTATTTTCAGGCTCCTCCTGGTGCAATTGAAAAGGAATTACTTGTTCACCTCATCCGAATGATGCAGCATCAAGGGGATAAGCTTAACTCCTTTATTCTGTATACTGACTTTCAGCTGGAACGACTGTATAAAAAAATTGTCTTATCTGAAATTTCGATGATGGTCTTCTGGAGAGACTATATGAAGGCCAAGCAGAAAACTGACAAAGCAATGAGGAAGGTCCTGCAGAGTGTTGCAAAGATTGTCAACAAGATTGCAGAGTTAGTTTCCAATATGCACTCTACGCAGTTGTCTTCTCTTCAGACCATGGCCAAGATGCAATCCATGTGTTATGATATTCAAATTGCTATGGTTACTTTGCAGTCTCAAGTCACCTCAACTCCCACAGGTTTTCAAGCCGTGTTTAACAAGCTGTCTAGTCTTTCATCCTCGATGGAAACTATGTGCGGTACGCTTGAGTCGTTGACACGAGGATCTGACGATGTCCGCTCCGAGCTGGGAGGTCTTAAAAGCACTCTTTTATTTCAGTTGGGCGAGCTTTCACAGACAATTCAAGCTCTGCATGCCCAGCAGACCTTCTCATCTCATCGTCCTCCACCTCCACCGGGCCAGTCATCTAGTCACTCCTCTAGGAGACATTCTCAGTATTTCCCTTAGTAATGGTCTGAATACTCTATTTTTCTTACTTGACTTCTAGCCTCCCCTTCTTGCTGATGTCCAAGGGGGAGACAATCACAATCTTGTCTTGTGAATGCACTTCGTTCTGTTTTATAATTAAAATTGATCATGTGCGTAAGTGAATGATGAATGAGCTGAATGTGATACCTATGGTTATGCATGCCTCTGCTTAATTGATTATTGTATTGCATGATCATTAAAGTGCCAGAACTTCATCATGGTTGCCATCATCAAAAAGGGGGAGATTGTTATGCTCCTGATTTTGATGATGATCACCATGATATGACAGGGTGTATTATTATCTGACAATATGGTAAGTGGCAAGAATTTCTGTTGAACTTTAATGTAGGCAATAGTCAGCGTCGACGCCACAAGATCAAAGGGTCGACGCAGCCTTCAGCTCCTCCAAGTTGAAGCATACTTCATCTAAACTGCGTCTACGCCTCAAGCAAGATAACGTCGACGCTGTGACTAGATCTCAAGATGTTTGAGTCATGCGCATGCTAACTGCGTCAACGCCACTCGGATGCGCGTCGACTCGCATGCCTCCAGAAGATATCTTCACACAGCGTTACGCTACCAGCTACCAGCGTCGACGCAGCGGGTGCCAAAAGACTAAGAAGCTATCTTCACATAGCGTCGACGCCACCAGTTATCAGCGTCAACGCAGTGATAGCCTGAGGTCGTATATCGAAGGAAGATAAGAAGCTGTCTTCACACAGCGTCTACGCATTCAAATGCTGGCGTCGACGCACCCAGTCCCAGACAAGCGCTCGGGCAAAAGGACTGGATAAAGTGGGCCAGCCACGTCTGCAAACGAACTACACTCTCCCTCCTTTAGTCCAGAAGCTTCTCCACACGTGAGCGAATGATTGGGAATCTCGTGGGGCCCAATCTTGCGCGGGAAAAATGAAAAAGGAAATGTAGAAGTGGATCGAAGTGGGATGAGTAGAGTAGATGAATAGAAGAGACTAAGAAGGACTAGTATACAGTGAAGAACGTGGAGAGCCTAGCATCGTGAAGAAGGTCCAGTGCGTGGATTGAAAGATAGGTTCATTCTCCTGGTGAAGAAGATCAGAAGCCGAAGAACCATGAAGGCTTCAGACTGATCTAGTCTCAATAGAAGGGAAGATCACACTCAGATCATACTGTTCATCTCTTCGGGCTCTACTCTCTTCTGCTGTGCATAAAGTCTGAAGATCCATTGATCAGCATATTCTGAGTTTATCCCTTACCTTGTATTTTCGTTTTCTTATACAATTCTATTCTCGGATTACTGTTCCACTGGGATTCAGTGGTCAGATGTGTTCTGATCCAGAGAGTGTTCTGAGATCAGAGTGTGTATAGACTCTGTGTCTACAAGCTGTTCGACAGCGGTTCTAAGACAGGATATAGTTGTCTTCTGCAGATTGGTTCTGCAGGTCAGAGAAGGATTCTTCTCTGGTGTTAGCTAAGCTGTAAAGCTCAGCGGTGATCCCCACCGGTTTGGTGAGGGGGTGGACGTAGGTCTCGAGATAGAGACTGAACCACCTTAAAAACTCTGATCTACTGTGGCTTGTGCTTGTGGTTTGTTATTGTGTCTATTGTCTCGTTAGATCGCTTAGATATTGCGCTAGCTCTTTAGAGATTCACGAACCGGATTTTTGTCTGTGGTATCACAGAGAGTGCAATTGTCTTATTCCGCTTAAAATTTTTAAGTGGTCAATCTATTCACCCCCTCCCCCTCTAGTTTGACGATCCTCTGCTCCCAACAGTCGGGAGTATTTTTTTTATAAACGGGTGAAAATCACGAGGTAATCTTGTGAATTTACATGCTTGCTAGTACATTCTCGTTACATGACTTTCTAGTGCATAGCCATTATGGTTATGAAAAGTACATTCTCATTCATGTAAGGCCAAGTTACATTTATGTTATATTCGTTCTCGATCTTGTTGAGTAATGGACAACGGATCTAGAGGGGAGGGGTGAATAGATCTGCCCCTCTTTTCACAATGCAACCCTCTATATAGCTAGATAAAATAAATCATAGCGGAATATAACTAGCTTATCGAAGAACACTATGATTCGCTTGGCAAGATGAGCAACTAATATATTGATTTGAACCTAAGCATGCATCTAGAACAAAGTAATCACATAAACAAACCACAACACAAAGGATTTTAAGGTGGTTCGGACTGAATCCCCAGTCCTACGTCCACCCCTCACCAAATCCGGTAAGGCTCCACTAGTGCCACGCACTGAACCGTAAATCGGAAGAACCTCCGATTACCTTCCTACTAACCACCGGTAGGGACATCAATCACCGCAGATCGGAGAACTTCCGATTGCCTTCCTACTAACCACCGATAGGGACGTCAATCACCGCAGATCGGAGAACTTCCGATTACCTTCCTACTAACCACCGGTAGGGATGATCTTCAATTTCGATTGTTTGAAAGAAATGGAAAGAGAACAAATAGAAATCACTCAAACAAGATATAGAATATGCTCAAAGTAAAAAGATCTTGTCTGAGTTGCAGGAGCTTGAATCTGATGCTTCGATGGTGTCTTCTTCCTTGAAGATGATATTCCTTGAGTTGATGAAGAAGACTATGGATGTAGCTTTGATCTTCCCTTTGATCTCTTTGAGTTGATGAAGAGTTTGATGCAGTTTAGATCACCCTTGAGAGCCTTGATTGCTTCTTGCTTCCTTGCAGGTTGAGATAGCTTCAGATCTAGGCTTGAATCCCTTAGAATGGATGAAGATCTCTTCACGAAGTACTGTTCACGGCTATAGTACCATCTCCCTTGAACAGCCTCCACAAGCCTCCCTTGATCTCCTTTGATCCAAATGAAGCATTGGGGTTTCTAACCCTCTTGTATGTGTTTTATAGACTTTGGATGGTCAATAGAAGCCCCCAGACCAGATCCACATTTTGTGGGTGATTGGGTGACTTTAGGATTAAAGAAATCCGTGGAGAATGGCCCTTCTCGAAGTGGAAAACAAAGTCAACATTGAAGGCTCGGGGCTGGCGGTCGACCTGCAGCTTCTGGCGGTCGACTGCTACTGAGAAACCTGTAAACGGGCGGTTCTTGGAAATTCCGGTCGACCGCTACTGGGCTGGCGGTCGACCGCTACTGAAAGAGTTGCAATTTGGGGGTTGCTGGCTAGGGCGGTCGACCACCCCTGTGCTGGCGGTCGACCGCCAGCAGGGCAGACCCCGGGCTTTCCCGGGTCGGTCCGTTAACTGCTTTAGCTCCATCACTTGACTCTTTTAGCACCCCGTTCATGTCTGTGGCATCACCCTTGACAGTCTTGAAGAATTCTGTTGATTATATACCTCCATCACTTGACCGCATAGGTCGATCCGCGTGCGAGGGCGCAACATTGAGCTTTCACATTTGCCATCTCCACTTCATTCCTTGGCAATTCATTAGCATATCTGTCATGAACAAAACATCACATATGTCAGTCATATGAGAGTTAAAATAATAATGACTTATAGTGTTTAGCTATTATCAAAACCAAGAATATCCAATAACTCAAATGACAACAAGACGATGTTGAATGACCCAAACCACAGGAAGACTCAAATGATCACAGGGGCACAACATTCTCCCCCTTTTTGATGATGGCAACACTGTGAGTCATTATGTGGCAAGAATATCCAAAATGGCAAAGTTTATGACATATGCGACATGTGTAGCTAGCTCAAGATCCATGATAGTGAAAGCATGTGAATGCGGATATGTATGCATGGATGATCAAAGCATGTGAATGCTATGCACAAACCCCTATCACATATGCAGACTCAAAGCTCACAAGGTTCTCTCCCCCATGGACTCTCTTCCATCCACAATTCACTCTCCCCCTTTGACAACTCACAAAGGCCGCATAAAGGACGGACAAAGGTATTAAAGGACTCACAACAAGACATTTTCTCCCCCTTTGACAGCAGCAAAAAGGAGGGATAAGATAGAGAAGGTGACTAATGTCTGAGAGACCAGAGGTGAATAAGAGTGGAGAGCAAGCCATTATATGCAAACCTGAAACATACCGCGAGCAACATATATGGTTCAAAGCTAATGAAATCCGAGATCATCAACAGAGTTCAAAAAGCATCTACATCCAGGTTGTAATAGAAATGAACTAAAAGTGCATATCATGGCAGTTTTTAACCTTCCCTTATCTTATATATCCATATTCAATAACTACAAAGGGAATAACACAAAAACTAGTATTAAGGCTAAATAATCATGACTAAAGCATGGAATTTGATGAGTTCAACAAATTTGATTTTCAATATCTTTTGAATTTGACGGCACATGACTCATAATTTACGAGCAATCAAGTCTAGTACATGCCTCCTAGCCATAAGAATACACGTTGTTTAGACGCCAATATCCCTAGGTATTTGGCAAGACTGACGGTTATGCTACAGAATGAACAGAGATAGCAAAGTCACGTCATGACATATCCAATCTCATTTCTATGATGAGAAGATATATTTCTCAGCAATTATGCCAGTGCTCTGCCTAGAGTCCAAATATAATTAAGACAGAGATAACAGGGGCACATCATGACATATCATTCGTCACTTGATTTGATGACGTGACATATTTCTCCGTGCAAAAATATCATTGCTCTGTCAAATTAATTTCTAAGAATTCCAGCTCATCAAGATGTTTAGAAACAATACTAAGCTCTAGAGTATCACCAAGATTGTCATGACGTTTGGATAATCAGATATCAGGATAGTCATTCAAAGCATAATATGCAATCTCTAGTTAAGGTCTATTAAAACCACAGAACATAGATGATTTCAGAATAAATATTTTTGAACTTTAAGGAAATCATTAAATCTGAACCATTTTCATTGGATGGACAATCATCAGGGCATATAATAGAAAGCTCTTATGCCGTAGTTCTGCCAGTGAAGTGCAGATTGCAAGAGGTTAAGAGAATCAACAAAACTCCCCCTAAGGATATGCTAGTCGATCCCCGCGACCTGACCGCGCAGGTCGATCCGTGTGCGAGGGCGCAACATTGAGCTTTCACATTTGCCATCTCCACTTCATTCCTTGGCAATTCATTGGCATATCTGTCATGAACAAAACATCACGTACGTCAATCATATGAGAGTTAAAACAATAATGACTTATAGTGTTTAGCTATTATCAAAACCAAGAATATCCAATAACTCAAATGACCACAAGACGATGTCGAATGACCCAAACCACAGGAAGACTCAAATGATCACAGGGGCACAACAGATCTTGCTCTCATTCTACATGAACTCTCATATCTTTTATGTCTTGATACTTGCGATGTTACTTTGGCTTATTATCGTATGATTTATCGCATTTCATTTATCTTACATTTTAGAGATAAAATGTTAATTATTTAAACTTGCCTTCATGTTGATACGAAGATATTTATTTGGCAAGTGTGCTCATTACCCTACTTTTCCAATCTTTCCAGGAACCTCTAGTGGATCAGATTCTGAGTATTCCGATGATGGATCTGGGAGTGATGGTTAAAGGCCCAAGAGAAGACTTAGAGAGTCATGAGTCCTTACATTAGTTTGAAGTCATATCATGTAATTTTTACTTAATTGATTTATATTATGTAATTTTTATTTTTATTGAGTCAAGTGTGTCAAGGAGTCAAGTCATAGTCCCTATTGTAAAACTTTAATTATTATTCAATAAAGTGGAATTCTGAGTACATCACATTGTCTCCATTCATCTTAGGTGTCAAAGATTTGCGCTCTGATTATATTACTAGCTTGAGACATATTGTCGGCTGTTCACATTTTCCCGAGCATCTTCTGCTGTATCTATATTTCGGACGTGACAGTTAAGTTGGTATCAGAGCTTAGGCATAAGTAAGTCCTAGGAAAATGACATGTCATAAGCTAAGTCTAAGGATTTATGACCCACACCTATAAACTAAGGAAAGAAATTTCCCACCTATGAGAGATTGGGAAGAGCCCGAGATGAGATAGTCATTTAGAAATTATCTCTAGATTAATTCCCCTCAATTCCGTAGGAATTTACAAATTGTTCCTTTTCTCAGGTACCCCATTCTCATAATTACTCACCATGTCAACTAGGATGAAATGCAACAAACTATTGCGGGTCTTACCCAGGCCCTACAAACTATGACATGGCATAAGCCACTCCTGATCAACTCTCTTTCTGGTGAGGACACCCGAGCACGAGTACGGCCCGACTCAGCGAGCCGTCGGTACCGGACCCGCAGCATTACTCGGTCGACATCGTTGTGGCTGGGCGATAGTATGAAGTCCCCTCCTGAGTGTTGATACTTTCTTTATGTTTAATGTATTAGTGTGTATTTATTTTGAGTATTTATGAGTGTAATGGGTCAAGATTGTAAAATGGGTTACGCTTCATGTAAGGAGCCCAATTTCTAAATTGGGCCTCCAAACTTTTAGGAGCCCCATTAGGCCTCTCTCTCCCTGGTGGACTTCTACACATGTGGGCCTAAAAGGATGGTCAAAGGCCCAAGATGGGCTTCTAAAAGACTTGGACCATTAGACCAAGGAGACAAAGGTAGAGGATGCCCCCTCCTTGTCCCCCATGCTTGTCTCCCACCTACCCTTGACCAATGTTAGTGGATGTCCTTCGGAGTTAGTGGATGTCCTTTGATGTTAGTGGATGTCATTGGGTCTAGATCTAGAGTTTTAATACTTATAGTCTCTCATTGTATTTTGTGTGGAACTATTGAGAAAATTGAAGAGAGTATTGATTAGTGTGCACTCCCCTCTCCCTCTTGAGTGTCTTGGTGTTCTTCCTCCTCCCACCCCAACTCTCTCTAGATCTGATCCAAAATGTTCTATCTCCCTCATATTTCTTCTACTTCTCTTCTTCCTCTATCTTCTGTGAACGTTCACCTCTGCCGCCATTCAGTCTCCACGAGCCGGTCTTTATCCTGCTGCCCCAAACTTGGAGTTTCAGGATAACAACTTGGTGAAAGAATTGGTACGGGAGATCCAACCGTTGGATCGTCGCGAAACATTGAGGGTAGCCTACCCCCATCAGAGGCCATTTTCAGTTCAATTTTTAGGTCGATCAGAGCCCATTTGCCCCCTTTTCCATCCATATGTTCATCTTCCCTAAAATCTACCTGTGTGCAGGTCTGCCGAATAGATCTTAGTAGCCGATTTTTCTCACCCATCAAATGTTGTCCAAATCTCACAAATGAGCTATGTACGTCTCCGTCACCCTCCCCTATACTCACCATAAAAATACACGGTCCTAATTCGCCCATTCGATCGTTGGTCAAAGCCCTTGATCAGAGAGGTTAGGTTCTGTCCTATCTGATCTTTATTTCGAGATAGTGTGCTCAGTCTGTTTGCAGTCACTCCCATTTCAATACAACCGTTGGATGACTCTGTAGTTAAAGTATGTTGTAGGATTTCAAGTCCTCTTTCCAACGGTACCTTTTGTGTCCCGATCGGACTTCAGAGTTGAGCGTACCTGCCGATCTCACCGGAGCGCGCAGATCTGGACAGAAACACAGCTGCGGGACAGCATTGGGAGATAATTTCCAAGAAATCACCCGCCTCCACTCCGGCGACCGCCGCTCCCGAGGATCGACCCGGGACACTCCAGGAGCGTCCCCGTCAGTCACTGCAGCCAGGAGCCGCCCCGGACGCCACCGTACCAGCAGCGGGTCGCACGTACCATTCGGTGGGCCCGAGTGAACGGAGCTGAACCGGTCGACCACGTCTGCTCGAGCGCCATCGACTACTGCCCGCCAACCCGAGATTGGTGCTCCCGGATCCCACGTGTTGCCTGTTACCTCACTGCGTGGAGTGGGCTTAGCATTATTTCTGTAATTATTAATTATTTCTATACCGGGAGTTCCGGATCTCGACCAGGAAGTCTTCCCCACGCCCCGAGCATGGAGGTACACTCGCCACCCCCTTTTGTCGTATTTGCTTAGCTAGTATGCATTCTAGATGCCGCTGCATGTGAGTAGGTTAATTTCCTAGTTAGCTCGTGATACATCACCGCTGTGAGTTGTGAGTGCGAGACCCGTCCCACGACTCATTCCGAGTGTGAGAGCAAGCCGACCACCCGAGACTCAAATCCGGTTACTCAACCGTGTAGATCATCGCGCTTCCCTCGATGGGGATGACCGTGAGTTAGCACTTCTTGTTTGGGGCACATCGCCTCTTCTGGAGCTCTTTAGGTGCCGCATTGTATCGTTGTTGCTGGTCGTGTCGTCCAACCCGTCGCGTCGTCCTATAAAGTCCAAGGTCGCAACTCGTTCGCGTCGAGTCTCGTAGTCGTCCCGCATCAAATTGGTATCAAAGACGGTTTGAGTCTAGGGTAGTCTGGTCTATGGTCTTGCGTTGCATCCCAATATTCGGTATATAAAAAGGTGTTGTCGGATCGTTAGGTTATGCCTATCGGGGAGGCGATTCACTCGCGTGAGAGGATCTTCGGATCCCCGGACTCTGCCAAGTACCGGATATCGGTTTAAGTCTAGGGTCCCCAACTTGCATCGGTCCATCCATATAGGTCTAGTGAGTCACCCTTAGCTCTCTTTACGTCTCATTGCATGCCTACCCGTGGAGGTGCCCAGTACCATCGCCCTGACACTATGGGTGAACACCGAGGTGCCAACCCGGGACGCCGTTCCCTGGAGGACATGATAGCTCTACTCATGGAGCGCATGGATAGGTCCGAGCAAACTCTTAGGGAGCATACCGAGCGTATGGAGAGCCGATTCAAAGCCATGGAGGACCGCGCCGAGGCTTCTGACCGATCTGTCCAAGGACTGGTTGGAAGGTTAGAGAGTGTGGAGAGAACCCCTCGCCGAGACCTACCCAGCATTCTCCCGGCCCCTCAGGCACGTGCTGCCCAGCCCGCGCCTGTTGCCCAACTCGCACCACCTCGGGCTGAGGAGCAACGGCAACGTGCCCCCCATTTTGAGGACTACGAGTCTGACAACGATTACGAGGGAAATGGCCGGCGCCGGCATGGTCACCGACCACACAGGGATGATGAGGACGAAAGGATCCTCAGGACTGTCCGTGTAGACCCTCCCACGTTTGATGGGTCCAAACCTTTGGAACCCAAGATCTATCTTGATTGGGAGGCCAGCATGGACCGGTACTTTGAGTGGTTCGAGATGACGGACCACCGGAGGGTCAAGTATGCCAAGATGAAGTTGTTAGGGCATGCACAGACTTACTGGAGCAATGTAGAGAGTTTGCTCTTTCAGCGTCATGAGCCTCAGGTAGGTTCTTGGGATGAGATGAAGGACAAGCTTAGGCGTAAGTATCTTCCTGCCACGTACTGTCAGCGACTTATTGATAGGTGACAGAGTCTCACCCATGGGGACCGATCCGTATTAGACTACATCACGGAGTTTGACGAGTACTTTTTGTGATGTGGCGTTACGGAGGAGAGCACCATGCCTGTATCGCGCTTCTGTCGTGGTTTGCGGCCCCACTACCAATATGAATTATTTCATCGCAATGTTACCACCTTGGAAGACGCATACCAGGTTGCTCTAGAGTTGGAGCAGTTCGAGGCGGAGTTCGCTCCCGTCCAATGCCCGAGGTTCACTTATCAGCGTGGGACCGACTCTCGTGCCACACCTACCTTCTATAGCCGGTTTCCGATGGCCCGTCCCCCGGAACCCCATCGGCAGGACCCCACTGCTCCTAGGCTCCGCACTTTCCCTCTAAGGGACCCTCCCCCTCGCCCACAGGCACCAATCCCTGCCCCTCGGCCTTATCAGCCCGCCGTACCAGCTCGGCCTCTTCTTCCCACACCCCCAGTCCATCGAGAAGACAAGGGTAAGGGGCCAATGATTGGTGGAACATCTCAGGGCACTAGGACACGAGACCGTTGCTACACTTGTGGTGGAGTTGGCCACTTTGCCAGCAAGTGTCCCACTCGGGGAACACTTGTTATTACCGACACGCCGGCCTATGACCCCACCCCCGAGTTGGTGCCAGTCAGTTATGAGCCAGACCAGGAATTGGCTGAGGAATTCTTTGATGAGCTAATGGAGGGCGAGCAGGTCGACGTCCCTGGTACCCAGTATCAGGATGGCATACATTTAGGTGTAGTCAGGTGCATCCTTACGCAGCCGCAGGTGAGTGACGACTGGCGTCGCACCACCATATTCCATACATTTTGTAGGCTGGAAGGGAAGGCATGCAAGGTGATTATTGATAGCGGGAGCTGCATCAACGCTATCTCCACAGGCACCGTCAAGCACCTTGGTTTGACGCCCGTGGATCACCCCTCACCGTATAGAGTTTCTTGGGTGGATTCCACTTCCATCCCAATCAGACTGCGGTGTCTGGTGCCGCTGCAGTTCCAGGCATACCATGATGCAATATGGTGCGATGTACTACCTATGGAGGTGGGTAGTATCATCCTTGGTAGGCCTTGGCTCTTTGATCGAGATGCCACCCTTCATGGCAGGTCGAACACTTGCACCTTCGACCATGGTGGCCAAAGGATTACCCTCCACCCCGTCCAGCCGAAGGACCCGTCTGTCCGAGGACCAGCTGGCCCCAGTACTGCGACATCTCCTACTCAGGGGAAAGTCGATCCACCCGCGTTGTCCTCGGCACAAGCCTCCACCTCTTCGACTACTCCTAGTAGAGTGGACCCTCCACCCAGGAGGTTGATGATGATCAGTCCGAGAGAGATGGAACAGGAGGTGACCGGGGGTAACCCCATTCTAGTTATCGTTGTCAGGGGCATAGAGGATGTCGCCCCTAGGTCTGAGGATAAGCATCCCCCAGAGATAGCCGCAATATTGCGGGAATTTTCCGATGTTGATGGGAATCGACGCTGAGTACTAACTTTTTATTTTGCATTTGAGTCATTTTATTTGCTTTTATATCCTTGGGAAAGTGTATGTGCAATTGTAAGGCTTTGTAAGCCAATGTGTCATTCCCTAGGATTGTGTGGGTTTCTATGTAATTTGCTAGTAGGTCCAACAAGGGGCCCCCAGCCCTTTCCCATTGGTCCACCTAAGCTATGTAGGGCTGGTCAACCATCCTAGGTGGCCATCTAGAAGGTTTGAATGCCAATTGACCACATGGGAGACAAGTGGTGTAAAATGTCAAAGTTGGCCACCTACCTTATCTACCTAGTCAAAGGAGTGTCCCCTCCATATGTAATTTATTTATTTTTGATTTTTGATCACATGCGGGAAGAAAATGGCCTATTTCCCACGAAATTATCAGCCCCCCACCCCTTGCCATTTTCTATATAAGCCTATGTATAGTGTCATTAGAGATTAATGAAGGAAAAATTGGCATTTTTCCCCAAGAGAGCTCTTGAAGGGTGCACCCCTCTCCCCCTATCTCCTTGCTGTTCTTCCCCTTCCTCCAGAAATCTAGGGTAGGAGACCCTTTATACCTCCCCCTCTCATCCTCTAAGTTCCCTTTCTGAAGCTGCCGCCGCCGCCGTCGCACCGCCGCCACCGCCACCGGAGTTCTGTCTCTATCAGGACAGAACCCCACCTCCGTGGTTCTATATTTTTATGCTTTTGTCTGATTGAGCTGAAATTTTGAGAGCTTGTTCCTATCTTTGTTAGCTTTCCATCCATATATCTTATGTATCATTCTGAGTTCGTTTGATATTTTTGCCGCAATTTCTAGTCCACCCCTATCAATCTATCATTCTGCAGATCTACAGTATAGAGTCATCTTGTTATATTTTTGTCACCACCGTATCTATTTTTAGAAAATCCCAAAAAAATACTGAGTCTTCCCCACGTATATCCCCTTCCACCATAATTTTCTTAGAGTCTATAAAAATCGTTTACCCCTCCTTCAAGGGTGTGTTTCAGGCAGATTGTTTGCTGCCCTGTGTGTCTGTCAGTCCGGGTCAGAAAAAAAAGTCAGCTTGCAGAGGTTTTAATTTTCAATCCGTGTGGTGGATGAAGCTGAAACAATATTATGTTGTAGATCTCGGAGTGCTCTTTCCATCGGTACCAGCCACGCCTCGATCGGCCTCCAGATCTGAGCGTAGTAATTTTCGCCGCCGCAGCCCGCAGATCTGTTCTATGTGCAGGTCTGAAAATTCAGTTCGGGGGAAAATCAAAAGTAAATATCAAAATTCAACTTCGGGTGCCGCCCCTTCAGGGAGTCGATCCGGGACATCCCGCCATCATCCCAGCCAAGCGGCGCCTCCAAAAGACATCAGGAAGGTGACGTTCCTTTGGAACGGATTGCTTGCTGTCCACCGAGTCAGTCACCGAGTTGGTGCAGCACCGAGTTGCAATAGTGCCGAGTCGGACCAGCAGGCCGAGTTCGTGCTGAGTTCGCCTCCAGATTGCTGCCCGTCAACCCAGGGTCGGTCCTCCCGGGCCCCACTGTAGTCCTTTACCTCCCTGCGTGGAGTGGGCAATAGAATTACTGCTGTAATTAAGTTTTTAACTGTTGTTAACCGGGAGTTGCCGTAACTGGCCGGGAACGTCTTCCCCACGCCCGGAGCGTGGAGGTAAACTCGCTACCTCTCTCTTATCGCATTTTGCTCAATTCGTATACTTTTGAATGCCGCTGCGAGTGTAGGATTATTGGCCCGTTATCATTTCATCACCGCTGCGAGAGAGTGAGTTTGAGTGTTACCGTCCCGTGACTTGATCCGAGTCTACACGGAAAGCCGATACCCGTGACTCACGACCGGTTTCTTAACCGTGCCGGGTCTCACGTTTCCCTCGCTAAGGGACAATTGCGAGCTCGTCTAGAGTCCAAGGATCTCATTCCTAATTCGAGTCGAGTCCGTGGTCCGTCCCGCATCAGTTTGGTATCAGAGAGAGTTTGAGTCTAGGGTGTCAAAAAAATGAGTGTCATTTATGTCTAGCCATTAGTCATTGTCTAAGTCGTGTTTAGGGTCATCGTTGTTTTAAAATAAAAAAAAAGTGTCTTTTTACATTTACATTCTTTTACTCGGTATATCAAAAGGTGTTGTTCGAGCGTTAGGCTACGCCTATCGGGAAGGCCGCACACTTGCGCGAGTGATCTTCGGATCGGTTATCTCCGCCACGTACCGAGTCTTGGTGTCTTGTCCTTAGTGTGCATGCATCCCAACATTGCATAGTCGGTCTAGTGTCTTGTCCACATGGCTTTGCATATCCATTCCTAGGGATCCATTCCCATATTTTGGCAACTATGGCCAACCCATGTCAACCTGTCCAAGGTGATAGGTCTGTGTCTGAGTACATTCGGGCATATCATACGTATTGGTTGGAACATGGCTTGGGAGAGGAGAGCACCACGGCTGCATTTCAGTTTCGGAGAGGTTTACGCCTTCACTTCCAGTTGGAGTGTCTTATCTGCGATGCATTCTCTCTGGCGCAGTCCTATAAGGTCACTCTGGAGGTCGAGCCATTGGAGTCTCAATTTAATGACGACCTACAGCGAGCCGACGCTGCCCTGGCTGCCCTTCGGCAAACATCTACCTCCCAACCGAGTCCCGAGCCGATCGGACTGCCTACCCCATTTCCTTCACCACCCGAGAGTGCTCCATTGTCACCCTCACCTTCCGATCTTATTTCGGAGCCCTCTCATTTGGAGCCACCAAAGCCCGAGCCACCCGTGTTTTTAACGAGTACACTTTACAAAGCCGAGCCACTACTTAGTTAGCTCAAGGATGGCTTGGTCTCGCCTCCTTATCCATCAACGGACCCCACCCTACCATTACTGCCGGTCAACTCCTTCCACACTACCTTTCGGTCTAATCACCATGTTGATACATTGGATGACCTTATTATGGGATTAGACACGCAATGGAAGTTGACGCACTTGTTGGCCCCAGGCTTCGACCGACCCACCGGTTGTAGCTTCACCCACCCCGCCTTGGGGTCCATTACCTCCGTGTATACCGTGGGTCATGTGACCACGGAGGTTCTTCTACTCCTCCCGCTATCGGCCGAGCCTGACTTCATATCCTTTTGCCCGAGGGAGGAACCATACATCCTACACATGATCACCGTCCCACCTACTATGCATGAAGGTGACCATCCACACCTTCAAGACTTCTACACATGGGACCGTGACTTGTGGGAACCCACCACAAAGGGTCATACATTCTTAGACCCCTTCGATCCCTTCCTTAGTGAATCCCTTGACCCACCACATCTCCTCCACTTCTTCGAGGGAGATCACTACCACATCCCAACCCCACGGAGCGGGTCATCTACACCCACCAAGCCCAACCTCGATACATCCACACCCGGTTCCCCTAGCCCTCTCAAGTCTCCCAAATCCAAAGGGTCATCCATGTATGATTGGGTCATACTTGGATGTTTAGGTGTTCCCCATGCCACCAACCACCGGTTGCATAACATGCATGCATGGCACATATTCGGGTGTCCTGGTCCGCCGTCACCCATGTACGGGTCGGAGTAACATTAGGTGTGTCTAGGGTCTTGTGTGTCCATGTATGTGTCGAGTCAAGTCGGTTTGTATGCTCGCGTTGTTAGCCCTTTCGAGTTCGAGACTTGTCGGACTATTGGGATCGGTTCTACCTCATATCGGATCTAGTCACATAAGGGACAAGCGGTGATTCCTAGTGAGTTTTCGAGCCGCCTTCCCTCATTTGAGAGTGACCCCACCCCGGAGTGTCCACCTCTAGCCTCATTCCCATGGCAGCATGTGCATATCTAATTTATACGGGATGAGCAGGTGTCGATTACTTGGAGTGGAGCGTACTCCGCGCTTCACGGTACGATGACGGATCCGCCGGAGCTACTCGAGCAGCCGCACCCCTTACTCGACAGGGTCGAGTTCTTCCCACCCGGGGAGAGTTGATGGGAATCGACGCTGAGTACTAACTTTTTATTTTGCATTTGAGTCCTTTTATTTACTTTTATATCCTTGGGAAAGTATATGTGCAATTGTAAGGCTTTGTAAGCCAATGTGTCATTCCCTAGGATTGTCTGGGTTTCTATGTAATTTGCCAGTAGGTCCAACAAGGGGCCCCCAGCCCTTTCCTATTGGTCCACCTAAGCTATGTGGGGCTGATCAACCATCCTAGGTGGCCATCTAGAAGGTTTGAATGCCAATTGACCACATGGGAGACAAGTGGTGTAAAATGTCAAAGTTGGCCACCTACCTTATCTACCTAGTCAAAGGAGTGTCCCCTCCATATGTAATTTATTTATTTTTGATTTTTGATCACATGGGGGAAGAAAATGGCCTATTTCCCACGAAATTATCAGCCCCCCACCCCTTGCCATTTTCTATATAAGCCTATGTATAGTGTCATTAGAGATTAATGAAGGAAAAAATTGGCATTTTGCCCCAAGAGAGCTCTTGGAGGGTGCACCCCTCTCCCCCTATCTCCTTGCTGTTCTTCCCCTTCCTCCAGAAATCTAGGGTAGGAGACCCTTTCTACCTCCCCCTCTCATCCTCTGAGTTCCCTTTCTGAAGCTGCCGCCGCCGCCGTCGCACCGCCATCGCGCCGTCGCCACCGCCACCGGAGTTCTGTCTCCATCAGGACAGAACCCCACCTCCGTGGTTCTATATTTTTATGCTGTTGTCTGATTGAGCTGAAATTTTGAGATCTTGTTCCTCTCTTTGTTAGCTTTCCATCCATATATCTTATGCCTCATTCTGAGTTCGTTTGATATTTTTGCCGCAATTTCTATTCCACCCCTGTCAATCTGTCATTCTGCAGATCTACAGTATAGAGTCATCTTGTTCTATTTTTGTCACCATGGTATCTATTTTTAGAAAATCCCAAAACATTACTGAGTCTTCCCCACGTATATCCCCTTCCACCATAATTTTATTAGGGTCTACAAAAATTGTTTACCCCTCAGTCAAGGGTGTGTTTCAGGTAGATTGTTTGCTGCCCTGTGTGTCTGTCAGTCCGGGTCAGAAAAAAAAGTCAGCTTGCAGAGGTTTTAATTTTCAATCCGTGTAGTGGATGAAGCTGAAAAAATATTATGTTGTAAATCTCTGAGTGCTCTTTCCATCGGTACTAGCCACGCCTCGATCGGCCTCCAGATCTGAGCGTAGTGATTTTCACCGCCGCAGCCCGTAGATCTATTCTGTGTGCAGGTCTGAAAATTCAGTTCGGGGGAAAATCAAAAGTAAATATCACAATTCAACTTCGGGTGCCGCCCCTTCAGGGAGTCGATCCGGGACATCCCGCCATCATCCCAGCCAAGCGGCGCCTCCAGAAGACATCAGGAAGGTGACGTTCCTTTGGAACGGATTGCTTGCTGTCCACCGGGTCAGTCACCGAGTTGGCGCAGCACCGAGTTGCAATAGTGTCGAGTCGGACCAGCAGGCCGAGTTCGTGCTGAGTTCGCCTCCAGATTGCTGCCCGTCAACCCAGGGTCGGTCCTCCCGGGCCCCACTGTAGCCCTTTACCTCCCTGCGTGGAGTGGGCAATAGAATTACTGCTGTAATTAAGTTTTTAACTGTTGTTAACCGGGAGTTGCCGTAACTGGCCGGGAACGTCTTCCCCACGCCCGGAGCGTGGAGGTAAACTCGCTACCTCTCTCTTATCGCATTTTGCTCAATTCGTATAGTTTTGAATGCCGCTGCGAGTGTAGGATTATTAGCCTGTTATCATTTCATCACCACTGCGAGAGAGTGAGTTTGAGTGTTACCGTCCCGTGACTTGATCCGAGTCTACACGGAAAGCCGATACCCGTGACTCACGGCCGGTTTCTTAACCGTGCCCGGTCCCACGTTTCCCTCGCTAAGAGACAATTGCGAGCTCGTCTAGAGTCCAAAAATCTCATTCCTAATTCGAGTCGAGTCCGTGGTCCGTCCCGCATCAGATGTCTTCCCCGAAGACCTCCCTGGAGGCCTTCCACCTATGAGGGATATCCAGCATGAGATCGACCTCGTCCCGGGCTCATCTTTGCCCAACCTTCCCCATTATAGGATGAGTCCTACGGACCATGCTGAGCTTCAGCGGCAGGTCGAAGAGTTGATGAGTCGGGGGTCCCTTAGGGACAGCAAGAGTCCCTGCGCTGTCCCCGCACTATTGGCCCCGAAGAAGGATGGCACATGGAGGATGTGCATTGATAGCCGTACAATCAACAAGATCACGGTGAAGTATCATTTTCCCATTCCCCGATTGGATGGCTTGCTTGATATGATGTCGGGAGCGACTATCTTCTCAAAGATAGACCTTCGTAGTGGCTATCACCAGGTGCGGATCAGGCCTGGAGATGAATGGAAGACGACATTCAAGACCAAGGATGGTCTTTTTGAGTGGTTGGTTATGCCCTTTGGGCTTTCCAACCCCCTAGCACCTTCATGCGGTTGATGACCCAGGTTTTACGCCCTATGATAGGGTT
The DNA here is from genome assembly GCA_022559845.1 of Amorphophallus konjac. Lineage (NCBI taxonomy): Eukaryota > Viridiplantae > Streptophyta > Magnoliopsida > Alismatales > Araceae > Amorphophallus > Amorphophallus konjac. The sequence goes on along the minus strand of CM040125.1, from coordinate 164,396,585 downwards.
CTTCTTGGTCGTCTACTTCGATGACATTCTTATCTACAGCCGCACTAGGGAGGACCACTTAGACCATCTTAGGCATGTCTGTGTCATGCTAAGGCGAGAGAGTTTATTTGCCAACCTGAAGAAATGTGCTTTCATGTCCGATCAGATCACTTTTCTCGGGTTCATTCTGTCGAGAGATGGAGTCTCTGCTGATCCGGAGAAGATTAGGGCCATCAGGGAGTGGCCCGAGCCCCGCATGCTCCACGATGTTTGGAGTTTCCATGGCTTAGCAACGTTCTACCGTCGCTTCATTCGTGGCTTCAGTTCTATCACTGCCCCGATCACTGATTGCATAAAAAAGGGGGCATTCGTATGGACTAAAGCTGCAGCCACGGCCTTTGAGTCATTTTAAGTCATTCATGATATCATCTTTGATTAGTTGCATATTTGACATTTTATGCATGCATATAAGTCATTGATGATATCATCTTGATCAAATCCATACTTTTCAACAATTGGCACAGTTCATTTTGAAATGCATATTCTGAACACTTCATGTTGCATAAATATCACAATGAGTTCAACAAACAAATGGTATCATGATCAATAAATACTATCTTTGAGGCTCTATCTCTTCGAGAATTGAAATTGCCTATGTTTGTGCCTCTATCTTGATCAACATTTGGTATCATGTCTTTGAGCCCCTTCTTTGGTATTTGAATTTGCATCATATCCTTTAGCCTAACATGTTCATTTTTGTCACATATCCCCTGTCTTTTTGTAGATGACAAAAAGGGGGAGAATATTTGGTGTGTGCTGAATGCTTTCTGAATGATGTTGTCATGGGGAGGATGAAAGAATTGGTGTATGCTCAATGTTTGCAAATGTTTTGTAAAATCTGTATTATCACACACATCGTTTTATCATCATCAAAAAGGGGGAGATTGTTGCATCCCATAGTTCGTCCTTAGTTTCAATGATATCAAAACGATTGTGTTTGTGTGTGTATGTGTTTCATTGAGCAACATGTTTTATATCTTGATTTGATGAGTTGAAAGATGACGTCAATGTTTACTCTTGAAAGCCATGTGAACTCTCGGTGTTTAAGGAACTAATGTTATATTTATGTTGGTTTGTAGGAACACAACTTCATGGCTCATACTTGGAATCTTAAGGAGTCCATCAATGAAGCTCTTCTTCTTAAAGGGAGTTAACTCTGTTCATATTTGTAAGTTATATGAATGATTTGTATTTAAGGATCTCATGCCTTGAATATTTTGATTTACAGGATCAAAATCCATGATTCATGTTTGGGACTCAAAGGAGTGCATCAATGAAGATCTTCTTCAAAAAGGGAGTTACCTTTCTCATTGAATTGCATTTCATCTTTATATGATTCATACATTTCATCAAGCAAGGTTTCAAGTCTTGATTGGGGTATTTCCTTGCATTTTCCTCTCAAGGCTTTTGGACTAGAAATATACTTAGCCTATTTACTTGAATCTTGATGAATGTGATTTTATATCAATGTTCCTCTTGGGATAATGCTTCATGAATGTTAGCTCTTAATCAACAAGAATGCCATTTGAATGAATGTGATTCCATGATATTATGCATGCTTTGCATTTGGCATATTTGTTAACACTTGTGTGATGAAGCATTTTGATGTTGAAGATTTGGTTGATTCAAGAAAGTGATTGAGTGGTTGAGCCTTCATGCCTTTGTATTTGAGATTAATGTTCATCATATCAAAATATTTTCATATGGTGAATATAATTTTGATGGTTGAATTGAGAAGTCAATTACATCATTGAATGTGTTTAATGATGTATTTTTATGTTAACTAGTTCAAAGAGTTGATGTTTGGTTCATGAGTTTTGATTATCATCTAACTTCTTGGTTTATCATATTTTTACAGGTTCAAGGATTATTTATAAACCCTCTCATGTCAAGTGGATGATAGTAACATCTAACCATTTCCATGCTAAGTTCCGGGTCGTTTTCGTGAACATCTTTCATGAGGTTGCATTGCATTGGAAGTGTTTTATGCATCCTTAAAATGAGATGTTTGAGCCTTTACAATGTGCTTAATGTTTTCTCGTAAATCTTGTTGAAATGTGGTTTAGATTGTCTTAATACTTTGTGGAATTCATGGTAATTAATTCTTGATTTTTGGGAATTTTTCCGGCATTTTATCGGGGCTAAAATCGCATTTTTTGACCCTCTACTGAAGGGGTTGACCCCTAGGGTCGCCCCCCCCTGGGCTGGTGCCCAGGCACCTGCATGGGTCGACCCCTGGGGTCGACCCACTGCAAGGGTCGACCCCAAGGGTCGACCCCTGTAAACTTGGCTCATTTTTTTGGCCCTGGCAGCACCCTGGTTGCCGAGGGTCGACCCCAAGGGTCGACCCCTTCCGGACGGGATTTGTGAAAGTGTTTAAAACCCATTGAAAACCCTTTCAAACATTGCCATACTACCCCCTATTAGTTTCTATTGTTTTTAAGGTGTTTTTAACATGTATTAGGAAGGTTTTATGAGTCTTTTCCCCACCCCTTGAGTTGCTTATATAAGAGTTACGAATTTGAGAGTTGATTAACCCTAATTCTCATTTGTTCATTCGTATAGGTGAAGAAAAGGGGAGAACGTGGTGGAGCTCTTGCAAGAAGGAGATCATCTACTTCCGTGAAGATCTGGAGATCGTGGAAGAAGAAGAAAAGGTGCGCATCGAAGAGAGGATCAAGAGGACGTAAGAATCATTTTCATCCGGCTTCCCTCCAACTCGTGGTTCAAGGAACATCATCAACCGGCCTTGAAAAATAAAGGGGGACTACTTCTATGTCTTCTATCAGTTCTTTGTGATGTGTTCTATGATCTATATTTTGGGTTTGAGCATGCTTGTATATTTGTGTTTATTTTCTGAACATTAGAGATATTTGTGTGTGTGACCGTTTGTGTATACGGTCGTGTTTGATCGCCTTCGTGCGATCGTGTTTGTGTCATTGTGCTGCGGTTGTTGTAGCGTGTGTGTGTGTGTTGTGATCCGGTCGTCAGATCGTGTGTGTGTGTTTGTGATCCGGTCGTCGGATAGTGTGGGAGACTTTGTCTCCGTCTGTGTGTGTGTTGGGGCGTGTCCCCGTGTGTGTGCGGGCGTCGTCCCGTGTGTGTTTGGAGCGTCGTCTCCGTTTGGGGATTTATCCCCGAGTGAAGCCTCACCGGGTTTGGTGAGGGGTGGACGTAGGGAGCCCGTCGTGGTCCCGAACCACCTTAAAAATCCCCGTGTCTTGTGGTTTGATCTTTGTGTTTGTGTGCTTCGCTATCTTATCTGTTTATGCAATCGTGTGAGCTCAGTGAGATTGAGTGAATTAAGTTTAAATCTGTTTAGATTAAATTCCTCAATCTTATCAATCTTGTTAATTCCGCTGTGCGCTAGATTATGTTTTTAATCGGTCATAGTTTATAGTAGTATGATCTATTCACCCCCCCTCTAGATCTGTGTTCTTACACTACGGGACCCAACACGCCAGCTGAAGATGCTTGAAGGTAATCATTTTGAGGTCCAGTAGTGGCCCACAATCCGATGCCACATCAGCCAAAAGTGGACAAATTCTTTCTTTCAACGATTCTAGAAGCGTCTATGCAAGGGAAAGTTATTAGGATAACCAAAAAATCTGTGCGTGGCCCACAAAAGAAATATTCACGCAAAAAGAGGGAGTGATCATCTGCAGGGTGATAGTAGGTGAGAGTGTGTGTGACACACGCAGTAGGCTGGCTTGAGCGAGAAGAACGTTCCCACGCAGAAGAAAAGGAGGAGCTCCGTGAGAGAAGAAGAAAAACAATCTTGAAGCACTCTCTGGCTCCCATTCATGCTGATTTCATTGCTGAGTGTGGCACATCCTCGTCATGAATCAAGGCTGATCAAGAGGAAGTGAAAGCTACATCTGGGTGTCCTCCGCCAGTTGAAGATAAAGCCAGAAGGAGGTGCATCATAGCCATCTCGGTGGCATCTCCTCAAGAGAAGAAGTCCAGTGGGCTGCAAACTCATTCATCACATATTGCGACATCCTTGATCTGAACATCTCCTTCGTCCTAGATCTGTGATACTTTTATTTTAGCACTATGTGTTTCTATTTGGTCTTGCGTCCTTGTTTTTCCTTTGATCTCTGTCTGACTACATTCCATTCCCCTACGAGTTGTAGTGGGAGGTTGCCATCAAGTAGGTTGGCTTGGATTGTGTTGCTGGGCTTGTATGCCCACAAGCTGTTTGTTAGTAGGATAGATGATTTGTTCCTCTTGTAAGTTAAGCTATAAGGCTCAGCTGTGTCGAGGATTCATTTCTCTGGTGAGCAAGCTGTGCAGCTCAGTAGGGATCCTCACTGGTTCAGTGAGGTGTGGACGTAGGTCTCCGTAGGGAGACCGAACCACCTTAAAAACTAGTGTTCCAGTTGTGGTTTTCTTGCTCTGTCTATGTTTTTGTTGGTGCTAGATGAATGCTTATATTTGACTATGGTTTGATTTTATATATTACTTCATTCATCAACAACTTGATTGATCACCTTTTAACTAAGTACTTGCTATCAATTTTTAAAAGGGGCAAATCTATTCACCCCCCTCTAGATTAGCCATCCCACTAGATCCAACAGACGCATCTGGCCATGTTGTGTTTACTGAGTAGCGGACCCAATGCCGGTTAATGTTGAGTTACCGACAGCGTTATCGTGACCCTTCTGGCAGATGGTAGTATGTCACCCTATGTATGGGGTAGGGTCCTTCCACTAGCCTTAACTCGGGACCGAGGTTGCTAGTGTGTAGTTGTCCTCCCGAGGGTGGAGGTTGTGTTGTGGCCGCGTGGCCTTGTCGGGTTTTCTATCTGATTGTTACTTCCATTTCATTGCGAGGTTCTCTCTCGATAGTAGGTCTATGGGTTCGTCGTGGGTTGAAGATCCTAGCAAGAGGTTGAGGTTCCCTTGTTGGGAACTGGGCTAGCATAGAGGTTCTGTGTTTCCTTAGCTTGCCGTCCTTGCCATCCCGACCACTGTTATTTATTATTATTGTTATTGTTACCATTGTTTACCACCGTGATTGTGGTGGGGATTCGCGGCCCCCTACTGAGCCAATGAGATGAGGCTCACTCCCTGCTTTTCAGGTTTAGCAATCTTCTGGAGGTGGAGTTCTTCCGGTCGGAGGTCAAGCAGCTCGTCAGCTTGCCAGTGCTGAGGTTGTCCCCCGCAGCAATGTACGTTTCCTTTTCGTTGATTGTACTTGTGAACTGGACTATATATGTTTATTTAATTATTATAAAATGTTAATTTTATTTCTATCAGTTAAAGATTAGATTTCGTAGTTTATTTACTGCTCGTTTAGAATTTCAATGCATAACCACACAATCCGTTTCACCCTTTCGAGCCTCCCGGCTCGTGGGTGGCGGGCCAAGATTCAAATGGTATCGAGTTATTCCCGATATCCAGATCTTGGGTCGTTACAGATGGTATCAGAACGTGGTTGTGGAAATGCATGGGAATTCGAAATGATGCAGTGATTAAGAGTCTAGAGAGTCCTGTACAGTCGACAGCTGGCTTAGGTTATTTGTTTTATTCACCCCTCCCCTTATATTCCGGGTTGTGTTAAGGATTTGATGGTGCCAAGGAGGCAGACTGGATCGTTGCCTGAGGTATCGACGGGGGCCCAAGAGGAGCCAAGTAGAGAGGAGTCTGGTAGAGAGTTGTCTCCCCCAATGGTAGTGGGCCCGAGTGAGCCGGGTCAGGCTGAGTTTTATGTTGGTATATATCAATTTTTCGCGCGACTGATGAGTTGGCAGCGTTATGGTCAGGAGGCTGGCGAGGGTAGTTCATCGCATGGAGGTTATGGGCATGTTTTAAGGGAGTTTCTACAGTTTCACCCACCGACATTTGAAGGCCAGCCGGATCCTGATGCAGCGAGATCGTGGATTGATGTCGTGGAACGTGTGTTCTGATCGATGGAGTGTGCTGAGGATGAGAAGGTTCTACTGGCGAGTTATCAGTTGTAAGGATCAACTCTGTCATGGTGGTCTACAGAGTGGGAAGCGACATTCCAATCTCATCCTCTATGGTAGATTCCGCAGCAGGAGTTTCTTGCAGCATTCGAGTGAGTTTTTAGCCCCGAGCACGTCAGAATGGGAAGGATGTATGAGTTCATAGAGCTATCTCAGGGAGACATGACAGTGATGCAGTATCGATCTAGATTTGTCGAGTTGGGTCGCTATGCTCCCCATATCATGGCCGATGTGAAGCTGAGGACTCGGAACCTTGTCAGAGGTTTGACGCCCGAGCTCAGGCACCTTGTGGTCGCAACTCGCAATGCGGACATGGAATTAGCCTATCAAGCCGCGACAAATGTAGATGAAGATTGGCTGAGGACCCAAGAGCAGGCCCGTGTATGCCAGTTTCAGTTGAGTCTGTGCGGGAATGGCTGATCTAGAGGGGAGGGGTGAATAGATCTGTCCCTCTTTTTCACAATAAAATAATGAATGCAGCAGAATAAAAATAGCTAGTGAGTAAAGCGAGAACCTACACGCAAGATGAAGGAATGTAGATAGACAACGAGCCTAGGCAAGCATCTAGCGCATGGCAAACACACAATCAAACCATGAGAACAAGGATTTTTAATGTGGTTCGGACTCAACCCGGAGACCTACGTCCACCCTTCACTTAAACCATGTGAGGCTTCTCTAGTGCCACTGCACTAAACTGTTGATAACACAACAACATGCACACATGGCCTACCACAGACCAGAGACACCCCCTGACTATCTTCCTAGAACAACCGGTAGGAACTGTTTACAGTTTTAGCAAACGGAACAATAAACAGAAAAGGAACAATGTAAAAGCTCAGGCAGGATGGACGAAGCTCAATACTTAATGCAAAAGTCCTCGTCTGAGATGTGGAGAGCTTGGCTTGCTGCGTTGAGGTTCGTTGCTTCTTTGGTGATGACTTTTCTTTACAAAACAACAAACGGGTGGATGACAAGCTTGCGGCCTTGAACAGGATCTTCACGGAAGGCTTGGAGCTCTTACCGTCTCCTCCTTCTTCTTTCTCCTTTTTCCTTTATTCGGGACACAGCTCGGGCTTCTTGAGATCTTCTCCTTCTTCTTCAAGGGACGCCAGCAACACCAGCAGCAGCACTCACTTCTACTGGTCGGTCTCTCTGGTCCACACACCCTTTACCAACAGTAGCTCACCTTAAGTTTTAGAAGCCTGCACTACTCCCAATGTGCATGGAATTGTGCCACTCAGATCGCCCAGCAGAGGGAGCTTTCTCTCCACAAATTCTGTCCACTTATTGGTCCAATAGGGGCAGAAAAGATGCATTTTTCTGATTGGATTTTCTTTGAGTGCCTTAGAAGAAAATATTTGAGAAAGACCCATTTCTTTTACTCCAGATCTAGGCATTTAATGACTCACAGGTAAGAGATCTTGCAGCCTGTATTCCCATTGGCTCTGGTAACTTTTCAGGACAGTGTACATTTTTAGGAGCATCTCCCATTGGTTGGCTGCAAAATGGTAGCAGACTTTTCCCAAATTTGAACCCTACCACAACAGCCTCCAAAAGGTGTTTTCAGATGTGGTCATGATGGATAGGACATGTGACAGACTTGGAACCTTACTCCAGACCTTGAAATCCATGATTTTGGGGATTTACAGTATGACTTTTCACTCTCTGGATTGTCCTTTGATTTGATAGAAAAATGGCTTAATATTCTGCAGAGATAACTGTGGTGTCGACCTGTATAGGTGGTGAGGTCGACCTTTCTTGATGAAGGGGCAGTTATAACACTCTCTGGAAGACCCACGGTCGACCTCCAGAAATAGGCAGGTCAGCACTGCCAAGCAAAAATGTGTTTATAACGCTCTCTGGGAGGGCCACAGGTCGACCTCCTGGAAGAGGCAGGTCGACACCACCCTTTGACCTTCGATGGACTGATGGCGCTTGAGCTGGTGAGGTCGACACTTCTGGGCTGTGAGGTCGACACCACTAGTGTAAAAATAATCTTTGAGGGATTTTCTGAGGTGACTTGGGCGTGTGCATTGGGCTTCATCTTTCGCCATCTCTTATGACTTATTTGGTTATCTATCATGAGAATATCAATCAGTGTCAGCAATCAAGGGATGAGAATATTAATGACTCATAGTGTTGGAAAGTATCAAAACCACAGGGACACAACATTCTCCCCCTTTTTGATGATAGCAACACTGTGAGTCATTATTGGCAATGTGACCCAAATCAAGCATTTTCGTGAGACAACATGAACTTTTTCTTCTTAAGTTAAGACTGATCTGCTCTCCCCATTTCAAAGACACAAGAAATACTCTCCCCCTTAATAAATGACTCAAGTATCTCTCCCCCTTTGACATCTGCAAAAAAGAGAGCAATAAAAGTGGTGGAGAGAAATGAGAGAATAGACAGGAGAAGTTATAAAGAAGGTATGAGAATGAGGCATTTTGGAGAAATACAACCGGTATAAGAAGTTGGGGATTTGAAAATCCTAGAAATTTCACAATCTGATCCTAATCTCATAACCATGAAAATATTTATGTTCAGAGTCGACCATTATACAAACCTTATGACATGATGCTTATTCAAATTGCATGGTTCAAATCTAATGATATCAAAGTTCATGAAAAGAATTTGAAAAACATCTGCATGCATATTTTAATAGAAATGAACCAGAATTGCATGTCAAAACCATGTTTAACCTTCCTTTGCATTACTTATTCAGATTCAATGACTTCTTTGAGAGTTACACAAACTATTATTGAGGTTAATTAAACACTCATGAAGTTCTTATGGAATTGAGAGTCACACCAGTTTTTTCTTTTATCTTTTTCTATCAAGCTCATAATTTTCTTTGAGACCAGAAGATTTTTACGAGCAATTAAGCCCAGTCATGCCTTGTATCTCGAGGATACACGTTGTTTAGACACCAATATCCCTAAGTACTCGGTGTGACTGACTGTCATGCCTCAGATTGAACAGAGATAGCATTGTCACCTCATGACATATCTTACCTCATTTCTTTGATGAGGGAACATATTTCTCAGCAATTGTGCCATTGCTTTACCTTAGATTTTTCTTTAACTTACTGCGGAGTTAACAAAGGCACATCATGACATAGCCCACTTGTCTTCTTGGACAAGGGACATGGTTTCTCAGTGAACCAATGTCATTGCTATGACAAAAATTAGCATTTAAGAATTTCAGCTATTTAGGTTGTTTAAAACCAATACTAAGCTTCAGTATCTCAACCAAGGTTGCCTTCAAATTGGAATTTTCAGATTTTGGGAAGTATCATTCAGGGCACAGCATGTAAACACTGGTTAGGTATATTAAAAAAAAATTAAACACAGATGATTTCAAAACACTCGTATCAAAGCTCAATGAAATCATTAAACCTAAACCATTTTTATAGTATCGACAAACACAAGGTCATATAACAGAAGATTCTTACTTTAAATTCCACTCAGTTTTATGATCATGGTACCCAGATTGGAACCTACTGAATTTCATATTGTTCAAGAAGGTGAACAGAACAACCAGTATAATTATCAAGTGAAGAGAATGAGCAATGAACATTCCCCCAGAGGATATGCAATTAGCTTAGACAGAGGGCGGTGTTCTAGTGGAACAGACCTGCGAGGTCGACCTGATCATCAGCAAGATATCAAAACATGACATGGAAGTTTATGCCAATGGTTGTACACTTATTTAAGTTGACAAATTGAAGACAACATGTATGCGCGAACGGTTCAAAGAAGTTGCTCCACCTTACAATGTGAACTAAATGCAATATCAACTCATGGTACTCGACGGAGGTTTATTCTCACGGATGGTGAATGCTTTCAGAAAAGCATAACCCACCTTTCCACAAATCACCATTTTATATACCATGGTCAAGCAAAAAACAATGCACAATGCATCATGAACATAGACCTATCAAACCGTGCATGCCAATGCATAAAGACATGTATTGATATGAAAAGTATATGCATCAGATTTTCTGTACAACCTTTTTATTGCAGTTCAGCACAATTAACAAGCAACCAAGGTGAAATAAAGATGTCCACCAATTCAATTCTTATTCAATTGAGGTCTACATAGACCAAGCTCCCTTCTAAATGTTGAAAACCTGTTATTACACAAGGGCTTGGTAAATATGTCAACAACTTGGTTCAATGTATCTACAAAATGCACTTCAAAATTTTTCTTAAGGACCTCATCTCTAATGAAGTGATGTCTAATTTCAATGTGCTTGGTCCTAGAGTGCTGGACTGGATTTTTTGCAAGATTGATTGCACTAGTGTTATCACACAGAATCGGGACACAACCAAGATCCACTAAGTAGCCTCAGAGTTGGTGTTTAATCCGCAACACTTGGATGCCACAACTCCTCGATGTAACATATTCTGCCTCTACGCTTGAGAGGGCAACCAAGTGTTGTTTCTTGGAGGCCCAAGAGACTAAACACCTGCCCAGAAATTGGCAATAGCCGCTAGTGCTCTTACGATCCAGCTTGCATCCAGCGTAATCCGCATCTGAATAAGAGATAAGAGATAGATTACAAGATGATGGATACCACAGTCCCAAATTTTGAGTCCCGGCAAGATATCTAAGGATATGCTTGACGGAAATCAAGTGAGATTCGCTAGAACTAACTTGAAATCTAGCACAAAGGTATACACTAAACTAGATGTCTGGTCTAGATGCAGTTAAGTAAAGTAATGAGCCAATCATACCTCTGTAAATTTTTGCATCCACCAATTTACCTCTCTCATCCGCATCCAATGATGTAGTGGTTCCCATAGGAGTTGCAATTGTCTTACAAGTTGTCATGTCAAACCTTTTCAGTAGCTCCTTGATATATTTAGCTTGACTTATGAAGCACCCATCGGCACTTTGGCTGACCTGCAAGCAAATAAAGAATTGAAGTTCTCCCATCAAACTCATCTCGAACTCACAAGTCATAAGATTGGCAAATTCCTCACACATTTCATATTTTGTAGATCCAACATAATATCATCAACATAAATTTGAACTATCAAGATGTCCTTACCTTGCCTTTTGCTGAAGAGTGTTTGATCTATTTTACCTCTCGTATACCCTTTCTCGGTGAGGAATGCGCTTAGTCTATCATACAAGCTCTTGGTACTTGCTTCAAGCCATGGAGTGCCTTGTATAATTTATACACATAATCTTCATGATTAGAACTTTCGAAACCAGGGGGCTTCTCCACATAAACTTCCTTGTTTATTAAACTATTCAAGAAAGCACTCTTTACATCCATTTGTTGCAATTTTATTTTGTGTGAACATGCAAATGTAAGCAAAATGCTAATAGCTTCAGGTCTAGCTATCGGGGCAAAGGATTCTTCAAAATCTACCCCAAATTCTTGAATGTAACCTTGAGCCACCAATCTGGCCTTATTCCTTCTTATCTTGCCATCTTCACTAAGCTTGTTCCTAAAGACCCATTTGGTACATATGACAAATTTTGATGATGGTCCAGGAACAAGATGCCATACATTGTTTCTTTCAAACTGGTTTAATTCATCTTGCATGGAATTTATTCTGTTTTCATCTTTCAAAGCTTCTTCCACATTCTTTGGTTCAGTTTGTGTGACAAGTGCAATTCAATCCAATTCTTCAACAATTCTAAAATGCGACCTAGTTCTAGGTGGGTCATTTAAGCTACCTATAGCATTTCTCAAAGAATGATCTTTAAGTGCTCGAATATCGGTAGTGTCCTTACCTTCGCCTGTAGCTTGATCCCTTGTATTGCTTGGTTCTCCTAAGTCATCATCTCCTCTTTTCTCTTCTTGTGGAAGACCATTCTTTTCCTTTATGGTCAATAATTTCCCATCGTCATCATCTTTCCTGCAAGGCTTGTCATCTTTAGTATCATCATTAAATTCATCAAAAGTTACATGGGGTGATTCTTCCACAACTTGAGTTTTGATATTGTAAATTCTATAAGCCCTAGATCGATCAGAAAAACCAAGAAATATACCCTCATCGCTCTTGGGCTCGAATATATCCAATTCTCGTTTATCATTATTTTGGATGAAACATTTAGATCCGAACACTTTTTAGTGAGAGAGAGAAGGCTTTTTACCTTTTAGCAGCTCATAAGGAGTCTTTTTGGTGAATGACCTTACCATGGAGCGGTTGATGATGTAACATGTTGTATTTACCGCTTCTGCCCAAAATCTCCTTGGGAGTTTTCGCTCCGCTAGCATTGTTCTGGCCATCACTATGAGTGTTCAATTTCTCCTCTCAACTACCCCATTTTTTACAGGGGTTCTTGGTGATGAAAATTTATGTGATATTCCTTTAGCCCTGCAGAAATCATAAAACTCAGCATTGTCGAATTCACCACCATGGTCAGATTGAATGTTAGAAATTTTAAACTCACCATCTTGCTTTATCTTCATGTAGAGTGCATGAAACTCATCAAAAGCATCATTCTTATGTGTAAGAAAGAATACCCATGTGAACCTAGAGAAATCATCCACTAATATATATCCATATCTTCTACCACTTAGAATAGCAGTTCTTATTGGCCCAAATAAGTCCATGTGAATTAGTTCAAGTGGTTTAGATGATAGATTTTCAGATCTATTTTTGAATGATTTTCTTGTTTGTTTCCCTAGGGCACATGCATCACAGATTTTATTATCTTGCTTAAAAGAGAGTTCAGGCAGCCCTTTCACCATTGAATATTTCATGAGTTTATGCAGGACATTGTAGCTAGCATGTCCTAGTCTAGATGCCATAACCATGCAAGTTCAGATTTTGGTGCAACAAGATAGAGATTTAAATGTGCAGGATCATCTAAGTCAATCATGTATACATTATTGACTCTCTTAGTAGAAAATTTTACTTTCTCAGATTTTGGTTCCAGAATTTTACATTCGTGAGAGTCAAATATTACTCTATGACCTTTATCACATAATTGACTTATGCTCAGCAAGTTGTATTCCAGACTTTCAACTAACAAGACATTTTCAATATAGTTGGAGAGATTCTTACCTACATTACATGTACCGATGATTTTTTCTTTGTTATTCCCTCCAAATGTTACATGTCCACTTCCTTTCTCCACCAGAAGACAAAATTTGTTTCTGTTCCCGGTCATGTGTCTTGAGCAGCCGCTATCTATGTACCATCGATTATGCACGGCTACAAGACACTCATGCACGAGGAATTAAGTAACAATGTTTGGAACCCACCAGAATTTGGGTCCCATCAAATTCTTCAATTCTTCAAGACATGTTACCATACTCTTTGGAATCCACATTTTCTTCTCATTTTTGATTTTCTTGCTTGCTGCCATATTTATGTTCTTATTGTCCATTTTCACATTATTCCTGTGTTTCTCACTTCTTGATTTGTGATGGATGTGTGAAAAGGATTATTTTTGGTTCCAATGACTTGTTTTCAATTGCTGGAAGGTGTTATGGTTTATGGGAAAATGATCGTGACCAAGCCAATGTGTGTGTGAGGCATAGTGGGGCCAGCCATATGATGGTGTCGACCTAGGTGTGTTGAAGTATCGACCTGTTCTTTGAGCTACCCACTTATAACTGTCTCTGGATGACTGAAGTGTCGACCTCCTGTGATTGGAGTGTCGACCTATGCTTTATTTTCCCCAGTTATAACGGTTTCTGTCTAGTTGGAGTGTTGACCTCCTGTAAGTGTAGTGTCGACCTATGCCATTTCTATTTTGGTGATGTGCAAACCTGGACTGTGAATGAGGTCGACCAGCTTGGGTTTTTTGAAATATTTTCTTGGGATTTCTAGGGGTTTTCACTTCATCTGATTTAACCTTTTGTTTTCTCTTGCTATTGGATTTTTCTTGGTTTTGGATGGGTTTTGTGTTTGATGTGGAAGCACCCGTGGATGATACAAAAGTGACAGTTTTAAATCCAACTTGCTTTTTGTTTGTGGGATTAAAACCCAACCCTTCTTTGTTGAAATTCATTTTTGTGCCTAGTAATGCATCTATGTTTTTCCTGCCATCTACAAACTTTTTCAAAGATTGTTGTTTGTCATTCAGTTCTTTTTGCAGATTTTTAATATTTCCAAGAAGTTGAGAATTGACTTGTTTGATAGCCTCATATTTTTCATTACACAATTTATTGTCACTTTCATAGCTTTGCACTCTTAGCCTCATATTGTCAATTTCATTTCTTAAGTCTTCATTTTCTACTTCCAAGTCAGCCATTTCTTTTCTTCCATTTTCCAAATCTTCAATCATTTTCTTTAGATCCTCAATTTCAGATTCAAGGGAGACAGTTTTATCATTCATGTTCTGGTCATGCACCATTGAGTTGATTTTTTTTCAAGGCTTTGCTTTCCTTTTTGTACATATCATACCTATCCATAAGCTCCGTGTAGGCTTTTTCCCAATCACTAATAGTAAATTGTTCGAAAGGAGAGTGTACCTTAGATTCTTCATCTCCCTTGGCCATAAGGCATAAGTCTTCCTTTTCTTTCTCCGTGGAGCTTGATTCATCATCATCTTCTTCTTCATCACTCCATGTCCATACCAGGGCCTTGTTCTTCCATTTCCCTTTCCATTTGGCATCATTCTTCACTCTTTCAAGACACTCAGTCCTGACATGTCCTGGTTTGCTGCACGAATAAGAAATGATTTTGTCAGTTCTCTTTGAATTTTCAGAATTGGATCTATAACCTTTCTTTACCTGTGGCTTCCTTTCCATGAAGCCCTTACCTTCCTTTCTCAGGAAACTTCTAAACTTACGAGTGGGCATGGCCACTTGATCCTCATCTTGCTCACTGGTGGAAGTCTCACCTTCCTCGGAGGTAGTTTGACTGCAAGGTGCAGCCTTTAGAGCCAAAGGCTTCTTCTTAGTTACCGCTATTTCCTTGTTCTTTAAGTTAATCTCATAGGTCATAAGAGATCCTATAAGCTCTTCTACCTTGGTGGTTGACAAATCTCTAGACTCTTCTACCACTGTTGCTTTGGTATGCCAAGCAGGGGTTAATGATAGGAGGATTTTTCTCACTATGTCTTGCTCTGTATATTTCTTTCCCAGATCAGTTAAGCTATTTGTGAGCATAGTTAAATGAGCATACATATCTTGAATGGATTCATCAAGTTTCATTCTGAACATTTCATAGTTTGAAATTACAATGTTGACTTTGGTTTCGTGCACCTGAGATGTGCCTTCGTATATTACCTCTAAGCGATCCCACATCTCTTTGGCTGTTGCACATGTTGATACTCTTGAAAATTCCATTGGATGAAAAGAGCATTGCATAATGTGCTTAGCACTCTAGTTGACTGTAGATCTCCTTATCTGTTCTTGAGTCCAAGTATCCTCATCTTTTGGAAGCTCATAGGGACCCTTGCTTACAACTCACCAGAGCTCATAGTCTTGGGCGCGGACTTTTTCCAGTAAGGATAGTTAGATCCAGTGAAGAAGGGCGGTATGTTAACAGAATGTCCTTCGGGCATATGTCCCTTGGACGCCATTCCACCATTTCTCTCAACGTCATTGGACCCCATCATGAGAGATTGGCTCTGATACCATGTGTTGTGTGGGAATGGCTGATCTAGAGGGGAGGGGTGAATAGATATGCCCCTCTTTTTCATAATAAAATAATGAATGCAGCAGAATAAAAATAGCTAGTAAGTAAAGCGAGAACCTACACGCAAGATGAAGGAATGTAGATAGACAACGAGCCTAGGCAAGCATCTAGCGCATGGTAAACACACAATCAAACCATGAGAACAAGGATTTTTAATGTGGTTCGGACTCAACCCCGAGACCTACGTCCACCCTTCACTTAAACCAAGTGAGGCTTCTCTAGTGCCAATACACTAAACCGCTGATATCACAGCAACAGGCACACACGGCCTACCACAGACCAGAGACACCCCCTGACTGTCTTCCTACAACAACTGGTAGAGATTGTTCACAGTTTTTGCAAACGGAGCTATAAACAGAAAAGGAACAATGTAAAAGCTCAGGCAAGAAGGATGAAGCTCAATACTTAATGCAAAAGTCCTCGTCTGAGATGTGGAGAGCTTGGCTTGCTGCGTTGAGGTTCGTTGCTTCTTTGGTGATGACTTTTCTTTACAAAACAACAAACGGGTGGATGAGAAGCTTGCGGCCTTGAATAGGATCTTCACGAAAGGTTTGGAGCTCTTGCCATCTCCTCCTTCTTCTTTCTCTTTTTTCCTTTATTCGGGACACAGCTCGGGCTTCTTGAGATCTTCTCCTTCTTTTTAAGGGATGCCAGCAACACCAGCAGCAGCACTCACTTCTGTTGGTCGATATCTCTGGTCCACAAACCCTTTACCAATAGCAGCTCACCCTAAGTTAGAAGCCTACACTGCTGCCAAAGTGCATGGAATTGTGCCACTCAGATCACCCAGTAGAGGGAGCTTTCCCTCTAAAAATCCTATCCACTGATTGGTCCAACAGGGGCAGAAAAGATGCATTTTTCTGATTGGATTTTCTTTGAGTGCCTTGGAGAAAAATATTTGAGAAAGACCCATTTCTTTTACTCCAGATCTGGGCATTTAATGACTCTCAGGTAAGAGATCTTGCAACCTATATTCCCATTGCCTCTAGTTGCTTTTCCGGACAGTGTACCTTTCTAGGATCATCTCCCATTGGTTAGCTGCAAAAAGGTGGTAGACTTTTCCCAGATTTGAACCCTGTCACAGTAGCCTCCAAAAGGTGTTTTTAGATGTGGTCATGATGGCTAGGACATGTGACAGGCTTGGAACTTTCCTCTAGACCTTGAAATCCATGATTTTTGGGATTTGCGATATGACTTTTCGCTCTCTGGATTGTCCTTTGATTTCATAGAAAACTGGCTTAATATTCTGCGGAGATAACGGTGGTGTTGACCAGTACATGTGGTGAGGTCGACCTATCTTGATGAAGGGGCGGTTATAACGCTCTCTGGAAGGCCCACAGGTCAACCTCCTGAAACAGGCAGGTTGACACTGCCAAGCGAAAATGCGTTTATAACGTTCTCTGGGAGGGTCACAGGTTGACCTCCTGGAAGCGGCAGGTCGACACCACCCTTTGACCTTCGATGGACTGATGGCGCTTGAGCTGGTGAGGTCGACAATTCTAGGCTGTGAGGTTGACACCACCAGTGTAAAAACTATCTTTGAGGGATTTTCTAAGTTGACTTGGGAGCGTGCATTGGGCTTCATCTTTTGCCATCTCTTATGACTTATTTGGCTTATCTGTCATGAGAATATTAATTAGTGTCAGCAATCAAGGGATGAGAATATTAATGACTCATAGTGTTGGAAAGCATCAAACCCACAGGGACACAACACAGAGAACCCTTCAGCAACAACATGTTCCCTAGTAGTCTGGGAGGCAGTTAGAATCGACATCTCTTCCACCTCCTCGCTTGAGTTCTTCCCCGTTGAGATCAAGTTTTAATCGGGTATCGAGGTTGTTCAGAAGGAGCAGATCAGGTAGGGGGTGCCAAGAGCAGGAGGAGCAGGTTTTGGCAGTGTCAGATCAGTGATTGGAAGTGAAACTATCAAGGCGTCGTGATATGATCGAGCACCCAGGACAATGTCCAAGATGTGGCGGGTTCCATGAGGGCAGGCCATGCTCTGCGGATGAAGGCAGGCTGGAATGTTTTCGGTGTGGTCAGGTCGGTCATGTTGCTCGCGAGTGTCCATGGCAGATGCCCCAGTCCCAACCATCTCTGGAACGTTCCACTAGCTTGGCAAGTCATGGATCCCAGTGTGCGTGAGGCACTTGACCAGGCAGAGTTGCCGTACCTATCTCTTGGGAGGTACACGTGAATTTTCAATTATTATGTATTGTGCTTGTGTTCCATTCCGTTGTTTCTTTGTTATAAATGTGCTTCCTTGTGCTCGTGTTTTCCGATGTGTGTTCGAAAGTCCCCAAAAGCATCCCGTGTGAGGGTAGTGGTGCTGCTGTAAAGGTTGTATGCTTATCCCTTCTCGTGTCTTCGCATGTAAGCGTTGTCGAGGTCGTGCTGAATTGGGCTTGCTGAGTTACCAGCCAAGACGGCATGTCATGGTTACGGCTGGTGTTATGCTTTCTCGTAGTGCCCTGATGTTCCGACCTAAGCCTATAGGTGGTTTGCCAGGTGAGGAAGGGAGTTTTGTGTTCCAGAATCGAGGTTCCCCCACCTCCATTTCTGGATTCGGTTAGTTTGGATGGAGGCCGTGTCTTGGCAGATGCCAGTTTCTCCTCAGTCTCTATGGTGTCTTCGGTGCAGAGTGCGCAGTGGAAGCGTGGTGGGCCCAGAACCCACAGGCTCTAGGATCGGATTGGTAGTCGCGTATGGTATGTGTTTTTAAGTGAGCATGAGTCCTGGAGGCTCTGGAGTCAGTTGTGGAGAGTTGCTCTTGGGTAAAGAGCTGTATTGGCCATGTAAGTGGCCTCAGTTGTCGTGCATTGGCAGTGGTATCGTGCGATGTGACGCTAGCGGAATTGAGAATCGGGTAGCTCAGTGGTGTGAATAGTCGGATGAGGATGCTTATTGCGCCAGTTTACCCCGTGTATTGTGTCGCGTGGCATAGGATGGAGTCACTTAGCGATTGATGTTGAGGTAGGTCGTGGCCGTTTGGACCAATTGTATGGCGTAATTGTGTGGTGCTTGGAGTTAATCTTGTGTGTTGGCCAACCTTCATCGGTGTAGTTGTTCCGGGGTTGGATCCGGGGATTGAGAGATGTTGGCATTGGCAATGAGATCCTATATTGATGCCATGTCAAGTACTCCAGAAGCTACTGGAATTATCAAGCGCCCTGATGATATGTGGTTTTGTGCACCGGTGGACCGACGGGCGTGGTGTCCAATATCGGTTAAGCGATGTGATGGTATTGGATAAAGTTCTTATCTATGACAAGGCTCGAGAAAGTTTGGAGCTTGGTGCACCTGGTGGTGCCACTGTCCCAATGGTGTTGTTCCCTTGGCTCGGAAGGAGCTATGTAAGGAACTTGTTATGCGGGCGCTAGATGTTGATTCATTTTAACCAGCTGTTAGACAGATCGGTGGTGTTGGTTGTGATATGGAACGGATGTCTTCTCGACGAAAGAATCTCCCAAAGTGTGAATGTGAGTTGGGAGCCATCCTTTGGAATGGAGTTCAAGACGTTGTGCCCAAGATTGTTGTGGGTGAGGAGTTTGAGGCTCACGAGGGTGACCTCGTTGTTCTTTCTCCTCTTGAGATGTTGGTTTGGCCGGATGGCTCGAGAGGACCTAGATGGTGTCGGAGGATTGGTTTGATGGCCCTACTGTGGAGCAGGAGTGGTTGTGGCCCGGGACTTCTGGTCGTTGTGTGACCGGCGGCTGGTAGATGGTGTTCTATAGTCGATGTCAGATCGATGAGCTGGTCAGCATGTACTATGAGTTTTGGATCATGAAATCCCAGGTGATTATTTGTAATGTGCCCCGCGAGTGTTGGCGGTGGTCAGTGAGACATCAATTTTTGGACCGGTGTGACCGGCGAGCCTGGAGGTGTTCGGCACTGAATCGCATATCATCGTGCGGAGGTGTCGATTATGTGTTGTTTGCGAGATCCTTCCGTTGGATTTGTTCTCCCCCGTGAGTTCTGTGCTTGTTTTAAATTTTGAGGATGAAATTTTTGTAAGAGGGGAGGACTGTAATATCTAGGGTTTTTGGATCATGTTTCCACGGGTTGTAGATCGTGTCTGAGTAAGCTTCTGAATTTTATTTCGGATTATCGGACCGGAAAATGATTTGTCTGTTAATTATTTTGGGTCCGTGGCGCCGCTTAGAGCGTCCTAGCATTTTTCTGGAATTTTTAGGAGTGAGAATGTAGTTTCTGGGTTTTTCAGAATTACTGGATTTTTAATAAAAGAAAATAACAATGTTATTTAACCCCCCTCCCCTCTCATCTCTCCCTCACTCTCGCAACACTCTCTCCCCCTCCCTCATTCTCTCCCTCTCACTCTCGTGTCTCTCCCTCTCTCCATCTTCTTCTTCGACGGCCGACGGGGAGGATTGGCGGTGAGGCGAAGGGCAACGCGGGGCGAGGAGCGGCTAGGACCGGAGCTCTGGATGAGAGGCGGTGGTGTGGTAAGGTGGTTTCACATTTTCGGGAGGAACCAGCTATGGATCGTGGCGTTTCGTGCGTGGATTGGCTTCCCCTATTTGTGGTTTCTTCGTAAGAGGTAGGGAGAAGGATCCTTACCCTCCCCACGTTATTTCTCCACAATTTTATGTTGATCAGTGCGAGAATGAGCATGTCACACCCCGAACCGATAGCATCGGAAGACATGCTCGGAACGTGGCAGTGATTCATTCATGATACAGAGCAAATAAAAGATATAAACACAAGACAAATGTCACCAAAATAAATATCAGTTTTATTAATATCAATAAGTCAAATTACAACTCCTGAATCCACTACATTAAAGAAAAAGGAAAAAGAATCAAATTACAAGATATGACTCGATAAAACATAGGACACAACTCTCCATGACTCGGGCAACTCTTTCACTCTTACCCATCCCCATCAGTTAGAGTAACTTCATTATTACCTGAAAAGTGTTGAGAGGAAACGGGTTGAGCAAGAAGCTCAGTAGGAATTACACTCTATCATCAGGCAGAATATAAATGATTAGCCATTTAATAATGTATGGAAATAACAACAATGCTTGATGGAAAACATACTCATTATCAAAAGAGTAGTAAGGTCACATGGAGGCTCAATAATAAGATATCAAGAAATAGGTACGATAACATGATGGAAAGAGAGTAACTTGGAACAAGTACAAGAGATAACAAGCACTAATAATCATATCACAATTGTCCCTTTCGGACCTCATATTCAAACATATCAAGTCACACAAATAAGGAAGATGCCCCTGATGTAAATATGTCTAGCTCGAATCTTGCGTATGGTTGTTGCAATGCCACACCTGATCATTCATAATACCGGTACATGTCCGGGCTTTACCTCGCCCCCAAGACAAGATCCGGGCCCTAATAGTTTATGCCTAGCATTGAGTATCATATTGGACCCAAAGTCCCATATCATGTATTCCTAGACAATTTACTAAGGGCAGCGGAATTCCAAAAATAGCTCATGAAAGCAAGATAGCATCAGTAGGAAGTAGATTCTGAGAAGACTTCCAATTATCAGGCTCATTAATTCCAAGGGGAATTCATTTAGGAAAAATGACTTTAAGAAGGATAATGGATGTCTTTTCAAACGATATAATGTCAAAATAGACCCAACAAGGTCATAATATCGAGATATATTAGCTTGGACAGCCTAGAACAAAATAACCATAGAAAATAGAAAATTCCGGGATGCTGCACGAAGAAATGGTTAGTCTTGGACCGCTACTCTAAGGTGGCGGTCACGAGAAGACCGCAATCAAGTGGGTTCGATCAAACCGGATAAACCGAGTCGGGTCCTAATCATGAACGTGTCTGAGGAACCAGACACGTTTAAATGAAGGCGTCGGGGACACTAGATGCGTCAAAAAATGGCCACATGGCTCTGAGAAGAAGACGGTCTAGGCAAGACCGCAGCCAACAAGAGGCGGTCTTGGAAGGACCAATTTCATAAATCTAACAGAATTATGGCAGAACTTCGATAGGGCCTTGTTCTGCCAAATTAGACTTCCAGTGGGTTCAGGACTTAGTGGTACAACTTGCTCGCCATCCTAGTAGGAATTCTAGGCTCGCGGAGTCTTACGGAGGCCACAAAACATGAACACCTAGTCCGGTGGAAGGAATATCCGATGGAGAGGTACTCGATGCACAAGAATTAATGGCTCAAAACTAGTAGAAAATGAGTGTAGCGGTATGTCGAAACAACCGGAGTGGCACGACCCTTAAACAACCCAAAGAAAGTAACAAGTGAAGAACAACAAAAAGATAGTACAAAAATTTACAAGTTAAACCATGATTTTTGACCATTAATTCTACGCTTTTTCCAATAATAGAAGGACAAGTAATGATCCAATTTAGAGCTTGTTATTCCATCAACCTAAATGGTCATGTTCTGTAGTGTTTTTTACTTTAACAGCATGCTATATAATAGCCTAACCAAGCATAATATAGAGGAAAACAAGCCGACTTCATGCTAGAAAATAAGAGAAGAAAACAGTCATATACAAGCCGCAACTAGCATAAGACGGTCTTAGGAGGACCGCTACTGTAAAAACATTTTTTTTTGAAATTAAAGCATGAACGCGTCTAATATAAAGTGTCAGGGTACTAGGGCGTGTTAATAATATCGCATAAATATTAAACTAATTAATATATATGAACGCGTTTTAGAGATGGGACATGTCAATTAAAATAATATATTTTTTTGAAAATCAGGGTGAGGAGACAGTTTATTGCCTGACCGTTTATTCATAAAGAGGTCACTGGTACGACATTTTTCAAAATCGAGAACCGCCCGCGGCGAACTCCGACAGACCTTGACTAAAATGACGATTACGATCAATATAGTGAACATACCTTAGGCAAATTGGTATCATTGGAAAGAGTATTCAAAAATGAATAAGATAACATACTTTAATTATGGTTTAGCCTAAATAAAACTGACATAAAACAGACTTAAAGTGAATACAACCTTTCGGGTTTACCTCTAAGTAAAACAAGAAATTCGATCAACATGGTATATAAAAATTGGGCAAACTGGTATCAAATGAAAGAGAACAGAAAGATGAACAAGCTGACATATTTTATTATCGGTTCAGCCTGAGAGAAACCTACCTTAGATCAATGAGAAAGGAAAGACAGAACCAGGCTGGAACCCTAACTCGAACTGTCCTAATCGCCGAAATCCTCCCACGATCGAGCGCAGCACCAGCCGTCGAACCAAATAGGGTTTCTAGGGAGCAAGGGCCACCTATTTATAGAGTCTATTGAGGCTTCTAGAGTTCGAATCGATCTAAAGAGTCCAAAGTGGGGAAAACCATGAGAAACTCGGGGTCGATCAAATTCGCCGCCGCTGCGTCGAATTGGAGGGTCTAGGGTTAAGGTTTAGCGAGGGAAAACGATCACCTAGCATGGGCCAAGAGATTGGGTTCAATTACAGCCCATAAGAGCTCGAATTAAGGCCTACACGGATCAGATTTGGGCGTGGTCGTTCTAAGTTTGATTTAGCCTAATTCTCTGATTTTAGGTTTAAACCAAATTTTATTTGGGCTTCTTTCTTTAGACAAAGTTGATGAACATATCATTTCTACAAGATACATATTTTTCCATATTTTTATTAAAGTTTCAAAATTTGGGTCGAGAAGATAATATTATCTTATTCATTTAATATTTGGTTTAAATAAATATTATTATTTATTCGTGTAAAAATTTAGATATTATTACTTTATTTATTCAAAAATTCGGGTTGCTACACTCTCCCCCACTTTAAGGAATTTGATCCTCCAAATTCATACGATTCTTTCCAAAAGAACAGTATGGTACAATTACCACTCTTAAACACCTTCTAATACTCCAGACTAATGAGACCCATTCTAATTCACGCTAATATACAAAGTCACCAAGTCTAAGCATGAAAATATAAAGTTAAGGCACGTTTAGAGTTACCTTCCATCGCTTACAGTCTACCTTGCCGCTTCGGTTCCTCCGGTTGCCCATCTCGCGGCGCCTGCTCCTTCATCAGAGGACAACGAGCAATTATATGGTCTTCGCTTCCACAACGGATACACTTACCTTGGTTCCTCCAACAATCCTCTGACTGATGCCCACATTTATCACAATGCTCGCACTTCTCCTTAACATGGATGATCTGCTGGTCTCCCTTCTTCCCCTTCTTGTCTTTATGAGCCCCATTATCACCATTCGGTCTCTTCTTCCCATTGGTAGGCACACTATCCTCGAACCACTTGTTCATCCTTTCTTGGTGAGCCTTTTAAAAATCCGCTCCATCATATCCAAAGCATCTTCCAACACTTGGGCTTTCTTCACCATCTCGGCACACATTTGAATCCTTAATGGTGCTAACTGCGGAATATACTCAACTCTCAAACCATTCAAGAACCTCCTAGCTTTCATCTTCTCTGTACTAACTAGGTGGGGATCATAACGGGCTAACTTAGCAAATTGGGCTTTGTACTCTACTACAGACAGGTTCATTTACTTCAGGGATTCAAATTCAATGGCCTTCTTATCTCGAATCCACTCCGAAAAATACATCTCATTGAAAAGCTCCACGAACTAATTCCACGAAACTTGATCATTTTGCAATGTTGCTTCTACAACTTCCCACCAAGCTTGTGCATCTCTATCTAATTGGTACGTAGCTAACAAGACATTCTCCTGATCGGTACATGATAGCCACTAACACTCGTCGTTTAAAAATACCGTGCTACAATTTCAAAAATTACCGAACTCACTCACTTAAAAAGATTTGAATTAAAGTAAAGTGGTAAGAACGGGTCGATCTCACGGAGAAGAAAATTTTTTGATTATGATCAAGTTGGAAAACCCTTATATTTGAAAGATCCAAATTTTGAGTGACATTTTGAAAAGAAAAATAAAATTACTTGAAATTAAAACTATCTAAAGAAGATGAGAGGGTTAAATAAGAGAAATTGGGAGGAGATTGAGAGAGAGAATAAGAGAACAATTGCACAAAAGATTAAATTTCTATTGCTAATGAAAGTGACAATTACAACTCTATGAAAATGAATTTACAACTTGAAAATAAAAGATCAAGGGAAAAGGAAGAAATCAGAGCCAAGATGATGGAGGAATGTCGCCGTCCACGCCGTGCCGAGCCTTGGAAGTTCACCCCGCTTTGGAAGTAGATGCCGCCGAGAGGACCAAAGGAAGAAGATCTGTCTTGGGATGTGTGAAGAATATAGAGTAGGGGAAGAGATAGATGGAAGAGGAAGAGATAGAAAACTTTAAAACAATAATAATATATGTGTATGCTGCTTGTGTTTTGAAGAGAGAACAGAGAGAAAGAGATGAAGAGAGAGGGTGCGGCAGAGGAAAAGTGAAAACACAGTAAAAATCAAGTTGAAAATAGAGCGTGAGATAAAAAGAAATACGTTTAAATCTAAGAAGAATTAGAAGAGGTGGAAGAAGAGAAAGTTGTAGATCAGAAAGAGACGAAGAAGATTAGTGAAGAGTGCAGAGGGAGCAGACGCGAGGAAGAGAGTGAAAAATGAGGAAGAACGAAGGTGAGATGGGCGGATGAACAGTAAAAAACTTAAAAATTGAACTTAAAAAAATAGTAAATAACTTAAGAACGTGGAAGAATTGGTGTAAGAGGAAGAATAAGAAATTGTAGAGAACTTAAAAACGGAGAAGGTTGCAGAAGAAAGCACTTTGAAAAGATGACAAAAAAAACATGTAAAAAGGCTTCGAAAAAGGCTAACTCCTCCCACGGTGGCACTCAGGCGTTATTTATACTGTGCAGAAGCTCTCACGATCGTGGCTTATTGGATCAAATCGAAATCCGATTTCCAAGCATCAAGGATTGATCAAAATAGGTCTCTTGTCATGATTAGAGGCCACCTTTCCTCAAACAAGAGGAGATAAGCCCAAAAAATAGAAGATAACTGCGATCGAGGTGAGCTATTTCCGTTTCAAACTCTTGTGAAAATGGCGACTGAGGCAATGGGCACACATTAAAATAGTGTCTGGTCACGCAGTCGCCCAATCTTTATTTTCTTTTTTTGACATTTTTCTTTTTTTCTTAAATCAAGGAAATGGCGACTTTCCAAAAAGTCGCTAATTCTTTTTCTATTTTTTCTTCAATTTCCCGTATAAATGAATGAGCGCCTGCTTGGATAGCCGCTCATTCTTTCCCAAAGAAACTGCACATGCTTTAACGGTCGCTAATTCTTCTCATTTTCCAGCTTTTCTTCTTTTTCTATTTTCATCAAATAAAATAGCGCCCATTTACGCAGTCGCTAATTCTTCTTTTTCTCTTTTCCTTTTTCTTTCCAAAATAAATGGGCGCCCATTTACTCAGTCATTATTTCTTTTTTTTCATAAAAATGATAAGAAATGACGTCTGACCCACCGGTCGCTATTTCTTGAAAAATCAAAAAACTCAAACAACCAATATATTTCATCCAAAAATGGTTTTCAAATAATTGTGTAAATAGTTCAATATTTCTTACATGGTCATTTTGGTTTAGAAAGATGATAAAAATGCATGTAGATTCAAATTAATTGTGGGAATGAAATTAATTGCTCATGTTGCGTAATTTTATTCAGTTAATGCTAAAAAATGATAAATGTGAAGCAAGTTATGATATAAAATATAGCATTTATCACACCCCCCAACTTACTCATTGCTAGTCCCTTAGCAATGTAAATAAATTAAAATTTAGGACTAACAAGAGTTTACAAAATCCATACTTTTTATATCCAGCTCTCCTTTCACAGAATCAACCAAAGATTAGGAATCCGGAAACATTGATACACACTAGCCTTAAATTTTAGAAATTAAGGCACATGATCAAGAATTCAAATCAAAGTTCAATAGCACTTGTGCATATGTAAACACTAAATCCACAGCGTAGATAATTACATCCCTCATTTACTATTCCAAGCAAGTACCTTTTAACCCTGCACTTTCTAATTCAGAGGATTAAGCAGATAAGCTTTTTGTCTGCCTTATTATTTTATCCCTTTGGGATCTTTTATTCCACACATGATGCTACACTGCCTTTCACCATTTAACACAAACCTCGACTCTTGCCTTTGGAGAAGTAGGCCCAGTTACACAGATCAAGGTTCCCTTTTTCGTTTGACGCGAACCTCAACACGTCTTAGGTGAAGTAGGCCCAGTTACTAAGATTCAGGGTATTTTTCATGGTGTTTCTTTCTTTTTTCCATTTCTTTTTTTTCATTATTATGCCATTTGCACTTATTTGATAGATAACTTGGCAGAAAGCTTATAAAAGATCTCTTCCTCAGGAAGTGCAGAGTATCAGACAACATACCCAAAATAACAGAAGGCTTATCTTGTTTGTTTCATTAGCGTGCAGCGTGATTTTTATTTTTCTAAGTGCACATGAACTTTAAAGAGATTCTTATATCAGTTTTCCATTGTTAGATTGAAATAAATTTTCCTTCATCCTTGTCTCTACTCTTATCTATTCCAGAATTACTTTCAACTTAAGCATGAATCAATAAAACTCAAATGGGGATTTCATCTTTTTCATTTTCATGTAAAGTAATATGAAATGCAAGATATCAGGTTGTGCATGGAAATTTTAGAATTTTCTCCCCCCCCCAACTTAAGTGACATTATCCTCAATGGCATATGCAAATTGAAAGCAATAAAACAATGTGATAGAGAATATAGTTGAGATGGAAGGATACAACCTGCTATGCGGGGTGGATTGCGCCATTATTGATACATGACGGCTCCTTCTTCACTTTACCTGACCACTAAAAACACACTAAAATATAAAATATTAAATAACAAAACATTGGGTTGTCTCCTAGAAGCGTTATGTTTTTCGTCTTCAGCTCGACGCATGAAAGCTCACGAAGATTTTTATTCCAGATCACCTAGAACACTGGATTCTTTTTGCAACTGATTATTTTCCAAATAAGGTTTCAATCTTTGACCATTAATAGTGAAAATGTGATCATTAGTCGGATTCAAAATTTTAATAGCACTATGGTCAAAAGCCTTAACAACCACAAACGGTCCATCCCATCTGGATTTTAACTTACTGGGGAACAAGCGTAGCCTAGAATTAAAAAGCCAAACCTTTTGATTAACATAAAAAGTATTCATGTGAATGTGCTTATCGTGAAATGTCTTTGTTTTAGCTTTATAAATCTTAGAATTTTGATAGGCTTCATTTCTTAGTTCCTCTAGTTCATTGAGTTGTAGAGCTCTTTGGGAACCAGCTTGAGTAAGATCAAATTTGACTTGTTTAATGGCCCAATATGCTCTATGTTCCAGTTCTACAAGTAAGTGGCAGACTTTTCCAAAAATGAGGCGGTATGGGGACATGCCAATGGGAGTCTTAAATGATGTTTATAGGCACACAATGCATCATCTAGTCTCTTGGACTAGTCTTTTCTATCTGGTCTAACTATCTTATGCAAAATATTTTTAATCTCCCTATTGGACACTTCAACCTGGCCACAAGTTTGGGGGTGATAGGGGGTAGCAAGCTTATGAGTAATGTCATATTTTCGAAGCAAAGCTCGGAAATGAAAGTTTGTGAAATGAGAACCCCCATCACTAATGATAGCTCTAGGACAGCTAAATCTAGAAAGGATGTTCTACTTTACAAACTTCATCACCACCTTGTAATCATTAGTCCTAGTGGCAATAGTTTCTATCTATTTCGAAACATAGTCCACTACCACCAAAATGTATTCATTGCCAAATGAAGGTGGAAATGGTCCCATAAAGTCTATTCCCCAAACATCAAAGATTTCGACTACCAGAATGGGATTAAGCGGCATCATATCTCCTTTTGAATTGTCACGCACTGCTTGACACCTCAAACATGTTTTTGAAAATTCATAAGCATCCTTAAATAATATGGGCCAACAAAATCCACTCTGTAATACTTTAGCCGCTGTTTTCTTTCCAGAAAAATATCCCCCACAAGCGAGATTATGACAGAAGTTCAAAACAGATTGTTGCTCCTCCTCGGGGACACATCTTCTTATTATTTGATATAGATCCATATGAAACAACTCTGGGTCCTCCCAAAAGTAGTGCTTAACATTCGAAAAGAATCAATCCTTCTCTTGTCTAGAACACCCTCCCGAAATTTATCCTATCGCTAGGTAATTGACTATGTGAGCATACTAGGGGGTTGAGGTTTGGGAGAGGGAAAGAATTTACTCATCGGGGAAGGAATCGGACATAGGAGCACTTTCAGGAATCACAATCCTGGACAGATGATCTACTACAACATTCTCCAACCCCTTCTTGTCTCTGATTTCTAAATCAAACTCTTGTAGCAACAGAATCCACCGAATGAGACGGGGTTTGGCTTCTTTCTTAAGAAGTAAGTATTTCAAAGCTGAGTGATCAGAATAAACAATGACTTTTGCCCCTAATAGATATGATCAAAAAATTTTAAGGGTGAAAACAATAGCAAGCAATTCTTTCACCGTGGTGGTATAGTTTAATTGTGCATCGGCGAGAGTGCGGCTCGAATAGTAGATCACCACGGGCTTCTTATCAACTCTCTGATGCAGGACAGCTCCAATAGTGTAGTCCGAAGCATCACACATAATTTCAAAAGGAAGTGACCAATTGGGAGATTGAAGAATCGGAGCTTGAGTGAGGGCCGCTTTCAAGGAATTGAACGCCTCAAAACATGAATCATCAAAGTTAAAGGGAGTGTCCTTGACTAGCAATTGAGTGAGAGGACGAGCGATGGTGGAAAAGTTTTGGATGAATCTACGATAGAATCCAGCATGGCCAAGAAAAGATCGAATTTGTTTGATAGAAGAAGTAGGAGGAAGATTAAAAATCAAATCAACCTTAGCTTTATCAACCTCTATTCCTCTCTCTGAAACAACATGGCCTAAAACTATTCCTTCTCTTACCATAAAATGACTTTTCTCCCAACTCAATACTAGATTTGAGTCAATGCACCATTTTAACACCTGAGTTAAACTCTCCAAGCAACTTTCAAATGAATTACCAAACACAGAAAAATCATCCATAAACCCTTCCAAACTTTCACCCACAATTTCAGAAAATATCGACATCATGCATCGCTAGAAGGTGGCAGGGGTGTTACACAGCCCGAATGGCATTCTTCTAAAAGCAAACGTGCCATAGGGGCACATGAACATTGTCTTCTCTTGATCTTCCGAGTAAATAGTAACTTGATTGTACTCGGAGTAGCCATCCAAAAAGCAAAAATACTTTTGCCCAGCTAGTTTCTCCAAAATTTGATCTACAAACGGGAGTGGGAAATGATCTTTCTTTCTAACTGAATTTAACTTTCTATAGTCAATGCAGATTCTCCACCCCGTTTGCAATCGTGTAGGTACTTCTTCTCCTTTCTCATTTGTTACAACTATCATCCCCGACTTCTTGGGAACAACTTGAGTTGGGCTGACCCACTTGCTATCGAAAATGGGATATATGATACCGGCATCCAACCCTTTAACCACCACCTTCTTTACCACCTCTTTCATGTCTGGATTCAGCCGATGCCGCATCTCTCTGCTCGACTTGGCATTGTCCTCCAAGTAAATGTAATGCATACACACATCCGGACTAATACCCTTCAAATCCGCCACTGACCAACCTATCGCCACCTTGTTCTCTTGAAGAACGTCTAGGAGTTGGGATTCCTGAGCAGCAGTGATGTTGTAAGTAATGATTACGGGCAGGGTTTGGTCAGGACCTAGATAAGCATAGTTCAAAGGATCTGGCAGAGGCTTCAATTCCAGAATGGGCGACTAATCCAAAGATCGAAGAATCAGTTTGATTTGTAATAGAGGGAGTGGCATTATCCTAGAGTAGGGTGCAGAAGAGAATAGAGAATCCTGCATCATGCTATCCTCCTCTAGACATTCCCCTTTATCATATGGGCTTTCTTCAATCAATTCCTTAATGACATCAATGACGTTACGTTCCTCCTCATGGTCCGGGTACTGGGATGCCTTGAACACATTTAAAGAAACCTTGTCACCTCTGAAAGAAATATCCATCATTCCTGTGGCACAGTTTATATTGGCTTTCGCCGTAGCGAGAAAAGGTCGTCCCAAAATAATTGGAGTGTGCTTTAATTCTTGGGACGAGGCCATATCCAGAATGAGAAAATCCACCGAGAAATAACACTCATGTACTTTTACAATCACATCCTCCAACAAACCCCTCGGAGTTTTCACGGACCGATCCGCCAGTTGAAGGATTATAGATGTGGGCTTCAACTCCCCCAGATCAAATTGCTCATATATAAAAGTGGGCAGAAGGTTCACGCTAGCACCAAAGTCTATCAATGCACGATCAAAAGTGACTCCACCATTATCACATGAAATTAATGGAGCGTCGGGATCCTTCGACTTCTTTCGTATATGATTCATCACGACAGCACTGACATCTTCAAATAGGCGGATCTTATGAGTTATCGCCTTCGGCTCCCTTTTTGGAGTGCACAGCTCTTTCAAAAATTTTGCATATGTCGACACATGCTTGATCACGTCCAAAAGTGGAATATTGATATTCACCTGTTTAAATAATTCCACTAATTCCTCTTGTTGAACCGGCGTTCTCTTGAGACCTTTAGGCTTTAGAGCATCGAGAAAAGGGATCTTAGGAGCATACTCTTGAGGTCCTTCATCAACCTTTGCCTTTCCTTTATCCAACTTCTTCTCCCCATCCTCCGGCTTCTTCTTCTTTTGGACAAGCACCGACTCCTCGTCCTCATTTTCACTTTCACTTCCTTCTTGGGCCTCTTGGGCCGAGCTACTTCCAACTCTCCTAGCCTTATAAGGGTCATCTAAAATCTTCCCGCTCCTAAGGGTAGATATAACCTTGGCATTCTCAAATTGAGGGCCCATAGGAGGAGGAGGCTAAGGTTGGGTTGGTTGAGGAAGAAGAGTGGGTCTTTGGTGAAAGCCCAGAGGTTGGTTCTTCGGATTCGCCACAGGTTGGCTAGGAAGTTGACCTACTTCTCTCCTCATATTATTCACAAAATTTTGCCATATTTGATTCTCCAACTTAGCAATGGATTGATGTTGAGAAAGAATGAGTTGCTGAAGTTGGTCAAATTTATCATCAAAATTGGGCTGAGGGGGTTGAGGAGGAGGAGGTTGATAAGGGGCTTGAGGTTGAAAGCGGTGCGGAGGATACTGATGAAACTGGCCCTGAGAAAATTGAGCTTGGTGATACGGGGCCTGAGCTTGATGGAATGGAGGTTGAGATTGTTGATGTTGAACTTGTTGAAAAGTAGATTGATAATGTTGCTGACACAGAACTGGAGTTTGAAAAGATTGTTTCTGAAATGAGGGATTTGATTGCATTGGTCGTCCTTGTTGAGTTTTCCAAGAAAATTTTGGGTGATTTCTCTGGCTTGGATTGTAGGTATTGGAATAATGATCATAAGGAGGCTTCGAGACACCTTGAGCAGTAAAAATTTATTCTTGAATGAATGGATGAAGTTGGGCCACCGTGGGGCAATCAATAACAACATGACTTAGGCTTGAACAAAGAGAACAAAGTTCTTCATGATTGGGAGCTGAGAACGGTTGAGGTTGAGGAGCGGAAAAAGAAGGTTCCTACCTATTATTAGATAACAACTGATCTAACTCCTGAGCTACTAGATCAACCTTCTCTAACTTTTGTGCCAACAAATCCATTTTGTTCAATTTCTGAGTCAAGGAATTTACATCCATCATGTTCTCACATTCTCCTTGGTTCTTAACTTTAGACAACCCACCCCACTTAGATGGCCCAATCATTCTCTCATAATATGAAAGCGAGGTATGACTAATAGAATTTTTACTAAGCATCTCAAATAAATCATACGTCTCATCCTCGCTCTTACGCATAAATGCTCCTCCACATGAAGCATCCACCATTTGTCTATAATTCTTCGTCAAACCTTCATAGAAAGATTGGACAATTTGCTATCTTGATAATCTATGGTGGGGGTATTTTCTAAGCAAATCTTTTAATCTATCCCACACCTCATGGATTTGTTCCCCCGAGATTTTGAGTGAATCCAGTAATTGCTCTCCTCATAGTATTGGTTCATCCTATGATGTAGAATTTCTTTAAAAATTCCTTTTGCATTTCAGGCCATGTATCTATGGATCTACCTAAGGCTCCTAACCAATATTTGGCTTTGTCTTTGAGAGAGAATGTGAAAAGAGTCAGCCTGAGAGCATCATCAGAAAAGTTTTAGATTTTAACAGTTGAACAAATCTGGAGGAACTCATCAAGATGTTTGTAGGGATCTTCGTTGGTATTGCCATAGAAGGATGGCAACATTTCAATAGTGATTGATTTGATTTCATATTGAGCTGCTTTATTTTGAGGTGCTTGGACATAAAATGAAGGTTGGCATTGATTTGGTAAAAAATATTCCTTCATTTATTTGGGAGCAACTTGTTACACTTGTTGTTGATTTTGGTCCTCCATGAGGTTAGATTGATGATGATATCTAGAATGTACTAACCTCTCAATCTCTCCTATTGGTCCTAGCAAAGGTGGGTGTAGGGATCTCCTACCTTGCATGCAATGCAAAAGGGCCCAAAGAAAGATTGTTTGTTTTTTAGATTTTTTTTTTCCAAAACTTTTGCAAATGCAACAACAACTATATGAGTTATGTATGCAAAAAAAAATATTTTTTGTGAGTTTGTAAAATAATGCTATGAGTTAATCAATATATGAATGCAAAGTGATGATTTATTTTATTTTATTTGTAAAAGAAGAATTGGCACTCACTACCACATTAGTCCACCGGTCAGGTAAGAGGTAGGGTTGTGGGATGCTCCCCCTACTTTCGTAGAGACCTAATTAAATAACCACAATCCTGCTTGCGCGTTTGCCACTTAACCTCTAGCCTTAGACACCGATTTTTCAAAATAGTAATAAATTCAAAAACTCCCCCCTTTTTTATATGAAATCTTCCAAGGGCAATCTAACTTCAAGGTGCTTCTTTGTACAACCTGCCCGGCGTCCGTGAGGGAATCTACGGGTGCGTGGACTTATGGAGGTCTTAGAAAAGGAGTTTCCAATCTAAAGAGATGGAATGTTCAATGGAGGGTCTTTCCAATTTCAAGAAGGGTGTAAGGAACCTAACTTGCCCATGAGAGGGGAGAAGAAGAGAAGAGAACGAAATTTTTTTTCCAAATGATGATGCAAATAAATAAGAAATCAACTAAAATGCACAATGCATGTAAAATATGTAACTGACGTGAAGGCATGATGTCATGGTGAGATTTTTTATATATTTTTTGAATTTTTTTAGAGAATTTTTTTTTCAATTTTTTTGTTTCAAAAAGAGATATAGATAAAAGATAAATATCCACTAAAAACACTAATCCACGTGCAACCTACTAAAAAATAAAGTTAAAAATCATGTTTTCTATATTTTTCTAATTTTCTATTTTTTTTTTTAAAAAAATTAATTTTTTTGAGATTTTTCAGAAATTAAAAAAATAGAACGTGTACCTACGTTAACTGACCTTTAGCGATGCTTGATTTTCAAGGATTTTCCAGATTTCCTACTTCCTATAGTGACAGATGCTGACTTTCAACTATGCTTCCAGACTTTCAACAACAGATGATTTTTTGTGAATTTCATGTCCGAATTTCTTTTTTCTTTGATTTTTTGATTTTTTTCTTTTCCTGCAAAATACAAAATAGAAAAATTAGTAAAACTATATACAAATCAAACACAAGAATATCCAACTATAAAAAATTATTTTTCTTCCCTGACAATGGCGTCAAAAATTGATAGCCACTAACACTCATCGTTTAAAAATATCATGTCACAATTTCAAAAATTATCGAACTCACTCACTTAAAAAGATTTGAATTAAAGTAAAGTGGTAAGAACGGGTCGATCTCACGGAGAAGAAATATTTTCAATTATGATCAAGTTGGAAAACTATTATATTTGAAAGATCTAAATTTTGAGTGAGATTTTGAAAAGAAAAATAAAATTACTTGAAATTAAAACTATCTAAAGAAGATGAGAGGGTTAAAGAAGAGAAATTGGGAGGAGATAGAGAGAGAGAATAAGAGAACAATTGCACGAAAGATTAAACTTCTATTGCTAATGAAAGTGGCAATTACAACTCCATGAAAATGAAAATTATAACTTGGAAATAAAAGAATAAGAGAAAAGGAAGAAATAAGAGACAAGATGATGAAGGAATGCCGCCGTCCACGCAGTGCCGAGCCTTGAAAGTTCACCCCACTTTGGAAGTAGACGTCGCCGAGAGGACCAAAGGAAGAAGATCTACCTTGGGATGTGTGAAGAATATAGAGAAGGGGAAGAGATAGATGGAAGATGAAAGGAAAGAAGACTTAAAAACAATAATAATATATGTGTGTGCTGCGTGTGTTTTGAAGAGAGAACAGAGAGAGAGAGATGAAGAGAGAGGGTGCAGCGGGGGAAAAGTGAAAACACAGTAAAAATCAAATTGAAAAAAGAGCGTGAGAAGAAGAGAAATAGTTTTAAATTTAAGAAGAATTAGAAGAGGTGGAAGAAGAAAAAGTTGTAGATCAGAAAGAGACGAAGAAGATTGGTGAAGAGTGTAAAGATAGAAGAGGTGAGGAAGAGGGTGAAAAATGATGAAGAACAGAGGTGAGATGCGCGGATGAACATTAAAAAACTTAAAAACTAAACTTTGAAAAATGGTAAATAACTTAAGAACGAGAAAGAATTGGAGGAAGAGGAAGAAGAAGAAATTATAGAAAACTTAAAAATGGAGAAGTTTGCAGAAGAAAGCAATTTGAAAGGACGACTAAAAAATCATGTAAAAAGACTTTGAAAAAGGCTAACTCCTCCCACGGTGGCTCTCGGGCGTTATTTATACTATGCAGAAGCTCTCACGATCGTGACTTATTGGATCAAATCGAAATCCGATTTCCAAGCATCAAGGATTGATCAAAATAGGTCTCTTGCCATGATTAGAACCCTCACTTCCTCAAACAAGAGGAGATACGCCCCAAAATTAGAAGATAACTGTGATCACGGTGAGCCATTTTCGTTTCAAACTATTGTGAAAATGGCGTCTGGGACAATGGGCACACATTAAAATAGCGTCTGGCCACGTGGTCGCCCAATCTTTATTTTCTCTTTTTGACATTTTTCTTTTTTCCTTAAATCCATGAAATGGTGACTTTCTAAAAATTTGCTAATTCTTTTTCCATTTTTTCTTCAATTTCCCGTATAAATGAATGAGTGCCCGCTTGGATAGCCGCTCATTGTTTCCCAAAGAAACTGCGCCTACTTCCATGGTCATTAATTCTTCTGATTTTCTAGCTTTTCTTCTTTTTCTATTTTCATCAAATAAAATAGCGCCCGTTTACGCAGTCGTTAATTCTTCTTTTTCTGTTTTTCTTTTTCTTTCTGAAATAAATAGGCGCCCGTTTGCTCAGTCGTTATTTTATTTTTTCATAAAAATGATCGGAAATGGCGTCTGACCCACCGATCGTTATTTCCTGAAAATTCAAAAAACTCGAATATTCAATATATTTCATCCAAAAATAGTTTTCAAATAATTGTAAAAATTCTTCAATATTTCTCACATGGTCATTTTGACTTAGAAAGATGATAAAAATGTGTGCAGACTCAAATTACTTGTGAGAATGAAATTAACTGCTCATGTTGCACAACTTTATTCATTTAATGCTCAAAAATGATAAATGTGATATAAGTTATGATATGAAATATAGCATTTATCAGTACACTGCATAACCCAAAAAATCCTCTCTATCTCTCTAACCCAATTCTCCGCCTCGTCGGGATCGATAAACCCACTGATAAGTGCTCAATTATTTATATTTATTCATATCACACACGCTATTTTTTAGACTTTAATGAAGTTAATTATGTAATTTTGCATGATAATTTCGGTCTCACGTAAAATGAAGATGTTTTCAATAATTAATGGGACTCGAGATATGTTTAAAATAAATAAATAAAATTGCATAATTAAATTTTAAAAGTTTACTATGATTGTTTCCTTTTTACATAAAATTAATTATAAACAAATTAGGGGGGAACAAATAATAAAAGTTATTGTTAAAACCGTGTGTTTGAAGGGCTTGTGTATTATTTTTATTTTTAACTTGTGAATAGGAATCGCAGGCTCTCTTTTATAGCAGCAACAGTATGCACATG
This sequence comes from Amorphophallus konjac, assembly GCA_022559845.1. NCBI lineage: Eukaryota > Viridiplantae > Streptophyta > Magnoliopsida > Alismatales > Araceae > Amorphophallus > Amorphophallus konjac. Next base: position 164,359,765 of record CM040125.1, on the reverse strand, counting down.
GGCCCTCCCCCTACGCATGCAACAACAGCGGCAACGGCAATGGTCCTCCAGCATGGGCGCATGCAGTGGAGTAGTAGTTCTCACTGGCAGACAACGACGCTGGGCACTGTGTGTCGATAGGGAAGTTAGATACGTGTGCGTGGAGTGCGGCGGGTGTGCCGGATGCTGCCGCCTCGGCCATCTACATAACCGAGCCTCTCCTCTCTTCTCTGGGGACCAGATCCCTCTCCTCCCCTCTCTCCTATCTCTTCTTCTTTCCCCTCCTCTTCTTCTTCTTTCTCCTCCCTCTCCGCCAGACCCCTCTTCCCCCTCTCTATCTTTATCTCTCTTGACTGCACCCTTCGCCATGCACATACCTCCGGTCACCACTCTGCCAGACCTTCGCCGCCATCGACCTTTTTCTTTCTAGCCCACGTACCACCGGCAATGCCATCGCACCCGGTAGCTCCTCCACTATCCGCAAACCCCCATCTCCCCTCTGGGTTCACACCAGACACTGCACCGTCGCCTCCTCACCGCGAACACCGTGATAACTCTGCACCTCCGTCCAGCACCCTCCTTCCTCTTTCTCTCGTGTAGATCACACAGCGCTGACGTTGTCTCTCTCACTCTCTACATCTCTCTCCCCCCGATTTTATGCACCGTCGAGCCCCTCTCCCTCTACTTAATTAACTCTCCCTCCCTATCCCAGTCTTTCTGCTCGTTGCACTCTCTATCTCTCTCTAACATCTCTCTCTCACCATCACCCGGCACCGACATCTCCACCATGCACGCCCCACAACCTGCGAGCCCCTCTCTCTCTCTATCTAACTCTCTCTTGCTCCCTACCTTCTACATGCCCACACACACCATCCCTGCCTCCCACTCTCCCTGCTAAACCCTGGCCGCGAGTCCCATCTCACCTTCCTTCTCCTCGCCACACCTGGCAACCTCCACCGTGCTAGCACTGGCCAACTCTCTTCTCCTCCTCTCACACACACACACACGATCTAACACATGCGGGACCCCTCTCTCACCGCGTCTCTCTCTAACACATACGCACACCACCATCCCACAGCAGTCACCGTAATCCCCCTCTTTCACCGCGTCCCTCTCTCTCTCACCTTCCCACAACGTCCATTGAATGCCTCTCATGCACCGCCGTGTCTCTGCTCCCTCACCCTTCCCCTCACAGTGAACCTCCCCCCTCTCGATCGCTCTCCCTTTCTCCTATACACGCACGGCCTACCACTGTGTCCCACTCTCTCTCTCTTTCTCTCTCTTCTCTCCCCCTCTCTATTTCTCTCTCTTTCTCTCACTCCCCCGTCTTCTATGTCTCTCTCACCTTCTCTCTCACACCCACACACATATTAATTCTTCTCTCTTATTTTTTTATTTTTTCCTTATATTTAATCCCACCTTTCTCTATTTCTCTCTCTATATCTCTCTACTTTCTCTCTCATTATTCTCTCTCTAACCCCTCCAAAGTCGGCGCAAAATGGGCATCCTCAGCTCCGAGTTGAGTGGAGATCAAAGGCTTAAGGAGACGGTCATCCTGACACCACGGCCGTGATATCATTACCCATCGTCCTCTTTGGTGTTATTTTAGATTTATTGTTATTGGGATTGTAATTTTATTTTGACACTTAATGTTGTAAAACTTGTATTTTAATTCAGTAAAATCATGTATTTCTATTTTCCCTCTCTAGATCTCTCTCTCTCCTCTTTCTTCTTCTTCCTCTCCCGCTCTTATTTCTCTCTCTATGACCCTCCAAATTTCAGTAGATAGATTTATTTAATGTCATTTCTATTTTAGGTTGTATATATCTACCAAAGTATTCGCGTTCCGTGTAGAACACAAGATTTTCAATTCATAAAATTTAAACATCTCCATGGATTCGACTGGGATTTGCCTTGAAACCACATTGTTTACGACACACATTTCAGTCCGATCAATTTTTGGCGCCGTTGTCGGGGAGATTTATGATTTTTGAATTGACTATCTTGTGTTCTTATATATTAATTAGGCACTAACAATTTTTCTTTTATTTGCTTGTAGAAAGAAAAAAAAATTCTACCAATAAAATAAGCCTTCTCTTCCCTATTCCCTTTCCTTTTGTATCTTTTTTCTTAAGAACGAGGGACTGCGCTCTAAGTAACTATCCTAAATTCCCCTCATTTTAATTGATTCTATTTCATTAGTTTTATATTTTTATTGGTTAGATAGGTTCACAAAAAAAATATAAGCAAAAATATTTGAACTCAAATAAAAGACGTCATTCCAAGATTTGAAACCACACATCATGTGTAGGTCATGCATCATGTAGGTTGTATTAATCTTGTTCCGTATTTTTATTTTAGAAAATAATTATTCATGCATTTACATTTTAAACCCCTTGTTTGAAATTATTTGTTGCATTCATTATTCTAAAATATTCTAAGGGCACTACCCCTAAATAAGATAAGGTAGAGATTTCATCACCCTTCCTTAGCCCACAAATCACATTCCCCTTGCATCTGTGCAGATCCTAAGTCTTAAATAAAATTTAGTAGACATTGGCCCTAGGTTCACACTGTGGTTCTTGTGCTATTTGGGTTTACCCTCTTGTGGAAACCGGTGCCTAAGGCAAGATGATCGAACGGTAAACACCTTAAGCGGGCTAGTGGATGCTTAATTAGGTCCCTATGAAAGTAGGGGGAGCCTCCCACTACCCCACCCCTTATCTGGCCGTTAGAAATACTAAAGGTGAACTTAAGTTGTACTTTAGTCATTTTGTGAAAACTCATTTGTAGGTCTAAGTCTCATTTAGGTAATTAGGTAATTTGTGTGTTAACTTGTTTATGTTTGCATAAAAATAAACAAACAAAGCAAAGCAAAAAAAATCCTCCTCTTCTCTCTCTTCGTCTTAGTTATTGTTAGCAACAAAAAATCAAAATAAAAAAAATAAAAAAACATGGTGGGTTTCTAATCTTAAAAAAAGGAAAAAAAGAGATATGGTAGGTTTCTAGTAAAAATAAAAAATAAAAAAAATTAATCTTAAATAAAAAAGAAATTATGAAACCAACAAAATAAAATACATAAAAGAAAAAAAAAGAAAACAAAAAAGGGATCTATAAAGGAAAATAAAATTAAAAAAATTTAAATATAATTAAAAATTTTGAAATTGATTGAAAAATTAAAAAATTTAAAAAATCTTTCTAGGATCTAATCTGTTTTAATCAATGGCCATCCATCTTGGAGGGAAACCAACGCCTATGAAGGAACACTTTATTCCTTCTCCTTATAAAATCCTAACCTGTATTGTACTACGTGACATCCTTGTGGATCTTTATGAGATTGACCGTAATATCATCCAGATGCTCCCATCTTTTTATGGGAATCCCAATAAAAGTCCTGATAGGCATCTAGATAATTTTCTTGAAATTTGCACTCTGGTCAAAATCTGGAATTTTAGTGATGACGCCCTTAAGTTGATCTTATTTACATCCTCATTGAAAGAAAAAGAAAAATGTTGGTTAAGGAGTTTTGGAAAGATCATTAGGACTTGGGAGGTTATGCAGTCAGAATTTTTGAAAAAAAATTTACCCCACATTCCAGACTAATATTATGAGAAGGGCGATTATGAGATTTACTCAGCTTCCGGGCGGGCAAATTCATGACTCTTGGGAAAGATTGAAGGATTTGTTACGTCAATCTCCACATCATGGGTTGCCCAAATGACAAGTTATGTATGCATTTTATGAGGGGTTGTATAATTATGATAGACAAATGGTGTACACATGTTGTGGAGGGGCATTCATGAATAAGGGTGAAGATGAGGCTTATAATATGTTTGAAATTTTGAGTGATAATTCGATGAATCGTGCCTCAATCTCATGTCATAAACAATTTGTAGGGCCTTTCAGACAGGCTAAAAATATAATCCAAACTTCTAAGGAAGACTGTGATTTCTGTGCCAGTCTCACTCACCATGTGAGTGAATGTCCTACGATAGTCCGACTCCCACCAGTCATTCAAGCACAAGTCTAAAATGCCCTAGGATCTCTCAGCTCAAGTGTGATACACTTTCAGATGATTATAATCTTAGCTGAAGCAATCATCCAAATTTCTTTGGATGGAACAAACAATCCAAGCCCATTTGTCTAAACATTCACCCAAAGAAGCTCATGAGCGACCCATGTGTAATCAACTTCAGCCCGATTCATCTCACCCTAACTTCGAAAGCAACATCGATACTAGGGATGATTCACCAGGCCACTACTCCAAACCTCAAATCGTGTACCATGATCCTTGTTCGATATTACAGCAACCCCCTCAACACGTGAATGATGATGATGATGATTTGATGCATGTCATTTTGGCTCAGGATATCAATACTGGGAGTGAGGGGGAGTGCACTAGCAACATCATGATTGTTGACACCCGTTTTTTGCCTATGAGTTGGGTCATTCCCCTTACCACCATTTGTTGAAGCCTTGAGTTGTCCATTACTCATTGAACTATTTCCAGGCGTGTCTTTGAGCTTATTTTATGGGTATTTCCCTCCCTAGCTAGGTTTGCTCTCGAATTCGGGCTTAATGAGCTTTGATTTCACGTGGTTTTGGTGTAAATGGGCTCGTTTATCCTATTTTATTAATTTCAAACGTCCAGACGGTACGTGGTCTAGCGATAGGCCGTTCAGTGGTTGGGCGGTCTATTTGGAACTATTTACAAGCTCATAACGATTTATTGGATATTTATTTGATTTTTTGAATTTCCACTGACAAGCCTTTACACAGTCTTAGTTCAACTGTTTACTGCCATTGAACGGCTTGTCTTTAGACCATTCATATCCCAGAGTCCTAAACAAGTGGGTTTTTCAGATAATTATTTATTTATCCTATTTTTTTGGATTTATCACCGCCACGTTTTACACGGCCTATCATTAGACCGTTCCATCATTGTGAGGTCTATCGTTAGACCGTCCTATCCGAAAGAGTCCAGCACCATGATAGCCGGTCAGTTCGGTGGATAATTGGATAATTTCCTATTTTATTTGTTTGTCACCGACAGCATTGTAGACACGCCAAAATTGACATTATTTTGAGTATATTTCATATCGCTCTGCGATGCCCCATTTGACCCTCAAATCAGCTTATTTGAGTGGTTTTTCCCACTTTTCTTGAATTTCTCCTATTTTTCCCTCATTTCTTATTTTTCTGGGCATTTATCTCTATTTTCTGAATTCACGCCCTCGTCAGAGGCGTTTTTTTTTGAAACACGACCTGGTCTAGGGCGTGTCTTCCCATTTTATCTATTTCTCCCCCATTTTATCTATTTTATGAATTTTCTGAATTTACGACCTGGGTAAGGGCGTGTTTTCTTAAAACATGACTTAATCTAGGGCGTTTCTTAAGAAAGGACGACCTCACCTGAGGGCGTTAATTCTTTTGGTTTTGACCGACTGCCCCATTTGAGCTCTTGAAATTAACGCCCTTCTCAGGGGCGTTTTTTTTAAACGTGGCTTTAATTAAGGCGTGTTTTACATTTTTTCAAATATGGGGAGTTTTTATTTCTAAATTTGGTTTTGAGAAACGCCCTTGTGCAGGGCGTGTTTTTGAGAAACGCCCTAGGGTAGGTCGTCAATTCTTAAATTAACGCCCTGACCTAAGGCGTGTTTCACCTTCTGGCTTCGCAGCCCTTTCCCCAGAGAGTCCTTGCCTCGTTAGACTCCTCCTCTATTTGGGCCCTTGCTGTTCTTATCCATTCCTCCTTTAATCTCTTCCCTTCTTATCACCTTTTCCTAACCTATTAATAGAGGCTCTCGCCTCTGTTAAGGGGTTGGTTCCGATATTTCTTATTCTCCGCTGACGTTCTTCTATTTTTTTTTTTTATTCTTCCTCTTCTATCTTCGGTATTCTTCTTCTCGTTTTTTCTTCACCTTCCCCTTTTTCTTCTTCTTCTTCTTCTTCTTCTTCTTCTTCTTCTATTCTTCTTCTTTCTCCTTCTTTCGATTATCTTCCTCGGTTGTTTCTCTTTTTCTGTTTTCTTCTTTCTTTTCTACAGGAACCGAAGGAAGGCTTTTGGCTAAGGAGGATTTCTACACCAACATCTTCATCCTTTTTGAAGATTTTCTCCCCATCAAGCATCAAAATCAAAGAGCACAATCAGATTTTTATTCTATCTCCCCTTTTCTCTTATTTTCATTAGTTCATAGTGCATGCATCATTATTATTATTATATTGATTTTTTTTTCATACTCAATCACATTGAGATCTCCCCTTAGTGCACTCTTGCACTCTTTCCCCTTTTCCTATTCATATTTTTTGCATATTCATGCATTCATTCATCTCCCACACCCTCTTTGCATAGGGGTTTAAGGGCCAACACCCTTAAGGTGTGTATTTCATATGTTATCATGCTCACCTTTCTATTATGAACTTGATGCTACACACACATTATTTCTAATCCATATTTTTATTGGTGTTTGTCTTTTTTTTTGCAAGGGTAATTAATTGAAGAACTCTCTTCGTCGGCCGGCCGATTTGAAGAGAAAGGAAGCACTCACATCCCCGCGTTTCAAGAGGTATTTTGCGATCATCTCCCCATATTATTTTCCACTTGAGACCCTCGTGTCTCTGGCGATCACACAAACTCCCCTTGTGCACCTCGTGCATGTTTTTCTCCTATTATTTCATATTTGCTTATTAATTAATTTTCATTTAAGTGGATTTTTAAAGGGATCTACAAATTGGCGATCACGGTGGGACCCTTTGTGTTCTTCTTTCATTACCCCTTTCCCCTTAGGCACCCGCGCGTGCCATCTCCCCTATTTGCACCCTCGGTGCGTCTCCCTTTTGTGCCCCTCGGGCACCCTCCATTGGTTTTACACCCTCCCCTAAGTGATTGGTCAGTTTGTTGATTTTTCTTTAAAATCTCCACCTATTTAAAATTCCTGATGAGCATGCTTATTCTAGTGATTGCCATGATGCTGTGATTGAGTGTTATTACTGCTGGCCGTGAAGGTTTCCTGCAGAAAGTGAATTCACGCCTCTGGAAGAGGCGTTTTTATTGATTTAACGCCCTAACCAAGGGCGTCTTATAAATATTTTACGCCCTCTGACAGGGCGTTTTCCATCATACTCCCGGGTTCACTGCTTGATATTGCTGCCTGTAAATTCACGCCTTTCCCCAGGGCGTCCTTTTATTGATAGCGCCTCACCCTAAGGCGCGTTCTGTTATTGATTAGCGCCCCACATTAGGGCGTGTCTTTTGATTTGACGCCCGCTGGATACGGCGTCCTTTTATTGATAGCGCCTCACGCTAAGGCGCGTTTTACTCTGCCCCTGGGCCCTCACGTTTATTCACGACAGTCACACCGTCGTGTCTTTTTATTAGCGCCCCCTTCCAGGGCGTGTTTTTACTGTGGGTTTCCAGAACCCTTCTCGTGGGTGAGTTTTCATGCTTATCTTTGTTGATTGATCATTATTGTGCTGTTTGGCCTAATTTCCCCTGTTGCATTCATATTTGCATTTGGTTTGGGAGACCTCCTCTCTCTTCATTAGGATCCACACACCCCCTTGGTGAAGGAACGACCCTCCATTGAGCATTCCGTCTCTTTGGATTGGAAATTCCTAAACCAAGCCTCCATAAGTCCCCGCACCCGTGGATTCCCTCACGGACGCCGGGCAGGTTGTACCCTTTGAAGTCCCGATATAGTTGGCCTAATACGTGGTGAGTGAGAGTTCCTAGTTGGCATTGGAGTTCAACTCATATTGAAACTAGGTTCCTCCCCCCCCTTGTGTGAATCTTTCCAAATTTTATTAAAATTCATTAATTCACCAAGAATTAAACAAATCAAAATCACGGTAACCATTCCAACTTGTGTGCTTCTTTGCAATTATTGAGAACTTTGATTATATAATGGCTTACCATGATAGAAACATGTTCAATTCAATTAATGAGGATGCACAACCTAGCACTTCATATCCTCAATTTCAACATGTTAATCATCATCATTCTCACCATTCTTTCAAGGGACCACGTCCTTATTCTCATGGTCATGCCCGACCCATGGGCAATGTCCGTCCTTATGGTCCCCCTACTCAAGTTCGAGCCACTATTCCTACGGGACCGTCTCCTCCCAATGACGAGAAGGTCTCTCAAATCTTGCATGCATTAGATCATCTTACCCCTCAACAGATCCAAGCCCTTAAGGCTGCCGTTGAGGGTGCATCTCCTTCATCTCTCCCTCCTTCCAATTCTATTCGGGTGGCCCATCACCCATCTCCCTCCAATTCTACACGGGTGGCCCATCACCCACCTCCTCCTTCCAATCATATTCGGGTAGCCCATTACCTATCTCCCCCTATTCATTCTATTCGGGTGGTCCGACACCCGCCTCCTTCTATTCCTCCTCCCTCACGGCCCCGAGGCCCATTTATTCCTTGCAATCCGGCCCGTCCGGTTTCTTTTACGGGTCATCCCGTCAACTCCCCTCCACGGCCTTTTTATGCGGCCCCTCCTCCTTCAAGGCCCTGCCAACCCTCTATTGTTCATGTTACTCCCCTCCAGCAAAACGTCTTGGATAAGATTGCTTCTATGGAGGAACAATTAAAGAGGGTCACCGCTCCTCCTACTCCGGTTAATCCTCTCTATGCGGCTTTGGATGACATTACAAAAATGGAGAGAGAATGGAAAGATAGGATGGACGACTACGGCGTTGATATTCCAAGTGAGCAAGAGCCGGCATTTGAAGAATCTGAGGCAATATACGATGATGAAGATATGCAGGCACCCCTTCCGAGTTTCCTTAATTTCCCGCTTTCCCCATTTTCATTCGATGAACCTCCTGCTCAGGATGAAATCATCCCTGATCCAACCCCTATTTATGAGACTAGTTGGTGTTACGACGATGGGTCGATATTCCAATCGCCCACACCGGCACATTGTGAGTCTCCTCCTATCCCTGACGCTGCTTACATTACACCTCCACCAGTTATACCATCAAACTTCACACCATCAACCTCCCCTGAGTCTTCCATCAAACCTCCGCCCATTAAACTCTTACCCTCCATACCATCGGCCTCCATTGAGCCCACCGTTAAACCTTCCCCAATTAACCTCCCATTACCTCCACCTCGACCTTCCATTATCCCTTTAAAAACCCACTTTGCCTATTCCACCATTGAACCCTTTACCCTTACCCATGGCTAATCCTGAGCAGGATCCACCCCTTTTTGCACCCGAGCCCATCCCGACTGCTTCCGAGCAAGGGGAGAAGCTCGACGTGTTTGAACCCCCGCTTACGCTCACCCATTTGCCAACGCCTTCCATTATACCTCCACCATTCATGAAGCCTTCCGCCTCTGCCTCACCTCCCTTTACTACTCGGAAGGGGAGCGCTGCTATAAGTACTTGCGCCAAGGATGATCAAGAGCCGGGCAAGAAGACTTTGGCCACGACTGTGCCGTTCAAGATACAGGAATTCATTTGCCGAATGCCAATCCGGGTTATTGTGCCAATCACGGCCGAAGAAGTCAAGTCGCCGCCATGCCGGGCATTGATGCCATCTAAGGGCCGGGCAGGGCACCCCTTGTCCAAACTTTCCAATCCAGAATTCATTATTCCTTACAAGGGGCGAATGCCCATTTTGCTCAACATTCCATATACACCACATTCAATGGGCAACATGATGCTTCCCGTTCCAACTCTACGACTCCCTCACTTTATTGATCTTCGCTTTCCAAAGGGGTTGTCATTTATTGAAGCTTCCTTTATTGGGCCAATCGGCCGTACATGTTCACTGCCATGGAGGGGCAGTTACCTTAATGCTAAGGGGCCATCCCTTATTTGCTCCACTTTCTATTCATCCATCTCTATCACTTTTTCTTCATGGGCCATTCCCAGGGTTAGGAGGAGGATCTCATCCTCTCGCCCTTCACATTCTTCATATTCTTTGCATTTCATGCATTCATCGCATCCATCCCATTACATGCATTTGCACCTCCTGCTTCCCGGGTTTCCAAACCCGTATCTTCCTCGCCTTCTGGCACCGCCGGATATTCCGCATTTCCCATCTTATTCATATTCATCCTTTTATCCACTCCCCTTGGGGCATCGCGTCCCCCTTCCTGCCATTTCCCTGGAACTTCCAGGAATTTTATCCCTCCTCTTTGGGCATCTCGCCCTTTCTGATTCTATTTCTCCAGAACCTCCGGACCTTTCTCTCGGGCACGACGCCCCTTTCCATCTTCTCCTTACTGATTTCATCCCTCCGGAACCTCCGGATTCTCCACCTGATTGTCTCCATCTTTTCCCCGGGCATCGCGCCCCTTTCTATTTGCCTCCTCCGGAACCTCCGGACTTTCCCCTCGGGCATCACGCCCCTTTTCATTCTCCTCCTCCAGAACCTCCGGACTTTTCCCTCGGGCACGACGCCCCTTTCCACCTTCTCCTTCCTGATTTTATTCCTCCGGAACCTCCGGATTCTCCGTCTTATTCTCTCTATCATCTCCCAGGGCATCGCGACCCTCCTGATTTCATTCCTCCGGAACCTCCGGACCTTCCATATTTCCTTCAATTCATCCTTTTGCTCCTCCGGGACTCCATATCTTTTATTCTCTTCTTTCTTTTCCGTCATCTTTTTCATCATCTTTTTCCCTATTTCTCCCCAGGGCATCGCGTCCCTTCTTTCGTTATCCCTCCGGAGCCTCCGGATTCCTCCTATCATGATTCTCCTCCTCTGCCTCCGGACCCTCCGGATCCACCTCTTTCCATCTACCAATTTCTTCTTCTGATTCCTCCTAATTCTGGGTCTGACCCAACTTCTTCCACATCCACTGCCTTGGGCATCTGCCCTTTCTCCCACTGCTTCCGAGGCTTTAGTCCTCACTCCACCTTCTAATTCTCCGCTTCTTCTGTAGACTGTTCCATGTGATCAGGGTCTCCGCACCTTAGTGAGGGAGTTCTAGCCCTCGCCTCTTTTCCTTTTCTCCTTATTCGTCTGAGTCTGGTCTTGGCACCACTCCCTCTTGTTAAGCCACTTTCAAATCCTTTGCTTCCAATTCTTTTGACTGCCAAAGAGGACAAATCTCATGATGATCAAGATCGCTTCTCACGGCAGCTGCTTCTACAAAGGTCGCAAGGTAACATATTGGCGTAAGTATGCATTTTGATGATATCATTTTCTCATTACTTCACGCATGATTTTCAAAATCAAGTGCTTCTTAACGAGATTAAGAGTTGTGTTTTAGACCTTTATCTTAGGCTTTTGTTTAATTACATCATTTTCAAAAAGAGTCTTTAGGCTTACTTTTGCATCACTCTTGGTTAATAAGAACCCGCACTGGGAATTCAACCTTCTCTCCCCGCTTGTTAAAAGTAACCCTTAGCTGGGCATTCCACACACTTCACGGCGTCCTTAGCCGGCTCCTTTGGTTAAAATACCGTTGCTACCTTGGCCATGCCATGAGTATTTCTGAAAGTCTTTTCTCTTCTTCACTCGGCCGCATGCAGGGGCAAGAGGTTGACGGATGAGATGACCAACCTCGGTAATCCCCAATACGAGAGGAGTCTCAAATAGGGGCAGTCTTGACCCAAAATCAATATGAGTTTTTATATGAGCTTCATTATACATCTAGCCAAAAGGGCTATTATGAAAATCAAATCAACATTTTGATACAAAAGTATGAATTATGGCATGACAAGAGTGGCAAAGTCCCCGCAGGGAAAACCCTGGTCGTATGCATGTTAAGGGTCCAAAAATTAAAGGCACAAAGCCCCGGCACAACAGACTACCTCTTTGAAGGGAACACCTGGGAAGGAATTCAAGTCCCGATATCTCACATCCTGCACAAAGTTTATCCCCAATTATTCTTCTCTTCTCCCTCCAAGACCGAATGTTTCTCGGGTATGGCCTTGGTAGGGGCACCGTTAATCAAAGACGGTCGGTTATAGGATGCCGCTTTCAATGCACGTCCAGCTCTGGGCAGTTTTTAGCGAAAAGGGAAGGAACAAGGACCCCTAGCCAGTGGTTCAGAACACCCTTTGATGCTGCATTAACAATATTTCCAAAATTCCACAAAAATTTGAATATTTCCAAAATCTCCACAAAACATTTGAATATTTCCAAAATCTCCACAAAAAATTTGAATATTTCCAAAATTCCACAAAAATTTGAATATTTTCAAAATCTCCACAAAAATTTGAATATTTCCAAAATTCTACAAAAATTTGAATATTTCCAAAATCTCATAAAAAATTTACATATTTCCAAAATCCAAAAATTTTGCATTGTATTTTCTGATGGTGTTTTGCAGGAATAACTTTCCAAGGACCAGGAGCACGGGATGAGTCCTCTCTCCACTCATTGCTATCAATCTATTGATTCTTTCCCGATATTTTCATGACATGCCACCCTGGGCATTTTTGATTATCATCTCCCTATATCATTTTGATTGTTACATCTCCCGGTTATCATCTTGACTATTCATCTCATTATCATTCAATCAACTCCTGCTAATTTTCCTGATCATTTGCCACTAGGCATTTTCTTGATTTTCAATCATTCAGCTCCAATTTTGATTCGCCAGATTGTCTCCTCATGACAACATAACAAATAATGATGCTTTGCAGTGCCTTGCTATTCATGTTATCCATGCTTTGCCCTACTATGTGTTATTCATGGCTATTGATGCTTTGCTTTGATGTTATGATTGCTATGCTTAAATGCCTTCTTCATTGTTTGTTATCTTTTATATCTTGGCTGATGAATTTTTGAGCGCAGGATAAGAAGCTCTTGGTCCCGCCGATTGGGCATCATCATCAAAGTCCCACGGTGCTTGCAGCTCATTTCTCAGTTCCCATGCTTATTGATATCACCATCTCCCTGTATGCATTCTACTATATGTTATTACGCTATTAGATTATATCAAGGACCTTGTGGCTTTGGCAAAACTGGAATTTGAGTTCCCCTTCATCAAAAACAATGACGATTCCAGAGGAGTCTTAGTCACACGGATAGGCCGTTGAGCCGTCCAAGGCTGGGGACGATGGTTCCCTTTTTACGAGTTGGTGCGCGGATAAACATGCTTCGGCTTAGTATCAGCTCGCAGAATCGGTTTCTTGACCCAGTCTTGGCAGTTTAACAATATTATCCTTGATTATTCTATATTTTTATTTGATTTATTTTTCCATTTAACCCAGCATGCATTCATGTAGGAATTTGAAACAATTGTTGAAAAATCATTCTGATAAGCTGGTGCTGAGAGTTGAATTGATCTAAATTTTCCCGATATGAGATATTCATTGCTGAATTGTGTCTTTAGTTCGTTTTGTCGCCGTTTTGGGTCATTCTCTCGAAAGCTCCTTGTTTGGATTTTTATCATCTTATTTTTATCTCCTTTCCTTTGATCCACCTTGGCTGCAGCACGTCCACTGGCTGGTAACCGCTCCCCAATGGTGAAACTTGCAGGTTTGTGACCTGAGGTACTTCCACCTCGCTGGAAGTTGATCATTTTATTTTATCTCCTTCGTGCACCGCGTGCACACCTCCCCTTTTATCCAAACATTGTTGATTTCGTTGGATTTCCCGAGATTTGCTTCATCTCGTGCTTTTGATTTGATTCTCATCAAGTGATGTTGATTGCGTGTCTCATCACACCTTGACATCTACTTTTCAGTTTGCTCTGCTCCCTTGCAAAGCAGACGCCAAGGCGGGGCAGCTGTAGACACGCCAAAATTGACATTATTTTGAGTATATTTCATATCGCTCTGCGATGCCCCATTTGACCCTCAAATCAGCTTATTTGAGTGGTTTTTCCCACTTTTCTTGAATTTCTCCTATTTTTCCCTCATTTCTTATTTTTCTGGGCATTTATCTCTATTTTCTGAATTCACGCCCTCGTCAGAGGCGTTTTTTTTTGAAACACGACCTGGTCTAGGGCGTGTCTTCCCATTTTATCTATTTCTCCCCCATTTTATCTATTTTATGAATTTTCTGAATTTACGACCTGGGTAAGGGCGTGTTTTCTTAAAACATGACTTAATCTAGGGCGTTTCTTAAAGAAAGGACGACCTCACCTGAGGGCGTTAATTCTTTTGGTTTTGACCGACTGCCCCATTTGAGCTCTTGAAATTAACGCCCTTCTCAGGGGCGTTTTTTTTAAACGTGGCTTTAATTAAGGCGTGTTTTACATTTTTTCAAATATGGGGAGTTTTTATTTCTAAATTTGGTTTTTGAGAAACGCCCTTGTGCAGGGCGTGTTTTTGAGAAACGCCCTAGGGTAGGTCGTCAATTCTTAAATTAACGCCCTGACCTAAGGCGTGTTTCACCTTCTGGCTTCGCAGCCCTTTCCCCAGAGAGTCCTTGCCTCGTTAGACTCCTCCTCTATTTGGGCCCTTGCTGTTCTTATCCATTCCTCCTTTAATCTCTTCCCTTCTTATCACCTTTTCCTAACCTATTAATAGAGGCTCTCGCCTCTGTTAAGGGGTTGGTTCCGATATTTCTTATTCTCCGCTGACGTTCTTCTATTTTTTTTTTTATTCTTCCTCTTCTATCTTCGGTATTCTTCTTCTCATTTTTTCTTCACCTTCCCCTTTTTCTTCTTCTTCTTCTTCTTCTTCTTCTTCTTCTTCTATTCTTCTTCTTTCTCCTTCTTTCGATTATCTTCCTCGGTTGTTTCTCTTTTTCTGTTTTCTTCTTTCTTTTCTACAGGAACCGAAGGAAGGCTTTTGGCTAAGGAGGATTTCTACACCAACATCTTCATCCTTTTTGAAGATTTTCTCCCCATCAAGCATCAAAATCAAAGAGCACAATCAGATTTTTATTCTATCTCCCCTTTTCTCTTATTTTCATTAGTTCATAGTGCATGCATCATTATTATTATTATATTGATTTTTTTTTCATACTCAATCACATTGAGATCTCCCCTTAGTGCACTCTTGCACTCTTTCCCCTTTTCCTATTCATATTTTTTGCATATTCATGCATTCATTCATCTCCCACACCCTCTTTGCATAGGGGTTTAAGGGCCAACACCCTTAAGGTGTGTATTTCATATGTTATCATGCTCACCTTTCTATTATGAACTTGATGCTACACACACATTATTTCTAATCCATATTTTTATTGGTGTTTGTCTTTTTTTTTGCAAGGGTAATTAATTGAAGAACTCTCTTCGTCGGCCGGCCGATTTGAAGAGAAAGGAAGCACTCACATCCCCGCGTTTCAAGAGGTATTTTGCGATCATCTCCCCATATTATTTTCCACTTGAGACCCTCGTGTCTCTGGCGATCACACAAACTCCCCTTGTGCACCTCGTGCATGTTTTTCTCCTATTATTTCATATTTGCTTATTAATTAATTTTCATTTAAGTGGATTTTTAAAGGGATCTACAAGCATTAGACGGTGTAGCCATGGACCGTGTACATGACTGAGTAGCCTATCGCACGACCGTGTAAAGGCCCGAGATCTGTGGATTGTTTGGTTTTTCTCTCTCCATCCATGGTTAAACCCCTAACGTCTCCCACCCATTTCTCCGATGTTTCTCAACCAAATGGGATGCCGTTTGATCCTGGTTGAAGATTAGAGTATTACCTACGGATTTTGTTTGATAATCTTAGATTGATGTCCATTGGAAAACCCAATTTCGGGTCTGGACTTTCAGGGGTCTATAAATAGAACCTCAAGTCCAGGCTTGAAGGGGGGGATATCTAACGTCGACGTCGAAGCTCTACCAAATTTCTGAGCGAGCTGTAGCCAGGGAGGGAGGCTTTCTATGTCCTTTTGAGCCTCCGGTCAAGGGAGTAGTCACTTTGTTTGTGTTTTAGTCTAGGTGTTTAACCATTTTTCCATTCATTGCATGCTCTTTTCATCACCTTTCCATCCACGTTTTGCACTTGCCATCTTCATCTTATACCCTTCCCATTTGTTTTTACGCCCTATAGGGGTTTAAAAACCACCCCAAGTATCGCCCATTCCATGCTATTATGTTGATTTTCCGTTCTAGTTTATAGTTACTACACATTCCATGTGGCGACCCGGATTCCGGATACCCGGTGCACCCGGTATAAATACCGAATACACGTGATACCACATGGGACCCGCGAGGCCTCCCAAGCGCGGGAAAGCGCCGAAGGGAAAAAGGATTGTGTGGGAAATACATTGAAGCCCGCAGATATAACAGTAAGCAATTAAATTTCATTACAATGGATTGCTAAAGTAGCAGAAATAAAATTACCTTTTCATTAATATTCAAGTTTTACAATTATACACAGAGTCCAGCCCAAAGGAAAGACAACAAGTCTAGCACAGTACAGTCGAACAGAAAGAAACGTACACAGAAGTCGGAGGAACCCGACGCAGGTACGGCTGGCAGCTACAACAGCAAACGCGCACTCCACCAAGGACAGCAGAGGCAGACGGCGAAATCCACCTGAAAAGCAGCAGGGGTGAGTCTCAACAGAAACTCAGTAGGGGTCACGCGGATCCCCACTGGAAAACCGCACAAAGCGAAGGCAACGGAAGCAGCAACAAACGTAGCAAGGACAGCAACGTAGCAAAGCAGGAAAGCTACACTACAAAGCTGTAAAGGAACAGACGGGAAGTAGGAGTAGGGAACACGCAGGAGAGGGTGAGAACCCGCACCAAACAAGCGGCTACCGAACTAACCTCGGTATCCCAAACTACTCCAAACAAAGGCAACAGATGGATGACCCTAAACTCACACAGAAGGGTACACCATTCTGTCAACCAGCCCCAAACAAAGGCGAAGGCGAACGCCGACACCGGGAAACAGACAAAACACGACAGGGAACGTCGTGCACAAAGCCCCGCGCACGATCGGAACATCGCGCGGACGACAAACCACTGACCCCGAGTGCAGCCACGAACGGGCAACTCGCAAAGGTCACAGCGTACAGGAAAACGCCGAAAGCTACGCGTCACGTGACGGAAGCACCCCCTTAAAAGCCAGCTGCGTCCACTGACGTCTGACGCCGCACCTCAAGTGTCTCACCTACAGTACTGCTGTAACAACAGCAGAGATGTAGACACAAGCTGAACCACACAGTAACAGCAAAACAAGTAACTAGTCAGGGTCACGCCCGTCGACGTAAGTCCTAACCCCTGACCACGTGTGCACACACTGGCTATAGCCTAAGCCAGGTCCTCTAGCTAGTATTCTCCCTCGGCAGGACGCTACCGTTGGCTAGGAGCCCGCGGAACCAGCTACAACCGCTCAATGGGAAACACCCTCCGCCATCCGTTAGCGGGTCGGCACTCCAGGCCTTAGGTCAACAGAAGTGGAGGCTTCACACGACACAGAAGCTCAAAACACAAGTGCCGAAGCACTAACGGGCAACCCCGCCCCTCAACACGCACTTCGAGGCACCAAGTGACAGTATCACCACTGCCGACAACTCAGGACAAGCACTAGACCTCCTACGTAACGATCCTGAGCCAAACGACTCAAAGGCAAGATCGTCACAAACAGCGGAACAAGCCGCCAATCGGTCTAATCCTAAGCCAAAGAAACCACGCTCCGCAGAAAACGACACACGGAGACCTGAGGGAGACATCAAGAACCCTCAGCACACCTGGACACGCAAACCGAGGTAGAACAATACCTCGAAGCATCCAGAAGCAGTGTCTTAGGTAGGACAGAACCGCTAAGACACGCGCAAACAAGGTCACATGTCAACCACTGGGTCAGACCAGGTTGACCGAAACCCAAACAAGCACATGCAAAGGTAGGATAAGGAACCCTACCACAAGCAAGAAGACTCCTGGCTACCTTACAACGTAGTCTTAACCCTCATAGGACGTCAAGAGACATCCACGGGACAACGGGCAGACCACAAGGCCAAGCCAAGACACACAGAATCATCGGGCGGAAAACCAAGGCACAAGGAAAGTAACGCACAGGTCCTAGACCGTTATTAGCAAATGACGGTCTACGCCAGGCCGTTATTTCCCAAACGACGGACGGACACCAGGCCGTCACTCACACCACCCTGACAACCTACAAAACACACAAAAGCCAAGTAACGCACGGGAGCAGGGGCGTTACAAGCAAACGACGCACGGGGTCTCCACCGTCACATTCAACAGTGCAGCAACCCAAACCAAAGCGAAGTAACGCGCTAGGCCAGGCGCGTCACTCACGAAACAGCGCGGCAGGGGAGGGCCGTCAGAACCAAACGACGCACAGGGGACCCATCCGTTACTCACAGACGGCATGGCCACCCTCAACCCAACACCACAGCAAACAACGGTCGGAGGCATGCGCGTTACTCACAAACGACGCACGGGGTCCCCACCGTCACACCCAACGGTGCAGTCAACCCAACCTCGACCAAAAGAGAATGTAACGGCCAGGGGCGGGCACGTCACACTCAAACAACGCATAGGGGCACGACCGCTAGAGGCACCGCCTCAACGAGTCAACGTCAGTCAACTGGCAAGTAACGGCCTGGGCAAGGCGCGCCACTTCCATCTAACGCACTGGGTCAAGCGCGTTAGACTAACCGACTCAACCCCAACATAAAACGACGAAGGCGAAGTAACGCACTAACCTAGGCACGTTACAAGGAAGCGACGCTCCACTCTAGGGCCGTCACTCACCTAGAAGCCAAAGCGCTAAAACGATGCAGACCAAACGACGGTCAGTCGTAGGGCCGCTAAAGACAAGTAACGGTCGCTGGCATGACCGCTACTTCGGTTACGGCGGGAAAACATAGGAATGGCCGGATCGGCCCGTTCCACGCCCCATTCACGCCGAAACGCAGGGGAAACACACCGCAACACCGAATAACAACATTCAAGGGCCAAAATGCCCACATGCAACACCAAAAACGCTCGATCCGGGCGATTTAGACAAATCCACCCTAAGTGGGTCACCGAGGTTCCCGGGCTTCTACCGGCCTCGAATGAACACCGAATCGCACGAAATCAACGTGGATGGGATTCTAACATCCCTGCGGTCATTTAGAAACTAACTGAACCGCAAACGGTCACCGTTTACCGGCCGACCCTAAAACCACGAAAATCACGGTTTAGGCAAAACAAGCCCAAACACACTCGTTTCCTAGCCGAACGCCGTGCAATGGCAGGGAAAACGAAGGTGAAGAAGCAAGGATCCGTCACCCTACCTCCACCGAAGAAACCGTGCCCCGAAGGGACTAAACCACGCCGAAAACCACTCGCGAACCAATTTCACCGGCTTTGAATCCACCGTTCGGGATCGCGCCAGAATCGATCCGATCCTCGCCCCTTCGCGCACCTCGACAGCTCCACGGCCTCGCCACCTCGCCCACCTACGCCTCCGTCTGCAGCCGGAGCCGAAAAGGGGAGAGAACGAGAGAGAACGGGAGAGAGACGGCGGCGGTGAGAAATGAGGAGGGAGAGAGGAAAGAAAAAGAAAAAGGAAAAGAAATTAGGAAATTTTCCTAATTTCCGAAAATTCCGAAAATGCGCCGAAAATACACAAATTCAGAAAAATACACAAAAATAGTCGAAACGACCGGCTCGAAGAGTACATCGACGCTGTAGCATTCACGAGTTCGAGAATTGACAAATAAACTCACCGTAGGGTTCCGTAGCTAGTACGTGAGAAAACCCACACGGCTCGTCAAACTCAATTCGGAAGCCACAAAAGCGAACCGAAACTCAACGAAACCAATCCGAAACAGATCCGAAAGATCCATTAAAGATCCTACGAGATCCAACGAGATCCAGGGCATTACATCCTCCCCTCCTTCAAAGAATTTCGCCCTCGAAATTCAGGACTAACAAAGGAGAAGCAGGGAAGAATAACCCAACAGCACAAAACTCGGAAAACACAGCTCAGAGGAACACCGTCAGATCACAATTACAGGTACACACTCAGCTTCCAAGACAGCAAGTCTACAGCACGAGTATGGCACCAAAGTGAATACATCTGACACCTCCGAAGCAAGGGCAACGTCGTTTACGTCTCACCAGAAATAGAGACACGACAGCCACAACAACAGACAACTGAGAAACACAACGACAACACGGCAAGCGGCAGCTTACACAAGGAACGCAGTCCCCACAGCTGACAGCTCGCAACATCATCGGCTCCAGTGCCAAAGGCAACCGGGAACACCTGGCACACAGGACACCAACGACAACAACAACACTGCTGGACCAGAAACACAATCAAGTCAGCACTCACTCAGATATCACATCTGATCAAGTCGCAGGCTAACTCCACCAGGGAAAGAGAGCACAGCAAGCCAACTGACAAGACCATGGTCCAAGGCAGAGACACAAAATCATAAAGAAACAGCGCCAAAACAACACAACGGCAACACCTGCAGAATTCCGGCTCTACTTAACACGCAGAACCACGGAACACAACTGCAAGCAGGGTCACAACAAGGCACAAGAACAGCTGAGCACACGACCACAAGAGACAGGTCACGCATCAGACCGCTCACCAAGAGAAGACCCACGACAACGAGAAACGACAACAATTTCAGGGAAATGCAACTCAAGGACTAGCAACACGCCTCAAGAGCATAACACCCAAGAAGAAAAAGCAGAGCAAAAGGGTACTTAATCAGCAAGGAATGCCGACAAATTCCCCAACACTCGCACAATTGCCAATGCCAACCCAAGAAAACCACGAGCAAAGGCACGGCAACGACCAAAGTCAAGGCACGAGAAGCCAAGACGAAGCCACATCGAGAAAGAAAGAACCTCTCGACAAATGGGTAGCCAACCCACACACAACAGCTGCACTCTCAACAATGTGCACAGGCAACAGAACAGCATCGATAATCGCATCTCAGCACACACCAGCGTCATCGCAATCAACAAGATCGCAACTCACACGCCACGCGCACCGATCAGGCGAACAACCGATCACAAAGAGCCTAAGTGCAACAAGAGAAGAGCACCAGCTTCAGCGCAAAGCACAAGGAAAGCATCAATCTCAGCTCACCATCACGTCCTGACACGATAAATGAGCCTTCACAACACATCGGCCGTTAGACACAGCACGACAACTACGGTACACAACAGCTCTTAACACCATCATGGAGTCCAAAGCTAAGCAACCGTACAACAAGGAGCAGATCAGGCTCAAAACAAAGCTGTCTACACTTAAGCAGACACAGGACAAAGGCACAACCAAGACAGCAATTCCAAGGCAAACCTCGGAAAGCTTCACCAAAGAGGGATGAGAAGCAACAAGCTCAACAACAACAGCTCACCAGGAAGGGAAAATCCAAGGCTCGCTCGAGCAACTTCTCAATCGAGGCAACACGACAATCGAAGCAACCAAAACAACGAAGCATCAGGAGCTACACAAACTCAAGCTGGGACAACCCAAGCAACGTAAGAACGTGCGTGGCCATCACACCAACGCTAAAAGTCATAAGCCACCTGAGCAAAATACAGAAAATAGCTCGAACAAGGCACTGCAGGTTCATGCCAACCGACAAACACTGCAAAGTGCACCACGATCGAGACCAACTTCAAAACCGAACGAAGCACATCGTCTCATCTAGACGAGAGCAAAACCATCTTGCACAGTGCCAACCAAGCACGTACAAGACCACACGCAAAAAGCACCGCGATAAACCATCGCAACACCTACGCCAGCAAGAGACTGTACTGGGCCTAAAGACTCTGGTAACTGTATATCTGGATTTCCATGTATTTCACACGACAATGATCTGATAGCTCAGAAAAGAACTCTGAACATCTCAGAACACTGCTCTGATACCACCTGTGGCGACCCGGATTCCGGATACCCGGTGCACCCGGTATAAATACCGAATACACGTGATACCACATGGGACCCGCGAGGCCTCCCAAGCGCGGGAAAGCGCCGAAGGGAAAAAGGATTGTGTGGGAAATACATTGAAGCCCGCAGATATAACAGTAAGCAATTAAATTTCATTACAATGGATTGCTAAAGTAGCAGAAATAAAATTACCTTTTCATTAATATTCAAGTTTTACAATTATACACAGAGTCCAGCCCAAAGGAAAGACAACAAGTCTAGCACAGTACAGTCGAACAGAAAGAAACGTACACAGAAGTCGGAGGAACCCGACGCAGGTACGGCTGGCAGCTACAACAGCAAACGCGCACTCCACCAAGGACAGCAGAGGCAGACGGCGAAATCCACCTGAAAAGCAGCAGGGGTGAGTCTCAACAGAAACTCAGTAGGGGTCACGCGGATCCCCACTGGAAAACCGCACAAAGCGAAGGCAACGGAAGCAGCAACAAACGTAGCAAGGACAGCAACGTAGCAAAGCAGGAAAGCTACACTACAAAGCTGTAAAGGAACAGACGGGAAGTAGGAGTAGGGAACACGCAGGAGAGGGTGAGAACCCGCACCAAACAAGCGGCTACCGAACTAACCTCGGTATCCCAAACTACTCCAAACAAAGGCAACAGATGGATGACCCTAAACTCACACAGAAGGGTACACCATTCTGTCAACCAGCCCCAAACAAAGGCGAAGGCGAACGCCGACACCGGGAAACAGACAAAACACGACAGGGAACGTCGTGCACAAAGCCCCGCGCACGATCGGAACATCGCGCGGACGACAAACCACTGACCCCGAGTGCAGCCACGAACGGGCAACTCGCAAAGGTCACAGCGTACAGGAAAACGCCGAAAGCTACGCGTCACGTGACGGAAGCACCCCCTTAAAAGCCAGCTGCGTCCACTGACGTCTGACGCCGCACCTCAAGTGTCTCACCTACAGTACTGCTGTAACAACAGCAGAGATGTAGACACAAGCTGAACCACACAGTAACAGCAAAACAAGTAACTAGTCAGGGTCACGCCCGTCGACGTAAGTCCTAACCCCTGACCACGTGTGCACACACTGGCTATAGCCTAAGCCAGGTCCTCTAGCTAGTATTCTCCCTCGGCAGGACGCTACCGTTGGCTAGGAGCCCGCGGAACCAGCTACAACCGCTCAATGGGAAACACCCTCCGCCATCCGTTAGCGGGTCGGCACTCCAGGCCTTAGGTCAACAGAAGTGGAGGCTTCACACGACACAGAAGCTCAAAACACAAGTGCCGAAGCACTAACGGGCAACCCCGCCCCTCAACACGCACTTCGAGGCACCAAGTGACAGTATCACCACTGCCGACAACTCAGGACAAGCACTAGACCTCCTACGTAACGATCCTGAGCCAAACGACTCAAAGGCAAGATCGTCACAAACAGCGGAACAAGCCGCCAATCGGTCTAATCCTAAGCCAAAGAAACCACGCTCCGCAGAAAACGACACACGGAGACCTGAGGGAGACATCAAGAACCCTCAGCACACCTGGACACGCAAACCGAGGTAGAACAATACCTCGAAGCATCCAGAAGCAGTGTCTTAGGTAGGACAGAACCGCTAAGACACGCGCAAACAAGGTCACATGTCAACCACTGGGTCAGACCAGGTTGACCGAAACCCAAACAAGCACATGCAAAGGTAGGATAAGGAACCCTACCACAAGCAAGAAGACTCCTGGCTACCTTACAACGTAGTCTTAACCCTCATAGGACGTCAAGAGACATCCACGGGACAACGGGCAGACCACAAGGCCAAGCCAAGACACACAGAATCATCGGGCGGAAAACCAAGGCACAAGGAAAGTAACGCACAGGTCCTAGACCGTTATTAGCAAATGACGGTCTACGCCAGGCCGTTATTTCCCAAACGACGGACGGACACCAGGCCGTCACTCACACCACCCTGACAACCTACAAAACACACAAAAGCCAAGTAACGCACGGGAGCAGGGGCGTTACAAGCAAACGACGCACGGGGTCTCCACCGTCACATTCAACAGTGCAGCAACCCAAACCAAAGCGAAGTAACGCGCTAGGCCAGGCGCGTCACTCACGAAACAGCGCGGCAGGGGAGGGCCGTCAGAACCAAACGACGCACAGGGGACCCATCCGTTACTCACAGACGGCATGGCCACCCTCAACCCAACACCACAGCAAACAACGGTCGGAGGCATGCGCGTTACTCACAAACGACGCACGGGGTCCCCACCGTCACACCCAACGGTGCAGTCAACCCAACCTCGACCAAAAGAGAATGTAACGGCCAGGGGCGGGCACGTCACACTCAAACAACGCATAGGGGCACGACCGCTAGAGGCACCGCCTCAACGAGTCAACGTCAGTCAACTGGCAAGTAACGGCCTGGGCAAGGCGCGCCACTTCCATCTAACGCACTGGGTCAAGCGCGTTAGACTAACCGACTCAACCCCAACATAAAACGACGAAGGCGAAGTAACGCACTAACCTAGGCACGTTACAAGGAAGCGACGCTCCACTCTAGGGCCGTCACTCACCTAGAAGCCAAAGCGCTAAAACGATGCAGACCAAACGACGGTCAGTCGTAGGGCCGCTAAAGACAAGTAACGGTCGCTGGCATGACCGCTACTTCGGTTACGGCGGGAAAACATAGGAATGGCCGGATCGGCCCGTTCCACGCCCCATTCACGCCGAAACGCAGGGGAAACACACCGCAACACCGAATAACAACATTCAAGGGCCAAAATGCCCACATGCAACACCAAAAACGCTCGATCCGGGCGATTTAGACAAATCCACCCTAAGTGGGTCACCGAGGTTCCCGGGCTTCTACCGGCCTCGAATGAACACCGAATCGCACGAAATCAACGTGGATGGGATTCTAACATCCCTGCGGTCATTTAGAAACTAACTGAACCGCAAACGGTCACCGTTTACCGGCCGACCCTAAAACCACGAAAATCACGGTTTAGGCAAAACAAGCCCAAACACACTCGTTTCCTAGCCGAACGCCGTGCAATGGCAGGGAAAACGAAGGTGAAGAAGCAAGGATCCGTCACCCTACCTCCACCGAAGAAACCGTGCCCCGAAGGGACTAAACCACGCCGAAAACCACTCGCGAACCAATTTCACCGGCTTTGAATCCACCGTTCGGGATCGCGCCAGAATCGATCCGATCCTCGCCCCTTCGCGCACCTCGACAGCTCCACGGCCTCACCACCTCGCCCACCTACGCCTCCGTCTGCAGCCGGAGCCGAAAAGGGGAGAGAACGAGAGAGAACGGGAGAGAGACGGCGGCGGTGAGAAATGAGGAGGGGAGAGAGGAAAGAAAAAGAAAAAGGAAAAGAAATTAGGAAATTTTCCTAATTTCCGAAAATTCCGAAAATGCGCCGAAAATACACAAATTCAGAAAAATACACAAAAATAGTCGAAACGACCGGCTCGAAGAGTACATCGACGCTGTAGCATTCACGAGTTCGAGAATTGACAAATAAACTCACCGTAGGGTTCCGTAGCTAGTACGTGAGGAAAACCCACACGGCTCGTCAAACTCAATTCGGAAGCCACAAAAGCGAACCGAAACTCAACGAAACCAATCCGAAACAGATCCGAAAGATCCATTAAAGATCCTACGAGATCCAACGAGATCCAGGGCATTACATTCCAGGGCTAATTTGGGTGTTATTTTCTTGTCCTCTACATTGTTTTGCAGGTCAGCATCAGCACAACACGAGGCCCATCCCCTCTGGCCGGCCGGAAGGGGTGGAGGATCAAGGCCTACAACTTGGAGTCTAGAAGTTTTGAACGGTCTTCTTCCGTCCGTCTACAGATCAGAGCGGTCCTCCACGAGCCGTCCGGATCCTATGAGTGGTAGTCTGCAAACCGTTTTGGAGCCAGTCTAGCCTTCGTCCTGCTTCTCTCTGCAGTGCTATGAACGGCCTATCAAGCGACCGTGCCATCCATTGAGCGGTTTGCCTTGGACCGTGTACTACTGCCAGCGCTGCACTTCAGGCGAGTGTCTTCTCCCTTTCCAAGGTGCGTAGTACTCTTCGGTACCCCGTGTCTTGGTGGCAATCACGATCACACACACACCTCTCCACACCTTTCTTTCCTTTATTTTTTCTTGCCTTTACATCTTGACTTAGACAGGTAAGAGAAAGAAGAAGGGGGGGGGACATGTCAACATCCCATTTTTTGGCGATCTCGGTGGGACGCCTGGTGCCCATCATGCTGTTGTTTTGCTGATCTGTGTTTTTTATGCTTGGTTAGGGTTTTTTATAAGTTGTTCCAGATTGCTATCTTGTCGACGGCGCGTTTATGTTCCTGGAGGTGTACGCGGTTCTCCCAGGGCCGCTTAGCTCTCCTCACGGTTGGATGATAGGCTGTGCTGTCCCGGTCTCAGGTGCGTTCCGATTTGAATTCTTTCACGCTGCCATCGATTGCGCGGTCTTCTTCTGGCCGCTCCTGAGTTTCCACGGTCTCCCAATAGACCATCCATTTCCATCTCACGAGTGTTTGGATTTCTGTGAGCCTGCTTAGATTCAACGATCCTTGCTGGACCGTTCACTGGTATCCACGGTCTGTCCGAAGGCCGTGCACATTTGATGGCTCAGGTACGTTACTGTTCTTCATACGCTTGTGGCTTCACTGACTCTTTGCGGTCTGTCCAGGGCCGTTCCATAATTTGCACGGTCGATCGATAGACCGTCCAGTCTTCTCAGGTATGCACTAGGCTTGGTTATTTCAGTTCACCTTAGTTCTATGGTTTTACTGATCTTTTACTACTCCTTGTCACTGCGCGGTCCTTCCCAGGCCATTTATCTCCCTAAGCGGCCTTCCACCAGACCGCGTTTGTGTGCTACAGTGCACCCAGGATTATCATGTTGATCATTATTCCACATCATCTTATACTTATTTGGGTTCTAGTTTGATCTCCCCTAATTATTATTTATTTCTGCATGATTATTTCCACACTTGTCATGATTGGTTGGTCATTGTCTATTAGTTCTAGGATACACCTTGCATGCACTCCGGTGTGCATAGGATTTATGCATTTTTATCACATTATAGTTGCATTCTTACCTTGGTAGGGGAACCTCTCGTCTCCATATTCCTTGGAGCCAACTAGGTGACCTTACCCGGGACCTCCGTAAGTCCCCGTGAGCCGTGGATTCCCACACGGACGTCAGGTCGGTTGTACCTTTTCCACCCTGTAGCTTTGCATGTTGCATACGTTGTGAGAGAGTTAACCATAGATTAACCCAAAGTTTGGACCATGTTTCCTATAGGTTTCCTAGCTCGAGGGAATTGATCCCAAATCAAATCATTAAAAGGTCCACCGAAACCTTGGCAAAATAAAAGTTAATGATCATATCAACTTGTTTGATCTTGGTTGAACTCCCTCACACCCATATTGTTTGTTTGGGCCTGTCCCAAGCCCATTTGTTTTATTTCGTGTTGCATCCCCTATCATCCATATAAATTTTGTTATTAGGCCCATTTAGGCTAGACCATTCTGTGCGTCCATTTGTTTAGTCTTAGTGTCCTAGGTTTCTTTTTCTTTCTTTTCTCCTTTGCATTATTGAGTCACCCCCCCTCTTTAATTCTCGAGCCCTTTACTTCCCTCATTGTATTTCCCTGATTTCTTATCTAAAGTTTCCATTTTCCTTCATGGAGCGCCATTTTTCTCCTGTATATTACCCTTCTTCTTCCCCGTCTTTCTATTCCCACATGGATTCCTCTTCCCATGCGGGCCTATCTTCTCGTGGCCCTTCCGACCCGCAAGTAAATCTCATGGCCCACCTATCATCTCTTGCGTGCCAAACGGCCCCGGTCTAGGCCCAAAAATTCATCGCTAATCTTAATGGGCCTTATTCTCATAACGGACCTCCCTCTTCTACTCTTAGTGGACCCCCCTCCTTTAACGGGCCCTCTTATTCTCTTAATGGGCCCCATGTTGCAGTTGGCCCAATCGGTCCTTATTCCCACATTCATGATCTTTCGAGGCCCCCATATCCTTCCACTCCTGCAATGGGCTTTTCTTCTTTTCAGTCTAGACCTTCTTACCCGGCCTAATATCATAATCATGGTCCAAATCCACACTCTCTTGCTCCGGCTAGCTTGCATCCTTCTCAGCCTCTCCCCATCGAGGAGATGATTGCTCAAGCCCAATGCCAGCTTGATGAACTTCAACGTCAAATTGATCCCAAATCTTCTTGGAGTGTCTCGTTTGCATTCCAAAGTCTTCAGCTTCCCCAGTGTTCACAAATTCCTACATATCATCACTATGGTGGAGTCGGTGACCCTTATGTGCACTTGAAGGAGTTTCTTTATGAGTCGGCCGAATTTTGACATGACCAATGTTTGATCACCTATCTGTTTGGTCTGTCTCTAGAAGGCCCGGCTCGGGATTGGTTCTTTACATTGCCGCAAGAGCAAGTTGTAGATTTTTAAGCCGTTCAAGAGAAATTTCTTCAGCAATATGAAGACCAGGTTGGGCCCAGGTATTCCATGTTTAAGCCTGACGATGAGTTCTCTACCTTTGCTGACTGCTGGCGTCGCCTGGCCGCACAAGTCCTGGGGCATATTCCGGAGGGAGAACAAATCAAAATGATCATTTCTAATGCAACGCCTGAGTACCGCTTAATCTTAGCCTTGAACGATATCACCTCATGGCAACAGCTTTATAGCTGAGCCCGCTTCATCCGCCAACAACTCCTAGTTTCCCTTAACCCCGAGTCTCCTTCACCTTCTACGCCCACATACGCCTCCTATCTGCCATCCACCATGAGTCAGCTCTCCACCACGTATCCCTCCACGAGTCAGCATTCCATCCCAACTTACCTGCATACCCCCACATATCAACCTCCCATGCATCAACCTGCTGCCTCCCAGAGTCAATCCGCTCCATCTTCGGTCAAGGGAATTCCACACCCCGAGCGGGTAGATGCCGTTCACTACATTCCCACTCCATACACGCCTTCGCCAAATCCACTCACTGGCCCTGTGCCCTTACCTACGCAATTGCCATTGCCTACACAACCCCCACTACCATCTCGATTACCTTCCCATACCCCTCTGCATCCACCTTGTTTGAAGCGGGCTCCTCATCCTACGTTGCCGGAATCCTTTACAGATATTTTCAGGGCTTTGATGGCCACTTGCGCATTGCAACTTCATCCGGTTATGAGTTGCCAATCCGCGGTCAGAAATTTGCTCCATTTCTACGATTTTCATCGTCGACAGGGGCATTTGGTCGAGGATTGCCCTGAGTTCCAGGAATTTATTTATTGTCTGGAAAATGATAAGAGGATTGATTGGGCTGCCATGCATGAAGCTATTTTAAATCTCCGCAATAAGCAGCAAGAAGTGCCGCCCAGGCAGCCATCTCCGTCACAAGACCAGGGGCACCCCCGTGACTCTTTGAGTAGTGTAGCACCCGCTCCGTCACCTACTCCACCACCCGATCCCTCACCTATTTCATCACCTACCCCCGCACCTTCACCATCTTCTACTCAACCTCCACAACCTCCACCAACCCAAGCCTTTGCTCAGGCAAGTCCTACCTCTCCTTCCTCCTCCATTTCCACCACCGCTTCTATTCCTGATGCCACTCGATGTGTCGTATGCCACTCGATGTGTCGTTCGATACGTCGAAGGTGGGCGTCACGACCCTCCAATTGCTCTGCATCACCACCATTGTTACCATCCTCACCTCCACTACCTCCATCGACCACATCACCTTCTCCACCATCTCTAATACCCCTACTGCTATCACCATCGTCTTCACCGTCTCCTCACCCAGCGACCCCTCTTCCATCACTTCCTCCATCTCCACCGCCTTTACCCTCCCCTTCGCCATAGTTGCCCGAGCCTGAGCATGCTATACCTATACCCACATCTCCACCTTCTCCTTTACCCTCTCCTACGCCTCCACCTTTACCTTTACCCCCACTTACGCCTTCCGAGCCTTTACCCACGCCTTCCAAGCCTATTACCTCCACTTCTCCATCCCTTTCCACCCCACGGAGCGGGTGCGCGCTATCTTTGGTGCCCCATGGGTCTGGTCCCCAGGGAGATAATGAGCCGAGCCAGGTTTCGATTGTGCATTTCAAGATTCAAGATGTCATTTGCCGCATGCCAATCCGGGTCCTGGTCCCTGGCTATTTTGGGGATCATGAGCCTGCATTTTTAGAAATGGTTGCAAAGAAGAGTTCACTTGCACTAGTGCCAGTTTCTTCACAAGCAAGGCCGGTGGCAATCTCATTGCTCGCCGGGGGATTCACTATCAATACAATTATTTCTCCTCGCTCCATTATTGTTTAGTTCACTGGCCGAGAGGGGTTCTCTACTCAGATTGTGCTAACCCATACGGCCGCCAGGAGCCTGATGGATTCCCTATACAAGGGGCAATTGGCTGTATCTTCTGTACTTTCCAAGGACATTCTGCACTCGTTATGCAATCTCCCTCAGTTTATTGGTGAATCGGCCACGTCAACGCTGCGCATTACTCCCCTCAGTTTTGTCCTACTCCTCTGGTAAGCGAGTTATGCTTCATGCCCGGTTGCCGAATGGAGATGCCAAATCTCATGTTGCTAGTGCCGAGTGACAAGACTCTGTGGTTTTCTGATGTTCATCCTAAGGAGTTAACTGTTCAAGGATGTCTACCTATGGTTAGCACCGGGTGTCTAGGGGCAGCTACCCCAATAAAACTGCATATTCATGACTAGGCTAGGCCATCTGCCAGGTGGGCCCGTTATATGAAAAGATGTTTCAAGACAAGAAGGCCGAACGTCCATGTCCGTGCCAGGCGGGTCCGTTACAAGACAGTTTCTGCCAAGAAGAGGCGACGGTGTAAGTACAAAGGCCGCATGTTGTGCACTCAAGGGGCCGTGACTTCTTCTTCTCCTTTCTTCCATTCATAATTTCTTCTACTCAACTCCCACCCATGGATGGTGTATTTACCTTCTCACAATCCAATTTCTGTTGTTTTCTCCTCTCTTTTTGGGTCCGCAAACCCCCATTCTTCTTTCTCCCCTCATCCGGAACCTTTGTCATTTCGATTCTCCATTTTCTCATGATTCTAGGCCTCGGCCTATGTCATCCTTTCATCCCACTTTCGGGGCTTCTTCTGATCCTTCTCCTCCGGTATTCCCGGGTTCTACTTCTCATTCTCTTTCCCCGATCATGTCGAGTGACCGTCATTCTTCTTCCCCGACCTTGTCAGGTGATCGTGCTTCTTCTTCCCCGTCTCTGGTGGGTGATCGCTACTCTCCTTCTCCGACCATGTCGGATGATTCTTATTCTCCTCTTTCTTCTTACTCCTCCTCACCCTTTCGGGGTTCTTGCCCTTTTTCTTGCTATTTTCGAGGCTTTAGCCCGCCTTGATCTCAGTTAATCCCCGGTTATTCTGTATCTGGTTCCTTGATATCAAGGCCTCAATGCCTTAATGAGGGAGTTCTAGCCCTCGTCTCTCTTCCTTTTTTATCCCTTCTTCGTCCAGTATGATGCCTGCCACTCCTCTATGTCGAGGAGTCCAATCCTTTGCTCTCCTTTCATCATTTATCCTGGTAAGCAAGGAATACAAAGCTACTCGCACTCCTCAAAGCTCGATGATCGAGATCGCTTCAGGATGCCGGTTTCCACGCCATGGATTTGCAAAGGTATCTTTATTTTATGTAAGAAACATGCTTTCATTTCCATTATTTCTATTGTTTCTCCACATGGTTATAATGTTAATTCCTTAACATGATTGAGTGGCTTTAGGAGACTTTGTTTAATTAGATCTTAACTTTGTGTCAAAAAAAAAAGTTAGCTTCTGCAGCATCCTTAGGCTGGTGATAGCTCTGCACTGGGAGTCTAGTTTCTTTCCCCGATTGTTGAGGGTGACCTTTTGTACGGGTTTTTCACACACTTCACAGCAAGCCATAGCCGATTCCTTTAAGGCACACCGTTGCTGCTTTGGCCATACCATGTGTATGCACAAAGGCCTATTCTTTTCTCTGCTCGGCCGAATGCAGGGGCAAGAGATTGGCGGATGAGATGACTGACCTAGGTGCTCCCTAATACGAGAGAGGTCTCAAACATGGGTAGTCTTGACCCTCAAAAGTGAGCGTTCATGCTATATCTGGCCAATAAGGGCTACCAAAATGAGAAAATAATTCAATGCAAAATTATGATTGGAAGGCATGACAAGAGTGGAAGTATAGTTCCCTGCGGGACGTCATGAGCCCTGTCGCATATGTGCCTGATAAATATGGGTCTAAAAATCAAAGACACAAAGCCCCGGCACAACAGACTGTATCTTTGAGGGGTCGTGCCCAGGAAGGAAGTCGAGTCCTATTATCTCCCATCTTGCATGTAGTGACCCAAATTTATATAAAAAATTTCTAGATTGAATTAGGCATTTATAAAGCTTAGTAAATAGATATTGAGATTATAAGGCCCAACCAGGCTAAATAATTAACCTAGCTTTAGTAGTTATAGCCCAATAGGTTTAAGGATCAAGCTCAATAAGTTTGGCCCATATTCTAGAAGGTTATTTAAGTTATCCACGAAATATAGAGATAAATACACTTTAAAAGGGATAATTTAGTGGATAATTAACCAAAGAGTTTGAATTAAGATGAATGTCCACGCCCAGTTGATGTAACAGTCTATCGAGCGACCGTTACAGCCATGCAACGGACCTGATCTAGTCCGTTACAACCTGCTAATTCCGTGAGAAGAAGAAGTTGTAAAAAGATTGGAACTTTGGGATTCTATTGGCTAGAGACCAACTTGGGAGAACTTATAACATTGCTAAGGACTCTTAGAGATTAGGTTTTTGCCAATTAAGGGCTCTAAAATCGTTCAAATCCTTGAACCCTAGCCAAAACTCTATAAATAGAACCCAGTTCTGAACTGAGCAACCCTTACTTTTGGCTCGTGAAGAATCAAGGTAAGGAGATAGAATCTTAGGTAAGTTCTTTAGAGTATTTCGTTCCTAATACTTTAGACTAACTACCCTCAAAATTTCATGTTAGGGGATCAAGTAACCAAGGAGACAAAGGCTTCTAAAGTCGTTGATTCTGTCATAACAGCCCAGGATTCAGAGCAAGGGACCACTGAAGATCAAGAAATTAGGATGCCCAAACAAGGTAATTAGAGAAGGGTTTTTTAGAACTTTTTGTTACTCTTAGTTTCATCTTTTTACCATTCAAATTTCACATCTTTAGGTCAAGAGATTGGAGAGATAGGGCAACGCGAAGTTGCTGAAAAATCACATGAAGAGAAGAACTAGGGCGACCCTTGAAGACTCAAAGTAGAAGTTTAAAGCCCAGTTAAGAGGTAGGTTATCTCATGAACGGCAAAAACACATTGTTAGGAATAAAAGTCCTCTAGTTTATTTGGAATTCATGCATTATAATTCATGAATTTCATGTTTTTGGATTAGTCTATACATTCATGCATGCCTTCAACCCTAATGGAAGATAAAAAGCTATCTCTTGTTATTTCATTACTACCTATGCATCTAGATAGCCTTTTTCTCGTTTTGACATGATTAGAGTAGTTAGCATGCCATGAAGTAATCATATATTTCTATAGTTTCTATTTTCTATCAGCAGAGGACCTAACGGTCTATCGTAAGACCGCCAGGGACGTGTAACAGACCTTCATTGACCATCACACCCTCTGTGAATGACTGAAGGGTTTTGTGAAACCTGACGGACCTAATCTAGACCGTTACCTTCCTGTGACGCGGACAGACTAGTCCGTCACACAACACTGCATTCTGACAGAATCAAGATTGGTCCAATTAATATATATGTATGCCTAGTTAATTAGACCATAACCTATTTTTCATAGTTTTCAGTTCCAATATTGATTCATGTTAGAAATTTACATACTTTAGAGTTATTTTCAAGCATATGTTAATTTCATGCCAAAGCACTATAGTTTTGTATTAAAACCTTGATTTAGAAAAGATATTGATGAGTTTTATCATGATTTTATACCGTTACACATTCTCTCTTATCTATAGAGTCATTTTCTTTAAGTACATGGCATATCTCCTGGTATATGTCCATTAGTTTACACTCTTACACTATAGGAACATATTCTTGAACATGAGGATCTCTCTATTGGATATTCCTTCCAATGGACTAAGAAATCTTATTTCAAGGCCTCCGTAATTCTCTACGAGTCTGGGATTCCCACTAGGACACCAAGTTGGTTGTACCATTAAACCCCATTTGTCTAGAAAAACACAAATCGAAGTTTTAAGTGTTGTTAATGTAACGGACCTGCACTAGCCCGTCAGGCTTACCTAACGGACCGGTGTACGACCGTCACATTGTACTAAGTCCAATTTCTTTGTTTCTGGATTCAGCCTGTTCTAACAGTCCAGTTCTCGACCGTTAAGTTCATGTAACAGCCAAGTATTAGACCGTCACAGTTCTAAATTCTTTAACCCGAGGTTTGACCAAAGGGTTGATATTCTAAAGTTCCTAGATGGATTATTGGTGGTCTAGGACTTGTCACATTATCCAAGAGACTTAATATAATGAATGAAAGATAAGGAATGTACCGTTATGCTGCCGATTTATTTCCATGGCATAACATAGTTCTAATATGTTATTGAAATTCCTTGTTCCAAATAGAAGCATTCGTTCATTGAATTATTGTTATCATGAACTTATTGGAATTGTACATTCTTGGCCATATTGTTTACATGCGTGAAAGTAGCTTGATTTATACTTGAAGATGCGATTGAGCACTGATTGTGTTCAAGGGCTCTATGCTAGTCCCCTCGACTGATTGTCGAAAATATACTGTAAACCATGGGATATGATGCTACTGGCGTCGCATTGCGCTCGGAGTACTTTCTTTATAAATAAGTGAAAATCCACGATACACGTACATGACCTTCTTGCTTATTACATGATATTCCACAGAAATTCACCAAATACTTGCTCATAAGCAAAGGATGTTTGGGTGATGAGTATGTGACTTTCTAGTACATTCTTGTTCATGAAAGGCCATGCTACATTCTTGTTACATTCTTGCTAGTTCATACTCGCTCTCATTCTATCTTAAATGATCATCTTTGTTACTTTGGTTATTCGCTTGATTTATCGCATTTCACATGATTTTACCTTATTCTTTAGAACTAAAATGTTAATTACTTAAATAGTGCCTTCATGTTGATGCGAAGATACCAACTGGGCAAGTGTGCTCATTACCTATTTCCAATCTTTTCAGGAAATGGAAGTGAGTCGGGTTCAGATTCGGAATATTCAAGTAGCGGATCTGAGATTGAATGAAGAATGAGTGAAGACTTAGGAAGTCTACATTATTTAGATTGAGTATATGTAATTTTATTATTTCTTGAGTCTAGTATGATGAAGAAAGTTGAATTAGTGATCATATTTGAATATTTGATTGATAATGAAATGAAAGTTGATGTTTGAGTAAATATTGCGCAATTGCATTTATGTGTGTGATTGTCTTGCACTCTGATCATTCTTGCTTGTAAGAGGCTTACTATGCGGGCTATTCACGTTCCTCGAGCTAGTCTTCCGCTGTAATAAAGGCTCGGGGCGTGACAGTTAAGTTGGTATCAGAGCCTAAGTCTCAGGACTTAGGGAGAAGAATCATGTCATAGGATAAGTCCAAGGTTTAAGGACCCCTACCTATGAACTAAGGTAACATTTCTATACCCATGTGAGAATTGGGTAGAGCCCGGGATAAGATAGTTAATTAGCTTTAAGATTTATTTTCTTCCAAATTTCACAAGAAATAACAAGTTGTTATATTTCTCTCTGGTACCTCATTATTACAAATGGCTCATCGCGTAGATTGGGATGGCATGCAACAAACGGTTGCCGGCCTTACTCAGGCATTACAAACCATGGCGCAAGGTGGCGTAGGGGTGAGGGCTAGCGACTTACATCGCAATTTCTGGAGTTTAAACCCTGCACGTTTCTATGGTTCTTCTAATCCGGACGAAGCAGAGAATTGGATTGATGAGATGAACTGTATATTTGACGTCATCCAATGCACCGATCAAGAGAAGGTGCATCTTGCAACTTTCCAACTCAACAAGGATGCCCGTACATGGTGGAAGTCAGTTCCGGCACCTCCGGCCGATGCACCTCATACATGGGATGGTTTTCTCACTTTGTTCCATGCTAAGTACTTTTCTGAGCATGTGAAAGAAAGAAAGGCTATGGAGTTCACCTCCCTTCGACAAGGAATGATGACAGTTGCGGAGTATGAACTTCAATTCTCCAGACTAGCACCTTACGCACCGCATCTAATCAGTACCAATCTATTAAAGGCTAATCGATTTATAGACGGGTTACGACCCGGTCTCATTCAGCAGCTTGGGACCCAAAACATCCGTACCTATGCAGAGATGGTTCAACGTGCATACTTATGTGAAAGGACCTTTGAAAAGGTCAAGAAATTGAAAGGAAAAGGAGAAGAGTCCAGTCGACGATCAGATCGGTGTTACAAGAAAGAAAAGTTTAGTATCACGGAGCCTCAAAAAAGCCGTGAAAGTAAGAAATGGTCCAGGAGCGGGAACGGTGGAAGTTCCCAGAAAAATAAGAAGATTAAGGAGGAGGAGAAGCAAGTCATGGCGGCTTGCACTTTTTGTGAAAGGTTCGGCCATTTGGCTGAAGAGTGCTGGAAGCGCCTAGGTGCTTGTTTACGCTGTGGAAGCAGGAGCATCACATGTCCGATTGCCCCCTTATGAAAGATCAATCGTCTGGTGGTGGACGTAGGAGGCAGGCTCGCCTCAACGCTGTTCTAGAAGAAGAGGAAGCGCCCAAGGATGGTGGACTTATGGAAGGTAGCCTTCAAATTTTTTCTCATCTTGCATTTGTGCCATTTGATACTAGTGCCTCTCATTCTTTTATCTTCACTACGTTTGCCAAAATATTACCAATTGCATCAGTTTTTCTACCTTCAGATCTTGCTATAACCACACCCTTAGGTTCTGGAACAAAACTTACCAAATATTATCCAGATAGTGAAGTAATTGTAGAAGGCCACAAGCTCCCCGCAAACCTAAGATGCCTTGACATGAAAGGGTACGATGCCATTTTAGGGGTAGATTGGCTTATAGATCATGATGTTGATATTAACTGCCGAAATAGGATTACATCCATCCAAAAATCTGGTATTCCCAGATTTTCCTTACTTGGCATCAAGTATAGGAAACATCCCACTATCATATCTTCTCTCACGCTTGCAAACTTGTCTCGCAAGGATGTGATGCTTTTATTGCTTCCGTCATTGTTACTGAATCCAAGGAAATCATCCTAGCAAACATTCCTATTGTAAATGAGTTCCCAGATGTATTCCCATCCGAATTACCCAGTTTACCAATCGAGAGAGAAGTGAACTTCACTATTGAACTCATTCCAGGATCAGCACCTGTTTCTATAGCCCCTTACAAGATGTCCCCCACGGAACTGAAGGAACTAAAAAGGTAGTTGCCGGAACTACTAGACAAGGGTTTCATTAGACCTAGCACATCCCCCTAGGGTGCGCCGATTCTTTTTGTCAAGAAGAAGGATGGCTCTCTCAGGTTATGCATAGACTACCGGTGGCTGAATCAACATACAATCAAAAACAAGTATCCGTTGCCGCGTATTGATGAGCTCTTTGATCAGCTTTTGAGAGCAGTGTATTTCCCCAAAATAGACCTCAGATAAGGTTATAATCAGTTTAGAATTAAAGAAGGCATTTATAAATCGGCTTTCCGAAGTCGTTATGGCCACTATGAATTCGTGGTAATGCCGTTTGGGTTAACAAATGCCCTAGCAACATTTATGCAACTTATGAACAGTATTTTTCAACCATATCTGGACCAATTCATCGTCGTCTTCATTGATGATATCTTGATATATTCCAAGATAAAAGAGGAACATGAAGAACATTTGAGGATAGCCTTGCAAACACTTAGAGAACATAAACTTTATGCCAAGCTTAACAAGTGTGAATTCTGGCTCAAGAAAGTTTCATTCCTCGGCCACATTATTTCAAAAGAAGGTATCGCTGTGGATCCTTCGAAAGTCGAAGCTGTCAGAAATTGGAGCCGGCCAACGACTGTATCAGAAGTACAAAGCTTTCTGGGTCTAGCTGGTTATTATAGGAGGTTCATTAAGGACTTCTCAAAAATTGTAGTTCCCTTAACGAGACTCACAAGAAAAGAAAATCCTTTTGTCTGGTTAGAGGAATGTGAAAAGAGTTTTCAAATTCTTAAGAATCAGCTTACTACAACTCCTATTTTAGCGCTACCGGTGGAAGGTGGTGGATTTGAAGTATATACGGATGCATCTAGCATTGGCTTAGGGTGCGTCCTTATGTAAACTGAAAAGGTAATCTATTATTCTTCAAGACAATTGAAACGTCACGAGGACAATTATCCTGTGCATGATTTAGAATTGGCAGCTGTTATTTTCGCCTTAAAAATTTGGTGTCATTATCTCTATGGAGAGAAGTTCACGGTCTACTCAGACCACAAAAGCTTGAAATACTTATTCTCTCAAAAGGAGCTTAATAGGAGGCAGAGGAGATGGTTAGAATTTCTCAAAGACTTTGATTTTGGTATTCAATATCATCCTGACAAGGCTAATACAGTAGCAGATGCACTCAACAGAAAACCAATGGGTATGCTAAAAAAGTCTTATGATTAGTATGACTAATCTTATTCCTTAATTTGCTCAGATGAATTTATATATTGACATAAAGGAAGAGGATTGTTTCATGGCTAATATCCGAGCTCAACCTACATTGATAAAGGATCTGGTCAAGCTACAAAATGATGATCCCGTATTTCTGGAGATAAAAGCAGACATAGAATAGAGGCCGGATTTCTCTGTTTTCAATGATGGAAGTTTGTTATTTAAGGGCCGAGTGTGTGTACCAGATCATGAGGATACAATGAAACTGATCCTAGAAGAAGCACATAAGTCCAAGTACACCATTCATCCTGGTAGTACCAAAATGTATCAAGATCTTAAAAGAAATTTCTGGTGGCCCAATATGAAGAGAGAAATAGCTGATTTCGTGTCCCGCTGTCTCACCTGCCAACAAGTAAAAGCAGAGCATTTTAGACTCGCTGGTAAATTACATCCCGTGAATATTTTCGAATGGAAATGGGAGAGTATAGGAATAGATTTCATCATGGGTTTACCTAAGACCAGAGGAGGACACGATGGTATACGGGTAATCATAGATCGATTAACTAAGTCTGCACATTTCATACCAATCAAAAGTCGATGGTCTGTGGATATTCTAGCAGCATTATACATAAAGAAAATTGTCAAATTACATGGTGTTCCTGTCACTATTATATCTGATAGAGATCCTCGATTCACATCACAGTTCTGGAAGGGCTTACAACATTCACTAGGGACTAGATTGAATTTTAGTACATCATTTCACCCACTAACTGATGGTCAGACTGAAAGAACAAATCAAGTGGTAGAAGATATACTCAGGATTTGGGCTATTGACTTTGGAGGAAGTTGGCATGATCACTTGCCTCTGGTGGAATTTGCATACAACAACAGTTATCAAGCCAGCATACAGATGGCACCCTTTGAAGCTTTATAAGGAAAAAGCTGTAGATCACCAATATGTTAGAGAGAGATAGGGGAAAAGCAATTCCTAAGCCCCGACATTATTAGGGATTCTACAGAGAAGATCAAGCTCATTCAAGAAAGAATGAAGATGGCGCAAGATAGGTAGAAATCTTATGCTGATAATCGAAGATGCAACTTGGAGTTTCAGGTGGGAGATCATGTATATCTGAAAGTTTCTCCAGGCCATGGTATTCGAAGGTTTGGCATTAAAGGAAAGCTAACTCCAAGGTTCATTGGCCCATTTGAAATTCTTGAAAGGGTCGGTGAAGTGGCTTATAGATTGGCATTACCTATACAGTTGGCAGGAGTTCACAACATATTTCACGTCTCTATGTTGAAGAAAAATGTATATGATCCTCATCATGTCATTACTTATGATAATCTGGAGATCCAAAAGGACCTGACATACGAGCAGAAACCGGTCAGGATTCTGGAACGAGAAGTGCGTCAACTAAAGAATAAAACTATTCATATGGTGCAAGTCCAATGGACGAAGCAATGGCCACACGAAGCAACATGGGAGACGGAAGAATCTATACGTAGAAGATTCCCAGAATTATTCGATTGTAAGTACACTCTCCATAAATCCATGTATTGAATTTGGGGACCAAATTCTTCTAAGTGGGGGAGGGTGTAGTGACCCAAATTTATATAAATAATTTCTATATTGAATTAGGCATTTATAAAGCTTAGTAAATAGATATTGGGATTATAAGATCCAACTAGGCTAAATAATTAACCTAGCTTTAGTAGTTATAGCCCAATAGGTTTAAGGACCAAGCCCAATAAGTTTGGCACATATTCTAGAAGGTTATTTAAGTTGTCCACGAAATATAGGGATAAATACACTTTAAAAGGGATAATTTAGTGGATAATTAACCAAAGACTTTGAATTACGATGAATGTCCACGCCCAGTTGATGTAACGGTCTATCGAGCGACCATTACAGCCATGTAACGGACCAGATCTAGTCCGTTACAACCTGCTAATTCCGCGAGAAGAAGAAGTTGCAAAAAGATTGGAACTTTGGGATTCTCTAGACTAGAGACCAACTTGGGAGAACTTATAACATTGCTAAGGACTCTTAGAGATTAGGTTTTTACCAATTAAGGACTCTAAAATCGTTCAAATCCTTGAACCCTAGCCAAAACTCTATAAATAGAAACCAGTTCTGAACTGAGCGACCCTTACTTTTGGCTCGTGAAGAATCAAGATATGGAGATAGAATCTCAGGTAAGTTCTTTAGAGTATTTCGTTCCTAATACTTTAGACTAACTACCCTTAAAATTTCATGTTAGGGGATCAAGTAACCAAGGAGACAAATGCTTCTTAAGTCGCTGATTCTGTCATAGCAACCAAGGATTCAGAGCAAGGGACCACTGAAGATCAAGGAATCAGGATGCCCAAACAAGCTAATTGGGGAAGGGTTCTTTAGAACTTTTTGTTCCTCTTAGTTCCATCTTTTTACCCTTCAAATTTCACATCTTTAGGTCAAGAGATTGGAGAGAAAGGGCAACGCGAAGTTGTTGAAAAATCACAGGAAGAGAAGAACTAGGGTGACCCTTGAAGAGTTAAATTAGAAGTTTAAAGCCCAGTTAAGAGGTAGGTTATCTCATGAACGGCAAAAACACATTGTTAGGAATAAAATCCCTCTAGTTTGTTTGGATTTCATGCATTATACTTCATGAATTTCATGTTTTAGTATTAGTCTATACATTCATGCATGCCTTCAACCCTAATGGAAGATAAAAAGCTATATCTTGTTATTTCATTACTACCTATGCATCTAGATAGCCTTTTTCTCATTTTGGCATGATTAAAGTAGTTAACATGCCATGAAGTAATCATAGATTTCTATAGTTTCTATTTTCTATCAGCAGAGGACCTAACGGTCTATCGCAAGACCGCAAGGGACGTGTAACGGACCTTCATTGACCATCACACCCTCTGTGAACGACTGAAGGGTTCTGTGAAACCTGACGGACCTAATCTAGACCGTTACCTTCCTGTGACGCCGCCAGACTAGTCCATCACACAACACTGCATTCTGACAGAATCAAGATCGGTCCAATTAATATATTTGTATGCCTAGTTAATTAGATCATAACCTATTTTTCATGGTTTTCAGTTCCAACATTGATTCATGTTAGAAATTTGCATACTTTAGAGTTATTTTCAAGCATATGTTAATTTCAAGCCAAAGCACTATAGTTTTGTATTAAAACCTTGATTTAGAAAAGATATTGATGAGTTTTATCATGATTTTATACCGTTACACATTCTCTCTTATCTATAGAGTCATTTTCTTTAAGTACATGGCATATATCCTGGTATATGTTCATTAGTTCACACTCTTGCACTATAGGAAGATATTCTTGAACATGAGGACCTCTCTATTGGATATTCCTTCCAATGGACTAGGAAATCTTGTTTCAATGTCTCCGTAATTCTCTACGTGCCTGAGATTCCAACTAGGACGCCGAGTTGGTTGTACCATTAAAGCCCATTTGTCTAGAAAAGCACAAATCGAAGTTTTAAGTCTTGTTAATGTAACGGACCTGCACTATCCCGTCAGGCTTACCTAATGGACCGGTGTACGACCGTCACATTGTACTAAGTCCAATTTCTTTGTTTCTGGATTCAGCCTGTTCTAACAGTCCAGTTCTCGACCGTTAAGTTCATGTAACAGCCAAGTATTAGACCGTCACAGTTCTAAATTCTTTAACCCGAGGTTTGACCAAAGGGTTGATATTCTAAAGTTCCTAGATGGATTATTGGTGGTCTAGGACTTGTCACATTATCCAAGAGACTTAATATAATGAATGAAAGATAAGGAATGTACCGTTATGCTGTCGATTTATTTCCATGGCATAACATAGTTCTAATATGTTATTGAAATTCCTTGTTCCAAATAGAAGTATTCGTTCATTGAATTATTGTTATCATGAACTTATTGGAATTGTACATTCTTGGCCATATTGTTTACTTGCGTGGAAGTAGCTTGATTTATACTTGAAGATGCGATCGAGCATTGATTATGTTCAAGGGCTCTATGCTAGTCCCCTCGGCTGATTGTCGGAAACATATTGTAAACTATGGGATATGATGCTACTGGCATCGCATTGCGCTAGGAGTAATTTCTTTATAAATAAGTGAAAATCCACGATACACGTACATGACTTTCTTGCTTGTTACATGATATTCCACAAAAATTCACCAAATACTTGCACATAAGCAAAGGATGTTTGGGTGATGAGTATGTGACTTGCTAGTACATTCTTGTTCATGAAAGGCCATGCTACATTCTTGTTACATTCTTGCTAGTTCATACTCGCTCTCATTCTATCTTAAATGATCATCTTTGTTACTTTGATTATTCGCTTGATTTATCGCATTTCACATGATTTTACCTTATTCTTTAGAGCTAAAATGTTAATTACTTAAATAGTGCCTTCATGTTGATGCGAAGATACCTACTGGGGAAGTGTGCTCATTACCTATTTCCAATCTTTTCAGGAAATGGAAGTGAGTCAGGTTCAGATTCGGAATATTCAAGTAGCGGATCCGATAGTGAATGGAGAATGAGTGAAGACTTATGAAGTCTACATTGTTTAGATTGAGTCTATGTAATTTTCTTATTTCTTGAGTCTAGTATGACGAAGAAAGTTGAATTAGTGATTGTATTTGAATATTTGATTGGTAATGAAATGAAAGTTGAAGATTGAGTAAATATTGCGCAATTACATTTATG
The DNA here is from genome assembly GCA_022559845.1 of Amorphophallus konjac. NCBI lineage: Eukaryota > Viridiplantae > Streptophyta > Magnoliopsida > Alismatales > Araceae > Amorphophallus > Amorphophallus konjac. Next base: position 164,316,600 of record CM040125.1, on the reverse strand, counting down.
TGTGTGATTGTCTTGCGCTCTGATCGTTCTTACTTGTAAGAGGCTTACCATGCCGGCTGTTCACGTTCCTCGAGCTAGTCTTCCACTGTAATAAAGGCTCGGGGCGTGACACTGCATAAAGATTGTCTCCAATTTTTCTTCTATTTCTCCCTCTTAGGCTGGGTTGTATCCCGGGTATGGCCTTAGTAGGGGTACCGTTCTTTAGAGGCGATTGGTTGTGGCGAGCCACCCTCATATGCACGCCCTGCTTAAGGGAAACCTTTAATAAGAGGGGTAGGAACGACGGTCCCTGGCTAGTAGTTCGAGCCCGTCTTTGGGTGCTGCGGATTGCTATTTCAAAAATTAAAAAAATAAATATTGCAAAAAAATCCAAAAAATGAGATATTATCAAAAGTTCAAAAAAATCAAATATTATTAAAAATTCAAAAAATCAAGAAAATTAAAAAATCTAAAAATATTTGTCTTTTTATTCCTTTCTATCTATTTGTTTTGAGGACGGATACGTGATCTATTTGCTAAGTGTGCAGGTTGCAGGTGTTCAAGTTTCCTTGCTCTATCTTTCGCTCTGCCTCCTGTTCACGACTTATGATCTGTTCTCTCTACTTCAATCTATATCTCTCGATCTGTTCTTAAGCTTGTGTCCTTCTCAACTCTCGCTTCATCTCATCATGTCTCTATAAGAGGGCATTGCCTCGCGATTTTGAACCTAGCAAGTTCTGCTTCATCCGATCTTGGGGCTTTGATTGAAGAATGTGTTTGTTATCTTTTGTCCCCCGTGTTGGTTGTCACACGTGTTTATGTCTGTCATGTCTTTGTTTCATGTGTCTATGTCTCGCACGTGTTGTCCTTGTCACGCGTGCCTTTGTCCGTCCGTGTCATCGCACGTGTTGTCTTATGTCCCACGTGTCTTTGTCCCACCATGCCCGTGTCATCCCACGTGTTATCTTATGTCCCCTATGGTGTTGTCCCACATGTCTTTGTCCCACCATGTCCTTGTCCCACCGTGTCGTGGTGTTGTCTTGGTCCACCATATTCTTCAATCTCACGCATGCTTGCCATTTGTTCTTGTGATGTTTGTTATGCTGTTATGTTTTTTGTGATGTTATGTTTCATTCATGTTCAGTTATGTTATGTTATTCTCATGCTTGTTCATGTGGTTGTGTCTTATTCAAAAATCCAAAAAAAATGTCGTTTCGCCTGCATAGGTAAGTCAGGTATGGCCTTTTATCCCTTCTCATTATTGCATTACTATATGGTATCCATATTATTATATTATCTCGAGAACCAGTTAGTTATATACATTCTCCAGAATCTGATGTTCCCCTATAACAAAAATAATGATGATCCAGGTTCATGTGTTTAATCACCGGATAGGCCGTTGGGTTGGGCAAATTAGGGGACAATGGTTCTATCTTGCACGCCATGGTTGCAGATAGTGTCCTGACTCTGATTGCCCCAGTCTAGCAATATTATTCTCGAGTACTTTCTATTTTATGGCTTTTTTGGCATTTGTTTTAATGATTTCTTTTATTTTAGCCCAGCATGCATCATACGCATCTTTTTGAGCATTCATGATCCATGGTCGGCTTGAAAATGTCTCGTTCGTGATGGATGATTGTGCGTTCATAGTTTCTAGTAAGAGGAACTATTCCACTCAGAGTTGGAAGGTTTTCTCTGGTCTGTTCACCTGGTTTGGTTGACTGAAGGTCCCTATCTGGAGTTTTTATCCGTTTCTTTACTTTTTACTGCTTGCTCCGGTCCCCTCATTGGTTCGAGGGATTGTGTCCCCCATGAGGTTGATCATGTGTTTTCCTGTTTGTTTAGTTTGTTTCTCCAGACTGAGGTCATTTTAGTCCGGTCCTTCCTTGTGTTTGGTTTGGAGTTTTTCGAAAGATTCCTATCCCTCTTTGGCAATAAAACGGGTGTTTTTTACCTTAACACCCGCTTTTCGGTCTGCTCCGCTTCATTTTCGCTTCATCTCCATGTTCCATCTTACTTTTGCTTCACCTCCGCTCGCTCCCCTACAAAGAGGACGTTAAGTAGGGGCATCTGTTGACACCCGTTTTTTACCTATGAGTTGGGTCATTCCCCTTACAACCATTTGTTGATGCCTTGAGTTGTCCATTACTCATTAGACTATTTCCAGGCACGTCTTTGGGCTTATTTTATGGGTATTTCCCTCCCTGGCTAGGTCTACTCTTGAATTCGGGCTTAATGGGCCATGATTTCGCGTGGTTTTGGTGTAAATGGGCTCGTTTATCCCATTTTATTAATTTTAAACGTCCAAGCGGTACGCGGTCTAGTGATGGGCCGTTCAGTGGTTGGGCAGTCTATTTCGAACCGTTTACAAGCTCATAACAATTTATTAGATATTTATTTGATTTTCTAAATTTTCACCGACAACCCTTTACATGGTCTGAGTTTAGCCGTTTACTGCCATTGAATGGCGTGTCTTTAGACCGTTCATATCCCAGAGTCCTAAACAAGTGGGTTTTTCAGATAGTTATTTATTTATCCTATTTTTCTAGATTTATCACCGCCACATTTTACACGGCCTATCATTAGACCGTTCCATCATTGAGTGGTCTATTGTTAGACAGTCCTATCCGAAAGAGTCCAGCGCCGTAATAGCCGGTCAGTTCGGTGGATAATTGGATAATTTCCTATTTTATTTGTTTGTCACCGACAACATTAGACGGTCTAGCAATGGACCGTGTACATGACTGAGCGGCCTATCGCGCGACCGTGTAAAGGCCCGAGATTTGTGGATTGTTTGGTTTTTCTCTCTCCATCCATGGTTAAACCCCTAAATTCTCCCACCCATTTCTCCGCGGTTTCTCAACCAAATGGGATGCCGTTTGATCCTGGTGGAAGATTAGAGTATTATCTACATATTTTGTTTAATAATCTCGGATTGATATCTATTGGAAAACCCAATTTCGGGGCTGGACTTTCAGGGGTCTATAAATAGAACCCCTAGTCCATGCTTGAACGGGGGGAGATCCAACGTCGACATTGAAGGTCTGCCAAATTTCTGAGCGAGCTGTAGCCAGGGAGGGAGGCTTTCAATGTCATTTTGGGCCTTCGGTCAAGGGAGTAGTCACTTTCTTTGTGTTTTAGTCTAGGTGTTTAGCCATTTTTCCATTCATTGCATGCTCTTTTCATCACCTTTCCATCCACGTTTTGCACTTGCCATCTTCATCTTATACCCTTCCCATTTGTTTTTGCGCCCTATAGGGGTTTAAAAACCACCCCAGGTATCGCCCATTCCATGCTATTATGTTGATTTTCCCTTCTAGTTTATAGTTACTACACATTCCAGGGCTAATTTGGGTGTTATTTCCTTGTCCTCTACATTGTTTTGCAGGTCAGCATCAGCATAACACGAAGCCCATCCCCTCTGGCCGGCCGGAAGGGGTGGAGGATCAAGTCCTACAACTTGGAGTCTGGCGGTTTTGAACGGTCTTCTTCCGTCCGTCTGCAGATCAGAGCGGTCCTCCACGAGCCGTCCAGATCCTATGAGCGGCCATCTGCGAACCGTTTTGGAGCCAGTCCAGCCTTCGTCCCACTTCTCTCTCTAGCGCTGTGAATGGCCTATCGAGCGGTCGTGCCATCCATTGAGCAGTTCACCCTGGACCGTGTACTACTACCAGCGTTGCACTTCAGGCGAGTGTCTTCTCCCTTTCCAAGGTGCGTAGTATTCTTCGGTACCCCGTGTCTTGGTGGCGATCACGATCACACACACACACTTCTCCACACCTTTTTTTCCTTTCTTTTTGCTTGCCTTTATATCTTGACTTAGAAAGGTAAGAGAAAGAAGAAGAGGGGGGGGGTGGAAACATGTCAACAATGATGAAGGGAAGGAAGTAGGGGGGTGGATTAAAGGATATTGATGATCATGTTGATATTATCACCCCATTCTATGAATGTTTTGAGGTTCAGAATATCAATGTGAAGAATAGTGGCCCAAACAACTCAATTGTGGATACACATGAGGAGGAGGATTGCTTTGTAATTCATAATCTTGTTGATTTAACGAAAACAATTTTTGAATACCCTCCTCCCCTTGAAGAACATGATGATGGGGACTTGTTGGAAAAGTTTATATTTCATCTACCCACCCCACTATTGAAAATTTTGATATATAATCTTCAGTTGAGTGATGAGTTTGATGAATGGGCCTTATTAGAAAATTTCACAATTGATCTGACCACTAAGCCCTCTCCTATAATGTCTAAATCATTGGATGAGTTAGAATTTGGGCATATGCTTCTTTTAATTTGATTCCCCTGTAAGTTGAGCCTCTCCAATATGACATTCTAGGACGTAAGGGAGATGTGCCAGTGATATTCACATTTTATTTGACTTCCCCTCCGGAAGACCAATTCATTAATGCCCTTAATGCACATGATGCTATTAATAAGGGGAATGTGGCTAAGAATACCGATCTTATTCATAAGCCACCATTGACTGAACAAGTTACCAAGGAGGAAGTAGTGAATAAAAGGGATAGTCAGGTGGGTAAGTACAGAACAAGGGGACCAGTGGATAGATTCTGGGCCAAGGTTCGACCCCGATCTTGAAAGATTAATGGCCATTGATCATTACAAGATCTCTAAAGAAAAGAACTGGCTCACACATATAGTCAGAATTCAAATCCATAATGTGTGAGACTAGCATACCTCTAGCCCTCACGCTTATGCTTTTCATCTTGTCTTCCAATGGCATAAGGGCTGGAATTTGAGGAAGGATGAGATCTTATGCTGGCTAATCATGAAATCAACCTATTGGTTAGTGTGCCATGTTGCGTCTGGCTGAAGACGGTTAAACTTAGCGCTTCTTGGGAGGCAACCCAAAGTTTTTTTTAGAGCATTGTGATAATAAATGGCTTGTTGGGAGATAGCCCAACATTTCCTCTTTATTGTTTCAATAAATTGTTTCCTTTCACTATAAGAAAATAGACCTTTAGGGGCATTTCTAAACTACCCCAAAAATAAGAGATAAATACCCTAAAAACTTTTAGGAGCATTTTGATTAGTATTTGGGGCAATTTAAAATGTGCCCCTGTTACCACGGTCCCTAAAAGTTTTTGGGACACTTTTTGAAAAATACCCCTAATGTTATCATTAGAGGCACAAATAATTGCCCCTAAATATTTTAATAGGAGCATTTTTGTTAGCCAAATGCCTCTGATGAACATGTTTTAGGGACAATTCCTCCTTTAAACTACCCCAAATAACCTATTTTAAGAATAGTCATGTAAAAACCATCCTGTACTAATCACTTAGAATAATGTGTTTAAAAGGCATTTTCGTCCCCAAACTGTCCCAAACGACTAATGTAAGAGCTCCAATTTCTAAATATTGCACCAAAATAACCATCCTAAAATATAAAAATTACAGTCGACATTCTTAACATACAATTAGTACATGGATCATATTCTACGTGATTCGTTGACATACATAAACACCCACCATTATACACCATACATTCATATATAAACTGCCCACCATTTGACAGAAGCATAAATATGACATGCTAGTCATTGATAACAATAATCTCTTAATAGAGCTATATTATAAAATCAAATCATGAAAATATCCCAATTACACAAGACATATAGTATCCATGACTTATAAATACAACTTCGACTATGGAACCTCAATTTTTCACTCTGCAACTAAAATATAGAAACTCAACTCTTCAAAATAGATAAAATAATTTCCCCTTTGTGCTCTTTAGGTACAAACATTTTCTTGCTAGTGGATGAGTAGTAAGAGAAGCCAATTGATTGGATGGTTTGGCATGTACTCTTGGCCAGCTTCTCTTCCACCTCTTCTCTATCAGTTTTATTCTCCCTTCTACACCTTGAGCTTCACAGGCCTTGCAGGATTGATGATGTTACACACCCGAAAGAAGAAACACAATTGCACAATGGTGTCGATGAATAATTCAGAACCAGCAATGTATATGCTAAGTTGACTAATGTCAAACTACATATCACAATACGAATTGTAATAGAAACTACATAGATCTGCAAAAGTAAACACACCATCATTAGTGAAGTACTTCGGTCTGCCAATTAAAATGTTAATAGTAGTTTTAAACCAGAACCAAAGCATATACTCTGTAATTTTTCATTCTCTAGAAAATAGCACGGCTTGTCAGAATGACGATGATTTTATTTTTTATAAAGGGATGATTACATATATGCCTGTAGAACATTAAACATGACATCATCGTGCAAAAATGTATACCAAGTTTATCCCTTCAAGACTTAGCCATCTATTTAAGGCTACTTACTTGTAACAGAAAATGCCGTGCAAATTCTCTAACCACACCACAAATCCAATACAGAGGAGATAATTCAGTTGTGCTTTATTTATCTAAATTACATGATGCAGCATATAACCATTTTTATTGTTCATATGTTATATAGAACATCCAAGTGTATCCAAGCAACCTACAAATTGAGTGCTAGTGCTTACCAAGGATTAACAACATATCAACCTGATCAGCTTCAATTCAACCGTTCTATCAGATATGTGCTGCTCCTAAGTTGATGAATCGAATAGATATTTCACTCATTGAAGTTGTAAATTCACAGAGCATAAGATAAAGAAATGTACTATGAAGAACCACCCAAATTTCAAGGTTTGAGGATGAAAAACATGTAAGAGAAGGCACAGATGTCTAGTCTCTCTGTTTTAACCAGAGTAATGCAAAACACTTGTCACTCATCTCCAGAGAACAACTAAGACTACCTCCTCTGTATTGGTATAAGGATTGTTGCAGAGAACCTCCAGATTCTCCTGATGTAAAGAAGTCCAATACAGGGGAAAACTGACCCCCAGCTTATGAGAATAGACCAATGTGCTCTTGATGGTATCCACCGAATATGTAATAGGTGATCCAAACTTCCCAGAAAACAAAAAATTGCATTACCTTTTTTGCTGCTAACAATTTTAAGACATATGATCAATCATGCAAGATTAATGCACACTATGAAAACAGAAAGGAAAATCGTTAAGTTTGCTGCACAAATAGGCTGCAAGTGATCAATAAAGCGCAGAAACCAATAATATATATTCCTTTAAAGAAGACGAAGCATAGCAATCTTATTATGAACAAATAATAGAAAAGTAACTCCTTGTTAACATCTGATTACCAATTGGAAATTTAAGGAACATTTGTTTCTATTGAAAACACAAAAAATAGGATATTGTCATAAAAAAAGTGACAAGAAAAAGCCACTGATGAAAAGCAAAGAAAATAGGCAACTCAGGGTCAGTTACATGTGCCTTTGTTGATGATTTCTTTGCAACCTTCTTCGAGCCCTTGAAAGTTTCTTGTTGTCTATTCAGATCATCAAGAATGCTATCAAGTGACCACATGACAAAAGTACCAAGTGCTTCAGTAGGATATCGTCCAATCCAATCCATAGAGGTTTTATAAAAAGATTCAGAGATGTGACATATAGGTACCTATTTCAAAGCAAAATGTCATTTCTTAGATTTATGAACACATTAACAACAATCGAGCCAACCAATAAAATGCAGTTGTCAAACAGTATTGCAAAAGTTGCATTAAATTGTTAATGTTATTAAAGGATTGGTCAAACATTCTCCAATATACTGAGAAATAAATCATTGGCCTATCAAGTTATCCACCGAGCTGCAGAAAAAAATAAGAATAATATTTCCACAAAACATGGAAGTAAATCCACGATCTATTTTATATCATGATATATGTGGGGTAACTCCCCATCTAGCAGAGAAAGGAACACTGGTAGTAGCAGGGCCACAGGGGAGCACCCAGCGAGTGTTGTCACTGCCTTCCTGCTGTTGTAGATGGTAGGATGTGTTGATGCAGCATGATGATGGCATCAAGGAAATCTTGACAACCACTACATCAATAACACCTAGTGGACGAGACCCTACGCCACCAAAAACTATTATACAATAATGTTCATGCAAAATCACAAAGAAGGTAAGCAAATATGTAAAAAAGTAAATGGGTTGACAAAGAACAAGGTGCATTACTAGTGAACACCTCCTACAGTAGAAATGGGAGCAAGTACCTCTGTTGAGAAAAGGGCAAAATTAACAACTATTAGACATCAAAGTATAAAAGACTTTGCCACTGAATTGCTTGTTTGATATTACCTTCAGTCATCGGTTTGTATTGTTCCAATATGATAATATTATTATAATTATTGAGAGTATAGATGGTTTAAATGCTAAGATAGAATGTCGGAGAGATGCCTTGAAATCTAAAAGTTTTAAGATCAGTTGAATTAAGAAGAAACAGAGAAAAGCCTGCAGCTATTAGAAAAGGGGGTATACCAATTGCCTTGGTGCATAATCAACAACTTCTGCGGGTTGATCAGCTCCCATGCTAGAAAAGCATCCGCCCTTGCAGTTCATATATTTCTGAAGGCTACAAGGGAATATGTTAAGTATCAAAGGAATGTTCATCCAGAAAGTAATTAAGTCATCGGCATCAAGCTAACACCTCTTGATAGAGTAAGGACATCATATAAAGGATACCTGATAAACCAGTAACTCAAAGCCAAGCATTGCAGAGCAAACAGAATAAAGGAAAGCAAACAGCTAAAGACTACTCGGACCAGGGTTTCCGGTAACATAGCCACTTAGCTAGAGTGCTTTGCATTGTTCATTGTACTAGCACAGTAAAAACTATGATGCAAGAAGAAAAAGAAAGAAAGAAGCCAATACTTAAGAATAGACAAGTTACAGGGAAGAAACGCTGAAGGAGCAAACATCAACTAAACACAAGCAGACTAAGTTTCAAACCATGAGCTGATAATAACAAAGAGCTTGAATTTAGCAATTGTACCAAAGACACTATCTTCATGGACTAGGCTCTCTCCACCCCCTCAAAGATTTGGACCTGTTGCACATGGGGCTCTCTCTCTCTATCTCTGAGCTTATCCATTTCTCCAATTTCTCCAAGATCTCACCGAGACTTCCAAAGATCTCTTTTGGCTTCCCGAGATGCTGCTGAGAAGCAATATGACATACCCTAGTTGCCGAAGCCCGTTATGTCACCTACTTAGAGAGTGAGCCATGAGGAGATCTAATCATGATTGTCTTGAGACCATTCTGAAATTTTGAATAATGGCATTCAAAAGTTGTAATCACCATCACATTTTTGTATAAAAATGTTATGAGGGAATCTATAGATACTTTATTTTAAATTTAGACACCCACGTAGCCCCCCCTCCCCAACCAAGTGTTTGCCACCTGACACAGCACTAAGGTGCTTTGACCAATTTGAGAATGTTTAAGCATCCTATTGCCTAACCACACAAGGTGAATGCCATTACGCTTTTAGCATATACTAGTCATCATAAAAAAGTTGGTTTCACCAGCTAGTAGAGTACAGAGAAATTCGCATAATACAAACTTACAATTCACATTTATTTAGCACCAAAAGCTTGTTTGGTACACATGACTGTCCCTTTGACTTGCAAGCTGAGTCGCAGTGCTCCCCCTGACTGGCAACATACTAACGGTTAATAAATAGGAACAGATATTGAAGTAGACTCCACAATATGATAGTAAGAAACTCACTTTCCAATGACAATATTGATGCCAACCAATCTTGCTTTAGAGTATATGTCTGTGGCACCTGCTGGAAGTTTGCACTGAGAGGTGTCATGATCAAATCATCCAAATAAAATAAATTAGAAGCCAGGCAAAAAGTCATTTCTATTAACAAAATGAAAACTGAAATCTAGATGGCAAGCAAGAACTAGACAATGGGAAGATTAACGAATTACAATGGATTAAAAGAACCACGGAGCTACCAATAGTTATCTTCAGCTGATATGTCTTAAGCCTAAAAAAAACGTCGACTCCATGCAAAATTAACTGTATCATGGATGTGCTACATCAAACAAATGAATTGAAAGAGCAAAACTCACCATAATAATTCAAAGGAAGTGAAAAATAGTGATGGCAGTCACTTGCATAAGCATTCTCATGAACCTGGAAAGCCACAGATCATTAAAGAGAATAGGAGAATTTTCAAAGTTCAAAATCAAGTTATGGATCTTACTGCATAGCAACAAGATGAAACAAAGGACTACAATTTTCGTGGTTTTGCATGGTTAATGTTGAAGGTGCTTATATGAAACCATTGGTACTTCTATAAAAATACATTCCTAATGAAAACAACATCATTGTACAAGTTCACTCCAAAGTACTTCAAATGTTTGCACAACACTCAAAAATTTCAACATGTGGTCATAACATAAGATAGAGTCCATGTATGGGTGAAAAGGGGTCCAGGGAAAAGAAAGTACAACACTTGCAGAATTATGACAACATCTTCCAGCACAGAAGTCAAAGACATTAGCATAAGTGCCTATCAAAAGCCAAAGTTAAAACCTCTATCATTAAACACAAATTAACCATTAGCCAAATGAAACCCCAACACAGTAAGATGTAAATGTGTTACTAGTAGTTACTGGCTTAGCTATATTGACCTTCAAAGCAAGTTCTTCTGCCGTCTGTGAAACATGAGTCCAAATTTTAGGTCATAAATTTCCTTTTACTAAATAGTATAATGAGTTAAAGTCTCTTCATGTACCCGGGATGGACTAAGGCAGCAGGATACACAAAATTCATAAGAATTGCAACATTGTGAAACAAGGTTACATCCCTTGATCCAAGGAAAATAAGGTTACATACTTATTATGCAAGTCTAAGTAACAATTAATAGGCTATGGTGTAGAGTAAAAACTCACCGACAAGAAAACTTTTCCCTTGTTTCGGGATAGCAGCGAGATAGTGGATCAACTAAGAGAGTAGTGCAAACAAACCCTGCAAGATAATGAACTGGTTGAGAATGACGAGAAAAGGAAAAATCACACCATGAAGTGCCAATTCTATTGACATAACTGCCAAAATCATTCAATGTAGCCAGCATGCTATTGTACATATGGCAAGACTCAGTAAAAATCCCCCTCCACTCCCATTAGAAATTGTCCTTGTTTAAGATGTTGTTTGTTTTGATGTAATTCTCTAATTTTGAAATAAGTGTAATTTTTTGATTTTAAAACGGGGAGCATCTTGTTTGAATGACTGTAAACTAAAACAAGGTACTTGTTTAGTTTTTTGTAATTTTAACTAATTTTTTCTCAGGTTTTTGGTTTCTGGTCGATATGGACTGTAAACCAAAACAAGAAAATCCCAGTGCCACATCAGCCAATGTTGTTTTACAGTCAAACAAACAAACGAAAAATGCTATAAAATGAAACAATTACAGAATTTTACAGTGTTTTACAATGAAACAAAGAAGTCATAAGTGATCAGAAGATTATAGACACATACAATATATTCATTATATTGTCTAATTACTTTTCTAAATCCTTACAAATGCACAAATGTACCGAGTCTGCTAACTCCTCATCAATTTTAGAAAATTATTCGATTTGTTTCATATCAAGATGTGATTATACTCAATTTGTCAAGAAAAAAAAGATTAAACTTTCAAGTTGAAACATCCCCACAAGTAGAATATCAACTAAAAGGAATAATTGTACCTTTGTCATCTGCAAGTAGATAGCATCCTGGAACAGTACTCCTACATGTTTGCGTCCCTATAAGGTTAACATCCTTCCTGAAAATTTTCAAACCTTAAGATATATAATTATGAACATATGGCCCACCAGAAAGATAAAAAATCAAAATTAAGTCTCATTAATACTGTTAGATATAGGAGAGAGTGGAAATTAGAATAAGTGGGCAATGAAACTGCTCATTCTTATCCATAAACTTTTCTTTCGAAAGAAATGTGGATCATGCCACCAATTTTATTCATGATAATCAGAGGTTGTACAATCAAGTAAAATGGAGATATTCCTCACAAACAACAAGGGAAAGAAAATTTTCATCCATAAACTTAATAAAGCAAATTTTATTGTTCTTCTGTATGAAAATCAGAAACTAAGACAAATATTCCGGTAAGGTTCCATTTGTCAACCATCGTTATCATGAGGAAATTGCATCAGTCCATAGAAACTTCTTTTGTATTGAACCCCAACTATGTCCATGCACCTTCACTCTCTATTCCCAATTTCTACTCCTTCCCGTTGCACCTCATATTTCCCCCTCCGGCGCTTCTCTACTGAATTTTTATCTCCACCATTCTCCCTTCAAACCAACCAAGAACAAGGAAATTCAGCATCAAATCTCTAATCCCAATACAGAAAAAGAAAAAAATGGACAATTTTCTCAGACCCGCACTGCAGGAGAGTGAGGATCAAAAATAGGTTTCACCACCCACAGTCCCAAACCTCTCTGCCAAAACGTTCTCAAATGCATGACCAATCTCTCTCTGGCAAAACGTTCTCAAATGCATCTAGGCACCATTGTATTCTGGACCATGAGTGTTTATGACATCTGGACTACGGGCAAACAAGTATGCAAAGGAGCTAGGCAAGTTGTGTATCATCTAGATTACAACATGTATGTAAAATTGGCTGCAAAAGTAGATCAACTTGCATGCATAGGTCAAGTCCCACTAGGAGCCTCAATGACATTAAGGGTTAATTATTTGCTCGACTTCTTTTCTCAATGATACTGTCATAATTTGTTGGTTTTTATTCTTCTAATCATTGATTGTCCCTAACTACTTGGAGCCTTCATTTTTATGTTATGTTGACTTTCCAGAGTTCTTGGATCGTAGTCATTAACTATTTCTTTCGATTTGCTTTGTTCATTTGATTATCTTACTTCTATTGTTCTTTGTGGTCTGAATGCATAGCAATCAGCCAAATGTCACGGATGGGCATTGTTTACTTGAAAGATCCAAATTTGGTAACGTTGAGGTCAGGGTTAGAGTTTCCCACATTTCCCCTTTTCCTTGTCGATATTACTTGTCTTAAATCGGGATATAATGCAAGCAGGGGACCATGGAGGCATGCGGTTTACAATTAGCTGATAGTTATACAAATTTGATATGGCCGTAGAATAATTAAAAAAAGAGTTTGTAGCATAAACGGCTATAATTATGCGGACACAAGTTCTGCATGAAGCACGTACCCCCATGGAACTACAAAAATGTCTACTGAGATTGGAAATGCACGTTTCATATAACATGCAATCTGAAAGTTTGCAGAGTAGAAGCTACTGTTTTGAGTGAAATCACAGAAAAGTTTATATCTATTTCATAAACGAAGTTCACACATGAGGTTGTAACATATATAAATCCTCAAAGGCGAGCATGTCCACTAATGATCTAAGAATCCAAAAATAAACTTCGCTGCACTGCAACTCATTGAAAGCGTGTACTAGGGACCGGAAACATCCAAATACAAATCACTTCAAACTCGCAAGATTATCTGGTTCTCCAATACAAGTTTTCAATGTCACAAATCTCTAATCTATAACCATTATAGACAATTCCCTTGCGAACAATTCACCATTACATCTTCTGAGGTAAAATGGTTTGAGAGAATCCATTCCTATGTGGTACTAGTTTACGATTCGACCAATTCTACTGAAAGGTTGCGCAAATGGAGGCGTGCCTCCATGTCCTCTATTATCATAACTAGGTTGCCCAACAGAAAACCCGCGCCCAGGGTCACATCGAGGTCTGGGATGCCGGTGGAGATGTAGGCCGCGGCGTTGGGGCCGTGCTTGATGCCGGGGCCGGTGACGGCCACGGGGGCGGTGGACCAGGAGGAGGTCAAGGGGATTGGTTTGCGGCGGAAGCTGCTTCCGGCGACGGCCATTGTTGGCTTTCTCCTGTCGGGTGCAAAGGAGGTGGAGGAGGAGGGAGAACGGGTGCGCGGTGGAAAGGGGGCTAGGGAGAGGCGAGAGGGGTGGAATGGGCGAAGATGATCGCGAAGAAGACTCCACGTTCTGCGGGAAGGAATTGGGGAGCGGGTGGTTACGTTAGCGCGGGAGAAAGTGGCCGCAGGCGAAAATATTTTGGGGCGGTTTGAATGAATACTTATTTTTATTTTATAATTATTTGAGGTAATTGTAAAATGCCCCTATACATGATTTTATATACATAATAAACCTAATATATTTTAAGGGTAATATTAAATATAAAATGCCTTTAATTATGATTATATTGGGGCAGTTTTAATAAATATCTCTAAATAAATTACCCTTATATCTCTATTTTTTTGTAGTGTTTGTTGTGTGTTTGTAGGAGTCCACAGTAGCACTAGGAGGATATCTGGCAAGGATATCTGGCGAGAACCACGTCTGCATGCCCCAAGTTGTACCTTTCCTACCCAAGTATTCATGTGCACACATTTCTATTTTTATATTGTTCATATCACCCAAGACGATGTCATTCAAGTTGGTGGGGTAAGGGTAATCAATGTGAAAATCTCATGCAACCTGACGCTTCATTTTGAAAAAAAAAACCAACTGAGTTTTCATGATTCATGCTTTCATGAAAGAGACTCCGGAATGAAAAAGACTATGGAGAAGGATGATATAATGTCTGATAATATATAGAGATTCATGCTTTCATGTTTTAATATCTAGCCATGGAACTGACTTAGAATCTCTTTAAAGTCTATTAGCACTTAAAAAAAAAAAAACTCACTTGCACACTAATGAAGCAGGCAGGACAAGGCTTCTGTCATTTTTATATAATGTCTGATACTCTACATCTACTAGTGAAGTCACATTTTTGAAACACTATCTGCCTAGTTACCTATCAAATATGTGTAAAGCACATTTGTGAAAAAAAAAGAAAAAAAAAAGAAAAAAAACACATGGAAAATGCCCTGGAACTTAGTAACCGGACCTGGCTTCTCCTAAGGTAAGAGTTGAGATTCACGTCAAAGAGTGAAGGGATGTGCAGCAACATGGGTTGAAAAAAAGTAGATGACGTAAAAATAAGGCAGTATAAAGCGCATGTATTGAATGCTCTGATCTAAGAGGTGTAGAGTTGAAAGACACCTAATTGAAATGACAATATGGAGGATGCAATTGTCCAAACGGTGAATTTCGATTTCACGAGCACAAGTGCTATGAGACTTTGGGAGTATTCTAAAAAATTTATGAGCATCATGTTCTAATCCTATGACTAGTGTACTTTAATAATTCCAAAAGTCCTAATCCTCAGTCGATTCCATGAAGGAGGTTCTTAATATGAGGTATGAACCTTTTAAACACTTGTTGGTCCCTAATTTTTAACCTATTTGCATTGCTAGGGGACTAATAATGAGTAAGTTGGGGGTGTGATAAGTGCCCAATTATTTATATTTATTCATATCACACACGCTATTTTTTGGACTTTAATGAAGTTAATGATACAATTTTGCATGATAATTTCGGTCTCACGTAAAATGAAGATGTTTTCAATAATTAATGGGACTCGAGATATGTTTAAAATAAATAAATAAAATTGCATAATTAAAATTTGAAAGTTTACTATGATTGTTTCCTTTTTAAATAAAATTAATTGTGAACAAATTAGGGGGAACAAATAATAAAAGATATTGTTAAAACCTTGTGTTTGAAGGGCTTGTGTATTGTTTTTATTTTTAACTTGTGAATAGGAATCGCAGGATCTCTTTTATAGCAGCAATAGTATGCACATGGGCCTCTCCCCCTACGCATTCAATAGCAGCAGCAACAGCAGCGGTACTCCAACATGGGCGCATGCTACAAGAAAAAGCGATTTTAGCAACGGCCATATTCCGTCCCAAATCAGTCGCAAAATCCGTCGTTAAACGATTTTGCGACGGATTTCGGACGGAATATGGCCGTCTTAAAAAAAGGGTCACAAATAACCGATGGATTTTCTTCCGTCCTAATATCCGTCCTAAACTGCCGACAGAAAAATAATCCGTCGAAAATTTCGTCGATAATGAAACAAATTCGGACAGAAAGTTCCATCTTCAAATCCGTCTGACTTTTACGACGGAATAAATCCGTCTAAATATCCATCTAAAATTTCTGACGGAACTATTTTCCGTCGTTATTTCTATCGCCAATTGTGCACGGTAATGGAGACAGACTAAATTCCATCTACCTATCGGTCTGAAATTTCTCTAAAATTCTAACTTAAATTTGAGACGGCCTAATTTCCGTCGTTATTTCTGTCGTTACTTCGCACGGTTATTGAGACGGATTCAATTCCGTCTACCTATCCGTCTGAAATTTCTTGAGACGGCCTAATTTCCGTCCCTAAATCCGTCTCAAATTTGAGACGGATCCGTCTCAAAATCCGTCCGAAATTTATTTTCTTCTTTTTTTAAAAAACTACAAATTTGTATTAAAAACTTGTCTACAAAATCATCGAAATTAAAAATACATACGAACAAAAATAAAAAATCAAACTTAATTAAAATTACATCAAATATCAGAATAAACTCATCAACGTTGCATAAAAAAAATACAACAAAATCAACAAATATCTTCCAGATCGTCCATATCTTCATCCCCCCCGCCCTGCTCATCCCCTCTGGTACCGCTCGCAGAAGGATCCTCCTATATTAAAAAAACATACATAGATAAAAAGATTAGTATAAAGATAAATTAAATATTTTATTAGATTACATGAATTTAAATCAAACATAATATCAAAGACTGTAAAGATATCAATTGTAGAACCTACTTCTTTGAATTATTCAAAACTAAAATTTGAAAACTAACATAGTTTTGAATTGAGTTATTTTAGCGTGGGGCTCGAACCGGATGTCCGATTTGGAATCCGTCAGCTCTGACAAGTCACGTCTACCTCTCAGGTCGTGTTGGAACGATCGGAATGCCGATCGGATCAGTATTTCATATTCTGGACCCCCGGACCCCGACTGCTTTGATTTGAAACCAAGTGCATTTACAAAATGCACTTTTGAGTGTGGGGCTCGAACCGGATGTCCGATTTAGAATCCGTCAGCTCTGACAAGTCACGTCTACCTCCCATGTCGTGTTGGAACGATCGAAATGTCGATCGGATCAGTATTTCACATTCTGGACCCCCGGACCCCGACTGCTTTGATTTGAAACCAAGTGCATTTACAAAATACACTTTTGAGCGTGGGGCTCGAACCAGATGTCCGATTTAGAATCCATCAGTTCTGACAAGTCACGTCTACCTCCCAGGTCATGTTGGAACAATCGGAATGCCGATCGGATCAGTATTTCACATTCTGGACCCCCGGACCCCGACTGCTTTGATTTGAAACCAAGTGCATTTACAAAATACACTTTTGAGCATGGGGCTCGAACCGGATGTCCGATTTGGAATCCGTCAGCTCTGACAAGTCACGTCTACCTCCCAGGTCATGTTGGAATGATCGGAATGCCGATCGGATCAGTATTTCACATTCTGGAGCCCCGGACCCCGACTGCTTTGATTTGAAACCAAGTGCATTTACAAAATGCACTTTTGAGCGTGGGGCTCGAACCGAATGTCCGATTTGAAATCCGTCAGCTCTGACAAGTCACGTCTACCTCCCAGGTCGTGTTGGAATGATCGGAATGCCGATCGGATCAGTATTTCACATTCTGGACCCCCGGACCCCGACTGCTTTGATTTGAAACCAAGTGCATTTACAAAATGCACTTTTGAGCGTGGGGCTCGAACCGGATGTCCGATTTGGAATCCGTCAGCTCTGACAAGTCACGTCTACCTCTCAGGTCGTGTTGGAATGATCGGAATGCCGATCGGATCAGTATTTCACATTCTGGACCCCCGGACCCCGATTGATTTGATTTGAAACCAAGTGCATTTACAAAATACACTTTTGAGCGTGGGGCTCGAACCGGATGTCTGATTTGAAATCCACCAGCTCTGACAAGTCACGTCTACCTCCCAGGTCGTGTTGGAATGATCGGAATGCCGATCGGATCAGTATTTCACATTCTGGACCCCCGGACCCCGACTACTTTGATTTGAAACCAAGTGCATTTACAAAATGCACTTTTGAGCGTGGGGCTCGAACCGGATGTCCGACTTGGAATCTGTCAGCTCTGACAAGTCACGTCTACGTCCCAGGTCGTGTTGGAATGATCAGAATGCCGATCGGATCACTATTTCACATTCTGGACCCCCGGACCCCGACTGCTTCGATTTGAAACCAAGTGCATTTACAAAATACACTTTTGAGCGTGGGGCTCGAACCGGATGTCCGATTTGGAATCCGTCAGCTCTTACAAGTCACGTCTAGCTCCCAGGTCGTGTTTGAATGATCGGAATGCCGATCGGATCAGTATTTCACATTCTGGACCCCTAGACCCCTACTGCTTTGCTTTGAAACCAAGTGCATTTACAAAATGCACTTTGGAGCGTAGGGCTCGAACCGGATGTCCGATTTAGAATCCGTCAGCTCTGACAAGTCACGTCTACCTCCTAGGTCGTGTTGGAATGATCGGAATGCCGATTGGATCAGTATTTCACATTCTGGACCCCCGGACCCCGACTGCTTTAATTTGAAACCAAGTGCCAAACTGAACTCATAGAAAAGACCCATGGAAAAGAATCACCTGTGCCGCTTGTGTCGTGGTGGTGGATGCATGAGGGAGAATTCCCGCTTGGGAGAGCAGGGCAGTGAGTGCCTGCAACATGGTTGACTGCTGGGTGGACATCTCCTCTCGGAACTGCCGCTACATCTGCAGCTGCAAATCAGAAATCTGGCTAGACATCTCCAATCGGACGATGTCTCTGACGTCGCTACCAGAAGTACTGGGGGCAGAATGAGGTATACTGAAGGCAGAAGTACTGGTTTGAGCAGAGTTCGAACTCGCACACGATGATATCACCGTGCTAGAGTCCATGCTGTCTCCAAAACCATATATTCGGCCCTTCTTCGGTACACCAGCTGTGGCCACCCATTCTACCGGATCCAAGTCTGGCTGCTCCCCCTCTCCCTCCCCGTACTTCTCTGTCACAGCTCTGCTATATGTTTCCTACAAATAAAATAAAATAATTAGTCAATCTCATATGATTCAATCTGAATTAAATGAACGGTAGAAGTTGCACACGAAGATAAACTTACCGCTACTGAACGAGCTCTTGTACTCACAAATTGACCTGTCGCCTTCTTTTTGTGTGTTCTGTCGAACACCTTAAGGAACGTCGGAGCTCGATTAAGCTCCACAGCCTGTTATATAGTTCATAGTAAAAATTGTCATATATGTTAATAAAATGTAAGAAGATTTGAAACATTACTTACCATTTTATTTTTATGAGTCGCAAAAGAGACGGACCCACATGTATGCAAATTTGCCTCCGGCTGTGACGCCCTATTTGATTTGGCTTTTTGGGACTTTTCTATCCACTTGGGGTCGGCAAATTTGTCACATAGTATCTCCCAATCCTCCTTCCTCATCCATAGAGGACGGTGCTCCTTCCACAGCTGTCGGTCTTCACTCCCACCAGCAATTTTTTGGGCCTTCTTCTGAGCCGCATATACTCTCTTTCGATAATTTGTCTTCACAGTAGACTCCCAGCCAGAACGACATCGTGCCGCATCATGTCCACCAGTGAATCGATAAGTCCGCTGTAAATGAATTAAGCTTCACAATTAATAGACTGTTGTGAAATGAGTTTGGAAAAGACTTGAATTAAATGACATAGTTACTTACTAAGAACATGTCGAACAATGAATCGCGGACGCCCATCGGAAATTCTTTGTAAGACAAATGTGGCCCGGGCACATGTGCCATTACTAGGCTAATAGCATGATGGACAGCGGTGCAAGGTTCTAATTTTTTCCTGCAATTGCAAATGTCAAAGTATTCATATTAGAAACTTACCGCTAATAATTAATGAATGTAAACTAGCCTTATAAATATACCCGGAGATCCAGCAGGGGCGACATCCATCATGGACAGTGCCTCCCTCGTGATGACTGCTGGCATCGTCAACTGGCTGCTGAGTGGTGGGGGGGGCCTGTAGAAGTTAGAGGTGGTGGGAGGGTTGTAAGAACCAATTTTCATAAGTAAATGCAACATGTTACTAAAAATTAAAATAGATATACCTGTAGCGACACGTGGTGGGAGGGCACTAGGACCTGTGAGAATTAATTCACATTATATAAATGAATATTTTGATGGAAATTCAAAGAAATACATAGGTGGGAAAGCATTAATTTTAAAAAGTAAATGCAGCACGTTACTGAAAATTAAAATAGATATACCTGTAGCGGGAGATGGTGGGGGTGGCGTCGGGACAGGTGGTGGGAGGGCACTATGACCTGTAAGAATTAATTCACATTAGATAAATGAATATTTTACTGGAAATTCAAAGAAATACGTAGGTGGGAAAGCATTAATTTCCATAAGTAAATGCAACACGTTACTGAAAATTAAAATAGATATACCTGTAGCGGGAGATGGTGGGGGTGGCGTCGGGACAGGTGGTGGGAGGGCACTATGACCTGTAAGAATTAATTCACATTAGATAAATGAATATTTTACTAGAAATTCAAAGAAATATATAAGTGGGAAAGCATTAATTTTCATAAGTAAATGCAACATGTTACTGGAAATTAAAATATATATACCTGTAGCGGGAGCTGGTGGGGGTGGCGTCGGGACAGGTGGTGGGAGGGCACTAGGACCTGTAAGAATTAATTCACATTAGATAAATGAATATTTTGCTAGAAATTCAAAGAAATACATAGGTGGGAAAATATTAATTTTCATAAGGAAATGCAACATGTTACTGAAAATTAAAATAGATATACCTGTAGCGGGAGCTGGTGGGAGGGCACTAGCGGGAAGTGGTGGTGGCGTCTGTACATGTGGTGGTGAGCCGACACTTGGACCTATAAAAAAATTCTTTTAAGTTAGTAAACAATTAAAATATTCATATAGCTAACTTATTGATCAAATATACCTGTGTCTGAAGAAGATGCTAACGAGGAGGGAGTAGCGCCCCTCTCACTGCCTTGTCTCCTCCCACTCCTAGTACGACCTCCTCGCACCATTTTCTTATTAATAACAAAATAATTAATACATATTAATCCATAATTATATAAGGCTAGACAAATGTTATTTAAAATTATGCTTAAAAAGTTAGAATCAGCTTACTAAATTATCAAAACATGCCTCCCTCATGTTGATATATCTAGCTCATCATCATCATCTTCGTCATCCATCGTAGTCTCATCAGATTGGAACTCTTCCTCTTCATCTGACTCCTCCTCCCCTCTAACATGAACATTTAACTCCGTCGGATCGATTTCTTCCACTTCATCTTCCTTACGTAATGACAGTGGCTCATCAGATTCATCCAGATTAACATGTGTGGAGCCGATAAGGCCAACTTCATCTGATTGAAAATATTCGACGTTGCCAAGCTCTGAGACATTTTGACTCATATTTAACTCATAAGTGGGAAAATATTTTGCTTTAACCCTGCAAACTGCCCACCAATCTTTATTCTTGGACGATGGATACCTTGAATAATACACTTGGTGGGCTTGTGCGGCTAAAATGAACGGTTCATAGGTATTAAGTTTGTACCTATGTTTGACATCGACAATCCCAGTAGACGTGTCATGTCGAACTGAATTAGGATCAAACCAATGACACTTAAATAAGTATACATGATTGTCTCGTCCCAAATACTGAAGTTCTATGACTTCCTCAAGAATACCATAGTAGTCTAATTCCACTTCATTATATACACTTCCCTTAACAGATACGCCGCTGTTCATCATAGACTTACTTCGTCCATAATCTCTCATATGAAATCTGTATCCATTCACAATATATCCTGGATAGGCACGTGCAACGTTAGAGGGGCCATAACTTATCTCTTGTACTCTCTGATCACTAATGAGACCTTGTTCAACCTATATGTAAAGTAGAGTAGTTAAATATTTTTGAACAATTACGTCAACATTAGTAAATGCAATCATATATATTGAACGATCGACACTAACTTGATATCTCAACCATTTGGCAAAAAACTTCTCACGTTCTTTTTCAATCTCTACGTCCTAGATATTTGGACACTTTTGTGCTAATTCTGAATCAAATTGTCTACAATATAAATGCACTACTACTTTAATTGAACTACAGAAGAAAGATGAATAAGTCATGGCATTGCTGGAAATGTGAGTTAAGAACTTACTCAACATAAGGTTCAATCTCAGTACAATTCAGAAGAATATATATCTCAGCAGCGTACAACTCTCTATCTTCGAGCGTGCGGGTCGAGGAACATCCGAAAGCACGTCCAGGATGCTTAAATATGGAATGCCGATCTGACAAATCATCAACTCCCCCATCATCATTACGTGCAGGTCGAGTATGACGAGTTTGAATATCTGGCTCAAAGTACATGGAACATAAGTTCGAAATTTCTTCAATAACATATGCCTCAGCAATCGAACCTTCCACCTTTGCCTTGTTGCGAACTTTCATTTTCAATTCATGCATGCACCTACAACAACAATTCAGATGGCAATGACATGTAGCGACCATGGACAACATGAATGTCTTCATGAAAATTCTCGCATACCTCTCAAATGGATACATCCATCGGTATTGTACTGGCCCTCCGACAATAGCCTCGTATGGCAGATGGACGACCAGGTGCTCCATCGAATCAAAGAATGCCGGAGGAAATATCTTCTCTAACTTGCAAATAGTTTTGACCACATTTTCTTCAAGAGTTTGTACGTCCCGAAGTCTGAGTTCTGATGCACATAAAATCTTAAAAAACTAACTCAGCTCGGTCAGTGCTCCCCATATAGGCTTCGGCAACAAATCACGAAATGCAATGGGCAGTAGCCTTTCCATGAACACATGACAGTCGTGACTTTTCAGACCATATATTTTTCCCTCGTTAACATTCACACAACGGGCTATGTTGGATGCATATCCATATGGAAATCTCAATTGTTTCACCCACTGGCACACTTCCTTGATCTGTGTATCATTAAACACGTAAGCTACTTTTGGCTGCACAACCCTTCCATTTATGTTTTGTAGTTCCAGTTCTGGACGTTTACAAAGCATCTTTAAATCCATGCACGCTTTGACGTTGTCCTTTGTTTTGCCTTTAACATTCATGACCGTGTTGAACACATTATCAAAAAAATTCTTCTCGATATGCATGACATCTAGATTGTGTCGTACAAGAAGAGTTGACCAATAAGGCAATTCCCAAAAAATACTTTTCTTGTTCCACTTGTGATCTTTTCCAAAACTATTCAGTTGTCGTGTGCTACCAGACAATTGTACTACATCTGGTAAATTTTGCACTCGTGTCGCCATATGTCGACCCGACACCCGTTGCAAGTCTGCTTCATCTACTTCAACAGTATTTTTTTTAAAAGAGTCTTTTTGCCTTCGAAAAGGATGGTCACTTGGTAGCAACCGCCGATGGCAATCAAACCAGCATGCTTTTCCACCATGTTTCAATATAAATGATTTGGTATCTTCCATACAGTAGGGAAATGCTAACCTCCCATGTGTGCTCCAACCAGATAGCATTCCATATGCAGGGAAGTCACTTATTGTCCACATCAGTGCAGCTTTCATAATAAAATTTTGCTTCCTACGTGCATCATAAGTAACAACTCTATCAGTCCATAAAAAATTGAGCTCATCAATCAACGGTCTGAGATATATGTCCAAATTTTTCTGGGACTTTTTGGACCAGGAATTACTAAAGACAAAAATAGATTTTCTCGCTTCATGCACATGTCTGGCGGAAGGTTGTACAGTGTCATGAACACTGGCCAACAAGAGTAAGATGCCACTGAACCACCGAATGGATTAAAACCATCTGTGCATAAACCCAACCTAACATTACGTGGCTCCTTTGAGAAAGCAAGATGAGTACGATTGAAGTGGGTCCAAGCTTCACCATCGGCAGGATGACTTATTATATCATCGGCACGGCGTACTCTGTCATTGTGCCATGTCATATGTACAGCTGTCTTTGAGGACATATACAGCCGCTGCAGCCTAGGCACAAGAGGGAAGTATCGCAATGCCTTGTAAGGTACATCTTTTCGCTTTGAATTGACACCTCCCTTAGGTTTGAATCTGTCATGGCCACAAATAGAACATGATATCTTATCTGCATCATCTTTGTAATATAACATACAATGATTCGGGCATGCATCTATTTTCACATATCCAAGTCCTAGCTCATTGACCATCTTTTTTGCACGATAATAAGTTTCTGGCAACTTCTCGTCTCGAGACAACATACTCTTGATCAAGAGGAGGAGACGGTCAAAACAAGTCTCACTGATGTGAAAGTCAGATTTCAAGTTCAACAACTGTGACACTGCAGACAATCGAGTGTGCTTTTCACAACCATCCCACAGCGGCTCATCAGCATCCCTAAGTAGTTCATAAAATCTTCCGGCTATCTTATTCGGCGCTTCCTCATGAACATTAAAACTAGGACCAACAACATCTACAACCATATCCACGTACCCACTTGTGCCTGCAATATTGTCGGGCTCATACCTCAAGAATTGCTCACCATGACACGTCCAATTCGTATAACCATCCACAAACCCTTTCTTGTACAAATGATGTTGCACATCCCATGGTGAACGCCACCTCAAGTTTTTACAACTTGAACAAGGGCAACGAATGTGACCATCGCGGTCTATTGATGCGTTTGGATTCCCCAATGCAAACTGAATGAAACTCTCAACTCCATGCTTAAAATCATCCGACACCACCCGGTCAACTATTCTACGATACATCTATGAACGATCTGTAAACATTTCGCCTGCACCCAATAAATGTTAATACACAAGTAATGTTTAAATCTTTACTCTTGAAAATAAACCCGACCCATTCCTCACATCGTTGGTCGCAGACCATTTGTAGTTGGATGATGACTATTATTTAGATTATCACTTTTTAACCCATCCATGAAGGTTTGATCGCACAATCAATTACTATATGTGTTGCACAATTTATTGAAAATTTTGGTAGCATCTCCCCACACTTCTCCGATATACCAAAAATATTTATTGATTTTAAAGTTTTCTTAAACACTTATAAGTAAGTGGTTAAGAAAACACTCAAAATCAACAAAGGTATATCGAAGAAGAGTGAGAAGACGCAACCGACATTTTCAGCAAACCATACAAACACATATAGTAAATGACTGCCTAAGTGCGATCAAACATTCACAGACTGTCCAAACGGGACAATTCACGACTGTGAGGTAGATATATACATTCTCATAAAAAAATGAGAACATACACATCAATCCCAAAGTCTTGAACGGGAAGGTTCATTGACACGGGTTTAACACGCTCTCCTGAGGTGCGTATAATGTTAGGTCGCACCCACGCACCTCAGCTCACATGGAATACCCCTTGTGTTTATATAACATAAAATTAAATAACATCGCACTTAACATTCTGCATACATCCATCTAAATAATATCTAATTTAAAAAAATACTCACATGAAGAACATCAAAGCTAAACAATCCACATTTTTGAGTCAGGCCAACATCAAATTTCTGTTAAAATCATATCTAAAAACACATTTATATGCAATTAACATCCACAAAGTTTGAAAGCACAAGCATAATTTTTAGAGTTTTTACCTATTGCTATAAGTCGAATGTTGCTGTGGACGCACTAAATTTTAAATAATAATTTTATTCATCTATTTATCTAGTTGTTTCGTTTGTTTAGTGCGAGGGCAGCCCAGAGGGTCCCTTTTTTTTGAGGTGAATGATCTCATTTAAATGAGTTCGGGTCTGCCGACCTAGGGAAGGGGCAGCCTAGAGGGTCCCATGACCTGGAGATATGCCGCTATGATTCCCTCTTTTTTTCTTCTTTCTCTCTTTCTCTTCTCTCTTTCTTTTTCGTTTAACACAAAGCAGAGAGGGGAGGCTGTGCAACTTTGTTTATTACTTTAACCTTTGCCTTATATGTGAGCACATGGCTCCTTTGCTGCCTGCCATTATATCCCAAGAGCAAGGAGCTGTTGTCAAAGGACATTTCATTCTGGATAACATATCTCTTTCCAGACAATTGGTCAGGGATATTTATCGGAAGGTCCATGGTCATAATGTCATTTTCAAGTTAGACATGGCAAAAGCGTATGAAAGGATGTAATGGGATTTCACTCTGTCAGTGCTAAAGAGGTTTGGTTTCAGTTCAAGATTTATCTCATATGTGAGAATGCTGCTCTCCAATTCATGGTTCTCGGTGAACTTTAATGGCTAGAGTTCTGGTTTTTTCAAGTCCACTCGGGGAATCAGGCAAGGCGATCACATAGCACCATACCTTTTTATAATGGCGTCAGAGGTGCTAAGCAGAGGTTTGCGAGATCTATTTACATCAGGCAGAATTAAGGCGTACAGTGGCCCCCAGAGGTGTAATCAGGTGTTGCATCTACTATATGCAGATGATACACTTATTTTTATGAATGCAGCAGCCCCTAACATCAAAACCCTTCTCCAATTTTTAGATAAATACAAAAAATATTCCATGCAAAAAATAAATGCTGGGAAGAGCACTTTTCTTTTGTCGTCTAAGGCTGCGACAACGATGGCTCAGAGCATTCAGGAAACTACAGGTTTCAAGTAGCACTCTGAGCAATGTAGGGGGTACATGCTCCCACATTCCAAAGGGTGTCAGTTAGAGAGGCGCTCACTAATGATCAACATACAATACAGGGCACTTTGAACATCAACTAGGGTCTGATAAAGACAGATTTGGGGATCGAACATCATACGCCTTTATCCTTATGATATGGGAAATTTGAAAAGCTAGGTGCAAGGCTAGGTTTGAAGGGAAGCTACCTGCGATTGAGAAACTTCATCAGAATATCTGTGCCAATATTCAGCAGGCCTTGGACAGTATGGTTTTCCACAAACCAATTTCAGCTGAGCAAGCTAATATCCTTCATCAGTATAATCTTAGGCCTAGAGTAATGATCAAATCTCCATTGGTTGTTACAAGGTCACTAGCAAAGGATAACTATAAGTTGCATGTAGATGGTGCTTCAACTGGTAGCCCTGGTCTTTGTGGAGGCAGAGGGTGTATCAGGGACACTCATGGCAATTTCCCCCTCTCCCACCGACCTCCCCCCCTAAACCCCCCCTCCCACTGAACTCCCCCCAATGACATCCCCCTTCCCCCCCAACCACCGGAACCCTCCCACCCTTCCGGATCCCCCCTCCTACTGTCCCCTCCCCCTCCCACCGAGCCCCCCCCTCCCTGAACCCCCCCTCCCACCGACCTCCCCCCTGAACTCCCCCCCAACGACCTCCCCCTTCCCCCCTGAACCCCCCTTCCACCGAGCCCCCCCCTGAACCCCCCCTCCCACTGAACTCTCCCCCCAGATGACCTCCCCCTCCCCCCCCACCACCGGAACCCCCCCACCCTCCCGAAGTCCCCCCTCCTGCAGGCCCCTCCCCCTCCCAGACCGCCCCCCCTCTTGGATTTTTTTCACCATAAAAAAATAAGACATCCTAACAATAAATCTAAATAAGATTACATAAATTAAAATAAAATGAAACAACATATAAAGAAGAAATTAATTTTTTACTTACTATTTATTTGTAAAAAAATCTCTGAATCTTTCGTTCCCTTACTCTCGACCGATTATCCTGCAATGAATATAAAAATATAAAAATATAATAAATAAAATATTTAATCCACGGCAGCCCCTCCACCCACCGCACCCCCTCCCCCTCCACCGCACCCCCCTCCCCCTCCTGCTGACCCCCCTCAGCCAGGGACCCCCTCCGCCTCCACTGCACCCCCCTCCCCCTCCTGCGACCCCCCTCCACCGCCTGCGACCCCCTCCCCCTACACCACACCCCCTCCCCCTCCTACGACCCCCCCTCCACCCCACCCCCCTCCCCCTCCTGCGACCCCCCTCGTGCCACCCCCTCCACCGGCAGCCCTCCCCCTCCTACTGACCCCCCTCCCCGAGCGCAGCCCCTCCCCCTCCACCGCACCCCCTCCCCCTCCTGCCACCCCCTCCACCTACAGGCCTCCCCCGCCTGCTGACCCCCTCCACCGTACCCCCCTCCCCCTCCTGCGACCCCCGCCACCGTACCCCTTCCCCCTCCTATGACCCCCCTCCCCCTCCTGCGACCCTCTCCCCCTCCACCACACCCTCTCCCCCTCCTGCGACCCCCCTCCCCCTCCTGCGACCACCCCCCTCCACCGCACCCTCTCCCCCTCCACCGCACCCCCTCCCCCTCATGCGACCCCCCTCCCCCTCCTGCGACCACCCCCCTCCACCGCACCCCCCCTCCCCCTCCACTGGCCCCCCTCTACCGAACCTGTGTGCTGCGAGAGAGAGAGAGAGGGCGGGAGACGGCAGCCGGTGGCGGCGACGACACCGCCATGGGGAGCAGCGGACGGCTGCGCGCGGTGGCGGGAGAGGGAGAGGGAGGGAGGGGCTTACCGGTGGGGGGAGATGAGGCCGGCGGCGACGGCGTAGCTCCTGCGGCGACAGCGGCGATGGCGCACCTCCGACGGTGACGGCGGCGACGGTGTGAGAGTGAGAGGGAGAGGGAGAGCGGGGGGGGGGAGTGAGAGTGAGAGGGAGAGCGGGGGGGAATGGGGGGGCATGGGGAGTGAGAGTGAGAGGGAGAGCGGGGGGGAATGGGGGGTGTCGAAAGTGAATTTTTGTGACTGTATTTCGGACGGAAACAATTTTCATCTCAAATTTAAGATAGAAAATAATTCGTCTGAATATCCGTCTCTAATTTCAGACGTCCTAATTTTCGTCTGAAAATCCGTCACTAATTGCGACGGATATTCAGACGAATAATTTTCTGTCTTAAATAATGAGACGAAATAGGTCCGTCTAAATTTACAGACATATTTGCGATGGATTAATATCCGTCGCAAAATTCCGTCGCTAAATCCACTTTTTCTTGTAGTGGCAGTGGAATAGTAGTTCTCACTGGCAAACAGCGACGCTGGCACTGTGTCGGTAGGGAAGTTAGATGCGCGTGCATGGAGAGCAACAGGGGTGCCGGAAGCTACCGCCTCGGCCACCTACATAACCGAGCCTCTCCTCTCTTCTCTGTGGACCAGATCCCTCTCCCCCCCTCTCTCCGATCTCTTCTACTTTCCCCTCCTCTTCTTATTATTTCTCCTCCCTCTCCGCCGGACCTCTCTTCCCCCCCTCTTTCATCATCTCTCTTGACTACACCCTTCGCCATGCACATACCGCCAGTCACCTATTTGCTGGACCTTCACCGTCGTCGGCCTTTTTCTCTCAAGCCTACGTACCGCTGGTGACACCATCACACCCTGTAGCTCCTCCACCATCTACAAAGCCCCATCTCCCCTCTGGTTTCACACCAGACCCTACATCGCCGCCTCCTCACCGCGAACATTGCGGCAACTCTGCACCTCCGTCCAACACCCTCTTTCCTCTCTCAACTGCAGATCACACAACGCCGACGTTGTCTCTCTCTCTCTCACCAATTTTCTGCACCGTTGACTCCTCTCCCTCTACCTATTTAACTCTCCCTCCCTCTCCCACTCTTTCTCCTCGCTGCACTATCTTTCTCTCTCTAACATCTCTCTCTCACCATCACCCACCACCGGCATCTCCACCATGCATGCCATGCACGGCCCACAACCCGTGAGCCCCTCTCTCTCTCTATCTAACTCTCACTCACTCCCTACCTTCTACACGCCCACACACATGATCCCTGCCTCCCCCTCTCCCTGCTAAACCCCAGCCGCGAGTCCCATCTCACCTTCCTTCTCCTAGCCGCGCCTGCCAACCTCAACCATGCCTGTGCTGGCCAACTCTCTTCTCCTCCTCTCTCACACACACATGATCTAACACACGCGGGACCCCTCTCTCGTCGTGTCTCTCTCTCTCTAACCCATAAGCACACCACCATCTCACAACTGCCGCCGTAGTCCCCCTCTTTCGGCGCGTCCCTCTCTCTCTCTCACCTTCCAATAGTGTCCGGCGAACACCTCGCATGCACCATCGCGTCTCTGCTCCCTCACCCTTCCTGTCACTGTGAACCTTCCCCCCTCTCGATCGCTCTCCCTTTTTCCTACACATGCACGGCCCACCGCCCGTGTCCCACTCTCTCTCTCTCTTCTCTCACCCTCTCTCTTTCTCTCTCTTTCTCTCACTCCTCCCTCTTCTCTCTCTCTCACCTTCTCTCTCACACCCACACACACATTAATTCTTCTCTCTTATTTATTGTTTTTATTTTTATTTTATATTTAATCCCACCTTTCTCTATTTC
Organism: Amorphophallus konjac; assembly: GCA_022559845.1. Classification (NCBI taxonomy): domain Eukaryota; kingdom Viridiplantae; phylum Streptophyta; class Magnoliopsida; order Alismatales; family Araceae; genus Amorphophallus; species Amorphophallus konjac. Next base: position 164,286,403 of record CM040125.1, on the reverse strand, counting down.
TCTCTCTATATCTCTCTACTTTATGTCTCTAACCCCTCCAAAGTCGACTCAAGACGGGCACCTTCAGCTCTGAGTTGAGTGGAGATCAAAGGCTCAAGGAGACGGTCACCCTGACACCACGGCCGCGATATAATTACCCATCGTCCTCTTTGGTGTTATTTTAGATTTATTTTTATTGGGATTGTAATTTTATTTTCGCACTTAATGTTGTAAAACTTGTATTTTAATTCAATAAAATCATGTATTTCTATTTTCCCTCTCTAGATCTCTCTCTCTCCTCTTTCTTCTTCTTCCTCTCCCTCACTTATTTCACTCTCTATGACCCTCCAAATTTCAATAGATAAATTTATTTAATGTTATTTCTATTTTAAGTTGTATGTAACCACCAAAGTATTCGCGTTCCGCGTAAAACATAAGATTTTCAATTCATAAAATTTAAACCTCTCCGTGGATTCGACTTGGAGTCGCCTTAATACTATGTTGTTTATTTAAATTGCAAGTTCGATAAATAAATTTAAGATTGACGAACATTGTGTTTAACGACGCACATTTTGGTACGATCACACACTAAATCTAGGGGGATTCATACCCTCGAAACTCCTATGAATATCTCCTACACCCTGACGAACTCCACCCTGGACTACCTGCTGCAAGGCCTGAGTCAACCTTTGGACCGTACGCTACATCTCCCGCCATTTAGCACGCTCCGCAGCCATCATAGCCTATAACACAAATTTATATAAAGATTAATAGCTTATCATCTTTTAACTTTATTATGATTATCACAAAATTTACCAATTAGCCCCAGGGTTCTACCCAATCTCACCAGGTGCCTATAGGGTGACTGACAACCAATATTTATCATATAGACTTAGACTCAAGACCTAGGGTTTAAGAAAACCAAGGCTCTAATACCACAAATTGTCATGCCCCGAACCGATAGCAGCGGAAGACATGCTCGGAACGTGGCAGTGATTCATTCATGATATAGAGAAAATAAAAGACATAAAGACAAGACAGATGGCACCAAAATAAATATAAGTTTTATTAATATCAATAAGTCAAATTACAACTCCGGACTCCACTACATTAAAGAAAAAGGAAAAAGACTCAAATTATAGGACTTGACTCGATAAAACAAAAGACACAACTCTCCACGACTCGGGCAACTCTTTCACTCTTGCTCGTCCCCATCAGTTGGAGTGACTTCATTGTTACCTGAAAAGTGTTGAGCGGAAACGGGGTAAGCAAGAAGCTCAGTAGAAATTACACTCTATCATCAGGCAGAATATAAATGAATAGCCATTTAATAATGTATGGAAATAACAACAATGCTCGATGAAAAACATACTTATTATCAAAATAGTAGTAAGGTCACATGGAGGCACAATAATAAGGTATCAAGAAACAGGTACACGAACATGATGGAACGAGAGTAACTTGGAACAAGTACAAGACATAACAAGCACTAATAATCATATCACAATTGTCCCTTCTGGACCTCATATTCAAACATATCGAGTCACGCATATAAGGAAGATGCCCATGTAAATATGTCTAGCTCAAATCTTACATATGGTTGATGCAATGTCACACTTGATCATTCATAATACCGATACATGTCTGGGCTTTACCTCACCCTTAGGACCTGATCTGGGCCCTAATAGTTTATGCCTAGCATTAAGTATCATATTAAACCCAACGTCTCGTATCATGTATTCCCAAATAATTTACTAATGGCATCAGAATTACAAAAATAGCTCATGAAAGCAAGATAGCATCAGTAGGAAGTAGATTTCGTGAAGATCGACTTCCAATTATCATGCTCATTAATTCCAAGGGAAAGTCACTTAAGAAAAATGACTTTAAGAAGGATAATGGATGGGTTTTCAAGGGATATAATGTCAAAATAGACCCAACAAGGTCATAATCTAAGGATATAATAGCCTGGAGAGGCTAGAACAAAATAACCACAAAAAATGAAAAATTCCGGGATGCTGCACGAAGAAACGGTCAGTCCTTGACCGCTACTCTAAGGTGGCGGTCACGAGAAGACCGCAATCAAGTGGGTTCGATCAAACCAGCTAAACTGAGTCGGGTCCTAATCATGAACGCGTCTGAGGAACCAAACGCGTTTAAATGAAGGTGTCGGGGACACTAGACGCATCAAAAAGTGGCCACATGGCCCCTAGAAGAAGACGGTCTAGGCAAGACCGCAGCTAACAAAAGGCGGTCTTGGAAGGACCGTTTTCATAAATCTAACAGAATTTAGGCAGAACTTCGACAGGGCCCCGTTCCGCCAAATTAGACTTCTAGTGGCTTCAGGACTAAGTGGTACAACCTGCTCGGCGTCCTAGTGGGAATCCCAGGCTCGCGGAGTCTTACGGAGGCCTCAGAACAAGAACACCTAGTCCGACGGAAGGAATATCCGACGAAGAGGTATTTGATGCCCAAGAATTAAGGACTCAAAACCAGCGAAAAACGAGTGTAGCGGTAAGTCGAAACCACTAGAGTGGAACGACCCTTAAACAACCCAAACAAAGTAACAAGTGATGAACAACAAAAGGATAGTATAAAATTTTAGAAGTTATGGCCCAATTTTTGACCATTAATTCTACACTTTTTTCATCAATAGAAGGACAAGTAATGATCCACTTTAGAGCTTGTTATTCCATCAACCTAAATGGCCATGTTCTGCAGTGTTTTTGACTTTAACAGCATGCTATATAATAGCCTAACCAAGCATAATACGGAGGAAAATGTGTCGGTCTCATGATGGAAAACGAGCGAACAAAATGGTGATATAAAGGCTGCAACTAGCATAAGACGGTCTCAGGAGGACCACTACTATAAAAATATTTTTTTTGAAATTAAAGGATGAATGCGTCTAAGAGTCTGGACGCGTCTAATATAAAGTGTCAAGGTACTAGGGAGCGTTAATAATATCTCATAAATATTAAACTAATTAATATATATGAACGCGTCTTAGAGATGGGACGTGTCAATTAAAATAATATATATTTTTTGAAAATTGGGATGAGGAGACGATCTATTGCGTGACCGTTTTTTCATAAAGCGGTCACTGGTATGATCGTTTTCAAAACCGAGAACCGTCCGCGGCGAACTCCGACAAACCTTGACTAAAACGACGATTGTGATCAATATAGTGTACATAATTTAGGCAAATTGGTATCGTTGGAAAGAGCATTCAAAGATGAATAAGACAACATACTTTAATTAGGGTTTAGCCTAAATAAAATCTATATAAAATGGACTTAAAGTGAAGACAACCTTTCGGGTTTACCTCTGAGTAAAACAAGAAATTCGATCAATATGGTATACAAAAATTACGCAAATTGGTATCAAATGAAAGAGAATGGAAAGATGAAAAAGATGACACATTTTATTATCAGTTCAGCCTGAGAGAATCCTACCTTAGATCAATGAGAAAGGGAAGACAGAACCAAGCTGGAACCCTAACTAGAACCACCCTAATCACCGAATTCCTCCCACGATCGAGCACACCGCTAGCCGTTGAAGCAGATAGGGTTTCTAGGGAGCAAGGGCCACCTATTTATAGAGTCTATTGAGGCTTCTAGAGTTCAAATCGATCTAAAGAGTCCAAAGAGCGGATAGTGGCGAGAAACTCGGGGTCGATCAAATCCACCGTCGTCGATCAAATCCACCGTCGTCGCACCGAATTGGAGGGTCTAGGGTTAGGGTTTAGCGAGGGAAAATGATCACCTAGTGTGGGTCAAGAGATTGGGTTCGATTACCACCCATAAGAGCATGAATTAAGGCCTACACGGATCGGATTTGAGCGGGGTTGTTCTAAGTCTGATTTAGCCTAATTCTCTAATTTTGGGCTTAAACCAAATTTTATTTGGGCTTCTTTCTTTAGACAAAGTTGCTGAAAATATCATTTTCTACAAGATACATATTTTTCCATATTTTTATTAAAGTTTAAAATTTGGGTCGAGAAGATAATATTATCTTATTCATTTAAAATTTGGTTTAAATAAATATTATTATTTATTCATGTAAAAATTTAGTTATTATTACTTTATTTATTCAAAAATTTGGGTTGCTACAGAGTGGGTTTCTCTTTTGTTGGTTTTAAGCATGTTTGGGGACGAGAAACGATTTCGCCATTTCGGGCGATGATTCTTAGCGGATTGGTAGATTAGATGTTGGCGAATGTTTCCCCCATGTTTTCCCCGTCTTCCCACGTGGTTTCGAGCCATGGGGAGGCCGAGAATGGGTTTTGTTCTTATTTTAGGAAATTTGGGCTTAATTTGGGGTAAGCGTCAGATTTGAGGTTTTGATCACCGTTTCACGACCCATTGGGTCCCATTGAATGTGTTTGAGGTCGAGGATTGGTTCCCCTAGCTTCCCGCTCGCTTCAGAGGAGAGCCAGGCGTGGAACAGGGCCCCCGGGGGTGCCCCCATCCATTGGTCAACGGAATCGGTCGACCGGTTCTAGCGGAGCCAAGGCCGGCTTTGCATTGGGTTCGGTCGATCGAACCCCCTAGGTCGATGGGTCGACCGACCGAGTGTAAGGTCAATGCCCTGTGAGGGTTCGTTAACCTGCTGCTAGGGCTTTTGCCACTGGGAGGTTTGGTCGACCGACCAGCCTTGGCTGGTCGACCGAACTCCCCTAGGCCTAGTTTTTTAAGGCCGTTTCGGCCCCCGAAGTGTGGTTTCTCACCCCGGATTCAAATCTCTATGTTTCACTCACCTAAACCAATGGGAATTGGGCCATTTCGGCCTTGTGAGGGTGACGATTACCCGAGGACAAACTCTCGTGGTTCGAGGGTTCATGGGTTTCCCCATGATGAGTTTGGACTATGCAATTGTGGCATAGTCTCCACGTGGCTTGCGGGCCCGTGGCGAGTCTTTATCCGCGTGAGTTTAGTGACCATAGAGGCTCATGTCCACGTGAGTTCTATGATCACGGTGGGTTGTTTCTCTTTGAGTTAGTGGGCCGGTGTCCACTAGTTTTGCTATCGGATTGGGGTGGTTTCCTTAGCACCCCTTAATGTCATGCCGTGGTTCACGGTGGGTCGTGTGTGCGTGTACTCTTTTCTCGAGGTTCCGTGAGATCATGACCGACTATGTTTCATGTTATAGTTTGGCAGGACTCCGCGAGACCGTGGGGCATCCCAATGGCCGATCGTGTTGGACCGGGCGGTACTGTTCAGTGTATACGACTCTCCTTGTATAGAGGTGGGACTACCCGAGCGTATGTGCCTTGGTTGGGATATGAGTATGCTGCTGATGGATGCAGTGGCACGTACCCCATGTCAGGTAGCTGGACACGACCGGGCTGATGGGCACAGAGGTGCAGGTATCAGCCAGTCCGAGGGTGTGGTGTGTGTGAGTGTATCCTCTACTCCTCCCGGGACTGGGTGTGAGTAGTATGCGGGCATATGAGGCCTTGGCACAGTATAAGACATCAGTGGACGCATCTGGCCATGTTGTGTTTGCTGAGTAGCAGACCCGATACTGGTTAAGGTTGAGTTACCGACATCGTTGTCATGGCCCTTCCAGCAGACGGTAGTGTGTCGCCCTGTGTGTGGGGCAGGGTCCTTCCACTAGCCATAGCTCGGGACCGAGGTTGCCAGTGTGTAGTTGTCCTCCCGAGGGTGGAGGTTGTGTTGTGGTCACGTGGCCTTGTCAGGTTTTTCATCGGATTGTTATTGTCGTGTCATTGCGAGGTTCTCTCTTGGTAGTAGGTCTATGGGTTCGTTGAGGGTCGGCGATCCCGGCTAGAGGTTGAGGTTCCCTTGTTGGGAACTGGGCTAGCATAGAGGTTCCATGTTTCCTTAGCTTGCCATTCTTGCCGTCCCAATCGTTGTTACTTATTATTGTTATTATTATTACCCTTGTTTACCGCTTTTGTTGTGGTGGGGATCCATGGGACCCCTACTGAGCCAATGAGATGAGGCTCACTCCGTACTTTTTAGGTTTAGCGCTCTTCTGGAGGCGGAGTTCTTCCGGTCGGAGGTCTAGCAGCTCACCAGCTTGCCAATGCCAGGGTTGTCCCCCGCAGCAATGTACGTTTCCTTTTCGTGGACTGGACTCTGTAGGTTTATTTAATTGCTATAAAATGTTAATTTTATTTCTATTAGTTAAATATTAGATTCCGTAGTTTATTTACTACTCGTTTAAAATTTCAATGTATAACCACACCATCCTTTTCACCCTTCTGAACCTCCTGGCTCGTGGGTCCGGGCAAGGATTCGAATGATATCGGGTTATTCTCGATATCCGGATCATGGGTTGTTAAATATGACCTCGTATCCAAGCCGTTGAATACACACTACCTTTTGGTGTAGACCTTTCGTCTATACTAAAGAACAAACCATCTCCTTTGCTTGAACAAAATGCTTCAGTGTACAACATTGTGTCTAAGCCGATGATTACACTATCTTTGGTTTAGACCTTCCATCTATGCTAATGAATAAATTATTCCATATGCTTTGGCATAAACCCTATGTCAATGAAGAAACTGCTTCGGCGTATGACTTCATGTCTGAGCTGATGGCTATACATTACCTTTGGTTTACACCTTCCGTCTTTACCAATGAATAAACCATTTCCCCTTGCTTTGGCATTAACCCCACGCAAGTGAACAAATTACTTCGGCGTACGACTTCGTGTCTGAGTCAATGAATACACTATCTTTGATTTAGACCTTCCATCTTTACTAATGAACAAACTGCTCTCCTTGCTTTGGCGTTAACCCCACGTCAATGAACAAACTACTTCGGTTTACGACTTTGTGTCTACGTCGATGAATACACTACCTTTGATTTAGACCTTCCGTCTTCACCAATGAACAAACCACTTTCCTTGCTTTGGCATTAACCCCCCACCAATGAACAAACTACTTCGACGAACAACTTCGTGTCCGAGCCGATGGCCGTACACCACCTTTGGTTTGGACCTTTTGTCTTTACCAATGAATAGGCCATGTTCTTGGCTTCGGCATTAACGCCATGCTAATGATCAAACTGCTCCGACACTTGATGTCTTATCTAGGCTGATCGATACACTACCTCCTGCCTAGACACTCAGTCTAGCCCGACGAATAAACCTCTTTCCCTCTGATTGGCATTGGCGCCAAGTATCTTGTCGCCACCAATAACCCGATATTTTTCAGTTACAGTCAGCAAATAGATCATTTTCCCTATTATTGAATAAGCAATTTCGACTAGCTTCACACCCACGCCAGTGAATAAACCCACTTTTTGGAGCTCTCTTCTTAGCTCTACCCTTATCATACAATCTTTTGGAGCTGCCATGTGGCCTCTGTGGTCGGTATGGTGGAGCGATCCCCTCATCTCTTCGCTGAAGTGGTGAGCACTATTCTTTACTCCTGCTCTGTCCATTCATCGCAAGAGAAAGAGGGTCATTTTCACCATTTTGTGGCATATCTCTAGAAAGCTTACTTTTATTTCCTAGAATTTGTACTACATGAATTTCGAGGAATACGACTACCACACATCGGCTACAATAAGAAAAAAGAGGAAAAAAGAGACGAAAAAAAAAGAAGAAGAAAAAAAAGAGAAAAAAAGAAGAGAAAGAAAAGGCACATGGCTTGGGGGGTCAAAGGCCTTGGAAAATATCATCAAAAGGGAATATGCTTGCAAAAGGGAAAGCTCCTCATCTCAGCCAGCTGCTCCTTTTGTTCTTGAAGTCTAGCTAGCTCAGATTTTAGCATGTTTGCCCTTCCGTCAACTATAACAACTCTGACTACTTCTTCGGCCCGGATCGTCGCAAGCTCCTGAACTCCTTCTGGATAAAAATGTGTTGTGTCCCTGTGGTTTTGATGATGTCAAACACTATGACTCATCATGAGTCTGCATGTCCACGCATGGGATTGATTTAGGTTTTTTTAGTAATGAAGTCATATGTTTGATATTGGTGCATTGGTGCATTGATTTTGATGCATTGCTTTTATGATCTTATTATGTACAGAAGCATGTGTTTGAATTCTGATAAGAACAAGTCTCAAAGGATCTCAAAGGTTAAGTCAATTTAGTAGAGTTCATGATTGTAGTGCAGCAATGACAATGGTGCAAGCTATGGTACAAGTAGTGGAACAAGAACTGTGGCATAAGCAACCTTCAGCAAAAGCCAATAGTAATAAGATTTGGTGAGCTAATGACACAAAAGAAGCTACCTGCTGGCTAAAGAAAAGAAGAAGCTTTCATGTAGTCTAAGTGGACTTCAGAAGTTCTTCAAGCTGACTTGAAGACAACCAGAAGTTACCTGCTAGCCAAAACTCAAAGGCGAGAAAAGGTATATAGCTACAGAATAGTGGTGACAAATAGATTGGTAGTTCTGACAAATGAGCAGTAAGGGTGAATAACAGGTTGTCAAGGGTGAAATATAAGCGATCGAGCTAAAAGCTTTGAAGAGTGTTGAAGCAGCGTCGATGTAGGAGGCAATAACGTCGACGCCGCCAAGGTGCCAATTCATAAAGAAGAAAGAAGAAGCAGTGGTGACAATTTATCAAGGCTACGGGTAAAAAATAGATGCCTAACAGTGACAAATAGGCTATAAGGGTGTAAAAGATCCTACTAAGGGTGAAAAATGTGCAGTAGCGCTGAAAGGCTTGGATGCATTTAAGACAACGTCGACGTAGAGCTTAAATGGCATCAACGCAGTCAAGTGGCCAACATCAATATGGCTGACAAATGAATAGCAAGGCTGAAGGACATGAAGTTGAAGGAGAAGAACTGATTATGTCTGCAAAACAAGGCTAGAAGTGTTGAAAGGATAGAAGCAGCATCGACGCAACACTCTAACGGCATCGACGCAGCCCAAGGAACCAACTTCAACAAGGCATCACATGGTCAACACAATTCACAGAAGTCAACAAGTCAACAAGTCAACAAAATCCCCACAGTCACGTGGTCAACTCAGCAAAGTAGCCAAGCATCATGGTCAACAAAGTCAACGTTGTCAATAGAATTATGGAAGCCAAGCCATAGAGCTGAAGAATATCGAACAAGGAAGACCAATGGGTTACAAGGTAGACAAATAACCTAGCCACAATGAAAAATAGCCAACACAGGTAACATATGCGTAGCTAGTGGTGACAAATGGCTAAGGCGACACCTCAACCAAGTGGAGAAACTGGGTATGGCGACGGCTTCTAGCGACAAGGGTGACAAATAGCTAGGTAAGGCTGACAAATACACGATTAGGGTGTAAAATACCCAGTAAGGCTGAAAAATGACTGGGAAGACTGAAATCGTGTGTCTGCCATGAGCACTTCACTGAATATGATAGAAAACTTATCATGGCACATGATACAAGGATTTCTGATGTGGCTTCTGAACAGAGTATTCTCACTGACAGATGGACAAGTGACGGGAAGCAAATTTGGAAAAGTTTATTTTTGAAATTGTTTTATCTGCTATATATATATATAGCTTCTTTGTAACGAGAAGGAGACTACGATAGAGCGGGAAGAAGCTGCATCAAAGGTAGAATAGAGAAGAAAGAAGAAAAAGAAAGAGTGCTGCGAGAGCTGAAGAAAAGAGAAAGAGAGTGAGAAGAAGAAAGAGAGGAAGAGAGAGTTCAGATAGAAAGAGGCCAGCTCGTGAGAGAAGCCATAGAGTGAAGCTAGGAGTTCCATTTGAAGATTTGTTGAGTCCATCAGTTCGTGGATCAAATCTAGAACTGCCCTGTTCCATGGAGCTACATTCCTTTTGTTTTTTCCTTTGTGTTTTTTGTTTATTCCTTTTCTTTTTCCTTCTTGTACTTTCGATACCTTGTTCAGGGTTCGGGTTCCCTCTAAGGTTCCAGAGGAAGGGAGAAGTGTTTCTTCGAGTTCCCTCTGTGGTTTCAGAGGAAGAGAGGATTGAATCCTCTGGGTTTTGTGAGCAGTGGGTTATTGTTCAGGGTTCCTTCTGTGTTTACAGAAGAAGGGAGGATTTGTTCCTCCAGTCACTACCAGTGGTAGTGGGTATGGTCTTGCGGGTTGTAAGATCATGGAGAAGGGATTTGTTTCCCTTGGTTCAAGTTTTAGTCAGCGTCTATTGCAGACTGAGTCTGCAGTCTTACTTTTGTAGAGGAAGCCTCACTCGGTTTAAGTGTGGGGTGGACGTAGGTCTGTGGGTTATAGACCGAACCACCTTAAAAAGTCCTTGTCTACCATGGTTTGATTTCTGCGCATACTCCTTATCCTCTACCCCCTTCGTAGGTTGGTGTGTGAGCTGGTTCTACCTTGTGAGCTCATAGTGTGCCAAGTGTTTGAGAACAGTCTTGTGTGGGTTGATACTTCTTAAGTGTGAACTGCTAGATGCCTTAATGTGTTTTACCTTAATTCTAAATCCGTTCAGCTCATTGCTTGGTTAATCAGTTTACAGTTAGAATTGCAAGTTGCATTTAACTTGAAGTTTACTTATGTAAGATGTCTTCGTTTGCTATTGTGCATAGATTTAACCATCAATAGATTGTTTAGTCTATAGTGTTATCTTTCGCTATGATTGAAAATGGGGTGTTGTTTTAATTGAGCTAAATTTTATAGAGGGATCTATTCACCCCCCCCTCTAGATCCTACATTGCACCTAACAAAATGATGATGAAAGAAAGAAAATACAGTAAGTAGAAAGGGAGGCAACACACGCAGGTGCCACTCATTCAACCTTCATTTACACCACCTGCGGGTGAGAGGCATTTGTTGACACCTAAAATTTGTCATCGAGAGCAATGAGTCTTGTCAAGCTGAATAATGGCAGAATCAAAAGAAAATATCCCACAATGGTAATAGAAATATTTTTCAAAGCCCCGCTTGGGTGGAACCAAGTCGGATGATCCCCAACGGCTTAAAGACATCATGGTCCGGTGGTCGAAGCTGTCTAAAAGCCCTAAAACGGCACCCTCTCAAAGCCTTGAAATGGCACCCTCTTCCAAAGTCCCTGAAGCGGCGCCCAATGTGCAAAGGTGAACCGATTGACTAAATCTGCAAATGATGGTATTTGGGTGATCATATACCGATTGACAAAATCTGCACATTTCCTACCAATCAAAAGTCGATGGTCTATGGATATATTAGTGGCATTATACATGAAGGAAATTGTCAAACTACATGGTGTCCATGCCACCATTATATCTGACCGAGACCCCCAGTTTCGCATAGCAATTCTGGAAGGGTATGCAACATTCGTTAGGGACCCGACTCAACTTTAGTACTGCATTCCATCAACAAACTGATGGTCAAACTGAAAGAACAAATCAGGTGCTAGAAGATATTCTTAGGACTTGTGCAATTGACTTTGGTGGGAGTTGGCATGACCACTTACCACTAGTGGAATTCGTCTACAACAATAGCTATCAAGCTAGTATACAAAGGGCACCATTTGAGGCTCTATATAGAAGAAGTTTCCTCTCACCTATATGCTGGAATGAAGTTGGAAAACAATAATTTCTAGGCCCTGAAATCATCAGGGATACAACCGAGAAGAAAAGCTCATTCGGGAGAGACTCCAGATGGCTCAGGATAGGTAAAAATCTTAAGCTGATAATATAAGGTGCGACCTGGAATTTCAAGTGGGAGACCGTGTGTTTCTCAAGGTTTGTCTGGGTCGAGGTATTCAAAGATTCGGCATCAAAGGCAAGCTCACTCCAAAATTTATTGGCCCTTTTAAAATTCTTGAAAGGGTTAGCGAGGTGGCATATCGGATTCATTTACCCCCTCAATTAGCTGGAGTCCATGATGTGTTCCATGTTTCAATGCTCAAGAAGTATGTTTATGACCCGTTCCATGTCATAACCAATGACAATCAGAAGATACAAAAGGATATGAAGTATGAACAAAAGCCGATCTAGATAGTAGAACGAGAGGTGCGTCAACTCCGAAAAAAGACTATTCCCATGGTAAAGGTCAGGTGGACTAAAAGCTTTGACCATGAGGCGACATGGGAGACCTAAGAAGCTATGCGTAAGAGATTCTCGGAACTATTCAACTATAAGTATACTCTCCATAAAAACCCATGCAATGAATTTGAGGACCAAATTCTTTTAAGTGGGGGAGGGTGTAACACCCTGGAATTTTCTAAAAATTTTAAGAGTTAAAAATTATTTATTAGCATTAAATAGGCTATTAAGGAATTACTGGTTGATTAAATTAAAGGCCCTATATTAACCAAAGGGTTTAGCCCACTTAAATTAAGCCCATGAACCCAATTTCAAACCATTTAGGCCCAAGCCCACACTCTAGAAACATCCTTAGGATAATTCCTCTTTATATAAGGTAATTGGGTGATAAATAGGAAAAGAACTTGACCGGAATTCAAATTCTGGGGCACTAGCTTATAGCGGTCTATCGCAAGATCGCTACTTTATATAGGCGGTCCAGCAAAGATTGCTATCTCCTTCCGATCATGAGAGTGGTAGAAGCGTGAAAAACTTGGATCTTTGGCATCCTAATCCCCATGGATCGAAGTATTAGACATGTAAACATGTCTAGGACTCTAAGTTCGATCAAACCCCTCAACCCTAGCAAACCCTATAAATAGGTCCCAGGTCCAACCTACGCGAACCCTAGTTTTGGCTCGCAAGGTTCGATGGTAAGATGACGTTATTTCATGTCAGTCATTTAGAATATTTTGTTCTATTTAGTATTGACTAACTCCCCTCAAATTCTCAAACTAGGAGATCCATCCGTTGGAGAGTAACAGCACCGGGAAGTTACTCGTTCGCTGTAAACTGCATAGAAACAGACGCAACCGTCCAGTGAAGACTTGGAGTTTAGGAACCCTGAACAAGGCATTTTCAGGATTATTCTTTAGGGTTATTTGTTCCCCTTTAAGTCTTCTTACTACCCTCCAAATTTCATGAACATAGGTCAACAGGTTAAGGAGAACGAGGGACGAGAAGTTACAGGTTTGGCACAGGACGTGTAGAAACTAGGTCATTCTCCCAGCCCAAAATTTGAAGTCTAGATCCTGTTACAGGGGTAGGTTATCTCATGATTGGCACAAATATAAAGATAGGAGTAAAAGCCATCTATTTCCATGTATTGTCATGCTTTCTACATATCGAATTTTTTGTTTTATTGAGACCGCACAATCACTTACTTCTGCATGCATGAACCATGCCCCTTAAAAAGAAAAGTTAATATTTTGGCCTAGTTCATGTAACTATGCATCCCCATGCATTTCTTATGATCTATCATGTCTTATTCCTCTATTTAGCATGATTTACATCTATTTAATGCCCTAAAATAGGCCTACACGCACAAATTTTTACCTTCTGTCTGAGAGGTAAAAGGTGGTCTATAGGAGACCGCTATTTCTATATCGCGGCCTCCCGATAGACCGCTAATTTATGATAGCGGCTGTAGCAACCCTGATAAATGAATATTGAAATAAAATTAAAAACAGACAAAATAAAACAAATTAAAGATAACGCCTCTGAGTAAGGCGTTAATTTAAAAAGAAACGTCTCTACATACGGCGTGACTAAAGAAAGGACGCCCTCACATGACGGCGTCAAATTCCTACATCAAAAAAGGGCAAGGCAACGAAACACCCTTTACTTGGGCGCGTTTTAAAAACAAGGAACGCACTTATACATGGCGTTTCTTAAGAAACGACCTGAACTAGGTCGTTAATTAAAGAATCGACGCCCTGACCTAAGGAGTTAATTCAGTTCGTGACCCGTTTCGAACCCAGAGCTTATCCAGGGAAAGATTAACCTAATCTAGTAAGTGTCTATTAGAGTAAGGACTCTATTAGGGATATATTACCCTCAATCAAACACTACCTTTGTTAGGACTCTAAAATCCTATAAATATACCCGATCGATCCAACCCTAAACCATTTGATCGGTCTACTGCTACACGGTAAGTGAAGAACATACGTTCTTCTTGTTTTCTTTTGCCCGTCTGTTTACAGTCGCATGAAGAATATTGATTATTCTTCCTCTCCTTTAATGCAGGTTAAGGATCAGGTGCTTGCGTAAAGAACGAGGTTATGATTCCTCGTTATTTGTCCTAGCTTCCGGTATGTCTGTGAAGATTATTAATCTTCCTTCGTTTCCTCTCCAGGTTGACGGAAGAACGATTGTTCTTCTTCTATTAAGTTGCAGTTGAAGCTTCAAAGCCCTTTCGTCTCCTTCATCCAGATCATAAGGTAGGATTTTCTCAAGTTTCATAGCCCAAAACTAAAAATAAATATAAGAAGCACCATGCATGATATATTTATACAGTTTGCATGTAGTTTTAATACGTTTTCTGTAAATTTTTCAAGAAACGCCCTTGAATAGGGCGCTACTTTAAAAGAAACGACCCTCACAGTGGTCATTAATTAAAAGTATACGCCTTGTATACAGGCGTTAATTTCATGAACAATCGCATGTAATCAATAATTGATCCTGTTTAAAATTCAATAAATATGAAATATCGATTCTAATATCTTGCATGACTCTACCTGTAAATTCCTGCTAATTTTCTTGTCATGATCATGTCTCCTGTCTTGGAAATTTATTTGTTGAAATATTGTAAATTCCTTGAATTCACGACCTTAACAACGTCCTTTTACACCTGTTAACGCCCCATCACAGGGCGTAAATTGAAAAGAAACGCCCCTTTCTAGGGCGCGGTTTCTGTAAATTCCTGAACTATGTATATCCTGTAAAATAAAATTAAACAGTAACGCCCCTTTCCAGGGCGTGTTTTAAATAAATCCTGAAAATTATTTATATTTTGTCAAATATTTAAATAATGAGACGCCTGCTTATATAGTCGTCAACTCTGAAGAAATGCCCCTGTCCAGGGCGCGTTTTATATAAATTATTGAAATAATGAAATTCTGTAAAACGGAACATATGTAAACGCCCTTATGTTAGGCGTTACTTACCTGACTAACGCCCCTGACTAGGGCGTGTTTTTCATGAATTAATAAAATTATTGAAAATTCTGTAAAATAGAAATATGTAAACGCCCTTCTGTTAGGCGTTAATTACTTGAGAAACGACTTGACCTAAGTCGTTATTTTACTGTAAAACTGATTTTTCCCTGTTTTTGTTAACCGATGATTTCATATGTTATATAATATATATATCGGCACTATTCTCCACTCCGTGAGTATAGTCCCACGTTTCACGTTGTTTCATCGATCACACTCAACTCTCATTGACATACAAGCTCTCCATTGGACATTCCGTTCCTTTGGACTAGCGAGTTAGTCATAGAGACCTCCGTAAGACTCCTCGTAGCCTTGGATTCCCTCAAGGCCGACTGAGCTGGTTGTACCCTAAAAACCCATTACACGATCCTTGCCATGTCAATCTAAAGAAACATGGTATACCGGCCCTTATGATTATACAAAGAGTATATCATAAGAAATTCTTAATGGGATGATGATATCATGCCATATCATGTCGTTCTTGTAAACCTCAATTCTATGATAAGAATGAGGGTATCTTGCTTGATCTAATGTTTATGTGGACCTCGATTCTATATAAAGAATGTCCATATTGATTTGTCATCGGACCTAAGTTAAGGGAACCATATTCTACCTAGTTTTATTGATATCATGATTTTACCGTTATTATCGCCAATCTATGTCCTTTGTCATATTTTTGGACTCTATTCTGTCAAAGTTGTCATACATGTCTACAAGCTTGAATATTGAAACTCTATATTGGCTATATAAACAAGAGTGGATGTCAAAAATACATGATAAATGCCTGTGCATATAGGGCCCGATCTGGTCCTGGGAGGAGCACCCGAAAGTACTTGTGCCCATGGGAGTTAAAATGATAAGGTATCTGGCATTATACCGAGTACTTGACTTGCTTGATTGGACATTCCACACACATCTTGTACTTGAATCGTACTTGACTTTACATGAAATGCGTGGCCCGAAAAAGGGTAATTTACTTGCTTGATACATGATAGCCAAAGTTCTTGACATGACTTGTTAAACGTGCTTGCTTGAATACCTTGAATACACTTGTCATCTTGTTGGAAGTTCATGATTAAGTTCGTCTTATTTCTTGATATTACATTCTCTCTATCTTGTCGTTTTATGCGAGCATGCATAGCTTTATTGCATTCATGAAAGATGTAATTACTTAAACCCCTTGCTAGTACTTGAGATATAATTTCCTACTGAGCGTTCGCTCATTCCGTTTGTCCCTTTGTACTTTTCAGGTAAGTCCGACGACGATGGAAGTCAATCGGATGGGAATGTTCAAGAGTGAAAGTGATAGAGCTGCTCAAGTGTCGTCTAGTCTTTCCTATGGTTTCTTGAGTCAAATATGTATTCTTTTCCTTTTTATTAAACAGAGTATTGGATTTGTAATAGTCTATCCATTATGAAATAAAGGATTGGGTTATCTTGCTATTTTACGCATCTCTGTCTTTGCGTCGAATACACGACCACTCTGATTGATATGATTGATATAGACACGTCGCGCATCTCCGGGTATCTTCCGCGCTCGGGGCGTGACAGTCTTTGTGGTATCAGAGCCTAAGGTATTCAATTCCTAGGAAAAACCCAAGTCCAAGGATAAGTTGAACCTTTAAACCAGTGAGATTGGGTAGAACCAAGGGTTAGATTTAACATAGTATACGAGTCTTTAAATACGATCACGTACTAATATAGTTATTGTAATTGTAGGATAATGGCTGCCGAACGTGCTCAATGGCGCAACATGCAGCGTACCCTTCAAGGGATGTCCCAAGTGCTACAACAGGTAGCACAAGGTGGTGCTCCACGAGCTGGAAGCTTACACCAAGCCTTTAAGAATATGAATCCCCCGAAGTTTATGGGATCGACCGATCCGGACGATGCCGAGCATTGGGTTCGGGAAACCGAACGCATATTCCATGTCATGCAATGCACGGACCAGGACAAAGTGCTATTAGCTACATTCCAGTTAGAGAAAGATGCTAGATGCTGGTGGGAGTCTATTGAAGCAACCATCGATCCTACTCAAGTAACATGGGAAGAATTCGTGGAATACTTCAATGCTAAATATTTCTCGGACCGAGTCCAAGAAAAGAAGGCTGCCGAATTCGCTGCATTAAAGCAACGATCCTTATCATTAGCAGATTATGAAGCTCAGTTCTCCAGGTTATCTAGATATGCTAAGCATCTTATTAGCACGGAGAAGATGAAAGCCCGTAGATTTCTTAATGGGCTTAGGCCCCACTATATTACTCAACTGGCGCCTATGGACATCCAAATTTATTCTGAAATAGTGCGCCGAGCTCAATTACTTGAAGATGCCACGGAACTATCTGATAGGATCCGTGGAAAAGACAAGAAGGAACAAGTCACGGGTTCGGGTTCTTTCAAACCCAACTTTAAGAAGAGGCCCAATAATGGAGGTTCTTCCTCTCAAGATCAGAAATTCAAGAAGACCAAGCCTTTCTCTATCACCACTACCCCTTCGAATACAGTCTACAAGCATTATGACAAGGCTGGTCATAAGACGGAAGAATACTGGAGGAAATTAGGAGCTTGTCTCCGTTGTGGAAGCCGTGAGCATCGGATTCCCGAGTGTCCATTAATGAACGACCAAGCCGGCGATGGTAAACGCCCGGTGACAAAGAATGCTCGTCTTCATGCAATACAGGAGACCGAACCAGAAGAAGAAGGCGGATTAGTGGAAGGTACATTGAAAATTTGTTCCAAATATGCACATGTCTTATTTGATACGGGTGCATCGCATTCTATTGTTTCTAAGAAGTTTGCTGACCCGTTACCTCTAGAACCGGAATGGATGAAAATAGTGTTGTCTACTCCTCTCGGAAACGAGACGGATATCACGCATCATTACCAAAACTGTGAGGTATTGGTTCGAGGAAAGAATTTTCCTATTGATCTTATCTGTTTAGATCTAAAAGAATATGATGTTATACTAGGAGCAGATTGGTTATCTAAGTACCAGGCAACGGTTGATTGCCGTAATAGCAAGATCGTTTTCAAAGAATTTCCAGAACTGACTTATACTAGTCCTAAGAGTCGAAGCAAATCCCCTCTTATTTCGGCTCTTCGAGCAAGCAAGCTCGTCAGGAAGGGATGTGTATCCTTCCTTGCTTTTGTCACTGTTAAAGAAGCTAAGAAAAACAAGATAGAAGACGTTCAGGTAGTGCGAGAATTCCCAGACGTATTTCCAGAAGATTTGTCGGGATTACCCCCTCAAAGAGAAGTGGCCTTCACCATTGACTTAGTCCCTGGTGCTGGTCCTGTTTCAAAGGCACCATATAGAATGTCCCCTGCTGAACTCAAGGAGTTGAAGGAGCAGTTGATGGAACTAATCCAAAAAGGGTTTATTAGACCAAGTACTTCCCCGTGGGGAGCACCAGTCTTATTTGTAAAGAAGAAGGATGGATCCATGAGATTGTGTATCGACTATCGACAGTTGAATCATCTTACTATCAAGAACAAGTATCCACTGCCGAGAATCGATGAATTATTTGATCAGATTTCAGGATCCAAATATTTTTCCAAGATTGATCTCAGGTCGGGATATCCTCAGTTAAGAATCAAGGATGATGACATTCACAAGACCGCATTCAGAAGCAGGTATGGCCATTACGAATTTGTTGTTATGCCTTTTGGACTAACAAATGCCCCTGCTGCCTTTATGCAGTTAATGAATAGCATATTCAGGCCTTACTTGGATCAATTCATAGTAGTCTTCATTGATGATATATTGATATATTCTAAGACTAAGGAAGAACATGAAGAGCATTTGAGGATTGCATTGCAAGTCTTGAGGACAAATCAATTATATGCTAAACTCAGCAAATGCGAGTTCTGGCTTGAAGAAGTGGCTTTTCTCGGACATGTCATATCCAAGGACGATTTATCTGTAGATCCGTCAAAGGTTGAAGCTGTAAGAAACTGGGAAAGACCCACTAATGCAAGCGAGATCAGAAGTTTCTTAGGTCTTGCAGGCTATTATCGGCGATTCATCAAAGATTTCTCTAAGATCACCGTGCCCCTTACAAGGTTAACTCGTAAGGAGATCCGATATGAATGGAGTGAGGAATGTGAAAGAAGTTTCCAAACTCTTAAGGATCATCTCACTACAGCTCCGGTGTTAGCTCTCCCAATAGAAGGAGAGAAATTCGAGGTCTACACTGATGCTTCTAGCATTGGCCTCGGATGTGTCCTAATGCAACAAGGAAAGGTCATAGCATACTCTTCACGTCAACTGAAGAAGCATGAGGAGAATTACCCCGTCCATGACTTAGAACTGGCCGCGGTAGTATTTGCCCTAAAGATATGGAGACACTATCTCTATGGAGTACAGTTCACTGTCTACTCCGATCACAAGAGTCTCAAATATCTATTCTCACAAAAGGAGCTAAACATGAGACAAAGACGCTGGCTAGAATATCTCAAGGACTTCGACTTCAATATACAATACCATCCCGGAAAGGGTAATTATGTTGCTGATGCCCTTAGTCGAAAGCCCAGAGCAATGATAGCCAATTGTATGATACAAGAATGGAGGTTACTTGAACAATTCTCCGAGCTCAATATAAGCTTGGACAAGGAATCCAAATTTGTTACATTATCTCATGTAAGTATACAGTCAGATTTATTATCTGAGATACAAGCACTTCAGGGTGATGATCCTATATTAGTGGAAATTAAGGGCAGATTAGAAGGACAATCTGATTTTCAACTAACTTCTGATGGAAGATTATTATTCAAAGGTAGAACTTGTATACCTGATTGTCCGGAATTAAAGAAGAAGATCTTAGATGAAGCTCACCGATCAAGGTACACTATTCATCCTGGATCAACTAAAATGTACCAAGACGTAAAGAGGAACTTTTGGTGGCCCAATATGAAAAGAGAAATAGCGGACTATGTATCACGCTGTCTTACATGCCAACAGGTCAAGGCGGAACACCAAAAGCCTGCTGGAAAACTACACCCTGTAGATATTCCTAAGTGGAAGTGGGAGGATATTGGTATGGACTTCATCATGGGTTTGTCTAAATCTAAAGGAGGACATGATGGAATCTGGGTTATCATTGGCCGATTAACTAAATCGGCGCATTTCTTGCCAATAAAAAGCCGATGGTCAATTGATGTGCTAGTTGCACTGTACATCAAGGAAATAGTCAGGATACATGGAATTCCTGTCTCAATCGTGTCTGACAGAGATCCCCGTTTTACTTCTCATTTTTGGAAGGGATTACAACATTCGTTAGGAACAAGGCTCAACTTTAGTACTGCTTTCCACCCACAAACGGATGGTCAGACCGAGAGAACTAACCAGGTTGTTGAGGATATGCTTAGAGCATGCATCATTGATTTTGGAGGATGCTGGCACGATCATTTACCACTAGTGGAATTTGCATATAATAATAGCTACCAAGCTAGTATCCAAATGGCACCTTTCGAAGCCTTATACGGAAGGAGTTGCAGATCACCCATATGCTGGAACGAAGTTGGAGAAAAACAACTGCTAGGTCCAGACATGGTAAGGGATACAACTGAGAAGATACAAGTAATCAGAGAAAGATTGCAAGTTGCTCAGACGAGACAAAAAGCTTATGCTGATACAAGAAGGAGAGATCTTGAATTCCAAATCGGAGATCATGTATTTCTCAAGATATCGCCTGGACGTGGTATACGAAGATTTGGTGTTAAGGGCAAGCTTACGCCAAGATTCATCGGACCATTTGAGGTACTTGAAAGAGTTGGCGAGGTTGCTTATCGCATCGCATTGCCTCCTCAATTGTCCGAGGTACATAATGTATTTCACATATCCATGTTGAAGAAGTATGTGCACGATCCATCTCATATTATTGAACATAGAGATCTGGTGATCCAGAAAGATCTCACCTATGAACAGAAGCCTATGAAGATCTTAGATCGAGAAATACGGGCTCTAAGGAATAAGGTTATTCCCATGCTCAAGGTGCAATGGAATAAGAATCCCGAACGCGAAGCGACATGGGAGACCGAGGAATCTATGAAGAAACGATTTCCCGAGTTATTCTAAGAGGTATATACACTCTCCACGTGTATAATTATATATATTGAATTTGGGGACCAAATTCTTTTTAAGTGGGGGAGGGTGTAGCAATCCTGATAAATGAATATTGAAATAAAATTAAAAACAGATAAAATAAAACAAATTAAAGATAACGCCTCTGAGTAAGGCGTTAATTTAAAAAGAAACGTCTCTACATACGGCGTGACTAAAGAAAGGACGCCCTCACATGACGGCGTCAAATTCCTACGTCAAAAAAGGGCAAGGCAACGAAACGCCCTTTACTTGGGCGCGTTTTAAAAACAAGGAACGCCCTTATACATGGCGTTTCTTAAGAAACGACCTGAACTAGGTCGTTAATTAAAGAATCGACGCCCTGACCTAAGGCGTTAATTCAGTTCATGACCCGTTTCGAACCCAGAGCTTATCCAGGGAAAGATTAACCTAATCTAGTAAGTGTCTATTAGAGTAAGGACTCTATTAGGGATATATTACCCTCAATCAAACACTACCTTTGTTAGGACTCTAAAATCCTATAAATATACCCGATCGATCCAACCCTAAACCATTTGATCGGTCTACTGCTACACGGTAAGTGAAGAACATACGTTCTTCTTGTTTTCTTTTGCCCGTCTGTTTACAGTCGCATGAAGAATATTGATTATTCTTCCTCTCCTTTAATGTAGGTTAAGGATCAGGTGCTTGCGTAAAGAACGAGGTTATGATTCCTCGTTATTTGTCCTAGCTTCCGGTATGTCTGTGAAGATTATTAATCTTCCTTCGTTTCCTCTCCAGGTTGACAGAAGAACGATTGTTCTTCTTCTATTAAGTTGCAGTTGAAACTTCAAAGCCCTTTCGTCTCCTTCATCCAGATCATAAGGTAGGATTTTCTCAAGTTTCGTAGCCCAAAACTAAAAATAAATATAAGAAGCACCATGCATGATATATTTATACAGTTTGCATGTAGTTTTAATACGTTTTCTGTAAATTTTTCAAGAAACGCCCTTGAATAGGGCGCTACTTTAAAAGAAACGACCCTCACAGTGGTCGTTAATTAAAAGTATACGCCTTGTATACAGGCGTTAATTTCATGAACAATCGAATGTAATCAATAATTGATCCTGTTTAAAATTCAATAAATATGAAATATCGATTCTAATATCTTGCATGACTCTACCTGTAAATTCCTGCTAATTTTCTTGTCATGATCATATCTCCTGTCTTGAAAATTTATTTGTTGAAATATTGTAAATTCCTTGAATTCACGACCTTGACAACGTCGTTTTACACCTGTTAACACCCCATCACAGGGCGTAAATTGAAAAGAAACGCCCCTTTCTAGGGCGCGTTTTCTGTAAATTCCTGAACTATGTATATCCTGTAAAATAAAATTAAACAGTAACGCCCCTTTCCAGGGCGTGTTTTAAATAAATCCTGAAAATTATTTATATTCTGTCAAATATTTAAATAATGAGACGCCTGCTTATATAGTCGTCAACTCTGAAGAAACGCCCCTGTCCAGGGCGCGTTTTATATAAATTATTGAAATAATGAAATTCTGCAAAACGGAACATATGTAAACGCCCTTATGTTAGGCGTTACTTACCTGACTAACGCCCCTGACTAGGGCGTGTTTTTCATGAATTAATAAAATTATTGAAAATTCTGTAAAATAGAAATATGTAAACGCCCTTCTGTTAGGTGTTAATTACTTGAGAAACGACTTGACCTAAGTCGTTATTTTACTGTAAAACTGATTTTTCCCTGTTTTTGTTAACCGATGATTTCATATGTTATATAATATATATATCGGCACTATTCTCCACTCCGTGAGTATAGTCCCACGTTTCACGTTGTTTCATCGATCACACTCAACTCTCATTGACATACAAGCTCTCCATTAGACATTCCGTTCCTTTGGACTAGCGAGTTAGTCATAGAGACCTCCGTAAGACTCCTCGTAGCCTTGGATTCCCTCAAGGCCGACTGAGCTGGTTGTACCCTAAAAACCCATTACACGATCCTTGCCATGTCAATCTAAAGAAACATGGTATACCGGCCCTTATGATTATACAAAGAGTATATCATAAGAAATTCTTAATGGGATGATGATATCATGCCATATCATGTCGTTCTTGTAAACCTCAATTCTATGATAAGAATGAGGGTATCTTGCTTGATCTAATGTTTATGTGGACCTCGATTCTATATAAAGAATGTCCATATTGATTTGTCATGGGACCTAAGTTAAGGGAACCATATTCTACCTAGTTTTATTGATATCGTGATTTTACCGTTATTATCGCCAATCTATGTCCTTTGTCATATTTTTGGACTCTATTCTGTCAAAGTTGTCATACATGTCTACAAGCTTGAATATTGAAACTCTATATTGGCTATATAAACAAGAGTGGATGTCAAAAATACATGATAAATGCCTGTGCATATAGGGCCCGATCTGGTCCTGGGAGGAGCACCCGAAAGTACTTGTGCCCATGGGAGTTAAAATGATAAGGTATCTGGCATTATACCGAGTACTTGACTTGCTTGATTGGACATTCCACACACATCTTGTACTTGAATCGTACTTGACTTTACATGAAATGTGTGGCCCGAAAAAGGGTAATTTACTTGCTTGATACATGATAGCCAAAGTTCTTGACATGACTTGTTAAACGTGCTTGCTTGAATACCTTGAATACACTTATCATCTTGTTGGAAGTTCATGATTAAGTTCGTCTTATTTCTTGATATTACATTCTCTCTATCTTGTCGTTTTATGCGAGCATGCATAGCTTTATTGCATTCATGAAAGATGTAATTACTTAAACCCCTTGCTAGTACTTGAGATATAATTTCCTACTGAGCGTTCGCTCATTCCGTTTGTCCCTTTGTACTTTTCAGGTAAGTCCGACGACGATGGAAGTCAATCGGATGGGAATGTTCAAGAGTGAAAGTGATAGAGCTGCTCAAGTGTCGTCTAGTCTTTCCTATAGTTTCTTGAGTCAAATATGTATTCTTTTCCTTTTTATTAAACAGAGTATTGGATTTGTAATAGTCTATCCATTATGAAATAAAGGATTGGGTTATCTTGCTATTTTACGCATCTCTATCTTTGCGTCGAATACACGACCACTCTGATTGATATGATTGATATAGACACGTCGCGCATCTCCGGGTATCTTCCGCGCTCGGGGCGTGACAGCGGCCATACCATGACCGCTACTTGTTCCTGTAACCTGTTTATACTTATATGTAAACCCTAGTCTAATTGATAGAAACCATGCCTTAGCCCTGTAAGTTTTGGCACTATCTCATGGTTAGAAGTTATTTCATGTTGTTCATGATTCTTACTATGTTTTGTTTCATGTTAGCATGTTTTAACATTATTTTCATATATATTAATTTCATATCCAAACTTATATAGTCTTGTATTAAACCATTATTGACCATTGTTTCACACGCTTCACTCTCATCTATTGTCTTTCTGGTTAAGTATATAGCACATGCCCTAGTATGTGACTATTAGTTGCACTTTGCACTTATAGACACACTTTCTTATACTTGTGAACCTCTCCTCCGGATATTCCTTCTATCGGACAAGCGGATCATGTTTCAAGGCCTCTGTAAGTCTCCGCGAGCCTGGGATTCTCACTAGGACGTCGAGCTGGTTGTACCCTCAAAGCCCATTTGTCTAGAAAGCACTCAAGTTTACCAGCATTTCTACATTTTGGACAAGATTGCGGCCCTCGGGAGACTGCCACCATCTGGTAGGGGCCTAACCATGACCGACACTTTCCAGAGTTCCACTGCGTCGACCCTTTTTCTCTCTGGTGTCGACTCTGTCATAAAATGGTCTTGATGTGACCGCCTACTTCAGGTTGCGGCCAGGACATGACCGCCTATTTAATAAACGGTCCGAACAAGACCGTCTTCCATTCCAGTGTTCTTAACCCGAGGTTTGGCCCATGGGTTGATTTTCCCATGTTCCTAAATGGTCTATTGATTGTCTAGAACTTAACACCTTATTCAATAAGTTATTAATAAATTATCAAAATTTAAAGAATGTGCCGTTATGCTACCGGTTTCCTTCCAATGGCATAACCATGTCATTAAATCATCCTTGTTCTCATGTTTCATATTTGGTACGTTCTTACCTTGATATTGTTGTCATAAAACTATTATTTGAATTGTACATTATTGGCTGAAACATTATTTATATCTCGTGGAAGTATCTTGATTTATAACTTGAAGATGGAAGAGCGGACACGGATAGAATCCAAGGGCTCGATGCTAGCCCCCTCGGTGGATGGCCGGGAACATACTATAAATCATGGGGTATGATGAACACTGGCGTTGCTTTGCGTCGGGAGTATTTTTTTTATAAACGAGTGAAAATCATGAGACAATCTTGTGAATTTACATGATTGCTAGCACATTCTCGTTACATGACTTTCTAGTGCATAGCCTTTATGATTATGAAAAGTACATTCTCATTCATGAAAGGCCAAGTTACATTCATGTTATATTTGTTCTCGATCTTGCTCTCATTCTACATGAACTCTCATATCTTTTATGTCTTGATACTTGCGATGTTACTTTGGCTTATTCTCATATGATTTATCACATTTCATTTATCTTACATCCTAGAACTAAAATGTTAATTATTTAAAAATGCCTTCATGTTGATACGAAGATACTTACTGGGCAAGTGTGCTCATTACCCTACTTTTCCAATCTTTCCAGGAACCTCTAGTGGATCTGATTTCGAGTATTCCGATGATAGATCCGAGAGTGATGATTAAAGGCCCAAGAGAAGACTTAGAGTGTCATCAGTCCTTACGTTAGTTTGGAGTCATATCATGTACTCTTTACTTTATTGAGTCATATTATGTAATTTTTATTTTTATTGAGTCAAGTGTGTCAAGGAGTCAAGTCATAGTCTCTATTGTAAAACTTTGATTATTAATCAATAAAGTGGAATTCTGAGTACATCACATTGTGTCCATTCATCTTATGTGTGAACGATTTGCACTCTGATTATATTACTAGCTTGAGGCATATTGTCGGTTGTTCACATTTTCCCCAGCATCTTCCGTTGTATCTATATCTCGGGGCGTGACAATTAAGTTGGTTTCAAAGCCTAGGCATAAGTAAGTCCAAGGAAAATGACATGTCATAAGCTAAGTCCAAGGATTTAGGACCCACACCTATAAACTAATGAAAGAAATTTCCCACCTATGAGAGATTGGGTAGAGCCCGAGATGAGATAGTTATTTAGAAATTATCTCTAGATTAATTCCCCTCAATTCCGTAGGAATTAACAAATTGTTCCTGTTCTCAAGTACCTCATTCTCATAATGGCTCACCGTGTCAACTGGGATGAAATGCAACAAACTATTGCGGGTCTTACCCAGGCCCTACAAACCGTGGCCCAAGCTAGCGCGAGGGTAGGCACGGGTGACCTACATCAAAATTTCCAGAGTTTGAACCCTCCGAAGTTCTCCGGCTCATCAAATCCCGATGAAGCCGAGAGTTGGATGGATGAGATGGACCAAGTCTTTAATGTTATGCAATGTGCGGACTGGGAGAAGGTCCTTTTAGCCACCTTCCAACTTCACAAAGATGCACACTGTGACGCCCCGAGTCTTTATTACAGCGGAAGACTCGCTCGAGGAACGTGAACAGCCGGCATGGTAAACCTCTTGCAAGCAAGAACGATCAGAGCGCAAGACAATCACACATAATGCAATTGCACAATATTACTCAAACTTCAACTTTATTTTATTAATAATCAAGTATTCAAGTACAATAACCTTCTAATCTTTTTCCATTCCACTAGACTCAAGAAATAAGAAAATTACATAGACTCAATCTAAACAATGTAGACTTTCCTAAGTCTTCACTCTCAATTTGATATGACTTTCATTCGCTCTCGGACCCGCTACTTGTATAACTCGAATCCGAATTCGTATCACTTCCATCTCCTGAAAAAGATTGGAAATAGGTAATGAGCACACTTGCCCAGTAGGTATCTTCGCATCAACGTGATTAGGACTATTAAAGTAATTAACATTTTTGCTCTAAAGAATTTAGGTAAAATCATGCGAACGCGATCAATCATGCGAATAACCAAAGTGACAAAGATGATCGTTTAAGATAGAATGAGAGCAAGTATGAACTAGCAAGAACATGATATGACCTTTCATGAACAGGAATATATCGAGAATGTACTAGCAAGACCACGTAATCATCATCCAAATATCTTTTGCTTATGAGCAAGTATTTGGTGAATTTCTGTGGAATATCATGTAATCAAGCAAGAAAGCCATGTACAAGTTTTAATCATGATGTATCGTGGATTTTCACTTATTTATAGAGAAAGTACTCCCAGCGCAATGCGACGCCAGTAGCATCATACCCCATGGTTTATAAAAGTATGTTACCGGCAATCAGTCGAGGGGATTAGCATAGAGCCCTTGAACATAATCAGTGCTCGATCGCATCTTCAAGTATAAATCAAGTTATTTCCACGCATGTAACAATAAAGTATGGCCAAGAATGTAATAAGTTCAACAAGTTCATGATAACAATAATTCAATGAATGAACGCTTCAATTTAGAATATGAGAGATCAAGAATGACTTATACTATGTTATGCTTGTGGAAACAAATCGGCAGCATAACGGTACATTTCTTTAACTTTCATAATTTAAATTAAGTATCTTGATCATTATGACAAATTCTAGAATATCAATCATCCATCTAGGAACTTTAGAATATCAACCCTTTGGTTAAACCTCGGGTTAACGAAATACAGAACTGTGACGGTCTTGTACTGGGCCGTTACATAACGTGACGCTCCAGTGTTGGGCCGTTACAATGATCTTAATCCATAACCAATAATTGGATCCAGTTAAACGTGACGGTCATATATTGGGCCGTTATATGAGCCTGACGGTCCAATGTAGATCCGTTACATGTCCAGAAACCAGAACCCATCGATAGTGTTTTCTAATGATTGGGCTTTCATGGTACAACCAACTCGGCGTCCTAGTGAGAATCTCAGGCTCGCAAAAAATTACGGAGGCCTTGAAATAAGATTTCCTAGTCCATTGGAAGGAATATCTAATAGAGAGGTCCTCATGTTCAAGAATATGTTCCTATAGTGTACAAGTGTAAACTAATGGCCATATATCGGAATATATTCCATGTACTTAAGGAAAATGACTCTATTCATTTAGAGAGAATGTGTAGCAACGTGAAACCAAGATAAAACTCCGTCAATACATAATTGAAAATCATGATTTAGGATACAAAGCTATAGAAGTTTGACAGATGAAATTAACATAACTTAAAATAACTTAAGATACCTTAATCATGCAATTTCTATTATGAATCAGTAGCTAAACTTAAAGTCATGATAACAGATCTAAACTTAGCTATCTAAGCTTATTTATAAGTAAACTTAACTGGTTACCATTCTGTCTCGGGCTGACAGAACACAGGGGTCTGACGGTCTAACAAGAGCGCATCACAGTACTTGTAACGGTTTATCGAGGGGCCGTTATAGTAGTGTAATGCTCCTGTTATGGTGCGTCAGAGACAACAGAGTAATTAAAATGCAACAGAGGGTGTGACGGCTTATCGTAAGGCCGTTACAGTGTTGTGACGGTCCTACCCTAATCCGTGAGAGATTCTGCTGATAGCAATAGACAAAAAGTTCTAAGGTTTCAACTTACATCATGTCTGGAAATCATATATAACTTCCACATGATAGAATGAAGGCTAAGATACTAGTATGCATGGGTTTTTCTGTGAATTTGACAAGAAAGTTCCTTTTTAACTTAATTATGGCTAAGAATACACATGTATGCATGACTCTACTTAAACATGAAATCCATGATCTATAGTGCATGAAATCAAACACAATCAGAGGGCTTTTATCCCAAACAATATGTTTTTTGCCAATCATGAGATGACCTACCTTTCAATTGAGCTTTAACTTTCCAATTTATGACAGTAAGACACACCCTAATCTCTCCTTTCTTGGGATTTTTTCAGCAACTTCACGTTGTCCTAGCTCCTCAGCCTCTTGACCTAAGGTCGTGAAATTTTGAGGGTAAGAAGATGATACTATTGGGAACAAAAAGTTCTAAATAACTGAACTCTAATTACCTCGTTTAGACATCCTAATCTCTTGATCTTCAGGGGACTTGCGTTCAGTTTTCTGGGTTGCTATGGTCGAACCAGTAACTTTGGAAGCATCAATCTTCTTATTTGGTTGATCTCCTCGCACGAAATTTAGAGAGCTATTAATATAATGTATTATAAACAAAGTCTTCTTAAAAACGTACCTGAAATTCTATCTCCTTACCTTGATTCTTCGTAGGTAAATGTAAGGGTCGCTCAGTTCAGAACTGGGTCATATTTATAGGGTTTTGGCTAGGGTTTGAAAATTAGATCGATTCTAGAGTCCTTAATTTGCCAGAACCTGATCCCTAAGAGTCCCTAGTATCCTTACATGTTCTCCTAATTAGGTCTCTTGCAGATAAGATACCAAAGATCAAATATTTTTGCAAGTTCTTCAACTCACGGAACTGTGAGGGTGTAACGCATCAGGACTAGTGCGTTACATGCTGTAGCGGTCGCCCGATAGACCGTTACACCAAACGTGTGCAGAGTTTCAATTTAATAAAACTCTTTTATTCGTTTATCCCTCTAATTATCTATATAAAAGAGTATTTATCTTTAAAATTCGTGAATATGCTAAATAACCTTCTAGAATATGGGCTAAACTTAATGGGCTAGGTCCTTAAACCTTTTGGGTCTAAATTGAATAGGCTAGGCTGATTATTTAACACCATTGGGCCTTATAACCCATTTATAAATTCAATAATCCATTTATTAATCTATTTAGCCTTTATAAATTCCTAATAATTTTTAGGAAATTCCATTTATAATCCAAAAATTATTTATACAAATTATGGGGCACTACACTCTCCCCCACTTAAAAGAATTTGGTCTCAAAATTTAATACATGGATTGTGGAGAGTGTACTTACAGTTGAATAATTCTGGGAATTTCTTCCGCATAGCTTCTTCGGTTTTCCATGTTGCTTCATACGGCCATGTTTTCTTCCATTGTATTTTGACCATAGAAATAACTTTATTCCTTAGTTGACGCACTTCTCATTCCAAAATCTTTATTGGCGTTTGCTCGTATGTCATGTCCTTCTGAATTTCTAAATTATCATAAGTGATAACATAGTCAGGATCATATACATACCTTTTCAGCATAGAGACGTGAAATACGTCGTGAACTCCTGCTAATTGTGGAGGTAAAGCCAGTCTATAAGCCACCTCACCGAACCTTTCAAGAATTTCAAATGGGCCAATGAATCTTGAAGTTAGCTTTCCTTTAATGCCAAATCTTCGAATACCACGACCTGGAGAAACTTTCAGATATACATGATCTCCTTCCTGAAACTCCAAGTCACGTCTTCGATTGTCGGCATAAGACTTTTGACTATCTTGTTCCATCTTCATTCTTTCTTGGATGAGTTTGATCTTTTCTGAAGAATCCCTTATAAGATTGGGGCCTAGGAATTGCTTTTCCCCCATTTCGTTCCAACATATTGGTGATCTACAGCTTTTTCCATATAAAGCTTCAAAGGGTGCCATTTGTATGCTAGCTTGATAACTATTGTTATATGCAAATTCTACCAGAGGCAAGTGATCATGCCAACTTCCTCCAAAATCGATAGCACAATCCCTGAGCATATCTTCTACTACTTGATTTGTTCTTTCAATTTGACCATCAGTTTGTGGGTGAAATGCTATACTAAATTTTAATCTATTCCCTAGTGAGTTTTGTAGACCCTTCCAGAAATGTGATGTGAATTGAGGATCTCTATCAGATATAATAGTGATAGGGACACCATGTAATTTTACAATTTCTTTTATGTATAATGCTGCTAGAATATCCACAGACCATTGACTTTTTATGGGTAGAAAATATGCAGATTTAGTCAATCGGTCTATGATTACCCATATACCATCGTGTCCTCCTCTGGGCTTAGGTAAACCCATGATGAAATCCATCCCTATACTCTCCCACTTCCATTCGGGAATATTCAAGGGATGCAATTTACCTACGGGCCTAAAATGCTCTGCATTTACTTATTGGCAAGTGAGACAACGGGACACGAAATCAGCTATTTCTCTCTTCATATTGGGCCACCAGAAATTTCTTTTAAGATCTTGATACATCTTTGTACCACCTGGATGAATGGTGTACTTGGAATTATGTGCTTCTTCTAAGATCAATTTCTTCGTAACTTCATGATCCGGTACACATACTCGGCCCTTAAATAATAATCTTCCGTCATTGGAAACAGAGAAATCCGGTCTTTGTTCAATATTGGCTTTAATTTCTAGTAGTATGGGATCATTATTTTTCCGCTTGGTCATCTATTAATGTAGGTTGAGCTCGGATATTAGCTATGAAACAATCTTCTTTCTTCATGTCAATATCGAAGTTCAACTGAGTAAATTGAGGAATAAGGTTACTCATACTAATCATAAGACTTGATAGCATTCCCATTGGTTTCCTGTTGAGTGCATCTGCCACAGCATTCGCCTTGCCAGGATGATATTGAATAGCAAAATCAAAGTCTTTGAGATATTCTAACCATCTCCTCTGCCTCATATTTAACTCCTTTTGAGAAAATAAGTATTTCAAGCTTTTGTGGTTCGAATAGATCGTGAACTTCTCTCCATAGAGATAATGACGTCAAATTTTCAAGGCGAAGATAACAGCTGCTAGTTCTAAATCATGCACGGGATAATTTTCCTCGTGACATTTCAATTGTCTTGAAGAATAGCAGATTACCTTTCCATTCTGCATGAGGACACATACTAAGCCAATACCCGACACATCTGTATATACTTCAAATCCACCACCTTCCATAGGTAGTGATAAAATAGGAGCTGTAGTGAGATGATTCTTAAGTGATTGAAAACTCTTTTCACATTCCTCTGACCAGACAAAATAATTTTCTTTTCTTGTGAGTCTAGTTAAAGGAACTACAATCTTTGAGAAGTCCTTAATGAACCTCCTATAATAACTAGCTAGACTCAGAAAGCTTCTCACTTCTGATATAGTCATTGGTCGGCTCCAATTTCTGACAGCTTCCACTTTCGAAGGATCCACAGCGATACCTTCCTTGGAAATAATGTGGCCTAGGAATGAAACTTCCTTGAGCCAGAATTCACATTTGTTAAGCTTGGGATAAAGTTTATGTTCTCTAAGTATTTGTAAAGTTATCCTCAAATGTTCTTCATGTTCTTCCTTTGTCTTGGAATATATCAAGATGTCATCGATAAAGACGACGATGAATTGGTCCAAATATGGTTGAAAAACACTATTCATTAGTTGCATAAATACTGCTGGGACATTAGTTAACCCGAACGACATTACGACGAATTCATAGTGGCCATAACGACTTCAAAAAGATGATTTATAGATATCTTCTTCTTTAATTCTAAGCTGATGATATCCTGAACTGAGGTCAATTTTAGAAAAATACTCTGCTCCCGAAAGCTGATCGAAGAGCTCATCAATACGCGGCAATGGGTACTTGTTTTTGATTGTAAGTTGATTCAGTCACCGGTAGTCTATACATAGCCTGAGAGAGCCATCCTTCTTCTTGACAAAAAGAACCGATGCACCCCAAGGGGATGTGCTAGGTCTAATGAAGCCCTTGTCTAGTAGTTCCTGCAACTGCCTCTTTAGTTCTTTGAGTTCTGTGGGGGACATCCTGTAAGGGACTATAGAAACAGGTGCTGCTCCTGGAATGAGTTCAATAGTGAAGTTCACTTTCTTTTTGGGCGGTAAACTGGGTAATTCGGATGGAAACACGTCTGGGAACACATTTGCAATAGGGATGTCTGCTATGATAATTTTCTTGGATTTTGTAATAATGACAGAAGCAAGAAAAGCTTCACATCCTTGCGAAATAAGTTTGTAAGCATGAAGGGAAGATATGATAGTGGGGTGTTTCTTGTATTTGATGCCAAGGAAAGAGAATCTTGGAAGACCGGGTTTTCGGAAGGATATAATCCTATTTCTGCAGTTGATATAAGCATCATGATCTACAAGCCAATCTACCCCTAAAATGGCATCATAACCTTTCATGTTAAGGCATACTAA
Organism: Amorphophallus konjac; assembly: GCA_022559845.1. NCBI lineage: Eukaryota > Viridiplantae > Streptophyta > Magnoliopsida > Alismatales > Araceae > Amorphophallus > Amorphophallus konjac. The sequence goes on along the minus strand of CM040125.1, from coordinate 164,253,197 downwards.
GTTTGCGGGGAGATTATGACCTTCTACTATCACTTCGCTATCAGGATAATAGTCGGTAAGCTTTGTTCCAGAACCTATAGGTGTGGTAATAGTAAGATCTGAAGGTAACGAAACTGATGCAATTGGTAATATTTTTACGAAAGTAGTGGGGATAAAAGAATGAGATGCACCAGTATCAAATAGCACAAATGCAGGATGAGAACAAATTTGAAGAGTACCTTCCATAAGCCCACCATCCCTAGGCGCTTCCTCTTCTTCTATAACGGCATTGAGGCGAGCCTGCCTCCTACGTCCACCACTAGATGGCTGGTCTTTCATAAGGGGGCAATATGGCATGCGATGCTCCCTGCTTCCACAACGTAAACAAGCGCCAAGGCGCTTCCAGCATTCCTCAGCCGAATGGTTGAATTTTTCGTAAAACGTGCAAGCCGTGGCGACCTGCTCATCCTCCTTAATCTTCTTATTCTTATGAGAACTTCCATCGTTCCCACTCCTGAATCGCTTCTTATTATCATGGCTTTTGTGAGGCTCCGTGATACTGAACCTTTCTTTCTTATAACGCAGATCAGATCGTCGGCTGGACTATTCTCCTTTCCCCTTCAATTTCTCGATCTTTTCTAAGGTCCTTTCACATAAGTATGCCCGCTGAACCATTTCGACATAAGTACGGATGTTTTGGGTCCCGAGCTGCTGAATAAAACTGGGCCGTAACCCGTCCATAAACCGATTAGCCTTTAATAGATCGATACTGATTAGGTGCGGTGCATAAGGTGCTAGCCATGAAAATTGTAGTTCATATTCTGCAACCGTCATCATTCCTTGTCAAAGAGAGGCGAACTCCATATCCATTCGTTCCTTTACGTGCTTAGAGAAATACTTGGCACGGAACAAGGTAAGAAAATCATCCAATGTATGAGTTGCATCGGCCGGAGGTGCCGGAACCGACTTCCACCATGTACGAGCATCCTTGTTGAGTTGAAAAGTTGCAAGATGCACCTTCTCTTGATCGGTGCATTGGATGACGTCAAAGATACGGTTCATCTCATCAATCCAGTTCTCTGCTTTGTCCGGATTAGAAGAACCATAGAAACGCGGAGGGTTTAAACTCCGAAAATTGCGATGTAAGTCACCAGCCCTTGCCCCTGCGCCAGCTTACGCAATGGTTTGTAATGCCTGAGTAAGGCCGGCAACTGTTTGTTGCATGTCATTCCAATCTACACGATGAGCCATGGTAATAATAAAGTACCTGAGAGAAATATAACAACTTGTTATTTCTCGTGGAATTCGGAAGAATAAATCTTAAAGCTAATTAACAATCTTATCCTGGGCTCTACCCAATTCTCACATGGTATGGGAATTTCTTCCTTAGTTCATAGGTAGAGGTCCTTAACCTTGGACTTAACCTATGACATGATTCTTCTCCCTAAGTCCTGAGACTTAGGCTTTGATACCAACTTAACTGTAACACCCCGAGCCTTTATTACAGCGGAAGACTCGCTCGAGGAACGCGAACAGCCGGCATGGTAAGTCTCTTGCAAGTAACAACGATCAGAGCGCAAGACAATCACACATAATATAATTGCACAATATTACTCAAACTTCAACTTTATTTTATTAATAATCAAGTATTCAAGTACAAAAACCTTCTTATCTTTTTCCATTCCACTAGACTCAAGAAATAGGAAATCTACATAGACTCAATCTAAACAATGTAGACTTTCCTAAGTCTTCACTCTCAATTTGATATGACTTTCATTCGCTCCCAGACCCGCTACTTGTATAACTCGAATCCGAATTCGTATCACTTCCATCTCCTGAAAAAGATTGGAAATAGATAATGAGCACACTTTCCCTGTAGGTATCTTCGCATCAACATGATTAGCACTATTAAAGTAATTAACATTTTTGCTCTAAAGAATTTAGGTAAAATCATGCGAACGTGATCAATCATGCGAATAACAAAAGTGACAAAGATGATCGTTTAAGATAGAATGAGAGCTAGTGTGAACTAGCAAGAACATGATATGACCTTTCATGAACAAAAATATATCGAGAATATACTAGCAAGACCACGTAATCATCATCCAAACATCTTTTGCTTATGAGCAAGTATTTGGTGAATTTCTGTGGAATATCATGTAATCAAGCAAGAAAGTCATGTACAAGTATTAATCATGCTGTATCGTGGATTTTCACTTATTTATAGAGAAAGTACTCCCAGCGCAATGCGACACCAGTAACATCATACCCCATGGTTTATAATAGTATGTTTTCGGCAATCAGCCGAGGGGACTAGCATAGAGCCCTTGAACACAATCAGTGCTCGATCGCATCTTCAAGTATAAATCAAGCTATTTCCACGCATGTAACAATAAAGTATGGCTAAGAATGTAATTAGTTCAACAAGTTCATGATAACAATAATTCAATGAATGAACACTTCAATTTAGAATATGAGAGATCAAGAATGACTTATACTATGTTATGCTTGTGGAAACAAATCGGCAGCATAACAGTACATTTCTTTAACTTTCATAATTTAAATTAAGTATCTTGATCATTATGACAAATTCTAGAACATCAATCATCCATCTAGGAACTTTAGAATATCAACCCTTTGGTCAAACCTCGGGTTAACGAAATACAGAACTGTGACGGTCTTGTACTGGGCCGTTACATACCGTGACGCTCCAGTGTTGGGCCGTTACAATGACCTGAATCCAGAACCAATAATTGGATCCAGTTAAACGTGACGGTCATATATTGGGCCGTTATATGAGCCTGACGGTCCAATGTAGATTCGTTACATGTCCAGAAATCAGAACCCATGGATAGTGTTTTCTAATGATTGGGCTTTCATGGTATAACCAACTCGGCGTCCTAGTGGGAATCCTAAGCTCGCAGAGAATTACAGATGTCTTGAAATAAGATTTCCTAGTCCATTGGAAGGAATATCCAATAGAGAGGTCCTCATGATCAAGAATATGTTCCTATAGTGCACAAGTGTAAACTAATGGCCATATATCGGAATATATGCCATGTACTTAAAGAAAATGACTCTAATGATATAGAGAGAATGTGTAGCAATGTGAAACCAAGATAAAACTCCGTCAATACATCATTGAAAATCATGATTTAGGATACAAAGCTATAAAAGTTTGACACATGAAATTAACATAACATAAAATAACTTAAGATACCTTAATCATGTAATTTCTATTATGAATCAGTAGCTAAACTTAAAGTCATGATAACAGTTCCAAGCTTAGCTATCTAAGCTTATTTATAAGTAAACTTAACTGGTTACTATTCTGTCTCGGGCTGACAGAACACAAGGGTCTGACGGTCTAATAAGAGCGCGTCACAATACTTGTGACGATTTATCGAGGGGCCGTTACAGTAGTGTAACGCTGCTGTTATGGTGCGTCAGAGACAACAGAGTAATTAAAATGCAACAGAGGGTGTGATGGCTTATCGTAAGGCCGTTACAGTGTTGTGACGGTCCTACCCTAATCTGTCAGAGATTCTGCTGATAGCAATAGATAAAGAGATCTAAGGTTTCAACTTACATCATGTCTGGAAATCATATATAACTTCCACATGATAGAATGAAGGCTAAGATACTAGTATGCATGGGTTTTCTGTGAATTTGACAAGAAAGTTCCTTTTTAACTTAATTAGGGCTAAGAATACACATGTATGCATGACTCTACTTAAACATGAAATCCATGATCTATAGTGCATGAAATCAAACACAATCAGCAGGCTTTTATCCCTAACAATATGTTTTTTGCCAATCATGAGATGACGTACCTTTCAACTGAGCTTTAATATCCCAATTTATGACTGCAAGACACACCCTAATCTCTCCTTTCCTTGGATTTTTCAACAATTTCACATTGTCCTAGCTTCTCAGCCTCTTGACCTAAGGACGTGAAATTTTGAGGGTAAGAAGATGATACTATTGGGAACAAAAAGTTCTAAATAACCGAACTCTAATTATCTCATTTAGACATCCTAATCTCTTGATCTTCAGGGACTTGCGTTCAGTTTTCTAGGTTGCTAAGGTCGAACCAGTAACTTTGGAAGCATCAATCTCCTTATTTGGTTGATCTCCTCACACGAAATTTAGAGAGCTATTAGTCTAATGTATTATAAACAAAGTCTTCTTAAAAACTTACCTAAAATTCTATCTCCTTACCTTGATTCTTCGCAGGTAAATGTAAGGGTCGCTCAGTTCAGAACTGGGTCATACTTATAGGGTTTTGGCTAGGGTTTGAAAATTAGATCGATTCTAGAGTCCTTAATTTGCCAGAACCTGATACCTAAGAGTCCCTAGTATCCTTACATGTTCTCCTAATTAGGTCTCTTGCAGATAAGATACCAAAGATCAAATATTTTTGCAAGTTCTTAACTCACGGAACTGTGAGGGTGTAACGCATCAGGACTAGTGCGTTACATGCTGTAGCAGTCGCCCGATAGATCGTTACACCAAACGTGTGCAGAGTTTCAATTTAATAAAACTCTTTTATTCATTTATCCTTCTAATTATCTATATAAAAGAGTATTTATCTTTAAAATTCGTGAATAGGCTAAATAACCTTCTAGAATATGGGCTAAACTTAATGGGCTAGGTCCTTAAACCTTTTGGGTCTAAATTGAATAGGCTAGGCTGATTATTTAACACCATTGGGCCTTATAACCCATTTATAAATTCAATAATCCATTTATTAATCTATTTAGCCCTTATAAATTCCTAATAATTTCCAGGAAATTTTATTTATACTCCAAAAATTATTTATATAAATTCTGGGGCACTACACCCTCCCCCACTTAAAAGAATTTGGTCCCCAAATTCAATACATGGATTGTGGAGAGTGTAATTACAGTTGAATAATTCTGAGAATTTCTTCCGCATAGCTTCTTCGGTTTCCCATGTTGCTTCATATGGCCATATTTTCTTCCATTGTATTTTGACCATAGGAATAACTTTATTCCCTAGTTGACGCACTTCTCGTTCCAAAATCTTTATTGGCATTTACTCGTACGTCATGTCCTTCTGAATTTTCAAATTATAATAAGTGATAACATGGTCAGGATCTTATACATACCTTTTCAGCATAGAGATGTGAAATACGTCGTGAACTATTGCTAATTGTGAAGGTAAAGCCAGTCTATAAGCCACCTCACCGACCCTTTCAAGAATTTCAAATGGGCCAATGAATCTTCGAGTTAGCTTTCCTTTAATGCCAAATCTTCGAATACCACGATCTGGAGAAACTTTCAGATATACATGATCTCCTACCTGTAAGTCCAAGTCACGTCTTCGATTGTCGGCATAAGACTTTTGCCTATCTTACGCCATCTTCATTCTTTCTTGGATGAGCTTGATCTTTTCTGAAGAATCCCTTATAAGATCGGGGCCCAGGAATTGCTTTTCCCCCACTTCGTTCCAACATATTGGTGATCTACAACTTTTTCCATATAAAGCTTCAAAGGGTGCCATTTGTATGCTAGCTTGATAACTGTTGTTATATGAAAATTCTACCAGAGACAAGTGATCATGTCAACTTCCTCCAAAATCGATAGCACAAGTCTTGAGCATATCTTGTACTACTTGATTTGTTCTTTCAGTCTAACCATCAGTTTGTGGGTGAAATGTTGTACTAAAATTTAATCTAGTCCCTAGTGAGTTTTGTAGACCCTTCCAGAAATGTGATGTGAATCGAGGATCTCTATCAGATATAATAGTGATAGGGACACCATGTAATTTGATAATTTCTTTTATGTATAATGCTGCTAGAATATCCACAGACCATCGACTTTTTATGGGTAAAAAATGTGAAGATTTAGTCAATCGGTTTATGATTACCCATATACCATCGTGTCCTCCTCTAGTCTTAGGTAAACCCATGATGAAATCCATCCTTATACTCTCCCACTTCCATTCGGGAATATTCAAGGGATGCAATTTACCTACGGGCCTAAAATGCTCTACCTTTACTTATTGGCAAGTGAGACAACGGGACACGAAATCAGCTATTTCTCTCTTCATATTAGGCCACCAGAAATTTCTTTTAAGATCTTGATACATCTTTGTACCACCTGGATGAATGGTGTACTTAGAATTATGTGCTTCTTCTAAGATCAATTTCTTCGTATCTTCATGATCCCGTACACATACTCGGCCCCTAAATAGCAATGTTCTGTCATTGCAAACAGAGAAATCCTGTCTTTTTTCAATATTGGCTTTAATTTCTAGTAGTACGGGACCATCATTTTACAGCTTGTTCAGATCCTCTATTAATGTAGGTTGAGCTCGGATATTAGCTATAAAACAATCTTCTTTCTTCATGTCAATATCTAAGTTCAACTGAGCAAATTGAGGAATAAGGTTAGTCATACTAATCATAAGACTTGATAGCATTCCCATTGGTTTCCAACTGAGTGCATCTGCTACAGCATTCGCCTTGCCAGGATGATATTGAATAGCAAAAGCAAAGTCTTTGAGATATTCTAACCATCTCCTCTGCCTCATATTTAACTTCTTTTGAGAAAATAAGTATTTCAAGCTTTTGTGGTCTGAATAGACCGTGAACTTCTCTCCATAGAGATAATGACGCCAAATTTTCAAGGTGAAGATAACAGCTGCTAGTTCTAAATCATGCACGGGATAATTTTCCTCGTGACATTTCAATTCTCTTGAAGAATAGCAGATTACCTTTCCATTCTGCATGAGGACACATCCTAAGCCAACACCAGACGCATCTGTATATACTTCAAATCCACCACCTTCCATAGGTAGTGATAAAATAGGAGCTGTAGTGAGATGATTCTTAAACGTTTGAAAACTCTTTTCACATTCCTTTGACTAGAGAAAAAGATTTTCTTTTCTTGTGTGTCTTGTTAAAGGAACTGCAATCTTTGAGAAGTCCTTAATGAACTTCCTATAGTAACCAGCTAGACCCCGAAAGCTTCTCACTTCTGATATAGTCGTTGGCCGGCTCCAATTTTTGACAGCTTCCACTTTTGAAGGATCCACAGTGATACCTTCCTTGGAAATAATGTGGCCTAGGAATGAAACTTCCTTGAGCCAGAATTCACATTTGTTAAGCTTGGCATAAAGTTTATGTTCTCCAAGTATTTGCAGAGTTATCCTCAAATGTTCTTCATGTTCTTCCTTTGTCTTAAAATATATCAAGATGTCATCGATAAAGACAACGATGAATTGGTCCAGATATGGTTGAAAAATACTGTTTATTAGTTGCATAAATGTTGCTGGGGCATTAGTTAACCCGAACGGCATTACCACGAATTCATAGTGGCCATAACGACTTCGAAAAGTCGATTTATAGATGTCTTCTTCTTTAATTCTTAGCTGATGATATATCGATCTGAGGTCAATTTTAGAAAAATACCCTGCTCCCGAAAGCTGATCGAAGAGCTCATCAATACGCGGCAACAGGTACTTGTTTTTTATTGTAAGTTGATTCAGTCGCCAGTAGTCTATATATAGCCTGAGAGAGCCATCCTTCTTCTTGACAAAAAGAACCGGCGCACCCCAAGGGGATGTGCTAGGTCTAATGAAGCCCTTGTCTAGTAGTTCCAGCAACTACCTCTTTAGTTCTTTGAGTTCTGTGGGGCACATCCTGTAAGGGGCTATAGAAATATGCGCTACTCCTAGAATGAGTTCAATAGTGAAGTTCACTTCCCTTTCGGGCGGTAAACTAAGTAATTCGGATGGAAACACGCCTGGGAACTCATTTGCAATAGGGATGTTTGCTATGATAATTTCCTTGGATTTTGTAATAATGACAAAAGCAAGAAAAGCTTTACATCCTTGCGAAATAAGTTTGTAAGCGTGAAGGGAAGATATGATAGTGGGGTGTTTCTTGTATTTGATGCCAAGGAAAGAGAATCTTGGAAGATCGGGTTTTCAGAAGGATATAATCTTATTTCTGCAGTTGATATAAGCATCATGATCTACAAGCCAATTTACCCCTAAAATGGCATCATAACCTTTCATGTTAAGGCATACTAAATTTGCGGGGAGATTATGACCTTCTACTATCACTTCGCTATCAGGATAATAGTCAGTAAGCTTTGTTCCAGAACCTATGGGTGTGGTAATAGCAAGATCTGAAGGTAAGGGAACTGATGTAATTGGTAATATTTTTGTGAAAGTAGTGGAGATAAAAGAATGAGATGCAGTAGTATCAAATAGCACAAATGCAGGATGAGAATAAATTTGAAGAGTACCTTCCATAAGCCCACCATCCCTAGGCGCTTCCTCTTCTTCTATAACGGCATTGAGGCGAGCCTGCCTCCTACGTCCACCACTAGATGGCTGGTCTTTCATAAGGGGGCAATCTGGCATGCGATGCTCCCTGCTTCCACAACGTAAACAAACGTCAAGGCGCTTCCAGCATTCCACAGCCGAATGGCCAAATTTTTCGCAAAACGTGCAAGCCGTGGCGCCCTTCTCCTCCTCCTTAATCTTCTTATTCTTCTGAGAACTTCCATCATTCCCACTCCTGGATTGCTTCTTATTATCACGGCTTTTGTGAGGTTCTGTGATACTGAACCTTTCTTTCTTATAACGCCGATCAGATCGTCGGCTGGACTCTTTTCCTTTCCCCATCAATTTCTCGACCTTTTCTAAGGTCCTTTCACATAAGTATGCCTGCTGAACCATTTCCGCGTAAGTACGTATGTTTTGGGTCCCGAGCTACTGAATAAAACTGGGCCGTAACCCGTCCATAAACTGATTAGCCTTTAATAGATCGGTACTGATTAGATGCTGTGCATAAGGTGCTAGTCTTGAGAATTGTAGTTCATATTCTGCAACCGTCATCATTCCTTGTCAGAGAGAGGCGAACTCCATAGCCTTTCGTTCCTTTACGTGCTCAGAGAAATACTTGGCACGGAACATGGTAAGAAAACCATCCCATGTATGAGGTGTATCGGCCGGAGGTGTCGGAACCGACTTCCACCATGTACGGGCATCCTTGTTGAGTTGGAAAGTTCCAAGACGCAACTTCTCTTGATCGGTGCATTGGATGACGTCAAAGATACGGTTCAACTCATCAATCCAGTTCTCTGCTTTGTCCGGATTAGAAGAACCATAGAAACGCGGAGGGTTTAAACTCCGGAAATTGCGATGTAAGTCATCAGCTCTTGCCCCTACGCCAGCTTGCGCCATGGTTTGTAATGCCTGAGTAAGGTCGGCAACTGCTTGTTGCATGCCATTCCAATCTACGTGATGAGCCATGGTAATAATAAAGTACCTGCGAAAAATATAACAACTTGTTATTTCTCGTGGAATTCGGAAGAATAAATCTTAAAGCTAATTAACTATTTTATCCCGGGCTCTACCCAATTCTCACATGGTATGGGAATTTCTTCCTTAGTTTATAGGTAGGGGTCCTTAACCTTGGACTTATCCTATGACATGATTCTTCTCCCTAAGGCATGAGACTTAGGCTCTGATACCAACTTAACTGTCACGCCCCGAGCCTTTATTACAGCGGAAGACTCGCTCGAGGAACGCGAACAGCCGGCATGGTAAGTCTCTTGCAAGCAAGAACGATCAGAGCGCAAGACAATCACACATAATGTAATTGCACAATATTACTCAAACTTCAACTTTATTTTATTAATAATCAAGTATTCAAGTACAATAACCTTCTTATCTTTTTCCATTCCACTAGACTCAAGAAATAGGAAAATTATATAGACTCAATCTAAACAATGTAGACTTTCCTAAGTCTTCACTCTCAATTTGATATGACTTTCATTCGCTCTCAGACCCGCTACTTGTATAACTCGAATCCGAATTCGTATCACTTCCATCTCCTGAAAAAGATTGGAAATAGGTAATAAGCACACTTGCCCAGTAGGTATCTTCGCATTAACATGATTAGCAAAATTAAAGTAATTAATATTTTTGCTTTAAAGATTTTTTGTAAAATCATGCGAACGTGATCAATCATGTGAATAACCAAAGTGACAAAGATGATCGTTTAAGATAGAATGAGAGCTAGTGTGAACTAGCAAGAACATGATATGACCTTTCATGAACAAAAATATATCGAGAATGTACTAGCAAGACCACGTAATCATCATCCAAACATCTTTTGCTTATGGGCAAGTATTTGGTGAATTTCTATCGAATATCATGTAATCAAGCAAGAAAGTCATGTACAAGTATTAATCATGTTGTATCGTGGATTTTCACTTATTTATAGAGAAAGTACTCCCAGCGCAATGCGACGCCAGTAACATCATACCGCATGGTTTATAATAGTATATTTTCGGCAATCAGCCGAGGGGACTAGCATAGAGCCCTTGAACACAATCAGTGCTCGATCGCATCTTCAAGTATAAATTAAGCTATTTCCACGCAAGTAACAATAAAGTATGGCCAAGAATGTAATAAGTTCAACAGGTTCATGATAACAATAATTCAATGAATGAACGCTTCAATTTAGAATATGAGAGATCAAGAATGACTTATACTATGTTATGCTTGTGGAAACAAATCGGCAACATAACGGTACATTTCTTTAACTTTCATAATTTAAATTAAGTATCTTGATCATTATGACAAATTCTAGAACATCAATCATCCATCTAGGAACTTTAGAATATCAACCCTTTGGTCAAACCTCGGGTTAACGAAATACATAACTGTGATGGTCTTGTACTAGGCCGTTACATAACGTGACGCTCCAGTGTTGGGCCATTACAATGATCTGAATCCAGAACCAATAATTGGATCCAGTTAAACATGACGGTCATATATTGGGCCGTTATATGAGCCTGACGGTCCAATGTAGATCCGTTACATGTCCAGAAACCAGAACCCGTCGATAGTATTTTCTAATGATTGGGCTTTCATGGTACAACCAACTCGGCGTCCTAGTGGGAATCTCAGGCTCGCAGAGAATTACGGAGGCCTTGAAACAAGATTTTCTAATCCATTGGAAGGAATATCCAATAGAGAGGTCCTCATGTTCAAGAATATGTTCCTATAGTGCACAAGTGTAAACTAATGGCCATATATCAGAATATATGCCATGTACTTAAAGAAAATGACTCTATTGATATAGAGAGAATGTGTAGCAATGTGAAACCAAGATAAAACTCCGTCAATACATCATTGAAAACCATGATTTAGGATACAAAGCTATAGAAGTTTGACACATGAAATTAACATAACTGAAAATAACTTAAGATACCTTAATCATGCAATTTCTATTATGAATCAGTAGCTAAACTTAAAGTCATGATAATATGTCCAAACTTAGCTATCTAAGCTTATTTATAAGTAAACTTAACTGGTTACCATTCTGTCTCGGGCTAACAAAACACAGGGCTCTGACGGTCTAACAAGAGCGCGTCACAGTACTTGTGACGATTTATCGAGGGGTCGTTACAGTAGTGTAACGCTCCTGTTATGGTGCGTCAGAGACAATAGAGTATTTAAAATGCTACAGAGGGTGTGACGACTTATCGTAAGGCTGTTACAGTGTTGTGACAGTCCTACCCTAATCCGTCAGAGATTCTGCTGACAGTAATAGATAAAAAGATCTAAGGTTTCAACTTACATCATGTCTGAAAATCATATATAACTTCCACATGATAGAATGAAGGCTAAGCTACTAGTATGCATGGGTTTTCTGTGAATTTGACAAGAAAGTTCCTTTTTAACTTAATTAGGGCTAAGAATACACATGTATGCATGACTCTACTAAAACATGAAATCCATGACCTATAGTGCATGAAATCAAACACAATCAGAGGGCTTTTATCCCTAACAATATATTTTTTGCCAATCATGAGATGACCTACCTTTCAACTGAGCTTTAACTTTCCAATTTATGACAGCAAGACACACCCTAATCTCTCCTTTCCTGAGATTTTTCAGCAACTTCACGTTGTCCTAGCTCCTCAGCCTCTTGACCTAAGAACGTGAAATCTTGAGGGTAAGAAGATGATGCTATTAGGAACAAAAAGTTCTAAATAACCGAACTCTACTTACCTCATTTAGACGTCCTAATCTCTTGATCTTTAGGGGACTTGCGTTCAGTTTCCTGGGTTGCTAAGGTCGAACCAGCTACTTTGGAAGCTTCAACCTCCTTGTTTGGTTGATCTCCTAGCACGAAATTTAGAGATCTATTAGTCTAATGTATTATAAATAAAATCTTCTAAAGAACTTACCCGAAATTCTAACTCCTTACCTTGATTCTTCGCAAGCAAATGTAAGGGTCGCTCAGTTCAGAACTGGGTCCTATTTATAGGGTTTTGACTAGGGTTTGAAAATTAGATCGATTGTAGAGTCCTTAATTTGCCAGAACCTTATCCCTAAGAGTCCCTAGTATCCTTACATGTTCTCCTAATTAGATCTTTTGCAGATAGGATCCCAAAGATCAAATCTTTTTACAAGTTCTTCAACTCACGGAACTGTCAGGGTGTAACGCATCAGGACTAGTGCGTTACATGCTGTAGTGGTCGCCCGATAAACCGTTACACCAAACGTGTGCAGAGTTTCAAGTTAATAAAACTCTTTTATTTGTTTATCCTTCTAATTATCTATATACAGGAGTATTTATCTTTAAAATTTGTGAATAGGCTAAATAACCTTCTAGAATATGGGATAAACTTAATGGGCTAGGTCCTTAAACCTTTTGGGTCTAAATTGAATAGGCTAGGCTGATTATTTAACACCATTGGGCCTTATAACCCATTTATAAATTCAACAATCCATTTATTAATCTATTTAGCCCTTATAAATTCCTAATAATTTCTAGGAAATTCCATTTATAATCCAAAAATTATTTATATAAATTTTGGGGCACTACACACACACATGGTGAAAAGCAACATCGGCTCCTCTCCAAAATAGGCAGATTACTTGGGCGGAGTTCCTTGAACTATTCCATGCAAAGAACTTTTCCGAGCACATCAAAGAAAGGAAGGCCGCAGAATTCGTCGCACTTCACCAAGGCATGATGTCCATGATGGAATACGAACTTCAATTCTCTCGGCTGGCACCATATGATCCTCACTTGGTTAGCACGGACCTATTATAGGCTAACCAATTCATGGATGTACTAAGGCCCGTCTTTATCACCCAACTTGGACCCCAAAATATCCGTACATATACAGAAATGGTCCAACGGGCTGATTTATGTTAAAGGACCATGGAGAAGGTTGGAAAATTCAAAGGCAAGGAAGAAGAGTCTAGCCGGAAGTTTGATCGGCGAGGAAAGAAAGGAGAGAGATTCAGAATCACGGAACCCTACAAGACCCGTGATAACATGAAGCGATCCCGTAATGGCAATGGGAATGGCAAGAATAAGAAAGCTAAAGAAGAAGACAAGCAAGTCATGGCGGCTTGCTCATTTTGTGTGAAGTTTGGCCACTTGGCCGAGGAGTCCTGGAAACGCCTAGGTGCGTGTTTACGTTGTGGAAGTCGAGAGCAGCACATGCCGGATTGCCCCCTTATGAAAGAGGAAACTTCTGGCAGTGGATGCAAGTGGCAGGCTCGTCTTGATGCCGTGTTGGATGAAGAAGCGCCCAAGGATGATTGGCTAATGGAAGGTACCGTTCAAATTTATTCACATCCTGCATTTATGTTATTTGATACTGGTGCTTCTCACTCCTTTATATCTACTACTTTTGTTGTTTCACCTGTTCCTCTACCTTCGGACCTAGCGATCACAGCACCCTTAGGTCCTGGAACAAAACTTACTACCCACTACCTAAATAGTGAGGTAACAATAGAGGGTCATAATCTTCCTGCAAACCTTGTATGCATTGACATGGAAGGCTATGATGGTATTCTCGACGTAGATTGGCTCATTGACCACTATACCGACATTAATTGTCACAATAGGAGAATTTCCTTCCACAAACCCGATCTTCCAAGATTTTAGGCCTCTTTGATAACTTGGTAGGACAACCTACCCGATTTTAAGACAGGGTAACATGTCCGATTGGAAACTCCACCGCGCTTTGATAACTGGTAGCGTGAATGCGTTGAAAAGTCCCACGCTATTCAGGTTGCTTTGTTAACAATCCGGGGGTAAGGGGGGCTTGACATAATTGAATTACCGAATGTGCCCCTCATTTCATTACTTCAGGCCAAGCCCACTCCCTCCCTTTTAACGATAATAAAATGATATTGTATAAGTCGGACGTATAGAAAGTAAATTCTATATATCAAATTGAGCCCCACTCCCTCCCTTTTAACGATAACAAAATGATATTGTATAAGTCGGACGTATAGAAAGTAAATTTTATATATCAAATTGAGGCCTTTTTAAAAATTACCTGGCATTCATTATTGAAATAAATATACCCTACTGAAGTAATGGGCCAATTTTTTTGTACATATAAACATTTCTACCAACTATTCTCCCCGTAATCGCCATGTTCAAAAAAACATGACGATGGATTTGCAGAATTGACATGTGGGTCGTAATTTGGGTAATGACTATTGGGGATAGAACCGGAGTACCCAGACGAGGAGGACAACCAGCAGAGGAGGAAGAAGAAGAGAAGAAGAATCACACAAGATGCAAGATGCCTTCCTACATCCACGGCCGCAACATGATTCTACTAAGATAATCACAGACATGTTACAATACAAGGAGAGAGCCCATCCTTTTATACTAGGAGATTAGGGCGCCATTAGTCAGGGTATTAAAGACAATAATACCACGGTTAAACAGAAACCCTCTTCCGGGATACATCAATCGCGCATGCTCGTCTATCCCCCCGGATGCTCTCCTGGGACCGAGTCTACCCTCCAGCGACTGTAGATGCTCCCCCACCATCAGACAGATCAAAGCATTGCCAAGGCAAGGTCGACGCATTGCCAAGACAAGGTCGACGCATCCCAAGTGATATCGACATGCCTTGAACCCGCAATGCATGCTTCCCTGACGCCAGTGATGCTCTCCTGGGACAATGAATGCCCTCCAAAGACAGCATGTTCTTCCCTACTAGACCCGGACAACATATGCTCCCCTGGAGTAACGAATGCTTTTCTGGCACTGAAAGATGCTCCCCTGGAGATGTGATATGCTCGCCATGCTCCCCTGAGTTGAGGATGCTCCCCTGGAGCAGTGGATGCTCCCATGGGCCAGCGATTACTCCCCTGGAGCAGCGAATGCTCCCCTGGAGATGGCATAAGCTCGCCATGCTTCCCTGATGCTGTGAATGCTCCCCTGGAGCAGTGGATGCGCTCCTAAGGCAGAGTGTGATCCCGTGCAGAGGCGCAAGAATGAAAGAGTTCTGACTCCACACTCTAACAATAACAATGCATATGAACTACCAACATCTACACATTGCATATGAACTTAGGCCTTACAATCTTCGTACAAATTGTACACATGCGACAATCCACAATACAAAATGGATCAACAATGAGGTAAAAGCAAAATGCCCAATACCAGTGAAAATGGGGCTTGTTTGAGGCCACCGACGACTCAATAGATGCCGTCGAACCCACCGGTGAAGGAGCTTGCACAGAGGAAGGATGGCAGGCAAATGAAGAGCCACGACTGGAAGCAACCATCGATTGCCTTCAAATAGATGAACCCTGGAGGTGGGATTCCTTCTGCTTGACGGCAACCATAAACCGGTCTCGTCTTGTCGAAGAACGCCTTGAAAGCTCTTCGTCGCGTCTCATCGGGAGCCTGCCTCCAAGGTGGTGTAGTTGTGCAGGGAGGCCGGCGTGCAGCTCTGGAGGTCGGGTCCTTTCACCTGCAACCCTAGCCGATGGGAGGCAACTGTGAGAGAGAGCACCCGATGAGCGCCACCCGTGAACCCTAGCCGCAGGGGAGACAGAGGACGATGCGAAAGGGTAAAAGAGATTCGAAGGGGACAAATGACTGCCTCTGCCCTTCTTCTCCTCTCCCAATCCGACCCCCATCCCCGTATTAGACCTCCCAGCGAGAACAGCTTGCTTGGGTCAAAATGGCGGCCATCCTGATTTTCTCTTGGGTATCCTAGCCCCGTTGTCAAAGCAAACACGGGATGCGCCGCCGGGGTAAGAGGGGTTATTCGCCCCGAAATCGGTTATCAAAGGTGCCCTTATTTTCTTGGAATCAAATATAGAAAACACCCTGCCATTATTTCTTCTTTTCACACTTGCAAACTCATCTCGTAATGTTGTGAAGCTTTCCATGCTTCCGTGATCGTCACCGAGTCTAAGGAAATCATCCTAGAGGATATCCCCATTGTGAATGAATTCCTTGATGTTTTTCCATCTGATTTACCTGGTTTACCACCCGAAAGGGAAGTAAACTTATCCACTGAACTCATTCCTAGAGCAGCACCTATTTCAATAGCTCCCTACAGGATGTCCCCCACGGAACTCAAAGAATTGAAGAGGCAACTTTAGGAATTACTAGACAAGGGCTTCATTCAACCTAGTACATCCCCTTGGGGTGCGCTAGTTCTATTCGTCAGGAAGAAGGATGGATCTCTCAGGTTATGTATCGATTACCGGTGACTAAATCAACTCACAATCAAAAACAAATATACGTTGCCGCATATCGACGAGCTCTTTGATCAAATCTCTAGAGCGGAATATTTCTCCAAGATAGACCTCAGGTCGGCATACCATCAGCTCAAGATTAAAGATGAAGACATATACAAGACTACTTTTCGGACTAGATATAGGCACTACGAGTTCATTATGATGTCGTTCGGGTTAACTAACGCCCCTGCAGTATTTATGCAACTTATGAATAATGTCTTCAGGCCCTACCTTGACCGATTTGTGGTCATTTTCATTGATGACATTATCATATACTCCAAGACTAAGGAAGAACATGAAGAACATTTAAGAATAGCTTTGTAAATACTAAGAGAGCATCAACTCTATGCGAAGCTCAGCAAGTGCGAGTTCTAGCTAAAAGAGGTATCTTTCCTTGGCCATATTATTTCAAAGGAAGGTATCGCTGTTGATCCTTCTAAAGTGAAAGCTGTTAAGAACTAGAGCCGGCCGACGACCGTGTTAGAAGTGAGAAGTTTTCTGGGTCTAGCAGGTTATTATAGGTGATTCATCAAGGATTTCTCTAAGATCACCATCCCTTTGACTAGACTTACAAGAAAGGAGAACCCTTTTATATGGTCGAAGGATTGTGAAGCAAGTTTCCTAACTCTCAAGGAACATCTCACTACAGCCCCTATATTGGCCCTACCTATCGAAGGTGGTGATATTGAAGTCTATACCGATGCATCTGGTATTGGCCTAAGATGCATTCTTATGCAAAATGGCAAGGTGATTTGCTATTCTTCGAGGTAGTTGAAGCGTCATGAAGAAAACTATCTCATGCATGATCTAGAGCTAGTTGTTGTTATCTTCGCCTTGAAAATCTGGCGACATTACCTTTATGGGGAGAAGTCACTATATTCTCGGACCATAAAAGTCTGAAATATCTCTTTACCTAGAAGGAGTTAAACATGAGGCAACGCAAGTGGTTGGAGTATCTCAAGGACTTTGACTTTTCTATACAAATATCACCCTGGCAAAATAAATATTGTAGCAGATTCCCTCAGTCGAATACCACTAGCAACTCTAGCAAGCCTCAGGAAAGGTATGACTTATCTTATCGAGGATTTTGCTCAATTGAATCTAGATGTTGATAAAGAAGAAGAAGGGTGTATGATTGCTAATATCATGTCGCAACCCACGTTAATTGAAGACCTAGTTAAATCCAAGAGAATGATCCAATGTTGATGGAGATTAAAACCAATATTGATCAACAACCGGAATTTTCTATTTTGACCAATGGAAGACTATTGTTCAAACATCGAATCTACATGCTGGATCATGCCGACACTAAGAAGTTGATCATGGAAGAAGCTCATAAATCAAGGTATACTATTCACCCAAGTGTTACCAAGATATACCAAGATTTGAAAAGGAATTTCTGGTTGCTCAACATGAAGCAAGAGATAGCGGATTTTGTATCTTACTGCCACACTTGTCAGCAAGTTAAGGTGGAACATCAAAAACCCGTTGGAAAGTTGCATCCCTTAGGAATTCCCGAGTGGAAGTGGGAATGTATAGGGATGGATTTCATCATAGGTTTACCTAAGACAAGAGGTGGACATGATGGTATTTGGGTGATCATAGACTGATTGAATAAATCTGCATATTTTCTACCAATCAAAAGTCGATGGTCTGTAGATATATTAGCGGCATTATACAAGAAAGAAATTGTCAAACTACACGATGTCCCTATCACCATTATACATGACCGAGACCCCCATTTTACATCGCAATTCTGGAAGGGTCTACAATATTCGTTAGGGACCCGACTCAACTTTTGTACTGCATTCCATCCACAAACTGATGGTCAAACTGAAAGAACAAATCAGGTGATACAGGATATGCTCAGGGCTTGTGCAATTAATTTTGGTGGGAGTTGGTACGACCACTTGTCTCTAGTGGAATTCGCCTACAACAATAGCTATCAAGCTAGTATACAAATGGCACTATTCAAGGCTCTATATGGAAGAAGTTGTCGCTCACCTATATGCTGGAATGAAGTTGGAGAAAAATAATTTCTAGGCCCCGAAATCATCAGGGATACTATCGAGAAGATAAAGCTCATTCGGGAGGGACTCTAGATGGCTCAAGATAGGAAAAAATCTTATGCTGATAATAGAAGGCGCGACCTGAAATTTCAAGTGGGAGACCATGTGTTTCTCAAGGTTTCTCCAGGTCGAGGTATTCAAAGATTCGGCATCAAAGGCATGCTCACCCCAAGATTTATCGGCCCTTTTGAAATTCTTGAAAGGGTTGGAGAGGTGACATATCGGATTGCCTTACCCCCTTAATTACCTAGAGTCCATGATGTGTTCCATGTTTCAATGCTCAAGAAGTTTGTTTATGACCGGTTCCATGTCATAACCTATGACAATTTGGAGATTCAAAAGGATCGGACGTACGAACAAAAGCCGATCCGGATAGTAGACAGAGAGGTACGTTAACTCCGAAATAAGACTATTCCCATGGTAAAGGTCAGGTGGACTAAAAGCTTTGACCATGAGGCGACATGGGAGACCGAAGAAGCTATGCATAAGAGATTCCCAGAACTATTCAACTATAAGTATACTCTCCATAAAAACCCATGCAATGAATTTGGGGACCAAATTCTTTTAAGTGGGGGAGGGTGTAACACCTTAGAATTTTCTAAGAATTTTCAGGAATTAAAAACTATTTATTAACATTAAATGGGCTATTAAAGAATTACTGGTTGATTAAATTAATTTAAAGGCTCTATATTAACCAAAGAGTTTAACGCACTTGAATTAAGCCCATGGACCCAATTTTAAACCATTTATGCCCAAGCCCACACTGTAGAAACATCCTTAGGATAATTCCCCATTTATATAAGATAATTGGGAAATAAATATGAGAAAAATTTGACTAGAATTCAAATTCTGTGGTGCTGGCTTATAGCGGTCTATGCGATAGACCGCTACTTTATATAGGCAGTCCAGCCAAGACCGCTATCTCCTTCCGATCATGAGAGTGGTAGAAGCGTGGAAAACTTAGATCTTTGGCATCCTAATCCCCATGGATCGAAGTATGGAGACATGTAAACATGTCTAGGACTCTATGGGGATTAGTTTTGCTCCAAATTAGGACTCTAAGTTCAATCAAAATTTTCAAACCCTAGCAAACCCTATAAATAGGTCCTAGGTCCAACCTACGCGAACCCTACTTTTTGGCTCGCAAGGTTCGACGGTAAGATGACGTTATTTCATGTCAGTCCTTTAGAATATTTTGTTCTCTTTAGTATTGACTGACTCTCCTCAAAATCTCATACTAGGAGATCTTGCCGTTGGTGAGTTAAAGTGTCGGGAAGTTGCAAGTTCGCTACAAACTGCACAGAAACATACACAATCATCCAGCAAAGACTTGGAGTTTAGGAACCCTGAACGAGGTATTTTCAGGATGATTCTTTTGGGTTATTTACTCCCCTTTAAGTCTTCTTATTACCCTTCAAATTTTGTGAACATAGGTCAACAGGTTAAGGAGAATGAGGGACGAGAAGTTTCTGGTTTGGCACAGGATGTGCAGAAACTAGGTCGTTCTCCCAATCCAAAATTTGAAGTCTAGAGCCTGTGACAGAGGTAGGTTATCTCATAATTGGCACAAATATAAAGATAGGAGTAAAATCCCTCTATTTCCATGTACTTTCATGATTTCTACATATCAAAATTTATGTTTTATTGAGACCGCGCAATCACTTACATCTGCCTGCATGAACCATGCCCCTTAATAAAAAATTCAATATTTTTGGCTTAGTTCATGTAACTGTGCATACCCGTACGCTTTTTTTTATCTATCATGTCTTATCCCTTTGTTTAGCATGATTTCCATCTATTTATTGTCGTAAAATAGGCATGCACGCATGGATTTTTAACTTCTGTCTGAGTGGCAGAAAGCGGTCTACAAGAGACCGCTATTTCAATATAGCGGCCACCCGATAGACCGCTAATTTATGATAGCGGCCATACCATGACTGCTACTTGTTCCTGTAACCTGTTTATACATATATGTAAACCCTAGTCTAATTAATAGAAACCATGCCTTAGCCCTGTTAGTTCTGGCACTATCTCATGGTTAGAAGTTATTTCATGTTGTTCATGATTCTTACTATGTTTTGTTTCATGTTAGCATGTTTTAATCTTATTTTCATGTATATTAATTCCATGTACAAACTTATATAGTCTTGTATTAAATTATTTCCTTATGCTTATGATGGTTGTTCTATCAATATTTTGATCGTTGTTTCACGCACTTCACTCTCATCTATTGTCTTTCTGGTTAAGTACATAGCACATGCCCTAGTATGTGACTATTAGATACACTTTGCACTTATAGGCACACTTTCTTGGACTTGTGAACCTCTTCGCCTGATATTCCTTCTGTCGGACTAGGGGATCATGTTTCAAGGCCTCCGTAAGTCTCCGCGAGCCTGGCATTCCAACTAGGATGCCGAGCTGGTTGTACCCTCAAAGCCCATTTGTTTAGAAAGCACTCAACTTTACTGGTGTTTCTACATTCTGGACAAGATATCAGCCCTCTGGAGACCGCCACCATCTGGTAGCGGCCCGACCATGACTACCACTTTCTAGAGTTCCACTGTTTCGACGAGCTTTTAATACAGTGGAAGGAATATCGGGAACGTGAACAGCCAGCAGGGTAAGCCTCTCGTAAGCAAGAAATCAGAGCGCAAGACAATCACACAAACGTAATTGCACAAGTATATTTTTTAAAATTCTAACTTTATTCATAATAATGACCCAAATATACATAAGATCATGACTTTAAACATCCTTACATCATAGACTCAAGAAAATTGAAAAGTACAATAGGACTCGACTAGGCACTCGACAACTAGGTCTTCTCTCGATCTATTTGACCTTCAATCACTCTCGCACCCATTACTTGTATATTCTGAACTCGGTCCATCAGTACTTCCTGGAAAATTGAGAAAGTAGATATAAGTAGCAGACTTCTCCTCCTTGCCCTTGTTGGATTCCGTGCCCTAGGGCTCCCTCTGGGAGTGGCCTCCCCAGCCATGGCTGGCCCTGGGGGGGGCCATCTCCTCCCTTGTTGGCCCCTTCTTCTGGTCCCTTGGTTGCTAGTCATGCTATGGATGCTCCTGCCCGAGATCCCTCCACTTCATATGGCATCTTCTCTTGCTCCCAATGAGCAGCTTTTTTGCTAGTTGTAGGCGCATCTACATCTCTTGCAAAAGCTGTGCGTGGCTCTCCTTGTCTCACACAACTTGCCGTGCCAACAGCTGCTCCTTATGCCACTCCTCGCGTTGCCATTCATGCTGCTTGCATATCTTCTTTGCCTTCTTCGGGTCCCCCACCAGCAAGCTTGCAAGGAGATGCTGATGGTGGTCCCCTTCCGTCCCACCTAGCTGCTATTGCAGCTAGTGTTGATGGCCCCCGCCCTTGTCATCCATGGGCTGGATCTCCACAAGCTTCTGTTTGCGCAGGGATAGCTTCCTCGGGTCCACCAGCTGCAAGTGTCCAAGGTGATGTAGCTACAGGACCCTTGGCATCCTTTCCATCCACCCAAGCTACTGCTGCATACGTGGATGGACAGATCCATGCTGCTAATGGTCCTCTACCTTGTCCCCCTCTGGCTAGATCTGCAATAGATGCCTTTGCTGCTGCCCCACATGTCCGCCCCACACTTGGTGTCGATCCTTTGCTTCCTGCCTCGGTTGCTTCAGATCTGGTTGTTGCTAGTAGATCTGGCTGCAACTCTGCCTTAGTAGAACCTGCTTATGGTCCACAGGCCACGACCCTCCTTGCTGTAGATCCTCTTCAAGGCCTTCTTCCTCCTGCCGCGGTAGCTGCAATTGTGGGCCCTTCTCTTGATGCCAAACGTCCTACCCTCCGTGCTGCTCTGCCCCGCGGTGCTGCTGACTCCTTGCAACATCCTCTTGCTAGTAGTTCTGCTGCTCCTACCAAGCCTCCTCATGCTACTGGTCTGCAAGGAGGTGCAGCCACGGTTGCCAACAACTTGTTGCATGCTGGTCGACCGGCTCCTCCTTCCAGCTCTCAGGTAGCGTCTCCTTAGGCTGCAGCGTGCAGCTATGGTCTCCTTCCCTCGCCTTCAGCTGCAAGGGATGAGCGTTCAAGCTATCTTCATGCTGCACCCCCTTCATTTGCTCAGGTGCTGCAAAATGCTATCCCTCATCCGGCTCTATCTATTGCTATCCACAGCCCAGCTTCCACAGATGCGGGTGAGCCCGCAGCATTCTTCAGCACGGATGAAATCAAACTGTCCTGCCAGCCCTTAGAACATGCCATTGTGGCCAAAACTCCCTTGGGCAGACCGACTTTCCTAGAGATTAGACTTCACCTTGCACAACGTTTTCAATTGAAGCAAGACTTCCTTCTTAGTGCTTTGGATGGGCGCCACTTGTTGCTGCGATTTCAAAACCTAGATGACTACTTACAAGTATTGCTTAAAGAGTCTTTGTATGTGAAGGGAAAACCATTCTGGTTTCTAAATGGACCATGGCATTCTCACCCAATGAAGATTCGCCCATCATCCCCGTGTGGTTGGAGATGGCGGGAGTACCGGCTAATTTCTACAATGAAGCCATGATTCGTTCTATCGCAGGCAGCATTGGACCGGTTCTCCAAGTCAACAGAAACACACTCTACTTGACTCATACTTCTGCTGCACGTGTTTGTGTCCAGCTCAACGTATCCAAGAAGCTCCCTCACCGTGTTTACATTGGATATGGAAATGGTGGTGCATGGCAGGAAGTTCATTATCCTGCCCCTCCGATGTTTTGTTCATCCTGCAAACGCCTCGGTCACATTCCGTCTAAATGTAAGAAGAAGCCCGGTGACTATGTTGTCTTTGCAAGCAATCCTATTGCCTCTGCCAATGCTGCACATCCTGATGGTTCTCTAGTTGCTACCCAGGCCGGCCAATCACTTGCGCTGTACCTGCTGGTCCTAAGTGTGCTTGGCACCCTGCCAAGCCTCTGCTGAACACTTCTGCTCCGTCCAATACTCCCCTAGTAGTAGCTCGGGGTCCTGTCCACTTGCCTCTCACAATTGATGAAGCCACGGTCCCTGCTAGCTTGCAGGTTGCTCCTACTTTTTGTGCTGATGTTGGCACCCAAAATATGATCGTCGGTGACCAAGCCACAAAGACAAAGGACCCGGCCCGCTGAAGCACGGAAGCCGATAAAGATCAACATATTGAAGACTTCTCAAGCTGCCAGAGCCTCGAGTCACCCCGTATGGACACGGGGACTTCACCTCAGGAGAGCCGAGACGAACTCACAACCAACCGACAGTGCGATCAAGCCCGCCCAATGAATCGGCATCGACTCCGTCGTGCCTCATACAATACACCCGTTGTCCGATCAAGGACGACGGTCTACCCAGTGGCTAGCCACCACATGAAAGGCTCTCCTGAAGATGAAAGAGTCCCCCTGGCTCTCCGAGACAGAGGATCGAAAGCTCTGTCGGCAGAGGATCCCGATCACCCGGCACGGGTACGGTTTCCCGCCAAGATGGGCCCGTTAGCGACCGAATGATCGCCCAGCTCAGGCGGAACTATCCCTGGTGTTACCCCACCCTCTAAGGAGCTTTAAGCACAAGCCAGACCAAGCCGGCAGCACGAATCATAGAGCCGAAGGCCGTGTCAGTGGGAAACCCGCATGATCAAACCAAAGTTGTCGGAAGTTCTGAGAATGGCCGTACATCGACCTGGGGGCTTTGACAAGACATCTTGTCGAGGTTTCAAGGAGCATTGGCAAGATAAATGTTTACGGTGACCCCCGGAATCATCCCCGGACTCATCGACTGGCTCGAAGCGCGCGAGGAGCATTGGCACGGTGCGCCCTAAACCGGCGCGCCCCCCATCTGATGCCCCTTATCCCGGCGCGCAAAGAACCCCACCCGGGGCCTGGCTATTCCGGCGCACAAAAGGCCATGAAGCCTTTCCCGGCGCGCAGTTCTTCACGGCGGATGAGGCTTGGGGTTTGATCGTATATATACATATGGCTGTTCGAAAAAGAAAACAGAGAGAAGAAGAAGGAGAGAGACAACATAAGAGAAAGGAAAAGAAGCGAGAGAAAGAAAACTCAACACAGAGAGAGCTCTTAAGGAAAAAGGGGTCTCGTCTGAGCGTCCTCCGCCAGCCATCTTCCTCTGCTTTCACCGAAGATACGATACTCTGTTTCGAGAACAGGTGGGCGCCGGTGCCTATCTTCCTCTGCTTTCGTGGATTCTTTTCTTTTAGGGTTTCCATCTATCAAATGTAAGCGAGAGGGGGAGGGATGGCGATGATACGATCCGACCCCCCTCCCCTTTCTCTGTGATTTTCTCTTCCCCCTTGGTTTTATTGTTGTGCCTCTACACAGCCCTCTGCCTCTGCAACTGATGAACGGTGACCGAGCGATGATGCCGGCACTGGATTTGTAATGTAGATGTTAGTCTATTCCCGTTTACTGGGTGGCGATATGTACATGGATGTGTGGACCAATAGGTCGAATGAATGCTTCAAGCTTATTTCCCCGTCTCTATCTATGTCAATGTATATGTATGAGTTCTTCCGCGCGTGGTTCCCGGCTCCGGTTTCTTCGAAGTCCCGATCATGCCCCGAAGCATCGTGGGCTACAGAAACGACCCCTCCCCGGGTCTTTCCCATCGACTGCTTTCATGTTTAGTTTAAGGATCTTTGTATCCCCTCCGTGGACAGAGTTGTGCTCAT
Source organism: Amorphophallus konjac (assembly GCA_022559845.1). Lineage (NCBI taxonomy): Eukaryota > Viridiplantae > Streptophyta > Magnoliopsida > Alismatales > Araceae > Amorphophallus > Amorphophallus konjac. Next base: position 164,227,898 of record CM040125.1, on the reverse strand, counting down.
GCGCATGCTTCTTCCCACCGTGGTATTGAGGGTCTAATTCCCATTAACTCCTCCCTTCGTACTACTATGATTGTTCGCAGGTGGGAGTTGCCTTCGGGATGGCCGGATCCATCACCCTGAATGCTGCGTCCGAGCTGTTCGAGCATATGCTTCTATGATTGGCTCATCTCATCTGTGCATCTACTACCCCTCTGCATCATGGTCATTTGAACCATTCCGAGATTCTTTCATCCCATCTTAATCACCCGGGGAGGGGGACATTCCCCATTGCTTCACGGAACTGCTGGGTTATCGAGGGCTCTACCTCTCGATGGTAGATGCTCTCTCAAGGCCATGGCAGACAGTAACAGGGGTCCTAGCCTAACAAGTTTAGCCCCAACAATCTGGAGACTCGATAGAGGCCAAGGGATGTATGCTCCTGGTAGGCTAGTCCTCGGAGCTTCACTCTCTTAATGGTCGGTTCCTTCAAGGGATGTGTCGCAGGATGTGGGTTGTCCACCCCTCGTAGGCTAGCCCTCGGGGTGATGCTCCCATTATCAGTGGCATCATCCCTCTATCCTCACCCACGGAGCCTTGGTGCCCCTCGCAGGCTAGTCCTCGGGGTATCCTATCCGATGGGAATTTGCTGGCTATCACCGTGCAGACCGGCGGTTTAGGGGCTTACTCCATAAGTGAGTATGACCCCGTTCTTCCCCTGCAACTCTTCATGTTCAGGGGAGATGCTGCCCAATTTTGGACAAACTCAGAATAATTAAGCTATAATCAGATGCTCGTTCTGAACTCAATCAACTCAGTGCTCGAGTGTGAACCTCGCACTGACTCACTGCATCATTTCCGAAGGATCTGGGACTTCAATCAAACAAGCAGTTGGCCCAAATAATTCCAAAACTCTCAACATAAGCTTAATAAACTTAAATAGTTTCGAAATGCATCAAAAACAAGCTGAAACGGCACGGCCCTAATCCGGCGCGCCCTAATACGGCGTGGTCCCCCCCCCCCGCGCCGGATTAGTAATAGACTCATAACTTCTTTTTTTTGGCCTGGCCAGTTCCCGGCGCGCCCTAAACCGACGCGCCCCGTGCTCTTCGCTCCGGGCTAACGTCTACCCATGACCGCGCCGGTTTACCTTATTTACCTACATTTTGACTGTGCCGGTTTAGTCCTTTTACTCATATTGTGGCCGCGCCGGATTAGTTCGGTCTGCCCACGTTTGGCCGCGCCAGGGAACTCTACCCCTACGCGTGGCTGCATCGGTTTTAAGCCCTGATGTTGTTTTAATCATGAACCTACCCTCGGGGTGACCTTCGTCTCTCGTGGCCGGAATTAATGAATCCTAATAAACTGAATAAGAGGAGTGATGTTTGGATCCGAATTGCTTTACTATCCGATTTATGCTACTATTCTTGCCGCACTTGACGGAGATTAACAAATGCGATTGAGCATTGCTTGCTTTCATAACTCTACTACCATGCTTAGCATAGTCATGAACATCATGCATGCATGCTTGCATCGACCCTTGGGTATATCAAATGGCGCTGATAGAAGACCGGGTTATGCCCGATCGGAAGTCTCCGCTATGCGTGATGGTGGTCTTCGGACCTATGCCCTCCGCCACGTATCAAGGGTCTCCAACTCAATGAACCATGCCTCTCATGCATGATAGATAGACGCATCTCGCATGATTCCATCATGTTCATAACGTCGCATCTTGTATTCCGGCCTCGACAGCCCACTATCTCGGCAATTAATCAAAGGTGTTCCCTCCTCGCGGGGGATGTAATTAACGCCATAGCCTTTATGGTATGGCGGACTGTTGGTCCCGACCGAACCTCACTTTCACCCGACACGGGTTAGAATGAGCGCATAATAAACTTGTCACGTACGTGACTGGCACGCCCGCGTCGTCAATCAGTCAGTTAATTACCAGTTAGTTAATTGGTTGATCGACACATGAAATAAGATATATGTATATATATACATATATATATATATAATAAAATGATAAGATGGTCGAATAAAACCATCGCCAACAACTGACCAGCAGCCCCTTGCTAGTGTTGCCAATCATGTTGGTGGTGGCCTTTATGTTGCTGAACCACCAGATCATCACCATGTTGCAGGTCCCATCGTGGTTCACCATGGCTCTGCCCTGTCGAATGTGCCACCTCCTCCAGCTCAAGTTTTTGTGCAGCAGCCTCAAGTTAGTGTTAATGACCAGGCTGCTTCTTATTTGAAGGTTGGTGGTGGGTCAGACATGCCCCTTGCCGCTACTGTGTCTAGCCCAGAGCCCACGGGTTTGCCTTCTATCTTGGGTGACCCTGCTGCCCTCCCTACTTTGATGGCTGCCCGCCTCAGTTTCAAGAACAAAATTGCTATTGCTACTGTCCGCAGCCAACATGAATCTAATGCGAATGCTCCTTCCTCAGTTGTTATTGCTACTATCACACCTTATGCTGCAGCTGCAATAGCACCACCCAGTGCACATGGTGGATCCTTCGCGGTTGCTCGTAGTGTGGACCTGCTGCCTCCTGTGTGCAGAGATGATACTCATGCCCACATCAATGTTTCCTTACCTGCAACTTCAACTCTTGTGCAGCAGCCCCTTGCAATTGGTGAAGATATGACTGATGACAGTCTGAATGTTGATGTATTGTCCGCTATTAATGTCAGCCTGCATAATCCAGCCGGTACTCCGGCCCTTAGTCGGCACGGTTCAGATCTGAATATCATTTTCCCACCTTCTACTGCTGCTAACAATGAGGACAGTAGTGATGTTGATGCACTTGGTGATAAATTGCTGGCTTCGGATCAAGGTCTGCCCGCTGCTGGTAGCAACTCTAATGATATTGCTGAACAAGTTCATCCGAAGGTTAATGAAGGTGAGCTGCATGCGGCTCCCACTGGGGACCTGCAGCCACGCTTACCGGTGCCTGATGACTTAGCTGAAGCTGAACATTGCCATGGCATGGATGAGCAAACTTCATCTTCAGCTACCAACTCTGAGTCTATTCCGGTGATCCACCAAGTCCTAACCGTGTCGGGGTTCGAACAAACACAACGGGTGGCTGATTTCAGAGATTTGCACAAGAATTTTGTTGGCAGCGATCAACAACCGTCTTCCCGGGCTGATGGATGCCGGCCTCGACACTCCATTCACAGGACCGCCTCCACCAACCTCCCTCATAACTCTGACAAATGAAGGCTCTCATATGGAACATCCGTGGCATTCGCAATGCCCAATCCATTAGCCGGTTAAAGCTCCTTGTCCGGAAGCATAATCTCTCTTTTGTTGCTATTATTGAACCGAAGGTATCCTCTACTTTACTTGAGTCCTACAGGAAGAAGCTTTGCATGGCCTCATGTCACTCTAATTCTACATCCAAAGCTTGGATTTGGATCTTCTGGAAAGACCCCTTTCAGATTTCCATGGTCGGGTCTTCAGAGCAGCACATTACACTATCCGTTAGTTCAGCTATCCTCGGCAAATTCTTCATCACTGTTGTCCATGCTAGCTACTCTTTAGCTAAACGCCGTTCATTATGGGACAGCATTGTTGATTTCGCTACCGCTTGTGATGTACCATGGCTGATTGGGGGTGACTTCAATAGCATTCTTGATTCTTCGGAGAAGCGCGGAGGCAGGCGAGCTTTCTCGTTGTCCATGTTGGACTTCCAAGCTTGTGTTTCAGCCTCTGGACTGCAAGATGCTGGGTTCTTTGGGTCCATCTACACATGGTTCAATGGTCAGCGAGCTAATGGTATTTGGGCTAGACTTGACAGGTTTTTTATCAATGGCGAATGGTCAGTTTCCTGTCCGGCGATCTCAGTGCAGCACCTTTCCCGAGCTTGTAGTGACCACTCCCCTTTGCTTGTCACGGTCTGCTCGAAGACTCCATGGGGCCCTTCTAGATTCTGTTTTCAGCATATGTGGACTGCACATGAGGTGTTCAGCCGGGACTCGAGCTCCGCTTGGGCTGCTGCACCTATTTCCTCTACTCACATTAGCTCTCAAGCTGAAGCACATGAAGGCCCTCTATAAGGAATGGAACAAGGTGACATTCCTTAATATATCAACCAGTATGTTGGCAGCAGAGGTGTCCTTTTTTGATGCCCAGGAGTCCCTTGACCAGCAACTCTCTGACTCCAACCTCTCGGCCTTCACTTTGGCTAAAGATGCTCTTGATCGTGTGCTCATTCAGGAAGAGATGTTTTAGAGGCAAAAATCGAGGATTAAATGGCTGAAAGAAGGTGATTGGAACACCAAATTCTTTCATGCCTTTGCAAAATCTCAGCAGCGCCGTGGGTCCATCTCTGAAATACTCCTTGCAGACGGTTCTGTTGTGACGGGGCAGCATGCCATTGCTGATGTATTTATATCCCACTTTGCATCGGCCTTCTCCTCCACTCATCATTGCATTCATCCGGAGGTCCTGGCTTCTATCCTGATGGTGCTGCATGAGGACCACAACAACATGCTTTGTGCCGTGCCATCTTGGGCTGAAATCAAGCAAGTGGTGTTCAGCATGTCGGCAGAAAGCGCCCCGGGGCCGGATGGGTTCACGGGCCACTTCTTTCATGCCTGCTGGAATCTTATTGAAAATGATATTTGTGCGGCTGTGCAAGCTTTCTTTTGTGGTCACCAACTACCGAGAGGCTTCACATCCTCTCTTATTGCTTTGGTTCTGAAGGTTGATACTCCTAAATCCTGTGTGGATTATCACCCCATTAGCTTATGCAACTTCTTCTACAAAATAATTGCTCGAGTTATTAGTGATCGGCTGGCTACTCTTCTTCCTCTCTTAATCTCCGAAGAATAGGGTGCCTTTGTGAAAGGCCGCTTCATTATTGAGAATGTCTCGCTGGCCTGTGAGATGGTGCAGCACTTGGGTAAGAAATGTAGGGGTAATAATGTTGTCTTCAAGTTGGACATGGCCAAGGCTTATGATCGATTGGAGTGGGACTTTCTTTATGCTGTCCTACGTCAGTTTGGGTTCTCATTCTCTTTCATTTCGCTGCTAGAGCCGCTTCTTTCCAATTGCTGGTCCTCAATCCTTCTCAACGGCAGCATCCATGGTTATTTTAAGTCGACAAGAGGACTACGTCAAGGGGACCCCCCAGCCCCGGCTTTATTTATTCTTGTGGAGGAGGCTCTTAGCCGGGGGCTATCGTCCCTTTTCTATCGCAGCACAGGGGGCTGGTTTTATACTCTTCAGAGGTGTCCCCCCATCTCGCACTTGGTCTTCACTGATGACACTGTCATCTTCTCTAATGGGTCTATCCGTCATATCATAAATCTCATGAGGTTCCTCAAGAAATATGAGATTGCTTCGGGATAACTTGTTAATACTTCTAAAAGCTCCTTCGTTGTCTCCGATCATGTGCCGATTGCTACGTGCCGACGCATTGAGGAGGTTACTGGATTTATGAAATGCAGGTTGCCCATTAAATACTTGGGGATTTCTCTCTACTCTGGAAGGCAGAAGTCAGCATACTTTGCTAATATTTTGTCCAAGATCGCCGTCAAGCTCCAAGCGTGGAAGTCGGGCTTTCTATCTTCTGGTGACCGAGTTATTCTAATTCGACATGTGCTTTCAACTCTCCCTATTTATACCATGTCTGCTCTCAGCATTCCAGCATCAATTATGCATTCTTTCCACAGGTTATTGGCCAATTTCTTTTGGGGCTCTTATGAGGGATCACTGAAGAAACATTGGATGTCTTGGCATGTCATCTCACAGCCGATTGATTGTGGCGGGCTGGGTGTACTCAATCTTCAGCTATTGCAAGTTGCTTTGAGGACAAAAATGTTATGGACTGTCATCACTTCCAACTCATTGTGGGCTCGGTTCTTCAAGGCCAAACACCTCCATTCTTTGCACTATTCGAAGGCAAAATTCTCACTCATGATCGCTGCGGAGACTCACCTATGGCAGCGGGCTGCACAATTGGTTTATGCGCACCATAGGGTGCTGATTTCAAGAAATTCTACTAATGTAAGTTTTTGGTTGGATGTATGGGCTGGTGCAGTGCCACTTCGGGACCTTTTTCCCAGCCATATATGGTCTTCTTTAAGTGATAAACGCTGCACTATGCAGCAAATTTTTGAAGACCCGCAGCACACTCACCTAGAGATTGTTCGTATGCATTGCCCCCCCGGGTGCCTTTATTGTGTTCTATCTACTCTTGGCAGCGAGGACCAATGGATTTGGTGTCCGACTAATGGCGGTAAATTCTCAACCAAGTATGTTCGTGGTTTGCTGCAAGGAGTGGCAGCACCTCGCTGGTTGTCACTTTGGTGCGTGCACATCCCCCTCAAGTGGTCGGTCCTTGCTTGGTGACTAGTACGTGGCTGTCTGCCCACCGATGACACCACCATGGCTTGTGGTATCCCCTTGTGCTCCATATGTAGCTGATGCATGCCCCCTCAGGTTGAGACAGGGTTACACCTTTTTTTCCATGAGCTAGTTGCTAATGATGTGTGGTCTGCACTGCACGACTTTCTTCGGTTCGACCACTTATCCATCTTGACGGCGGCCCAAGGTGTTAATGATTTCTTAGCTGATACACATATATCCTCCATGGCTGGGATGATCTCTAGATGCATGTTTATGGATGCCATTTGAGAGATTTGGTGCTGTAGGAACATGTCACATTACGCGGGCCAACACATGACTGCTCGGCAGGTATTGGGAAGGGCGATGCTTGCTGTCCGCCATATTGTCCAAGCTCTTCCTTTTATGGGAAGAGAGTTGTCCAAGCAGCAGCATGCCATGCTTCTTTCATTGGGAATCTCTCCACCTTCAACTCTTCCTTCTCCTCCAAGGTTGGTTCGCTGGTTTGCACCGTCGTCGGGCCGACTGAAATTGAATGTTGATGGAGCGTATAAGAGTAGCATTGGTGGTGCAGGTGGTGCCAGCATTATTAGAGATGTAAGTGGTGGTTTTGTTTTCGCCTTTGCTGCTGCGTTTCATGGAGTTCACTCCGCCTGAGAAGGCACCGTCAAGGGTTATCTTACTGCTGCGACATGGGTTATCATTCGATTATTGTGGAATCAGATTCGCTAGTGTTGGTGCAGATCGTACATGGCCGGTTCTCTCGGCCATGGCAGCTCTCATATATACTACATGATGTATCCACCTTTTGTCAGTCTTTGCAGCCTTCTTTCACTCATATCTATAGGGAGGCTAATCAGGTTGCAGACTGCCTTGCTGGTCTTGGGTGTTCTTTGCCAGCATCCCCAATTGTTTTTGTAACTCTCGCTGATCTTCCCACTCTTGTAAGGCCCCTATCGTCTGGACAAGATAGGGTGTCCTTCTATTAGGCCCTAGTGTCCTAGTGGTCTTTCCTATCATCTTCTTGTACCTTTCCTATCTTGTTGTTCATTAATAAAATTTTGTCTGTTAGGTGTGTGGTGGTGGAGCGGATTCCCCATTCCCTCCCTGAGGGGGTGGGCGCTCTCCTGCTTCCCCTACTGGGTATTGCTTTAGTTAAAAAAAAAGTAGATATGAGCACACTTGCCCAGTAGGTATCTTCGCATCAACATGAAGACATTATTTAAATGATTAATGTCTTAGCTCTTGATCTTAAGGTAAAAATAAGAACGCGATAAACAAGCGATATAAACCAAGATAACCAAGAATATGGAATCATGAAATAGCTGAGCATGTAGATGTGAGCGAGTATAGGCCATGAATAAGCAAGATTAATCATGTAGATGTAAATTTGGCCTTTCATGAACAAGACTGTACGAGTAGGTATCTAGAAAGTACTTTACACAACCTTATAGAGGCTATGTACTAGAAAGTCATTAACAAGCATGTAATTTCTATAAGAAGCCTCGTGGTTTTCACTCATTTCTAAAAGAAAGTAAACCCAATGCAATGCGACGCCAGTATCATCGTACGACATGATTTATAGCACGTTTCTGACCATCGGCCGTGGGGCCTAGTATGGAGCCTTTGGACACAATCTGTGTCCGGTCTTGCATCTTCAAGTTATAAATCCAGCTACTTCCACAAGATATAACAATAATTTTGGCCAATAATTCAATTCCAAATAATAAGTCTCATGACCAAGTAACCAAGGTATAGAACGTACCAAAACTGACATGAGATAATATCAAGGAAGAATTAAAAAAATATTATGCATCGGCGACATTCTGGCAGCATAATGGTACATTCATTAAGTTTCATATTTTAATATTGATTTGTTAAACATGTGTTGAGACTCCATATAATCCGAAGACCATCTAGTAAGTCAAGAAAACCAACCCCAAAGGTCAAACCTCGGGTTAGATAGGTTTAGAGATAAAGCGATCGTTTACTGGTCCGTTTCATGTAGAAAGCGGTCAGAGTCTAGACCGTTTCATGAATAGAGCGACGCATGAAAAAGAAGTGTCGATGCAGTGAAACCTTCTGGAGCTTTACGGTCTAGTGAATGGCCGCTTGGTGGCTTTTAGCGGTCGTCCATATGGCCGTTAAGGTCCAGAATACATAAAACACCAGTAAAGTGCTTTCTAGACAATTGGCTTTGATGGTGCACCCAGCTCGGCGTCCTAGTGGGAATCCCAAGCTCGCGGAGTCTTACGGAGGCCTTGAATCATAATCCCCTAGTCCGACAGAAGGAATATCCAACGGAGAGGTTCATAAGTCCAACAGAGTGTGCCTATAAGTGCAAAGTGTAATTGATGGTCTCATACCAGAGTATATGCCATTTACTTAAGAAAATGACTCAAGAGATAAGAGTGAAACAGTGAAACATACGAATAAAACACCATATGTACTATGTACACAACATAGAAACCATTTAATTACAAAATTATAATATTTTGGCATGAAATTATATGATAATAAAAAATAAGGATTGAAATCAGGCTCATGTTAAAACATGGTATTTAACAGGAAATCAACACCATTTTTAGTGAAAAATATCAAAATTATAGGGTTTTTAATATGCAAAATTCAACTAAGTTCGCAGAACCAAATAGCGGTCGTGACATGGCCGCATGGGTTGTAAACTGTCTCTCGATAGACCGCTGTTTAAATAAGGCGGTCAGGTTATGTACCGTTTCTGTCTGATCGACAGAAGCTGTAAAATAGTAAAAATAAAACGTTAACCTAGGGCATGTTATGCATGGAAACGACATAAAACAGTTAGTAAAACAGGCTAGAAGAAAATTAGGCCATGATCATGCATAGGAGAAAGTGAATTAGACAAGAATTCCATCTTAATTGCATTAAGGCTAAGTCTATACATGAAAAATGAACTAGTTTGCGCAGTCTCAATAAAACATTAAATTCTCCACGTACAATGCGTGAAATCGACTAAGAAGTGAGGGCTATTATTCCTAACATCATGTTTAAGCCATTCCTGAGATAACCTACCTTTGGACTAGGCTTTAATCGTCGAATTTAAGATTGGAATTTCATCCTATTTTCTACTCGTCCTGAACTAGAATAGCAACTTCGTGGCCTTTTATCTCTTGATCCTCTTCATCTATGACCATGAAATTTTGAGGGTAAGAAGATGGTATTAAAAAGAACAATTTGTTCTAAAGAACCCCTATATAATTACCTCATTTAGGGCTTCTATCTGACCGACCAATCTGGGTCTGTTGCATAATTTCCTGAGATTCTTGTACCGAACCAGCAATTTTGAATACCTCTATTTTCCTAGTGGCCTGATCTCCTATGATGAAATTTGGAGGGTAGTTAGACCTTACTATTATAAACAAATTCTTTTAAAGAACATACCTTTAATTCGGTCTCTTTACCTTAGTTCCACGTGAGCCAAAAGTAAGGGTCATGTAGGTTGGTTCTGGGGTCTATTTATAGGGTTAGCTAGGGTTTCCATGGATTAGAACGAACATAGAGTCATAATTAAGGTTTTAATTTGATCCTTAAGCCTTCTGGACTCATCTATGTAAGAGATAGCATCGATCCTAGGTGATTTGGATGCCAAAGCTCCCATCTTTTTATGCCTTCTTCCATTCACGGATTCTGCAGATAGTAGCGGTCTAGTCTAGACCGTTTTCAATCCCCAAGTGATCACCCGATAAACCGTATTTGGCTTTGGGTGCCGAGTTTAAAACATTTCAAACTCTTTGTCATATATCTGTTGATTTATCTAATAATTATTATATTTATCACCTAAATTTCACAAATATCCTATTTTAAGTTTCTTAAATGTGGGCCAAACCTTGTGGGCTTGGTTTTGCACCATTTTGGTCTTATTTAAAAGACCAGGTTAATTAATAAATATTGGGCCTTATTATTTTGTTTTAAATTAACCCAAACCCTTTTAATAATCCATTTATCTTTAGAAAATCTTAGAAAATCTAAATAAATTCTATAATATCATATACAAAATTTTGGGGTATTACACCCTCCCCCACTTAAGAGAATTTGGTCCTCAAATTCTAATACATAGGCTTTAAGGGAGAGTGTACTTACATTCAAATAGATCGGGAAATTTCTTCCGCATGGCTTCTTCTGTCTCCCATGTTGCTTCTTGTGGGCAAGATTTGGTCCACTAGACTTTTATCATGGGAATGGTTTTATTCCGAAGTTGATGTACCTCTTGTTCAATTATTTTGATTGGCTTTAGCTCGTACGTCAAATCCTTTTGGATTTCCATATTATCATAAGTGATAACGTGGAACGGATCGTATACATATTTCTTTAACATAGAGACATGGAATACATCATGAACTCCTGTCAACTATGGAGGTAATGCTAGACGATAAGCCACCTTTCCCACTCTTTTAAGAATTTCAAAAGGGCCAATGAATCTTGGTGTAAGCTTGCCTTTGATGTCGAACATTCGAATACCTCGACCCGGAGAGACCATGAGAAATACATGGTCGCCTACTTGGAATTCCATGTCACACCTTCGATTATCAGCATACGATTTCTATCTATCTTGGGCCATCTTGAGTCTTTCTCGAATTAGCTTAACTTTCTCGGTAGTACCCCTTATCAATTTTGGACCTAGAAGTTGTCTTTCCCCAACTTCACTCCAGTAGATAGGTGAGCGATAGCTTCATCCGTATAGTGCCTCAAATGGTGCCATTTTAATGCTAGCTTGATAACTATTATTATAGGTAAATTCCACAAGAGGTAAATGGTCTTGCCAGCTTCCACCGAAGTCTATAACACATGCTCTTAGCATGTTTTCTACCACTTGATTGGTTCTTTCAGTTTGTCCACCAGTTTGCGGATGAAACGCAATACCAACATTCAATCAGGTGCCCAAAGAATGTTGCAGACCCTTTAGAATTGTGAAGTAAATCGAGGATCTCGATCGGAAATAATAGTGATAGGGACACCATGTAACTTAACAATCTCCTTTATGTATAAGACAACCAAGATATCCACAGACCATCGGCTTTTAATAGGTAGAAAATGAGCCGATTTTGTTAAACGGTCTATGATCACCCATATCCCATCATGTCCACCACTTGATTTAGGTAGTCCCATGATAAAATCCATTCCTATACTCTCCCATTTCCATTCTGGAATTTCTAAGGGATGTAGTTTTCCAGCATGCCTTTGATGTTCTGCCTTAATTTGTTGACAAGTGAGGCAACGTGACACATAGTCTGCTACTTCCCTTTTCATATTGGGCCACCAATAATTCCTTTTGAGGTCTGATACATCTTGGTAGCACTAGGGTGAATGGCGTACTTAGATTTATGAGCTTCTTCTAGGATCAATTTCTTAGTATCCAAATGATATGGTATACAAACTCTTGTTCTAAATAACAATCTTGCATTATTTGTAATATAGAAATCCGGTCATTGCTCCATATTGGCTTTGATCTCCAATAACACAAGGTCATTATCTTGGAGGTTGACTAGATCTTCTATTAATGTGGGGTGTGTCTAGATATTGGCAATAAAGCAATCCTCTTTCTTCTTCATACTAATATCTAAATTCAACTGGGGAAATTTAGAAATAAGATTGGTCATACCTCTAATGAGACTTGACAGGTTTCCCATCAGTTTCCTGCTGAGGGCATCGGCAACAGCATTTGCTTTGCCAGGATGATATTGGATAGCAAAATCAAAGTCCTTAAGGTACTCCCACCATCGCCTTTGCCACATATTTAGCTCTTTCTAAGAGAATAGATATTTCAAGCTCTTATGGTCCAAATGGACCGTGAATTTCTCTCCATAAAGGTAGTGATGCCAAATCTTCAAGGCAAATAAAACAACAGCCAGTTCCAGATCATGAACAGGATAATTTTCCTCATTCCGCTTTAACTGTCTTGAAGCATAGCAAATCACCTTGCCATTTTGCATGAGTACACACCCTAGGCCAATGCCGGATGCATCTGTACAAACTTCAAATGCGCCACTTTCTGCGGGCAATGCCAGCATAAGTGCCATGGTGAGATGCTCTTTAAGGGCTAAGAAATTTTCTTCACATTCATTTGTCCACTCGAAAATAGTTTCCTTCCTGGTGAGTCTTGTTAAAGGAGCGGGGATTTTGGAGAAATCCTTGATAAATCGCCTATAATAACCAGCCAGGCCAATGAAACTTTGAACTTCAGATACGGTGTTCGGTCAGCTCCAATTCTTAACAGCTTCAACCTTACAAGGATCTACTACAATGTCTTCTTTAGAAATAATATGGCCAAGGTAAGAGACTTCCTTAAGCCAAAATTCACATTTGTTTAACTTCGGATAAAGTTGGTGTTCCCGTAAGGTTTGCAAGGCAACCCTTATATGTTCCTTGTATTCCTCCTTTTTCTTTGAATAGATGAGAATATCATCAATGAATACGACCACAAATTGGTCAAGATAAGGCTGGAACACATTATTCATCAGCTGCATGAATGCAGCAGGTGCATTAGCTAAATCGAATGGCATAACCCCAAATTCATAATGTCTGTATCGACTTCGAAAAGCAGTCTTCTGAATGTCTTCATCCTTGACCCTCAGTTGATGATAGCCTAACCTGAGATCGATCTTGGAGAAGTACTCCGCGCCAGAAAGCTGGTCAAATAGCTCATCAATATGCGGTAGTGGATATTTGTTTTTGATAGTAAGTTGATTCAACTGTCGATAGTCAATGCATAGTCTGAGGGAACCGTCCTTCTTCTTAACAAATAAGACTGGCGCACCCCAAGGGGATGTGTTGGGTCGAATGAAGTCTTTTTCTAACAGCTCCTGAAGTTGCTTCTTTAGTTCCTTCAATTCCATGGGGGACATCCTATAAGGAGCTATTGACACTGGTGCTGCTCCAGGTGCAAGTTCGATGGTGAAGTTAACCTTCCTTTCGGGCGGTAAGCCAGGTAACTCGGAAGGGAAAACGTCAGGAAACTCCCTAACTATGGGGATTTCTTCTATTAGAATTTCCTTAGACTCAATAACTACTGCAGAGGCAAGGAAAGCTTCACATCCTTGCGAGATGAGTTTGCAAGCGTGAAGAGATGAAATAATAGAGTGATGCTTCCAGTATTTGAGGCCAAGAAAGGAAAATCGTGGAAGACCTAATTTTTGAAAGGAAATTATCCTACTACGATAATTTATATAGGCGTCATGGTCTACAAGCCAATCAACTCCTAATATGACATCGTAGCCTTCCATAGCAAGGCATACGAGATTAGTGGGAAGATTATGCCCTTCTACATTGACTTCACTATTGGGGAAATAGGTTTTCAATTCCGTTCCCGACCCTAAAGGAGTGACTATGGTTAAATCCGATGGTAAGGGAACAGGTGAAATGGGCAGTATTTTTGCAAAGGAACTAGCAATAAAGGAACGAGTAGCACATGTATCAAATAACACAAAAGTAGGATGGGAATGATTATGAATTGTACCTTCAATGTGCTCCCCTTCATTGGCTGGTTCATCCTCCAATACGACATTCAATCTAGCTTGCCGCTTTCATCCACCATTGCTCCTTGTGGATGATTGCTCTTTCATCAGAGGACAGTCGGGCATGCTGTGCTCCCGACTTCCACATCTTAGGCATGCGCCCAATCGCTTCCAACATTCTTCGGTCGCATGACCGAATTTATCACAGAACGAGCAAGCCGCCATGACATGCTTATCTTCTTCTTTAATCCTCTTGTTCCGACGATCATCCTTGTTGTCCCCATTCCGGGATCTCTTCTTGCTATCCAGAGAGTTATAGGTGATGCTGAATTTTTCTTGCTTCTTACCTTGCAGATTAGACTTTCGGCTCGGCTCCTCCACTTTGCTCTTGAGTTTATCGACCTTCTCCAAGGTCCGTTCACATAAGTGTGCATGTTGGACCATCTCTGCATAGGTCCGAATGTTTTGTGGGCCATATTGCTGGAGGAAAATGGGCCGCAGTCTGTCCATAAAGTGATTTGCTTTAATAAGATTCGTGCTCACTAGATGTTGAGCATAAGGTGCTTGGCGAGAGAATTGTAACTCATATTTTGCCACCGTCAACATGACGTGACGTAGTGATGCAAATTCAGCGCCTTCCTCTCCTTCACATGCTCAGAGAAATACTTAGCTCGAAAAAGAGTAAGAAATTCATCCCATGTGTGAGGTGCATCTGCAAGCGGTGTCGGAATAGACTTCCACCATGTACGTGCGTCTTTGTTTAACTGGATCGTAGCAAGATGAACCTTCTCTTGATCTGCACATTGCATGACCTCGAATATACGATTCATTTCGTCAATCTAGTTTTCTGCCTCATTGGGGTTAGAAGAACCCGAAAACTGCGGAGGGTTAAACTCCAAAAATTACGGTGCAGATCACCAGCTCCTGCCCTAGCGCTAGCTTGCGCCATATTTTGCAAGGCCTGAGTGAGACTCACAACAGTTTGTTGCATTCCACCCCAATCAACATGGTGAGCCATGGTAAGAGTAAAGTACCTAAGAAGAGTAATGGATTTGTCAATCTTAATGGAATTTATGGGTTAATCTTAAGGATAATTTCTAATTACTAGCTCATCCCAAGTTCTACCCAATTTCTCTCATGGGTTGGGAATTTCCTTTCCTTGTTTCATAGGCATGGGTCTCTAATCCTTAGACTTAACCTATGACATGACATCTTTTTCTAGGACTTCTAGGCCTAGGCTCTGATGCCACTTTAACTGTCAAGCCCCGAGCTTTTAATACAGTGGAAGGAATATCGGGAACGTGAACAACCGACAGGGTAAGCCTCTCGCAAGCAATAAATCAGAGCTCAAGACAATCACACAAAAGTAATTGCACAAGTATATTTTTCAAAATTCTAACTTTATTCATAATAATGACCCAAATGTACATAAGATCATGACTTTAAACATCCTTACATCATAAACTCAAGAAAATAGAAAATTATAATAGGAATTGACTAGACACTAGACAACTAGGTCTTCTCTCGATCCATTTGACCTTCAATCACTCTCAGACTTGCTACTTGTATATTCCGAATCCGATCCATCAGTACTTCCTAGAAAATTGAGAAAGTAGGTATGAGCACACTTGCCTAATAGGTATCTTCGCATCAACATGAAGGCAGCATTTAAATGATTAATGTCTTAGGTATAGATCTTAAGGTAAAAATAAGAACGCGATAAACAAGCCATATAAACCAAGATAACTAAGAATATAGAATCATGAAATAATTGAGCAAGTAGATGTGAGCGAGTATAGACCATGAACAAGCAAGATTAATCATGTAGATGTAAATCTGGCCTTTCATGAACAAGAATTTACGAGTAAGTATCTAGAAAGTACTTTACACAACCTTATAAAGGCTATGTACTAGAAAGTCATTAACAAGCATGTAATTTCCATAAGAAGTCTCGTGGTTTTCACTCATTTATAAAAGAAAGTACTCCCAGTGCAATGCGACGCCAGTATCATTGTACCCCCTCGTTTATAGCACATTTCAGACCATCGGCCTTGGGGGCTTGTATGGAGCCCTTGGACACAATCCGTGTCCGCTCTTATATCTTCAAGTTATAAATCTAGCTACTTCCACAAGATATAATAATAATTTCGGCTAATAATTCAATTCCAAATAATAAGTCTCATGACCAAGTAACCAAGGTATAGATCGTACCTAAATTGACATGAGATATCAAGGAAGAATTAAAAGAATATTATACTCCGGCGGCATTCCGACAGCATAATGGTACATTCATTAAGTTTCATATCTTAATATTGATTTGTTAAACATGTGTTGAGACTCCAGATAATCCGAAGACCATCTAGGAACTCAAGAAAACCAACCCCAAACGTCAAACCTCGGGTTTGACAGGTTTAGTGATAAAGCGGTCGTTTATTGGACCGTTTCATGAATAGAGTCGATGCATGAAAAAGAAGTGTCGACACAGTGAAACCTTTTGGAGCTTTGCGGTCTAGTGAATGGCCGCTTGGTTCCTTTTAGCAGTCGTCCATATGCCCGCTAAGGTCTAAAATACATATAACACTGGTAAAGTACTTTCTAGACAATTGACTTTGATAGTACAACCAACTCGGCATCCTAGTGAGAATCACATGCTCATGCAGTCTTACGGAGGCCTTGAATCATAATCCCCTAGTCCGACAGAAGGAATATCCGGCGGAGAGGTTCATAAGTCCAAGAGAGTATGCCTATAAGTGCAAGGTGTAACTAACGGTCACATACTGAGTATATGCCATGTACTTAAGAAAATGACTCAAGAGATAAGAGTGAAACTGTGAAACATACAGATAAAACACCGTATGTACTATGTACACAACATAGAAACCATTTAATTACAAAATTATAATATTTTGGCATGAAATTACATGATAATGAAAAATAAGGATTAAAATTAGGCTCGTGTTTAAAAAGGGTACTTAATAGGAAATCGACACCATTTTTAGTGAAAAATATCATAATTATAGGGTTTTTAATATGCAAAATTCAACTAAGTTCGTAGAACCAAATAGCAGTCACGGCATGGCTGCATGGGTTATAAGCGGTCTCTCGATAGACCGCTGTTTAAATAAGGCACTCATGTTATGGACTGTTTCTATCTGATAGACAGAAGCTGTAAAATAGTGAAAATAAAACGTGAACCTAGGGCATATTATGCATGGAAACGACATAAAACATGTAGTAAAACATGCTAGAAGAAAATTAGGCCATGATCATTTATAAGAGAAATGATAGACTGTTGTTTAAATAAGGCGGTCAGGTTATGGACCGTTTCTGTCTGATAGACAGAAGCTGTAAAATAGTGAAAATAAAACATTAACCTAGGGCATGTTATGCATGGAAATGTCATAAAATAGGTAGTAAAACATGCTAGGAGAAAATTTGGCCATGATCATGCATAGGAGAAAGTGAATTAGACAAGAATTCCATCTTAATTGCATTAAGGCTAAGTCTATGCATGAAAAATGAACTAGTTTGCGCAGTCTCAATAAAACATTAAATTCTCCACGTACAATGCGTGAAATTGACTAAGAATTGAGGGATTTTATTCCTAACATCATGTTTAAGTCATTCATGAGATAACCTACCTTTGGACTGTGCTTTAATCGTCGAATTTAAGATTTGAACTTGACCCTATTTTCTACTCGTCCTGAATTGGAACAGCAACTTCGTGGCCTTTTATCTCTTGATCCTCTTCACCTATGACCACAAAATTTTGAGGGCAAGAAGATGGTACTAAAAGGAACTATTTGTTCTAAAGAACACCTATCTAATTACCTTATTTAGGGCTTCTATTTGATCGATCAATCTGGGTCTGTTGCATAATTTCCTAAGATTCTTGTACTAAACCAGCAATTTTGAACGCCTCTATCTTCCTAGTGGTTTGATCTCCTAAGAAGAAATTTGGAGGGTAGTTAGACCTTACTATTATAAACAAATTCTTCTAAAAAATATACCTCTAATTCGGCCTTTTTACCTTAGTTCCACGTGAGCCAAAAGTAAGGGTCATGCAGGTTGGTTCTGGGGCCTATTTATAGGGTTAGCTAGGGTTTCCATGGTTTAAAATGAACATAGAGTCCTAATTAGGGTTTCAATTCAATCCTTAAGCCTTCTAGACTCATCTATCTAAGAGATAGCATCGATCCTAGGCGATTTGGATGCCAAAGTTCCCATCTTTTCATGCCTTCTTCCATTCACGGAATCTGCAGATGGTAGCGGTCTAGTCTAGACCATTTTCAATCCCCAAGCGGTCGACCGATAGACCGTTTTTGGCTTTGGGTGCCGAGTTTGAAACATTTCAAACTCTTTGTCATATATCCGTTGATTTATCCAATAATTAGTATATTTATCCCCTAAAATTTGCAAACATCCTATTTTAAGTTTCTAGAATATGGGCCAAACCTTGTGGGCTTAGTTTTGGGCCATTTTGGTCTTATTTATAAGGCTAGGTTAATTAATAAATATTGGGCCTTATTATTTGGTTTTAAATTAACCCAAATTAATTTAGTAATCCAATTATCTCTAGAAAATCATAGAAAATCTAAATAATTTCTAGAAAATTCTAGAATATCATATACAAAATTTTAGGGTATTCCACCCTCCCCCACTTAAGAGAATTTGGTCCCCAGATTATAATACATAGGCTTTAATGGAGAGTGTACTTACATTCAAATAGATCAAGAAATCTCTTGCGCATGGCTTCTTCTGTCTCCCAAGTTGCTTCATGTGGGTAAGATTTGGTCCACTAGACTTTGATCATGGGAATGGTTTTATTCCGAAGTTGATGTACCTCTTGTTCAATTATTTTGATTGGATTTAGCTCGTACGTCAAATCCTTTTGGATTTCCAGATTATCATAAGTGATAACGTGAAACGGATCATAGACATATTTCTTTAATATAGAGACATGGAATACATCATGAACTCCTGCCAACTGTGGAGGTAATGCTAGATGATAAGCCACCTTTCCACTCTTTCAAGAAATTCAATAGGGCCAATGAATCTTGGTGTAAGCTTACCTTTGATGTCGAACCTTCGAATACCTCGACCCGGAGAGACCTTGAGAAATACATGGTCGCCTACATTGAATTCCAGGTCATGCCTTCGATTATCAGCATATAATTTCTCTCTATCTTGGGCCATCTTGAGTCTTTCTCGAATTAGCTTAACTTTCTCGGTAGTATCCCTTATCAATTCTGGACCTAGAAGTTGTCTTTCCCCAACTTCACTCCAGCAGATAGGTGAGTGACAGCTTCTTCCATATAGTGCCTCAAATGGTGCCATTTGAATGCTAGCTTGATAACTATTATTGTTGGCAAATTCCACTAGAGGTAAATGGTCGTGCCAGCTTCCACCGAAGTTTATAACACATGCTCTTAGCATGTCTTCTACCACTTGATTGGTTCTTTCAGTTTGTCCATCAAACGCAGTACCAAAATTTAATTGGGTCCCCAAAGAATGTTGCAGACCCTTCCAGAATTGTGAAATAAATCAAGGATCTCGATCGGAAATAATAGTGACAGGGACGCCATGTAACTTAACAATATCCTTTATGTATAAGGAAGCCAAGATATCCATAGACCATCGGCTTTTAATAGGTAGAAAATGAGCCGATTTTGTTATACTGTCTATGATCACCCATATCCCATCATGTCCACCACTTGATTTAGGCTGTCCCATGATAAAATCCATTCATATACAATCCCATTTCCATTTTGGAATTTCCAAGGGATGTAGTTTTCCAGCATGCATTTGATGTTCTACCTTAATTTGTTGATAAGTGAGGCAACGTGAAACATAGTCTGTTACTTCCCTTTTCATATTGGGCCACCAATAATTCCTTTTGAGGTCTTGATACATTTTTATAGCACCAGGGTGAATGGCGTACTTAGATTTATGAGCTTCTTCTAGGATCAATTTCTTAGTATCAAAATGATCCGGTATACAAACTCGTCTTCTAAATAGCAATCTTTCATTATTTTTAATAGAGAAATCCGGTCGCTGCTCCATATTGGCTTTGATCTTCAATAACACAGGGTCATTATCTTGGAGTTTGACTTGATCTTCTATTAATGTGGGTTGTGTCCGAATATTGGCTATAAAGCATTCCTCTTTCTTCTTCATATTAATATCTAAATTCAACTGAGCAAATTTAGAAATAAGATTGGTCATACCTCTCATGAGACTTGATGGCTTTCCCATTGGTTTCCTGCTGAGCACATCGGCAACAGCATTCGCTTTGCCAGGATGATATTGGATAGCAAAATCAAAGTCCTTAAGGTACTCCAACCATCGCCTTTGCCTCATATTTAGCTCTTTCTGAGAGAATAGACATTTCAACCTCTTATGGTCCGAATAGACCTATTGACACCTGTTTTATCACCAATAAGTTGGGTCATCTCCTTATTCATTTTAAATGATGCTCCGAGTTGTTCACCCTTATTGAGCCATCTTGGTCAATTTGAGGTTTATTTCATGGGTCATTTCTCCTTGGTTGGGTCTGGTTCCTCATTTCTTTCCCACCGGACGAAGCTTAGCAAACCTTAGTTTTATTTGCACTCCCTTGTCTCTGACGGTCCATTCCTGGCGCATCATAGTGTTCTAACGCCCTATTTTTGACCGTTACATCATCTCAGAGTCCTAAAGCCCATGGCTTCTTTCAAAGCTTATCTCTTATCTTATCCGTTAGGTATGGCGGCTTATCATCCGACCGTTACCATATTTAGACGCACCTACTTATGACCGTTACATTTCTCTAGAGTCCTATTCTACAACCTTCTTCATCCATTGATCTTATCTTTTAGTGGATAAGGTTGTGTGACGGTCCACTCTTGAGGCGTTACAGCACTGTGGCGGTTTATCGTTCAGCCGTTACATCAAACAGAGAGTTCTAGAAGAACTGCTCTTTCTTTGCTACTCCGTGGCCCGATTAAGAGATTGTTTTCTCGATTTCTCTCTAATATATGATCCTTAGAACCTTCTGTTTATTTCTATGGACTCTTGGGAGTATTATCACCAAGAGTTTGCTAAGAAACGTCCTACTTTCTAGCTGGATTCTCTCCTACTTGACCAGAGAGTTTGAGGGTCTATAAATAGAACCCTTGGCTTCATGGCTTGAAGGGGAGACATCTGGAGTTCCCGTCGAAGTGCTGCTGCATCCTGGAGCTAGGACCAATCAAGGAGAGCTGCTTCCCACGTCCATCTTCTTCCAAAGTATAGGGAGTATTGGTTCCAAGGGTCTATTTCAGTCAAGTTGTTTTCTTAGTCTCTTTTTCCCTCCTCCAAGCATCATAGCATATCCCTTCTTCTTCTTTCACGTTCTTGCATCTTCTGCATTCATCTAAACATCTCTCCCATCTTTTTAACGCCCTAGAGGGGTTAAAAAACCAACCTCCCCGGTATTTCCCTCTCCTTTTGCATGTTCTTGAGTTCTCATGATTTATTGATACTACTCGTCCAAGGGCTAATCTGGGTTGTTTTCTTTGTGTTCTACACTTTTTTGCAGGTTTACAGAGTCCATAGCATGAGGCCCAAGCTTTCTGGCCAGCTGGAAGGCATGGAGATCAAAGATTCCCAAGTTCCTATTCTATAGATATCTGATGGATCATCAAAGGAGCGTTAGAGTTACGTAATGGCTTATCGTAAGGCCATCACACTTCTGTGGCAAATCAGGTATTGACCGTCATACTTCACAGAGCTACAGTTTCCTGGTTGTTTTCTCTCTCCCGTGGGCAGGTGCTTCATCCACCTATTTCTAAGGTACTTTTCAGGTCTTTGGCTTGTTTATTACCTTAGTGGCGATCACATCTTTTCTTAGTTTGGGCAGTAGCTCTCTTTCCTCGTACCTCTTTCTTACTTGCTTCATTTGCTTGTTCCACCTATACAGTGTGTTTCCTTTTATTTCCTTGCTCCACGCCCCGGCGTGTGTTTTTCTTTACTTGCTTATTCTATTCCTGATAGAGATAGCATGCCCATGCTAGAGTTTATGTTGATTGCCTAGGTTAATGTTGCACATGTTCATAGGTTGAGTGATTTCATTTTTTTTAATAGAAAAACCTAACCTAGGGGTCAATGGGAGAGTGCACCCCTTACTAGAGGTAAGGAGAAAGCCACTCCACCATCAAGCCACTAGGAGGCAAATTATATTCCATTGATGAATAATAAAGAATTACATCAATCTGATACTAGGCAAGCCTAGTGAGTCCAGCCGAGCAACACCTTTTATAATAGAAGGGAGCTCACTATAAGAATAAAAAGAACTACATTTAGTGATGCAAGCTAATGAAGCAAGTAAATCTGCTACTGTATTGCCTTCTCTGAATATATGAGAAATAGAATCATGCTGAGATAAGAGGCTCCAGATATCCCTGACATAGCTGAGAATGGATCAGGGGCAATGAGTTTCCTTTTTTATAATCCGGACAAGGGTGAGGGAGTCACATTCAATTAGAGCTGGTTTGGAGTCCACAGTCTTCAAATATTTGATGCCATCAAGTAGTGCACGGGCTTCTGCTATTAAACTATTTGATTGTCCATAAAAGTGAGAGAAGGCAAGGAAGACCTTGCCTCTAGAATCCCTGATAATCCCGCCTCCTCCAGTATCTCTAGATAGCTTGCAAGCACCATCAGAATTTAATTTTAGAAAAGGCCAAGGAGGGCAAAGCCATCTCACAATCTTCAGCTGTTGTCTGCAAGGGGCTTGATTTTTGATTCCTAATTGATCCAAAATTTTCCGGTTGGTGGACTTTGGTTCCTTAAGTGCAGCAGCCGAACAAGCCATCTTCACTTGGGAAATAATGTGATGAGTGATGTTGGATTTGGAGAAAAATTTATCATCATATTTGACAGTGTTTCTGGCCTTCCAAATTTCCCACATTCCAAATCCAATAGAGGCAAGAGAGAAAAGACCAAAAGCTGAACCTGGCTGAGACTGGCAGATGGAGTTCAGGATGAATTCCCTAGTAGTGCGGCCCTCAAAGTGTAAACCTGCAGCTGTTAGAGCAGTCCAAATAGACCTTGCAATTTCACTGTGCAGGAATAAGTGATTGGGGTCTTCCACCTGTGGCAGCCTGCAGCATGAGCATTTAGAGCAAAGGACAACACCCACTCTTTGAATGTTATCATCAGTCGGTAAACAATTGTTCATAATCTTCCATAAATGGATTGAGATTTTAGTTGGAACCCAATTAGACCACATTATCAGACTGAAGATGACTGTTAGCCATAGACTTGTAGGTCGAGGTTACTGAACACAGTCCAGATGGAGAGAGACTCCAAACATCCAAATCCATTTCCTGATTCAAATTCACAGATCTGATAGCTTGCTGTATACTGTTGGGAATCAATGCATTCAGCAGGGCAGATTCTTCAGAGGAAGGGTTAAGAAGGACATCTTTTACAGATGCTTTTGGGTTAGGAATGAGAACATCAGGAACATAAGTATTTAGACATTGTTGGCCCAGCCAGTTATCATACCAAAAATTAGTATTTAAACCATTCCCAATAATAACCTTCTTAAGCTGAAGGATATAATCCTTGGCCTTCAACCAGCTTCTTCCAGCAAAGCCCTTCATGTTTCTAAAGTTAGCATCACGGATGTGGCATTGGTGCAGATACTTGGCTCTAAAATAATTAGCCCATAAAGAACTAGTGTGAATAGCATGCCACAGCATTTTAACTCGAAGTGCATTTTCCATGAGCCTAAGGGATATGATGCCAAGGCCACCCTTGGATAGAGGCCTACTTAATGCCTGCCAAGATTTCTAATGTCTCTTTTTGCCAAGAGGGGAAGACCCCCAAAAGAAATTAGCAAAAGCCTGCTCAATCAGATTGTGAATGCCACTATGCAATGGAGTTGAAGACAGTGAATAAATTGGCAAGGAAGAAAGTACATGCCTTATAAGAACCAATCTGGCACCTTGAGACAATAAGTTAGCTTTCCACCCAGCAATCCTCTTTTGTATAGAGTTGATAACCCCTGCAAAATAAACCTTTTTTGTTCTACCAATCACCAAAGGTATACCAAGATATTTATGAGGAAAATACAGTCTAGAAAAACCAGTGAGGTTTTGAATCCGCTGTGCAACAGAACGAGGCTTCTTTGGGTGGATTAAAAATCAACTCTTACTAACATTAATCAGTTGACCTAAAGCATGCTCATATGTGTGAAGAAGTTTAAGAAGATTACTGATAGAGGCTGAGGTGGCTTTACTGAAAATCAGGGTATCATCTGCAAATAATAAGTGAGATATGTTTGGACATCTCTGAATACCTGTGAACCATTCAACCTGGCCACTGCTGAAGGCTTCTCTAAGCGACCTGCTCAATGCTTCTTCAGCAATATCAAATAAGGAAGGAGCTATCGGATCACCTTGACGGATACCTCTAGTGGATTTAAAGAAACTAGCAGTGTCTCCGTTCAACATAATAGAAAACCAGTAATTGTTAATCAGCCTATCAATAAGATTAATGAAATTATTGCTCAAACCAAATCTGAGCATAACTGAGTATAGAAAGTCCCATTCTAATCTGTCATAGGCTTTAGCCATATCAAGCTTAAGCATAACATTTGATCCTCTGGTTTTTCTACCCAATTCAAGAGAGAGCTCCTGAGCAAGAGCAATATTTTCAATAATCTGTCTCCCCTTTACAAAAGCAGAGTGCTCAAGTGAAATGATCTTGGGAAGAATAGGAGCCAATCTTCTATTAATAATTGAGGAGATGATCTTATAGAAGAAGTTACATAAGCTTATCGGCCTATAATCTATAATATCCACAGCATTAGATTTTTTTGGTATAAGAGCAATCAAGGTGGAAGTAACACTTCTTGGCAGAGGATTGCTGGATGAAAAGGCTTCTTGCACCGCACTGACAACCAATGGTGCAATGATGCTCCAAACTTTCTGGAAAAAAGCTCAAGAAAAACCATCAGGTCCAGGGGCACTATCAGCTGACAAACTGAAGACTGCATCATGAATTTCAATTTCAGTAGGAATAGCAGAAAGACAGTCATTTTCATCCTGGTTTACTAGGTGGGGAATACAGTTCAAGAAGTTATTGTCAATATGATGGTCTTGGGTGGAAAAAGCATTCTGGAAATGGGAAGCAGCTATACTTTACATATCCTCATGATCTGAAGAAAGATTCCCAGCAGGAGTTCTCAATTGGGTGATTTTGTGTTTGCGTCTGTTAGCTAATGTTGACATGTGAAAAACTTAGTGTTTCTGTCCCCCTCAAGAAGCCACCTAATCCCAGACTTTTGTCTCCAAAAATATTCTTGCTGTAGAAGCCTGTCAGATTGTATATTTTTAGCTTCTTCAAAGCGGCCAGGTTTGCATCAGTAGGTTGCAGGTCATAATAATGCTCAGCTTGAAGAACAACATCCTCAGTAGCAGTCAGATTTAGGTGAACATTACCAAAAGTTTGTTTGTTACAAACCCGAAGCATCCTTTTCAATGATTTAAGCTTGAGGTACAAGCAAGTCATGGGAGAGGAAGCTATAGGGCTAGATTGCCAGCATGCCTGGACAACTTCCAAAAACTGCTCATGCAAAATCCACATTTTTTGAAAACAGAATCTACTATTTTTTCGATCTTGGGAGAGCAATTTAACAAGAACAGGAGCATGGTCAGATGCCTCCTAGACAGATGCTCAATAGAAACAGGAAGAATATTAATCCGGGCTGCATTAAGAAGAACTCTGTCCAATCGAGCCCAAATTCCTCTGCCTCCAGACTGGTTATTATGCCACGTATAATTAGAACCAGTGAAGCCACCATCCATTAAGGCACAATCAGAAATACAGTTATTAAAATCTGTCATAGCAGACAAATTAGGGGAATTGCCACCAAGCTTCTCATCCGCATTTAAAATGCAATTGAAATCACCAGCTACAGTCCAAGGGCCATTTATCTGAGAGTGAATATTAAGTAAAGATGCCCACAAGGATTGCCTTTCAATAGCATTGCATTTGGCATAGACAAAAGTTGTATGAAAATCTGGTAAAATAGCATTAGATTGAAGAAGAGTGATCTGCTGATCATCCCTGCAGACAACAGAGAACTTTAGAGGGTCTTTCCATAGATACAGATGTGAGCCAACCCATCATTGTTCGCAACAGCATTGTCCATACCCAATCTTCTGCAGATATTCACCATTCTGCTAATGTTTATTTTTGGTTCCAAAATCACAATGCAGTCAATGTTATGAGTTCTAAGTAGGAATTTCACTCTGCCAATAAAGACATCATTTCCTATACCTCTGATATTCCAAATAATGAAGTTTATGATAAATGTTTGATATCAGGAATGTTACCCGTGGATCTTATCCTCAACATTGATCTGGTTGTTACCCCTGAGTGCTCATTATGCAGTGCCATAACATTTTGGGCTTCTGCAAGGTTAGCTATTTCCAGTCTTCTAGTAGTGGCCTCAACAATCGAAGGAGGTTCATGCTCTTGCAAGGCAATACCAACTACAGGATCATCAATCGCAGTTGTGTCAGCCTGACCACTATTTTGGTTTGAAGGGAGCTCCAAAGGTCGACGGACCAAAGCTTCGGAGTGAGCAGCTAGAGTAATATCCTGGTGTCTAAGCACAGAGGAAACATGAGCCAAAGCAGGGGAGCCCGTTTGTAATGCTGTCTCGCATCCATTATGTTGCTCCACAATATTAGTAGGTAAAGTCTTCATAGGGATATCCCCTCGCAGGCATTGAGAAGGAGAATTAGCAGGATCCCCTGGGTCTATATCAGGAATGTAAGAATCATTAACTAAACAGGGTCCATTCAAATCTGTCGACTGATTAGAGCATTCACCCAGTATAGAATTCCTTGAATTAATCAAAACAGGGCGATTAGGAAGAGTGCAATCAGTGGCTCGGGTGGCAATCAAATTTTCTTCAGCTTTCTCCTTATGGTTGATAACAGGTTGCCAAGTAGCCTTGCCTTTTATTTCTGCAGCAGTCTGTTTGGGCTTCACAATAGAAACCGAGTTCCTTGGGCCTTTACAATTTGCTGCATTGTGACCAATGCGAGAACAAGCAGAACAGTAAGGTGGAAGGTCCGGGTATACTACATCCTGCCAGGCACCACCTCTTGGGAATCCAATCCAAATTCGTGGAGGGCACGGTTTGGATGTATCAAGCTCAATACAGACATGAGCAGCATTCGTTTGGGATAAATTCAAAGTGGACTGATCAACTTTCAATACTCGACCAACATTACCAGCAATGGACCTAATCAAATGCTCAATGTAGAAGTTAACCGGGAGACCAGGAAAAGAAATCCATACCAAAAGAATAGGCGAGTCAGCTGAAGGTGAAAAATCCATAGTCCAGTTGAAGAAACGGAATAGCCGACCATGAACAAAAAGCGTCTCCTTTAGCAAAAGAGATAGATAATCTTCATAGTTGCGGAATCTTAGAAGAAGATGTCTGTTGTCCAGAGCGCTGATCATATAATCATCCGTGAATCTGCATCTGCTATTCAAGTGAGCTCTTATATCAGAGAAAGGAGGCCTCCCCTGTGGGGTACGAGCTACCAAGGAAAAAGAAAAAGGTCAAAGCGATGCCGAGATCTCCTCCTAAGAGAAGAACACAGCAGGCTCCCCACTGTCAGTCAGCGCCGGAGCATGGACGGAGCCTAGTACTATCGGCGGGGCCATGGAGGAGGAGATAGCTTCAGCAAAGGTTCTTGCGCCGGTAGCCGAAGGGAAGCCGAGACCAGCTTGAAGTGACGAAGTGCCCCGGTGAGGAGGGGCCAGGGGGGACCAGGCACCAAGGGGGGCACGGGTGGCCCCCCGGGGTCAACCATCGGAGAAGACGACAAGCGGCCAGGAAGGTCTAGGTCTAGGTCTCACCCATCGAAGAAGAACACAGCTTGAGAGTTGAAGTGTACCACATGGGACATCTAGTGCCAATCGTGCTTTGAATCTCTGTTTAACCTGGCATCCTTTATTTGTCCAAATTGCCTTAGTTTTAACCATATTTTCCCTTTATTTCCTAGTGTTTTTGGTTCTCTGGCTCTTCTGGCGATCGTAAATTCATGCTTTACATTATATTATCAGTCTATTGTTAGACCGTCACATCTTCTGGTGCATATCTATTTGACCGTCACACACTCCAGACAGGTACACATCCTGAGGTGCGGTTTGTTTCCGCAGTTTCTGCTATGATTTTCATGTTTGGGTGCTACTTGGTCTCCACCTTAGTTGCTCTCTACATTCATATCATTGTGTGCATATTTGATTGCTAGATTCTAGGCTAGAATTTGCATGCACTCTGGTGCACATAGGTTCATGCATATATTCATACTATAATTGCTTGTTCATTATTCTATCATTATTGACATCATATTCATCTTGCAAAAAGGAACACATCACAATCAACAGAATTTTTTGGCGATCACGGTGGGACATCTAGTGCCAATCATGCTTTGAATCTCTGTTTAACCTGGCATTCTTTATTTGTCCAAATTGCCTTAGTTTTAACCAGATTTTCCATTTATTTCCTGTTGTTTTTGGTTCTCTGGCTCTTCTGGCGATCGTAAATTCATGCGTTACATTATATTATCAGTCTATTGTTAGACCGTCACATCTTCTGGTTCATATCTATTTGACCGTCACACACTCCAGACAGGTACGCATCCTGAGGTGCAGTTTGTTTCCGCAGTTTCTGCTGTGATTTTCATGTTTGGGTGCTACTTGGTCTCCACCGTAGTTGCTCTATACATTCATATCATTGTGTGCATATTTGATTGCTAGATTCTAGGCTAGAATTTGCATGCACTCTGGTGCACATAGGTTCATGCATATATTCATACTATAAATTGCATCTTCCTACCTTGGTGTGTGAACCTCTCGTCTCCATATTCCTTGGGGCCGACTAGGAGGTCACATCAAGGACCTCCATAAGTCCCCGCGAGTCGTGGATTCCCACACGGACGCTGGGCCGATTGTACCTCTTCCCACACCGTGTCTAGGATTGCATAAGTGAAGGAGGGATTACATTTAGAGTCAACCAAGCTACATATCTTACCCCTATTAGGAACCTATTGTTGAGAGCACCATTTTAATCAAGTCACTAAGGTTCTAAAGAAGAAAACCATAAAAATTTTTTTGCATCATCTAAATAACTTGGTTGACCTTGAGTGTTTTTATCTTTTTTTTTCACTTACATCTTTGTTAAAACCATCTAAGTTTAGTCACTCATTGTGTGTTAATTTGGTGTTGTTTGCATTTTTGTCAAGGTGTTTGAATTTGCATGTGGAGTTGCTTCCGATCTCTAGAAGCGTCATCACCTAGGGCCAATTCCTTTTCCAAGTTCTACCTTAATCCTCTCTTTGGGTCCACCATGGCCTCTTTTGATCTCCCTCGTTCCCAAGAGGAGTCTCTTCCTTAAGGTCTTCTAGAGGATTCCTCTAGGGTTATCTCCTTCCATTCCGGAGAGGGGCCCATCTCTCCTTCATCCTCCATCCCTATGGAGGGCACCCAATCCACTCAATCTCTTCCTCCTCCTTCCGCCAATTCTATTCTTCAAATGATGGCCCAATTGGATCCGGCCCAACTTCAGGATGTTTATCAGGCAATGCAGGGGTCCAACACCCCACCTTCCACGATTGTGCAAAGTCAGTCCAATGCTTCCATTATTCAGCCTAGAGTTGGCGACCCCGCTGTTCAGCCCTTCGATCTCACTCCGGTCTGGCCTAGAAACATTCAATTCTCTAGTCTGGAGATGGGCCAGTCTTCTGGTTCGGCCCAGCAATTTTTGGATAAGGGAAAGACCATTGTCCCTCCTTCTTCTATAGCGGATCATCATATGCCCGGCCCATCAATGCCGTAGGTCCTTGTCGGCCCAAATGATTTCATATGCCCTCATCAAGGGGCAGCCCAAGTCCACACCAATATGGGTCATCCTTCGGCCTGTTGGATTTTGTGTCTTCCCTAAGTGTTTTGATGATGAGCAACACTATGTTAATTGTTGTTGATATTTTTGATCAGATATCTTGCACTTGAGTTATCCATGGTTTTATATGAAAGAGCTGCTAAGAGGTAACACTTCGTGTGTTCGTACAAGTTCGGTCTTTGTGCTGTTTTCCTTAAACCTCATGTCATTCTTACTTCGTGTTTTCATCTCGTGCTGTTCTTACTATACTTCGTGTCGTTTTCTGTGTAGTGTGTGTTTTTGTCACCACTATACTTCGTGTCGTTGTTCTTCACTTCGTGTCAACTTCACTTCGTGTTGTTTTCACTTCGAGTCGTCTCTTTATATTCTATCTTCGTGTTGGTCTCTCGCTTTAGACTTCGTGTCGTTTTCGCCTTGACCACACATCGTGTTGCCTTCGGTAGACCTCGTGTCTTGAATGTTTGCAACCACTTCGTGTCGATTTCTGTCGTTAGCCCGTGTTGTCCTCGTGTTGTTTTTGCTTCCGTAGACCTCGTGTCTTGAATGTTTGCAACCACTTCGTGTCGGTTTCTGTCGTTAGCCCGTGTTGTCCTCGTGTTGTTTTTGCTTTCGTGACCTCGTGTCTCTTTTGGCTTATAACCTCACCTCGTGTCATTTCCTTCTGTGTGTCTGACCTGTTACAGAGTATCTCGTGTCGTTCTTGTGTCATTTCGAGTAATAGTCACGTCGTGTTGTTACTATATACCTCATGCAGTTTTGGTCTTTGTGGCCATGCAGCGTATTAATGTATTTAATCTCATTACAGGTCCGAGGAAGAACATTCCACACTCCTGGGCTGCACGTGATCCGAGATAAGAGGAACCAATCTGATAAAGGCACGTGGCAGGAATATTCTGGATAGAGCGTGGGAGGCACACGCGTTCTGTGCCCTATCCACCTGTTGTTACTGCTATAAATAGAATCCTTCATCCTCAGATGAAGGTGATCGAAGAAGAGTGGCATAGAAGAAAAAGCAAGAAAATAGAGAGCCCTTCGATCCAGGAAAAGAAAAGAAAGAAGAAAGATAGCAGAGAGAAAAAGAGAGAGAGCAGAAGAGTGATCAGAAGAGTTGTTCTGACTTGCGGATCAAATTCGAAGTCTATTGCTCTGTACTGAGCTACATTATTTCCATTTTCTGGCATTTGATTTCCTTCGATCGTATTTTTCGTTTATTGTTCTTACCTTTCTTCAACTGTTCTTGTTTGTGTTTCCGATCCTCTGGACTGAGGTCGGGGTCCTCCTGTGAGATCAGGAGAAGGGAGAGTCAATCTCCAGTCTGCAAGCAGCAGGTGGGCTGCTTGTAGGTTCCCTCCAGGTTGGGAGGAAGAGGGGTCTTCGACCTCTGGTTCACTAGTAGCAGGGCTGCTACTAGTGGGGTTCCCTCTTGGTAAAGAGGAAGAGAGACGAGAGTCTCTGGGTTCTAGTGACTGCTGGTCGCTAGAGGTTCCCTCCTGGTAGGAGGAAGAGGAGAGATTGTTCTCCTGGGAAGCTGTGTATCAGCAGTTGTTTGGCAAGCTGTGTTGCCCAGCCTTTAGTGAAGCCACACTCGGTTTGAGTGTGGGGTGGATGTAGGTCTGAAGGACCGAACCACCTTAAAATCCTCTGAGTCCTTGTGTGATCGATTGTGGTAATATTGTGGTATGCCTTCTATTTGCTTGAGCTATTAACTGCATTACATCATTTTCGATAGTCGGAGCTCGAGGTTATTTGCGTTTAGCGATATACTCTGCAGTATTTTTTAATTCTACGAAAAATAGTGATCTATTCATCCCCTCCCCTTCTAGATCACTTCATATTGTACTTATCAGTTGGTATCAGAGCAGGTTTTTCCCAGAATGTGGTCCAACGGCCAGGGAAACGGATCCACTGGTCCTCGCAGTTTCATAGCTGATGGGCAGTGTATCACCCGTCCCCCCTTCTTTGATGTTAATAATTACTTCTTCTGGAAGAACAGGATGGAAGTCTTTATCAGGGCCCAAAGCCACAAGCTATGGAAAGTTATTATAGATGGTCCATACACCCTTCCACCGAATGAAGATATGTGGACAGAAGATCAGGTCAAACTCTCCGCACTGAATTGGACAGCTCTTAACATCATACAGTGCGCCGTCCACCCGGAAGAGTATTCGAGGATCTCAGCGTGCAAGACTACAAAGAACATGTGGGATGATTTGCAGTTAATTCATGAGGGTACATCTCAGGTGAAGGCTACCAAGATCAACATACTTACAACTCAATATGAGTTATTTAAGATGAAGCCAGAGGAGCCGATCACAGAAATGTATACCAGATTATCTGTGATCATCAACAGTCTGAAGGGCCTTGGAAAGGATATTCAACAAGAAGACATAGTCAGGAAGATCCTTAGGTCTCTAACTCCCGTCTGGGAAACCAAGGTGACTGTAATAGAGGAATCAAGAAATTTATCCATCATGACAGTAACCCAGCTGATTGGATCCCTCATGACCCATGAAATGAATTTCAAACATGGAAACGATGGGCATGACAGAAAGGGAAAGAATGTTGCTCTGAAGGTCTCACGACATGCTAAGAAGAACAACAGCAGCAGCAGCAGCAGTGATGATAGCAGCGAAGGCTCTGATGGATTCTCAGACCTGGACAAGGACGAGCGAGCTATGCTCACCAGGCAATTCAGAAAGTTCCTGAGAACTAAAGGAAAATTCTACAGGAGGAAGAAATTTAATGCTGCAATGAAGTCTCCTGAGCGAGGATTTGAGAAGAACCGGTCTGCTAAGAAGATCACTTGCTATCATTGTCAGAAACCCGGTCACATGAAAAGTGAATGTCCAGAGCTACAAGCTAAGGCTCCAGGACACCAGAAGAAGATGGTGCACAAGAAGAAGAAGGCCATGCTGTGCACATGGAGCGATGAGGAGGAGGACCCAGAAGCCACTTCGTCCAGTGAAAATGAAGAAAAGATCTGCCTCATGGCCGACCATGAGAAAGAGGTAACAAACTTATTTGAGAATTTTACCTTGGATGATTGGGAGGACGCCTATGGCGACCTGTTAAGTAAATATAATTGTTTAAACAAGGAGCACAGAATGCTTAGACGTAAGTTTCATTCTCTGTCTGAAGAACACTCTTCTATTGTCACTGATAGCATGAAAACCGAGGAGATGGCCATTGAGCTAGACCAGGTTAAAGGTGAGATTGAGAGGTTGAGAATGGAAAGAGAGGAGAGTCTAGCTAGAATGGATGAGCTGAAGTGTAAAGCTGAAGAGTGTAAAGGAGAGATTAGACTGATGGCTGAAAAATATGAGGCAGTTAGAAAAGTTAATCAGGAACTCCAGGACAAATGCAATGAATTTCAGAAGGAGATTGAGGACAAAGAAAAAGTGCTTGAGAAGTTTACAGAGGGGAGAAACAACCTGAATGTCCTTCTGGGGTCGAGGGTAAACTTCAATAGGGAGGGATTAGGATACAATCCTACTTGTAAAAAACCCTTTGAATTTAAGACTACCACGTTCTGCCCCGCCAAAGGCAAAGAGAAACTGGAAACACCATCCAGTTCCAAATCTGTCTCTACAATGAAGTTTTCGACCGGCAAATTCATTCAATCCACTGGTCAGCAACCTAAGTCGGGAAATCCTGAAACAAGAACTGCTCATGTGCAATAGGTGGGGAACAAAGGTTCTCACAGAACCAGTCCTATTGATGTCACAAAAAGGGTGAAAAGTTTTGTTAAGAAAGCTCATCATGCTAATTATCAAGTAGAACATGGCAACGTTCACCAGGTTCAGCACAAATTTTATTGGAGTAAAAATGCTTACATGAATTATGCTCAACACACACGCGTATCCTCTAAGAGGCCAACCAACGATGTCTTTGTTCAGAAACAGCATAGTTCAAATAGGAATAAGCTTATTCAACACCCACCAAGAAACGACAAAAGGGAAGAATCAACCCACATAAAACCACTGAAGAGAACTATAAAACAAATGTGGATTCTCAAGTGTTTTTTGCATAATCTGAAAACTGGTTCTGGACCCAATTTGAATTGGGTCCCACATTACTCTGTCTAAATTTTTTGCAGGTCAGCCTGGCAGCTGAGCATAACAAGTGGTATCTTGACAGCGGCTGTAGCAGGCACATGACAGGAGACCGGTCCAAATTCAGCAAACTAAAAATGAAGTCTGGGGGCTTGGTCAAATTTGGAGGAAATAACAGAGGTAGAATAATTGGAATTGGTACGATTGGTAAGTCCTTCACTAACTCCATTGAAGATGTGTATCTTGTAGAAGGACTTCAGCACAACTTGGTAAGTATAAGTCAACTTTGTGACAAAGGACACAAGGTACTCTTTGACCACAACTCGTGCACTATTTTTGAGCTGAACTCTGATAACATCATGTTCAAAGGTCATAGAGTAAATAATGTGTACATCGTTGATCTAGATGATAATTCTGAAACAAACTTGTGTCTGTCTGCTAATTCTGAACAGGTTGCTTTTGACTGGCATAGGCGTCTAGGCCACGCTAGTGTGTCTACTTTGAATAAACTGTCTAATTATAACCTAGTCAGAGGTTTGCCCAAAATAAAATTCCAGTTAGGGTCCAAGCTCTGTGATGCTTGTGCTCAAGGTAAACAGACTCGTGCAATTTTTAAGTTGAGAACTGAAGGTCTCTCATCTAAACCACTACAGCACTTGCACATGGATCTCTTTGGTCCTACTCGAATACAAAGCCTGTCAGGTAAGAGATATGGTCTAGTCATAGTTGATGACTTCACTAGATTTTCTTGGTTGTTCTGTTTAGCAAATAAAAATGATGCTTTTGTTCACTTTGAAGAACTTTTTAATAAAATCAAACTGCAAGGTGAACATAATATCATTACAATTCAGTCTGACCATGGAGGAGAGTTTGAAAACTCTTCATTCTCTGAATTTTGCTCAAGAGAGGGAGTGACTCACAGATTTTCTTCTCCCAGGACACCGGAGCAGAATGGAATTGTTGAGAGAAGAAACAGGTCAATAATTGAAATGGCCAGGACTATGCTGATTGAGAGTGGACTTCCAAAGAGATTTTGGGCAGAAGCTGCAAATACAGCATGCTACATTTTAAATCGAGCCTTGGTAAGACCTACTCATAAGAAAACTCCTTATGAACTCCTCAAGGGTAAGCTGCCAAACATTTCTTACTTTAAAATCTTTGGTTCCAAATGTTTCATCCACAATAATGGTAAGAATGGTTTGGATAAGTTTGAAGCAAGAAGCTCTCCTGGAATTTTTCTCGGATATTCAGAAACCTATAGGGCTTACAGAGTCTTCAATAAAGATGAGCAAACTATTGAAGAAACACCTCATGTAGTGTTTGATGAGAATGTTCTATCTGACAAAAAGATAAATGATGACAGGGAGTCACCTGATGAGGGAGATTTCTTGGAGAAAATTGAAGAAGAAGAGATGCAGCAAACTGCTCAACCAGAAAACTTACAACAAGAAGGAGCAACTGAGGTAGGTGAACCCTCAGGTGAGGTAATATTTCACAAAGATCATCCTAGTGAAAATGTCATAGGTAATTTGCATGATCCCACTAGGACAAGGTCTCATTTTAGAACTGTCCAAGAACAGGACTTAGCTGCTTTGACATCTCAGGTAGAACCCAAGACTGTGGAAGAGGCTTTAAAGCATGATTCTTGGGTATCCTCCATGGGTGAGGAATTAAATCAATTTGAGAAAAATAATGTATGGAAACTAGTTCCTAGACCTGAAAACACTCATGTCATTGGCACTAAATGGGTTTTCAAAAATAAGATTGATGAAAATGGTGCTATCTCTAGAAACAAAGCAAGACTTGTAGCTCAAGCCTACAGTCAGGAATTTGGTGTGGATTTTGATGAATCCTATGCACCAGTAGCTAGGATGGAAGCTATAAGAATTCTGTTTGCATTTGCATGCTCTAGAAACATTCGGCTACAGCAAATGGATGTCAAAAGTGCATTTTTAAATGGGTTATTGAAGGAAGAAGTATATGTTGAACAACCTCCTGGGTTTAATTTCTCTGTTCAGCCTAACATGATTTTTAGGTTGAATAAAGCCCTCTATGGATTGAAGCAGGCTCCCCGAGCCTGGTATGAGAGACTTTTAGAGTTCCTTGTGAGCAAGGGCTACACTCGAGGTAAGGTTGACCAAACCCTATTCACCAAAAGTCTCGGAAAGGAGTTAATTGTGGTCCAGGTATATGTTGATGATATCATTTTCGGATCTAACAATTCAAAATTATGTAAAGATTTTTCTGAGTCTATGTCCCAAGAATTTGAAATGAGTCTAGTTGGCGAACTAAAATATTTTCTTGGACTGCAGGTCAAACAAATGGAGGATGGTTGTTTCATAAATCAAACCAAGTATACTCTG
The DNA here is from genome assembly GCA_022559845.1 of Amorphophallus konjac. Lineage (NCBI taxonomy): Eukaryota > Viridiplantae > Streptophyta > Magnoliopsida > Alismatales > Araceae > Amorphophallus > Amorphophallus konjac. Next base: position 164,191,710 of record CM040125.1, on the reverse strand, counting down.
GAGATGCTGAAAAGGTTTGGAATGACCAACCTCAAGACAATCTCAACACCCATGGGTACCAGCTCTTCACTGGATTCAGACGAAAAAGGTAAAGAGGTGGATGCTAAACTATATAGAGGTATGATCGGTTCACTCCTCTACTTAACTGCATTCAGGCCCGACATTCAATTTAGTGTAGGGATGTGTGCCAGATACCAGGCTAGGCCTACTGAATTGCATCTGGCAACTGTAAAGAGAATCTTTAGATACTTATCTACCACCCATGATCTAGGTCTCTGGTATCCTGCATCATGTAAGTTAGATCTCATTGCATACACTGATGCAGATTATGCAGGATGTAAATTGGACAGGAAGAGTACTAGTGGTCACTGTGAATATCTAGGAGCATGCTTAGTCTCTTGGGGATCCAAGAAGCAACACTCTGTGGCTCTTTCTACTGCTGAAGCTGAATATGTAGCAGCGGGGAGATGTGGCACACAGGTTATATGGATAAAACACCAGCTTCTGGACTACTCGGTTGAGCTAGGTTGTACTCCTATCTTTTGTGACAATACTAGTGTAATAAATATTGCAAAGAATCCTGTACTTCATTCCCGAACTAAACACATTGAAATCAGGCATCATTTTATTCGAGATGAAGTAGCTAAGAGGACTTTTGAGTTGATCCATGTTGGCACTAACTCACAAATTGCAGATATCTTCACTAAGCCACTAGATACTGAAAAATTTAGCACTTTGCGCAGAGAACTAGGTATTTACAGAATTTCATGATTGAACATTTGATTTCTGAATACCATGTCATGTGTTATTGTGCTTATCATATTCATTGTCTGTTGCTGAAGAAATAACTTCATTATGAGTGTTTGGTGACTCACTCCGTTTTGATTGAATAGTCTGTTCAAACTTCATGGTGTTCTCTTTGAAGTGTTTTGAGGGTTGTCTTGGTTAAGTCTGTGTTGGGGTCAAGGTCTCAGGGGGAGCTAGATTTATAATAGGTGCTTTGGTCTTTGGCCTAATTTGAACATACTCCGAATGACATCTTGCTGACATCAAAAGAGAATCAGGTTGATTAGGTGTATAAAAGAAAGTGTTGGATGCTTTATCCTTTAAGACTGTTCATCTAATTTTTTGTTGGAATTTCAGCTGTTAGTCCCACTGAGATCAAAATCTGTATTCAAAGATTATCTTCCTACACGGTAACTGTCTTCTGATCTAGCCAGTACAGCATACCTACTTAGTCAATGTTGAGTCCGAAATGAGGTATTTTGTGCTCTAGTCTGAATCACCTTGGATCTGGTGTATTGTTCTCAAACGGACTCAAGCTTAATTAACAAGGTTTTAAGAGCTGGTTAATAAAAACAAAAAATTTCATAAAATTGTTGTCAACCTTGTTAACTGCTCATTGAGAAACTGGGATTTTCATCAATGAAGTGAAAAAACATCCCATGTCATGAGATGGCAGTACTTATCTGGTTTCTTATTAATTGTCTTGATCATACAGAGCAATGGTACATATCTGGTTAGTAACTGGGGTGTCTGGCCTCTGATAAAGGTGTCACCTTAATGTCAACACAAGTTAGAATACTATCTCTGTCTTCTTGTCAGAAGGGGTAATGTGGTCCTGCCACCGAGTAACTGGGGTTTCATGCCTCTAAACAAGGTGTCTCCCTAATGTCAAAGGTGTACTTGATAGACTTACCTTTGATCTTGACTATCTTTAAAGATCCTGCTTACTTGAAGTATAGCTCTTGATTTGTTTGTTCTCAATACCACAGGTCTTTGTCTTCAGACTGTCTTACTTTATACTCTCTCAGTAAAGACTTACTTTGATCAAACTGGTATCTTGTAACTCACTTGCTTAGAATCTGGTTCTGTGTATGGAGCGAATCCTTATTCACAGTTTTTGCACAGTCTGACTAACTGATCTTCAAAAATCCTCACATAAAATTAATGGCTTTCTTAATTGACTAAACATCTCAATAACCTCCATTTATCTGCCTTAATCTGTCCTGTTTTCTCTCTATAGTCAGCAATTTTCCTTTCTCTGTATCTTCAGATTTGCCCCTAGTTTTTGATGATGTCAAAGGGGGAGAGAATTGTGTGGTTTCGGTTTCAGAGTTTTTGTTGCATGCCATTGTGTTGAGGGGGAGTTAGTTATCAAGTCTGAGGTAATCTATTGCTGTGTTCAGGGGGAGTGTTCTGGTGTCATCAGAGGAAGCAAGGAAGCTAGTGCGTTGAAAGTCTACTTTAATTTGTCTACATTAAATCTCTTGAAATGATCTCTTTTGAACTTATCTCTTACACTTAATATAGTGTTGCCATCATCAAAAAGGGGGAGATTGTTGGATTTTGTGTCTTCCCTAAGTGTTTTGATGATGAGCAACACTATGTTAATTATTGTTGATATTTTTGATCAGATATCTTGCACTTGAGTTATCCATGGTTTTATATGAAAAAGCTGCTAAGAGGTAACACTTCGTGTGTTCGTACAAGTTCGGTCTTTGTGCTGTTTTCCTTAAACCTCATGTCATTCTTACTTCGTGTTTTCATCTCGTGCTGTTCTTACTATACTTTGTGTCATTTTTTGTGTAGTGTGTGTTTTTGTCACCACTATACTTCGTGTCGTTGTTCTTCACTTCGTGTCAACTTCACTTCGTGTTGTTTTCACTTCGAGTCGTCTCTTTATATTATGTCTTCGTGTTGGTCTCTCGCTTTAGACTTCGTGTCGTTTTCGCCTTGACCACACATCGTGTTGCCTTCGGTAGACCTCGTGTCTTGAATGTTTGCAACCACTTCGTGTCGGTTTCTGTCGTTAGCCCGTGTTGTCCTCGTGTTGTTTTTGCTTCCGTAGACCTCGTGTCTTGAATGTTTGTAACCACTTCGTGTCAGTTTCTATCGTTAGCCCGTGTTGTCCTCGTGTTGTTTTTGCTTTCGTGACCTCGTGTCTCTTTTGGCTTATAACCTCACCTCGTGTCATTTCCTTCTGTTTGTCTGACCTGTTACAGAGTATCTCGTGTCGTTCTTGTGTCATTTCGAGTAATAGTCACGTCGTGTTGTTACTATATACCTCATGCAGTTTTGGTCTTTGTGGCCATGCAGCGTATTAATGGATTTAATCTCTTTACAGGTCCGAGGAAGAACATTCCACACTCCTGGGCTGCACGTGATCCGAGACAAGAGGAACCAATCTGATAAAGGCACGTGGCAGGAATATTCTGGATAGAGCGTGGGAGGCACACGCGTTCTGTGCGCTATCCACCTGCTGTTACTGCTATAAATAGAATCCTTCGTCCTCAGATGAAGGTGATCGAAGAAGTGTGGCATAGAAGAAAAAGCAAGAAAATAGAGAGCCCTTCGATCCATGAAAAGAAAAGAAAGAAGAAAGAATAGCAGAGAGAAAAAGAGAGAGAGCAGAAGAGTGATCAGAAGAGTTGTTCTGACTTGCGGATCAAATCCGAAGTCTATTGCTCTGTACTGAGCTACATTGTTTCCATTTTCTGGCATTTGATTTCCTTCGATCGTATTTTTCGTTTATTGTTCTTACCTTTCTTCAACTGTTCTTGTTTGTGTTTCCGATCCTCTGGACTGAGGTCGGGGTCCTCCTGTGAGATCAGGAGAAGGGAGAGTCAATCTCCAGTCTGCAAGCAGCAGGTGGGCTGCTTGTAGGTTCCCTCCGGGTTGGGAGGAAGAGGGGTCTTCGACCTCTGGTTCACTAGTAGCAGGGCTGCTACTAGTGGGGTTCCCTCTTGGTAAAGAGGAAGAGAGACGAGAGTCTCTGGGTTCTAGTGACTGCTGGTCGCTAGAGGTTCCCTCCTGGTAGGAGGAAGAGGAGAGGTTGTTCTCCTGGGAAGCTGTGTATCAGCAGTTGTTTGGCAAGCTGTGTTGCCCAGCCTTTAGTGAAGCCACACTCGGTTTGAGTGTGGGGTGGATGTAGGTCTGAAGGACCGAACCACCTTAAAATCCTCTGAGTCCTTGTGTGATCGATTGTGGTAATATTGTGGTATGCCTTCTATTTGCTTGAGCTATTAACTGCATTGCATCATTTTCGATAGTCGGAGCTCGAGGTTATTTGCGTTTAGCGATATACTCTGCAGTATTTTTTAATTCTACGAAAAATAGTGATCTATTCATCCCCTCCCCTTCTAGATCACTTCATATTGTACTTATCACGGCCTAATATCCTTCTTATGGGCTCCCGCCTCCACCAGTTTATCCTTCTGCTCCTAAGATTCCAGCTCCTTCTTTCACTGTCCCTACTCCTTCCAGGGAGCATGAGTTATTAGATAAATGGGCCGCCATGCAACAATAACTTTACTTTATCCAAAAGTGGGTTGGCCCACAATCTTTGGCAGACATTCCAGTTCCAAGCTTCCAGAACATTCAATTTTCCCCACAATTCGAGCTCCCCAATTACCGCAAGTATGATGGGAACGGCAATCCCTTTATCCATGTAACGGACTTTCTATATGAATCGGCCCAATTTTAGTATGATGATCACCTTATGGCGTATTTGTTCCGCCGATCCCTAGATGGGGTTGCACTGGAATGGTTCTACTCTCTGCCACTAGAGGACGCTGAGAGTTTCAAGATAGTAAAAGATAAGTTCATCGAGCGGTTTCAAGATAGGGTCGGCCCAGAGTATTCCTTCACAGATTTGGTGGTCGAGAAAATGAAGCCCGATGAGGAGTTTGCAACCTATGCTGACAGGTGGAGACAGATGGCCGCCAGGGTGCCCGGCCATATTCCGGAGGAAGAGAAGGTCAAGCTACTCATCTCTAATGCCACTCCGACCTTTCGTAATATTCTAGCCATGAATGACATAGCAAACATGCATCAATTATATAGCCGGGCGCAGTTTATCCAAACCCAATTTAAGGACTCTCCCATCCATTCACTTTTTGAAAATCAAAAGCCCAAATACACCAGCAAATCACAAGGGCCCATTACCGAGGGAGTCCAAACAAATGAGCAAGGGCAAGCCGTTAACTTTCCCTCTGCCAACCCAAATAACCAAATCCACTTCTCCCAGAACTCCCGTAAAACTCAATCCGCTCCACAAAACCCTCCACTATCCTACTCCACTCCGTAGAACCCTCCGCCTTTCTTTCCCGCTCCGCAGAATACCTTTGCCGCTCTACAACAACCTCCTCAGCCTCTACAATACCATAACGTCCCTCCACCCAATGGCTACATTAACCGACGCCCGGCTCCGAAGAGAGCCCAGTACCCACCTCTGCCATAAACTCTCACGGACATCTTTTCAGCTCTCATTTCCATTAATGCTATACAACTCCCTCTGGAACAGCCCAATTGGAATCCGGCCGTTGATCAGACGAAGTACTACATGTTCCACAGACAGCCGGGACATACTATTGAAGGGTGTTTCCAGTTCAGGGACTTGGTCTATGACCTCCATGAAGGGTATAGGATTGATTGGGCCGAAATGCATAAGGCCATTGTTGAGATTAAAGAAAAAAGAAGGCAATCGCCGAGGCATCAACTGCAGCAACAACAAGCACCGCAGCCGCAGCAGCAGCCGCAACAGCAACATCAACAGCAACCGGTTCAAGACTTGGGGATCCATCAAAACCCAATGCCAAACCATCCTCCTGCTCCGCAGCCTCAGCCGCCGGCACCGGCTCAGGTTAATGTAGTTCAACCCCCGGCCCCCGACGCCGGGTGGTCCTTTGACGATGACGGCTCCACACCACAAGTCATGGCCCTCCACCACAACTACCGCAATCCTTCCGCTTCCACCATCCTCATGCCCACACACCAAACCCCTTCTCCATCTACAAGACCACTTGTCCTTCCATTCACCCCCGCTCTGTTAACCACGTCCTCACCCGCACCTCCATCACACCCATTACTGGTCACCCCCGCTACCATCGCCACGCCTCCATCTATCCCTCCGCTCATTACAGCTTCATTAACCTTCACACCTCCACCTCCGCCAAGTGGTCCGTCATCCTACCCCTACAACCTATTACCTCCACCCCTTCCAATCCCATCATCACCACTCCCCCACTTTCTTCTACGCCACTCATCTACCCCACCGGGCCAATTATACCGTCATCAGAGGCCATGCCGGCACAGAGTCTTGCCCTACAAAGCAGGCATTTGTTTCAAAGGAATTATGCTTCTACTTCAAATCCCAGTCTTCCCAACCGGCTGCATATCAACAGGAGGAGACTGAGCCATTGTCGGGTACCCAATATGATCTGCTACATCATTTGGATAGGGTGCCCGCCAAAATATCTGTGCTGGAACTCATTAAAAGATCTACCCTTCACCAAGATGCTCTCGGGAATTTCTTCAAAAGGTGATGGTTAATGAAGACATGGCAGTTGATAGTCTTCCGACTACACTGGCAACTATTTCTAAAGGACCAACAATTACCTTCTCTGAGATCGAGCTTGCACCACCAGAAGCACGGCAAATGCCGCTTTGCAGCATTATTATCTTGAACAAAGTCAGCATTGATGCGGCATTAGTTGACATAGGGGCATCTATCAATGTATGCCCACTCAGCACTCTCAGGGCCTGCAACTTATCAGAAGAGCTTCTATGGCCGACCCCCACAACTATAGCTGCATACGACAATTCGAGGAGAGCATGTCACGGGGTTGTCACCATTCAAGCTGAGCTTGGGCCTCTCACTATGTCCATTGAATTCTATATGCTCGACATTGACCCTATGTTTAAGACTATCTTGGGTCATCCGTGGATCGATACTCTTAGCGCCGTACCATCCACTGTGCATCAATGTCTCAAATTCCCTTTTCAAGAGAGGGTGGTTTAAGTCAAAAGCTTATCCATAGTCCAGTCTGTTAAATCTATTTCAGAGTAGATTTTGCCAACTTTGTGGCCCAGCACTCGGACGGTTATTTCTGTGTTGGATCTGGACTTCTCATGGGCCTATGCACCACGCAAGCCCGCCACTACGCCCATCGACATTAAAGCGAAGCCCCAGATCCAAGATTCCAAAGGCTGGGATAATATACTGAAATTAGGCTACCAACCGGGGAGAGGCCTCGGTGCACAATTACAAGGGCGAACTAAGCCAATCCCTAAAGGTAGAAAAATGAGTAGACGAGGTCTCGACTATCGAGAGTCCGCGCTGTCAATGATTGGTGACTCAGGGCCACTTACCAGGGATTACTGCCAGCATTTTATAAAAGGGCCTCTCCAGCCAGGTACACTGAATCCACCATCAGCACAGTCAGTAAAGAAATATACAGCTTGTACAGTTGCCAGTCCGCCTCTGCTGCCAAAAGGGCCTGTTGATGACATGCTCGATTTCAGCCAAGCATTTGCCAGGATGTTCAAGGAACCAGACAATTGTCAGAAAAATCAGGAGGTACGGCTTGTTCAGTGGAAGCCGAAACCAACAAACCATTCACGGGGAAGGACGAGCTCTCTCATTACCATCACTTTGTCTCCTTCCCGCCTGCGCGCACTATTCTAGATGCTGGACTTTATTTCCCATCCTCCTCCTATTATGATTGATCCGCTACCCCCAATATCTCCATTTTGGTACGGTCCGCCAACGGAATTCCTAATCATTGATCCTCCTTGTGGGCATTGCCCACCATTTGATCTCTCTACTCCTTCCTTCTCTTCCTCCAACCCGTTCCTCGACATCTTCTGTCCTTCCATATATCCTCTCACTCTTCCTCCTCCTCCTCCACCTTCTTCCTCCTCATCTTGCCACGTGATCTCCACTGATCTCCAAAAAAAAATGTCAATTTTGAAACGGAGATTTTGGTGGAAGATTACGATATCCTCGATCCATCCTCTTCCCAGGGGCATGAGACCCCTACTTCCTCCCTCCCATTATGCTTGCTTTCTCCTAGGTTAGATGTAGGGTCCATCGAGTCTAGGGAAGTAGGGTCTAGGTCTAGAGAAGTAGGATCTTATTCTAGGTCGTCTAGCCCTTCCAAGTCAGAGCTGTGCCCGCTCGCGCGTCATTCCAGATCCATTCTTGATAGGTTCTTGCAAGATTTAGCTCAGCGTTGTAATGCTCTTTTGAAGTGTCCAGAATTCATCGCCATGGCGATTGTGATTGAAGATGAAGAGGAATCAGAAGGGGTGTGGAGCGATGATGGATTAGGTGTCTATGAAGTCATGGACGAAAAAGACCTGGTTGATTCTGAGGACAGCAACGTAGATGACACTGCCGATCTGTATGCGCAAGGGTTAAAGAGATACAATGAGCCGTCATCGGCAGTGGATGAACCGACAAAGGAAATAAATCTTGGAACTAAAGAAGATCCCAGGCCTATCATTATTGCCGCTAACCTCCCTTCAGAAGTGGAAGCTGATTTAATCAAGGTTCTAAGGGAGTATAGCGATTCTTTTGCCTGGTCTTACGAGGACATGCTGGTTCTTGACCCCTCTTTAGTGGAACATCAACTAGTACTTAAACCAGGGGTAACACTAGTTAAACAAAGGTCAAGAAGATTTCACCCCCACATGGCCTTAAAGATTAAAGAAGAGGTCGATAAATTATACAAAGCCAAGTTCATTAGAGTTGTTCTATATCCCTAGTGGGTGGCGAACATTGTCCCTGTTATCAAGAAAGATGGAAAAGTGCGTATTTGCATCGATTTCAGGGATCTTAACAAAGCATGTCCCAATGATGATTTCCCGCTGCCTCACATAGATGTCTTCGTGGATAATACCGCCAAGTACAAAGCTTTATCATTCATGGATGGTTACTCAGGTTATAATCAAATCCGTCTCGCTCCGGAAGATCAAGAGAAAACCTCCTTCACCACGTCCTGAGGCACGTATTGCTACGTGGTTATGGCATTCAGTCTGAAGAACGCAGGTGCAACCTACCAGAGGGCGATGATGGCTATCTTTCACAACATGTTGCACATTTACATGGAATCTTACGTGGATGACATCTTGGTGAAATCGAGAATCAAAGAAGAACACCCCGCTATTCTGGCTAAGGTGTTGTAGAGAGCTAGGGAGTACAAGCTGAAAATGAATCCGAAGAAGTGTGTTTTCGGAGTCTCTTCAGGGAAGCTGCTAGGCTTTATCGTTAGCAAACGGGGGATCCAGATTGATCCTAATAAAGCAAAGGCCGTCATGGACATGTCTCCGCCTAAGAATATCACGGAACTTCAAGGACTGATTGGTCGATTACAATTCATCAGAAGATTCATATCCCAACATTCCCAAAGGTGTCGTCCATTCTATGAATTGCTAAAGGCGGGAGTCAAGTTTGAATGGAACAAAGATTGTCAAAAGGCCTATGAGGACTTAAAAGTCTATCTATCTAATCCCTCGATTTTGCAACCTCCTATCCCTAGGAAACCCCTAATCCTATACATCTCGGTCATTGAGGACTCCCTAGGGGCGGTTTTAGCACAAGTAGACGAGAAGGCAAAGAACGGGCAGCTTATTACCTCTCCAGGTTGTTTTACCCGGCCGAGGTGAAATACACTGCTATGGAGAATACTTGTGCCGCCCTAGTGTGGGTAGTTCAAAAGCTCAAACATTACTTCCTAGCCCACCCAGTTAGGTTGATCTCTAGAATGGACCCGATCCGCTAACTCTTAGAAAAGCATGTACTTTCTAGTAGGTTAGCTCACTGGCAGAGCTTCCTCTCTCAGTTCGATATCACCGTCGTTGTTCAGAAGGCAGTCAAAGGATATGCCATCGCTGAGCATGTTGCCCATCTTCCTATTCCTCAGACCGACTCTATTCAAGATGATTTCCCTGATGAGCATCTCTCTGCGATCTCTCATCATCCCTTCTGGTCTCTGCACTTCGATGGTGCACTCAATTCTCAAGGCCGAGGGATAGGCGCTGTTCTCCTCACTCCAGAAGGAGTGACGATTCCGCTTGCTTACCAGCTTCGATTTCCTGCTACCAACAACATCTCCGAGTATGAGGCTCTCCTAGTCGGTTTGAAGCAAGGGTACCTTCTAGGCGCGTGCCACTTGAAGATCAGAGGAGACTCTTAGCTCATCTTGCGACAGGTTCTGTTCACTTACCATACTCGTGACCCAAAGCTCAAGCCATATCAAGATTTGGTCACGTTCCTAGCTAGGCCATTCCGCAAGTTGATCTACATCCATACTCCTCGATCTCAGAACATTCTCGCTGATGCTCTAGCATCACTTGCTTCCTCTCTATCTTTCCCTCTCAGTCGGAGCACTGAGACTATTGTCGTTCAGAGATTGGACGCACCCTCTCTTCAGGATCCTTGGTTTGCCAACCTTAGGAAAATAGTGGAGGCGAGTGTTGAGAAGGAAGATCTTAAGCAAGTATCTTTGACAGAATTAGAAGAGATCTAAGAGAACGAAGAATTGCCCTGGTACCACGAAATCGAGTTTTATTGCAAAGATGGATCGTTCCTGGAAGGGGCAAATGCCGAGCAGTGCAAGTCAATAAGAAGAGCCGCCTCAAGGTATACTATCATTGCAGGAGAACTATACAGGCGTGCTACTAATGGGATGCTCATGAGATGCCTAGACGATGATGAAGCTTGGAAGGTGGCCGAAGTAGCCCATTCTAGTGAGTGTGGAGGTCATGTCAATGGCCAGGCTTTAGAGAAGAAAATCCTTAGGTAGGGTTATTATTGGCCCACTCTAGAGGAAGATTGCTCCCTCTATGTCCGGAGGTGTCTTAAATGCCAACTCCACGTTGAGAAGATCTGTGCTCCAGCTTTGTCTCGTCATCCTCTTTCTGCTCCCTGGCCATTCTCCATGTGGGCTTTCGACGTTGTCGGCCCGCTCGGTGATCCCAATTCTCAGACCAAGCAAAAATCCATTATCCTTACCGCCACTGAGTACTTCACCAAGTGGGCTGAAGCCGAAGCGTATGCAGAGATTAAAGCTACCATGGTGTGCCGCTTCATTATGAGGAACATCATCTCGCGGTTCGGAGTGCCAAGCCGCATCGTCACCGACAACGGACCCTAGTTCGTTTCTCAGGAGCTCAACGAGTTATGCAAGAAGTTTAACATTGCATTGCATCATTCATCTCCATATTACCCACAAGGAAGTCGAAGCCACTAATAAAACTCTTCTTAAGATCATAAGGAAAACGTGCGAATCTTACAAATTCTCTGATTGGCTAGAACGATTAGCGGAAGCTCTATGGGCTTACCGTACCTCCGTTCATACTCCCACGGGGTAAACCCCCTATGCTCTCACTTACGGGATGGAAGCGGTGCTCCAATATGAGATCTTGATCCCTTCCCTAAGGGTACAGCTAGATAAGGAACTTAATCTTGATGAACGTTGAGAGGCGTTGCTCGTTCAGTTGGAACTCTTAGATTAAAAAAGGATGAATGCGGCCGATCACGTGTCCGTTTATCAAAAGAGAGTTTCACGTTATTTTCAAAAGAAGGTAATTGAGCGCAAATTTTAAAAAGGTGATATGGTTTTAAAACGCAAGTTCATTCGGTCTACAGGTCCTAGGTCTAAATTACAACCTAACTGGGAAGGGCCGTTTGTTGTCCAAGAGGCTTATCCAGGGAATGCTTACCGCTTAGTGAACGCAGAAGGTGAGGAGCTCGCTCACGCTTGGAATGGGTGGTATCTTAAGCGTTTCTTTCCTTAGAGTCTAACTAGTGCCACCCCGGTAGCAAGGCGTTCTTTCCCTTTCGCCCTGAAGGAGGACCCCGAGCGCGGCAATCACACACTACACAGGCGTCCCTGGTCGGGTTTCCACTTTGTAGACACCGTTTCTCCTTGGCCATGCTTGGGGGGAAAGTCAAAGTCTCTGTCCGTTTCTCTCCTCGGCTGAATCTAGGGGCAAGAGGTGAATAAGGGGGCGACGACCAATCTAAACACCCTAACGAGAGGAGGTCTCAAATAGGGGCAGTCCGTTATGACTTGACACCACAAGAAAAAGAAAAAAGCAATGAAAAGGAGTACTCATCATGACAAAAACAAAAGTTTATCTTGAAAGTCCATCAATCATAATTCCAAAGCTCCAAGGAGAATAAAAAAGCTAGGCATGGCAAGAGTGGCAGTACAGTTTCCCCGCGGGACACATGAGCCCGGTCGTATGCGTGCCTAGAGTGGACAAAGGTTCGATGACGGACACAAAGCTCCAGCGCAACATGCCGAGCCTCTGAATGGGCTATTTGGAAAAAAACTCAAGCCCCAAAAAATTCTATACCTGGCCTAAGCTTACCCCCCGCATTCTATTTTCTTTTCAAGACTAAGATAAATACCCTGGGTATGGCCTTGGTAGAGGCACAGTCACGCAAGTTAGGCCTTGGCCAGGGGTTGTCACCTCTATTGCACGCCAACCTCAGAAACTCTCAAATGGAATAGGGAGAACCCACGTTTCTAGGGAAGCACGGGTTTCAAAATCTAAAAAAAAAAATCAAATATCTCAAAATCCAAAAAATCATATATTTCAAAATCCAAAAAAATCATATATTTCAAAATCTGAAAAAATCATATATTTCAAAATCTAAAAAAATAATATATTTTAAAATCCAAAAAATCGTATATTTCAAAATCCAAAAAAATCATATATTTCCAAAATCTCACCAAGAAAAAAGTCAATATCTTCGAAAAAACTTGATTAAATATCAAGAAATGGTCATTCTCTAACTTGTTTCAGGCAAGGGGTTGGGCCTAAGAACAGATCTAACTTGTTTTTTGTCTAAGTGTGTACAGAACACAGGTTCAAGCCTGAGATTCAGAGCCCACAAAATTGCAAGCTCTGGGTCTCCAACGCTCCAATAATAGACAGTCACATCTCTATGACGGATCCTGGTTTGGCCGTCACGCCCCCTGAGGTCTTTAAATCCTTCACTATTCAGGAAACTCTCCCTGACGCGTCTACTCTGGACCGTCACCTCACTCTGACGTGCCACTCTTAGACCGTTAATGCCTCATGAGAACAGTAAGGCACCCAGTTTCTCTGAGCTTACCCTCCTGATGGCTCATCGTGAGACCGTCAGAGTGTTGTGACGGCCCTATATATGACCGTTACATGAACCAGAAACCCAGTTTTTTAGGCTAATTGGAACAAAAGTGCAATTAATTCCATATCTTATCAACTCAAAGTCTTCATTCCATTCAACTAAGACATAATGAACATCAGATTGTTGATAATTTCAAGAACATCATAAGAAAGCTCAAACTACATGCAATTTTCTATCCGCATGAGGCCGGATCTTGCGTAGTTCCTTCACATAGGCACGTCGTTCCTCGTCGTCTTCTTCCGCATCTTCATGCCACGGGCCCACTTTGCTGATCTCCCACATGGTCAGAGCACTCCGGATTGCTCTTTCATCCTCCTCGGTCCCTATCTTCCTAGCTTGAAGGGGAGGGAAATATGAGAGTGCAGGAACCACAGTACGGGGTAGCCCGATCTTAAGGTAGCACCGGTGCGGGTTATAGATCACCATGGTAGTGTCCCCCACTAGCTGTAGATCATGACCTGGTCACCGTGGTACTTTGAGGAAGGTGCTTCGAAGAACTATTGGACGCATCGTGAACTTCTCTATTGGCAAGGTGTTGAGGAAGAGGCGCCAATCATCCCGTGTTTTCTTGTCTGCCGTCCGGCATTCAACCTGTGAAGAAAGCCCAAATGCACCTCCTATGAAGAACAAAGGGTGGCTCCTGAATATCGGACTAGATAAAGGTATGTCTCCCTTGGGTATAAATTTGATTCTCACTCCCATTCAACACTCAAGGAGCATCATAGAGCCGAATAGACGAATAGAGGTCCTCCTAAGCAAGATGAGCTAAGCCCTTCATGGAGACATGAAAGGACTGCTTGAGAAATGGATAAACCCGCCACAACCCGCTAATGATGCTAAGGTTTTGGATATCTAGGAGGTGGTCGGTGGTGGTGAAAAGGAAGACTCCGCACAAGCAAACCGAAGTAGCCTTGGCAATGGCTTCATATCTTTCCCACTTGTTCTTGCAAGGAGAGACAATCCATTGAGCCATGGGTATCAAGTGAATGTGGCGTGGGCTGATCATGGTCCTAACATCCTTTGTATTGTGGATGAAATCACTTAGAATCAAGGAGGGGTCTATTGCTTCCACCGTATGGCACACAAAGTCTTCATCTCCCACTTTAGTCTTAGCAAGGGATAGGTAGGTCTCTACCTCCCCTAATAGGACTGTAGCATCAAAGGAAAGGAAGAGGAATGTATGTGTTTGTGGGTGCCATAATTATATGAGGGCTGAAATGCTTGCCCAATCTAAGGACAATTTCGGGAATTTTTTGTCCAAAACAACTAAGGGATGAAGGTGCCATGCCCTTAGGATTGATAGGACCTCTAATGGAAGTTCTTTGATCATGGGAGCCACCCACTTTAGGTTGGAATAACACCTTGGGCCAGGAAAAGGCTAGAGAAAAAGAGAAAAGAAGAGGAAGAAGAGAAGAAGATCATAAGAGGAATGAAAAGCGCAGAAAATTTATGAACTTTTGAATTCAATTGCAAACTTACCTCTCTTAGTGCACTTAAGCTGAGATGCTTGGGGATGAAGGTCAATCTTTGCAGCTCCCAATGCTCCTTTTTTGCTACTTTCGGCCCGGTGTAGACCCTCTCCTCCATGCCCATCACTCCAAAGCTCCTCTTCATGGTGTTCTTTGCTATTTTGATGAAGTTCCAAGCCTTGTAGCAGAGAATTGATGTAAGCTACGATTTCTAGGCTTGTTCCTATTTATAAAGGTTTGATTTTGGTGTTAGAATGATAGGACTTGGATTAGAAAGCCTTATCCTATGCCTAGGAGATTTCTAGTGTGGATTAGGGCCTCTTTGCCTCGGATTTGGACACTCACGGGAGAGTCTTGTTCAGATTACACAACTTTTTCATGTAACGGTTTATCGTAGGACCGTCAGAGTGCTCTGACGCTCCACTCTTGGACCGTCACGTCCTTCCATCCATCGCCCTTACTCTGATTACAATGACGGCTCAGTCTTCAACCGTTACGGTATCCTGGCAGTCTTAATATAGACCGTCACACTATTTTTGCAGGTTTTTGATTAACTCTGTTTTCTTTCCCTTTTGCCAAAACCTGCCAGTCTCCCTGTCTCTCACTTTGTCTCTGTCAAGCCTATTGCATCCTTGCATTCATTCATCCACACATCCATGCATTCATCCATACATCCACATACTGTAGACACGCCATTCCTGACATCTCCTGAGAAAATCTCATATTACTATACGATGCCCCGCATTGGCTTTCGTATTTTGAATCGCTCGAGTGTTTCCTATTCTTGAGTCTTCTTCCGCCTTTTCGGCATCCGAAAATCATCTCGTTGCGGCATTCGGACGGCATCAACACCAATCGGACGCACCGGAAGGTTCCGAAACCAGGAAGAGTGTCTGCTGGGCGGCTGCCGACGCATTTTCAGGGGACCCGGGGGGGGGTCTTCATGGAGGCGTCCAGGCTCCTGGACGCCTCCATGACTTTAATATATATAAAAATACAAAAAACACATAATAATAATAATAATTAATGGAGGCGTCCAGGCCGCTGGACGCCTCCATAAAAACAAAATATAAAAAAATGCATAATACCAGTTTTGGTATAAAAACAAAACAAAAATTAATAAAATATTTATGGAGGCGTCCAGGACCCTGGACGCCTCCATCAACTTGCCCACGGGGCCACCGATCGACGGTTTATCGTGTGTGAAAAAATCCAATTGTGGAAGCGTCCTGCTAGCTGGACACGCCCATTGCTGAATCACGGGCGCCGTTCAAAACCACACGTCGTGCTAAACTGCGTGCGACTTTCGGTGGGAATTCGGTGAGCCTTTATGGAGGCTTCCGGTCCCCTGGACGCCTCCATGAAAATATTCAGAAAAAATAAATAAAATTGAAATAAAATATTATTTTTGCCCTGATAGAGGTGTCCAGGGTCCTGGACGCCTCCATCCTCCGGAGCTCTATAAATAGAGGCCCACCCCCCTCAGTTCGAAGGAGCTAAGAAGAGATCCGATAGGCTACCGGAGCCCAGAGGCTACCGGAGTCATTTCTAACCCGTGGGGTCTTTTGTAGGTGGAGGTTCTGCCGGCTTCTCGGGTGCCCACGCTCGCGAGAGGAAGGTCGTCTTCGTCCACCGCACTTCTACGTCGTCCCTACGCTGCCGAAGCTCCGCCGGATCTCGCCATCGGCACATCCAATAAGCCAATTCTCTCCCCTTTTTCTCTGTAGTTCTTTGCATTCATCATCTCGCATCCTCTAACTCCCTTTGTAAGGGCGCCTTCTCTTATATACTTCTTGCATTCATCATTGTATTTTCCTCCTACTCGTGTCCGAGAGGGGTTTAAAACCACACCAACCAGGTGTGTGTCCCGCCACGATTTTATTACTTTCATTGCAAGAGTTTGATACTACACTGCCATTTTCTAATTCCATTTATTTACTGTCTGTTATTTTGAAAGGGTAACTAAAGAAAGCCCTCTCCGTCGGCCGGCCGAAGGGGGAGGAAGAAGCAACCCGCCACTTCCTGCTAGTGAGGTAGGCGCGATCACTCATCCATTTTGGGGTCCTCGACCCCTGGCGATCACATCATAATCTCGAGGCCACGACGAGTCACTTCCCGTAATGGCCGTTTGAATTCTGTCATCTATATATCTTGCTATATCTCTTATATTTTGTCATATCTCTCTTCTGCTATACTCTCGAGGCCGCGGCGAGTCACTTCCCCCATGGTCGTTTAAATTCCCGTTCTTATATTCTCTTTATATCCTGTTATATTCTGATCTGCCCATATTCTCGAGGCTGCGACGAGTCACTTCTCCAATGGCCGTTTAAATTCCCATTCTTTATATTTTCCTTATATTCGGTTATATTCTTATCTGCCCATATTCTCGAGGCCGCGGCGAGTCACTTCCCCAATGGCCGTTTAAACTCCTGTTCTTTGTATTCTCCTTATATTCTGTTATATTCTTATCTACTCATATTCTCGAGGCCGCGGCGAGTCACTTCCCGCAATGGCCGTTTAAATTCTGCTCCTTTTTATACCTTGTTATATTCCTATTATGCTATACTCTTATACTCTCGAGGCCGCGGCGAGTTGCTTCCCGCAATGGCCGTTTCAATTTTTGTTATTTAATTTCTTCACCCGCTCGCCCTGCCGGAGCAATCTCCCGTGGTGGTCCCCCTTCTCTCTCCTCTTATCTTTAACATATTGCGTTTGTTCCGCTCGCCCCGCCGGAGCAATCTTCCGTGGTGGCCCCTTCTCTTTTCTCTTATTTCTGTGTTGCAGCAAACAAAGAGGAGCCCACGCGCTCCGCATCTTCTTCGCTCCTCGAACCGCGTGACGTCGCTCACAGATTGGCGATCACGGTGGCACATCTACTGCTTCCTTTTGGCTACCCTTGCAAGTTCGGCACCTCCGTGTCTCTCCACCTTGGCGCCCTCATGCGCCCCCGTTGTGCTCACGGCAGCACTATCAGTTGTGATTGGTTGGGTGTTTATTATATGTTTGTTATTTCTGTTGTTTTCTTACTCTATATCTCTGTCAGCATTCCATTGCATACATCCATCCCTCTTTTATATCCTTTTTCATTTTTTCTAAGGATCACTCTTTCCCGGAGAAGGAAGGACTCTCCGTTTCAGAATTCCTCTCAACGGACTAGAATCTCCTCCACTGGGACCTCCGTAAGTCCCCGACATCGAAGAATCTCCTCTTCGTTCACTGGGCTGGTTGTACTATTGAAGTTCCCCGGAGTTAGTCATCCCATTCGTGGTGAGACGAGAGACCCTAGCTGACACGGCGGTGAAAAAAAAAAACTAGGGTCCTGTTCTGCCCCTTAGGCACAAGCATGTGCTATGTTAATTTGATGATAGAAATGTTGTTTTGTTTTGATGATTGCAACATAGTGAGTGCATTATGATATTATGTTTTTTTTTGTGATGATGGCATGTTGATTTGAATGTGTGAGTGTGTCTCAAGTCTGCAGCATGCTCGCATAAGTCTATACATTGCATCTTAGCATGTTTGCACAGCACACCATCAAGTCTGAACATTAGCCAAGTCTACACATCGGCACTGTAGCTTGCTTAGCTCAAGTCTATACATCCGTTTGCACAGCACATGAACTCTATACATTGCACTGTTCATGCATGGCACAGCAAGTCTGCACAACGTTCGTCTCAAATTTACGTCTCATGCCAAGTCTGTACATCACTGTAGCTGCATTGTCTTGGTCATCGTCTCACTCGAGTAAGTCTGTACATCATTGACCAAGTCTGAACAGTGCATCCTGCGTCTTATTTAGCTTCTCTATTTATATCTTATTTAGTGTCTCATGCAGCGTCAACGCTGTGAGTGTGTACACAGCATTCTCAAGTCTGCAGCGTCAACTCTATAAGTCTATATATTGCATCTTAGCATGTTTGCACAGCACACCGCCAAGTCTAGACATTGTTACATTGCTTTCACTACATTGCATTGGCTAAAGTGTGTACAGTGCTGCTTGCATCGTTCATAAAGTCCATACATTCACTGAAGCTTGCTTAGCTAAAGTGTGTACATTGCACTGCATGACTTGAAGTTTGTACATCGCATGTGTGCTTCATGATAAGTCTATACAGGCTAAGTCTGTCGGTCTTGCGACTTATGCATTCATCAAGTCTATACGCTGGAAGACGAAGTCTATACAGCATCTCACGTTGCAGCCAGCAAGTCTGTATAGTGAGCGTTTCATTGGTGAAGTCTGTACACTCACCAGTTGAACTTCATAAGTCCATACATTGGACTGTGTACTTATGCATCACATTAATGTCTATACACTGAGGATGCTGAAGGCCTTCAAGTGTATACTCTCTCATGTTATTCATACTTACTGTATTGATATCTATAAGTCTATACATTAATGAATGCTCTTCAAGTGTGTACAATGCTTGGTTAAGTCTATACGCTGCTTCATATGCAGTGAAGTCTGCACATTGCTGAATGCTCTTCAAAGTCTGCATAGTGAAGTCCATACACTGCACTCGAGTTCACAGTGTCTTCATGAAGTCCATACATCGGTCTTCACCTCAAGTCTGTACAATCATTTGTGGACAAGTCTTCACATCGTGAAGTCTATACACTCAACTCCTTCACATCTTGCAAAGTCTGTACATTGCATCCATCGGTCGTGCATTCAAGTCTGTACATCAGACGCGCAAGCTCGCCTGTCCCTCAAGATGCTCTCCCGGGACCAAGTATGCTCTCCAGTGACTGTTAATGCTCCGATTGGCCAGCGTCTCTCTTGATCAAGTCTATACACTCATTCACTGTTCATGCATTCACAGTGAAGTCTATACATCCGTTTGGCTATGCATCACTATCCACTAAGTCTATACATTGGTAGAGTCTGTACATCAGACGTGCATGCTCGTCTGTCCCCCCGGATGCTCTCCTGGGATCGAGTATGCCCTCCAGTGACTGCTAATGCTTCCCTAACTTTGAGGATGCTCCCCTGGAGCAGCGATTGCTCCCCAGAGACAGCATGTGCTCCACATGCTCCCCTGACACTATTGATGTTGTCCAGAGGCCATAGATGCTCCCCCGAGACTTCATATGCTCCTAAGTCTATACATCGGTCCTCAAGCGTTACAAGTCTGTACATTGGTTCAGACTCTTCAAAGTATGTACATTGGGCCTTCAAGCTTTTGAAGTCCATACACTATCTCGCTCACATCTTCAAGGGTGATTGAGCATCGTGAAAGTCTAATTGAGCATCGTGAAGTCTGATTGAGCATCGTGAAGTCTGATTGAGCACTGTGAAGTCTATTAAGTGGATGAGCATTGCAATGTCTATACATTGGTTAGGCTCGATCATGCAGCGTTCATTTCATGTCTATACACTGCATTTTACAGTATGAGTTATAAAGTCTATACACTGTCTTCAGTTGATTTTGTTAATCGACTGAACTCCTCATTTGTCTTGCAGGTGTCTGGCACGTGATCCAAGGAGCTGAGATGCTGACACGTGGTAGAGTCGATTGGGAGGGAAATGTGGAGGCCACACGCGCCCAGTGCTGCCCCTGCTCGAGCTGCTATAAAGGGTAGTCTCCATTGTCTGAAGGAGGTTGATCGAATTGGCGAGAGGTGAAGTCCATACAGAGAGCCACGATCCAGACAGAGAAGAGAAAAGAAGAGAAGAGCAGAGAGTGAAAGAAGAGATGATGGGGACATCACCTCCCATGCCCACGTTTACCGTTCGTCTCCTCACCCCGGTTGCATCCGGCATGGTTTAGTCATTTAATTTTGAGTCCTATGTAATTTTATTTGAGTAATTTGATGTATTTTCCCTTTTATTTGAGTCATGTTTCTAGGTCTTACATTTATTTTCCTAAGTTTGAGTGTCATTAGATTGTGTAATGTGCTATTGGGCCCAATTCTTCGGGCTTGGCCCATGAGCCCCCCCTACCCCTTCGGTTATTTGTTATTGAGTCTTTTGTAAGGGACTTTTGTAGAAATGTGGGTTTCCTATATATAGGACCACATTCCCCTCATTTCAACTTAATGAATGAATCAATGAAAAATGCCATTTGAGTATCCAAAGCTTAGTTTAGTGGAGTGATTCCAACATTTTTTGGGTGAGAAACCCTAGGGGAGAAATTTCCCACCCTTCCCTCTCCTAATCCCTCTTTTTCACTCCACTTTCTCTCTCCTCAACACCCAATTTCGAATTTTCTTCTCTCTCCTTTTTTCCCAACCACCTCAACCCCCACCTACCATCATTAAAGCCCTCCACTTCCCCATGGCCTCCATTACTCCACCCCCCTAGTCCCAAGGAGATCCCTCACCATTCCAACACCATCCTCCACATTCCAACACCACTTTCCCCATTCCAACAAAATCAACCCCTTCCCCACACAACCCCACAACTTCCAAAGCATATTTGAATTTGAAATCCACCCTTCCCTCCACTCACTTGTGCCCCCCTCACCTTCTCCTCTCACCCACCTTCCCAAATTCGTAGCTCCTCCTCCCACCACCTGTTAGACCCCCTTCCAGACCTCATTCTTCCCTTCCCCCACCATAGAACACGCCCTCCTAGACCCCCTCACAGCCCGGGCTTTCCCCACACTCATCCACCCCCATTTCCCCTCCCATATACCCCATTCCCCCCCATCATCATCAACCTACAGCTCTCAACTAAAGATCTACAGCAGAGCAGCAGCTTGCAGCGGCCACCACGATCACCTCCGAACGAGTTTGAAGACCTAAGAGCCATCGTCGGAAGCGTCTGCCAGTCGCCTTCGCAACCGAAGTGGTTTCATCTTCATCTGATCTCCGAGCCATCCTGGAGGTCCATTCTTCCACAGCTGCGTGGTTCTACCACGGTTAAGGACCTTAACCAGTTTAGAAGCTCTGCCATGACGGACCCTGAAGGAATCAGTCTTCAAGTTCTTCCTCAAAGTTCCTCTTTGTCCTGTCTAGTTTCAGATTCAAGAAGCAGAAGTTCATTCAGCATCAGGGAGCAGAAGTTACCAATTTTCTCCCCCGAACGCGCGGTTCTGCCTTCTACAGTCTGCACCGACCCCTCCTCACTCTTCTGGTTCCACAGATTGTCTCCGACCTCTTCTGGTGTCCCCGTTCATTTTTATGCAAAGAGGACTCACCCACGGTTCTAACGGCGCTGACGGCATCAAATTTGGAGTTCGGGAACGGCCAGGATAGCCTCTGCATCCTACTGTTGGTGACCTGCCCCTGCTAGTCCGAGAAACAGAGGCCCTGTTCAAGCTCTTGCCCCGACCAGCAGCGACTCCAGAAGAAATTAAGAAAATTCTGAGGCATTCCCCTTCCAGCTACGAAGGTTTTCCCTCTAGTTTCGTCGTCAAAAAAATTCCTTATCAAGATCTACAGCAGCAATACCAACTCTCTATGCCGGCTCGCAGACAGCAAGCAGATTCGGCGTCCACCCTTATTCCTCGTTCTTTGCTTTAGTTTCCCCACCCCGCTTGACCGGCTGAAGGTCCCTCCCTGTGTGGAGGTAGTATTGATTGTAATTTCTATTAACCCCCACCCCAAGATCCCTCTCCTACGTAAGGTGTAGTGTTGTAACTTGTTTGGGCAGGTCAAGCGACACCGCCGCGGCGTGTGGGGATCCACTCGCCTCCCCGCTCGCCCTCGTCTCCGACCGGGACCGGTTTCTTCAATCCGGTCGAGTAAGTGCTCAAACCTTCACTCCACTTAGTGCTTGTCTTTCAATATTAGTTCTAATTCCGCAGGTTATGCGAGTGAGAGCCCGATCCTCAAGCCCCATAAACTTGAGTGATCACCGTGGGAATATTACAACCGGTGCCTTTGGCACTTTGTCGGCCCCCTTGATTTGGGCATCCCCACCCTTTGGGAATCAAGTCTTGGCCTTGCTGGCCCTCTACCAGCAAGGGCCCAACCCCCACATCCTCCCCTTGGCATTGCCAAGTCACCCCGGGCTTGGGTGAGTGACGATAGAGCGGTGGCTCAATTTTGCCCATTTTGAATGCCATTGTGCTTGCTTGCATTAGGTCCGAGGTCATGTCACATCAAGTGGTATCAGAGCAAGTCTTTGACTTGTCTCTACAAGTCAAGTCCTAGGGCATGCTTGCATTCTTGTCCGAACCGTGCATTGTCAACCCATCATTGTTAACATTGAGTCTTGGGTCACATGGCTCCTCTCCCAATCATATCCCATGCATGCTTACCTAATGGAAAGCCCGTAGAAGTTGATTTCATTGACCTAGAATCTGAAAATTGGGTGTCCCCCGATATCGTTACCTCTCTTAGTAGGACCGGACAAATTATGCACAATGGAGACCAAGTCTTTATTGAATTCCATAAATGGTTTGGGAAGATTAAGTATTTGGATGGGGCTTGGTGTCAAAAGGGAACATTGGCAGGTCCATGTATAATCCTAGGTAAGAAATGGTTAGATGAAAGGAATGTCAACATCGACCCAACACGTCGGACTTGCCTTGTGCGTCCACCACACCTTTCGGGAACCTTTAAATTCAACAACCTTTTATTCTCCCACCCGCGGGAATCCCACCCTCGTTCACCACCCCAGGTGCACCATACTCCGGCCATCATCACCCCACCATCAAAGAACCTTCCCACTCCACTAGTTTTGGAAGAAGTAGTCCACCCGCTTTGCCACATGAAGATAAATATCCCTCGGGAACCTATCCCCTCCATAGAGAGCACCCATGTCCCAATTGAAGAGGAAGCCTCGCACAAGGATCTTCACCCTACACCACCCCCTCTAGATAAGGCCGAATTCATCTTAGAAGAGTCCCTTGTTAGGTGGCTAAGGAAGAGCCTAATTAGAGAGACCTCGACCCATGTTTGCCCTCCCATAGAACAAAATTTTCCCCTAGTGCCCATCTTCTCCTATCACACCACAATCCAAGCATCCTATCAAGTGGAGACCTTAGAGGATTTTCTTAGGGGCTTAGCATGGCAAATTGAGTTCACTAGCATGTTGACTCCTATGGCCGAACAACCTAGGAGCCTTAGCCTCCTACACCTATGCATTGGGTCTATCACGTCGGTTTGCACCAATGGTTGCTACACTAGCGACCTCATTCTATTCCTCCCTACACCGGATGAGCCCAACCTTTTCCTCGATTTAGAGCTTCTTATCTCGGGTAGAAAGCCAAGCCCTCCACTCATGGCCGACCCACTTGTCAAGAACATTGGCCCAACTATCATAGGGAAGGATGACTTAACACCTTTTAAGGATCTTGAGGACATGGAGTTCCTCCCCCTAAGTGACCTATTTTACGATCCATATGATTCCTTCCAATGGGAGTCAAGGGACTCATGTGACCCAACCATCTTACCAACCACCCACCCTGTCCTACCCTCACTCACCATATTGGGCCAAACCCACCTCATCCATGACCCGGGCTGCACCTTGGGAGCCATAACCTTGGACCATATATCCCTAGGGAATAAGGTGGTGCCCCACCCCATGATGACCACCTTCTTAGATCCATTCGATCCTTTCCAATGGGAGTTCAAAGGTTGTCCCACACCTATATACATGGAAGTCACTTTTGGGAAAAGCATGCATGTGTCTAGGCTTTCCACACCCCTTGGCATGAACACTATGTTGGGTCCATTCATTCATATCACTCACATGTCAAGTAGAAAGCATGAGTGAGCCACATTCGGATGTCATGGTCCTCCTTCATTCATCATGGATCTTAAGCATGTCAAAAGCATCTACAGATGTCCGGGCCCCCCCACATTCATCACCACTTTACATGATAGGTTCACCTACGGTTGCCCCGGCCCACCTAGGCCCACCAAAGTCTACATGACAACATTGCATGATAAGTCCACAAATGGTTGCACCGGCCCACCAAGGTTCATCATGGTCCATCTGGCATCATGGCAGGATAGGTCCATCTATGGTTGTCCAGGTCCACCCATAACCACTAAAAGGATAGCATTCACAAAATTGCATGAAAACCTTTGTAAGCACATCAGCAAAAAGAATGAGGTTTATAAAAGGCTGGCCGACTCTCATCGGCATCACCAATAATTCCAAGTGGGTGACCTTGTGATGGTAAGGATGGAGAGGCTCTCCCCGGGAGCCAACTCTAAACTGAGGCCACGTGGGGTTGGTCCCTTCCAGGTCTTGGGGCGCATAGGTGCAAATGCCAACGAGTTAGATCTCCATGAGGAGTATGGAATAAGTCCCACATTCAATGTTACCGACCTAGTGCCATATAAGGGACCCACGGTGGTACCTAGTGAGGAGATTGAGCCTACTTCTTCCCTTGAGAGAGCACCCACCCATGATGATAAACCACCAACCAAGAGAGCCCAGCGTGAACAAATTGAACAAATATTAGATGAACAAGTCACTACCACTCGGAGCAAGGTATATGAGCGCTATCTCGGCAGGTGGATGGATCGGTCTCGTTCGGGAGACTTGAGGGCGGTACCACTTCTACACGCTCCAAGGAGGGAAGGACACTTACTCGACAGAGTCGAGTTCTCCGCACCCCGGGAGTATGATGGGGACATCACCTCCCATGCCCACATTTACCGTTCGTCTCCTCACCTCGGTTGCATCCGGCATGGTTTAGTCATTTAATTTTGAGTCCTATGTAATTTTATTTGAGTCATTTGAAGTATTTTTTCTTTTATTTGAGTCATGTTCCTAGGTCTTGCATTTATTTTCCTAAGTTTGAGTGTCATTAGATTGTGTAATGTGCTATTGGGCCCAATTTTTCAGGCTTGGCCCATGAGCCCCCCTACCCCTTCGGTTATTTGTTATTGAGTCCTTTGTAAGGGACTTTTGTAGAAATGTGGGTTTCCTATATATAGGACCACATTCCCCCCATTTCAACTTAATGAATGAATAAATGAAAAATGCCATTTGAGTATCCAAAGCTTAGTTTAGTGGAGTGATTCCAACATTTTTTGGGTGAGAAACCCTAGGGGAGAGATTCCCCACCCTTCCCTCTCCTAATCCCTCTTTTTCACTCCACTTTCTCTCTCCTCAACACCCAATTTCGAATTTTCTTCTCTCTCCTTTTTTCCCAACCACCTCAACCCCCACCTACCATCATTAAAGCCCTCCACTTCCCCATGGCCTCCATTACTCCACCCCCCTAGTCCCAAGGAGATCCCTCACCATTCCAACACCATCCTCCACATTCCAACACCACTTTCCCCATTCCAACACAATCAACCCCTTCCCCACACAACCCCACAACTTCCAAAGCATATTTTAATTTGAAATCCACCCTTCCCTCCACTCACTTGTGCCCCCCCTCACCTTCTCCTCTCACCCACCTTCCCAAATTCATAGCTCCTCCTCCCACCACCTGTTAGACCCCCTTCCAGACCCCATTCTTCCCTTCCCCCACCTTAGAACACCCCCTCCTAGACCCCCTCACAGCCCGGGCTTTCCCCACACTCATCTACCCCCATTTCCCCTCCCATATACCCCATTCCCCCCCATCATCATCAACCTACACCTCTCAACTGAAGATCTACAGCAGAGTAGCAGCTTGCAGCGGCCACCACGATCACCTCCTGACGAGTTTGAAGACCAAAGAGCCATTGTCGGAAGCGTCTGCCAGTCGCCTTCGCAACCGAAGTGGTTTCGTCTTCTTCCGATCTCCGAGCCATCCTGGAGATCCATTCTTCCACAGCTGCGCGGTTCTGCCTCGGTTAAGGACCTGAACCAGTTTAGAAGCTCTGCCAGGACAGACCCTGAAGGAATCAGTCTTCAAGTTCTTCTTCAAAGTTCCTCTTTGGCCTGTCTAGTTTCAGATTCAAGAAGCGGAAGTTCATTCAGCATCTGGGAGCAGAAGTTACCAATTTTCTCCCCCGAACGCGCGGTTCTGCCTTCTACAGTCTGCACCGACCCCTCCTCACTCTTCTGGTTACACAGATTGTCTCCGACCTCTTCTGGTGTCCCCGTTTCTTTTGCTGCAAAGAGGACTCACCCACTGTTCTAACGGCGCTGACGGAATCAAATTTGGAGTTCGGGAGCGGCCAAGACTGCCTCTGCATCCTACTGTTGGTGACCTACCCCTGCTAGTCCAAGAAACGGAGGCCCTGTTCAAGCTCCTGCCCCGACCAGCAGCGACTCCAGAAGAAATTGAGAAAATTCTGAGGCATTCCCCTTCCAACTATGAAGGTTTTCCCTCTGGTTTCGTCATCAAAAAAATTCCTGATCAAGATCTACAGTAGCAATACCTACTCTCTGTGTCGGCTCGCAGACAGCAAGCAGATTCGGCGTCCACCCTTATTCCTCGTTCTTTGCTTTAGTTTCCCCACCCCGCTTGACCGGCTGAAGGTCCCTCCCTGTGTGGAGGTAGTATTGATTGTAATTTCTATTAACCCCCACCCCAAGATCCCCCTCCTACGTGAGGTGTAGTGTTGTAACTTGTTTGGGCAGGTCAAGCGACACCGCCGCGGCGTGTGGGGATCCACTCGCCTCCCCGCTCGCCCTCGTCTCCGACCGGGACCGGTTTCTTCAATCCGGTCGAGTAAGTGCTCAAACCTTCACTCCACTTAGTGCTTGTCTTTCAATATTAGTTCTAATTCCGCTGGTTATGCGAGTGAGAGCCCGATCCTCAAGCCCCATAAACTTGAGTGATCACCGTGGGAATATTGCAACCGGTGCCTTTGGCACTTTGTCGGCCCCCTTGATTTGGGCATCCCCACCCTTTGGGAATCAAGTCTTGGCCTTGCTGGCCCTCTACCAGCAAGGGCCCAACCCCTACATCCTCCCCTTGGCATTGCCAAGTCACCCCGGGCTTGGGTGAGTGACGATAGAGCGGTGGCCCAATTTGACCCGTTTTGAATGCGATTGTGCTTGCTTGCATTAGGTCCGAGGTCATGTCACATCAAGAGAGCAGAAGAAGAGTGAAGAGAGCAGAAGAAGAGAAGAGAGAAAAGAGAGATAGAGAGCTATCGAGAGAAGAAGAAGAGAAAGAAGTAGAGGAGAGATAGTGAGATTGAGAGAGATCTGCATTCACTGGACCGTGGATCAAATCCAGGCCAGCCAGCTCTTAGGAGCCACATTCGTGTTTTCATTATTTACAACTTTCAGTTGCTGTTGCTACTTGTTTTCATTTTCCTTTTATTCCTTTATTCAAGCTGTTTGTCAGCGGAGCAAGCTGTGAGGCTCAGCGTTTGCAGTGGAGGATTCCACTGGACGGCCAAGCTGTATTGCCCGGCGGTTTGCAGAGGTGCTGCCTCTGGACGTGTAAGCTGTAATCCCTAGCGGTTTGCAGTGGTGGATTCCACTGGACAGCATGCTGTGTTGCTCAGCGGGCGAGGAGGATTCCTCGGACGGCAAGCTGTGTTGCCCAGCTGATGTATGGCAAGCTGTGATGCCCAGCGGTTCAAGCTGTGAGTCAGCAGTAAGCCACACTTGGGTTGAGTGTGGGGTGGATGTATGTCTGGAGGACCAAACCACCTAAAAACCCCTTGTGCATTGTGGTTTGTTTTGTCTATTTGTGCTTCCGCTACATGATTGCATAGGGGTGCTCTAAGTATTTGGTTTCTGGTTGAGCAGAAGAGTTAATCTATTTTCTTAGAGTGTTTTAATCTGTTCTGAGTGAGCTATATCTTGTTAGCATTCTAGTTGTTCATTGGACGAAGGTTTTTAAAGGGCATATATTCATTCACCCCCCCTCTGAATACATAGCACCGAACCCAACACTTGGTATCAGAGCGGGTCTCTGATCTATCAGATCTAACAATCTGCAGAGGATCCTGCTAGCTTCTGGTGCATTTCAGAGTGGGTCTTTTGAAATCGTGTGTTGCTTCATTGACTTGTGCTTTGCTTTGCTCATTTATTTTTGGTGTTATTTGAGTTGATTCATTGTGCTTGATTAGTGTTCTTCCTAGAACGCTTATTCTGTCTAAAGCATGGAACTCACTATTGATCCTCCGAAGTTTAAAGGTTCGGGTTTCTACAATTGGTTTAATCAGTTCAGAGAATATGTGATGCAAACTAATCCAAATCTGTGGATAGTCATTGCACACAGTTCCTATGAAGTTCCAAAGGATGAATCCTTATGGAAAACTTCAGACAGACAAAAATTCTCTGATAATCAGAAGGCCCTGGAGCTAACTCAAAGGGCTATGAACACTGACAAGTTTCCATGTGCAATTAATTGCTGTAGTGCCTCCGAAGTGGTCGAGATGATAGCAAGCAGCAGAACCCATGATAAAGTGAATTGTCTCATGGCAACAGAAGAAGACGAAGATTATGAGGAGGACACTTCGTCACAGGTAAACTCTGATACTAATAATTTTTCTCTGGAAAATATGATTGAATTGAATGAGCATTTATTGAATAAATATGATAGACTGAAATCTGAAAAGGGAAAAATAAGAAAAGAAATGTTGCATGAGGTTAGAAGTCTGAAAGATGAAAATGAAAACTTGAAATCTGACATGAATAAAGAAAAAGATGAGTTGAACAAGTTGAAATCTGAGAATGAAGATCTTAGAAATAAACTCATCAATGAAAATAATTCTTGCAAAGCATGTGCCATTCTCGAAGACATGATTAATGATTTTGATTCTGATGACAGTTTTCAAAAGGAACAAATCAAATCTCTAAAAGAAGAAACTGCCTACTTGAAAGATCAAAATAAAATGCTAATGGTTCTTAATACTGTCTTCTCTGAAAGATGGTTGTCGACTGAAAAAGGAAAATCAGTTGTGAAGGAAAATGATGATAACATTGAAATAATGGTTCAACAAGAAAATGAAACTCTGAAGAATCTGAATGATGCTTTGCAACAGCAGCTGATTATTTGTGAATCTGAGCTATCCAAGTATGAAGTGAGTAGTGCTTCATTAAATTCTGAGATTGAAGATCTAAAAAATTCTTTGTCAAAATTTGTTAAAGGGAGAGATAATCTAGATAAGCTGCTCAGCTCTGAGGTGAACTTCCATAAAGAAGGACTAGGGTATGTGCCTGTTAAGAAGAAAGTCAATGAAAAGAAGAAGTCAACTGTATCCATGAAAAGCTATGAACAAGCTAATCAATCGAGTTCTTCTGTTTTTCACTTCACTGCTAAGAAGGCTTAAAATTCAAATATGAAACAGAAAAATATTCAAAAACAAAAGAAAAATGCTTATTTGAATACGTCCAAATCTGTCCCTGATTTACATGTGCATGCTGCTCACTGCTCACACACACATTCACACTCATGAGAATGTCAATTTTCTCAAACAAGTGAGTGTGAATAAAAAGGGTATAGCATGTCACTATTGTGGGAAGGTTGGACATATTATGCATAACTGTGTAGCATTGATAAATGATGAAAGAAATATTATTAGAAAGTATCCTAGAAATCATCTTAGGAAACATTCTACTGATCAGGAAAAGAAAATTCAATGCTATTCTTGTGGGAAGTTTGGTCACATTGCTGCCTTCTGCTGGCATGCTCAGGGAAAGAAAACTAACTCTGGATTTGTTAATTTCCCTGTTAATAAAAACATTGTTGATAGAAAGAAGTTTGGTTCTAAAAGTAAGCACAATGTATGTCTTGAATGTGGAAAGCCAGGCCACAGAGTTGTTAACTGTTGGCTGGCTGGTTATGAAAAGAAAAATTTTCATGTCAATAACAGAATTAATCATGTTCACTCACACCATGTTCACACCAATGCTAATGTATACAAGGAGAACATGAAATCTGTTATCTCCTGTTATTATTGTGGGCAGGTAGGGCATTCCATGTATAATTGTTATATCATGTGTTGTGATGATAACCATGCGAAAAATCTGTTGAGAAAATCTGCTAGGAGTGTCAGTGTTAATTCATGACCCAAGACTTCTTGGGTTCCTGCAAGATCAAATTGATTAACATCTCTGCAGGTGTGCCTTGGTGGGAGAAATAAGAGGGGTTAACCAAGGCACTCAAGAATGAAAACCCCATGATTGAACTTATCAGGTCAGTTCTGAACTTTGCTTTAAAATTCATCATCTGAATTTGTGAGTATGAAAAAATGTGAACTTCATGTTGATCTACTTGTCTGAATTTTGATGATCTCTTCATGTCTAGCTGATCAGTCTGCATTCTAGACTCAGCTACTGAGTTTTACTCTGCATATATCTGATGCTCTTCTCTTGCTATATGTTGAACTGAATTTGAATGCTTCTTTAGTGTATTCAGTTGATGCACTATATAGACTTTGTGTCAATGCATTTGTTTTGTGTTAATGCATTGCATGCTTGTTGTTAAATGCATAACTTGCTGATTGTGAATGATTCACTTAGTGTACACAGTCAATGCATGTGTCTTATGTCTGCATACATCATTTGCATGACTGTCAATGATGCTGTTCAATGCATGTAGGACCACTTTATGTTGCATTATCTTGCATAACCTTGGTATATCAAATGGTATGTTACTAAAAGGCAGGGAAATCTGCCCGGAGGCTCTTACCATGTGTGAGATGGACTTTGAGACCAGGCTCTCCGCCTAGTACCATGGGTCCAGTCTTCATGTAGAACAGTGCATTGCATCATATTTAAAAAAAAAACTTGAAAAAGGATAAAAATGTTCATGACTTGGATGCATAAACCTGAATTGATTGCATACTTGCCTCATGTATCCTTGGTGCATAGTCTGCATGTAGAACAGTGTGTTGCATAGCATAATCTTTGCATCATGATGTCAGGGGGAGCTGAGAGTTTTTCTGTTCAATTCATTGAATCCTTGCTACTTCTCACTGTCCCCATTTAGTTCTTTCATATCCTTTGACATCAGATGCTCCTGGAACTCAATACCTATTGCTATCTTTTCTCTAACCTTCACTGAACAACAGTTCTGTTTCTTATTTAGTACATTGAGTTGTGATTATTGCAATTGTTCTTTTATAAGAATCACTCTTACAAATTGAAAGGAACTAAAGGTTTAACCTTTATAAATTGGAGAGTTAAGTGTCTGCACTTCAGAATTTGAGATAAAAGAAAACTTTTATAGCTCTTAATCTTTGTCTCATGGCTAAAATAGAGTTTTTTGTAATGCCTAAATGTGTTGAACTGGAAATGTCTAGAACATGTGAATAAGAGTATGTAATGATTTTTTAAACAATCACTCTAAAAGAAATAAGGGCAGCAGTAAATAAGATCATAAATGTAAAAGAGCTGAACAAGTGACAGAGCAATGGCTGATTGCACTGAGAAACTATGAACTCCTCCAAAGAAGCAGGAGAATTCACATGTCATGAGGTGCTTCAGAATATCTCTGTTCATAGGGTCAAATCTATAGGGGGAGTCCTCACCAAGTAACTGAGGGTACTGGCCTCTAATTAAGGTGTACCCTTAATGTCAAAAGTGAAGACTATTCCTTGTAGGTCTTGATCTGAAATAGATCTAGTAGTTTATGCCTAGTAACTGGGGGTACCTGCCTCTGATCAAGGTGTACACCTAATGTCAACAGCATAAATGCCACTGGTCTATTCACTTAGTTCAGGTTCAAAAATTGAAAAATGAAAATCAAACTGCTGTAACCCTTTGAAAATCAAAAGTCAATGAGTGAAAATTATTTTTATTAATACATATTCAAGTTGCATTTCTTGAATTTCTTTGTTCAATCATAAAAGGGTATTATTTCAGACTTATCTATTAATACCATGTGCCCTAGATTCATTACTATAAACGGAGTCTATAAACTCTTTTTCAAGGGTCAGGTGTTTTACTCTAGATTTATCACGGTTAAACTTGAATTTTTGTCAAAATTGTATGTTACTAATTCTTATACTTTAACTACTATTTATAATCAGGCTTATTTTCTGAACCAATGATTTAGCTGTTGTCTATTGACCCTCCTACCTTCTCTACCTTTACCTATCTGTTCATATTCCTTCTCAAAGGGGGAGCAATTATTAAGGGGGAGAACCAGTTCAGGGGGAGTCATATCTTCAGGGGGAGTTTACTGCTCTAGAGGAATTTGCATGCATAATGCACTTTGCACTCTTGTTTATACTATTTTTTTCTCTTTTTGATTATGTCAAAGGGGGAGAAAATTTTGTGTGTGACTCACTGTCACAGTGTGTTGCCATCATCAAAAAGGGGGAGAATGTTGTGCCCCTTAGGCACAAGCATGTGCTATGTTGATTTGATGATAGCAATGCTGTTTTGTTTTGATGATTGCAACACAGTGAGTGGATTATGATATTATGTTTTTTTTTATGATGATGGCATGTTGATTTGAATGTGTGAGTGTGTCTCAAGTCTGCAGCATGCTCGCATAAGTCTATACATTGCATCTTAGCATGTTTGCACAGCACACCATCAAGTCTGAACATTGGCCAAGTCTACACATCGGCACTGTAGCTTGCTTAGCTCAAGTCTATACATCCGTTTGCACAGCACATGAACTCTATACATTGCACAGTTCATGCACGGCACAACAAGTCTGCACAGCGTTCGTCTCAAATTTGCATCTCATGCCAAGTCTGTACATCACTGTAGCTGCATCGTCTTGGTCATCGTCTCACTCGAGTAAGTCTGTACATCGTTGGCCAAGTCTGAACAGTGCATCATGCGTCTTATTTAGCTTCTCTATTTATATCTTATTTAGTGTCTCATGCAGCGTCAACACTGTGAGTGTGTACACAGCATTCTCAAGTCTGCAGCGTCAACTCTATAAGTCTATACATTGCATCTTAGCATGTTTGCACAGCACACCG
The DNA here is from genome assembly GCA_022559845.1 of Amorphophallus konjac. NCBI lineage: Eukaryota > Viridiplantae > Streptophyta > Magnoliopsida > Alismatales > Araceae > Amorphophallus > Amorphophallus konjac. The sequence goes on along the minus strand of CM040125.1, from coordinate 164,158,584 downwards.
CCAAGTCTAGACATTGTTGCATTGCTTTCACTGCATTGCATTGGCTAAAGTGTGTACAGTGTTGCTTGCATCGTTCATAAAGTCCATACATTCACTGAAGCTTGCTTAGCTGAAGTGTGTATATTGCACTGCATGACTTGAAGTCTGTACATCGCATGTGTGCTTCATGATAAGTCTATACAGGCTAAGTCTGTCGGTCTTGCGACTTATGCATTCATCAAGTCTATACGCTGGAAGACGAAGTCTATACAGCATCTCACGTTGCAGCCAGCAAGTCTGTACAGTGAGCGTTTCATTGGTGAAGTCTGTACACTCACCAGTTGAACTTCATAAGTCCATACATTGGACTGTGTACTTGTGCATCACATTAATGTCTATACACTGAGGATGCTGAAGGCCTTCAAGTGTATACTCTCTCATGTTATTCATACTTGCTGTATTCATATCTATAAGTCTATACATTGCTGAATGCTCTTCAACTGTGTACAATGCTTGGTTAAGTCTATACGCTGCTTCATATGCAGTGAAGTCTGCACATTGCTGAATGCTCTTCAAAGTCTGCATAGTGAAGTCCATACACTGCACTCGAGTTCACAGTGTCTTCATGAAGTCCATACATCGGTCTTCACCTCAAGTCTGTACAATCATTTGTGGACAAGTCTTCACATCGTGAAGTCTATACACTCAACTCCTTCACATCTTGCAAAGTCTGTACATTGCATCCATCAGTCGTGCATTCAAGTCTTTCACAAGTCTGTACATCAGACGCGCATGCTCGCCTGTCCCTCCAGATGCTCTCCCGGGACCGAGTATGCTCTCCAGTGACTGTTAATGCTCCGATTGGCCAGCGTCTCTCTTGATCAAGTCTATACACTCATTCACTGTTCATGCATTCACAGTGAAGTCTGTACATCCGTTTGGCTATGCATCACTATCCACTAAGTCTATACATTGGTAGAGTCTGTACATCAGACGTGCATGCTCGCCTGTCCCCCCGGATGCTCTCTTGGGACCGAGTATGTCCTCCAGTGACTGCTAATGCTTCCCTAACTTTGAGGATGCTCCCCTGGAGCAGCGATTGCTCCCCAGAGACAGCATGTGCTCCACATGCTCCCCTGACGCTGTTGATGCTGTCCAGAGGCCATAGATGCTCCCCTGAGACTTCATATAGTCCTAAGTCTATACATCGGTCCTCAAGCGTTACAAGTCTGTACATTGGTTCAGACTCTTCAAAGTCTGTACATTGGGCCTTCAAGCTTTTGAAGTCCATACACTATCTCGCTCACATCTTCAAGGGTGATTGAGCATCGTGAAAGTCTGATTGAGCATCATGAAGTCTGATTGAGCATCGTGAAGTCTGATTGAGCACTGTGAAGTCTATTCAGTGGATGAGCATTGTAATGTCTATACATTGGTTAGGCTCGATCATGCAGCGTTCATTTCATGTCTATACACTGCATTTTACAGTATGAGTTATAAAGTCTATACACTGTCTTCAGTTGATTTTGTTAATCGACTGAACTCCTCATTTGTCTTGCAGGTGTCTGGCACGTGATCCAAGGAGCTGAGATGCTGACACGTGGCAGAGTCGATTGGGCGGGAAATGTGGAGGCCACACGCGCCCAGTGCTGCCCCTGCTCGAGCTGCTATAAAGGGTAGTCTCCGTTGTCTGAAGGAGGTTGATCGAATTGGCGAGAGGTGAAGTCCATACAGAGAGTCACGATCCAGACAGAGAAGAGAAAAGAAGAGAAGAGCAGAGAGTGAAAGAAGAGAGCAGAAGAAGAGTGAAGAGAGCAGAAGAAGAGAAGAGAGAAAAGAGAGATAGAGAGCTATCGAGAGAAGAAGAAGAGAAAGAAGTAGAGGAGAGATAGTGAGATCGAGAGAGATCTGCATTCACTGGACCGTGGATCAAATCCAGGCCAGCCAGCTCTTAGGAGCCACATTCGTGCTTTCATTATTTACAACTTTCAGTTGCTGTTGTTACTTGTTTTCGTTTTCCCTTTATACCTTTATTCAAGCTGTTTGTCAGCGGAGCAAGCTGTGAGGCTCAGCGTTTGCAGTGGAGGATTCCACCGGACGGCCAAGCTGTATTGCCCAGCGGTTTGCAGAGGTGCTGCCTCTGGACGGGTAAGCTGTAATCCCCAGCGGTTTGCAGTGGTGGATTCCACTGGACAGCATGCTGTGTTGCTCAGCGGGCGAGGAGGATTCCTCGGACGGCAAGCTGTGTTGCCCAGCTGATGTATGGCAAGCTGTGATGCCCAGCGGTTCAAGCTGTGAGTCAGCAGTAAGCCACACTTGGGTTGAGTGTGGGGTGGATGTAGGTCTGGAGGACCGAACCACCTAAAAACCCCTTGTGCATTGTGGTTTGTTTTGTCTATTTGTGCTTCCGCTACGTGATTGCATAGGGGCGCACTAAGTATTTGGTTTCTAGTTGAGCAGAAGAGTTAATCAGTTTTCTTAGAGTGTTTTAATCTGTTCTGAGTGAGCTATATCTTGTTAGCATTCTAGTTGTTCATTGGACGAAGGTTTTTAAAGGGCATATATTCATTCACCCCCCCTCTGAATACATGGCACCGAACCCAATAGGTCCCTATTTTGTGTGAACTTCGGATCTTGCTAAAAACACACAAAAAATCATCAAAATCAAAACACAAAAAAAAGGTGTAAAGGCATCCACTTGTTTGATAATCTCTGCTACCTGCTTGCTAGTGTATGTTTTTACGTTCTGGGAAAACTGTGAGCATGGCTCACGAGTCTTTTGAGGAGAACCACCCTAGTCGTGGTTTGTCAGCCGACCCGCGAGTCTATGCTATGGACTCGGGTCCTTCTCATGAGCCCTCGCATGAGGTGCAAGTTATTGCCGGGGACACATCCCCACCACAGGATATCTCTTCCTTACTGGGCATCCTCGCCAACACGGAGCTTACCTCTGAACAGCTCCGGGCCTTCCAGGCCATTCTGAAGGGGAAATCTATTTCCCCCACACCCCAGGAATCAACTCCGGCCATCGCACCTCTCCAAGAGTCTGTGCAGGCCATTCCATCTCCTTCATTGGCGCAAGCCATCCAGTCTCCCTCGCTTCAAGGACAAGCGAGCCAACAACCACCCTCATTCCAGTTCCCGTCACAATCTCAAACTCCCATTGTTCCCCACATACCGCTTTAGCCGGGGCCGACTGTCGGCGGTCCGGTAGCTCCCTCTCATTCGGAGTTCCCCCCTCAAGTCTCCGGGAGACAGTTTCTCCCCCAGTGGCAAGTGCCACCTTCACCTCCAGAGGAGCTCACCCAATCGCTCCTCAATAGGTTCAATCGCATGGACGAGCGATTTCAAAATCGGAGAAGAATGGTGGACGTGAAAGCCACCCCAGAGGTTGCTTTGCCAATCCTTCCCGTCATTCATCTTCCTCCCTACGAAATGCCCACGTACCACAGATACAATGGTACCGGCAACCCCTTCATTCACCTCAAAGATTTCATGTATGAGTCCTCCTATTGGCAAAACGATCAGAGGTCCCTAGCATACCTCTTTCGGAGATCATTGGATGGTCCCGCGCTAGAGTGGTTCTATTCTTTGGAGCCCCGCGAGGTCGAGAATTTTGAAATAGTCCAGAGAAGGTTCTTGCAGAAATATAGGGATAGGGTCGGTCCCTCACTCTCCATTACCGACCTAGTGGCCGAAAAGATGAAGCCCGACGAGGATTTTGTCCGCTATGCTGATAGATGGAGATCTCTGGCGGAAAGAATAAGGGATACCCTCTCCGAGCCCGAACAAGTGAAGATGATTATGTCTAATGCAACCCCACAGTTCAGACATGTCCTGGCCATGAATAAACTTACTACAATGGAGGAACTCTATGAAAGGGCTCGGTACATCCAAACCCAGTTAAAAGACTCCCCCATTATGAACATGTTTGAGTCGCCGAAGCCCAAAGTGGTCAGAAAGACAGGCGCTGGTGTCCCGGGCGGAGCCACAGAAGGGGTCGTGACAAATGAGCAAGTTGGTGCGGTCAACAATGCCAACTATGCAGTCAACCCAAGGCCTCCACAAATGCCCCGACTTCCCCTCCAACCAGGTCCTTTCCCTCTTCGTCCTCCACCCCAAAATAATCCACCCCAGGATAATATGCCTCCATTACTTCAACCCCAGCAACAACAACCACAACCTCAGCAACAATAACCACCACTTTAGTACAACCAAGTTCCACCCCCGGGGAATTATGGTCCCCAACAGCAACAAAGGAGGCCGGTCGGTCCCAAGAGAGCCTACTATCCACCGTTGCCTGAAACTCTGGCGGATATTTTCAACGCCCTCATGGCCTCTCCACTACGCCTTCACACCCTCTCATCTTCTCTTACTCCCCCACTTTACCATCCACCTCTACCACATTTACCCCTACGCCTTCTAAACCCCTTATCATCTGTCAACCATACATAACCCCGTCTTTCTCCACCATATCACCACTAATGCCTTCAAAACCACTCATTACCCATCAGCCACCTCAAAATCATTGCTCGCTTCAAGCCCTACCCACTTCTACTTCGTCTCCACCTCCACCTTCCAGACCCCTTATCTTTCATAATCCGTGTGATATCCCCTCTACCTCCACCATGCCTCCACCTAACAAACCCCTCATCAGAATCCCTGCTCCCATCATCACCCCTGCTTCATCAACCATTCCTTCACCACTCCCCCTCAAATCCCTGTTAAAACCCACTGCTACCCCCACAGAGGTACAAAAGCCGCAGGCAATGGTGCTTCAGAGTGGAAGGATTTTCCACAGGGTTTTCCCCCACAATAGTCAGAATCCTGAGCAATCTCAGCCAGAGAAGGATGATGGAGAACAACAAGAAAGAGCTATCCTTGGAACACAGTATGATCTATTGAAACACTTGGACAAGACGCCTGCTCGGATCTCCATCCTGGAGATACTTCAAAGATCCACATCCCACCAGGCGGCCTTGATGGAATATCTTCAAAAAGTCATGGTTAATGAAGACCTCCCCGTGGAGAAGATTTCGACCGTCCTGACCCCAACAGACACACAACCGGCCATCATGTTCCACAACTACGAGCTCGCTCCCAAGGAAGCTCGAAAATATGCATTGTGCATTTCAATAAAAATTAATGGGGTATCCATAAACCCGTGTCTTGTGGACACGGGTGCGTCCATAAATGTGATCTCCATGGACACCCTTTAGTTGTGTGGGGTCAACGAGGACCAAATAAGACCTTCCTCGATCACGGTCACGGCTTATAACAATAGCAAAAGGCCGCCGCAGGGGATGATTATTCTGAAGGCAGAACTAGGCCCTATGTCAGTTCTCATGGAATTCCATGTCCTCGACATGGACCCCACATTCAAGGCTATACTGGGTCGCCCCTACATTGAAGCCATGGACGTTGTGCCTTCCACCAACCATCAGTGCCTGAAGTTTCCTTACAATGGCAGGATTATTAAAGTGGTCAGCACACCTATCCTTCACACAGTGGATGCTATCAACACCTCTCTGCCCTCTGTTTGGCCATCTCATCGGCCCATATTGTCATTGCTGGACGTGCGTGATCTATCTCACGTTCCACTAGCACCAAAGGAGCCGGTCAGGGCAACCGCAACATCATATCTCCCTTTTCACTCCAAAGGTTGGGAGATTATGAGGAACATCGGCTACCAATAGGGTAAAGGTCTGGGCACACAGTTACAGGGTAGGCTCAAACCGCCAAAGGACATTAGGCCGAACCGCAGGTTTGGCCTAGGCTTCAAAGGACCGTTCAAGGCGGATTGGAAGCCCCTCACATGGACTCTATCAAACCACTTCAACAGAGGGCCCGTTGTTCAGATGGGAGATTACCCACGAGAAGCATATGGGGGATCACATGCTGTATATTTGGCTGAAAAATGTCCGAGGATCACCAAAAGAGGCAAGATCAAAGATCCGGAATGCGAGTGGAACAAATGGTTCGACATACAGGACATTTCCGTTGCACTGGAAAGGATGTTCTCGTCTCCGCAGCTTGAAGGACCACCATTGATCTCTGGAATACCAGAGAATATTACCACTCTTGTCAAGGTTCCAAACTATCCTCGTCCTCGCCAGAAGGACCCTGTCATCGACGGATCTTCATCCGTCCTCAACATTACCGTCGACGGCTCATTAGCCGCCATCTTCTCCATCCACTCGTCTCAGCCTTTGCTGATATTTTCTTCCTGGGCCAGACAGTTGTCTGATGATCTTCCCAGGTCCCCTTCTTTGCTTACATACCTACGCGGGCGTTTCAACCCGCGCCAGGTCTTCAATCATGATCTGCTCTATGAGCCTCGCAATCCTCTAGCCATAACCAGTTTTCTCTCTCCTCCGATCTCTTTTCACTGTTTTGTCATCAAAAATGAAAATGAAAAAAAAACGTCAATTTTCAAACTCCCCAACAACACATCTCCGTTGAGGAAACCTCCTACATCTCCCACAGGTGCGTCCCCCCTTGCGGACCACCCGTCCAAGGTCCGGTGAGTGACCTTTTCTACCCCTCCTCTAAGGGGTCTTCTCCTTTACATTCTACACCATCTCTTCGTCTTCCTCTTCTTCTGTAAATAATGTCAGTCAATCTAGGAATGATAGGTCAAGGGTAGTACCTAGGAAGAAATCCAAGGGTAGGCAGATCCCTCATCGATTCCTCCTGGATTTAGCCGCCAGGTGTCAGGCCCTTCTTGCCATCCCCCAGTTGCTAGAAAATCACATCCAGTTACCGGAAATAGAATGTGAAGGCAACTGTGCAATTGATGAGGGGTATAGAGTCTACGAGATCACGGGTGAAGAATACTCTACTGAAGATGAGGGTGAGGAATATGAGGATGCGGCTGGCGCATATGCTAGTGGAATAAGGAGATTCGACGAGCCGTTAACCGCCGTAGAAGAGTCCACCAAAGAAGTCAACTTGCGAACTAAGGAAGACCCTAGGATCATCCTCATAAGTGATAATCTACCACCCTCTGAAGAAGAGACATTAATTGAAGTTCTCAAGAAATATAAGGACACGTTTGCATGGAACTACGAGGATATGCCGGGTCTGGATTCAATCTTGGTCGAACACCGTTTAACCCTAAAACCAGGGTCCGTCTCGGTAAAACAAAGGTTAAGGCGTTTCCACCCTCAGATGGCTTTGAAAATGAAAGAAGAGGTCGATAAGCTCCACAAAGCCAGGTTCATTAGAGTCGTTCTTTATCCTCAATGGGTGGCGAATATTGTTCCGGTCATGAAGAAAGATGGGAAAGTCAGGATTTACATCGACTTCCGGGACCTTAACCGCGCGTGTCCGAAGGATGATTTTCCCTTGCCTCACATTTGATGTGTTGATCGATAACACAGCAGGATATGAGACCCTCTCATTCATGGATGGATTTTCAGGATATAATCAAATTCGTTTGACAGAAGAGGATCAGGAGAAGACGTCATTCACTATCCCTTGGGGAACATATTGTTACGTGGTCATGCCGTTTGGGTTAAAGAATGCTGGAGCTACTTACCAAAGAGTTATGATGGCCATATTTCATGACATGATGCACATATACCTGGAAGTGTATGTGGATGACTTGTTGGTGAAATCAAGGACTAGGATGGAACATCCAGAAGTTTTGGCTAAGGTCTTGCAGAGGTCAAGGGAGTTCCAATTGAAAATGAACCCGAAGAAGTGTGTGTTTGGTGTGTCATCAGGTAAATTGCTGGGTTTCATTGTGAGTAAAAGAGGGATCGAGATAGATCCCGACAAAGCCAAGGCTATCAGGGATATGCCGCCTCCCAAGAATTTGAGGGAAGTCTGAGGTTTAATCGGGAGGCTACAGTTTATTCGTCGGTTTGTGTCCCAACATTCACAAAGGTGTAGACCTCTCTACGAGTTAACCAAGCCAGGAGTAGAATTCCACTGGAATTCTAAATGTCAGAAAGCTTTTGAAGGGTTGAAGGAATATCTGGCTAGTCTACTCGTTCTCATTCCACCCAAACCAGAAAAACCTCTGATCATTTACGTCTCAGTCTTGGATGACTCCGTGGGAGCCGTCCTCGCACAAGCTGATGAAGAAGGCAAGGAACGGGCAACCTATTACTTGTCCAAACTTCTCAATCCCTGTGAGCAGAAGTACACCGTCATAGAGAAAACGTGTGCTGCCCTCGTTTGGGTAGTGCAGAAATTGAAGCACTACTTCTTAGCTCATGAGGTCCACTTGATTGCTCGAATGAATCCTATCAAATTCCTTATGGAGAAATCCGTCCTTACGGATAGGCTAGCACGCTGGCAAAGTTTTCTCTCTCAGTTCGACATTACCTACATCCAGCAAAAGGCGATTAAAGGCTATGCCATAACCGAGCATCTCGCTCACCATCCTCTTCCCAAGTTCGATCCCGTCCAATCAGAGTTTCCAAATGAGGAACTAATGTCCGTCAACCAATCAGATGAGCCAATGTGGACGCTATATTTTGATGGAGCTCTGAATTCTCAAGGGAGAGGAATCGGCGTCGCCCTCCTGTCGCCTGAAGGCCTCACATTCCCATTGGCATACCAGCTCAAATTTTCAGTTACCAACAATATAGCCGAATATGAAGCTCTTCTAGCTAGCCTAGAACTCGCTCATTCTTTTCGTATCACTGAGTTGCGAGTCGTAGGTGATAGTCAACTCATCCTTCGCCAGGTGCTCACTAAATATCGCACTCGCGATCCCAAACTCAAGCCATACCAAGAACTCACTGCTGCCTTTGCCAAACTATTCACCAAACTGATCTTTGTTCATGTCCCTCGTCATCAGAATATTCTCGCCGATGCCCTCGCCTCGTTGGCATCATCCATAAGGTTCCCTCTAGGAAGATGGTTTGAGTCCATTTCCATCTACAAACTTCACGCCCCTGCAATCGATGATGCTTCCTACATAAATATCAAAGATAGGATAGCAAGGAAGATCCTGCAGTAAGATATCCTTGAGAAGAGGGAAATCATGTTGGCAGAGGCCGAAGAAGAACTGGCTGATGAAGAGAAACCATGGTTCTATGAAATCGTCAAATACTGCCAAGATCAGTCTTATCCTGAAGGGGCCACCACAGAGGACAAGAAAGCCATAAGAAGGGTGGCTCAGAAATACACATTGGTTGGAGGTCTACTCTATAGGAGGAGCCTTACTGGTATTCTGTTAAGATGTCTTGGTGACGATGAGGTTTGGAAATGTGTAGAGGAGACGCACTCGGGTGTGTGCGGTAGCCACGTGAATAGTCAGATGCTCGCCAAGAAGATCATTCGCCAAGGCTTTTATTGGCCCACTATGGAAGAGGATTGTGCTGTCTATGTTCGTAGGTGTGTCAAGTGTCAACTTCATGCCGATAAAATCCATTCATCATCTTCCTCACTTCATCCAATATCCTCCCCGTGGCCTTTCTCCATGTGGGCATTCGACATCATTGGTCCCCTAGGTGATCCCAATTCCCTCACCAAGCAGAAATCTTTCATCCTTACTGCGACGGAATACTTCACCAAATGGGCCAAAGCTGAAGCTTACGCGGAAATCAAGGCGTCAACAGTCTGCAAGTTCATCATGAAGAACATCCTCGCCAGATTCGGCGTCCCAAGCACAATCGTCACCGACAATGGGCCACAGTTCATTTCTCAGGACCTATACGACCTCTGCAAAAGGTACGCAATTGCATTGCATCATTCATCGTCTTATTACCCACAAGGTAACGGCCAAGCGGAGGCCACAAATAAAACATTGCTCAAAATCATCAAAAAAACCTGTGAGTCTAGTAAGTTTTCAGACTGGCCAGAAAAACTTATCGAAGCCCTATGGGCCTATCGCACTTCAATCCGTACCCCCACCGGGCAGACTCCATTTGCCCTTACTTATGGTATGGAAGCTGTAGTCCCGTACGAGACTCTGATCCCTTCTCTCAGGGTACAATTGGATGAGGAATTTCCCCTCGACGATCGTCATAATTCACTCCTCGCCCAGTTGGAACTCTTGGATGAGAAGCGGCTGGCCGCTGCCGAACACGCGCGTGTGTATCAAAATAGACTCGCTCGCTTTTACCAAAAGAAAGTTGGTGAGAGAAAATTCAAAGTCGGTGATGTTGTGCCCCTGTGTGGTTTTGATGATGGCTGACACACCATGAGTCACACTGAGGTGTGCTAATTAATTTAGATGTCTGTTTGACTGCTTGAATAGCTAATTCATGAATATGGCTAGATTGGGTTAACGTAGGCTAATTGTTCATGCAGTGCGTTGACGCAGTGGGAGATTGGGTTGACGCAGTGGCTGTCTGTTCACTAGCTGCATTGACGCTACAAGGACACTGCGTTGACGCAGTAGTTGCTGGTTCACTAGCGCCGTTGACGCAGTGGATCAGCTGGGTTGACGCCATGCTGCTTTGTCTACTTTTTGTTGCTCATTAAGTCTTAAAGTCTGTACAGGGTAGTTCATGCATCACTCTATTTGCCAAGTGTATACATCAATCAGCATTGCATCTTGTTCGCGAAGTCCATACATTGCATAATGTTTGTCAAGCCAATACATTGCACTGTAGATGCATCGAAGGGAAGTATGCACATTGGACTATTCATATGAAGTCTGTACGTTGGAAGTGTGTACAGTGTTCAGTTGCCTTCTCATAAAGTCTATACATCGCATTTTGGAATCAAAGTATGTACAACATTTCATTCACACCGGAAGTCTATACATTAGACTGTGGCCTGCTTAGCTGAAGTCTGTACATCACCTTCAGACTTTCAACTGTTGAGTCTTTACATGTTTTGAGGTTGACAACACTATGAGCCTTAGTGTCGTTATTTGTTCCATCGCGTGCTGAACACTGCAGCACCTCGTGCTACTTTCTGTGCCACCTCGTGTCGCTCCATCTGTGTCACCCCTATGTCTTCGAGTCTTCTGTATTCGTGTTGTTTCTTCCAAGACCCCGTGTCTTTCTTGCTTTGTAACCACACTTTGTGTCTGTTTCTATTTTCATCTTTGAGTTGTTTTCAGCCCGTGTCATCCTCGTTTTCGAGTCGTTTTCATGTGTCTTCGTGTTATCTTTTGTGCTTGTGTCTTCGTGTTATTTTAGTGTTTGAGTCTTCATGTTATTTCTATATTTGTGTCTTCGTGTTGTTTTTATGTCTTCGTGTTATTTTTCTGTTTGAGTCTTCATGTTATTTCTGTATTTGTGTCTTCGTGTTGTTTTTATGTCTTCGTGTTCTTTTTCTGTTTGAGTCTTCATGTTATTTTTGTATTTATGTCTTCGTGTTGTTTTTATGTCTTCGTGTTATTTTTTTGTTTGAGTCTTCATGTTATTTCTGTATTTGTGTCTTCGTGTTATTTTTATGTCTTCGTGTTATTTTTGTGTTTGAGTCTTCATGTTATTTCTGTGTTTGTGTCTTAGTGTTGTATTTGTGTCTTCGTGTTGCTTCTTTCTATCTTCGTCCAAGGTTCCTCTGATCGTGTGTTTCTATCATTTTACTCCGTGTTATTTCCTTTTCACCTCGTGCTGTGCTCATCTGACCTCGTGTCGTTCTCTTTGTAGTGTTAGCCTTGTTCATGTGGTACCTCGTGTCGTTCTATCTTTATCTCGTGCTGTAGTCATCTTATGTACCTCGTGCCATTCTCTCTTTATCTCGTGCTGTAGTCATCTTATGTACATCGTGTCGTTTTCAGTATAGTGCACCTTTTGTTGTTCCTACACACCTCGTGCAGCTTTAGCTTGAGTGTCAAGCGACTTATTTCAGGTATATATATATATATATAGAGAGAGAGAGAGAGAGAGAGAACCCTGAGTATTAATGGTTTTAATCTCCTTGCAGAAGAAGAAGAAGGATTCTGGTTTCAGGATCAAATCCGAACCAGTTCGCTCTATTGTACTTTTCGTGGAGCCTATGCAGAGTGGGCACGTGATACGAGGCTGGCATCTGGCACGTGATCCGAGATGCAGAGGAGCCTCCACGTGGACTGAAGCATTTGGGCAGGAATCGTGGAGAGCACACGCCGCCCTAATCTACTGCTGCTATATATATGTGTCTTCTTCCTTTGAAGAAAGGTGTGTGAGGGCAGAGAGTGACTGAAGTAGAAGCAGCCAGAGCTAAGAGAAGAAGTGCAGAAGAGAAAGAAGAGATAGAGAAAGCTGAGAGCCAGATCGATAGAGAATAGAGAAGAAGAAGAAGAAAAGAAGTGAGAAGAAGGAGAAGGCAGAAGCAGTGAGAGAAGAAGAAGAAGTGAGAAAGAAGAAGAAGAAGAAAAGAGAGTTCGTGCTGGGAGAAAGAGAGAAGCAGTAGAAGAAGTTCCTGCTGGACCGTGGATCAAATCCAGGCCAGCCAGCTCCTGCGAGAGCCACATTTGATTTTATCTTTTCAACTTTCTGTTGCTGGGTTTTATTTTTCCTTTGAACTATTCACTTCCTGTTCTTCCGATCCTCTAGTGTGAGATCGGGTTCCCTCCGGTGTGGAGGAAGAGAGACTTGCGTCTCTGGTTGACTTTGACTGGGTGTCATTGGTTGTTTCCCTCCGGTTGGGAGGAAGAGAGGTCCGAGACCTCTAGTTTGCAAGTGACTTGGTGTCACTCGTGCTTCCCTCTGGGGTTTAGAGGAAGAGAGACTTGGGTCTCTAGGTTCCCCTCCGGTTTGGAAGAAGGGAGGTTTGGTCCTCCGGTTCTGGGCTTGGGAGTAGCAAGTCCAGGGGTTCCCTCCGAGTCTGGAGGAAGAGAGACCGTGTGTCTCTGGTTTCCAAGTGACTGGGAGTCACTTGGGGTGTCCCTCCGGTTGGGAGGAAGAGGGGAGGTTGTTCCCCTGGTCAAGCTGTTTGGCAGCACTTGTTGCAGACTGAGTCTGCTGTGCTAGTGTTACTAGTGGAAGCCTCACTCCGGTTGGGAGTGAGGGGTGGACGTAGGTCTTTGGACCGAACCACCTAAAAATCTCTTGAGCAGTGGTTTATTTGTGTGTTTTGCTTCCGCTAGATGATTGATTAGGAGCGCTCCAAGTGTCTCTTCATTTGTTCAATTGAATTAGTTTCTATTCTGGTATTGTGTTTAGCTTCCGAAGTTTTAATTGGGTGATATTCCTAGCAGGATACATTCACCCCCCCTCTGTATCCAGGGCTTGCACCCTAACAGGTGAGATGGTCGTAAAAAGAATTTTTGTCAAACCTGGAGGTCCGCGTTCTAAGCTCCAACCCAATTGGGAAGGACCATTTGTAATTCAAGCCGTGTACCCTGGCAACGCCTACAAGCTAGTCAACGCCGAAGGGACTGAGTTATCCCACCCTTGGAATGGGCTTTATCTTAAGAAATACTACCCTTAGCTTAATGTCAAAAAATAAAAAATGATGAAAAGATAGAAAACATCAAAAATAAAAAATATTGAAAATCACTACAAATATGGAAAATTCAAAATGCCGATGCCTGGTGGTCACCATGTTGTTAAGTCGCTGCATCCAACCTTCATGTGAGGATAGGGCCCATTAAGGCTTGGTAGGCATCGTGTCTTGGTTTTCCAGAACCGTGGAGATCCCTGTCCGGCCATATCGGCCTATGCTCACTCAAAGGAAGCCAACACATATCCATTTACGTATTTTATCCCAAAAAAAAGTTGGTAGCATCATCTACGGTGGGGCCTCATCCGGAAGATCTCCAAAAGTTGTAATCTTTATTTTTTTCTCCTCGACCAAATGAGATAGTCGGCGCCCTTAAAATGCTGAGCATGAGAAACTAAAACTCAAACCCCCAAGGGCAAGAGTAGGATCTATTTCCTCGAGCATCGATCAGAGCACGAGAAGAGGGCAGTGTCCCCGCAGGCATACGAAAGGGAGCCCACAAACGTCAAACGACTATATCTCCCTCACAAAAAGAAATACAAAATCAAAATCAAGAGCCTGGTCATGACCGTGCCTGATGCAATAAATGGAACCCCTCAAAGCAAAAGTTTGAATCCACAAAGGGGGGGGCTATGAAATGTAAATACTCGAGATTTGTTCCGAAGTTATCCGAAAGGAAAGAGTTAATGGGCCCTAATTCGCTCGCCAGGTTAACGGCTTTGTCGGTCCTCTCAGGAGGTTTATCCCCTACACTCTTCCTTCTCCCTCTAAAGATGAAGGTTCGATGGAGATTCTGAAGGGTGAAAACTGCACAGGGTCTGCGACCTTATTTTAATATACACATTTGGTTGCCTACTTTGAAAAGCAAAAGCTATCACTACGAAGGAGTCTCCGTGTTTCTGGCTGGTCAAGACCCCTGTTTACCACCTTGATGTCTTCTTGTTTAACCTCGGGCTTAGGCCAATGCAAGCGCGTCACCTATGGGTGCGACGGCGTCTGATTCCGGGTCAGCGTCGCACGGTTGGTCATTGGGGTTCCAGGGTGTTCCATCATATACCATCTAGAGTTGTGAGAAAACAGACCCGGGTCGGGCAAATCTCTTACCTCAAACACCTTTTGGGTGAATCCCTGTGGTCGGAAGCGACTGGGAGCCTAAGCATGGCATGACAGTATTGTCATCAGGGTAAGTCTTAGCCGGCGTGATCATCATACGAGGGGTCTAGAGGCCCAAATCAACCTAGACGTGCACTTAGGATACTTGGGAGGTTAGTAAGAAACCCCTGTTCTCATATAGGTTGGGTGCCATTTGGGTGCTTGACAGGCTTTAGCAACAAAAATCTTTTTATAATAAAAGTAACAAAAAAATGGAAAAGAGAAAATGTACATATTTGCAATCAAAAAAAAATCTTTTTTATGATAAAACAAAAAAAATGTCAAATATAAAAAAGAAAACGAATCAATTTTACATGCTTGCATTTGCGTGCAGCATCTCACTTTTAATACCGCTTGCATTCGTGTGCTTGCCTGTCGCATTTATCATCACTGCATCTTTCTCTCCCCTTCCTTACATAAAGGCTTGGCCCCTTGACCAGTTATCAAGGACAGTCAATGTGACCATTTGCTTATTGAGCAAGGGGCCAAGTCAGAACATAAATTCTGATTTGTTTGTTTCAGTGATGTGTGCAGGGATTCAAGGCGACAAAAGTAAAGGTGAAAACCAAACAGACCAATCCTTGTATTTTATTCCTTTCCAAAACAAAAAATTACATCAAGTTTCACCCTCTCTCTCTGCATCACTCGTCCCACTACTCTCCGGGTAAAATGCTCTCAAGGGTGCTACCCAACTACAAAAAGCGGTACTCCTACCGCTCTGTATTCCCCTTCCTATTCCCACACACCGGCGTTGATCCACAGAAACAGCAGAGAAGCTACCAATACGAAAGTCACGCTCTCGTGCTCTTCGGTAGCGCTCCTCACCATCTCTCAGCCACTGTTCAGCAAGACCAAGGCTGGTTCGGAGTTCGAATAGTTGGACCTCCATGGCCCTTCGTTCCTCCCTTTCAGTTAATCTATTGGCTCTTTCTCTCTCTGCGTCTCTTTCTCTCTCTGCACGTTCTCTCTCACGGTCTTCCCTCTCCAACTGGAGAGTGATCCTCAGTTCCACGGCATCCCTAGAGGAGTCGTCATCATGACGATGCCGCAGTTCCCTCTCCAGTTCTGCTATCCTAGCCTCCCTCTGCGCATCTTGGGCAAGCGCTTCTTCCGTCTCCTTTTCCTGCCGAGTGTACCATCTCAGATACGCAATAAGGCGTAAACAAAGAGAACTCAACACTGAAACTTTTACCTGTATACAGAGCATCCCTTCTGCCTCCGCAGCACGCTGCGTGGAGTGAGCAAGTTGCTCATGAAGCAAGTCAAGTTCTGAGGTGGGAATCCACCAACTGGAAGAGGCACCACCTACTCCCATCCCTGGGGAAGCCGCGCACATCTGGGCATGCTACGATCGCATGAATTAGCAGCCAACATCTGGAATCTGGGGTTTTAATTAGTAACGCACTGTACACCTACCAAGGCGCTCGTAACTCCGCGGGCATCGCCCAACCATTGCTCCATCTCTGCCAAGCGAGTTCGTAAAGTCGCTATCATCGTATCACGGATATCCTGCAGCCATACGAGTCAGCATTTCCACCAGAAAACCAAAAAAGGGAGAAAGAAGAAAAGAGAAAAAGGGGAGACCTACCTCCGCAAGTCCCCGGGGTTGGAACCGCTCTGCGTACCTTGTCTTGTATAGACGCAGGTAATCCTCGCTATCCCGTGCCTGCGATTCCATGATTCTGCCACCCCGTTGCCAGTCTTCGTACTGTTCGGGGAATCGCACACGCCAGTCAATGTAGGTCGCCGGTCCTCGCGTCTCTCTCCCAACGCGAGGTGGCGCAGCTGAATCCACCCATTCTTGAGCCAGTCCCAAAGTCCTCGTTACCAATCGTAGCCGAAGCGGCTCGATTTCATTCAGGCAGTGCATCCACAATTCCCGTCCGAACCGGGCATGACTTGCTAGAACTCACGGCTGGTCGGCGTCGACCATGTCTGAGTAGGGTCTCCAGTTTACCATCGCTGCAGGGAACTCCTGTAGCTCCCGCCTTAGCACCACCAATTGGCAGGTTAGGGGTGCCGCACTCATGATGGGTTGCCACCGTCTGGCTAGCGGCACCATCGCGGGGCGCCAATGCCGCGCTCTCCCCATGGGGAGGTAATAATAGCTCTACAACTGCTTTGGCACATGTCGTCAATATCTTACAAAAAGAAAAACAAAAAATATAAAACAAACAAAACCAAAAATACCTGGATGAATGGTGTGAAACCACTCATAGTCATCTCGCGGTCCGCTTCTTGGAACAGACCTGCAAATAAGTGCGCCAGCATGGCAGCTCCCTAGGCGTAGTACCCTACTCTTTCAAGGTCTGATAATAGCTCCAGGAAGTAATAGTGGATACCGTCTCCTTTCGAGCTTAGTATCAACCTCCCCAGCAGGAAGAGGAGAAATCTCCTCAAATCTATGTTGCATCTTTCCCAATTGCCAAAATCTGTGCAGTACACAGCACGACATCCTCTTTCCATCCTTTCCATGAATTTTTTTGAGGATTCATCGTCCCGTCGACGAGTGTTAGTGAGCCCTAATGCATCCATGAGGGACGCCGTGGCTACCGACCTATTTTTCCGACCATCTAGGTCCAAACCCAATAACTTCTGGGCACCTTCTCGGTAGTCCGCGTAAGTGACTCCGGTCACTGCCTCGCCATCCACCTTGACGCTCGTAATTCGGACCACATCTTCCAGGCTGGGCACCATGTGCCCCCAAGGCATCAAGAATGCCCGGCTCACTGGGTCCCATTTTATACACAAGGCTTGGATCAGGACCAAGTCGAGCTGGATCGGCTCGATCCGAAGAAAGGCACCAAATCCCATCACATCTAGCATGGCCTTCTGAAAATCCGGGAGACCCCTGTATGCGGCCACTGCTAACTCCCATGAAATGTGTGATTTCATCACACTCTGTGCGTGCATAAGAAATGGAGAAGGGTTTTGTCAAGAGGAAGGAAGAAAGAATGAGAAAAGGGCAGGAAAGCTCAGCTTACGAGTTGTGATTGAGCCCTTTCGCTGAAGTACCCTTCGAGGTCCGAAAGCCTCCTGGAACTACTACCACTGGACCTGCTTCTCTTCGAGGAGTGGGAAGATTCACCCTCCATCCAACTCTCAGAATTTTGAACTCCTCCTCTCCCGTGAGAACTTGTGCTCCTCGAGTTAGCTCTCGATATATCTGGGAGGATGAAAGGGACAAAAATTTATAGAAATGGAAGGAGTGCAGGCCAAGATTGCCTCCATCACCTTTAATGATAGCCCTCGCGATGAGGCACCTACCATGCGGTCCCGTGTGTCACTTCACCGCTCGCACATGGTGATTGATTGGACGAAGAATATGACGACTAGCCCCCTATGTTGTCTAGGGATACGCTATCATGTTTTGGAGGACGTCCGCAAAATTTGACACAACATCCGGGAAAAGGGACTAGGGCCGTCATTATTGACTTCGACGGCAGATTCCCGTGGAAAATGGTCACAACAAGACGTGATTCTCCGCTTGGGGTGGAGTCTCGGCAGACCCATCACATGGGAACAGTGCAAAGGAGAAGAAGTGTAGGGAAGAAGGAACGCACAAGAGAACAAACAAGGAGCAGAAAATCAAATCACTCTATTCATAATTCTACATAAGCTATCATAAACACTACGTCATAGAGATGAGGCGGGTCCACTAGCTTGCCAACTCGTGCCATTATCTTCGTGCTCGTCCCTCTAGACGTCCCTCTCCTCTCCCCTGAGGTGAGGGTCCCTCAGAAGCCTTCTTGATCCCCGTGCAGCAGCACCCGCCTCACCTCGTGACGCCGGCTCCACAGCAATGACTCATTGCTCCTCCCCTGGCGTGGCGAAGAAGCCACTAGCGACAAAGCGACCAGACTGGCGTAGTCGCTCCCCGAACTCTCGCGCTCTCGTAGCGCGTCTCCATCGCACCTACCCTCTGCACCGCGAACTGAAGGCCCAGCTGGTGCTCCCTCACCTGGGCCTCCAAGGACCTCCTCTGGGCCTGATCTCGCTGTCGCTCGGACCTTCTCTCGGTTTTCTCTCTCTCTGCCTCTCTCCTCATCATCTGCAGAAGAACCCTTAACTCCAGGATGTCGGGAGAAGGTCTCTCCTCACCGCGATATCACAGCTCTGCTACAGTCGCCACCCAGGCATCACGCTCCTCTTCCGCCCGGGCAGCCCGAGCCACCGCACCCGCAAGTTGCTCCTGGAAGGAGACAATCTCAAGAAAAGGGGCCGAGGAAGTAGAAGATGCGCCGCCAGCCACTCCCACCATCGCTATCTGCTGGGCACGCTGGAACGAACAAACAACAGCCGTCAGCTAAGCTCCACATTTAAAAATAGAAAATGCAGCACTTAGCTTACCAGGAGCGACATTTCCTGTTGAGTGGCGGCCAGCTGCCGCCTGACCTCGGCTAATTGGGCACGCGAGCCGTTGACGTCGCGCGTATCCCCGGCTTGGGGAAGCCTCGCATAACTCTCTCCCTGCTGCCGCAGGAAGTTGGCACTGTCCTACACCAATAGGCTCCCTTGCTGTCCAGGGAGACGTATGCACCAATCCTCGAGCTTCACCTTACCGCGACTCTCCTTCCTGACACGGCTCGGCTCATCTGCACTTGCCCATTCATCGGCCAAACCCGGGGTCTCTGCCATGTCCTGCATCAAGAAAGAAGGGCCTCGCGTCATAACAAGAACGCGTCTCCTATTAAGGACGCATCCATCATTTGAGTGCAACACTCGCCGAAACCTTTTCCCCTCACGACTCGCTTCAAAACTCAAAATGGATCAAAGAGGAAGAGATCGGAGGACCTACCAGACTGTGTTCACCTCCCTCCGCGACATCGGGCCCCTCGGGTCCCTCGGGGGCCCGAAGCGGCCCTTCCTCGTCCATGGACGCCATTCCATGCTCTTGCGTGTTCCTCCTATGGCGAGGGGTCCCGCGTCCCTCTCCACCTTCGCCGTGGTCCAGACCGCCGAACTCCATCGATCGAGGGGAAGAAGACAAAGACAGGCGAGCGAGTTTCGGCGGAAGGCGGGCTCGTTTGCGGGTAAGGCACGAGAGAAGAAAGGCCACCCGGCGCTTTAAATTTGAATTCGAGGATTAAGACGCGTCCTCGCGCCTGGATGCGCCCAAAAAAGGGAGAAAGGAAACAGAATCCCCTCGTCCAAAGCGCAGTTCCCCACTGTTCAGGGCAAAGTCTCGTAAGGCATGCCTCGAAACAACTCGGTGTAGTAGAAAAGTGAGAGAGGAAAGGTACACACAACACAAGAAAGGCATTTTCATTTCATATAATAGTCGAAAGTACATCATGCAGTAAGGAGGGTGGAGTGTACAAGCAACTCTCTAACTCTCGCCATCACCCTCCTGGTCATCTCTCTCCTCCCTCCTCTGACGGGGATCCCTAGGGGGCCTCTGCGACCTCTGTGAACCCTGAGAAGCCGTGCTCGCCTCGCCCTGTGGTGGCGCGCCAGCCTCGAAGGCACGGCGATGCTCCTCGGCCGAAGAGACTAGAAAGCTACCCACGGAAAAGGAACCAGACTGACGAAGTCATGCCTCGCGCTCCTTCGCCCTCTGATACTGCTCCTCACTCTCCCGCAGTCTCCCCTCTGCCGTGCCAAGGCTCAGTCGAAGCTCCATCACCTGGGCCTCCAGAGCCCTCCTCTCATCCCAATCTCGATGTCGCTCTGCCCTCCTGTACTCCCTCTCTCTCTCGATGCTCTCCCTATCCCTCTCCCTCTCCTCTCTCTCCCTCATTGCCTCTCTCCTCGACAGCTCGAGGGCGATCCGCAGATCCACCATGTCGTGAGGAAGCTCCTCAGCCTCCCGTCGCCGCTCCTCCTCTAGCTCCGCAATCCGGGCGTCACGCTCTACCGCGCAGGCATCGCGCTTCTGCTCGGCACGAACAGCACGGGCCAGGGCCTCCCGAATCTCGACCACCTGTCGAAGCACGCATGCACCGTAAGAGAGCAGTGATAGAAGGAAAGCAGTTAGAAGGAGAGTCGGGGTCAGGCAGACACTCACTCGAGCCGCGCGGTCACGCTCGGCCTCCACAGCCCTAGCCACCGCATACGCCAGCTGCTCCTAAAGGGCAGAGATCTCCGGGGGAGGGCCCCACGAACTGGAACCCGCTCCACCAGCCGTCCCGGCTGCCGCTGCCTGGTGGGCCCGCTGAAACACAGAGCAAACGACAGTCAGAGGCCAAGTATCAAAAATCCAGGTCACAAAAATGCATTGCATAGACTCACCAGGATCTCCAACTCCTATCGGATGGCCACTAACTCCGCCTGGCGTCTGCCAGCTGGGCCCGCAGGTCGGCGATCATGTCGTCACGAGCATCCTGCATTGCATATAAGTTAGTATCACATGCATATACGTATAAAAGGGTGAAGCATTTTCATTTTACACTTACCCCTACCATACCACCGAGGGAGAGGCGGTCCCCGTACGTAGCTCGATACCGTCTCATGTAGTCGATGATGTCTTGTACATGGGACACCACTCGGACCCCGCCCTGCTGCCAGTCCTGGTACTGTGCTGGGAAGCGCGTGCGCCAGTCCATGATCTTCACCTTCCCCTTGTTCTTCCGCCCGATGCGGACCGGCTCATCTACATCGACCCACTCTTGGGCCAGCCCCAACGTCCTCATAACCAGCCTCAGCCGAAGCGGCTCGATCTCGTTCAGACAATGGACCCACACGTCCCGCCCGAAACGAGGAAGACCCGCTACAACCCAGGGTTGGCCAACGTCGGCCATACCCAGGTAGGGCCTCCACACCACCTACATCACCATACATACATCATACTAGTTGACATTAGGTCGCATGCATAAAAAATACAAAGAAATCATACGCATCATACCATAGCCTCGGGGTACTCGCTCAACTCCTGATGAAGTGACGCCAGCTGGTAGCTGTGTGGTGCCGCTACCACCACCGGCCTCCACTGTCGCGCTAGAGGAACGACTCTCCTGTTCCCCTGCCTAGCCCTCCCCATCGGGAAGTAGTAATAACTCCACACCTGCATCCATCATACATCATTAGCACGAGTAATTGCATATTTAACTACGGTAAAATGCATAAATAAATTGTGTACCTAGAGAAAAGGTGCGAAGCCGCTGACTGTCGTCTCCCTCTCTGAAGTCTGGGAGAGATTAGCAATCAAATGGGCAAGCAGAGCCGCTCCTTACGCGTAGTGCCCCACTCTGTCAAGGTCCGCTAGGATCCCGAGGAAGCGGTAGTGGATGCCGTCACCCTTCGTCCCCAGCAGAAGGCGGCCCAGGAAGAAGAAGAGGAACCTCCGGAGGTCTAGATCCACCAGCTCCCGCTCGCTCGGGTCCTAGGTGAAAGCTGCACGAGCGTCTCCCTCGAGTCGTGCCAGAAACTCCGCTCTAGTCTCGCTAACCCGCTGGCGCGGGTCACCGAATCCGAGCGCCTCCATGATCTCCACTCGGCCAACTACCCGGCTGTCTCTGTCAGTCACGCTCGTCTCTAACCACAGCAGGTCTAGGGCACTCTCTCGGTAGTCGGGGTAGGTGACCACGTTGACTGCCTCTCCGTCAACTCGTAGCCCGGTGATCCGAGCTACGTCCTCTAGTGTCGGCACCATGTGCCCCCAGGGCATTAGAAAAGCCCGGCTCGGCGCGTGCCACCGCTCCCTCAACGCCTGAATGAGAGGAAGGTCGAGCCGGAAGGGCTCGATCCTGAGGAAGGCTCTAGAACCCATGGCATCCACACGCGCCCTCTGGTAGTCCGGCAGCCCACGGTACGCTGCCACCACCAGGGACCAGCTGATCCGACTCTTCATCACGCCCTGCACACCCCAAAAAAATAAACAAAAAGGAACACATCAGCATCATGGATAATAATAAACAACAACATTGTACATAATATTTAATTATTTTTACTTATTTTAAATATATATATAGTTAATGGCGTCCAACCCCCTGGACGCTTTCTTTTTATTTTCTTTTTATTTTAACAAAACCAAAAAAATAAATAACCAAAAATAAAAATAAAATATATTTTATCATGAAGGCGTCGACCCATGTGGATGCCTCCTTATTTTTATTTTACATAATAACCCAAAAAAATAATAATAATAAATCATAAAAACAAAATAAAAAAGAAAGTTGGAGGCGTCTAGGCCCCTGGACGCCTCCTTCCCCCACTCCCCGGCCTTCTCCACTGGCTCTGGGCCGCCTATTTAGCATATTAAACCAATAAATTGCGGTTCTGAGGGGCTTACTGGGTCATGCTCATCCTCTCCCGCATCGCCAGCACCCGCAGGATCCTCCACGGCCAAAGGAGGCGCCTCCTGTTCCGCGGCTATCTCTTCTTCCGCAGCAATCTCCTCTCCTGCGGCAGCCTCCTCTACATGATCCCTCGACCTCCTCGGACGACGAGCCCGTCGTTTCCGCTTCTCCCCGCCCTGGCTCGGGCCTCCTTGCTCCATTGGGAATTGGGAATGGGTCGTTTAGAGTGAACAAGTCGTCAGAATGAACAGTAGAAGTGGAAAGGGGGGTGAGGCCCCCCTTTATATAATAAATCACCCTTTTTTGGGGCGTCCAGGCGCCTGGACGCCCCCACTTTTTCTTTTTTTTTTGACAAAAAAAACTAGGGGCGTCCAGGCGCCTAGACGCCCCCAAACAAAAAATTAAACAAAATAAAAAAGAAAAACTAGGAGCGTCCACGCCCCTGGACGCCCCCAAACCAAAAATTAAACAAAAAATGGAAATCATAGGGGCGTCCAGGCCCGTGGACGCCCCCAAATAAAAAATAAATAATAAATAAAAAATAAAAATTGGAGGCGTCCATGCCTCTGGACGCCCCCCATTAAACATAAATATTTATATATATATATTTATTTATATATGATCATATTATGAATAAATAGATACATAAAAAGAAAGAAAACACAAAAATAAAAAAATAAAAAATAAAAAATCATAAAAATAATAATTAGGGGAACAGTGGTCTAGAATGTCAAATTCCAGATTTTATTCCATCAGAAAGCAGAGCGAGTTACATCAGGGGCTTACGCACTCTAGGCCTTAACTTCCCCAGTTCGGTTATATAAGCTCTCCGCAGCTCACATTCTTCCCCCACATGCGCTAAGGCCTTTCCCGCTACACTTGTTTTCCAGCGTGCCTTTACGGCTTTCGCTTCCTTCGCATCCGCCTCCGTGCCCAAATCCCTCTTCTTCAAAGGGACGATGCCAGTCAATAGTGGGAACGAATGGCGTGGAATGCTGATCTGGAGGCAGCACCGATGCGCGTTGTAAAGGACAAACTCGGTCGCGCCGATCAGTTGGAGATCAACTTCGGGAGAAGACGTCATAAGGAGTTCAAGCGAGAGTAGACATGCCGGTGCGCAAGTGAAGAAGCTTTGTGTCACGGTGCGAAAGTAAGACCGCCAGTCTTCACATTTCTTCAGCCACGGAACACGGTTCGCTACAGTGCCACCGAAGCCTAACACATCGGCTATGTGATGAAGGGGGCTTTGTTGGAAGAGCTTCGAAGCGGTTGGCATTCCCTCACGGTGATCAAATTTGAAATGCAAATCAAGCCAGCAATTCAAGACAAGTGCGCAACCGAAAGGAGACTTACCCATGCTTGAGGCAGTAAGGCCACTGTAAAGGTAGGCAAGGACGGTGGGTCCCACCCTCTTTCCACTCCAGATCCCGCGAATGGCACTCAATTGGTCTTCTTCCACTATGTTGTCAGTATGAGGGAACAAGAGAGCTCCCACCAGACAAATGGTGAACCCTTTCATGATTCCTTCCAAATAGTCATCATCTGGTGACCCTCTCAGGGCATCCATAACCCATTCCGTGAGCTTTTGCAAATCAATTCCCTATCGAGTACGGACCTTTTTCGCTGCGTCGGTGTTGACACCTTGAAAATGATCAAGGGCGGAAACGGAATTGAAAAGAAGATCAAACTCGCAGTGAAAGATTGATGGGGAAGCTCGTCAACCATCTGCCTGGCTGAAGCCTCTTCAGGCCAAGCTGATATCCGGTGTCGTCGTCGACCAGACGGCAGCACTGATAAAGTAGCAGTCACTTGACTGATAAGATATGAGTAGACAAAGATGAAGCCAGAGCCAGCAAATAAAGATTTTAAAGACTCCTGCACAGTCAGAACGGAGGAAGAACTGTACCAGGCTAAAAATGTTATCCTGTCTTGTCATCATTCAGGTGACAATGCTGATGAAATGATACCCGATTTTGTCATCGTTCAGATGGCAATGCTGATGAAATCCCGATCTACCGACTGATGAAATCTCAGAATGATCTCAATAAAAGCTATGCCACCAATAAAGGGCCCTCTCCGGTTCGGATATATGTATATTTGAAGGACTAAGAAAGGCCAAGGCATATGTGAGGTTTAGAAGCCCTAAATGGGCCTGCCAAATGGGCTCACGAAAGAGCGGCGCCGGGATACCCTACTAATGCCACCTAGCGCGCCGAGAGCTGCCACACTCGACTGATGCGCGCCGTGAAGGTGAGAAGGCACATCGACTTCCATCAGCCGAGAGGTCAGGAAGGGCTGGGTATATAAAAAACCCACTCATTCGAAGAAGCAGGGAAAGAGGGCGAAGAGGCGAGCAAGGGTTTTGGCAAGCGGGAGCCTACCTCCTCCAGAAAGAAAGAAAAGAGCGAGAGACAGAGAAGAGAAAAGAAAAGCAGAGAAGGGAAGTCGAGGCCTATCGAAGGTGGGCACCCGGGGAGGGAGAGGAGTCAATGCTCTGCCCTCCCCCCCCCTTTCTATAGTTCATGTTCTTAATTTCGATTGTTTCTCTTTCCCCTTCCTCTGATGTGCCCTGCAGTGCTGTAACCGGTTTCGTACCGATAGGATGATGTATTGCTGTTGCTTTCTTCCTGTGTATCTCCTCCGATGTATGAGTCAGGCGGAGTATCGAGTGTTGAATGAATGGATATGACAGGTTGCAGTTGACGCCTGCTGTTCGTCTATCTGAAGCCTTGTTGCCATCCCCCATGTCTTCTACCTTATTTTGATTTTATAGCATGCTATCCCCCTCCCCAGTTTGGTCAATAGTCTGCTGATTCGCCGGTTTTTCAAATGCTCTCTATAATTATTCCAGAGCCAGGGACAGACCATCCATTGGCCTCCAGGACAAAGTAGAGCTATACGATGACCGCCATTCATGGAATTCCGGAGTCTTAGATGTTCATGTTTGTCATCGAAGTCAAGCCTGGGCCAGAGACAGCCATCTCTGGGCTCCCAGGATGACAAAAGATAACATAAAAACTGTCCCCGGGGACTTTATACGGTAATGGTGACAGGGATCCTCTAGACCCTGATCTCCCCCAATTCCTCTTCGATCATGGCCTTCCTTTGGAGCCTAAACCTAATCCAGTTCCAATTTGATGAATTGATTCACTTTTATCCCAAAGAAACCCTCCATCCTGGTCTGGACCATCAAGAAACCCAAAACAGGGTGCCGTAAAACTCTGAAACTCATCCCGTCGCCCTCATCCATCTCGGCTTCACGAACAGTAGAATAGGTGAATAGTCCTCGGCGCAAGCGTTCCCGCGCCGAGAACCCCGACTTCTTACCTGCGCCGAGAAGCCCTTCCCTTGGCCACCTTGTTGGCGTGCCGAGAAGCCTGCCCCCTTGGCCTCATCTCCTGTGCGCCGGGAACTCACTCAGCCTAGCCTTCTGGCGCCGAGAACCCTAACTCCTTGCCCTCCTTGCCTGCGCCGAGAACCCTAACCCCCCTGGCATCCTTCTGGCGCCGGGAACCCTAACTCCTTGGCATCTTCTGGCGCCGAGAACCCTATCCCCCTAATCTCCACCTTCGCGCCGAGAACTCCACTAATGCTAGCTTCCCGGCACCCCAAACAGGACCTTGTAAAGAACCCTTCCCGGCGCAGTGGTTTTCGCGCCGGGAACCTATATGCCCATTCAAAGCTGTGCCGAGAAGCTGCCCTGCCATCCAACTGAACCCCCAGCACCTGGATCAAACTCACCGAGGGATATCCATGAGTCACCAAACCTGTCCTGGGGATAAATTTAAAGGGAGTCAGACTCCCTTATGTTCCACTGATTCCACATCTGACTTATGAGCAATTCTTTCAGCGCAGGTGAGCTCTGCCACTGCATGAGTGCCACCGACTTCTATAAGGGAAGAATCAGACATCGCCCCAGGGCATACATATGCAATTCGGGAGGTTCGGCCTCTCTTTCTCTCGGCTTTCATCCCGGCACTCCGTGGGTGATAGCCTATTCTCTCCTGGGCATAATCCTGATTATGGGGAGATGCTGCCGGAATGTCGATCGACGTTTTAACCCCGATAAGCCCCGAGAAGTGCACATCATACACCTCCCGGCCGGCTCGATCTCTCGGGGGATACAAATGCTTCGAGGCTCTCGGCCGGATGAGAAACGTGAATGGGGATATGTCTCCGATGATTGCTCAGGCCCCGTCTCGCCACTGCGTGGACGGTGTCCTATTTCTACCCGGCATGACCCACACAAGAGGAGGTCATGTTGATTTAATAAGTCTGTCTTTATTCAATCACCTTCTTAGAATAACAAGAGCTTTAATATTATGCACGGTCATTTTCAACCGCCCCGAGTGGCCTCCTATTTTGGCGTTTAATCAAGGGTTGTCCTTCTTAGGAAGGGCGTAATTAACGTCATAGCCTTTATGGTATGACAGACTTTCGGTCCCGACTCGGACTTCACAATCGACTGACTAAGTCAGATCGAGCGCACAATAAATTGTCACTCCGGTGACTGGCACGCCTAAAAAACCAACCAATAAACCACATAATAAAATAAATAATAAATAAACGATGAATAAAACCATCCCCACAAGTGTGGCACGCCCGGTGGGACCTAGTCTCCCTTCATCTTTATGCCAAAATAGGAGGCCCGGTGGGGCCCCCCTCAAATTTCTGATTCTGTGTGCTTTCTCTATTTTCAGGAAGCTACGATGACGGCTGGAATCATGTCTGTATGCTTTGACCAGCAAGCGGTCGATGCGCATGTTCGAGAGGGCTACCTGGCGATACCTCTTTCGTACGGATCGATGCCGCCTGCTGTCGGAATGCCCAACTGCCTGGGCCTCATCTTCACTGACCTGCTCGAGATTGACAACTAGGAGCCAAAAGCTATTGTCGAGACGCCGCCACAAGCTACCGGTCCCAAGAAGAGCCCGGTGTTGAAGAATACTTTCTGGGGTCGTGTCCTGCTTTGTCCATCACGAGGCAAGGTGGAGCGCACCCTCTGCTGCTGCTGGAAAAGGAGGAAGATCCGATTGGAGAGCCCGATCCACTGCTGCGGGTCGTCGGATATCCAACTCGGGGAAGACAATGCTGATTGGAAATATCCGGGCGAACCTCAACGGTTGCCCAAGGGAGGTCAAGCCAGATGTGATCGTCCCAATGGTACCTACCACCGATAGGTTCCGAGTACTGGCTGCTAGGAGGGCCGAAATGGAACATAGAGATAGAAGGCCACTGGCACCAAAGCTGCCCAGATTCAGGCAGATCTGGCGGCCGAAGAAAATCCAGAGCTGGGCCCCAGCTCAAGATGAAGAAAAAATTTCTGATGCTGCTGTTGCCCGCTTCAGAGCAGGGAGCAGAAGAGGAGAAAGAAAAGACGAAAGAGATGCTGTTGCTGTTCACCCCAGGGCTCGGGGTAGGAGAGGTGAGAAGAGAATGAGGGAAGAAATATGACTGCTACTCGCCCCAGGATGAGGGGCAGAAGATATGAGAAAAAAGAAGACCGCATGGTCACCCACCCCATGGCCGAGGGCAGAAGATGGGAAAGGAAGGATTATGCTGTTGCTGCCGACCGCTACCCGGATGGGAGCAGAAGGTTCAGGGAGGAAGAGAAAATGAGAATAAGTGAACCAGTCACTGCTGTCATTCCAAGAAGACCGAGAGCCTGTGCCAGACAGGCCGATATATTCAAGTACTCCAAAGCCGAGCATCTGACTGCTCAGGTGGCAAGGCTGGCTTATCAGCAGAAAGGCCAGGAAAGACTGATGCTCCAACCAGAGCCACGAAGGCACAATCAGGAGGAGATGAAACAAGTGGTTCAAGACTACTTCCACTACCTGGGGAATTCTTCCCTCGGGCAGCGAAGATTATCCCGTGCCTTGGGCACCATAGAGGAAGAAGAAGAAGCCTTTCAAGAAGCAATGATCGGAGTCTCCTCCTCCGATTCCAATGATTATGAAGAAGGCCACAGAGCCGGGTATGGGAAAAAAGACCTGCACGGGGAAGAAGCTGAAGAAAGAATATCGGTCTTTGACCAGCTCAAATATCCCGACCAAGTAAAAAGGAAAGTCTACAGGCAGAGGGAAAAGATGCAGATCTTTGCCTGCAACATGGCCGGGCTTGTCAAAGGGTAGGATATGTTACCGACACAGCCAGATGAACTGCTCAGACTGGCAACCAGACCAGGCCCCGTCACAAGGAGAAGTCAGGCGGCCAAAGAAAAAATAAAGACTGATGATGAAGTCCGAAAGATCACCACCATGACAGTGAATGTGGTGACAACAGAAGATGAAGACAATCCCTTCGTCGATGACGCTGAAGGGACTTCAGAAGAGATACAGATCCCGTCAACCATGGATCCCATGATCTAGATGATGTTTAGACGATATCAACAAGAGATCAGTGCTCTCAGAAGACAGCTAAATAAAAGGCATGAGGCTACACCGGTCTCCAAGCAAGTCGAGCCCGTGGGGCAGACCTCCAGCTCAACAGAAATGGCTATCCCAGCTAATCCTCTCCCGGCCGATAAGGGTAAAGCACCGAGCCAACCTGCTCTGCAGCAAACAGTAGCTCAGCCCTCTGTATCTCAGACACAGCCCACCGTGCCCACCTTGCGTGCAACTGTGATGACAACTCCTTACAGTCAGCAACAAGCTCACTTCTTCCTGAAGAACATAGATCCAGCCATAGCCCACAAGCTGATGATTGAAAAGATTGTGGAGATGAAGCTATCTGAAAAGACTGGTGATGATGCTGGTACCTACGATGTGTACAAGGTACCGTATCCTCCCCAGTATGCTGCTAAGAGACTACCGCCAGGCGTCAGTAAGCCGCCGAAGTTTGAAAAATTTAATGGCCAGGGCTCTCCCAGGGAGCACATAGCTTACTATACCACCATTATGGGCGACTTGGCAGCTGATGAAGCTTATCTGCTTAAGTTCTTCGGCTCATCCCTCATTGGGATAGCCTTTGAATGGTATTCAAGCCTGTTGGCTGGGTCAGTGGCCGATTGGCCTGATATGCAAAGAAAGTTCCGCGACAGATTTCAAGTCACAGAAAGAGAAATTACAATAGTAGAACTATATGCAACCAGGCAAAAGCAAGATGAAACAGCACTGGACTACATCAAAAGGTGGAGGAACTTAGCTATGAGATGCAGAAGACCTCCTCATCAAGAAGATGCAGTGCAAATATGTAAGCAGAGCCTCAGGAGAGAGATACTGGAAAAGATGATTGGTGCAGATGTCAGAACATTTGACCGGCTGAACAATATAGTGGCGGAAGTCAAGACGTTCCTGTCCAAGCGTCCGACGGCCAATGCTCCAACTGTGCCGAAAGGTAAATCTAATGATCGACGACCATCGCACTCTGAGGCTAACACCGTCGATTTCAGAACCTTCGAGCAACAGAAAGGGAAGAAGGGGGCAGATGAAGCTCCCCCGCCAGCAGACACAGCGGAAAGAAAAGATAAGGTCTCTCTGAGAAACAAAATGAGAAAGCCATACTCTTTCCCGAAGATAAGACAGCCGCACTATTCAACTGGGCATACAAGTTCAACAAGGTAACATTGCCTGAGCCAAAGAGACCCGAGGACGCGGCAAAGAAAGGTGATCCACTGTTCTGTCCATATCACCGTGCGCTGGGGCACGCAATTGAAGATTGTTACGTCTTCAAAGATATTATGGAAGGCATGGTCAAAATGGGCGAGCTGTAGCTGGGAGATTACCAAGTGGAGCCACCTCGTCCACATGAGCCTCTGGCCTTGAGAATGGCCGCCAATATGATTTCAGTCTACCAGTAGCTGCCTGAGGAAGCCGTCGAATAATGCACCAGGCATACTTATGAAGCCTACTTCCTCACCCCACCGGGAGATCAAGAAGGGTGGCAGATGAAGCCAATAAAGAATAGAAAGAAAACTCCCGCAGCCAGTATCAGTGGAGCAGTTATCCGCGGTGTCACACCAAGGCCCAAACCACCTCCAGTAAAGCCAGTATGGCACACAGCTGAGACAGGCCCAGTCATCCGGATCCCCACTCATAACCAGAGAAGACAAGTCCCCCTACCTGCACATAAGGAAGTAAGTCCTGCAGCCAGGCGTTTACAGCAGTATATTAATGGGCTCGATGAATATGAACAGAAAAAGCCCGGGCACCTGCTGGTGAAAGACTGTATACTCTGGGAACAGCTCGAAGAATTGAAAATTAAAGAGCAACCGGGGGCAGAACAGGGAAAAGATGAGGCTGAGCCTTTCTGGGGGCAAGAACCAAAGAAGCCAAATTCCTAGAAAAAAGAAGAGATGGTCTAAATGCAAAAACGAAAAGGAAGTCGTGACAGTACAATGCAACACCCTGTCGGCACTCTTTGCCTCGCCCGAGGAGAATGATGAGGATGAAACATCAAATGCCCCGCTAGAAGCCAACCATGCCGAGGCCTCAACCTCAACACATGCAACACGCTCCGGAAGACGGTGGGGGCGCCCACCACCAGCCAATCATAACATCATGCTCAGAGGGGAACGACCCTACCAGATTCCTGAACCAGAGGTGCGGGGTGTTCAGATTCCTCCCCCTGTTAGCTTGTACCAAGAAGAGAAGAAGGGAGGTTAAACTCCAACATTTCTGGAATTTCTGTCCAGTCTGGAAAATGGGCAGTCGATACAAGCTGGGCCAGATAAAGGCAAGAGACCTCAGCAATCGGCATATGTAGCCTACAAGCAGAATGAGAAAGAAGAGGATAACTCTCCGACGACACCAGGGGCCGTTGCTATAGAAGAAGCCCCCCCAAGAAATCAGTCCAGAGGATGAAACCAGCACTGGGCAGCAGAGGCCACGGGCACCACATGAACCTCCAAAGCCCCGATGGGCGGAAGAAATGAGACTGTCTAATGTCCGGGTGGGCAGTCGGATCATGAAAATGCTAAGGAAGCTCCCTACCAGATTCTCCATCTGGGAGATTCTCTCCCTGAGTGAAGAGGCTCGTCAAGCAATTATTGATGCCCTGCAGTCGCCGGCATAGTATGAAGCACCCTTGACAGAAGTGAATTCTGGGCCGTCAGTCACATTCACAGAGATGATATGCTGATTCGAATTCTGGCCATAACAGACCGCTGTATATGAGGGGCTCCCTGAACTGTCAGCCACTGAGCAGGATACTGATAGATCCCGGGGCTGCCGTGAACATTCTCCCATACCGCATCTACCAAAAATATTACTTTGATCTCCAGCTTACCAAGGTCAGAGACATGAAAATTACGGGATTCAACCAGAAATGTGAGACGCCCCTTGGGGTGGCTGATTTTAACCTCACATTGGGGGACCTCACTACCGTGGTACGATTCTATGTAATCGACTCCAACACCACATATAAGGCCCTGCTGGGGAGACCGTGGCTGCATGAATATAAGATGGTGCCGTCCACGCTGCATCAATGCATTAAATACTGCCACAAAGGAAAAGAAGAAAGGGTGTTTGCGGATCTGCATCCCTTCGAAGTATTCGAGTGCCATATGCTCGATGCATCCTACTACACGGAGGTGTCGCAAAAGGGTGAAGAGAAAGAGGCTGGGGTCAACCAGAAGAAGCTGGTGACAAAGGCAAGAAATTGGTCTCCACGGCCACCAAGGGGCTATATTAAGAAACATGAAGTATCTCACATTTCTTTTGTTGGTGACTTTGCTCGGATCACCCCTCCTAGCATCCACCCAGATGATACTGGCAAAGAAATGAAGAAAAAGTACATGCAGGTGGGGGTTCCGCAGGGTTTAGTCAAGCCCATTGCCAGCATAGAATACCAGACGGTGCTACCATTAAAGACCATGGAAGTCCCTCGCTTCTGCGAGCCTCCTATCATATTCTACACTGGGGAGTCAGTCGAAGACGATGATCAAGACTGCATGGTCCCTGAAGAATCTACAAACTGGATGGTGCCGATCACGGGCTTGGACTATACTACCCGACGGGTTTCACAGATGTTCTCTAAGATGCAGATGCCATCACTACAACCTGTTGCCCAAAAGAAGGCGTTCTAGGAGCTATGGGGTCCGCCCCGGGATAATAAAGAACTGAGGAAGATCACTCAGCACCCGGGATTGGGTTATACCCTTCAAGAATACTATGAAGCTGAGGTGGACGTCATCTCTGTCTCCTACCAGCATGAAGACCCTCTCGAGGTGGGATATGACAAGTACCCCTCGGAAGATGAAGAAATCATTTATCAATCCGTAATGAACAATGAAGCCCTAGACAGTCAGCCAGAGACGGGGACATCTGATGAAACGAAGAAAGGTTGGTGCTGGGAAGACCTACCCTGCAAAGAGGATCTGTTCCATGCTGAAGCAAAGTTTGATACGGGAACCCCGGATGAAGACCAAATAGCCAATGAGCTAAGAGAACGCCTGGAGTTTGAGCGCATTCTAGAAGAAGTCTGGGCCCTACAGAATGATGATCTCTCGGGGGAGCCTACACCGGTAGGGCCTCTAGGGGCGGAACAGTCCACCTTTGGGTTTTCTGGTGAACCGGTCACGTCCTCGGGGCAGACCAAACAGAATCTGACAGTATCAGCCTTATATGATGAATCAACATATGCTGATGACCAGTATGACGGAACCAAAAATCATGAGACCGAAGAAGACTATATCCTGGGAGGCTTCATTGACTTGCAAGAAGCCCCGCCCGAGGTCGAAGATGGAGGTCAGGCCGCCGTCGATGAGCTTGTGGAAATAAATCTGGGGACCGCAGATGAGCCAAGGCTGACATTCCTCAGTGCACTGCTGGAGCCAGCTGCCAGGGAACAGTATATACAGTTCTTGAAGGAATTTCGAGACTACTTTGCATGGACATATGATGAAATGCCGGGACTGAGTTCTGATGTGGCACAGCATCAGTTGGCAATAAACCCAGAGGCTAACCCCGTAAAGTAGCCACCCAGGAGAATGCGCCCTGAATTGATAAATCAAATTAATAAAGAGGTCGACAAGCTGATTGATGTAGGCTTTGTTGAAGAATATCAGTATACTACATGGCTAGCCAATATAGTGCCTGTAAAGAAGAAAAATGGGCAGATCAGAATATGTGTTGATTTCCGGGACCTTAATAAGGCCTGCCCGAAAGATGATTTCCCAGTACCAATCACTGAAGTGATGATCGATGCGACTACTGGTCATGAAGCCCTGTCATTCATGGATGGGTCATCAGGATATAACCAGATCTGGATTGCTGAAGAAGACAGAGTGCACACTGCATTCCGCACTCCGAAGGGGATATTCCACTACAAAAGGATGTCGTTTGGCCTCAAGAATGCCGGCGCTACCTACCAAAGAGCTATGACCAAGATCTTTGATGATTTGCTCTTCAAGAAAGTAGAGTGCTACATTGATGATCTGGTAGTAAAAACTAGCAGAAGAGAAGACCATCTGCAAGACCTGAGGATAGTATTCCAGAGGCTGCGCAAATATGAACTCAAGATGAATCCTATGAAATGTGCCTTCGGCGTGTCCAGTGGAAAATTCCTCGGGTTTATTGTCCGACATAGGGGCATTGAAATCGACCCATCCAAGATTAAGGCTATCTAAGAGCTCCCTCCACCAAGGAGTCTGCCTGAGCTAAGATCTCTACAAGGGCGGTTGGCCTATATCCGAGGATTTATATCGAATCTGTCGGGAAGATGCCACCCCTTTCACAAGCTCATGATGAAAGATGTACCATTCCTCTGGGACGATGGATGTCAGGAAGCCTTTGATAAGCTGAAAGAATATCTCAAGACCCCTCCAGTGCTGGGGGCACCAATTAAGGGCAGGCCCTTGATACTGTATATCGCGGCCACACACTGTTCCCTGGGGGCAATGTTGGCACAGATAAATGAAGAAGGCAAATAACAAGCCTTGTACTACTTGAGTAGGAGGCTGATTAGAGCTGAAGAAGGCTACAGTTACATAGAAAAGACATGCTTGGCACTAGTCTTTGCTGTCAAAAAGCTCCGACACGATATGTTGTCACATGAAATCATGTTGATATCTGCAGCAGATCCGCTCAAATACATATTGACTCAGCCAGTACTGAAGGGCCGGTTGGGCAAATGGGCAGTGATCCTGATGGAATTTGATATTACCAATACACCCCAGAGGGCGATAAAAGGACATGCTGTGGCTGATTTCTTCGCAGAGTATCCTATGCCGGAAAATGACATGCTAGGGACTGAGTTACCCGATGACGAGACGCTCGAAGCTTGCCAAGCTCGGCCAGTTATGTGGCAGCTATTCTTTGATGGAGCATCTAGAACAGAGACAGACTCCGATGGAAAGACTAGAATACGGGCCGGGGCCGGTATTGTGCTGAAGTCACTAGAAGGGGAGGTCGTGCATACTTCCTATTCTATAAACAAGCCCTGCACCAATAATGAAGCTGAGTACGAAGCTCTGATAATCGGTCTGCATATCAGCCTCAACATGGGTATCCAAATGCTTCAGGTATTTGGGGATTCGATGTTGATCATAAAACAAATCCAAGGGGAGTTCGAAGTGCGGAAGCCAGAATTGAATCCCTACCACCAGAAAGATGTGCGCCTTATCGTGAAATTCTATCATATTGAGCTCAAGCATGTGGGCCGGGGGCACAATGCCCAAGCTGATGCACTGGAAAAGCTGGCCAGCTCACTAGCAGTCCCACCAAATGAGACACTGAACATTGTTGTTATGAACCGGCGGCAGGTCCCCAGTATGCTAGAAGGGTGTCCCGAAGAAGACGAAGTTGCTACTATCAGCACGGTACAGGCGTCTGATTGGAGACAACACCTGCTGCAGTGGTTTCTACACCAACAGCTGCTGCAGAAAAGAGAAGAAAAGATAAAACTTCTGAGAATCAAAGATTCTTATGAATTCAGGAATGGAACTTTGTTCCGAATAATGGCAGATGCACGCAAGAAGATTCTACTCCGCTGCCTGTCCACTGAGGAAGCTTGGCAAGCAATGAAAGAAGTACATGCCGGAACTACAGGTGCCCACCAGGCTGGCCCCAAGATGAAGATAGAAATCAAGAAGCTGGGCTACTATTGGCCCACCATGTTTGAAGACTACTGTAAATTCGCAAAGTCATGCCAAAAATGTCAAGAGCATGCTACTGTGCCTAGAAGGCCTCCTACGACTCTACACCCTACAGTTCCCAGCTGGCCATTTGCACAATGGGGATCTGATGTAGTCGGGCCACTGCCGACTTCCTCGGCCGGACATAAGTACATACTGGCCATAACAGATTACTTCTCCCGATGGGCGGAGGCTGTGGCATTAAGAGAAGTGACTGGTGAGCTGGTCGCTAGATTCATCAAGCAGAATATTATCTTCCGGTTCGGAATCCCCAGCCGAATAATATCTGATAACGGAAGCCATTTCAGAAATCAGAAGGTCTATCGGCTTGCCGAGAAATATAAAATCGAGTGGAGGACTTCCACCCCTTACAATCCACAGGCAAACGGGTTAGCGGAAGCTTTTAACAAGACTCTCTGCACCCTGCTAGCCAAGGTCGTCAGTTCCAATAAAAAGGACTGGGAAGAAAAAATGTATGAAGCTCTGTGGGCGTACCGCACCATCTTCAAGACACCTACAGGGTGCTCACCATACTCACTGGTATACGGCTCAGAGGCAGTAGTTCCGCTAGAGCTGGAAGTCCCGTCACTCAGAGTGGCAGTCCAATATGGCATGGCCCGTGGCGAACAGACCAATGCAGAAAGAAGATTAGAAGAATTGGCTGAATTGGAAGAGAAACGCCTCCAAGCTCAGAAGAATATCCAAACGTATCAGGCCCACATGGCTAATGCATTTAACAAACTCGTAAGAGGATGAGAATTCAAGAAAGGTGACCTCGTCATAGTCAAAAAAAGAGAAGTCATGGCGTCCAACCCAAAAGGGAAGCTGAGTGCTAATTGGGAAGGTCCTTATGTGATACAGAGGGTCTATGAAGGAGGAGCCTACGTGGTTGTCAACCATCGAGGGGAAATTCAATTCTCACCACTCAACGGAAGACATCTAAAGCTGTATCATGCAGCACAACCGACATTCCCCGAGTGATCAGGCAAAACTACCCTCTTCTTGGTCTAGCGGCACTCCGCCCTAGCCGAGCTACCCCTTTCATGGTCTAGCGGCACTCTGCCCTAGCCGAGCTACCCCTTTCTTGGTTTAGCGGCACTCCGCCCTAGCCGAGCTACCCCTTTCTTGGTCTAGCGGCACTCCGCCCAAGCCAAACTACCCCTTCTTGGACTAGCGGCACTCCGCCCTAGCCAAGCTACGCCTTTCTTGGTCTAGCGGCACTCCGCCCTAGCCGAGCTACCCTTTTCTTGGTCTAGCGGCACTCCGCCCTATCCGAGCTACCCCTTTCTTGGTCTAGCGACACTCCGCCCTAGCCGAGCTACCCCTTTCTTGGTCTAGCGGCACTCCGCCCTAGCCGAGCTACCCCTTTCTTGGTCTAGCGGCACTTCGCCCTAGCCGAGCTACCCCTTTCTTGGTATAGCGGCACTCCGCCCTAGCCGAGCTACCCCTTTCTTGGTCTAGCGGCACTCCGCCCTAGCCGAGCTACCCCTTTCTTGGTCTGGCACTTCGCTCTAGCCGAGCTACCCCTTTCTTGGTCTGGCGGCACTCTGCCCTAGCCAAGCTACCCTTATCATGATCTAGTGGCATTCCGACCTGTCACCCTCTAAAAAAAAGAGAGGAAGAAAGAAGAAAGAATAAAAGAAAGTAAAAATGGGGTTAAAAATAGAGATACCCCACCAGACTTGCTCCTATATTAGGGACAAGGGTAAAAATGGCCCAAAACCCAGCTGTGGTGAAAACCCGAAAGGGCGCGTGGGCAAAAGCAAGAGGGGGCTGGCTTCGGTGAAAACCCAAAAGGGCGCTTAAACTAGTAATGTGGTAATTTAAAGTTCCCTTCTTCACC
Source organism: Amorphophallus konjac (assembly GCA_022559845.1). Taxonomy (NCBI): domain Eukaryota; kingdom Viridiplantae; phylum Streptophyta; class Magnoliopsida; order Alismatales; family Araceae; genus Amorphophallus; species Amorphophallus konjac. Next base: position 164,120,957 of record CM040125.1, on the reverse strand, counting down.
CTTCCTAATAAAACTCCGAGAAGGACAATCATCACAAAGTCCCGCCGGAAATCCTGACTAAACAATTCCTCGGCCTTTGTCATCATCGACAAGATAGGCCGGTCTATTTCTTTAACCTGGACTCTTCGTCCCTGTTAAGCTAGTCTACATTCCTAGCAACAGCTTCATGCCTAAGCCGCCATCCACCAGCTTCGGTTCAGACCTTCCGTTTGAATTGCATGATGAAGCCCTACTCTCCTTTGCGTTGATGTTCACCCCACATCGATGAATGGCACCTGCTCAGAGAGAAACATAAAAAAAAAGGGGCCCACCTCGGAATAGACCTTTCGTCTGTTCTGATGAAACACTTCCACTTGTCTTTGTCTAAGATCCACCACGATGAATCCCATCCAGTCTAGATCTTACATCTATTCTGATGAAACCTACCACACGCCCCGGTACCGATGATGAAACCTGCTGTTGATCGATTGGTGCACTGCCCGATCAGCGATGAAGCCTGTCCGGTTTAGACCTTACGTCTATCCCGATGAAACATATGAATCCTTTGCATTGGTATGAGCCCAATACTAATGATGAAATCTGCTATTGATCGGTTGGCAGACTGCCTGATCGACGCCAAAACCCATCCAGGGTAGACCTTCCGTCTGCTCTGACAAACACGACACAGCTGTTTGAATCAATTCAGACCCTTCGTCTGGATAGATCATGAAACTCTATTCCTTTGCGTTAATGTCAAACCCCACATTAACGATGAAACTCACATTTCCAGCAAATGGCCTCGTGCCCGAGCTGCTATCTATATCCTCTAAATCAATTCGGACCTTTCGTCTAGATAGATCATGAAACCCTATTTCCCTTTGCATTGATGTTGACACCCACATCAATGATCATGTATCCACAATAAACATATGGCCCCATGGTCCATAGAATGAATGTTCTAGTTCCAGGAAAGACGATGACAAAAGAAAAGAGAAAGAATAAACAAATATATATGAAAAGTGGGGTTAAAAAAAAGAGATACCCCGCCAGACTTGTTCAGGCATTCTGGACAAGGGCAAGAATGGCTAAAACCCAGCTGTGGTGAAAACCCAAAAGGGCACTGCAGGAAAAATTGGGTACCCGCCACATGAAAACCCGAAAGGGCGCGTGGGCAAAAGCAAGAGGGGGATGGCTCCGGTGAAAACCCGAAAGGGCGCCTGGGCCAGTAATGTGGTAATTCTGAGAAATTCCATACTTCCTTCCCTTGATATGGCCTTCCGTTAACCGTTTGGCTCCTTGCCCGGTCAACGATGAAACCTTTCCAGGGCAGACCTTACGTTTACCCTGATATAATCTGCATACCCTCTTACAAATCTCCCACCGATGATAAAACCCATCACCATTCTGATAAAGCTTGGCCAGTTCAGACCTTACGTCTGTCCTGATGAAACTCTTAAACCTTCTCTTGATCGATCGGCTCCTTGCCCGGTCAGCAATGAAACTCTACCAGGATAGACCCTACGTCTATCCTGATGAAACCTACGTATTGCTTAGCAAAGTCCCACATGCGATCAAATCCTATCCAGGCTAGACCTTACGTCTATTCTGATGAAACCTATGAAACTTCTGTGCATCGATATAAACCCAATGTCGATGATGAAACCAGCTATTGATCGACTGGCACCCCGCCCGATCAATGATAAAATCCTACTCAGTCTAGACCTTACGTCTATTCTGATGAAACCTATGAAACTTCTTTGCATCGATATAAACCCAATGTCGATGATGAAACCAACTATTGATCGACTGGCACCCCGCCCGATCAATGATAAAATCCGATCCAGTCTAGACCTTACGTCTGTTCTGATGAAACCTATGAAACTTCTTTGCATCGATATAAACCCAATGTCGATGATGAAACCAGCTATTGATCGACTGGCACCTCGCCCGATCAGTGATGAAACCCTGCCAGGATAGACCTTACGTCTGTTCTGATGAAACTGCATATCCTCTCATGTCCCACCTGCGATAACCTCTACCCAGTCTAGGCCTTACGCCTACTCTGATGAAACCTATAAAATTTCTTTGCATCGATATCAGCCCAATATCGATGATGAAATCATGCACTGGTCGATTGGCACATTGCCCCGACTGGCTTTGAAACCTACCCGGGATGGACCATTCGCCCGTTCCGGATGATGCTCTAGGCCTTTTCATTCACATTCCCGCAAATAGTCTCCCTTGCGGCACATATGGCCAAAGAAGACATTTGCTACTACCAACAGAATTCGGTTTAAGCACGCCCCCCGGATGCCATCACGCGGTGGAGCGAGTTCCCCATCCTTTCTATGAAGGGATGGACGCTCTCCTGCCAGGTACGGGCCATTCACAGGAGAGACTGCAAGAACCACTACCCCACTTCCCAAAGTGATGAAACCACATAGAAAAGACGATGGATACACATGAAGCCGAAGATTCCTTTTCATTAAAAGAGGAGTACACAAAGAGCCCCGAGGGGACACTGTATCACAAAAGAGGGCAGAAGAAAACAAAGAAGAGATAATTCAAGGCCGCCGGAAGATATCTTCAAAGGCCAAAAGACCTACATCGGGAGCGGCTCTTAGCTCGTGAAGGCGCGCCTCCTCTTCCTGAAGCTTCACGGACATACCCTGGAGAGACATCACCCGTCCCTCCAACAAGGTCACCTCCTCGGTGGACTGTGGCCGAATAAAGGATAATTGTTGCAGCTCGGCTCGAAGTCCAGCGAGTTCCGCTTCCAGAATGGCTATCCGGTCCTGGACAGCTTCCTCCCGCTGAACAACACTCTATAGCTTAGCTTGGCATTCATCAAGGGCAAGCGTCAGCTTCTCCAGCTCAGATTTGCACTCTGACCTCTGCAACTTCAATGCTGTCAGCTTGTCGGTCATAGTCCGTGCTAGGAAATCCCTCCGATGCACGAATTTCAGTAGAAGCAGAACACGCTGAACCCATATGTCCAAAGGGCAGCCCATGGCCTACAGGTCGGCAGTGAAGCGATCAGCAATTTCCTTCAGCTGCAAATGTGTCAAGCCAGGCTGGGATTCTACTAGCTGGCGCAGCATATCCAGGTTCTGCCAGACAAAGCTCTCAGACGATGCGAAACCAAAAGAAGCGGAGGGGATCACTTCAAAGGTCACATCACTATCAATGTCCGCCCACAGCGCAATAGCCGACCGGGAGGACGAAGACGGCAAATCTGCTGGGAGAGCTGGCTGGTCCCTCTCTATACTCTCCTGCCGAGCCGAAGACTCCTCTGCTACCGCTGCCTCAGGAGTTATGGCTTGAACACCCGCAGGAGGAGAATCAATAAATGATGGAGCTATCTCTTTATGGGTCTCCTGAGTGGGGGCTTCATCTTCAACTGCTCTTTCTCGTAATGGGGACAAAGGCGTCCTAGTCTGTGGAGGTAGAAATCCAGTCTCTGTAGCCACTATGGCAGGGACTGCTGACTCGGGCGCAATGGACATTACTACTGCCGGTATAAAAGCCGAGCTCCTGGCTGGGTCTACTTCGGCTCTAAAATCTGAGGCCCTGACAGGGACGGAACTTTCTCCTGAGGCCCCCAAGTCCAATGATGCTAAGTCAGTTGAAGATTGTATCCTTACTGGCATAGGGCGGATAACCTCAGAAATTCCCATGCAAGTTAAAGGTAAAGCAGGGATAATGGCCAAGTCTGCGGATGAAATAGCCATAGAAACTGCGGCCGCGTCTGAGCGGATGATGACAGGGTCCTGAGGATAAAGCAGAATGACCTTCAGCAATGAATGAAAGAAAATAAATAGAACGGCAAACAAAAAAAAGAGAAGCTTACCTTTAAAGTGGGGTCTATACCCTCGAAATGAGACAAAAGGGGAGAAAGCTCCGTAGTTGAAGCAGCAAACGGAGGGGTTATGTCAACCTCGGTGTCGAGCCCGGCAAACTCCTCTTGCAATTCCTCCTCAGAAGATAGCATCAGCAGCTTAGGAGGCTGAAAAGGCGGAAGGCCTTTTGCAAATACGGGCAAGGCTTCTGATTTTAGAACTTCCTCCGCACTATCGCTGAAAGTCATTTCCTCCTCATTATCAGGGACGGTCTCAGAGCTGCCCGAGGATATCTCCACACTAGCTATATGCTGCGGGGTCGCCTCTAGAGCATGCCGGGATGCGGACCGGGTGATTATGCATCTGGCCGGAATAGGGCTCCGTTTTGTTTGAATCCTGTGACCCTCCTACGGTTGAGGCGACTCTCCCGCTGCTATCATGGCCTGAGTCTGCTCCCTGACTGCCACCTCAACGAAAGGGGACCTCTGAGGGATATAACAAAAAAAAATAATGGAAGTATAAAGAAAAAGATGAGAAAGCACATTTACCCTCCTCCTCGCCAGCCGGGGTAGGAGAAGGCAGCCTCGTGTCCCTTTCCACAGGCACTGCAACCTGCTCCGGGGCTGTATCAGATAAAGAGAAGCCCAGTCTCGAAGAACTCCTTAAAAGATCAGTCAAGAAGATAATGAAGATTGCATCTACAAGCTATTTACCGCCACTCTCGGCAGGTTCCTGAGCGGCCTCCCTCTGAGACCTGAACTCGTCGAAAGAGGGGATGTCTGGAAGAGGGGTTCCGGCATCCGTCACAACCGGAGCTGACTGCTGGACCCGAACAACCTTGGCCCTCTTGGCCTTGGCAACTGCAGCTTTCACTACAGAAGGCTTCCTCTTCCTGCCTGGAGGCAAGGGAGTGGTCGTAGGTGCAGGTGCAGGAATTTCAAAGTAAGCAGGCTTCTCAGCTTGAGCAATAATCTTCCTGTAAAGTCCCTGCTCCTTTATGTCCGGTCTATCTGTGCAAGGCACAAGAAAGGCAATCATAGTCGACAGATGTAGAACATAACAATAAAAGAAAGATGCCATGAGCGCACAGGAAGGGTCATACCTGCTGGGCCATCATAAAATGTGGAAAGCGGCCAATACAGATAAGCCACCTCCTTCGATCGGGAAGCAGCCTCCTTCACGAGCCAGCATATGTCACCAATGGTCTGGCACTTCTCTGTCAAGGCAGCCAAGTCTTTATGTCCGTGGAAGTCGAGGCAATGAAATAGGCCGAGATAATCCATACACCAGCCGTCGACATAATGAAAAGAAATAAAAAGCGGCTTATTCAGAATGCCAGCTATCGGGTTCTCTACTGATAGCCCGTGAACATTTAGCAGTACAAAAAGCCAAGAAGTGTGCTGATAATATGTCTGGGTGCGGTCTTCCCTCCGCACAAACGTCCTATAAGGGTGAAACCTATCCATCGGACCCCTCCAGGGGGCTGCTGTCGGGAGAGGTTCCTCCGGGGGGAACGGATATTGTACATCCAAATGAACACCCCCTATATGGCCCAACTGCCTCAGATCCTTTGTAAAAGCGTCTTCATTAATTTCAGAGAAGACAGGAATGGGTGGTTCAGAACCTTCCTCTTTCAAAGATCGACGCGTGGCAACATATGTTTCTGCCTCCTTCTGGTGCTGTGAATAGAGCCTTTTCAGATGGACCTCATCAATTTCAAACACAGGCCCTGATTGCCGCTTTAAGAAAGATCACTCGGCCACGTCCCAAAAGGCACATCTACCATCTTTATAGAAGTTGGTGCGTGTATTCCACCACTTAATGTATTCTGATGTGACACGGGGAATACGATTAGAAACGGTCGGGACCCTGAAAGTTACGCCCTCTCGGCGATGAAAGAAATCCCACCATGTTCGACCGTCACTGGCAATGGTGGACCCATGCTTGGCACGACTGTCCAAAGGAAACTGGGCAACTGATCGAGGAATATGCTGATCATAGCCAAAGTTTCTGCTGAAACGGAATGGATAATAGGGCTCCAAAATGAGCAAGCCTCCCTTCCTAAAGACCAATACACTGGGTCGAATAGCCATAGCCCACCTGACCAGTTCTGGTTCTAATATGGGCCAGGTGGCATTGACCCCCGAAACAGGATGAACGTAAGTTTCTACCTCCTCCATTTTGCATTCCCTCTGAGGGTCCACTAAAGGAGCCGAACCTGCTGCCAAGCTCCAAAAATGAATGCTGCCAGGAGCGTCTACATGCACTTTTATCAACCTGCCCCTTATCTTAAACAGCTACTCTGAGAAAGGACTAGGTTCGGCGCTAGCAAATTCAATCATCCGAGGAAGCAATGTGTCCGACTGTAGAGTCCTCGGGGCCAACTCGGGGAAAATACTGCAGACCCAGGCATTAAAGAAATGAAACGGACCCACAGTCCTTAAGGAGCGGGGAACCCGATGTTTATGCAAATCCCCCAATGATTTGTAAACTAAACACAAAGCCGCTGGGCACAGAGACAGCCTCATCCCCTAGGCCATCTGACAGGCCGGATATATAGCTTCCGGCCTGATAGTCGTCTCGTCCCCTTGAGGAAGAGCGAAGGTGCACAGCCAGAAGGTCAGATAAGCTGCACAGTGAGTGATAGGGTCAACCCCTGCTGGGTTCGGGTCGTCTGCACCTGCTCGACGCAGTGAAGCTGGCAATGCTGATTTGTAACGAGGGGCCTTGATTTGCTTGCCAGAAGTTGGCCCCACAGAAGGGAAGTCCGCATACTTCAAGGGACCCCCGAAGAAGTATTGTATCCACTGTCCTACACGGACCCTCAATCTGCTGCTCTTCTCCCGGGGTTGATAGCCTTTGGAAGATCCCCTACTGTAAGCCAGACAAATGGTACAATAAGCTTTCATTAAATACCGGTATGCATAGTCGAAAGAATATCTGCCCTCTCCATCGGAGGCGTCCTTGACAGAGTCGTCTAGACAAACCTCCTCATATGGCTCCCCATCAATAGGCAGACCTGAAAGCTGCGAAAGGCTCCAGAGGTCGAGAGATGTCTCGCCTTCTGCTGTGTAGAATGTGTTAAACTGTGGGCAGAATACTTCAAACATGCCGCAACATAATCCCCGAGAGATGGGATAGCGGAATCTGGAAGCGAATACGCTATGGTAGACCCCAGCTCTAATCAGTAAAGGGGCGTACTCCTTCATAACAAATTCTGTGAATTCCACTGCTCCTACCCTGAAGAGATGAGCATCTGTCACTTTAGCGTCTCCAAACCAGCCGGCAGCTACCTGATATTTAAATTGAACGGCCAGACAGTTCAGAATAAATGGCTCATCCCTGTAACCCCACTTCACACGAGCTAGAAAAAGTCCGAAGTTGGTCTTTTCCCGGTGGACGCGACCGGTTGCATGGTCCCACCTCACCGGGGTGAACTCTGGAGCCCGGATCAACATTTTCTTCTCCGGCTCTAATTCAGAGATACCCAGTACGGCATTTCAGTCCCACTGCTCGCCCGGAAGATATATAGCTCGGGCACGATAAACAGAACCCTTCATGCTGTCTTTGTCAGCAAGTATTGCCGCTTCCACAGACCGAGCAAGCAAAAGATCCCTCATTCCGCCTATGGTGAAGGTCGGATAAATGGCAACAGATGATGATCCTTCGACAGGTCCGGACGGTAATCGACAGCCCTTCTGAAATCAATACCTTCTGTGGAAGAATAGACCCCAGAAGATGGCACTGTGTCAGTCTCAGAATCAGAGGACTCATCGACAGTAGCGATTTGGTTATAGCCAAAGCTCAGGCTGTTCACATTCAGCCAGTTGACTGAAGCCCGAGATATGTCCGGCTGAGCCGATGAACTCGCCCCCACAGTCATGGAAGCCGCAGCAGAAGAGCCAGAAGCCATGTCAGCACCTGCAATCAGGGAAAGATGAGAAGATAAGCATCGGGAGGATGAATGGGCATGTAATGATGAGATAAACAATTTTTGATAAATTTCGACAGCATCCCCTCTTGTCCGAAGTCTGCCCAAGAAAAATAGGGAATCACCCACCAAGAGGGAGTGATCCTGAACATAAAATGGGACTTAGTCCCATATAGTGAACCTACCTCGAGAAGAAATCGGTCGAAAGGGGGGATTAACCAAGGTTCTAGGAGGGGGAAGCCCACCGCCGCCGCCGAGATGAAGAGAGAGAAGGGGCAGATGAAAATGAGGGTAAAAAACCCTCTCGGAGGGTTAAATAGGAGAAGGAGGAGAGGCTTCTCGGCGTGAAACAATGCGCGCCGAGAACCCCCTTCGACCGGAAGAAAAATGCGTGCCGATAACCCTGCAAAGGGGACGCGCCGAGAGGGGTCGTGCCGAGTCAGGGCGCGCCGAGAACCTGTAAGGTGGCCGCGCCGAGAAGCAGCCCAACCTCGCGCCGAGAAGCCTGTGACCCTTGTGCCGAGAAGGATTTGAAAGTGTTGAAAAGAAAAGAAAACTCATTATAAAAGAGCATAGAAATAAAAAGTATGTGTGCACAATATTGCTACAGCAACATGGTCAAGCTGAAGGACAATGTCAAAGAGAAATCGAGGAGGATACCCTCTGATGTGAAACGCCTAGGGGTGATCATCACATGATCAAATGACCCTTGGACCTAGCAAGCAACCAATGCACGAACCGGTGACTTTACTCGGGCGGACTCACCCGCTAAGCGCACTCTTGTACCCGTAGGCAAACCAGTGATAGTGGTGAGGGTCCGGGACGGGCCCTTGCTGCTCCGGGGGTTGGCTAGCTTTGGATTGGACCTCTCAAGGGTCCTAGGATGCCCATTCTCATAGGCGGCTAGCACGCCGAGGGCGTGGGTGTTAATGGCTCTCTCGCAACTCACCCGCGGTAGTCACTCAATCACAAGCAAATTTGGGTTCGGGCGCTCCACTTACCACCGACGGCACTAAGATGCGATACTACTTAAGCAAGGGAATTTCAGCAAAGAGGAGTATGCAGTGGCTCACCTAGTCGGTGTGAAGACACCGATCCCGATCGGAGACGAGGGCGAGCGAGGAAGCGTGGGCTTACCCGCACGCCGCGCCGGAGAAGCTTCGATCTGAAATTTTAAATTACATGCACTACACCCCATGCAAGGGGGGGGGATCTTGGGGTGGGGGTTAATGAAATTACAATCAATACTACCTCCACGCAGGGAGGGGCCTTCAGCCGGCCAAGCGGGGTGGGGAAAGAAGAGCAAAGAACGAAGACTAAGTGTTGGTACCAAATCTGCTAGCCATCTGCGAGCAGGGACAGGGGGATGATGTTACTGCTGTAGATCTTGCTCAAGAATTTTGCTGATGGTGAGATGGGCGGAGAAATCTTCGTAGTAGGAAGGGGAATGCCTCAGAATTTTTGTGATTTCTTCTGGAGAAGCTACTGGTCGGGGCAGAAGATGGAACAGGACCTCTGTTTCGCGGACTAGCAGGGACTGACTTCCAACAGCATGTTGCAGAGGGTACCCCAGCCGCTCCCGTTGTCGGAATTGGCCGCCGTCGGAGTCGTTGGAATCGTAGTCAAGTTATCTTCGTAGCAAAACAGACGGGGAAGCTTTCTGATGTCGGGGGAGGTCTGAGGATGCTGAACACTGCTGACAGGTCGAAGCAGGCTGTGTTGTAGCAGGGTGATGCAGCAGAGGGAGAAAAATGGTATCTCCGGCCAATGGTGTCCGAATGGAACTCCGCTTCCTGATTCTGAAAATAGACAGAGAGAAGTAGAACTTTGTAGAAGAAATGGTGGACTGATTCCTTCGAGGTTTGTCGTGGCAGGGCTCTCAATCCGGTTCTGGTGCTCAGCAGGATCGATTCCGCGCAGTCGGGGGAGAACGGGGTTTGTGAACAGCCCCGAGCTCCGATGAAGACGAAACCACTTCTGTTGTGAAGAAGACCCGGAGAAGCTTCTAACGATGGCTCTTGTATCTTCAAACTCGTCCATATGGCGTCGTGGTGGCTGCTGCAAGAGACTAGTTCTTCTGCAATTTCTGGACTGCAAGCAGCAACCAAGGGGCAGCTTCCAATGCCTAGATAGAAGAAGGAGAAAGGGGGTAGATGAGTGTGGGAGTGACCCCTGGTTGTAAGGGGGTCTTGGAGGGGTGTTCTAAGATGTGGGAGGTGGAGAATAAGGTCTGGAAGAGGGTCCAATAGATGGTGGTAGGAGGAGCTACGAATTTGGGAAGGTGGGTGAGAGGAGAAGGTGAAGGGGGGCACAAGTGAGTGGAGGGAAGGTGAGTTTGATTTTTGCTTAATGAAGGGTATTCAATGGTGGTCTTGGGGATGGGAGGGGTTGTGTTGGGGAAGGGAAAGGGTGCTTGGGGTAGTGGGAAGGGTGCTTGGTAAAGTGGGTGGGGTAGTTGGGGGTTGGGAGGTGGAGCTAGGATTGGTGGAAGCTCTCTTGGGACTAGGGGGTGGAGTAATGGGATGTGTGGGGAAGGGGAGTGGCCTTTAATGGGGTAGGTGGGAGAGTGGAGGTGGTTGGGAGGGAGGAGAGAGAAGGAAATTCGGAATTGGGTGTTGAGGAGAGAGAAAGTGGGGTGAAAAAGAGAGATTAAGAGAGGGAAGGGTGGGGAATCTCTCCCCTAGGGCATCTCACCCAAGAAATGTTGGAATCACTCCACTAAACTAAGCTTTGGACTCTCAAATGGCATTTTTCATTCAATGATTCATTCATTTGTTGATTAAGTTCAAATGGAGGAAATGGGGTCCTATATATAGGAAACCCACATTTCTACAAAAGACCCTGACAAAAGACTCATTGACAAATAACCGAAGGGGTAGGGGAGCTCATTGGGCCAAGCCCGAAGAAATGGGCCCAATTAGCACATTACACAATCTAATGACACTCAAACATAGGAAAATAAATGCTAGACCTAGGGAAATGACTCAAATAAAATGAAAATTACATCAATGACTCAAATAAAAATTACATAGGACTCAAAATTAAATGACTAGACCAGGCCTGATGAAATAGGAGGTGATGTTCTCATCATACTCCCGGGGTGCGAAGAACTCGACTCCGTCGAGTAAGAGTCCACCGGGGGGAAAGAGGTCCTCCGACGCAACTCCGAGCAAGCTTCAACCTCCAAACTCAACCTCACGTTCGCAACCAGGGGACGACGCTTCAACTCCTCAAGGTGGCTTGGACACACCCTCTTGCCGATGATAGTACCTTGCTTGCCCAGTATTACCTCCGTGTGCACACGTCGGGCTCTCAAGTTTTTATGTGGAAGCTCTCCGAGGGTGTCGCTCACATAGATGGGGGTAGGCTCAAGGTGCTCACTAGGATCTACCGCGGTGCCCTAAGAGGGTGCTAGATCCGTTACATGAAAAGTGAGGTATATCCCAAAGTCCTATGAGTAAATCCAACCCGTAAGCTAGGTTGCCAAAAGCCACTTGGAACATGGAAGGTCCAAGTCCTCGTGCCCTCGATTTGGAGGTGGCCCTATGGTAGGGCCATTCCAAATCCACCATCGTGAGGTTACCTTCAAAGTGCCACTCGTGAGTTTTTGTCCGCTCATTACGATCCTCACCGTCCATTGCTAGATGCTTGCTTGAATGAGTATGCCTTGAGCTACGGTGCGGTGTGGGTGGGAAGTGTGTGGTATGCAAAGGGGGACCGGGGCAACCAAAAGTAGACCTATCATGTAATGATGCAGTGTAGACTTTGGTCAACCTAGGTGGGCCAGGGCACCCGTAGGTGGCCCTATCATGCAAAGTGGTGGTAAATATCGGGGGACCCGGACATCCGTAGATGCCTTTGACATGTGTATGACCAATGTGAAGTGAGGGAGGGCCGGGGCATCCATAGGTGTCCCTTTCATGTATGGGTGTGATGAGTGCCGGGGGACCCGGACATCCGTGAATGCTCCTATCATGTTTAAGACTTATGATGAATGACGGTGGCATATTACATCCGAATATGGAACTCTCATGCTTAAGACTCATGATGAATGGAGGTGGACCATTACATCCAAAAATGGTCCATTCATGCTTCCTACTTGACATGTGGGTGTTGTGAATGAATGAACCCGTCTTATGAATCATGCCAAGTGATGTGTTATGACAAGACTTATGCATTCCTTTCCCAAAGATGACTTCCATGTGTATGGGTGTGGGATGGCCTTTGAACTTCCATGTGAAAGGGTCAAAAGGATCTAGGAAGGTGGGCATTATGGAGAGGGGCTCTTCTTTGCTTCCTAGGCATATGTTGTCTATGGTGATGGTTCCCTTTGTGTGGCCCAAGTCTTGGAAGAGGTGTTCTTGGTCCAACATGGTTGGTTGGGGTAGGGAAAGGGGAGTTGTGGGTAAGGTGAGTGTATTACATGGGTAACTAGACTCCCATTGGAAGGGATCAAAGGGGTCATGGACTGGGCTTCCTAGAGGAAGAACTCTATGTCCACATGGTCCACACATGGTGGGTCATCCTTCCCCAAGGTAAGTGGACCAAGATCTTTAGTGGGCCAGTCGGTCAAGGTACTTGGGATCATAATGGTAGTGGAGTGGACCATGATGGGTTCTTCATCCATGGGGAGAATGAGAAGGAGGTCACTAGTGTAGCAACCAATGGTGTAGACTGAGGTGATAGAACCAACACATGGGAGGATGAGACTAAGTCTTCTTGGGTGGGCCTCTCCTATGGTCAATAAGCAAGTCAACTTTAGTTGCCATTCTAAACCCTTGATGAGATCATCCCAACTATTTACCTCATAGTAGGATTGGAATGTGGTATGATAGGAGTTAATGGGTGCTAATTGGAAAGGATGCTCCATGGTTGGGTTTTGACAGTACAAGGTATGAGGGATGGGATTTTGCTTGAGCCATTTGATGATAAGTTCTCCTAGGGTCACCACCTTTTGCATGAGATTGAGTGGTTTGGGGATGTATGTGTTTGTTTGGACGGGGATGAGTTGATGTCCTTCTTCCTTATTGATAGGAGTATGAATTTCCTTGAATGTGGGGAAGAGATTTGGATTGGTGTCCAATCCCGGGGATTTGGTCTTGTGGGCCGGGTTTTCCTCATGTTCACTCATGACCTTGTTCATTCTTCGAAGTGGGTTGAGAGGGCATGGTGGCCGGGTATGGGGCCCCGGTGGGTGAGGGAACAAAAGGTTGTTGAAACCATAGGCTCCCGGGAGATGTGGGGGATGAACTAGGCAAGACCAACGCAATGGGTGGAAGGTGGTATTTCGTTCATCAAGCCATTGTTTCCCTAGGATTATGCAAGGGCCTTCCAAAGTTCCAATTTGACACCATGCTCCATCAAAGTATTTGGTCTCTCCAAACCATTTATGGAATTCAACGAAGACTAGGTCTCCGTTGTGCACAATTTGTCCGGTCGTAGAGAGGGTGGCTAGCAATGCCGGGGGATACCCAATTATCTTCTACCATGTAGATGAAGTCAATTTCTGTGGGGCTCCCATTAGGTAGGTATGCTTGGGATATGATGGGAATTGGGGCCTTTTGGTCTGTAGACTCAATGACAATGGGAGGTGGATAATGCATGGAACGATCCGATGAGAACTCTAATGCAAGCGTGCCCATGGACTTGACTTGATAGAGACAAGTCAATGACTTGCTCTGATACCACTTGATGTGAAACGCCTAGGGGTGATCATCACATGATCAAATGACCCTTGGACCTAGCAAGCAACCAATGCACGAACCGGTGACTTTACTCGGGCGGACTCACCCGCTAAGCGCACTCTTGTACCCGTAGGCAAACCAGTGATAGTGGTGAGGGTCCGGGACGGGCCCTTGCTGCTCCGGGGGTTGGCTAGCTTTGGATTGGACCTCTCAAGGGTCCTAGGATGCCCATTCTCATAGGCGGCTAGCACGCCGAGGGCGTGGGTGTTAATGGCTCTCTCGCAGCTCACCCGCGGTAGTCACTCAATCACAAGCAAATTTGGGTTCGGGCGCTCCACTTACCACCGACGGCACTAAGATGCGATACTACTTAAGCAAGGGAATTTCAGCAAAGAGGAGTATGCAGTGGCTCACCTAGTCGGTGTGAAGACACCGATCCCGATCGGAGACGAGGGCGAGCGAGGAAGCGTGGGCTTACCCGCACGCCGCGCCAGAGAAGCTTCGATCTGAAATTTTAAATTACATGCACTACACCCCATGCAAGGGGGGGGGATCTTGGGGTGGGGGTTAATAAAATTACAATCAATACTACCTCCACGCAGGGAGGGGCCTTCAGCCGGCCAAGCGGGGTGGGGAAAGAAGAGCAAAGAACGAAGACTAAGTGTTGGTACCAAATCTGCTAGCCATCTGCGAGCAGGGACAGGGGGATGATGTTACTGCTGTAGATCTTGCTCAAGAATTTTGCTGATGGTGAGACGGGCGGCGAAATCTTCGTAGTAGGAAGGGGAATGCCTCAGAATTTTTGTGATTTCTTCTGGAGAAGCTACTGGTCGGGGAAGAAGATGGAACAGGACCTCTGTTTCGCGGACTAGCAGGGACTGACTTCCAACAGCATGTTGCAGAGGGTACCCCAGCCGCTCCCGTTGTCGGAATTGGCCGCCGTCAGAGTCGTTGGAATCGTAGTCAAGTTATCTTCGCAGCAAAACAGACGGGGAAGCTTTCTGATGTCGGGGGAGGTCTGAGGATGCTGAACACTGCTGACAGGTCGAAGCAGGCTGTGTTGTAGCAGGGTGATGCAGCAGAGGGAGAAAAATGGTATCTCCGGCCAACGGTGTCCGAATGGAACTCCGCTTCCTGATTCTGAAAATAGACAGAGAGAAGTAGAACTTTGTAGAAGAAATGGTGGACTGATTCCTTCGAGGTTTGTCGTGGCAGGGCTCTCAATCCGGTTCTGGTGCTCAGCAGGATCGATTCCGCGCAGTCGGGGGAGAACGGGGTTTGTGAACAGCCCCGAGCTCCGATGAAGACGAAACCACTTCTGTTGTGAAGAAGACCCGGAGAAGCTTCTAACGATGGCTCTTGTATCTTCAAACTCGTCCAGATGGCGTCGTGGTGGCCGCTGCAAGAGACTAGTTCTTCTGCAATTTCTGGACTGCAAGCAGCAACCAAGGGGCAGCTTCCAATGCCTAGATAGAAGAAGGAGAAAGGGGGTAGATGAGTGTGGGAGTGACCCCTGGTTGTAAGGGGGTCTTGGAGGGGTGTTCTAAGATGTGGGAGGTGGAGAATAAGGTCTGGAAGAGGGTCCAATAGATGGTGGTAGGAGGAGCTACGAATTTGGGAAGGTGGGTGAGAGGAGAAGGTGAAGGGGGGCACAAGTGAGTGGAGGGAAGGTGAGTTTGATTTTTGCTTAATGAAGGGTATTCAATGGTGGTCTTGGGGATGGGAGGGGTTGTGTTGGGGAAGGGAAAGGGTGCTTGGGGTAGTGGGAAGGGTGCTTGGGAAAGTGGGTGGGGTAGTTGGGGGTTGGGAGGTGGAGCTAGGATTGGTGGAAGCTCTCTTGGGACTAGGGGGTGGAGTAATGGGATGTGTGGGGAAGGGGAGTGGCCTTTAATGGGGTAGGTGGGAGAGTGGAGGTGGTTGGGAGGGAGGAGAGAGAAGGAAATTCGGAATTGGGTGTTGAGGAGAGAGAAAGTGGGGTGAAAAAGAGAGATTAAGAGAGGGAAGGGTGGGGAATCTCTCCCCTAGGGCATCTCACCCAAGAAATGTTGGAATCACTCCACTAAACTAAGCTTTGGACTCTCAAATGGCATTTTTCATTCAATGATTCATTCATTTGTTGATTAAGTTCAAATGGAGGAAATGGGGTCCTATATATAGGAAACCCACATTTCTACAAAAGACCCTGACAAAAGACTCATTGACAAATAACCGAAGGGGTAGGGGAGCTCATTGGGCCAAGCCCGAAGAAATGGGCCCAATTAGCACATTACACAATCTAATGACACTCAAACATAGGAAAATAAATGCTAGACCTAGGGAAATGACTCAAATAAAATGAAAATTACATCAATGACTCAAATAAAAATTACATAGGACTCAAAATTAAATGACTAGACCAGGCCTGATGAAATAGGAGGTGATGTTCTCATCACCCTCGAATGCTAAAAAGGCACCTGCGGACCCCGTGCCGCTTGCTTTGCGCTTACGCCGTCCGCAGGTGGGGGGCATTTGTTGACACCTTGAAAATGATCAAGGGCAGAAACGGAATTGAAAAGAAGATCAGACTCGCAGCGAAAGATTGATGGGGAAGCTCATCAACCATCTGCCCGGCTGAAGCCTCTTCAGGCCAAGCTGATATCCGGTGTCGTCGTCGGCAGACGACAGCACTGATAAAGTAGCAGTCACTTGACTGATAAGATATGAGAAGACAAAGATGAACCCAGAGCCAGCAAATAAAGATTTTAAAGACTCCTGCACAGTCAGAACGGAGGAAGAACTGTACCAGGCTAAAAATGTTATCCTGTCTTGTCATCATTCAGGTGACAGTGCTGATGAAATGATACCCGATTTTGTCATCATTCAGATGGCAATGCTGATGAAATCCCGGTCTACCGACTGATGAAATCTCAGAATGATCTCAATAAAAGCTATGCCACCAATAAAGGGCCCTCTCCGGTTCGGATATATATATATTTGAAGGACTAAGAAAGGCCAAGGCATATGTGAGGTTTAGAAGCCCTAAATGGGCCTGCCAAATGGGCTCACGAAAGAGCGGCGCCGGGATACCCTACTAATGCCACCTAGCGTGCCGGGAGCTGCCACACTCATTCGAAGGTGAGAAGGCACATCGACTTCCATCAACCGAGAGGTCAGGAAGGGCTGGGTATATAAAAAACCCACTCATTCGAAGAAGTAGGGAAAGAGGGCGAAGAGGCAAGCAAGGGTTTTGGCAAGCGGGAACCTACCTGCTCCAGAAAGAAAGAAAAGAGCGAGAGACAGAGAAGAGAAAAGAAAAGCAGAGAAGGGAAGTCGAGGCCTATCGAAGGTGGGCACCCGGGGAGGGAGAGGAGTCAATGCTCCGCCCTCCCCCCCCCTTTCTGTAGTTCATGTTCTTAATTTTGATTGTTTCTCTTTCCCCTTCCTCTGATGTGCCCTGTAGTGCTGTAACTGGTTTCGTACCGATAGGATGATGTATTGCTGTTTCTTTCTTCCTGTGTATCTCCTCCGATGTATGAGTCAGGCGGAGTATGAGTGTTGAATGAATGGATATGACAGGTTGCAGTTGACGCCTACTGTTCGTCTCTCTGAAGCCTTGTTGCCATCCCCCATGTCTTCTGCCTTATTTTGATTTTATAGCATGCTATCCCCCTCCCCAGTTTGGTCAATAGTCTGCTGATTCGCCGGGTTTTCAAATGCTCTATATGATTATTCCAGAGCCAGGGACAGACCATCCCTTGGCCTCCGAGACAAAGTAGAGCTATACGATGACCCCCATTCATGGAATTCTGGAGTCTTAGATGTTCATGTTTGTCATCGAAGTCAAGCCTGGGCCAGAGACAGCCATCTCTTGGCTCCCAGGATGATAAAAGATAACATAAAAACTCTCCCCGGGGACTTTATACGGTAATGGTGACAGGGATCCTCTAGACCTTGATCTCCCCCAATTCCTCTTCGATCATGGCCTTCCTTTGGAGCCTAAACCTAATCCAGTTCCAATTTGATGAATTGATTCACTTTTATCTCAAAGAAACCCTCCATCCTGGTCTGGACCATCAAGAAACCCAAAACAGGGTGCCGTAAAACTTTGAAACTCATCCCGACGCCCTCATCCATCTCGGCTTCACGAACAGTAGAATAGGTGAATAGTCCTCGGCGCAAGCGTTCCCGCGCCGAGAACCCCGTCTTCTTACCTGCGCCGAGAAGCCCTTCCCTTGGCCACCTTGTTGGCGTGCCGAGAAGCCTGCCCCCTTGCCCTCATCTCCTGTGCGTCGGGAACTCCCTCAGCCTAGCCTTCTAGCGCCGAGAACCCTAACTCCTTGGCCTCCTTGCCTGCGCCGAGAACCCTAACCCCCCTGGCATCCTTCTGGCATCGGGAACCCTAACTCCTTGGCATCTTCTGGCGCCGAGAACCCTATCCCCCTAATCTCCACCTTCGCGCCAAGAACTCCACTAATGCTAGCTTCCCGGCGCCCCAAACAGGACCTTGTAAAGAACCCTTCCCGGCGCGGTGGTTTTCGCGCCGGGAACCTATATGCCCATTCAAAGCTGTGCCGAGAAGCTGCCCTGCCATCCAACTGAACCCCCAGCACCTGGATCAAACTCACCCAGGGATATCCATGAGTCACCAAACCTGTCCTGGGGATAAATTTAAAGGGAGTCAGACTCCCTTATGTTCCACTGATTCCACATTTGATTTATGAGCAATTCTTTCAGCGCAGGTGAGCTCTGCCACTGCATGAGTGCCACCGGCTTCTATAAGGGAAGAATCGGACATCGCCCCAGGGCATACATATGCAATTCGGGAGGTTCGGCCTCTCTTTCTCTCGGCTTTCATCCCGGCACTCCGTGGGTGATAGCCTATTCTCTCTTGGGCATAATCCTGATTATGGGGAGATGCTGCCGGAATGTCGATCGACGTTTTAACCCCGATAAGTCCCGGGAAGTGCACATCATACACCTCCCGGCCGGCTCGATCTCTCGGGGGATACAAATGCTTCGAGGCTCTCGGCCGGATGAGAAATGTGAACGGGGATATGTCTCCGATGATTGCTCAGGCTCCGTCTCGCCACTGCGTGGACGGTGTCCTATTTCTACCCGACATGACCCACACAAGAGGAGGTCATGTTGATTTAATAAGTCTGTCTTTATTCAATCACCTTCTTAGAATAACAAGAGCTTTAATATTATGCACGGTCATTTTCAACCGCCCCAAGTGGCCTCCTATTCTGGCATTTAATCAAGGGTTGTCCTTCCTTAGAAGGGCGTAATTAACGTCATAGCCTTTATGGTATGACGGACTTCTGGTCCCGACTCGGACCTCACAATCGACTGACCAAGTCAGGTCGAGCGCACGATAAAATTGTCACTCCGGTGACTGGCACGCCTAACAAACCAACCAATAAACCAATAAACACACATAATAAAATAAATAAATAAACGAAACAAAAAATAAAACCATCCCCACAGTCGGGCCGCATGAAGCTTCCAAGGACACTCTCGGAAGTCCCCTGTGTCAGCATCCGCATAGCCTTCACCTTCCCGTCACTCTTGAATTTCTTCAATCCAAGCAGAAGTTCCACCTCCTCGGGGAGGATGGTCGCCTCGAAGGTCGGGAAGACAAACGTGTGGGTCTGGGGATGCCAGATCCCCACTAATGCGCCCATAGCAGCCCAGTCCATGCGGATTCTCTCATAGTGTTTGGCCTGAATAAGGAGCCCCTGAAGATGCCACCTCGAGAGTATGGCCCTCATGCCGATGGAGATGTTGGAAGTTAGCTTTGAAAGCCATGGCAGTTTGGAAAACTTCCTCGGGCCTGGGAAGAGTAGATATGGTTGGAAGAGAAAAAAAAGAAGAAGAAAGGAAGGAAGTAAGAAGAAGGTTCACGTGGAGAAATTTGAAATGAATCAGCTTACCATATGCCACATGATCATCCCACTCAGATGACCCTCGAGGTCGGAGAGTCACCTGATCTCGCTGCTAGGCCTGCTCCTCTTCATAACGCGGGAAGACTCTCCTTCCATCCTGAAATATCTAGATTCTCCTCTCCTTTTCCTCCTGAGCTTTCAAAACTCTCCTTGGTGCATTTGGAGGAACTAGCCTAAGGGAGATACTTATAGGAAGGGTAGGGCGCTACAGGACGGAACATGTCACGTCAGTGGTCAACTGTCAAGATTTTGTCTGGATCTCCTTTGTACTGTGGTGCGATTCTGCTATGATTCTGCTACTTTCTGATGTTGCTAACCTTTGCTGGTCTGTGCAGGTTTTACTAACAGACATCTTTGTCATGTCTCCTGTCCCACCTTTCATTGGTTGGTCCCACCTTGTCACGCATCATAGTATATGATATCTACACTACTAGAATATGTCAAGGACCTTGCAGCCTGAACGAACATGGGATTTGAGTTCCCCTTCAACAAAAATGGTGATGGTTCCGAAAAAATTTGGGTTGTACGGATAGGCCGTTAATTTGTGGTAGCATGGGGACGACGGTTCCATTCAGAGAGTTGGTGCGTGGATAAACGGGCCCCAGCCCAGTACCAGCTCACCGGATCGGTATCCTGACCCATTCTTAACAAGTTGACAATATTATCCTTGGCTATTTTCTATTTTAGTTTGTTTTAAATTTTTCTTTAAGCCCAGCATGCATTCATATAGGACTTTGATTTATTACGGAAGATCATTCAAGTGATTCGATTGCGAAAGCCGCTGTGCTTCAGTTCTTACAAATATGAGATATTCCACTCCGAATCAAATACTGAGTTTCCTTGAAAAGGCCCTACGCTGCTCTTCCAAAGGAGACCCTTGTTTGGACAGACCCTCAGATATTCCTTTGCTTTTTACCTTGCTTGACCCACCTTGGCCACAGCACTTCCACGTTGGCTGGTAATCGCTCCCAAAAGGTGAAACCTGCAGGTTTATGACCCAGGTACTTCCACACCGAGAAGTTGGTCTCTTTTTGTTTCGTGCCTGAGCGCACATCTCACCCTCCCTTATTTGATCTCCTTCCAAGCAAATCGTCAAAATTTGAAAGACCTCCTTCAAGGTCGCCTCATAAAAACTTCAGGAAAGATTCCAAACAGTAACGTCAAAAGCGTGTCTCATCACACCTTGGCATCAACTTATCAGTCCGCTCCCACTTCATTTCACTCCACTTCGATACCATTCCACTACGTGTCACTCCCTTGCAAAGCAGATGCCAAGGCGGGGCAGCTGTAGACACGCCATTCCTGACATCTCCTGAGAAAATCTCATATTACTATACAACGCCCCGCATTGGCTTTAGCATTTTGAATCGCTCGAGTGTTTCCTATTCTTGAGTTTTCTTCCGCCTTTTCGGCATCTGGAAATCATCTCGTTGCGGCATTCGGACGGCATCAACACCAATCGGACGAACCGGAAGGTTCCGAAACCAGGAAGAGTGTCTGTCGGGCGGCTGCCGACGCCTTTTCAGAGGACCCGGGGGGGTCTTCATGGAGGCGTCCAGGCTCCTAGACGCCTCCATGACTTTAATATATATAAAAATACAAAAAATACATAAAAATAATAATAATTAATGCAGGCGTCCAGGCCGCTGGACGCCTCCATGAAAACAAAATATAAAAAAATGCATAATACTAGTTTTGGTATAAAAACAAAACAAAAAATAATAAAATATTTATGGAGGCGTCCAGGACCCTGGACGCCTCCATCAACTTGCCCACGGGGCCACCGATCGACGGTTTGTCGTGTGTGAAAAAATCCAATTGTGGAAGCGTCCTTCCAGCTGGACGCACCCATTGCTGAATCACGGGCGCCGTTCAAAACCACGCGTCGTGCTAAACTGCGTGCGGCTTTCGGTGGGAATTCGGTGGGCCTTTATGGAGGCGTTCGGTCCCCTGGACGCCTTCATGAAAATATTCATAAAAAATAAATAAAAATGGAATAAAATATTATTTTTGCCCTGATAGAGGTGTCCAGGGTCCTGGACGCCTCCATCCTCCGGAGCTCTATAAATAGAGGCCCACCCCCCTCAGTTCGAAGGAGCTAAGAAGAGATCTGATAGGCTGCCGGAGCCCAGAGGCTACCGGAGTCATTTCTAACCCGTGAGGTCTTTTGTAGGTGGAGGTTCTGCCGGCTTCTCGGGTGCCCACGCTCGCGAGAGGAAGGTGATCTTCATCCACCGCACTTCTACGTCATCTCTACGCTGCCGAAGCTCCACCGGATCTCGCCATTGGCACATCCAATAAGCCAATTCTCTCCCCTTTTTCTCTATAGTTCTTTGCATTCATCATCTCGCATCCTCTAACTCCCTTTGTAAGGGCGCCTTCTCTTATATACTTCTTGCATTCATCATTGTATTTTCCTCCTACTCGTGTCCGAGAGGGGTTTAAAACCACACCAACCAGGTGTGTGTCCCGCCACGATTTCATTACTTTCATTGCAAGAGTTTGATACTACACTGCCATTTTCTAATTACGTTTATTTACTGTCTGTTATTTTGCAAGGGTAACTAAAGAAAGCCCTCTCCGTCGGCCGGCCGAAGGGGGAGGAAGAAGCAACCCGCCACTTCCTGCTAGTGAGGTAGGCGCGATCATCCATTTTGGGGTCCTCGACCCCTGGCGATCACATCATAATCTCGAGGCCACGGCGAGTCACTTCCCACAATGGCCGTTTGAATTCTGTCATCTATATATCTTGCTATATATCTTATATTTTGCCATATCTCTCTTCTGCTATACTCTCGAGGCCGCGGCGAGTCACTTCCCCAATGGCCGTTTAAATTTCCGTTCTTATATTCTCTTTATATCCTGTTATATTCTGATCTGCCCATATTCTCGAGGCCGCGGCGAGTCACTTCCCCAATGGCCGTTTAAATTCCCGTTCTTTATATTTTCCTTATATTATGTTATATTCTTATCTACCCATATTCTCGAGGCCGCGGCGAGTCACTTCCCCAATGGCCGTTTAAACTCCTGTTCTTTGTATTCTCCTTATATTCTGTTATATTCTTATATGCTCATATTCTCGAGGCCGCGGCGAGTCACTTCCCGCAATGGCCGTTTAAATTCTGCTCCTTTTTATACCTTGTTATATTCCTATTATGCTATACTCTCGAGGCCGTGGCGAGTTGCTTCCCGTAATGACCGTTTCAATTTTTGTTATTTAATTTCTGCACCCGCTCACCCCACCGGAGTAATCTCCCGTGGTTGCCCCCCTTCTCTCTCCTCTTATCTTTAACATATTGCGTTTGTCTCGCTCGCCCTGCCAGAGCAATCTTCCGTGGTGGCCCCTTCTCTTTTCTCTTATTTCTGTGTTGCAGCAAACAAAGAGGAGCCTGCGCGCTCCGCGTCTTCTTCACTCCTCGAGCCACGTGACGTCGCTCACACATACTAAAAACAATAACAAAAACAAAAAGATTTTCATTCCATTTATCACTTCATTTTCACTCACATAGTCATGTACAAGTGTGTGTCAAAGAAAGAAAAAAGAA
This sequence comes from Amorphophallus konjac, assembly GCA_022559845.1. Classification (NCBI taxonomy): domain Eukaryota; kingdom Viridiplantae; phylum Streptophyta; class Magnoliopsida; order Alismatales; family Araceae; genus Amorphophallus; species Amorphophallus konjac. Next base: position 164,098,055 of record CM040125.1, on the reverse strand, counting down.
GAGTACAAAGTCACTCGGCCGGTCTATCTCCCGGGCCGTCGCTATCACCGGTGCCCTCGTGCCGCTTCGCTGGCGGCTCCATGACGATGCTCTCTTCTCCCCGCTGCCGCCTCCGGTCTGCCTCCTCGTTCCTCCGATGGTTAGAGGAGTCGGTGAAGTAGCCTTGGAATCCGCTGCTCGGTGCGACACTCTGGCTCCTGCTGCTGGTCTCCGACTTCTTCCCCATAAGTTGGAGGACCTCCTTCATGCCTACGATCACACCCTTCATCTCAATGGTCTATACTCGGAACTGATCCCGCTCACCCCTCAAGCGCATGACGTCAGCTCTAAGTCGCTCCATCTCCTCCTCGTCCGCACGCTGGTGAGTCTCTCCTACGCTCAGTCGGGCAACCTCTGCCCAGAGATGGGCAGCCTCCGCCGCCTCCGCTCAAGCACGCTCTGTCTCGGCCAAAGCCGCGGTCAGCTCTCTCGCCTGCATTAGCATTCAACATAGTCAGTCAATTAGGCATTTTGCATAATCTTAAGCATTTAAGTCTAAGGGAACTCGGTTGGTTTTTTTCTTACCCGCTCCGCGAGGGTAGCCTCTGCATCCTCAGCCTGAGCAACCACTCGAGCAAAATATGCATCTCGATCAGCTCTGCCTCCCGCATGCTGTGAAGAGGAGGACGGGGCATCTGGTCCCGTTCTCTGTGCTCCCTCGGCCCGTTGCATTTAGAGGTTAAAGTCAGTCAATTTGCATCATCATAAGCATAAGCATTTAAGTCCAAGGTTTAGAAAACTCACCAGGAGCTCTAAGGCACTCCGGTACTCATCCCACTGCTGGATGGTGGCATGGAGAAGTCCCTCGAGCTGGACAATCCATCCCTGTGGGTCTAGCTGCATTTAGAAAACAAGTGTCAATGCATATAAGAATTCATATAAATTAGATAGACAATAGTTTGAGTTTAGAAGTTCATACCGGTCGTCGGGTGCCCCGGAACTCCTGGTCGCCATACCGCTGGGAGTAGGCCTTGAAGTAGGCCTCGTCGCTGTCAGCTCGCTCTATCACGGCTCGGCCCTTTTTGTTCCAATCATGCACATACTTCACCTTCCGGGCACACCAGTCGATATCCCCACTGATGCCATTTGAAGACTTTCCAGGGCGCTCGTCGTTTCTGCGAGGGAATGCTACCTCTAGCTAGTGAACTCCCCGCATCCTCATGATCATGCGGTAGTGTAGGGGCTCGATGATGTTGATGTAATGAAGCCAGATGTCTCGCCCATTGTACGATAGGGAAGCCTTCACCTACGGCTATCCTTTTTAACAGCATTTAGCAGCGTTTAAAAACATTTAGGAGCGTATAGAAGAGTTTAAGATCATGAGCTTACCGATGCGTACGGGAACGAGTCTATGTCATCCTGGATGGCTCGGGTCAGTCTACTGACCGATCCCATGTCCCTCGCAATGACCCACCACCACGCGATGGGGATCGGCCTGGGATGCATCTGTGTACCTCGCCCGATCCCCAGGAGGTAGAGGTAGCTCCCGATCTACATTTTAGAAGTCAAGGGTCAGCATACAGCAGTCAAAAAACACATATAGAAGCATTTTAAGTTTAGAATTTACCTGTAGAAAAGGCGAGAAGCCGCCCAGCATCGTCCGCCGGTCGGTCGTACTCAGAGACTCGAACAGGAAAGCGAGCACTGCTGCTCCCCATGCATATCTACCTACTCTGCTGAGGTCCTCCAGTAAAGGCAAGAGCCTGTAGTTGATCACGTCCGCTCTGGTCGGGAACAGAAGCTTCCCGAACAATAGGAGTAGGAAGCGTCTCAGAACTCTGTCTCCCTCTAGTCCCGCCTCCGCTGCTACTCTCGGGTGGACCTGCTCGATCACTCTGTCGATGTGCTGCTCTGGAAGCTCACTGACTGCAATAGCTGCTCCTCGAAGACCTAGGCTCTTCTGGAGTCTCGATCGTGATAGCTGGGATGACGGATGTCACGGCCTCACCAGATCCAGCCCCAATAGCTCCTGGGCTAGCTCCCGATAGTCACCGTAGGTCCAACCTGTCACTACCGCTCCATGGACTCTCAACCCTGTGATCCTCGCTATGTCTTCCCGTGTTGGGATCATATGATGCCATGGGAAAATGAATGTCCGGCTGACTTGATAAATGGGATCATATGTCTGGGGCACCTTTAATAGACCGTCAGAGGTTTTAAATCATTTGATGGATGATAATGCCCTATTTATCAAAATTTCATGCTTGAGTGATCATTATGTTTTCATGCCTTATCTTATCAATGCAATTCATGCTTGAGAATGGATGTGCTTTATTCATATTGTGGATTGGCTAACTCCTTTCTATGGATGAAATCATGAACGCTGTCATGCTTTGCCGCTCACCGGGCAGGTAAGTCAGGTACGGTATCTCTATCCTCATATCCCTTAGTGCATTACTATATGGTATCTATGATATATTTTCTTGAGAATCGGCTGGTCATTCATGTGTTCTGGGATCTGATGTTCCCCTTAACCAAAAACGATGATGATCTAGGTGCACATGTTTAATCGTTGGATAGGCCGTTAGGTTGGAAAAGCTTGGGGACGATGGTTCTATCTTGCACGTCGTGGTTGTAGATAGTGTCCTGACCTTGGTTCTTCTGGTCTAGCAATACTATTCTCGAGTATCTTGTTATTTTATCCTTTCTTTGCATTCATTTTGATGATTTCTTTATTTTTAGCCTAGCATGCATCATGCGCATCTTTGAGCATTCACGAACCTTCATCTGTCCAAGGTATCTCGGTGATGGTGGCTAACTATGTGTCCATGATCTCGAGTAAGGAGAGTAATTCCACTCTTAGTTGGAAGGTTCCCTTTGGTCTACTCGCTCAGTCTGGTTAGCTGAAGATTCCTATCTAGAGTTTAGATAATCATCTCTTTCCTTTCCGTTCCTCCAGCCGCTGGCCGTGTTTTCTTTTCGTTAGTTGTTAGTTCCTCCAGACATGCGTCATTTGGTTTGCCGTTCCCTGTGATTAGTTCAAAGTTTTCTGAAAGATTCCTATCGCTTGTTGGTTAAGGACGGGTGTCGTTTGCCTTAACGCCCACTTTTCAGTTCGCTCCGCTTCATCTCTATGTTCCAATTCGCTTTCGCTTCACCTCCGCTCGCTCCCCTGCAAAGTGTACATCAAGGAGGGACATCTGTTGACACATGTTTTATGACCAATAAGTTGAGACATCCCCTTATTCATTTTAAGTGATGCTCCGAGTTTATCACCCTTATTGAGCCATCTTGGTCAATTTGAGGTTTATTTCATGGGTCATTTCTCCTTGGTTGGGTCTGGTTCCTCATCTCTTTCCCGCCGGACGAAGCTTAGCAAACCTTCATTTTATTTGCACTCCCTTGTCTCTGACGGTCCATTCCTAGCGCGTCATAGTGTTCTAACGCCCTATTTTTGACCGTTACATCATCTCAGAGTCCTAAAGTCCATGGCTTCTTTCAAAGCTTATCTCTTATCTTATCCGTTAGGTGTGGCGGCTTATCGTCTGACCGTTACCATATTCTGACGCACCTACTTATGGCCGTTACATTTCTCCAGAGTCCTATTCTACAACCTTCTTCATCCGTTGATCTTATCTTTTGGTGGATAAGGTTGTGTGACAGTCCACTCTTGAGGCGTTACATCAATGTGGCAGTTTATCGTTCAGTCGTTACATCAAACAGAGAGTTCTAGCAGAACTGCTCTTTCTCTGCTACTCCGTGGCCGGATTAAGAGATTATTTTCTCGATTTCTCCCTCAAATCTGATCCTTAGAACCTTCTGTTCATTTCTATGTACTCTTGGGAGTATTATCTCTAAGAGTTTGCTAAGAAACGTACTACTTTCTAGCTGGATTCTCTCCTACTCGACCAGAGAGTTTGAGGGTCTATAAATAGAACCCTTGGCTTCATGGCTTGAAGGGGAGATATCTGGAGTTCGCGTCGAAGTGCTGCTGCATCCTGGAGCTAGGACCAATCAAGGAGAGATGCTTCCCACGTCCATCTTCTTCCAAAGTCTAGGGAGTATTGGTTCCAAGTGTCTAGTTCAGTCAAGTTGTTTTCTTAGTCTCTTTTTCCATCCTCCAAGCATCATGGCATCTCCCTTCTTCTTCTTTCACATTCTTGCATCTTCTGCATTCATCTAAACATCTCTCCCATCTTTTAAACGCCCTAGAGGGGTTCAAAAATCAACATCCCTGGTATTTTCCTCTCCTTTTGCATGTTCTTGAGTTCTCTTGAATTATTGATACTACTCTTCCAATGGCTAATCTGGGTTGTTTTCTTTGTGTTGTACACTTTTTTGCAGGTTTACAGAGTCCACAGCACGAGGCCCAAGCTTTCTGGCCAGTTTGAAGGCGTGGAGATCAAAGATTCCCAAGTTCTTATTCTGCAGATATCTGACGAATCATCAAAGGAGCGTTAGAGTTACGTAACGGCTTATCGTAAGGCTGTCACACTTATGTGGCGCATCAGTTATTGACGGTCATACTCCACAGAGCTGTAGTTTCCTGGTTGTTTTCTCTCTCCCGTGGGCGGGTGCTTCATCCATCTATTTCTAAGGTACTTTTCAGGTCTTTGGCTTGTTTATTACCTTAGTGGCGATCACATCTTTCCTTAGTTTGGGCAGTAGCTCTATTTCCTCGTACCTCTTTCTTACTTGCTTCATTTGCTTGTTCCACCTATACGGTGTGTTTCCTTTTATTTCCTTGTTCCACGCCCCGGCGTGTGTTTTTCTTTACTTGCTTATTCTATTCCTGATAGAGATAGCATGCCCATGCTAGAGTTTATGCTGATTGCCTAGGTTCATGTTGCACATGTTCATAGGTTGAGTGATTTCATTGCTTGTTCATATTTCTATCATTGTTGACATCCTATTTATCTTGCAAAAAGGAACACATCACAATCAACAAGACCGTGAATTTCTATCTATAAAGGTAGTGACGCCAAATCTTCAAGGCAAATAAAACAGCAGCCAGTTCCAGATCATGAATAGGATAATTTTCCTCATGCCGCTTTAACTGTCTTGAAGCATAGCAAATCACCTTGCCATTTTGCATGAGTACACACCGTAGGCCAATGCCGGATGCATCTGTACAAACTTCAAATCCGCCACCTTCTACGGGCAATGCCAGTATAGGTGCCGTGGTGAGATGCTCTTTAAGGGCTAAGAAATTTTTTTCACATTCCTTTGTCCACTCGAAAGGATTTTCCATCCTGGTGAGTCTTGTTAAAGGAGCGGCGATTTTGGAGAAATCATTGATAAATCACCTATAATAACCAGCCAGGCCAATGAAACTTTGAACTTCAGAGACGTTGTTCGATCGGCTCCAGTTCTTAACTACTTCAACCTTAGAAGGATCTATTGCAATGCCTACTTTAGAAATAATATGACCAAGGAAAGAGACTTCCTTAAGCCAAAATTCAGATTTATTTAACTTAGCATAAAGTTGGTGTTCCCGTAAGGTTTGCAAGGTAACCCTTAGATGTTCCTTGTGTTCCTCCTTTGTCTTTGAATAGATGAGAATATCATCAATGAATACGACCACAAATTGGTCAAGATAAGGCCGGAACACATTATTCAACAGTTGCATGAATGCAACAAGTGCATTAGTTAAACCGAACGGCATAACCACAAATTCATAATATCCATATTGACTTTGAAAAGTAGTCTTGTGAATGTCTTCATCCTTGACCCTCAATTGATGATAGTCTAACATGAGATCGATCTTGGAGAAGTACTCCACGCCAGAAAGTTGGTCAAATAGCTCATCAATACGCGACAGTGGATATTTTTTTTTTGACAGTAACTTGATTCAACTGCCGGTAGTCAATGCATAATCTGAGGGAATCGTCCTTCTTCTTAACAAATAAGACTGGCGCACCCCAAGGGGATGTGCTGGGTCGAATGAAACATTTTTCTAATAGCTCCTAAAGTTGCTTCTTTAGTTCCTTCAATTCCGTGGGGGACATCCTGTAAGGAGCTATTGACACTGGTGCTACTCCAGGTGCAAGTTCAATGGTGAAGTTAACCTCCCTTTCGGGCGGTAAGCCAGGTAACTCGGAAGGGAAAATGTAAGGAAACTCCCTAACTATGAGGATTTCTTCTATCTAAATTTCCTTAGACTCATTAACTACTATGGAGGCAAGGAAAGCTTCACATCCTTGCGAGATGAGTTTGCAAGTGTGAAGATATGAAATAAGAGGGGGATGCTTTCGGTATTTGATGCCAAGAAAGGAAAATTATGGAAGACCTGGTTTTCGAAAGGAAATTATCCTAGTGCGACAATTTATATTGGCGCCATGGTCTATAAGCCAATCAACTCCTAATATGGCATCGTAGCATTCCATATCAAGGCATACAAGATTAGTAGGAAGATTATGCCCTTCTATAGTGACTTCACTATTGGGGAAATAGGTTTTCAAATCCATTCCCGAACCTAAAGGAGTGACTATGGTTAAATCCGATGGTAAGGGAACATGTGAAATAGGCAATGTTTTTGTAAGGAACTAGCAATAAAGGAATGAGTAGCACCTGTATCAAATAACACAAAAGTATGATGGGAATGAATATGAATTGTACCTTCAATGAGCTCCCCTTCATTGGTTGGTTCATCCTCCAATATGGCATTCAATCTAGCTTTCCGCTTTCGTCCACCATTGCTCCTTGTGGATGATTTCTCTTTCATCAGAGGACTGATGCAGGTCTCTATGCAAGCTAATACTCTACGTGATGTCGGGACTAAGCAACAACTATGACCAGCAACGTCAATAATTCGAATGGCTTAGAATAGACACCGACGATACCCAAGTGAAAACTATGCCAAAGAAGCAAACAAACCAAAGAGGGAAGCGCGCCGATCCGCACGTTTGAGAAACTGGCATGGTCTACGGTGGTCAACTCCACACTCGCGACTCGGACGAGTCACGGGACGGTCACACTCTCTCACCGTGGCAATGATATATCAAATAAAAGAGCTAGGTGCCTATGATCTCACAAGCAGTGACGTCAAGAAACTATACTAAATAAGCAAGCTAAACCAAGGAGGGAGCAGACGCATACCTCCACGCATGGGGTGTGGGGAAGAAGCTCGGCCAAGTCACACAACCACCCGGTACAAGAGCTAAACAAGTACAAGTCAAACACGGCCCACTCCTCGCAGGGAGCTAAAAGACTACACAGCACTATCTGGGGGTCATGCAAAGTGGGGTGATGGGCCGCAAGTGGATGACGTGCGACAACCCCCACATGCTGCAAATTTGTACGGCCTGGGACCAGCAACAAGGACGACGGGTCACGAGCCGAGGAAGGTGCTCACGTCCCTGGTAGTACGCTGTAGTGGATGATGAGCCACCTGGAAGATGAGGGAAGTCGATGGTGTCGGGTGGAACATCCAGAGCAGTCGCGAGCGACGGGCAGATTGCTGGCCGACCTGCGCACGCGTAAGGAAGCAGCAGGAAGATGAGCTTGGCACGCGACCTTCTGCTCGTCCATTGGCCACGAAACTCGGCGTAGACGATGGTGGGGACGTTCAGGGATGTCGGTGGAGTATCAACTGCAACTAATCACCATGGTGACCGTGGCGAATTGTTGGATCCGACCCAGCGCTTCTGGACTGTCTACAGACAGCAGGATAAGGGGTGGAATAATGGGCCGGAACCATGGCTTCCAGGTGTCAAATGGTGTGGGGTTTTCTCTGGTGGGTAGGTGACGGCCGTGGAATGACAGAGTAGCAGTGGCAGGGGTGGCATCCAGTGGTGGTTTTGGGCGTGGGAAGTGAAAATAGGTGGTGCTCAGTTCTACAGTTCAGTGCAGTCAGAATTGAGGGGTATGAAGGTGGATGAGGTAAGCAGGTGAAGGGGGCTCAAAATATTATAAAAAAATTCTGGGGGAAGGTTTTGGACGTGGATAATAAGTGCTCAAAATTTTAGAGCATTCAAAGACATTTTTGGAGATGTGCCTTTGGAGGGGTTTGGGCACTATCTTGGCAGAACTGCATAGGGACAGTCTGCGTGGCCAAATTAGGTCTGAAGGCAACTTCGCGCACAGAACGAGTTTGGGCGTGGGATTTTGAGCAGATGTAGGGGACAGATAGGGGAAGAAAAAGTATGAAGAAGAGGAGGGGATCAGAGGATGGGGAGAAGGCCTACCAACCTGATCTTCAAGGCTCTGGTTTCTACAGATCTACATAGAGGCAGCGTGCGCAGAGAAAAGTGCTCTGAAGATAACTTTTGCTACCAGGCGAATTAGGTCATGGGATTTTCAGGAGAAGTGGGGGACATGTGGAAGAACAATATCTTTGAAGGGTGGATGTGGCCTGAGGACGGGAGAAGGACGTGCCAATGTTGTCGTCGCGGCTCAAATCTGCAGATACACAGCCAGAGAGGGGCGCAGGGCAGGAAGGGCTAACCTCCTCCATGCTTGCAGCAAACCTTTGATCCATGGCTTCTGGCTTGGAAGGATGAATGGGTAGGTCACCTCCAGTAGATGAATAAGTGAAGAACCTGCAAGGGAATGGGCTAGGGCATCGCACCCTAGAGGGAGACGAAGAGGGAGAGGGAGAGAGGGAAGAGGGAGTCGCACCCTCCAAGAGACAAGGGGAGAGGGGGGCCGCGGCCAACACCTTTTTTTCTCCAATTAATTCTTCATTAACCTCCTCAAAAAAAATTACATCCATTATATATGGGAAGGGGAAACCCTAAATAATTTCCTAGAAGAAAATATAAAAAGGAACCTATTTAATTTGAAATTCTACACAATAGGAAAGGAGGGAGGGAAAATAGGAAAGCTAGCTAAAAACTAGGAGGAGGGGGCGGCCAACTCCAAGGAGGAGAGGGAAGGGTGGGGATTTGTGCCTAAAACCCTAACCCTATTGGGTGTGGGATGGGGGGCGCACATCCCAATGTGGGCATACAAGTGGAGGGGGCGGCCAGCCCAAATGGGCCTGGAGAGTGAACCACAAGGTGGCCCACTAACCCCTTTTTTTAGCCTATTTAACCACCTAAGCATAAACGTGACCCAAATACAATCCAATTGGCCTCAAATTGGGCCTACAAATGTCCAGAGTGAAAGAAATAAAAGACTATGAGCTCCAAACTAGCTCTCCATATCATCTCCAAGCCATAGCGAAGCCTGCGAGTCCAAAACTGCGCTACGCGAACCGTAATGTCGCTCTGCTGCATCACGCCGATCTCTAGCTCGGGTGTCCTCAGCAATTCTTCCCGGGTAGGAATAACTCGACCCCGTCGAGTAAGGGTCTTGGTCGTTCCGGTATTGCTCAAGCAAGTCTAGATCCATCCTCTCAAGCTCTGCCCCAGTGATCCATGTGTCCTCAGACGCGGGTCGTCCTCTCCAACAAACCAAGTAGTAGTGATACACGCCACTCCTAATGGTAGTCACCTACTCATATAGTGTAGACTCTATCCGCTCACGCTGCTGAGGTGATGGGCCTAGAAGTGGACTCTCAGGGGAGGGTTCGCTCACAATGGGTGGAGAAGGCCTAAACAACTCACTGGGGATCACTGTCGGGTCCCTATATGCGACTCGATCCGAGATGTTGAATGTGGAGCTAATACCATAGTCCTCCGACAAGTCTACAACATATGCATTGCACCCAACTCGCCTCAAAACTCAAAAGGGGCCACCACCACGAGCCTGTAGTTTCTTCACGGCTCCAGAACGAAACCGTTCCGATCTGACCCAGATCATGACATAATCTCTCTCCTGGAACTCGTGAGGGTGTCTATGAGCGACAGCCAATTCTTTATATTGCGCGTTGCTGGACTCAAGGTGGTGATGATGATGCAGACTCCGAAACAACGGTGTGGATTCATACCTATTCGAATGTAGGGGTGGTCCTTGACATCCAAACATGGACCTAGCATGTCTATGACACCTACCTGACTGGACAACACGGGGAGGGCCTGGACAACCAAAGTTGTATGTATCTTGCATAGGTGTCCTACTAAATGTGGTAGACTCGGGGGGACCAGTATGTCCAAACATACTCATTATGTAACCCCTATATGACTATGGACATGATGATGCATGAGAGAGAGACTGGTGTTCCTTTCCTTCCAAGCTTTGGGGTGTGGATGCATGCATGGAAGGGGAGTGATAATGGACCTCCTCAACAAGGTGGGGGAAAGAATACGAGTCGAGAGGCTCACTAGGGAGGGGATCGAAAGGGTCAAAGAAATGATGACCCCTCCCGACAGGTCCCTTCACTATACTTTCCCATGTTCGACATTCACCCAGGTGCAAATGGTCACCTTAAGGCACTATGATAGATGGGGCAAGGGACTCACGTGGAAGGCAAGGAAGGCAAGGTTCCTCCCTCGGGACCGTAATACCATAAGATGGAACAAAGCCAAGCTCATCGGGTATGGGAAAGAACAAAAGGACCTCGGAGGTGATATGACCCATGGTGTACACAGAGGTAATAGACCCCAAAGCAAGGAGCATGAAGCTATGACCATGGGGTTTGTCAGACCCTAAGGCCAACATATATGTCAACTCCCATTGACAATATAAACTCCTAAGAAGGTCCTTCACATTTTCTACAAAGCAGAAGGACTGGAAAGTGGTGTGAAAGGAGTTAAGGGGTACTATTGGGAGTGCTAGTTCCATGGGTGGGTAGCACGGAATCAAGACATCTAGAAGTGGACCCTTCCTTAACCAGCTAGCTAAAGACTCTCCCATGACAAGTTCACTCTCGGGAGGCAAGAATGGCTCTAGATGAGGGTCGAAGGGTGAAGCATCTCCCTCGGGTGGGGAAAAGGAGTCCTCTATGAAGTGGATGGGACCTTGGCTCTCCATCGAGGGTGCTGGGCTGAGAGTGTCAGCCCTGACCACTGTAGGTTCTGGCATGACTTCATCCTGGCTTGGGGGTGGGATAGGAGAAGTCGGTGATCCCATAGGAGTGCTCATCCTTTCTAGTTTCTCCCTAAAAAATTGCAGGAGTTCGACGAGGGGGAGATCTCTCAAGATAGAGGCATCCGGGGAGACTTGCTAGTAATCATGAGACTTAGTCTCGGACCTAGACTCATACATAGGTGGAACCTTTTGCCTCCGACTTAGATCTACTCGGTGGGAGGTGACAGGGTGGGGTACATAGGTCCGTCTAAGTTCATGTTTCATGTCATACCATGTCTCAATAGGCCTTTGTCGCCAAATGTCTCTCAAGCTCTCAATATGTGTCCACTTTCCCTTGGCTTCATACCAAAGCCTTTCCTTGGCAAAAGAGACTCTCATGGCATCAGACATGGGGTAACAATCAAAATATCTATCCATGGTGACTTCCCAATCTAGGTAGTCACTCGGGACCATGGAGTCATCAAAGGTAGGGGTTCGGGTGATGAGGACATCTCCCGGCATTCCCTATGGCACGAGGCGACTCCGACTTCGTGACCCCTTGGAGATGTGGTCCTCATGGCTATCTTTATTTGTTGCTTATGTAGTTTCTTTATTTGAGTCATATCATGTGTAATTTTCCTTTATTTGAGTCCATTATCTAGGTCTTAGAGTTAATTATCCAAGTCTTGAGTCATTTGGACCCTTAGTTGAGGACATTGGGCCCAGTTAGTGGGCTTGGCCCATGGGCGCCCCCCCCTGTCTCTTGGTCTTTTGCATTTATGCACTTTGTTAGGGGGTTTTGTGCAAATGGTCCAACTCTATATAAGGACCCCCCCCTCTCCCATTTGTAACAACTTTTGATGAATTGAAAAATTAAACCCTCAAGTATTCTCTCTCCCTCTCTCTATAGTTCTCTCTCTCTCTCTCACTACTTCTCCCTCTCTCTCTCTAAATTTCGAAATCCCCTCTCTCTCCTCCCTAATCACCCTTCTTTAAGACCCCTCCCCCTTCCCTATACACTCATTCAATTCCCCCTCCAACCCCTAGGTGGAAACCCCTTCTCCTAGGCACCCTTTCATCTTCCCAGGCACCCTTTCACCTTCCCAAGGCCACTCCCCACCCTTCCCAAGCCATATTCCTCCACCCAAGACCCCTTTCCCCTCTCCAAGGGACCCCTTCACCTCCCTAGGTCGTCCATCCCCTTCCCCTCCCTCCTAGGGTCGCACCCCCCTCCATCTCCACCCACATACACCACCACCACCTTAGCCTCCCCTCCACAAATCCATTCCAGCCCGCAGGCAGTTTCTGGCCCCAACTTGCAGAGCATTTTCCAACCCGTTCCAGGAGGATTCGGCATCCAAGCGCTTCAGCAAACTTGTGCATCCACGAGTCTTCTCCGCAGGCGAGTTGGAATCGCTCCGTTCCAAGATCGTGGCCGGCCGCTAGCTCCGTTCTACCGCGACTGCGCACTGGGGGCTCAACCAGAAGGCCATCTCTGTTCGACCTTCGTGCAGCGGCCAAGACTGGAGGAATCGGTCATCAAACTCTTCATCAAAATTCTTCCTCCCCCTGTCAGCTTTCAGAAGCCGAAGACGGAGCATCGTTTGAACGCCGTAAGTGGAAGTTACCATTTTTATACCGCCGGGCGTTCGTTCTGCCTCCTGTCTGTCTTCCCCGACCTGTCCCCCTTCAACGGGACCATCCTGTCCACACGGACTTCAGACAGTGGCGAGGCCGGCTCCGTTGGAAAGTAGACCTCCCCACGCTTCCATCGACACCGGCCGTTTGCAAAACAGAGCCCGGGAGCGTTCGTGGCGTCCTCGGCAATCTGCTGTTCAGAAGCTGAACCTGTGCAGGTCCTGAACAGGGACCCCGTTCGGTCGATCGTGGCAGCCCGGCTCGTGCAGAACGAAAATCCATAAAATTTGAGGCGCACCCCTATTCTGTTACGAAGCCAACGACACCGACCGCGCCTCCGGCAAAATTCCAGAAAGTGTTCTACGGCTACATCAGTGACTGCTGGTCCAGAATCCCAGAACCGGACAGGTTTCGGTATCGACCGCCGGTGTGATAATTAACCAATTTTCCCCACCCCGCTTGGCCGGCTGAAGGCCCCACCCTGCGTGGTGGTAGTGTTTGGTGTAAACTCCATAACCCCCACCCCGAGATCCCCCCTCCTGCGAGAGGCGTAGTTTTGTAATTAACTAACCAGCAGGTCAAGCTACCCCGCCGCGGCGTTCGGGTGCATACCCACGCCTCCCGGCGCGCCCATCGTCTCCGGCCGGGATCGGTGTCTTCACACCGATCAGGTGAGCTTCTGGTCCCTCTCCTGGTCCTCATTTACTTTGCTTAGCTAGTATCGTTTCCTTAGCTCGTTGGCGGTAATTGAGTGCCCGGACTTGATTGTTTGTGAAACCACGAGCGCACCACCGTGGCAAGTGAGAGAGCGCCACCCAAGCCCACGCCCCAGCGTGCTAGCCCGCCCATAAATTGGGTATCCCAGGCCCATTAGGGGTCAGCCATAAGCCCACCAACCGGTGGAAACCTTAGGGTCCCACCCCGGATCCTCGCCGGCATCACTCGGACCCACTGGGAGCGCATGTGCGTCGCGTGAGATAGGTCGCACGGTGAGCCGAATTGAGAGCTTGTATGCTTGTGGATGCATAGGTCTAAGGGTCATTATCATCCTAGGTAGACCGTGTCACATCAAATGGTATCAGAGCAAGTTTTAGACTTGTCTCTACTAAGTCTAGTCCTAGGGCGCATTGTCATCTAGTTCATGAATCATGGCTACCACATACCCATCCCACTCGGCCCACTACCGGGATCCGATCAACCCAATACTTTGGGACATTATTCGAGATGAGGGTGTTACCTTTGATGGGTCGCATGCTAGTGATTACCTCAAGTGGGAGGCTGCAATGGAAAGGAACTTTGAGAGGAATCGGGTATACGGACACACAAGAGTTTGTAGGGCCAAGGGACAAATTCGGGGTCAAGCCAAGATAGAATTGGAACACATAGAGGCCATAAGAAGGATTGAGAGGCAAGAGCCCATTCACTCGTGGGAAGAGATGACGAGAGAACTTAGGAAAATCTACATTCCAAAACCTTCCTACTCTTCCTACTCACACACCCCTAGCCCGAGGAGCACCACCACTACTCAATCCCAACCCGGCCAACTTAAGACCATCCATAGGACTCCGCCCCCACCACCCCTAACCGATCCCTCTCCACATTTCGCCACCAACTCCTCTCCCTTAGAACCCAACTGTCCCAACTACCCACCCCTCCACCTAGGCCCCCAAAGACCACCACCCTCCAACCCACAAATCCCTACCAAACCCCTCCACCCCAAAGAGTTGAGAAAGTGATTGAAGTTCATGAAGCTCCCCTTGAATGGGAGGAAGAATTTGAGGCACAATGCCAAGAGTCAAGTCAGGAAAACCCAATCCCCACCAACCTTCCCCAACTAAAACTCACTTCCATAACCCTCACCGTTCAAACCCAAGTGGATCCCGTGCCCACCCCTCCACCTAGGCCCGCACCGGTCACCACCCCGCAACTCACTATTCCCCATGAGACCCATACTCCCCAAACCCCCGTAGCCCCTACTACTACCCCTCCATTATCCCCTATAAGGGATGCCCCACCCAAGATCGACCAATCCAACTGTCTTCACCCAACCCACCTTCCACTTCCAACTACAAACCTACCCCAACCTAGACTCCCACTACCTCCACTTCCAACCCCAACCCAATTCCGACCTTGCTCATCACCTTGGGGGCGCCATGCACCTACCATCACCACCCCACCCCGAACATACTCTCTCACCTCTTTGGAGGAGGAACCCATACCCGACCCCAAAGTGGTGAACACCCCGGACCCAATTCCCAACATGGAGACCACACATGTCCAAATTGAAGAAAAAAACTCACATGGTAACCTTCACCCTACACCACCCTCTCTAGATGGGACCGAGCTTATTTTAGGAGAGACCCTTGTTAGCTGGTTGATGGGTAGCCCAATTAGAGAGATAATGGCCCATGCCTACCCTCCCATGGAACAACACCTCCCCATAGTCCCTCTCTCCTCTTATCACACCACTATCCAATCCTCCTATGAGGTTGAGAGTTGGGATGACCTTCTTAAGGGCCTAGCATGGCAAATAGAGTTGACCGACATGTTGGCCACAATGGCTGACCAACCTAGGAGCGTTGACCTCCTACATCTATGTGTCGGATCCATCACCACAGCTTACACTGTAGGTTGCTACACTAGCGACCTCCTTCTAATCCTCCCTACACCGGATGAGCCTGCTGCTCTCCATGAATTAGAATTGCTTATCTCGGGTAGAGTGTCAAACCATCCCTTCCTGGCTGATCCACCCACCAAAGACTTCGGCCCAATTATTTCTTTAGAGAAGGATGACTCACCGCTACATGAGGACCTGGAGTTCCTCTCCCTAGGGGACCCTTACCATGACCCCTTTGACCCCTTCCTATGGGAGTCTAGACCCCCATGCAACCCACCCCCCTTACCCACCACCCACCCTTTCCTACCCTCACCCACCTTAATAGACCAGGCCCACTCTATTTTCCCAGACCCATTTGACCCCTATGAGAGGAAACTCCCACACCAAGCCATACACATTAGGGATGCCATTTGGGAAGGAATGCATGTGTCTAGACACACCACACCGCTTGACATGATTCATGAGTCGGGTCCATTCATTCAAATCACCCACATGACATGTAAGAAGTATGAGTGGTCTATGTACGGATGTAATGGCCCACCCTCGTTCGTCGCAAGTCTTAGGCATGAGAGAAATATTCAAGGAAGTTCGGGTTCCCCGGTAATTATCACCACCATGCATGATAGATCCATCTATGGTTGTCCTGGCCCACCTAGGTCTATTAGGGCCTACATGGCATGGCATGATAGGTCCCTTTATGGGTTTTCCGGGTCTTCCATCCCCACCCCCTTTGACAAGACGCATAAGCCTCCTAGGTCTACCAAAGTCTGTGTAGCACCACTGCATGATAGGTCCACTTTTGGTTGTCCAGGACCCCCATTATCTCCTAGTGAGTCAACATCCACAAAGATACATGAAAACATCCGCAAGCATATAGGCAAAAGCAATGAGGCTTACAAAAGGCAGGCCGATGCTCATCGTCGTCACTATGAATACCAAGTGGGAGACCATGTGATGGTGAGAACGGAGCGGCTCCTCCCAGGGCCCGCCTCCAAATTGAGGACACGGGGTTTGGGACCCTTTCGGGTTCTAAGACGGGTTGGTACCAATGCTTATGAGCTCGACTTACCTAAGGGCTTTGGGGTTCACCCCACTTTCAATGTGGCGGATCTGGTTCGCTATAAGGGCCCCACGGTGGAACCCAGTCAGGATCTCGAGCCTTTACCCCCCCTTGTGAGTGACCCTCCCGGAGCGAAACTACCACCCCGATTGAGAGGCCGACTTGAGCAAGTGGAGGCAATACTGGATGAGCAGAGCACACTTACCAGGAACAGGGTCTACCAGCGCTACCTCGTGAGGTGGAAAGGCCGTTCCCCGACCGAGGATGCTTGGGTAAGCCGAGAGGACTTGATGCGCCTAGACCCGGACCTGCTGGTGCAGTACGAGAGCCGATTGGACCCCTACTCGACGGGGTCGAGTTCTCCCCACCCCGGGGGATTTGATGAGGACATCTCCCGGCATTCCCTATGGCACGAGGCGACTCCGACTTCGTGACCCCTTGGAGATGTGGTCCTCATGGCTATCTTTATTTGTTGCTTATGTAGTTTCTTTATTTGAGTCATATCATGTGTAATTTTCCTTTATTTGAGTCCATTATCTAGGTCTTAGAGTTAATTATCCAAGTCTTGAGTCATTTGGACCCTTAGTTGAGGACATTGGGCCCAGTTAGTGGGCTTGGCCCATGGGCGCCCCCCCCTGTCTCTTGGTCTTTTGCATTTATGCACTTTGTTAGGGGGTTTTGTGCAAATGGTCCAACTCTATATAAGGACCCCCCCCTCTCCCATTTGTAACAACTTTTGATGAATTGAAAAATTAAACCCTCAAGTATTCTCTCTCCCTCTCTCTATAGTTCTCTCTCTCTCTCTCACTACTTCTCCCTCTCTCTCTCTAAATTTCGAAATCCCCTCTCTCTCCTCCCTAATCACCCTTCTTTAAGACCCCTCCCCCTTCCCTATACACTCATTCAATTCCCCCTCCAACCCCTAGGTGGAAACCCCTTCTCCTAGGCACCCTTTCATCTTCCCAGGCACCCTTTCACCTTCCCAAGGCCACTCCCCACCCTTCCCAAGCCATATTCCTCCACCCAAGACCCCTTTCCCCTCTCCAAGGGACCCCTTCACCTCCCTAGGTCGTCCATCCCCTTCCCCTCCCTCCTAGGGTCGCACCCCCCTCCATCTCCACCCACATACACCACCACCACCTTAGCCTCCCCTCCACAAATCCATTCCAGCCCGCAGGCAGTTTCTGGCCCCAACTTGCAGAGCATTTTCCAACCCGTTCCAGGAGGATTCGGCATCCAAGCGCTTCAGCAAACTTGTGCATCCACGAGTCTTCTCCGCAGGCGAGTTGGAATCGCTCCGTTCCAAGATCGTGGCCGGCCGCTAGCTCCGTTCTACCGCGACTGCGCACTGGGGGCTCAACCAGAAGGCCATCTCTGTTCGACCTTCGTGCAGCGGCCAAGACTGGAGGAATCGGTCATCAAACTCTTCATCAAAATTCTTCCTCCCCCTGTCAGCTTTCAGAAGCCGAAGACGGAGCATCGTTTGAACGCCGTAAGTGGAAGTTACCATTTTTATACCGCCGGGCGTTCGTTCTGCCTCCTGTCTGTCTTCCCCGACCTGTCCCCCTTCAACGGGACCATCCTGTCCACACGGACTTCAGACAGTGGCGAGGCCGGCTCCGTTGGAAAGTAGACCTCCCCACGCTTCCATCGACACCGGCCGTTTGCAAAACAGAGCCCGGGAGCGTTCGTGGCGTCCTCGGCAATCTGCTGTTCAGAAGCTGAACCTGTGCAGGTCCTGAACAGGGACCCCGTTCGGTCGATCGTGGCAGCCCGGCTCGTGCAGAACGAAAATCCATAAAATTTGAGGCGCACCCCTATTCTGTTACGAAGCCAACGACACCGACCGCGCCTCCGGCAAAATTCCAGAAAGTGTTCTACGGCTACATCAGTGACTGCTGGTCCAGAATCCCAGAACCGGACAGGTTTCGGTATCGACCGCCGGTGTGATAATTAACCAATTTTCCCCACCCCGCTTGGCCGGCTGAAGGCCCCACCCTGCGTGGTGGTAGTGTTTGGTGTAAACTCCATAACCCCCACCCCGAGATCCCCCCTCCTGCGAGAGGCGTAGTTTTGTAATTAACTAACCAGCAGGTCAAGCTACCCCGCCGCGGCGTTCGGGTGCATACCCACGCCTCCCGGCGCGCCCATCGTCTCCGGCCGGGATCGGTGTCTTCACACCGATCAGGTGAGCTTCTGGTCCCTCTCCTGGTCCTCATTTACTTTGCTTAGCTAGTATCGTTTCCTTAGCTCGTTGGCGGTAATTGAGTGCCCGGACTTGATTGTTTGTGAAACCACGAGCGCACCACCGTGGCAAGTGAGAGAGCACCACCCAAGCCCACGCCCCAGCGTGCTAGCCCGCCCATAAATTGGGTATCCCAGGCCCATTAGGGGTCAGCCATAAGCCCACCAACCGGTGGAAACCTTAGGGTCCCACCCCGGATCCTCGCCGGCATCACTCGGACCCACTGGGAGCGCATGTGCGTCGCGTGAGATAGGTCGCACGGTGAGCCGAATTGAGAGCTTGTATGCTTGTGGATGCATAGGTCTAAGGGTCATTATCATCCTAGGTAGACCGTGTCACATCATCGGGCCTAAGGAACGGGTGGGGGTGATTACCCAGCCCATGGGTGTTTCTCTCCTCCCTAATCGGCAAATAATCATATCGCTTGGGGGACTTGAAAGCCATGGGAGGTTTTGGAGTGGGACCTATGGAGTGGACATGCAAGACAACTAAGGGGCAATGCGGGCTAAGACTCTAAGGGACTAGACATGACTCTTTGATGTGGCAATGCAAATGGTAGAATGAAGACTCAATGAATGGTAGAATGATGACTCAATTGCACCCTAGACAACCTAAAGACTCAAATTACCTAGGACCCCAATTTGATAGAACAAATTGGTTCCCAAAGCTCTGATACCAAAATTGATGCGGGATGCTATGCAAGCTAAGACTCTACGTGATGTCGGGACTAAGCAACAACTATGACCAGCAACGTCAATAATTCGAATGGCGTAGACTCGACACCGACGATACCCAAGTGGAAACTATACCAAAGAAACAAGCAAACCACAAGCTCACAAGCGCCCCAAAGAGGGAAGCGCGCCGATCCGCACGGTTGAGAAATTGGCAGGGTCAAGGGTGTTCGACTCCACACTCGCGACTCGGACCAGTCATAGGACAGTCACACTCTCTCACCGTGGCAGTGATATATCAAATATAAGAGATAGGCGCCTATGATCTCACAAGCAGCGGCGTCAAGAAACTATACTAAATAAGCAAGCTAAACCAAGGAGGGAGCAGACGCATACCTCCACGTTCGGGGCGTGGGGAAGAAGCGCGGCCAAGTCACACAACCACTCGGTATAAGAGCTAAACAAGTACAAGTCAAACACAGCCCACTCCTTGTAGGGAGGTAAAAGGCTACACAGCGCTATCCGATGGTCGTGCAAACTGGGGTGACAGGCCGCAAGTGGATGACATGCGGCAACCCCCACGTGCTGCGAACAGGTACGGCCTAGGACCAGCAACAAGGATGATGCGTCATGAGTCGAGGAAAGTGATCACATCCCTGGTAGCACACTGTACTGGATGACGAGCCTCCTGGAAGATGAGGGAAGTCGATGGCGCCGGCTGGAACCTCCGGAGTAGTTGCGAGCGGCGGGCAGATTGCTAGCCGGCCTACGCGCACGTAGGGAAGCAGCAGGAAGATGAGCCTGGTACCCGACCTTCTGCTCGTCCGTTGGTCAGGAAACTCGGCGTAGATGCTAGTAGCGTCCCAGGGACGCCAGTGGAGTATCAAATGCAACCAAGCACCGTGGAGACTATGGCGAATTGTTGGAGCCAACCCTGTGCTTCTGGAATGTCTGTAGGGAGTAGGACAGGGGGTGGAAGAATGAGTAGGAACCGGGGCTTCGAGGTGGCAAATGGGGAGGGGTTTTCTCTGGTGGATAGGTGAGGACCGTAAGATGACAGAGTAGTAGTGGCGGGGTGGCGTGCAGTGGTGGTTTTGTTCGTGGGAAGTGAAAATAAGTGGTGCTCAGTTGTGTAGTTTAGTGCAGTCAGAACTGAGGGATATGAAGGTGGATGGGGTAAGCAGGGGAAGGGGGAAAATTATAACAAAATTCTGGGGGAAGGTTTTGGACGTGGATAATAAGTGCTCAAAATTTTAGAGTATTTGGGGACATTTTTGGAGACGTCCTTTTGGAGAGGTTTGGGCACTTTCATGGCAGGGCTGCACAGGGATAGTCTGCGCGGCCTAGGTCTGAGGCAACTTGGCGCACAGAATGAGTTTGGGCGTGGGATTTTGAGGAGATGTAGGGGACAGGTAGGGGAATAAAAACTATGAAAAAGTAGAGGGGATCGAAGGACGGGGAGAAGGCCTACCAACCTGATCTTCAAGGCTTTGGTTTATGAAGATCTGCATAGAGGCAGCCTGCGCAATGAAAAGAGCTCTGAAGACAACTTTTGCTACCATGTGAATTATGTCATGGGATTTTCAGGAGGCGTGGGAGACATGTGGAAGAACAAAATCCATGAAGAGGTGGACGTGGTCTGAGGACGGGAGAAGGGCTTGCCAACCTGGTCGTCGCGGCTCAAATCTGTAGACAGACAGCCAGAGAGGGGCACGGGGCAGTAAGGGCTATCTCCTCTATGCTTGCAGTTAACCTTTGATCCATGGCTCCTGGCTTGGAAGGATGATGGGAAGGTCACCTCCAGTAGATGAAGAAGCCAATAACTTGCAAGGGAAGGGCCTAGGGCATCGCACCCTAGAGGGAGAGGAAGAGGGAGAGGGAGAGAGGGAAGAGGGACTCGTACCTTCCAAGAGACAAGAGGAGGGGGGCCGCGGCCAACAACTTTTTTTCTCCAATTAATTCTTCATTAACCTCCTTAAAAGAAGTTACATCCATTATATATGGGAAGGGGAAACCCTAATTAATTTCCTTGAAGAAAATACAAAAAAGAACCTATTTAATTTGAAATCCTACACAATAGGAAAGGAGGGAGGGAAAATAGGAAAGCTAGCTAAAAACTAGGAGGAGCGGGCGACCAACTCTAAGGAGGAGAGGGAAGGGTGGGGATTTGTGCCCAAAACCCTAACCCTAATTGGTATGGGAAAGGGGGCACACATCCCAATGTGGGCATACAAGTGTAGGGGGCGGCCAGCCCAAATTGGCTTGGAGAGTGAACCACAAGGTGGCCCACTAATGCCTTGTTTTAGCCCATTTAACCACCTAAGCACAAATGTGCCCCAAATACAATCCAATTGGCCTCAAATTGGGCCTACAAGTGTCTATAGTGAAAGAAATAAAAGACTATGAGCTCTAAACTAGCTCTCCATATCATCTCCAAGCCATAGCGAAGCCTACGAGTCCCGAACTGCGCTACGCGATCCGTAATGTCGCTCTGCTGCATCACGCCAATCTCTAGCTCGGGTGTCCTCACCAAGGACAGTCGGGCATACGGTGCTCCCGTGTCACGCCCCGAGCCTTTATTACAGCAGAAGACTCGCTCGAGAAATGTGAACAGCCGGCATGGTAAGCCTCTTGCAAGCAAGAACGACCAGAGCGCGAGACAATCACACACATAAATGCAATTGCATAGAATTTAATCAAACTCCAACTTTATTTCATAAATGATCAAAGTATTCCTTTATAATAATCACCTTTCATTCTACTAGACTCAAGAAATAAAAAAATTACATTGACTCAATCTAAACATTATAGACTTCCTAAGTCTTCGCTTGTAGCTTTACAAGACTTTCACTCACTTCCGGACCCACCACTAGTATAGCCCGAATCCGAATCTGAACTACTTCCATCTCCTGAAAAATGTTAGAAAATAGGTAATGAGCACACTTGCCCAGTAGGTATCTTCGCATCAACATGAAAGCACTATTAAAGTGATTAATATTTTTGCTCTAAAGAAATAAGGTAAAATCATGCAATGCGATGATCACGCGATTAAACCATAGTAACGAGATAATCATGTAAGATAGAGTGAGCAAGAATGAACTTATCACGAATATAACAAGAACATGATATTGGCCTTTTCATGAACAAGAATGTAACGAGAATGCACTATCAAGCCACATAATCAACACTCCAGCATCTTATGCTTATGAGCAAGTGCTTCGTGAATTTCTGTGGAATATCGAGCAAGAAAGTCATGTATAAGAACTTGATCATGCTGCATCGCGTTGTGATTGTTCACTTCACGAGCCATGGATAATTCACTTATTTATAAAGAAAGTACTCCCAGCGCAATGCGACGCCAGTAGCATCATACCCCATGGTTTATAAAATAGTATGTTTCCGACAATCAACCGTGGGGACTAGCATAGAGCCCTTGAACACAATCAGTGCTCGATCGCATCTTCAAGTATAAATCAAGCTCTTACCACGCATGATAATAAAGTATGGCCAGGAATATAGCAATATCAAATAATGAAAATCAATGTATGAACGCTTCAATTGAATATGAGGAATTCAAGAATGACATTAAACAAGGTTATGCTCATAAAATAAATTGACAGCATAACGGTATATTCTTTTCTCTTTCCAATCCTTATATTAAGTTTCTTGATTAATATTATAAGTTCTAGACTATCATTAATTCATCTAGAACCTTGGGAATATCAACCCTTGGGTCAAACCTTGGGTTAAGTACTTAAGTAATGTGACGGTCGTTCTCTGGGCCGTTACATCATGTAAGGCTCCAGTAGAGGGCCGTTAAAATGATCAGAGTCCAGAACTATCAAAATAGACTCAGAGAAATGTGACGATCATGCAATGGGCCGTTACGTGATTCTAATGGTCCAATGTAAGGCTGTTACATTACTAGATCCAAAAAATAACGATAGTGTATTCTAGTTAATGGGCTTTAATGGTACAACCAACTCGACGTCCTAGTGGGAATCCTAGGCTCGCGGAGAATTACGGAGGCCTTGAAACAAGATTTCCTAGTCCATTAGAAGGAATATCCAATAGAGAGGTCCTCATGTCCAAGAATATGTTCCTATAGTGAAAAGTGTGAACTAATGGTCAACATACCGGAGTATGTGCCATGTACTTATAGAAATGACTCTATTGATAGAGGAAGAATATATATAGATATATATCGATGTGAAATCATGATAAAAACTCTATCAATATATCATTCAAAAATCATGTTTCTAATTAGAAAACTATAGAGTTTGGGCTCATGAAATTAACGTAAGTTAAAGTAATAGTGAGATACCGAAACATGCAATACCTATCATGAATGATTAAATAATCTCAAAGTCACGTAATCAGGTTAACACTTAGGTAACTTGGCATAATAATAAGTAAATCTGACAAGTTTCTAATTTGTCTTGAGTTGACAGTACACAGGCACCTGACGGTCTAGCCAAGGCGCGTCACAGGGAGTGTGACGGTATATCGAGCAACCGTTACAGAATGTGACTCTCAGAGTCAACAGAGAAATCAATAGGCAATCAGGGACTGTGACGGTCCATCGTATGACCGTTACTTGAGTGTGACGGTCCTACTATGGTGCGTTACAATATCTGCTGATAGAAAATGATATGAAACCTAAGAGATCAACTCACATCATGTCTAAATCAAATACCATTTCTATTCTAGGCATGATAACGAAGTATAGGCTATCTATATGCATGGGTTCTAGTGAATAGACAAGATAACTTCTTTTATTTCTTTTTAAGGCTAAGAGATGTATGACATGCATGGAACTATGAAAACATGAAATTGATGATCTATGATGCATGAAATTCAGTCAAATCAGAGGGCTTTTAGTCCTATCAAGATGTTTTTTCTGTTCATGAGATGACTTACCTCTTAGCTTGGCTTTAAACTTCCAATTTAGGGTTTGAAAAACGTGCCCTAGCTCTCTTTTTCCTGTGACTTTTTAGCAACTTCCTTGGGCTCTAACTCCACGACCTCTTGACCTAAAGATGTGAAATTTGGAGAGGAGTTAGTCTAAAGTCTTATAAACAAATACTTCTAAAGAACTTACTCGAGATTATGACTCCTTACCTTGATTCCACGCGAGCAAAAGTAAGGGTCGCGCAGTTCAGAACTAGGTCCTATTTATAGGGTTTTTGGCTAGGGTTTGAAGATTAGATCGATTCTAGAGTCCTTAATCTGCTAAAACCTGATCTCTAAGAGTCTTTAGTAATGTTATAACTCTTCCCAAGTTGATCCCTAGTGGATAAGATCATCAAGTTTCCATCTTTTATAACTTCTTCCTCTTCGGAATCTGCAGAGTTTAACGGTCGAACGCAGGCGCGTTAGGTGAATGTGACGGTCTCGCGATAGACCGTTACAGTCAACGTATGCAGAGTTCTAAATTAATAAAACTCATTTATTCATTTATCCATATAATTATCATAGATAATTAGTCTTTATCCTTAAAATCCATAAATAAGCTAAGTAACCTTCTAGAACATGGGCCAAACTTAATGGGCTTGGTCCTTAAACCTTTTAGATGATGTGTAAATAGGCTTGGTTAATTATTTAACCTAATTGGGCCTTATAATGACTTATTAGTCTCAGAATCCATTTATTAATATATTTAGGCCTTTATAAATTCTGGAAAATTATTTATATAAATTCTGGGGCACTACACCCTCCCCCACTTAGAAGAATTTGATCCCCAAATTTAAGACATGGATTGTGGAGAGTGTACTTACAGTTAAATAATTCTAAAAATCTTTTTCTTATGGCTGCTTCGGTTTCCCATGTTGCTTCGTATGGCCACATTTTCTTCCATTGAATTTTGACCATAGGGATAACCTTATTTCTTAGTTGACGCACTTCCCGATCCATAATCTTTATTGGCGTTTGCTCGTATGTCATATCCTTCTGAATCTCCAGATTGTCATAAGTGATAATATGGTCAGTATCGTATACATACTTCTTCAGCATGGAGACGTGAAATACGTCATGAACTCCTGCTAATTTTGGAGGTAAAGCCAATCTATAAGCCACTTCACCGACCCTTTTAAGAATTTCAAATGGGCCAATGAACATTGGAGTTAGCTTTCTATTAATGCCAAATCTTCGAATACCATGACCTGGAGAAACCTTCAAATATACATGATCTCCTACCTGAAACTCCAAGTCACGTCTTCGATTGTCGGCATAAGACTTTTGCCTATCTTGTGCCATTTTCATTTTCTCTTGAATGAGCTTGATTTTCTCCGTAGAATCCCTGATAAGGTCGGGGCCTCAAAATTACTTTTCCCCTATTTCATTCCAACATATTGGTGATCGACAACTTTTACCATATAGGGCTTCAAAAGGTGCCATTTGTATGCTAGCCTGGTAAATGTTATTATATGCAAATTCTACCAACGGCAAGTGATCATGCCAACTACCTCCAAAATCGATAGCACAGGCTCTGAGCATATCTTCTACCACCTGATTTGTTCTTTCCATCTGGCCATCAGTTTGTGGATGAAAGGCTGTGCTGAAATTCAATCTAGTCCCTAGTGAATGTTGTAGGCTCTTCCAGAATTGTGATGTGAATCGCGGATCTCTATCAGATACAATAGAGACAGGGACACCATGTAACTTAATAATTTCCTTTATATACAATGCTGCTAGAATATCCACAGACCATCGACTCTTTATTGGTATGAAGTGTGTAGATTTAGTCAATCAATCTATGATTACCCATATGCCATCGTGTCCTCCTCTGGTCTTAGGTAAACCCATAATGAAGTCCATCCCTATACTCTCCCATTTCCATTCGAGAATATCCAAGGGATGTAATTTACCTACGGGTCTAAAATATTCAGCTTTAACTTGTTGGCAAGTTAGACAACGAGACACGAAATCAGCTATCTCTCTCTTCATATTGGGCCACCAGGAACTTCTTTTCAGATCTTGATACATCTTTGTACCTCTTGGATGAATGGAGTACTTGGACTTATGTGCTTCATCTAGGATTAGTTTCTTCGTAGCCTCATGATCTGGTATACATATTCGGCCCTTAAATAGCAATCTTCCGTCATTAGAAGTAGAAAAATCCGGCCTTTGTTCAACATTGGCCTTAATTTCCAGTAATATAGGATCATCATCTTGCAACTTGACAAGTCCTCTATCAATGTAGGTTGAGCTCGAATATTAGCTATGAAACAATCTTCTTCCTTTATGTCAATATCTAAGTTCAATTGAGAAAATTGAGGAACAAGGTTAGTTACACTTATCATAAGACTTGATAGCATACCCATTGGTTTTCTGCTGAGTACATCTGCTACAGCATTAGCTTTGCCAGGATGATACTGAATAGCAAAATCGAAGTCTTTGAGGTATTCTAACCACCTCCTCTGCCTCATGTTAAGCTCCTTTTGAGAGAATAAGTATTTCAAGCTCTTGTGGTCTGAGTAGACCGTAAACTTTTCTCCATAAAGATAATGACGCCAAATTTTTAAGATGAAAATAACTGCTGCCAATTCTAAATCATGCACAGGATAGTTTTCCTCGTGCCGTTTTAGTTGTCTTGAAGAATAACATATCACCTTTCCATTCTGCATGAGAATGCATCCTAAGCCAATGCCAGACGCATCCGTATACACTTCGAATCCACCACCCTCCATTGGTAGTGACAAAACATGGGCTGTTGTAAGATGATTCTTAAGAGTTTGGAAATTCTTCTCACATTCCTCTGACTAGATAAAATGATTTTCTTTTTTGGTGAGTCTAGTTAAAGGAACTGCTATCTTTGAGAAGTCCTTAATGAATCTTCTATAATAACCAGCTATACCCAGAAAGCTCCTTACTTCAGACACAGTCGTAGGCCGACTCCAATTCTTGACAGCTTCTACCTTAGAAGGATCCACAGCTATACCTTCTTTTGAAATAATGTGGCCAAGGAATGAGACTTCCTCGAGCCAGAATTCACACTTATTGAGTTTGGCATAAAGCTTGTGTTCTCTAAGTGTTTGCAAAGCTATTTTCAAATGTTCTTCATGTTCTTCTTTTGTCTTGGAGTATATCAGGATATCATCGATGAAGACGACAATGAATTGATCCAGGTATGGCTGGAAGACACTGTTCATAAGTTGCATAAATGCTGCTGGGGCATTAGTTAACCCAAACGGCATTACCACGAATTCATAGTGGCCATAACGACTTCAAAAAGCCGATTTATAAATATCTTCCTCTTTGATTCTAAACTGATGATAACCTGATCTGAGGTCAATCTTAGAAAAATATTATGCTCCCGAAAGCTGATCGAAGAGCTCATCAATACACGGCAATGGATACTTGTTTTTAATTGTCAATTGATTCAGTCGCCGGTAATCTATGCATAGCCTGAGAGAACCATCCTTCTTCTTGACAAATAAAACCGGCGCACCCCAAGGGGATGTGCTAGGTCTGATGAAACCCTTGTCTAGTAGTTCCTGCAACTACCTTTTCAGTTCCTTGAGTTCTGTGGGGGACATCCTATAAGGGGCTATAGAAACAGGTGCTGCTCCTGGAATGAGTTCAATGGTAAAGTTTACTTCCCTCTCGGACGGTAAACTAGGTAGTTCAGATGGGAACACGTCTGGGAACTCATTTGCAATAGGAATATTTGCTAGGACAATTTCCTTAGATTCGGTGATAATGACTGAAGCATGAAAAGCTTCACATCCTTGCGAGATAAGCTTGCAAGCCTAAAGAGAAGATATAATGGTAGGATACTTCTTGTATTTGATGCCAAGAAAAGAAAATCTTGGAAGACGGAGCTTTCGAAAAGATATAATCCTATTTCGGCAATTGATATAAGCATCATGGTCTACAAGCCAATCCACCCCTAAAATGTCATCATAACCTTTCATGTCAAGGCACATGAGGTTTACGGGGAGATTGTGACCTTCTACTATCACTTCGCTATTAGGATAATACTCGGTGAGCTAGGTTCTAGAACCTAAAGGTGTAGTAATAGCAAGGTCTGAAGGTAAGGGGACTGATGCAATTGACAACATTTTTGCGAAGGTAGTGGAAATAAAAGAATGAGAGGCACCAGTATCAAATAGCACAAATGCAGGACGAGAACAAATTTGAAGAGTACCTTCCATAAGCCCATCATCCCTGGGCACTTCCTCTTCATCTAGAATGGCATTGAGGCGAGCCTGCCTCCTGCGTCCTCCAGATGACTCTTCCTTCATAAGGGGGCAATCCGGCATGCGATGCTCCCTGCTCCCACAACGTAAATAAGCGCCGAGGTGCTTCCAACACTCCTCAGCCAAATGGCTGAATTTCTCATAGAAAGTGCAAGCCGTGACGGCCTGTTCCTTCTCTTCCTTGACTTTCTTTTGCTTGTGGGAACTTCCACCGTTCCCACTCCTAGATCTTTTCTTATTATCACGGCTTTGGTAGGGTTCCGTGATACTAAATTTCTCCTTCTTATGACGCCGATCAGAATGTCGGCTTGACTCTTCTCCTTTCCCTTTTAACTTCTCGACCTTTTCTAAGGTCCTTTCACACAAGTATGTCCGCTGGACCATCTCCGCATAAGTACGGATGTTTTGGGTCCCGAGTTGCTGAATGAAGCTGAGTTGTAACCCGTCCATAAACCGATTTACCTTCAATTAATCGGTATTGATTAGATGTGATGCGTACAGTGCTAACCTTGAGAATTGCAGTTCATACTCTGTCACTGACATCATCCCTTGTCTAAGGGAGGCGAACTCCATGGATTTCCTTTCCTTTACATGCTCGGAAAAATACTTGGTACGGAATAAAGTAAGAAAACCGTCCCATGTATGAGGTGCATCGGCCAGAGGTGCTGGAACCGACTTCCACCATGTACGGGCATCTTTATTCAGTTGAAATGTTGCTAGACACACCTTCTCCTGATCAGTACATTGAATAACGTCAAATATCCTATTCATCTCATCGATCCAATTTTCTGCCTCATCGGGATTTGAAGATCCATAGAATCGCGAAGGATTTAGACTCCGGAAGTTGCGATGTAGGTCACCAGCCCTTGTCCCTGCACCACCTTGTGCTATAGTTTGCAAAGCCTAAGTGAGGCCGGTAACAATTTGGTGCATACCGTCCCAATCTACGCGATGAGCCATTTGTAAAATAGGGTACCTGAGAGAGAAAAATAACAACTTGTTATTTCTCATGAAAATCAACCGTAAAGCTAATTAATTATCTTATCCCGGGCTCTACCCAATCCTCACATGGGTATGGAATTTCTTCCTTAGTTCATAGGTAGGGGTCCTTAAACCTTGGACTTATCCTATGACATGATTCCTTTCCCTAAGTCCTGAGACTTAGGCTCTGATACCAACTTAAAGTATTCCTTTATAATAATCACCTTTCATTCTACTAAACTCAATAAATAAGAAAATTACATTGACTCAATCTAAATGTTACAGACTTCTTAAGTCTTCGCTTGTAGCTTTACAAGACTTTCACTCACTTCCGGACCCGCCACTAGTATAGCCCGAATCCGAATCTGAACTACTTCCATCTCCTGAAAAATATTAGAAAATAGGTAATGAGCACACTTGCCCAGTAGGTATCTTCGCATCAACATGAAAGCACTATTAAAGTGATTAATATTTTTGCTCTAAAGAAATAAGGTAAAATCATGCAATGCGATGATCACGCGATTAAACCATAGTAACGAGATAATCATGTAAGATAGAGTGAGCAAGAATGAACTTATCACGAAGATAACAAGAACATGATATTGGCCTTTTCATGAACAAGAATGTAACGAGAATGCACTATCAAGCCACATAATCAACACTCCAGCATCTTATGCTTATGAGCAAGTGCTTCGTGAATTTCTGTGGAATATCGAGCAAGAAAGTCATGTATAAGAACTTGATCATGTTGCATCGCGTTGTGATTGTTCACTTCACGAGCCGTGGATAATTCACTTATTTATAAAGAAAGTACTCCCAGCGCAATGCGACGCCAGTAGCATCATACCCCATGATTTATAAAATAGTATGTTTCCGACAATCAACCGTGGGGACTAGCATAGAGCCCTTGAACACAATCAGTGCTCGATCGCAGCTTCAAGTATAAATCAAGCTCTTACCACGCATGATAATAAAGTATGGCCAAGAATATAGCAATATCAAATAATGAAAATCAATGTATGAACGCTTCAATTGAATATGAGGAATTCAAGAATGACATTAAACAAGGTTATGCTCATAAAATAAATTGACAGCATAACGGTACATTCTTTTCTCTTTCCAATCCTTATATTAAGTTTCTTGATTAATATTATAAGTTCTAGACTATCATTAATTCATCTAGAACCTTGGGAATATCAGCCCTTGGGTCAAACCTTGGGTTAAGTACTTAAGCAATGTGACGGTCGTTCTCTGGGCCGTTACATCATGTAACGCTCCAGTAGAGGGCCGTTAAAACGATCAGAGTCCAGAACTATCAAAATAGACTCAGAGAAATGTGACGGTCATGCAATAGGCCGTTACGTGATTCTGATGGTCCAATGTAAGGCCGTTACATTACTAGATCCAGAAAACAACGATAGTGTATTCTAGTTAATGGGCTTTAATGGTACAACCAACTCGGCGTCCTAGTGGGAATCCTACGCTCGCGGAGAATTACGGAGGCCTTGAAACAAGATTTCCTAGTCCATTAGATGGAATATCCAATAGAGAGGTCCTCATGTCCAAGAATATGTTCCTATAGTGAAAAGTGTGAACTAATGGTCAACATACCGGAGTATGTGCCATGTACTTATAGAAATGACTCTATTGATAGATGAAGAATATATATAGATATATATCGATGTGAAATCATGATAAAAACTCTATCAATACATCATTCAAAAATCATGTTTCTAATTAGAAAACTATAGAGTTTGGGCTCATGAAATTAACATAACTTAAAGTAATAGTGAGATACTGAAACATGCAATACCTATCATGAATGATTAAATAATCTCAAAGTCACGTAATCAGGTTAACACTTAGGTAACTTGGCATAATAATAAGTAAATTTGGCAAGTTTCCAATCTGTCTTGAGTTGACAGTACATAGGCACCTGACGGTCTAGCCAAGGCGCGTCACAGGGAGTGTGATGGTCTATCGAGCAACCGTTACAGAATGTAACGCTCCTACATAGATGCGTCAGAGTCAACAGAGAAATCAATAGGCAATCAGGGACTGTGACGGTCCATCGTATGGCCGTTACTTGAGTATGACGGTCCTACTATGGTGCGTTACAGTATCTGCTGACAGAAAATGATATGAAACATAAGAGATCAACTCATATCATGTCTAAATAAAATACCATGTCTATTCTAGGCATGATAACGAAGTATAGGCTATCTATATGCATGGGTTCTAGTGAATAGACAAGATAACTTCTTTTATTTCTTTTTAAGGCTAAGAGATGTATGACATGTATGGAACTATGAAAACATGAAATTGATGATCTATGATGCATGAAATTCAGTCAAATAAGAGGGCTTTTAGTCCTATCAAGATATTTTTGCCGTTCATGAGATGACCTACCTCTTAGCTTGCCTTTAAACTTCCAATTTAGAGTTTGAAAAATGTGCCATAGCTCTCCTTTTCCTGTGACTTTTCAGCAACTTCCTTGGGCTCTAACTCCACGACCTCTTGACCTAAAGATGTGAAAATTGGAGAGGAGTTAGTCTAGTATTTTATAAACAAATACTTCAAAAGAACTTACCCGAGATTATGACTCCTTACCTTGATTCCACGCGAGCAAAAGTAAGGGTCGCGCAGTTCAGAACTAGGTCCTATTTATAGGATTTTTGGCTAGGGTTTGAAGATTAGATCGATTCTAGAGTCCTTAATCTGCTAAAACCTGATCTCTAAGAGTCCTTAGTAATGTTATAACTCTTCCCAAGTTGATCCCTAGTGGATAAGATCATCAAGTTTCCATCTTTTATAACTTCTTCCCCTTACGGAATCTGCAGAGTGTAACGGTCGAACGCAGACACGTTAGGTGAATGTGACGGTCTCGCGATAGACCGTTACAGTCAACATTTGCAGAGTTCTAAATTAATAAAACTCATTTATTCATTTATCCATATAATTATCTTAGATAATTAGTCTTTATCCTTAAAATCCGTAAATAAGCTAAATAACCTTCTAGAACATGGGCCAAACTTAATGGGCTTGGTCCTTGAACCTTTTAGATGATGTGTAAATAGGCTTCGTTAATTATTTAACCTAATTGGGCCTTATAATGACTTATTAGTCTCAGAATCCATTTATTAATATATTTAGGCCTTTATAAATTCTGGAAAATTATTTATATAAATTCTGGGGCACTACATCCCGACTCCCACATATTAGGCATGCGCCCAATCGCTTCCAACATTCTTCGACTGCATGACCAAATTTATCACAGAACGAGCAAGCCGCCATGACTCGCTTATCTTCTTCTTTAATCTTCTTGTTCCGACGATCATCCTTGCCGTCCCCATTCTGGGATCTCTTCTTGCAATCACGAGAGTTATAGGAGATGCTGAATTTTTCTTGTTTCTTACCTTGCCGATTAGACTTTCGGCTCGGCTCCTCTACTTTGCTCTTGAGTTTATCGACCTTCTACAAGATTCGTTCACATAAGTGTGCTCGTTGGACCATCTCTGCGTAGGTCCGAATGTTTTGCGGGCCAAGTTGCTGGAAGAAAATGGGTCGCAGCCTGTCCATAAAGTGATTTCCTTTAAGAAGATCCATGCTCACTAGATGTTGAGCATAAGGTGCTAGGCGGGAGAATTGTAACTCATATTCTGCCACCGTCAACATGCCTTGACGTAGTGACACAAATTCAGTTGCCTTCCTCTCCTTGACATGCTCGGAGAAATACTTGGCTCGAAAAAGAGTAAGAAAAGCATCCCATATGTGAGGTGCATCTGTAGGCGGAGTCAGAATAGACTTCCACCATGTACGTGCATTTTTGTTTAATTGGAACGTAACAAGATGAACCTCCTCTTGATCTGCACATTGCATGACCTCGAACATACGGTTCCTTTCGTCAATCTAGTTTTCTGCCTCATCGGGGTTAGAAGAACCTGAAAATCACGAAGGGTTTAAACTCCAAAAATTACGGTGCAGATCACCAGCTCTTACCCTAGCGCCAGCTTGAGCCATATCTTGCAAGGCCTGAGTGAGACCCGCAATAGTTTGTTACATTCCACCCCAATCAACACGGTGAGCCATGGTAAGAGTAAAGTACCTGAGAAGAGTAATGGATTTGTCAATCTTAATGAAATTTATGGGTTAATCTTAAAGATAATTTTTAATTACTAGCTTATCCCAGGTTCTACCCAATTTCTCTCATGGGTTGGGAATTTCCTTTCCTTGTTTCATAAGCAAGGGTCCTTAATCATTGGACTTAACCTATGACATGACAACTTTTCCTAGGACTTCTAGGCCTAGGCTCTAACACCACATTAATTGCCACGCCCCGAGCTTTTAATACAGTGGAAGGAATATCGAGAACGTGAACAGCCGGCAGGGTAAGCCTCTCGCAAGCAAGAAATCAGAGCGCAAGACAATCACACAAAAGTAATTGCATAAGTATATTTTTTAAAATTCTAATTTTATTCATAATAATGAACCAAATGTACATAAGAAAATAGAAAATTACAATAGGACTTGACTAGACACTTGACAACTAGGTCTTCTCTCGATCCATTTGACCTTCAATCACTATCAGACCCGCCACTTGTATATTCCGAATCCGATCCATCAGTACTTCCTGGAAAATTGAGAAAGTAGGTATGAGCACACTTGCCCAGTAGGTATCTTCGCATCAACAAGAAGGCAGTATTTAAATTATTAATATCTTAGCTCTAGATGTTAAGGTAAAAATAAGAACGCGATAAACAAGCGATATAAACCAAGATAACCAAGAATATAGAATCATGAAATAACTGAGCAAGTAGATGTGAGCGAGTATAGACCATGAACAAGCAAGATTAATCATGTAGATGTAAATTTGGCCTTTCATGAACAAGAATGTACAAGTAAGTATCTAGAAAGTACTTTACATAACCTTATAAAGGCTATGTACTAGAAAGTCATTAACAATCATATAATTTCCATAAGAAGCCTCATGGTTTTCACTCATTTATAAAAGAAAGTACTCCCACCGTAATGTGATGCCAGTATCATTATACCCCATGATTTATAGCACGTTTCCGACCATCGGCCATGAGGGCTAGTATGGAGCCCTTGGACACAATCCGTGCCCGATCTTGCATCTTCAAGTCATAAATCTAGCTACTTCCACGAGATATAACAATAATTTCGGTCAATAATTCAATTCCAAATAATAAGTCTCGTGACCAAGTAACCAATGTATAGAACGTACCAAAATTGACATGAGATATCAAGGAAAAATTAAAAGAATATTATACTCTGGCGGCATTCCGGCAGCATAATGGTACATTCATTAAGTATCATATCTTAATATTGATTTGTTAAACATGTGTTTAGACTCCAGATAATCTGAAGACCATCTAGGAACTCAAGAAAACCAACCCCAAAGGTCAAACCTCGGGTTAGATAGGTTTAGAGATAAATCGGTCGTTTACTAGACCGTTTCATGCAGAAAGAGGTCAGAGACTAGACCGTTTCATGAATAGAGTCGACGCATGAAAAAGAAGTGTCGACGTAGTTAAATCTTCTGGAGCTTTGCGGTCTAGTGAATGACCGCTTGGTGCCTTTTAGCGGTCATCCATATCGCCGCTAAGGTCCAGAATACATAAAACACCGGTAAAGTGCTTTCTAGACAATTGGCTTTGATGGTACAACAAGCTCGGCGTCCTAGAGGGAATCCTAGGCTCGCGGAGTCTTACGGAGGCCTTGAATCATAATCCCCTAGTCCGACAGAAGTAATATCCGGCGGAGAGGTTCATACGTCCAAGAGAGTGTGCCTATAAGTGCAAAGTGTAACTAATGGTCACATACTAGAGTATATGCCATGTACTTAAGAAAATGACTCAAGAGATAAGAGTGAAATAGTGAAACATATAGATAAAACACCATATGTACTATGTACACAACATAGAAACCATTTAATTACAAAATTATAATATTTTGGCATGAAATTACATCATAATGAAAAATAAGGATTGAAATCAGGCTCATGTTAAAACATGGTATTTAACAGGAAATCAACACCATTTTTAGTGAAAAATATCATAATTCTAGGGTTTTTAATATGTAAAATTCAACTAAGTTTGCAGAACCAAATAGCGGCCATGACATGGCCGCATGGGTTATAAACGGTCTCTCGATAGACCGCTGTTTAAATAAGGCGGTCCGGTTATGGACCGTTTCTGTCTAATAGATGGAAGCTGTAAAATAGTGAAAATAAAACGTTAACCTAGGACATGTTATGCATGGAAGCGACATAAAACAGGTAGTAAAACATGCTAGAAGAAAATTAGGCCATGATCATACATAGGAGAAAGTGAATTAGACAATAATTCCATCCTAATTGTATTAAGGCTAAGTCTGCATGAAAAATGAACTAGTTTGCGCAGTCTCAATAAAACATTAAATTCTCCACGTACAATGCGTGAAATCGACTAAGAATTGAGGGCTTTTATTTCTAACATCATGTTTAAGCCATTCATGAGATAACCTACCTTTGGACTAGACTTTAATCGTCGAATTTAAGATAGGAACTTGACCCTATTTTCTGCTCATCCTAAACTGGAACAGCAACTTTGCGGCCTTCTATCTCTTGATTCTTTTCACCTATGACTACGAAATTTGAGGGTAAGAAGATGGTATTAAAAGGAACAATTTGTTCTAAAGCACCTCTATCTAATTACCTCGTTTAGAGCTTCTATTTGACCGATCAATCTGGGTCCATTGCACAATTTTCTGAGATTCTTATACTGAACCACCAATTCTGAACGCCTCTATCTTCCTGGTGGCTTGATCTCCTAAGACAAAATTTGGAGAGTAGTTAGACCTTACTATTATAAACAAATTCTTCTAAAGAACATACCTCTAATTCGACTTCTTTACCTTAGTTCCACGCGAGCCAAAAGTAAGGGTCGTGTAGGTTGGTTCTGGGGTCTATTTAGAGGGTTAGTTAGGGTTTCCATGAATTAGAACATGCATAGAGTCCTAATTAGGGTTTCAATTCGATCCTCAAGCTTTCTAAACTCATCTATCTAAGAGATAGCATCGATCCTAGGTGATTTGGATGCCAAAGCTCCTAGCTTTTCATGCCTTCTTCGATTTATGGAATCTGCAGATAGCAGTGGTCTAGTCT
Organism: Amorphophallus konjac; assembly: GCA_022559845.1. Taxonomy (NCBI): domain Eukaryota; kingdom Viridiplantae; phylum Streptophyta; class Magnoliopsida; order Alismatales; family Araceae; genus Amorphophallus; species Amorphophallus konjac. The sequence continues at coordinate 164,061,609 of CM040125.1, read as the reverse complement.
AGACCGTTTTCAATCCCCAAGCGGTTGCCCGATAGACCATTTTTGGCTTTGGGCACCGAGTTTGAAACATTTCAAACTCTTTGTTATATATCCGTTGATTTATCCAATAATTAGTATATTTATCGCCTAAATTTTGTAAATATCCTATTTTAAGTTTCTAGAATGTGGGCCAAACCTTGTGGGCTTGGTTTTGGGCCATTTTGGTCTTATTTAAAAAGCCAGGTTAATTAATAAATATTGGGCCATATTATTTGGTTTTAAATTAACCCAAATTATTTTAATAATCCATTTATCTCTAGAAAATCTTAGAAAATCTAAATAAATTCTAGAAAATTCTAGAATATCATATACAAAATTTTGGGGTATTACATGACGTGACCGCCTCCTTCAGGTTGCGGCCAGGACATGACAGCCTATTCAATAAACGGTCCAGACAAGATTATCTTATGTTCCAATGGTCTGAACCCGAGGTTTGGCCCACTGGTTGATTTTCTTATGTTCCTAGATGGTATATTGATTGTCTAGAACTTAACACCTTATTCAATAAGTTATTAATGAATTATCAAAATTTAAAGAATGTGTCGTTATGCTGCCGGTTTCCTTCCGTGGCATAACCTTGTCATTAAATCATCCTTGATCTCATGTTTCATATTTGGTACGTTCTTACCTTGATATTGTTGTCATAAAACTATTATTTGAATTGTACAATATTGGTCGAAACTTTATTTCTATCTCGTGGAAGTAGCTTGATCTATAACTTGAAGATGCATGAGCGGGCACGGACAGTGTCCAAGGGCTCGATGCTAGCTCCCTCGGCGGATGGCCGAAAACATACTATAAACCAGGGGGTATGATGAACACTGGCACCGCATTGCATCTGGAGTACTTTTTTTATAAATGGGTGAAAATCACGAGGCAATCTTGTGAATTTACATGCTTGCTAGCAGCACATTCTCGTTACATGAGTTTCTAATGCATAGACTTTATGGTTATGAAAAGTACATTCTCGTTCATGAAAGGCCAAGTTACATTCATTTTATAATCGTTCTCGATCTTGCTCTCATTCTACATGAACTCTCATATCTTTTATCTCTTGATACTTGCGATGTTACTTTGGCTTATTATCGTATGATTTATCACATTTCATTTTTCTTTCATCCTAGAGCAAAAATGTTAATTGTTTAAACTTGCATTCATGTTGATACGAAGATACCTACTGGGCAAGTGTGCTCATTACCCTACTTTTCCAATCATTCCAGGAACCTCTAGTGGATCAGATTCTGAGTATTCTGATGATGGATCCGAGAGTGATGATTAAAGGCCCAAGAGAAGACTTAGAGTGTCATGAGTCCTTACGTTAGTTTGTCATCATATCATGTAATTTTTACTTTATTGAGTCATATTATGTAATTTTCATTTTTATTGAGTAAAGTGTGTCAAGGGGTCAAGTCATAGTCTCTATTGTAAAACTTTGATTATTATTCAACAAAGTGGAATTCTCAGTACATTGTAATGTGTCCATTCATCTTATGTGTGAATGATTTGCGCCCTGATTATATTACTAGCTTGAGACGTATTTCCGGCTGTTCACATTTTCTCGAGCATCTTCCGTTGTATCTATATCTCGGGACGTGACACTATCCCTCTTTTGTCAATCATCCAATGATGCGGGACGGACAGCGAACCCGGGACGGACAGCTCGCGGGCATCCCTAAGCGAGGGAAACGTGGGACCGTGCGCGGTTGAGGAACCGACAATGAGTCAAGGGTACTCGGCTCTTTCGTGCTCGGATCGAGTCACGGGACGGGTCACGCTCTCACTCACTCTTGCCGCAGTGATAAAATTTGGAACGAGCTAGGTATTCTATCACTCAAGCAGCGGCATATAGAAATATACGAACTGAGCAAAATGCGAAAAGAGGAGCGGACACTATACCTCCACGTGCCGGGCGTGGGGAAGACGACCCCGGCCAATCTCGTACTCCGGGTGTACAAATATTATAATAACTACATAAATGAATTTATTGCCCACTCCACATAGGGAGGTAAATGGCTACAATATGGGGTCCGGGAGTAGCGAACTCGGGTTGACGGACAGCAATTTGGGCCAGAGATGGGTTGCTCGGTACTGTTCCAACTCGGTACAGCAAGGGAACTCAGCAACTGGGACGGCGGCTTCCAGTCAACTCCTTGCTACGGCGACTGAAGGGGACGCTTCTAGTGGGTTGCCGATCGACCTCTAGGAGCAGCGATCGCCAAAGGTGAGCCGGCGTATTTTTCGAGGAATTAATTCCCGGACTGATTGTGCTAGCTGGACTCAGATCTGCTCTGCACGCCTTCACAAAAAGATTTCTTGCGGCCAGATCAGGTGTCGGATCGACGCAAACTTGGTACCGATGGATAAGGGACTCAGAGGGATACAACATATAATTTTTTCAGATCCATAAAATGAATGGATTGAAAATGAAAATGATTGTGGGTTGTAGTTTCTTCATGGCTCGGACTGACAGACACACAGGATAGACTGAGTTTTCCCTAAAAACAAATTTTGACCGATAGGAAGACGATAGATCTAGACCCTAGAAAAAGTATGGGTGGAAGGTAGGAAAGCGAGGAACACGCATGAATTTTTGGGGATTTTCTGGAGATGTATAAGGGGGTGGGAAAAATATGGGATCAGGGATCTATCCTGCAGATCTGCTGATTGGCAGACTGTCAGGGGTGAAACAAAAAATACGGGAAAAATACCAAATGACCTTTGATTGACACAAAATTTAAAATGGAGACTGGGGATAACAAGAAGAACAAACACTCAAAGTTTCAGCTCGATCAGATCCCCTGATGTGGAGATAAAATTCAGGCTTCAACCTTCTATCCTGATCTGGACAGAACTTCGACGCGGTAGCGGTGGTGGCGCGACGACGGCGGCGGGGCTGAGCTTCTCACTCAGAGAGGGGGAGGGGAGGAGGCTACACACCTCAAGATATTCACAGAACTCCATCTGCAAGGGGGTGGGAGAGAGAAAGGGCGCTGCGCCCTATGGCTCTTGCCAATTTTCACAAAATTCTGTTCATTAAATCCTTGTAAATCAGAAATACATGGTATATATATGAAATACAAAGTGACCTAAACTATCCCAAGATCTAGGTTAGGGGAGGGGCAAACTAGGGATATAAAATCTTCTTCCCATGTGGTCAAAATGGCAACAATAAAAAACCATTAATGGGGGGTGCGCCCCCTTGACCAAGATGGCCAATTTGGATTTTTCTTCTTTTAATATCCTTGGTCCAATCTTGGAAAAGTCTAGTCCAAGCCCACCTTGGACTTTGAACCAGCCCCACATGAGCCCTAAGCCAAGTGGACCAATGAGGGAGACGGTGGGGGACCCTACTGGACCTACTAGACTTTTACAAATAAACCCACTAAAACCTAAGGACTCACACTTTGGCTTATACTTGCCATACAATTGCATACCCAATTACACAAGGGTCTAAATGCAAATAAAAAGGACACAAATGTAAAATAAAAATGTTATTGCCCGGTGTTGATTCCCATCAATTCTCCCCGGGTGGGAAGAACTAGACCTCGTCGAGTAAGGGTTGCGGCAGCTCGTGTGGCTCCTGCGGATCTGTCACCAAACCTGGAAGCACGGAGTACGCTGCAGTCCAAGTATTCAGCACCTACTCATGCCATATATATGCGATATGCTCACGCTGCTGGGGAATGAGGCTAGTGGTGGACACTCCGGGGTGGGGTCACTCTCAAAGGGGAGGAGGCGACTCGAAGACTCACTAGGAATCACCGTTGGGTCCCTTTATGTGACTACATCCGATATGTTGAGGTAGAGCCGATCCCAAATTTCGGCAAGTCTACAACGTACGCATTAGATCCGACTTGCCTCACACTCGAAAGGGACTGACAACGTGAGTGTACAAAAGATTGACTATGCAACTCCTAATATGCTCGACACATGCGGACTCACTATGCACTCGACAATCTAAAAAAACTGGACAAATAAAGAAAGACACGGACGCACACATGACCCTAAACAAACCTACTGTTAGTCCGACCCGTTCTTATGCAACAGTGGACCAGGACATCCAAATGTGTGCAAATGCATACACTAGATGCAATCTCTGGTTGACAGAATGGGGGACTCTTAGACATCCTAATTTGTCCCTAGCATGCGGCTGCCTGTCGGATTTGGGACTTGGGAGGGCTAGGAGAGCCGAATGCTCCTTCTTCGTCACCCCTATATGATGACCGTGGAAGGGTCCCTTGGATGAGTGTAGGTGGACTGGCCCATGGGGAAGGGGTGTGGTAGTGGACTCCCGGAAAGAAGGGGAGTGGATTTGTTGGGTCATAAGGTTCCCTAGGGAAAGGATCGAAGGGATCAAAGAATGTGTAACCCCTCGATATGGGTTCCCACATATCACGGTCCCATGTCTGGAGTTCTTGAAGGTGTAGGTGGTCACCTTCATCCATTATGGTAAGAGGGACCATGATTTCATAGAGTAGATATGGGTCCTCCTTCGGGACGGCAATACCGTAAGAGGGGGCAAGGTCAAGCTCATCAGGAACGGGGAAGAACAAAAGGACCTCGGTGGTGATATGACCTAAAGTGTACAACGAGGTAATAGACCCCAAAGTCGGGAGCATGAAGCTATGACTATAGGGTTGGTCAGACCCTAAGGCCAACATATAGGTCAACTCCCATTGACACTCTAAACTCCTTATTAGATCCTTCACACTTTCTATGAAGCAAAAGGACCGAAAAGTGGTGTGAAAGCAGTTACTGGGGACTATTGGGAGTGTTGGGTCCATGGGTGGGTAGCATGGCGGTTTAGGGACCAAGCCTATCTTGAGCCAACAAAGTAGTGGCTTAGTGATGAAGAGATTTCCCATTAGAAACATGGGTGGCTCCGGCTATGGTAGCTCCGAATAAAGATTGGAAAGTGGGGGTGGGGGCAAAAGAGCTCTCATGGGTGGGGAAGGACTGTCCTCCTGGATGGGAAGAGGTCCTTGGGACCCCGTAGGTGGGGCCGGGTTGGGGCTACCGGCTATGACCTCCCTAGGCCCGGGTATGGCTACCTTCTGTCTTGGAGGTAGGCAAGGGGAGACCAATGACTCAATATAAGCACACCTCCTATCCACCCGATCCGAGATCATTTGCACAAGTTCGGCAACGGTGCGGGTTGGAGTAGGAGTATCGTGGTGGATTCACCCATAATCAACCGGCCTAGGCTTGGGTCTAGGCTCCACTACGTGTGGGAGGTGACTGGGTGAGGAAGGTTGGAGGTGGTTGGGTGGGGCTAGTTGGGGAGGACTGGGTGGGGAAGGTAGACCCTCCTAAGCTCCCTCTTCATGTCCCACCATGACTCGATGGGCCATTGCCTCCTAACTTCCCGTAAGCGTTCAATGTTGTCCCATTTTTCGGCGGTTTCATGAAGAAGCCACTCCTTAGCAAAAGTGAATTCCGCGGCCTCGGACATAGGGTAATAATCAAAGTATTTGTTCATAGCGGCTTCCCAATGTCGGTAGTCGCTCGGGACCTTGAAGCCATGAAAGTTTGAGACCTCGGGCCTAATGAAGGAGATGGGATGGTTTCCAAACCCATGGGTGTGCCAACAGTCATATCGCCTGGGCGACCGGGAGTCCATTGGAAATGGGGAACTACAAGATGGACATGCCGACACTAGGACAAGACACTAGACACGACTCTAAAATCCGTTGCAAAGTTCGAATGCCGACTCGACTATAAACCTAGACTTAACCAATAGATGGTACTTTGGCAGAGTTACGGGATCCGAAGATCCTCTCTCGTAAATGTGCGACCTTCCCGATAGGCGTAACCTAACGTTCGGGCAACACCTTTTGATATACCGAATTAAGGAATGCAAATGCAACCTTGGACTGACTTAGAATTAGACTCTCTCTTTTTTGTTTTTTTTAAAATAAAGACTACCCTAGACTCAACTTTCCTCTCTGATACCAATTTGATGCGGGATGGACAGCGAACCTGGGACTCTAGCTCGCGGGTGTCCCTAAGCGAGGGAAACGTGGGACCATACGCAGTTGAGGAACCGCTAATGTGTCAAGGGTACTCGGCTCGAGTCACAGGACGGGTCACGCTCACACTCACTCTCGCAGCAGTGATAAAATTTGGAACGAGCTAGGTATTCTAACACTCAAGCAGTGGCATATAGAAATATACGAACTGAGCAAAATGTGAAGAGAGGAGCGGACACGATACCTCCACGCGTCGGGCGTGGGGAAGACGACCCCGGCCGAACTCATACTCCCGATGTACAAATATTACAATAACTGCAGAAATGAATTTATCGCCCACTCCACGTAGGGAGGTAAAGGGCTATAATATGGGGTCCGGGAGTAGCGAACTCGGGTTGACGGGTAGCAATTTGGGCCAGAGACAGGCTGCTGGTCCGACTCGGTTCCGACTCTATACTGTTCCAACTTGGTACAACAAGGGAACTCAGCAACTGGGACGGCGGCTTCCGGTCGACTCCTTGATGCGGCGACTGAAGGGGACGCTTCTGGTGGGTTGTCGATCGACCTCCAGGAGCAGCGGTCGCCGAAGGTGAGCCGGCATATTTTCCGAGGAATTAATTCCCAGACTGATTGTGCTGGCTGAACTCGGATCTGCTCTATGCGCCTTCACGAAAAGATTTCTTGCGGCCAGATCCGGTGTCCGATCGATGCAAACTTGGTACCGATGGATAGAGGACTCAAAGGGCTACAACATATGATTTTTCCAGATCCATCAACCGAATGGATTGAAAATAAAAATGACTGTGGGTTGAGGTTTCTTTCTGGCTCAGACTGACAGACACACGGGACAGACAAAGTTTTCCTTGAAAATGAATTTTGACTGACAGGAAGACGTTACATCTAGGCCCTAGAAAACTTATGGGTGGAAGGTAGGAAAGTGAGGAACACGCATGAATTTTTGGAGATTTTCTGGAGATGTATAAGGGGGTGGGAAAATACGGGATCAGGGATCCATCCTGCAGATCTGCTGATTGGCAGACTGTTAGGGGTGGAATAAAAAATACGGGAAAAATACTAAACGACCTTTGAGTCACATGAAAATTAAAATGGAGACTAAAGATAACAAGAAGAACAGACACACAAAGTTGCAACTTGATCAGATCTCTTTATGTGGAGATAAAATTTGGGCTTCAACGTTCTGTCCTGATCTGGACAAAACTTTGATGCGGTGGCGGTGGCGGCACGACGGCTGCTCGGCGGCGGCGGGGCTGAGCTTCTCACTCAGAGAGGGGGAGGGGAGGAGGCTTCACATTTGAAGAAATTCGCAGAACTCCATCTGCAAGGGGGTGGGAGAGAGAAAAGGGGCTGCGCCCCATGTCTCTTGCCAATTTTCACAAAATTCTGTTCATTAAATCCTTGTAAATGAGAAATACATGGTATAAATATGAAATAAAAAATGACCTAAACTATCCCTATATCTAGGTTAGGGGAGGGGCAAACTAGGGATAGAAAATATTCTTCCCATGTGGTCAAAATGGCCATAATAAAAAACCATTAATGGGGGGTGCGCCATGTTGTGCCCCGGTGGTCATTTGAGTCATTTGATATTCATGGTTTTGATAATGGCTGAACACTATAAGTCATTGATGCTTTCCACTCTCATATGACTGAAATACTTGATGTTCTTTCATGACAGATAAGCCAAGGAATGGAGTGGAGATGGAAAAAGTGAAAGCTCAATGATTGCGCCCTCGCACGCTGGGATCGATATACCTTTAATATGTTAACTTCAAGAGTCAAAAGACTCAGTAGAAATCTTCAAGACTGTCAAGGTTGATGCCACAGATGAGAACGGGCTGCTAAAGGAATTAAGTGACTGAGCTAATGGGTTAACGGACTGAATCGGGAAAACCCGGGATCTCCCCAGCCAGCGGTCGACCGGAATTCTCAGGGACCATCTGTCTGTAGGATTCTCAGTGGCGGTCGATTGCCAGCCCAGGGCGGTCGATCGAAAATTCCAAAACCAAAATTGCTATTGTCTTTCTCAGTAGCGGTCGACCGCCACCTACCTCCGGTCGACCGCCAGCCCCGAGCCAACAAATGTTGACTTTATTTTTCTCTTCAGGAAGAGCCATTCTCCTTGGATTTCTTTAATCCTAAAGTCACACAATCACCCATAAAATGTGGATCTTGTCTGGAGGATGTCCAAGGACCATTCAAATGGTATAAAACAAACACATGAGGGGTTAGAAACCCTAATGCTTCAAGGGGAACAAGGAGATACCAAGGGAGGCTAGAGGAGGAGATTCACGGGTACTATAGCACCTCCGTGAACAGTGCTTCGGGCTAGAGTTGTTCATCTATTCTAAGGTGATTCAAACTTAGATCTGAAGCAAGCAACCTCCAAGGAAGCTAGAAGTAATCAAGGTTCTCAAAGGTGATCAAAGCTACATCCATACACCTCTTCATCAACTCAAGGCCATCCAAGCAAGCTCATTTTCAAGAAGATCAAATCTGCATCCTTTATCTTCTTCATCAACTCAAGGTGATCCAAGGAAGATCATTTCACAAGGAAGAAGATACCTTTGAAGAATCAGATTCAAGCTCCAGCAATCTCAGACAATATCTTTTCTCTTTGAGCATATTCTATATATTATTTGAGTGTTTTCATATTTGTTCTCCTTCCATTTCATTCAAACATTTGAAACTGAAGATCGTCCCTATTGGTGGTTAGTAGGAAGGTAATCGGAAGTTGTCTGATATGCAGTGTTGACGTCCATACCTGTGGTTAGTAGGAAGGCAATCAGAGGTCTTTCCGATCTACGGTTCAGTGTGTGGCATTAGTGGGCCTCACCGAGTTTCGTGAGAGGTGGACGTAGGACTGGAGATTCAGTCCGAACCACCTTAAAATTCATTGTGGTGTGGTTTGTTTATGTGATTGCTTCGTTCTATATGCATGCTTAGGTTCAATATCTATATTACTTATTCATCTTGCTAAGCAAATCGTTCCATCCTTTGTTAAGCTAGTTATATTCCACTGCTATTATCTTTATCTAGCATTAAAGAGGGGTGTTCTATGAAAAGAGAGGCAGAATAATTCACCCCTCCCCTCTACATCCGCTATCCACTACTCAACACGCCCCCTTGACCATGATGGCTAATTTAGATTTTTCTTCATTTAATATCCTTGGTCCAATCTTGGAAAAGTCTAGTCCAAGCCCACCTTGGACTTTGAACCAGCCCCACATGGGCCCTAAGCCAAGTGGACCAATGAGGGAGACGGTGGGGGACCCTACTGGACCTACTGGACTTTTATAAATAAACCCACTAAAACCTAAGGACTCACACTTTGGCTTATACTTGCCATACAATTGCGTACCAAATTACACAAGGGTATAAATGCAAATAAAAAGGATGTAAATGTAAAATAAATATATTAGTGCCCGGTGTTGATTCCCATCATCCAAGTTCTTTTATTCCATCACTTTTTTGTTGTCTACCTTATTCCACTCTGATTCGGCAAGTTGAGAGTGTGTTTTGCATGCGACCGCCATAAGTATTCTGAGATTTGAAGGTCATTTCCCCCTTATCCTGATTTAGCTACTTACTCTTATTTTAGGTGTCTTGTATCTCCTTGGGCCGGATTGCGATGCATCCCAGAGTGTGCCCAAGTCCCGCAAGCGCTATGCTAGGGGTCCCACGGACTGCTGATACAAGCCCTCTTAGATTAATTTTCCTTCCTCCTCTTTTGAATGACCTATCTTGTCACATTATGCTTGTCTGTTCATATGTGAAGCTCAATCTCAACTCAAGAATCTCCTTGAGTGGGATGTCCTACTTAGGCTTGTTTCTTTACCGAAACACCCATTTATCAGTCCGTTGGGCTCCCTTCCAAAACAGGCGTTCCGGAGGGGCATTTGTAGACGCTTAATTTCAGACATCCCACGGACCTTGTCTAGTCATCATAGAAGTGACACTTTCTCTTGGTTGATTGGGAGTGCCGGGCCTCATCCTTGTCTAGGTAGGATCCACCCTGTCCCTTCGCGGATCCAACTTTTTTGTCCTTGGTCTACCCTAGACCCTATCCCTCTTTTGTCAATCAGTAGGAAGGAGACAAAGGTCGAGAGAAGGGTTTGCCCTTGGTCTGCCCTAGACTCTATCCCACTTTTGCAATCATCCAAGTTCTTCAATTCCATTACTTTTTTGTTGTTTACCTTATTCCACTCCGATTCGGCAAGTTGAGAGTGTGTTTTACATGCGACCGCCATAAGTATACTGAGATTTGAAGGACATTTTTCCCTTATCATAATTTAGCTACTTACTCCTATTTTAGGTGCCTTGTATCTCTTTGGGCCGGATTACGATGCATCCCGAAGTGTGCCCAAGTCCCGTAGGCACTATGCTAGGGGGTCCGACAGACTGCTGATACAAGACATCTTAGATTAATTTTCCTTCCTCCTCTTTTGAATGACCTATCTTGTCACATTATGCTTGTCCGTTCATATGTGAAGCTCAATCTCAGCTCAAGAATCTCCTTGAGCGGGATGTCCTACTTAGGCTTGTTTCTTTACCGAAACACCAGTTTATCAGTTCGCCGGGCTCCCTTGCAAAACGTGCGTTCCGGAGGGGCATTTGTAGATGCCTAATTTCGGACATCCCGTGGACGTTGTCTAGCCATCATAGAAGTGACACTTTATCTTGGTTGATTGGGAGTGTGGGATCTCATCCTTGTCTAGGTAGGCTCCACCCTGTACCTTCGCGGATCTAACTTTTTTGTCCTTGGTCTACCCTGGACTCTATCTCTCTTTTGTCAATCATCCAAGTTCTTCAATTCCATCACTTTTTTGTTGTCTACCTTATTCCACTCCGATTCGGCAAGTTGAGAGTGTGTTTTGCATGCAACGGTCAAAAGTATACTGAGACTTGAAGGTCATTTTCCCCTTATCCTGATTTAGCTACTTACTCCTATTTTAGGTGCCTTGTATCTCCTTGGGCTAGATTACGATGCATCCCGGAGTGTGCCCAAGTCCCGTAGGCACTATGCTAGGGGGTCCCACGGACTGCTGATACAAGACATCTTAGATTAATTTTCCTTCCTCCTCTTTTGAATAACATATCTTGTCACATTATGCTTGTCCGTTCATATGTGAAGCTCAATCTTAGCTCAAGAATATCCTTGAGCGGGATGTCCTACTTAGGCTTGTTTCTTTACCGAAACACCAGTTTATCAGTTCGCCGGGCTCCCTTGCAAAATGTGAGTTCCGGAGGGGCATTTGTAGATGCCTAATTTCGGACATCCCGCGGACGTTGTCTAGCCATCATAGATGTGACACTTTATCTTGGTTGATTGGGAGTGTGGGATCTCATCCTTGTCTATGTAAGCTCCACCCTGTACCTTCGCGGATCTAACTTTTTTGTCCTTGGTCTACCCTGGACTCTATCGCTCTTTTGTCAATCATCCAAGTTCTTCAATTCCATCACTTTTTTGTTGTCTACCTTATTCCACTACGATTCGGCAAGTTGAGAGTGTGGTTTGCATGCAACCACCAAAAGTATATTGAGATTTGAAGTTTATTTTTCTGTTATCCTGATTTAGCTACTTACTCTTATTTTAGGTGTCTTGTATCTCCTTGGGCCGGATTGCGATGCATCTCGGAGTGTGCCCAAGTCTCACAGGCGCTATGCTAGGGGGTCCCACGGACTGCTGATACAAGTCCACTTAGATAAAATTTCCTTCCTCCTTTTTTGAATGACCTATCTTGTCACATTATGCTTGTCCGTTCATATGTGATGCTCAATCTCAACTCAAGAATCACCTTGAGCAGGATGTCCTACTTAGGCTTGTTTCTTTACCGAAACACCCATTTATCAGTCCGCCAGGCTCCCTTGCAAAACGGGCGTTCCGGGGGGGCATTTGTAGACGCCTAATTTCGGACATCCCGCAGACCTTGTCCCTTCGTGGATCTAACTTTTTTTCCCTTGGTCTACCCTAGACCCTATCCCTCTTTTGTCAATCAGCAGGAAGGAGACAAAGGTCGAGAGAAGGGTTTGCCCTTGGTCTGCCCTGGACTCTATCCCACTTTTGTCAATCATCCAAGTTCTTCAATTCCATCACTTGTTTGTTGTTTACCTTATTCCACTTTGATTCGGCAAGTTGAGAGTGTGTTTTGCATGCGACCGCCATAAGTATACTGAGATTTGACGGTCATTTTTCCCTTATCCTGATTTAGCTACTTACTTCTATTTTAGGTGCCTTGTATCTCCTTGGGCCGGATTACAATGCATCTCGGAGTGTGCCCAAGTCCCATAGGTGCTATGCTAGGGGTTCCCACGGACTAATGATACAAGACATCTTAGATTAATTTTCCTTCCTCCTGTTTTGAATGACCTATCTTGTCACATTATGCTTGTCCGTTCATATGTGAAGCTCAATCTCAGCTCAAGAATCTCCTTGAGTGGGATGTCCTACTTAGGCTTGTTTCTTTACCGAAACACCAGTTTATCAGTTCGCCGAGCTCCCTTGCAAAACGTGCATTCCGGAGGGGCATTTGTAGATGCCTAATTTCAGACATCCCGCGGACGTTGTCTAGCCATCATAGAAGTGACACTTTCTCTTGGGTGATTGGGAGTGTGGGATCTCATCCTTGTCTAGGTAGGCTCCACCCTGTACCTTCGCGGATCTAACTTTTTTGTCCTTGGTCTACCCTGGACTCTATCCCTCTTTTGTCAATCATCCAAGTTCTTCAATTCCATCACTTTTTTGTTGTCTACCTTATTCCACTCCGATTCGACAAGTTGAGAGTGTGTTTTGCATGCAACTGCCAAAAGTATACTGAGATTTGAAGGTTATTTTCCTGTTATCCTGATTTAGCTACTTACTCTTGTTTTAGGTGTCTTGTATCTCCTTGGGCCGAATTGCGATGCATCTCGGAGTGTGCCCAAGTCTCGCAGGCGTTATGCTTGGGGGTCCCACGGACTGCTGATACATGTCCACTTAGATAAATTTTCCTTCCTCCTTTTTTGAATGACCTATCTTGTCGCATTATGCTTGTCCGTTCATATGTTATGCTCAATCTCAGCTCAAGAATTTCCTTGAGCAGGATGTCCTACTTAGGCTTGTTTCTTTACGGAAACACCCATTTATCAGTTCGCCAGGCTCCCTTGCAAAATGGGCATTCCGGAGGGGCATTTGTAGACGCCTAATTTTGGACATCCCGCAGACCTTGTCTAGCCATCATAGAAGTGACAGTTTCGCTTGGTTGATTGGGAGTGTGGGATCTCATCATTGTCTAGGTAGGCTCCACCCTGTCTTTTCGCAGATCCAACTTTTTTATCCTTGGTCTACCCTGGACTCTGTCCCTCTTTTGTCAATTAGCAAGAAGGAGACAAAGGTTGAGAGAAGGGTCTGCCCTTGGTCTGCCCTAGACTCTATCCCTCTTTTGTCAATCATCCAAGTTCTTCAATTCCATCACTTTTTTGTTGTCTACCTTATTCCACTCCGATTCCGCAAGTTGAGAGTGTGTTTTGCATGCGACGGCTATATGTATAATGAGATTTGAAAGTCATTTTCCTCTTATCCTAATTTAGCTACTTAGTCTTGTTTTAGGTGTCTTGTATCTCCTTGGGCCGGATTGCGATGCATCACGGATTGTGCCCAAGTCTCGTAGGCGCTATGATAGGGGTCCCACGGACTGCTGATACAAGCCCTCTTAGATTAATTTTCCTTCCTCCTCTTTTGAATGACCTATCTTGTCGCATTATGCTTATCTGTTCATATGTGAAGCTCAATCTCAGTTGAATTTTTTGAGGTACTATATACATTCTCTGCACTTATATCTAGGCGGCCAGGGTGCTGGCCGCCCAGAACACCATGGTGTCCAGATACCTGGCCGCCCAGCTAGACCAAAGTGGCCAGGGTCCTGGCCGCCCACATCCCATGTTGGCCAGACTCCTGGCCCCCCAGTTCCTCAAGGCGGCCACAACCTTGGCCGCCCAGCCTCCTTTGAACGGACATCGACCTGGCTGCCTCCTGATAACCGTCTGTCCACTCCACGATCCGCCCACTCCGGGCATGTCCTTCGCAACTGTTCCCACTCGGGGGGTCGAGGCGCACGTAGTCTCACATGTTCTCACCTCCGAATGGGTCGAAGCTCACACGTAATCAATCTTCAAAGGTTTTCGGCGGGAGGTAAGGCCCCCACATTCAAAACCCCGTTCCGAGTAATCTCACAGTGGGGTTTTGGACATTTTTGGGCGAAGAGGTGAGGTTGGGAGCTCGGTGACCCGAAGGAGGGAGCCGTGAGCACGAGAGCATCTTCCCCAACCTTCCCCTAGAAGCATAACTCGAAGTCGAAGAGCACCGCTACGGAAGAGTTGCAGGTTCTCGGAGGTTTTCATCGACATGGTCGCCTACCGCCTTTGAACGGCCACACAATTGGCCGCATTCTGCTGGTTTACAGGCAAACCCCATTTTTCTCCCTTCATTCCCATATCTTGCTACATTTTAGTTCATCCTACTGCATTCATGCATACTAGATTTACCTAGATCCTTATTCTTAAGAGGTTTTCTCCTAAAACATAGGGAAGGCGAATGGTCGAAAGTCTTGACCATCCCCCTTCAGAACCCCGTTCCTGGTACAATAGACCCCATTTGCATGTTTTCTTTACTTCTCTGAGCATATACTGCATGTCCATAGTCTAATAGTCTATTCTCTATTTGCTGGTTAATTTGTAGGAACTTCCTCACCGACTCGTAGAGCTCCCTGTTCTTGGCCGGCCAAGAACGAGCATAAGAAAAACCCATATTCTCCCATTCCAAGGCATTGCGATCATCATATCCCTGTGAGGCTCAGGTATAAGTATCTGGCGATCACCCTATTTTTATATTTCTAATCCATGCACTATAGGCCCAGTAGTAGTAGTTCGGAGAGAGGCACCCACGCATGCCGCCACTCCTTTCTGATGCCTACACTAGTGTCGGGGAAGGCACAGATCATTGGAAAGCTGAGCCCGGGCAGCCTTCAGCTCTTCCTTACTCCCTGAGCAACATGTTCGCTGCTGTCGGTTCATGAGTTTTTGTTTTGATCATCGGTGTATCGGATTGATGTTGGTTATGTATGTCCTCTAGCCAATCATAACATGTACAATCTTGTTCATTAATAATGATAAAGGCTTTTAATATTCATTATGTGTGATTCCACTACAAAAAAAATAGAGATATAAGGGCAATTTATTTAGAGACATTTATTAAAACTGCCCCAATATAATCATAATTAGAGGCATTTTATATTTAATATTGCCCTTAAAATATATTAGGTTAATATGTATATAAAATCATGTATAGGGGCATTTTACAATTGCCTCAAATAATTATAAAATAAAAATAAGTATTCATTCAAACCGCCCCAAAATATTTTCACCTGCGGCCACTTTCTCCCACGCTAACGTAACCACCCGCTCCCTACTTCCTTCCCGCAGAACGTGGAGTCTTCTTCGCGATCATCTTCACCCATTCCACCCCCTCTCGCCTCTCCCTAGCCCCTTTTCCACCGCGCACCCGTTCTCCCTTCTCCTGCACCTCCTTTGCACCCGATAGGAGAAAGCCAACCATGGCCGTCGCCAGCAGTAGCTTCCGCCGCAACCCCATCCCCTCGGCCTCCTCCTAGTCCACCACCGCCATGGCTGTCACCGGCCCCGACATCAAGCGCGGCCCCAACACCGCGGCCTACATCTCCACCGGCATCCCCGACCTCGATGTGACCCTGGGCGGGGGTTTTCTGCTGGGCAGCCTGGTTATGATAATGGAGGACACGGAGGCGCCCCACCATTTGCGCAACCTTTCAGTAGAATTGGTCGAATCGTAAACTAGTACCACATAGGAATGGATTCTCTCAAACCTTTTTACCTTAGAAGATGTAATGGTGAATTATTCGCAAGGGAATTGTCTATAATGGTTATGGATTAAAGATTTGTGGCATTGAAAACTTGTATTGGAAAACCAGATAATCTTGCGAGTTTGAAGCGATTTGTATTAGTATGTTTTCGGTCCCTAGTACACGCTTTCAATGAGTTGTAGTGCAGCGAAGTTTATTTTTGGATTCTTAGATCATTAGTGGACATGCTCGCCTTTGAGGATTTATATATGTTACAACCTCCTGTGTGAACTTCGTTTATGAAATAGATATAAACTTTTCTGTGATTTCACTCAAAACAGTAGCTTCTACTCTGCAAACTTTCAGATTGCATGTTATATGAAACGTGCCTTTCCAATCTCGGTAGACATTTTTGTAGTTCCATGGGGGTACGTGCTTCATGCAGAACTTGTGTCCGCATAATTATAACCGTTTATGCTACAAACTCCTTTTTTAATTATTCTATGGCCAAATCAAATTTGTATAACTATCAGCTAATTGTAAACCGCATGCCTCCATGGTCCCCTGCTTGCATTATATCCCGATTTAAGACAAGTAATATAGACAAGGAAAAGGGGAAATGTGAGAACTCTAACCCTGACCTCAACGTTACCAAATTTGGATCTTTCAAGTAAACAATGCCCATCCGTGACATTTGGCTGATTGCTATGCATTCAGACCACAAAGAACAATAGAAGGAAGATAATAAAATGAACAAAGCAAATCGAAAGAAATAGTTAATGACTACGATCCAAGAACTCTGGAAAGTCAACATAACATAAAAATGAATGCTCCAAGTAGTCAGGGACAATCAATGATTAGGAGAATAAAAACCAACAAATTATGACAGTATCATTGAGAAAAGAAGTCGAGCAAATAATTAACCCTTAATGTCATTAAGGCTCCTAGTGGGACTTGACCTATGCATGCAAGTTGATCTACTTTTGCAGCCAATTTTACATACATGCTGTAATCTAGATGATACACAACTTGCCTAGCTTCTTTGCATACTTGTTTGCCCGTAGTCCAGATGTCATAAACACTCATGGTCTAGAATACAATGGTGCCTAGATGCATTTGAGAACGTTTTGCCAGAGAGAGATTGGTCATGCATTTCAGAACGTTTTGGCAGAGAGGCTTGGGACTGTGGGTGGTGAAACCTATTTTTGATCCTCAATCTCCTGCAGTGCGGGTCTGAGAAAATTGTCCATTTTTTCTTTTTCTGTATTGGGATTGGATATTTGATGATGAATTTCCTTGTTCTTGGTTGGTTTGAAGGGAGAATGGTGGAGATAAAAAATCAGTAGAGAGCCGCCGGAGGGGGAAATATGAGGTGCAGCGGGAAGGAGTAGAAATTGGGAATAGAGAGTGAAGGTGCATGGACATAGTTGGGGTTCAATACAAAAGAAGTTTCTAGGGACTGATGCAATTTCCTCATGATAACGATGGTTGACAAATGGAACCTTACCGGAATATTTGTCTTAGTTTCTGATTTTCATACAGAAGAACAATAAAATTTGCTTTATTAAGTTTATGGATGAAAATTTTCTTTCCCTTGTTGTTTGTTGTTTGTGAGGAATCTCTCCATTTTACTTGATTGTACAACCTCTGATTATCATCAATAAAATTGGTGGTATGATCCACATTTCTTTCGAAAGAAAAGTTTATGGATGAGAATGAGCAGTTTCATTGCCCACTTATTCTAATTTCCACTCTCTACTATATCTAACAGTATTAATGAAACTTAATTTTGATTTTTTATCTTTCTGGTGGGCCATATGTTCATAATTATATATCTTAAGGTTTGAAAATTTTCAGGAAGGATGTTAGCCTTATAGGGACGCAAACATGTAGGAGTACTGTTCCAGGATGCTATCTTCTTGCAGATGACAAAGGTACAATTATTCCTTTTAGTTGATATTCTACTTGTGGGGATGTTTCAACTTGAAAGTTTAATCTTTTTTTTCTTGACAAATTGAGTATAATCACATCTTGATATGAAACAAATCGAATAATTTTCTAAAATTGATGAGGAGTTAGCAGACTCAGTACATTTGTGCATTTGTAAGGATTTAGAAAAGTAATTAGACAACATAATGAATATATTGTATGTGTCTATAATCTTTTGATCACTTATGACTTCTTTGTTTCATTGTAAAACACTGTAAAATTCTGCAATTGTATCATTTTACAGCATTTTCCGTTTGTTTGTTTGACTGTAAAACAACATTGGCTGATGTGGCATTGGGATTTTCTTATTTTGGTTTACAGTCCATATCGACCAGAAACCAAAAACCTGAGAAAAAATTAGTTAAAATTACAACAAACTAAACAAGTACCTTATTTTAGTTTACAGTCATTCAAACAAGATGCTCCCCATTTTAAAATCATAAAAATACACCTATTTTAAAATTAGAGAATTACATCAAAACAAACAACATCTTAAACAAGGACAATTTCTAATGGGAGTGGAGGGGGATTTTTACTGAGTCTTGCCATATGTACAATACCAGGCTGGCTACATTGAATGATTTTGGCAGTTATGTCAATAGAATTGGCACTCAATTTGTAGGTTGCTTGGATACACTTGGATGTTCTGTATAACATATGAACAATAAAAATGGTTATATGCTGCATCATGTAATTTAGATAAATAAAGCACAACTGAATTATCTTCTCTGTATTGGATTTGTGGTGTGGTTAGAGAGTTTGCACGGCATTTTCTGTTACCAGTAAGTAGCCTTAAAATAGATGGCTAAGTCTTGAAGGGATAAACTTGGTATACATTTTTGCACGATGATGTCATGTTTAATGTTCTACATGCATATATGTAATCATCCCTTTATAAAAAATAAAATCATCATCATTCTGACAAACCGTGCTATTTTCTAGAGAATGAAAAATTACAGAGTATATGCTTTGGTTCTGGTTTGAAACTACTATTAACATTTTAATTGGCAGACCGAAGTACTTCACTGATGATGGTGTGTTTACTTTTGCAGATCTATGTAGTTTCTATTACAATTCATATTGTGATATGTAGTTTGACATTGGTCAACCTAGCATATACATTGTTGGTTCTGAATTATTCATCGGCACTATTGTGCCAATTGTGTTTCTTCTTTCGGGTGTGTAACATCATCAATCCTGCAAGGCCTGTCAAGCTCAAGGTGTAGAAGGGAGAATAAAAATGTTAGAGAAGAGGTGGAAGAGAAGCTGGCCAAGAGTACATGCCAAACCATCCAATCAATTGGCTTCTCTTACTACTCGTCCACTAGCAAGAAAATGTTTGTACCTAAAGAGCACAAAGGGGAAATTATTTTATCTATTTTGAAGAGTTGAGTTTCTATATTTTAGTTGCAGACTGAAAAATTGAGATTCCACAATCGGAGTTGTATTTATAAGTCATGGATACTATATGTCTTCTGTAATTGGGATATTTTCATGATTTGATTTTATAATATAGCTTTATTAAGAGATTATTGTTATCAATGACTAGCATGCCCTATTTATGCTTCTGTCAAATGGTGGACAGTTTATATATGAATGTGTGGTGTATAATGGTGGGTGTTTATGTATGTCAATGAATCACGAAGAATATGATCCATGTACTAATTGTATGTTAAGAATGTTGACTGTAATTTTTATATTTTAGGATGGTTATTTTGGTGCAATATTTAGAAATTGGAGCTCTTACATTGGTCGTTTGGGACAGTTTGGGGACGAAAATGCCTTTTAAACACATTGTTCTAAGTGATTAGTACAGGATGGTTTTTACATGACTATTCTTAAAATAGGTTATTTGCGGTAGTTTAAAGGAGGAATTGTCCCTAAAATATGTTCATCAGAGGCATTTGGCCAACAAAAATGCTCCTATTAAAATATTTAGGGGCAATTATTAGTGCCTCTAATGATAACATTAGAGGCATTTTTCAAAAAGTGTCCCAAAAACTTTTAGGGACCGTGGTAATAAGGGCACATTTTAAATTGCCCCAAATACTAATCAAAATGCCCCTAAAAGTTATTAGGGTATTTATCTCTTATTTTTGGGGTAGTTTAGAAATGCCCCTAAAGGTCTATTTTCTTGTAGTGTTCGTTTATCGTTTCATAATGAAGTCCATGAATATGCGCAATGGATATTAATTATGATGTGATCATAACAATGAGATTAGTATCGTTTAAACACAAATTCTTAATTGTTCCTAGTCGGGGATATCTGAGAAGGACATCAAATATCTAGTGAGACTTGTACAGGTTGCACCTGCTTATATGATGAGGGTGGATGGCCTCATAGACACTTGTGTGGAGACACTAAGGTGAACCTGTAGGTGCACATTGATGAATGAGTTCACTGAACTGATCCAACATGAATCGCTAGATGGTAATATTACCTGACTATCAACCAGTTAGATTCATCATCACAGTGGCGTGATTGGTCCTTTGACCTGAGACACCAAGAACATCTTGTCGGTGGACTTCTAGGTATTGACCTTAGCTTATAGATCTCTAGTCATGAGGTCTTAATTAGTTATGTGATCAGATCCGGTGGAATACCTTCGAAGGTGATTGTGTGATCAATACGGTATCATTCGCTCTCGGTAATTGAGAGAGAATGCTCTAGGGAGTGATGCTTGGGAGTCCCTAGCCAAGGCAAGACAACATATCAGAAAAAGGAGTTTTCTGATAGTGCTTTTATGGCATCTAATCCAAATGAGTCTGTGTTCTTGGGTTTGACAGTTAACTATACCCTCAAGCATACTTGAGAGCATTGTATGAGTGAAGGACTATAATCACATGGTAACTGTTGATGGAAGGGTTCCTTAAGCGGGTTGCTGAACCCCATTGTCTTCCAGGGTCATGCGGTGTTGCTTGGCACCCAACTTGATCAGAAGCCCAGTCAATTATCATGAGATGATAATTAGAAGAAGTGTTTATTTAATATGAGATATTAAATAAACTAATTTTACCAATAAGGGGTTATTGGGCTATTGGGCTGAAAACTGGACTGGCACTTGGGCCTAGAGGGTCACACGCATATAGGTTCTTTGGTTAGGGGATATTAAGTGGGTGTTTATATTAATCTGGGGACTTTTATAAAAAGTGGAATGGATTAATATATATGCATGCGAAAGGGAAACCCTGGGCCAAGCTCCAAGGGTTTCCCAAGCTGTGGCAGCTGCCCCTCCTCCCACTCTTCTCTATGGTCACCCCTTCTCTCTCCCATGGGAGTACAAGGCCGCATGTCGCCCCGAGTGCCCATGACAAGGAGCCGAGCAGGGGATCAACAAACGAGAGAGGAGACGAGGGTGATCCCTCAACCTGCGAACTGCGTGGATACGGTTGGAGGCCGAGCACTTGCGCCGCTAGCGGCATTGCTCAGTAGGAATCAACCCTCGGTCACGGATCTGACTCTGCGCAAGGTGAAGATCTGATCTTCTGTCGCTTAGTTTTGTAGAAATGGATCAAGGGCCGCGGGGATTTAAGAAGAGAAAATTTTTAAATTCCGTTGTGCTGTCATGCCAACATGTTCTTTCTCGTCCCCTTGCGATCCTTACAATTCTCGACACCTAGTTTGATTTGCTTAAAGGGGGCACCAGCATGCTCTGACGGTCCATTACTATGGCCATGAACAGAGCCTACCTGAGCCCACATTCAGCATCAGTTGGATCTATTGTCCCTAGATTCTCGTATGGATAAGAAGGGCGGTTGAATTGTCCCCACCAAACGCAATGGTAGTTTTTAAATTTAACGTAGCAAAATAAAATAACTACCAACACGGAATATGATCACACGCAATTTATGCTATGAAGAAATTAGTTCTCTCAAGCTTACCGCTCTCACATGATCAACATGAACAAGATAAACAAGCAAACCATAGTCAAACAAGATGCGAGACAGATTTTTAGGTGGTTCGGGACCACGACGGGCTCCCTACGTCAACCCCTCACCAAAACGGTGAGGATCCACTCGCTTCGAAATGAAGCACACAGAGCTTTTGCTCCAAAGACACGGAGATGTAGTCTCCTACACGATCCACTACAGATCAAGACACACACACACTCGCTGCTACAGCAGCAGCACAATATACCACAATCGTGCACAGATGGTTCAACACTCACAGAGTCAGAGTCTGAAAATAAAAGATATGTTCAATACATGCACATGAACTAAATGGAAAGCATTGGAATAGATGAAAAAGACTGAAAGAAATTGATCCTCAAGAGATGAAAGGGCCGGAGGAGATCCTTGTTAAAGAACAAGTTGGAGGGAAGTCGAATGCTGTCGATTTGAACATCACTGTGATCCTCTTTTCAAACCACTCCTCTTTATCCTCTATCATGATCACAAAATCCTCCCGGATGTAGATGACATCCACAGATTTCTTCAGCTCCTCTCGTTTCCCTTTTTCTTCTCCTGCAAGAAAGATGGAACGTGAATACTTCGAATGATTCCTCCAAAATTCGTAGCTCTTATAAACCCCCTCAAGAGAATGAGGAAAAGACCATTAAACCCATGCTAAAACCCATTCAAAATATATCTAGCATGTGTATGAATGCCCTAGGGGTAAGAGGGTCAAATATGAGCCAAAACGGATCATGCTTAATGGGTTTCGAACACAAGGAAAATCGGTCACCCGCCGTATTCGGTTGACCGGTCGATAGGGGTCGGTTGACCAAACTTTTACAGGGTTTGAACCAGACAGCTCTGGAATTTTTGGTCGACCAATGTAGGGAGTTCGGTCGACTGAACTTTTACAGTGTCTGTTTCCAGGGATTGCTGGCAATTTCGGTCGACCTAAGCAATAGGGTCGGTCGATCGAAGTTCAGAAATCACAGAATGCTTGTAATGATTTTGATGCTTTAACCCCATATAAAAATTGCATGAAGTGTATACATGAAAGTCCAATTGAGAAGAACCAATTAAACAATTTGAACCCATTCAAACCTTCATTTTTGCCAATCAAAAATTAGGATTACTTAACCATGTGTTTAACTAACATGTATGCTCAACATGATACCAAGATTAACCAAGGTTGAGGTAAAAACCTCAACCATGTATGAACCAAGACAAACCCCTTTTCACCATGATTGACAGAAAGATTAACTTTGTCAAGACTGGAGAACTTGACCCTTACCAAGAGTTCTTGAGAAGCAATCATAACATATATCACTTGTTTTGAACTATGGGCAGTCAAATATTCAAGTAAGCATTGGTTTGAGGTCAAGAGGATATTCTCCATGGATCTCAATCCGGCAATGCAAGATAGTCATATTTGCATAAGTTCCTTGATCATCAGCAATTCTTTCTATGGATATTTTACACATCACATGCACCAAAGCATGCACACAAGTGTTGCCAAGATTAAAACTTAATCACCAAACTCACCTAGGGGTCTAACAATCTCCCCCTTTTTTATGATGACAAAACATGCGTTGTGTGCCCGAATTTTAATAAAGAGCCAAAACATTTGCTTGTGCATGGTTTAAAATAGTTTGAGTGAAGGGCAATGAATATGCACTTTGAGATTTAAAAACCTATGTATCAACAAGTGCAAGTGAGAGTAAAATGAGTAAAGGTGAAAATGCCATTGAATGCAAGAATATGCAACATGACATGCACAGAAGTGAATATGTGAATATTTATGCACACTATCCAACATGACATGCACAAAAGTGAATATGTGAATATGTATGCACACTTTATTCTCCCCCTTTTTGTCATCACCAAAAACTAGTTGACAATTGGGTTATTTTGCTTCTTATTTACAAGTATAATGTAAAGGTGTAAAAAGTATCAAGCAGTCAAGCAAAGATGCAAGTGTCAAGCATGTAGTAAACTATAGCTCCCCCTCAATGGGGTAAAAGGATAGCAAGTGAATAGTGGATTCAAAACCAAATTGTGAAACATAAAGCACAATCAAACAAGGTAGTGCATGCATAGGCTAGAGGCACTGCATAAACCATGATAAGAACAAATTCAAAATACACATTCATCACAATAATACTCAAGAGTTAAATGTGAGGCAATGAGCAATGAACTTTAAAATTATATAGATATTAACAGAATTTCTAAAGAACACTTGAGGGTTATATCCTATCTATAATTTCATTTAGATCCTCGACTTTCGGTAGCTTCGCACAACCCCCCTTTTTTGTTTTCTTTTTATTCGACATCACTGTTCGGCGTGAGTCACCTCATATGTCTCAATAGGGTTTTCCGACTACTAGGATTCATCACAATTTTAATTCTTGTGGATTTTAGCTTCACTTTTTGATGCGAGTTTTCTCATTTATTTCAGTGGGGATTCCCGACTACTCGGTTCCACATTCCACTTATTGATTATTGTGGGATAGGTATCTTTTTCCTCACGATTACTCTTCATTTCTATGTAGAAATTTATTTCCCTTAATGTGTTGAAAAGAATTTCTGAAATCCTTATCGGTCAAACTCATATACATCATTTTGTGCAAAGTATGTGGGTAATTTTTTTGTATGTTGAAAATGAATTTGCCAAAACATAGTTATGACTCCCCCTACATGTATGCACAGTTGGAAATAAATCCTTCTCCTTTGTATGTGTCACTATTCACAAATGACCAAAATCACTATAATTTATTTATCGAGGAGGTGAGGTCTTAGAAAAGATCAAGAAAAGGTTTTCTAGAATATATACATACAATCAAGCAAGGATTTGAAAGTAAATTCATGCAAGATGATTTCTGATACGTGACGGAGAACTTAGGTCCGAAGACCACCTCATGCGTAGTGAAAGCTTCCTGCTAGACATAATCTAACCGTCCACAAACACCATTTTAGATACCGAAAAATCATGGCACTCAAGCATACAAACATAGAAAGTATGTACAAGCATATGCACATGAATGAAAGGATGATGAGAAATTATTTATATTCACTAGTATGCTAGGATATGTGCAATATAAAGCATGAGATTGAATGTATGCAAGTCTGAATTGTTATTTGCAAAATGAAGCAAAAGTGTTTATGTAAGCCTAATATGAACAATTACTCATTCAAACAACAAATTCCTAGTTCTCTTCTTATTCTAGTGAAATTTTCAGGAGATAAGAATTTTGTAAAAATATCTGCAAGTTGGTTTTCAGTATTTATATGTATAAGCTCAAAATGACCCTTACTCACATGATCTCGCAAAAAATGATGTCAAATTTCTATGTGCTTTGTGTGAGAATGCAAAACAAGAGTTTTAGAAATTTTAATGGCATAGGTGTTATCACAAAGAATGGGTGTGTTATTCAAGATAATACAAAAATCAACTAACTGTTGTTGGATCCATAGCACTTGGGCTGTACAACTACCGGCAGCCATGTATTCGGCTTCGATAGTTGACAATGCCACTGTGTTTTATTTCCTAAAGGCCTATGAGACCATGCAACCTCCAAGAAATTGAGAATACCTGCTCGTGCTCTTACAATCCACTAAACACTCAGCATAATCAGAATCAGTGCAAGCTACTAAACCAAAATTGTAACTACGAGGAAACCAGAGACCAAGATCCGATGTGCCAAGCAAATATCTGAAAATTCTTTTGACTGCTAACATGTGTGATTCTTTCAGATCGGATTGAAATCTAGCACACATGCAAACACTAAACATGATATCTGGCCTACTAGCAGTCAAATACAACAAGGAACCAATCATTCCACGAAAGAGTTTCTGATCGATAGACTTATCTTGTTCATCTTTCTTCAATTTGACATTTGTTGACATCGGTCTCTTTTGTGGCTTTGCATTGTCAAATTTGAATTTCTTGGTAAGCTTTTTTGTGTATTTCCTTTGATTGATGAAGATTCCATCCTTTAGTTGCTTCACATGCAAGCCCAAGAAAAAGGTTAACTCCCCCATCAAACTCATCTCAAACTCCCCCTACATCAATTTAACAAAATCATCATTCAATGAATCAGAAGTGGCTCCAAAGATAATGTCATCAACATATACTTGTACGAGTAGCATATAATCATTATCGCTCTTAATGAAAAAGGTTTGATCGATGTTACCTCTTTTGAAGCCATTTTCTGAAAGGAACGTACTTAACATTTCATACCATGCACGGGGGGCTTGCTTCAGACCATACAATACTTTGTCAAGTTTGTACACATAGTCCGGGTGGTTCTCATCTTCAAATCCCGATGGCTGCTCAACATAGACGTCTTCTTTCACTACACCATTCAAAAATGCACTTTTAACATCCATTTGAAAAGGTTTTATATTCTTAGAGCATGCAAATGCAAGTAATATTCTAACCGCTTCAAGCCTAGCCACAGGTGCAAATGATTCATCAAAATCAATTCTTAACCCTTGACTATAGCCTTTGGCTACTAGCTGGGCTTTATTCCTAATCACCACCTCTTGATCACTAAGCTTGTTCCGAAAAAACCACTTAGTTCCAATCACCGGGTGATTCTTAGGTCTAGGTAGAAAAAACCACACCTCATTCTTTTGGAATTGGTGTAATTCCTCCTGCATAGCCAAGATACAGAAATTATCATTTAATGCCTCATCTACAGATTTGGGCTCAATATCAGAAAGTAATGCAAGATTATCGAATTGTTCAACTTCCATGATTGAAGCCCTTGTTCCACGTCTCATATGGTGTTGTCTTGTGGATGATCTTTGTGGAGCGTCCATTATCTTGGGAGATTTTGAATTTGGATTTCTTGCTCAATTCCTTCTTGGGCCGGAGCTTCATCATTTTTGTCACTCGACTCCGCTTGATCTACGTCTTGTTTTTCCTTGTCTTTCTTTTCTTCTCCATCTTCATGCCCTACATAAAGAAAATGATTATCTTTATTAAATATACTTAAAGTGTATTCACCAATGATCACATGTGAGCTTTCTTCTACCACAAGAGTGCGCATGTTATATACTCGATAAGCTCTAGATGATGATGAGTATCCAAGAAATATAACTTTGTCACTCTTTGTGGCAAACATCTCTAAGTTTTCGTTAGAATTATTCAAAATATAACATGGAGAACCAAAAGGCTTCAGATATTCAATGTTCGGTTTCTTACCTTTAAATATCACGTATGGAGTTTTCTTGAGGATTGGTCTTACCATGGCACGATTGATGATGTGGCTGGCCGTGTTGACTACCTCAGCCCAAAAATACCTTGGTAAGCAGTTTTCAGCAAGCATCAGTCTCACCATCTCCACGAGTGTCCTATTCTTTCTTTTCACGACTCCATTTTTTTGTGAGGTTCTAGATGATGAGAAGTTGTGTGAAAACCCCTGTTTCGTGCAAAAATCATTTTCCTCTTGGGTGGCCCATCATCCACCTTCTTCCACCCATCCTCCTTCATGGCACTGAGGCCCATATGTTCCTTGCACCCCGGTCCAACTGGGTCTTTTTATGGGTTAGCCCCTCCATGCTCCACGGCCCTCATTTCAAGCCCCTCCAAGGTCTCAAGGCCAACCCTCTACTTCACAAGTCATCCCCCTCTAGCAAGTTCTTCTCAATAATATCACTAAAATGGAGGAACAATTGAAGAGGGTCTCAAATCCACGACCTCTGTATCAAACCCATCCTTCTCAAGTAGATCCCCTCTATCAAACTTTTTTAGATAGAATGAACAAAATGGAGA
Organism: Amorphophallus konjac; assembly: GCA_022559845.1. Lineage (NCBI taxonomy): Eukaryota > Viridiplantae > Streptophyta > Magnoliopsida > Alismatales > Araceae > Amorphophallus > Amorphophallus konjac. The sequence continues at coordinate 164,034,070 of CM040125.1, read as the reverse complement.
AAGAATGGAAGGAGATTACAAGCGCTAATGGCATCATGAATATATGTGAGCAAGATGGCCCTGCAAATTGTAATGATCAAGTGGATGCCATCCACCCACCATCCATCCATCTCGCTCATCCACATGGCCCACCGCCTCCACATCCACAAAGCCCTCTACATTACCACACTACACCAGCCAATACATCTCCACCACGGCATTCATTCAAACTCGATTATGAAGAATATGAGCCGTCACATGATGAGGTCTATCAAGATATACCTGCTCCGAGACTTCCTCGCCTCCAACCTTCACAATACCTCCATGAACCCCCTGCTCAGGATGATGACACCATCCTTACCCCTATTTCTTAAACCATCCAGTGCTTTGATGATGGGTCAATGCTTCAACAACCCACATCGGTGTACCATGAACCCTCCACACAACCTTCTCCTCCTAGTTTGCCAATACCAAAATCTACTCCTCAACCAACCAAACTTAGACGATTCATCCGTACCAAACCTACCGTCATCCACCCTTCAACTACTATCTCTCCAACCACCACACTGTCGACCTACATTAGCCACTCACCCACCGAGCCCTCCACCGAGTATTCCACTAATTCACCTCTCCTTCAACCAATTAGCCTTCTGTCATCACTACCTAAACTCTCCACTATCTCTGTAATCACAAAGCCCGTCATACCCAATCCTCCACTAGACCTTTCACCCGAACCCATGGCTGAGCCTAAGCAGGGTTCACCAATTTTTGCACTCGAGCCAACCTCGTCTGCTTTCGAGCAAGGGTTGAGGCTCGCTGTGTTTGAACCTCCACCTACCCTTCCAATAGTGCCTTCCATTGAACCTTCACCATCCATTGAGCCTACCACCTCCATCTCACCTTCCTCTACTACCCCTGGGAGCGGGTGTACTTCTATAAATACATGTGCAAAGGATGATTCTCAAGAGCTGGGCAAGATGAATTTTGTAATGCCCAAGGATTTTCTAAGAATTTTTTGGATTAAAAATATAATTATTAAGCATTTAATGGGCTAATAATTGAATTGTGGTAAACTAAAAACTAATTATGTAGGCCCCACACTAATCCAAGAAGATTAGGCCCAAATAATAAACTCAATTGGCCCAAAACATTGTTTTGGACCTTGCCCATATTCTAGAAGCATAAAACTAGTGTAATCTCAGAATTAAAGAGATAATTACTCTTTAGGAAATAAATAGATGGATAATAACTTTGATAATATAAAAAGAGTTTGAACTAGCTTCAAATTTGGTGCTCATGAAGGAAAAACGGTCTATCGCGAGACTGCAAGGGGACAGGAAACGATCTAGACCTAGACCGCTAAGCTCTATCAGTTCCGTAAGTATGAGAAAACGTGAAAAGATTAGATTTTTGGCATCCAAATCACCTAAGATCAACTCTATCTACTAATTAGATAAGTCTAGAAGACTATTAGATCGAATTGAAAACCTAATTGGGACTCTAGAATCATTCTAATCCCCAAAACCCTAGCAAACCCTATAAATAGACCCCTAAACCAACGTGTGCGACCCTTACTTTTGGCTCACATGGAACTAAGGTAAGGAGGGAGAATTAGAGGTATGTTCTTTAGAATATTTTGTTCATAATAGTAACGTCTAACTGCCCTCTGAATTTCATTCCAGGAGACCAAGTGATGTGACACGACCTCGGACCTAATGCAAGCAAGCACAATCGCATTCAAAACGGGCCAAATTGGGCCACCGCTCTATCGTCACTCACCCAAGCCCGGGGTGACTTGGCAATGCCAAGGGGAGGATGTGGGGTTGGGCCCTTGCTGGTAGAGGGCCAGCAAGGCCAAGACTTGATTCCCAAAGGGTGGGGATGCCCAAATCAAGGGGGCCGACAAAGTGCCAAAGGCACCGGTTGCAATATTCCCACGGTGATCACTCAAGTTTATGGGACTTGAGGATCGGGCTCTCACTCGCATAACCAGCGAAATTAGAACTAATATGGAAAGACAAGCACTAAGTGGAGTGAAGGTTTGAGCACTTACTCGACCGGATTGAAGAAACCGGTCCCGGTCGGAGACGAGGGCGAGCGGGGAGGCGAGTGGATCCCCACACGCCGCGGCGGTATCGCTTGACCTTCCCAAACAAGTTACAACACTACACCTCACGTAGGAGGGGGATCTTGGGGTGGGGGTTAATAGAAATTACAATCAATACTACCTCCACACAGGGAGGGACCTTCAGCCGGTCAAGCAGGGTGGGGAAACTAAAGCAAAGAACGAGGAATAAGGGTGGACGCTGAATCTGCTTGCTGTCTGTGAGCCGGGACAGAGAGTCGGTGTTGCTACTGTAGATCTTGATCAGGAATTTTGTTGACGACGAAACTAGAGGGAAAACCTTCGTAGCTGGAAGGGGAATGCCTCAGAATTTTTTAATTTCTTCTGGAGTCGCTGCTGGTCGGGGCAGGAGCTTGAACAGGGCCTCTGTTTCTTGGACTAGCAGGGGCAGGTCACCAACAGTAGGATGCAGAGGCTGTCCTGGCCGGTCCCGAACTCCAAATTTGATGCCGTCAGCGCCGTTAGAACCGTGGGTGAGTCCTCTTTGCAGAAAAAGAAACGGGGATACCAGAAGAGGTCAGAGACAATCTGTGGAACTAGAAGAGTGAGGAGGGGTCGGTGCAGACTGTAGAAGGCAGAACCGCGCGTTCGGGGGAGAAAATTGGTAACTTCTGCTCCCGGATGTTGAATGAACTTATGCTTCTTGAATCTGAAACTAGACAGGCCAAAGAGGAACTTTGAAGAACAACTTGAAGACTGATTCCTTCAGGGTCAGTCGTGGCAGAGCTTCTAAACTGGGTCAGGTCCTTAGCCAAGGCAGAACCACGCAGCTGTGAAAGAATGGACCTCCAGGATGGCTCGGAGATCGGAAGAAGACGAAACCACTTTGGTTGCGAAGGCGACTGGCAGACGCTTCCGACGATGGCTCTTGGGTCTTCAAACTCATCTGGAGGTGATCGTGGTGGCCGCTGCAAGCTGCTACTCTGCTATAGATCTTCAGTTGAGAGCTGTAGGTTGATGATGATGGGGGGGAATGGGGTATATGGGAGGGGAAATGGGGGTGGATGAGTGTGCGGAAAGCCCGGGCTGTGAGGGGGTCTAGGAGGGGGTGTTCTAAGGTGGGGGAAGGGAAGAATGGGGTCTGGAAGGGGGTCTAACAGGTGGTGGGAGGAGGAGCTACGAATTTGGGAAGGTGGGTGAGAGGAGAAGGTGAGGGGGGGCACAAGTGAGTGGAGGGAAGGGTGGATTTCAAATTCAAATATGCTTTGGAAGTTGTGGGGTTGTGTGGGGAAGGGGTTGATTGTGTTGGAATGGGGAAAGTGGTGTTGGAATGTGGAGGATGGTGTTGGAATGGTGAGGGATCTCCTTGGGACTAGGGGGGTGGAGTAATGGAGGCCATGAGGAAGTGGAGGGCTTTAATGATAGTAGGTGGGGGTTGAAGTGGTTGGGAAAGGAGGAGAGAGAAGAAAATTTGAAATTGGGTGTTGAGGAGAGAGAAAGTGGAGTGAAAAAGAGAGATTAGGAGAGGGAAGGGTGGGGAATCTCTCCCCTAGGGTTTCTCACCCAAAAAATGTTAGAATCACTCCACTAAACTAAGCTTTGGATACTCAAATGGCATTTTTCATTGATTCATTCATTAAGTTGAAATGGGGGGAATGTGGTCCTATATATAGGAAACCCACATTTCTACAAAAGTCCCTTACAAAAGACTCAATAACAAATAACCGAAGGGGTAGGGGGGGCTCATGGGCCAAGCCCGAAGAATTGGGCCCAATAGCACATTACACAATCTAATGACACTCAAACTTAGGAAAATAAATGCAAGACCTAGGAACATGACTCAAATAAAAGGGAAAATATATCAAATGACTCAAATAAAATTACATAGGACTCAAAATTAAATGACTAAACCATGCCGGATGCAACCGGGGTGAGGAGACGAACGGTAAACGTGGGCATGGGAGGTGATGTCCCCATCATACTCCCGGGGTGCGGAGAACTCGACTCTGTCGAGTAAGTGTCCTTCCCTCCTTGGAGGGTGTAGAAGTGGTACCGCCCTCAAGTCTCCCGAACGAGACCGATCCATCCACCTGCCGAGATAGCGCTCATATACCTTGCTCCGAGTGGTAGTGACTTGTTCATCCAATATATGTTCAATTTGTTCACGCTGGGCTCTCTTGGATGGTGGTTTATCATCATGGGTGGGTGCTCTCTCAAGGGAAGAAGTAGGCTCAATCTCCTCACTAGGTACCACCGTGGGTCCCTTATATGGCACTAGATCGGCAACATTGAATGTGGGACTTATTCCATACTCCTCATGGAGATCTAACTCGTTGGCATTTGCACCTATGCGCCTCAAGACCTGGAAGGGACCAGCCCCACGTGGCCTCAGTTTAGAGTTGGCTCCCGGGGAGAGCCTCTCCATCCTTACCATCACAAGGTCACCCACTTGGAATTCTTGGTGATGCCGATGAGAGTCGGCCAGCCTTTTATAAGTCTCATTCTTTTTGCTGATGTGCTTGCAAAGGTTTTCATGCAATTTTGTGAATGCTATCCTTTTAGTGGTTATGGGTGGACCTGGACAACCATAGATGGACCTATCCTGCCATGATGCCAGATGGACCATGATGAACCTTGGTGGGCCGGTGCAACCATTTGTGGACTTATCATGCAATGTTGTCATGTAGACTTTGGTGGGCCTAGGTGGGCTGGGATAACCGTAGGTGAACCTATCATGTAAAGTGGTGATGAATGTGGGGGGGCCCGGACATCCGTAGATGCTTTTGACATGCTTAAGATCCATGATGAATGAAGGAGGACCATGACATCCGAATGTGACTCACTCATGCTTTCTACTTGACATGTGAGTGAAATGAATGAATGGACCCAACATAGTGTTCATGCCAAGGGGTGTGGAAAGCCTAGACACATGCATGCTTTTCTCAAAAGTGACTTCCATGTGTATAGGTGTGGGACAACCTTTGAACTCCCATTGCAAAGGATCGAATGGACCTAAGAAGGTGGTCATCATGGGGTGGGGCACCACCTTATTCCCTAGGGATATATGGTCCAGGGTTATGACTCCCAAGGTGCAACCCGAGTCATGGATGAGGTGGGTTTGGCCCAATATGGTGAGTGAGGGTAGGACAGGGTGGGTGGTTGGTAAGATGGTTGGGTCATATGAGTCCCTTGACTCCCATTGGAAGGGATCATATGGATCGTAAAATAGGTCACTTAGGGGGAGGAACTCCATGTCCTCAAGATCCTTAAAAGGTGTTAAGTCATCCTTCCCTATGATGGTTGGGCCAATGTTCTTGACAAGTGGGTCGGCCATGAGTGGAGGGCTTGGCTTTCTACCCGAGATAAGAAGCTCTAAATCGAGGAGAAGGTTGGGCTCATCCGGTGTAGGGAGGAATAGAAGGAGGTCGCTAGTGTAGCAACCATTGGTGCAAACCAAGGTGATAGACCCAATGCATAGGTGTAGGAGGCTAAGGCTCCTAGGTTGTTCGGTCATAGGAGTCAACATGCTAGTGAACTCAATTTGCCATGCTAAGCCCCTAAGAAAATCCTCTAAGGCCTCCACTTGATAGGATGCTTGGATTGTGGTGTGATAGGAGAAGATGGGCACTAGGGGAAATTTTTATTCTATGGGAGGGCAAACATGGGTCGAGGTCTCTCTAATTAGGCTCTTCCTTAACCACCTAACAAGGGACTCTTCTAAGATGAATTCGGCCTTATCTAGAGGGGGTGGTGTAGGGTGAAGAACCTTGTGCGAGGCTTCCTCTTCAATTGGGACATGGGTGCTCTCTATGGAGGGGATAGGTTCCCGAGGGATATTTGTCTTCATGTGGCAAAGCGGGTGGACTACTTCTTCCAAAACTAATGGAGTGGGAAGGTTCTTTGATGGTGGGGTGATGATGGCCGGAGTATGGTGCACCCGGGGTGGTGAATAAGGGTGGGATTCCCGCGGGTGGGAGAATAAAAGGTTGTTGAATTTAAAGGTTCCCAAAAGGTGTGGCGGACGCACAAGGCAAGTCCGACGTGTTGGGTCGATGTTGGCATTCCTTTCATCTAACCATTTCTTACCTAGGATTATACATGGACCTGCCAATGTTCCCTTTTGACACCAAGCCCCATCCAAATACTTAATCTTCCCGAACCATTTATGGAATTCAATAAAGACCTGGTCTCCATTGTGCACAATTTGTCCGGTCCTACTAAGAGAGGTAACGATATCGGGGGACACCCAATTTTCAGATTCTAGGTCAATGAAATCAATTTCTACGGGCTTTCCATTAGGTAAGCATGCATGGGATATGATTGGGAGAGGAGCCATGTGACCCAAGACTCAATGTTAACAATGATGGGTTGACAATGCACGGTTCGGATAAGAATGCAAGCATGCCCTAGGACTTGACTTGTAGAGACAAGTCAAAGACTTGCTCTGATACCACTTGATGTGACACGACCTCGAACCTAATGCAAGCAAGCACAATCGCATTCAAAACGGGCCAAATTGGGCCACCGCTCTATCGTCACTCACCCAAGCCCGGGGTGACTTGGCAATGCCAAGGGGAGGATGTGGGGTTGGGCCCTTGCTAGTAGAGGGCCAGCAAGGCCAAGACTTGATTCCCAAAGGGTGGGGATGCCCAAATCAAGGGGGCCGACAAAGTGCCAAAGGCACCGGTTGTAATATTCCCTCGGTGATCACTCAAGTTTATGGGGCTTGAGGATCGGGCTCTCACTCGCATAACCAGCGAAATTAGAACTAATATTGAAAGACAAGCACTAAGTGGAGTGAAGGTTTGAGCACTTACTCGACCGGATTGAGGAAACCGGTCTCGGTCGGAGACGAGGGCGAGCGGGGAGGCGAGTGGATCCCCACACGCCGCAGCGATGTCGCTTGACCTGCCCAAACAAGTTACAACACTACACCTCACGTAGGAGGGGGATCTTGGGATGGGGGTTAATAGAAATTACAATCAATACTACCTCCAAACAGGGAGAGACCTTCAACCGGTCAAGCGGGGTGGGGAAACTAAAGCGAAGAACGAGGAATAAGGGTGGACGCTAAATCTGCTTGCGGTCTGCGAGCCGGGACAGAGAGTTGGTGTTAATGCTGTAGATCTTGATCAAGAATTTTGTTGATGACGAACCCAGAGAGCAAACCTTCGTAGCTGGAAGGGGAATGCCTCAGAATTTTCTTAATTTCTTCTGGTGTCGCTGCTGGTTGGGGCAGGAGCTTGAACAGGGCCTCTGTTTCTCGGACTAGCAGGGGCAGGTCACCAACAGTAGGATGCAGAGGCTGTCCTGGCCGCTCCTGAACTCCAAATTTTATGCCGTCAGCGCCGTTAGAACCGTGGGTGAGACCTCTTTGCAGAAAAAGAAACAGGGTCACCAGAAGAGGTCAGAGACAATCTGTGGAACCAGAAGAGTGAGGAGGGGTCGGTGCAGACTGTAGAAGGCAGAACAGCGCGTTTGGGGGAGAAAATTGGTAACTTTTGCTCCCGGATGCTGAGTGAACTTCCGCTTCTTGAATCTGAAACTAGACAGGACAAAGAGGAACTTTGAGAAGAATATGAAGACTGATTCCTTCAGGGTCAGTCGTGACAGAGCTTCTAACCTGGTTCAGGTCCTTAGCCGAGGCAGAACCGCGCAGCTATGGAAGAATGGACCTCCAGGATGGCTCGGAGATCGGAAGAAGACGAAACCACTTCAGTTGCGAAGGCGACTGGCAGACACTTCCGACGATTGCTCTTGGGTCTTCAAACTCGTCCGGAGGTGATCGTGGTGGCCGCTGCAAGCTGCTGCTCTGCTGTAGATCTTCAGTTGAGAGCTGTAGGTTGATGATGATGGGGGGGAATGGGGTATATGGTAGGGGAAATGGGGGTGGATGAGTGTGCGGAAAGCCCGGGCTGTGAGGGGGTCTAGGAGGGGGTGTTCTAAGGTGGGAGAAGGGAAGAATGGGGCCTGGAAGAGGGTCTAACAGGTGGTGGGAGGAGGAGCTACGAATTTGGGAAGGTGGGTGAGAGGAGAAGGTGAGGGGGGGCACAAGTGAGTGGAGGGAAGGGTGGATTTCAAATTCAAATATGCTTTGGAAGTTGTGGGGTTGTGTGGGGAAGGGGTTGATTGTGTTGGAATGGGGAAAGTGGTGTTGGAATGTGGAGGATGGTGTTGGAATGGTGAGGGATCTCCTTGGGACTAGGGGGGTGGAGTAATGGAGGCCATGGGGAAGTGGAGGGCTTTAATGATAGTAGGTGGGGGTTGAAGTGGTTGGGAAAGGAGGAGAGAGAAGAAAATTCGAAATTTGGTGTTGAGGAGAGAGAAAGTGGAGTGAAAAAGAGGGATTAGGAGAGGGAAGGGTGGGGAATCTCTCCCCTAGGGTTTCTCACCCAAAAAATGTTGGAATCACTCCACTAAACTAAGCTTTGGATACTTAAATGGCATTTTTCATTGATTCATTCATTAAGTTGAAATGGGGGGAATGTGGTCCTATATATAGAAACCCACATTTCTACAAAAGTCCCTTACAAAACACTCAATAACAAATAACTGAAGGGGTAGGGGGGGCTCATGGGCCAAGCCCGAAGAATTGGGCCCAATAGCACATTACACAATCTAATGACACTCAAACTTAGGAAAATAAATATAAGATCTAGGAACATGACTCAAATAAAAGGGAAAATACATCAAATGACTCAAATAAAATTACATAGGACTCAAAATTAAATGACTAAACCATGCCGGATGCAACCGGGGTGAGGAGACGAACGGTAAACGTGGGCATGGGAGGTGATGTCCCCATCACCAAGTCTACACGTAGTTAGGGGCTTCCAAAGTAGCTAATCCTACACAAATAACTCAGGAAACTGTGCGGACGACCAAAGAAGATCAGGGAATTAGAAGCCCTAAACGAGGTAATTAGATAGAGGTTCTTCAAAACAATTTGTTCCTTATTATACCCTCTTCTTACCCTTAAAATTTCACGTCCTTAGGTCAAGGGAATCAGGAGATACAAAAGGGTGAAGTTGCTGGTTCAGTTTAGGACGAGCAAAGAACTAGGGTTGACTTTCAACCTTAAATTCAAAATTTAAAGCCCAAGATAGAGGTAGGTTATCTCATGAATGGCTTAAGCTCGAAGTCAAAAATAAAAGCCTTCTGATTTCATGCGATTTCATGCATTGTACCTTGAGTATTTTATGTTTTTCATTAGGACTATGCGTCTAGTACAATCTTCATGCATGAACCTAGCCCTAATGAAGTGAAAAGGAAATTTTCTTGTTGATCAGATGAACCTATGCATATTGTTGGTCTATATTTGTTCTATCATGATCATAGAAGTTTATATATGTTGATTTCCATGCATGGTATGCCTTAGTTTAGCATTTTGTTTTATTATCATTTGAACTCGGATTATACAGGAGGAAATGGTCTTCCTGTAGACCGCCTGAAACTCTAGCGCTCACCCGATAGACCGCTAGCCATAGTGAAACGGTCCTATACTAGACTGTTTTGTTTTCTGATTTTCTGTAATATTATAAATTTGACACATATTTCAGATTAGCCATAATTAATATATGACAAGCCTAGTTAACAAAGTTTTATTTCTGGTTTGAGCACTAGTTTCATATACTAAGTTAATTCTATTGTTCATCATAGAAGATTTCATGTTTTGTGCACATTGGTATTATTTTTAACTTATGTTAATTTATGACTAGAGAGGGGGATTTCTGTAGCCCATCTAAAAGCGGCCGAACTAGGTCTGTCAAGACCAAACAAGGCCCAGCTCATCCAAGTCATAGCCCCGCAGGGCCCACTTATGATAAAAAGTCCAATAAGATTACTCGGGATCAATCCCTTCCTCGGCGGCCCTTAGGCTTGGGAGGCCCGAACGTCGGTCAGAACGGGGGAAGACCCATGCCCGAGCTATCCCCTCAACGGGATAAAGGCAAGCGCTCAGCGCCCACTCCGACCTATCTTCATCCGAGCTATGCCTATTGCCCGGACAGGGCTGGCACCCTTCATGCTTGGGTTTAACCGACGATTGCTTATCCACGCTGCCGTTGAGAGTCCTTTATGAGCAAGTGTTTTTGAGGACATAAAGAGCCCATGATGAGGACGTAACTCCCGCCGAAAACTCCTCAGCTTACGGGACTCATAAGGCTAGCGCACTATTTAAACCTGGGACTCCCTCCCGCGGAAGGTAAGGCCCAAGACACGCCTAAAATTCCCTGAGCAGGAACCACTTCACCATCTTGGTGTAGAGGGATCTCGCACCTCTCTTTTCCTCCTTCCTTCATAGCTTCCACCATTGCTCTACTGACTTAGGCAATGGAGGGTTTCCCCCAGGGAACCATCCCTGGGCCCCCTGATCTGTTTCCCTTTCTTGCAGTTCACTATTTGGTGATCATACCCCAGCTCAGGTCCAGCGTGAGATTATGCCTCTTCATCTGGAGTCGTCTGTGGGAAACGACCAAAGAGCCAGTATGGTGCGAAGAAGTTCAGGGAGGAGGTCCTCCGGTGACAGGGGAAAGGCCATGGTGGCGACGGGTGAAGGCCACTCTCAGGCCTTACAAAACCCTCCCTCCAACGCCAACACCCCAGCTGACGAACTACCCCCTCCTCCCGTGGCGGTAGGGCTACCACTTAACGGTGGCGCTGACGCTTTCCAAGCCCTCAACGTAAAATTGGACATCCTCGTGGAACTCATGAGGACCCAGGCGGCCAGGGATGGAAGGTCACACGCCCCTCTAGAGAGCCCTCCCCGTGAGAACGCGTCTCAGCACACTGCCGGAGGCTGCTTCACCCTCCGAGGCCGGTAGATTATCCGTAACAGGTCAGGAGGACCTTCACAAGCCCCTCCCCCAGAGCAAGAGGCCTCCTCCACGCCGAAAAGGGGAAGACCTGCAGCACTCCGTCCAAACCCAGAGACCAAAGCTCCCGGAGAACGTCAAGGAAGTCCCCCCAGCCCCACAACGTGGTGACAGCCAGAGTTATCCCTCCGACTGTGAGAATTCAAGAGACGTTTCGCAGAGCAGAAGCGCGCCCTACGCGCCTTGCAAAACCTCTCTCCGGCAGAGGACAAGGAGAAATCCTCATTCTCCGATTACATCTTGAAGGCAGAGGTATCTCCCAGAACCTCCATTCTGACCTTCAAGTCCTACGACGGCCAAGGCGACCAGGTCGACCTCTTTGACAGCTTCGACGCCCTGATGACCCTTCACGGAGTGCCCGACGCCATCAAGTGCCGAGCCTTTGTGACCACCTTGGTCCAAGGTGCCCAACATGATTCCGGTCCCTCACCCCCGGATCCATCCGGGATTTCAAGCAATTTGGGTGAGTATTCAAGGAGAGTTTCGCCAGTAGCGGCCCCTCGAGGTCGGTAGCGGGGCTATTGGCTCTCAAACAGGCGCAAGGGGAGAAACTCCAAGCTTACATCAACCGATTCATGTCGGAAGCCTTGTGAATCCCCCGCCTGGATGTAGCCTCGGCCATAACCGCGCTGACCTGGGGCACCCGGGAAGAGAACCTCCGCCGCGAACTTGTCCTCCACCCTCCCTCGACCCTTCCCGAGCTAGTGACTCTAGCTTTGCGCAACGTCGAGTGCGAAGAAGTACTCAGCGCATGCCGAGGCACAACCGGCTCGGGTCGGGAGGGGGACAAGAAGCGGGCACTCGACTCAAGCTCGGGCCAAGGAAAAAGGTGGAACTGAGACGGAGAGCACAAGGAGCCATCCCGGAAGTAAGAGCGGTACACTCCCTTAACCGCTCCGGTGTACGAGATATATGAAGACATCAAAGTCTCGGGCCTTCTCTACCAACCCGAGCCAATGAGGTCAAAAAACTGCAATCGCAGCAAGCATTGCCTGTCCCGGAAGTAAAAACGGGCATCATACCGGCAATTGCCACCAGCTCTAGGATGAGATCGAGCGCCTCGTCCGCCAGGGACACCTGTCCCTATTCGTGGCTGGGCGTGAGGAAGACTGAGGCGCCCCAGAGGAGATCGACAACGCCCCTCGTGGGGTCCACATCAATGTCATCGCAGGAGGAGCTGCATCAAGAGGGGACAGTAGCCGAGGAAGGAAGCGTCATGCTGAGCGGGCGAGCCAAGCCGTCGAGCCTCCCAAGGCCCCGCCAAGTGAGCCCCAGGTCATAGTCTTCTCCGACCAAGATCTAGAAGGGCTGACCACCCCGCATGACGACACCCTAGTCATATCGGCCACAATAAACCATTATAACGTAGACATAATTCTAGTTGACAATGGAAGTGCCCCTGATGTATTATCTTACGAATGTTTCCTTAAAATGGGGGAGAGTCTATCCAAACTCCACCCGATCCGAACCCCCCTTTGTGGGTTTAATGGTCAGGTCACTTATCTCGAGGGAGCCCTAAGCCTGCTGGTTACTCCCGGCACCCTACCTAAAACTGTTACGGTCATGGTGGACTTCATAGTGATCAAAGGTATGATAGCATACAATGTGATCGTCGGCCAAGGAATCCTTAGCCGAATGAAAGTGATGCCCTATACCTATCACCAAAAGATGAAGTTCCCGACCAAAAATGGGATGGGGGAAGTCCGAGGTAACCAGGCGACAGTCAGAAGGTGCTATAATATATCGGTAGAAGCCACAAGGCTGGACGGGAAGAACAAGGGTCCCCGGGAAGTCGAGGAAAAACCCGCAACCTCCGAGCCTAGAGGCGAGCTGCTAACGGTTTTCCTAAACGATGACCAGACCCTAGGAGTAAAGATTGGAGCCGACCTACCGTATGAGGTTCAGCAGCAATACAAAGAGTTTCTTTTCAAGTATACCTGGGTCTTTGCATGCTCTGATGATCAACTCCCTGGAATACGGGAAGAGACGGTAATGCATAAGCTCAACCTCGACCCGACCGTGAAGCCCGTACAACAACGCAGAAGGAAGCACGCGCCAGAGAAGCTGGCGATCATTAAGGAGCAAGTCACCAAGGGACAAAAGATTGGTCTTTTTAGACCAGTCCTATACCCGACGTGGTAGGCTAACGTTGTCCTAGTGCCAAAAGCTTCGGGAAAGTGGCGAATGTGCGTGGACTTCACCGACTTGAACAATGCCACACCAAAGGACTGCTATCCTTTACCGAGCATCGACCAACTGGTTGATTCAACCACGGGCAACGAAATACTCAGTTTCCTAGATGCCTATTCAGGTTACCACCATATCAGAATATATCTAGGAGACGTCGAGAAGACCGCCTTTATTACCAACTTTTGTGTATACTGCTACACCCGGATGCCTTTCTGGTTGAAGAACACTGGAGCCACGTACTAGAGGCTAGTCAATCATATGTTCGAAGGATAGCTCGGCCGGAATGTCGACGCCCATATTGACGACATGCTTGTCAAGACCCCCAAGGCCGAGGATCACTTCGCCAACCTAGCTGAGACCTTCAGCACTCTCCTGAGGTACAATATGAATCTCAATCCCACCAAGTGCGCCTTCGGAGGAAGATCCGGGAAGTTCCTGTGTTTCTTATGTAAGGTTCCACACAGCACCCTCGGGTAATGTAGCGGATAACAAAAATTTCATTTGCCCGAACTTGACTACATGGAATCCCAGATCCATGCTCTGATCGACGTTTTAATTGCCCCAACCCCTAACTACGGGTTGCGTATTTATACCTTGCACGGAACGACGCTGTCCGCAGTGCCCATTATAGAATACCGAGCCGCACAAGTGCACGGCCTCTAGAGCTGATCCACACGGATCCTTGCGCAACGACGGCACCCCCCCGGCACGACCTTCCCCAACCTTTTCACCTTCTGGAGAGAGAGAGAGCAAGAGGGAGGAAGAGGGGAGGAGCTAATCCTCCTTCTTTAGCCTTAATGCTTGATTAGCCAAGAGAGGAGAAGAAGCTCTCGTAACATATCTATATATAGGATTTTGGCCATTTCTTAAAGAACCCATAAGGACTGAAATCGTATATATATCCTTTTATTATTGTACATATATATTAAGCCCTTTTTAAACTCCTTTCCAAAAGGAATTAAAGGGAATTAATATATACATTTGTACAATAATAATCCGTCACCCAAGAATCCATTGTGTGTGATCCTCTAGGCCCTTAGTTAGTTGTTTGCGATCGTCTCTGCTCGGGACGATGATCTACCCGGGGGTATCTTATTAAGTAGGTCCCTGACTGTATGGGACGGGATTTCTATTCTGTTTGTTAGTTTATTTCACGCGTCGATCAACCAATTAACTGACTGGCAATTAACTGACTGATTGACTGCGCGGGCGTGCCAGTCACGTGAGTGACAAGTTTATTATGCGCTCATTCTGACCCGTGTCGGGCGAAAGTGAGGTTCGGCCGGGACCAGCGGTCCGCCATACCATAAAGGCTATGGCGTTAATTACATCTCCCGCGAGGAGGGAACACCTTTGATTAATTGCCGAGATAGTGGGCTGTCGAGGCCGGAATAAAAGATGCGACGTTATGAACATGATGGAATCATACGAGATGCGTCTATCTATCATGCAAGAGAGGCATGGTTCATTGAATTGGAGACCCTTGGTATGTGGCGGAGGACGTAGGTCCGAAGACCACCATCGCGCATAGCAGAGACTTCCGATCGTGCGTAACCCGATCTTCTGTCAACGCTATTTGATATACCTAAGGGTCTATGCAAGCATGCATGCATGATGTTCATGACTATACTAAGCATGGCAGTAGAGTTGTAAGAATAAGCAGTGCTAAATCACATTCATTAATTCCCATCAAAAGAGAGGGAGACGGTAACACAAGTGTGATAACGAAAGCAAAGTACTAATACACATGATAGCCAACATGATAGAAAGGTTATTCGGGGCATGAACAGCCCTTGCTTTATTCAATCTACTGCTAATTAGGGTTGCCAATCTTGACCACGGGAGGCTAGGATCGCCCCGAGAGCGAGCAAAGGATTAGAACGGCATAACGACTTCAAACGAAGTGATCACACGAGAGATAGCTTCCACGGCGCGGTAAAATGTAGGTAAAGAGGCTACTCTGGCGCGGCCAAACGTAGGCAAAGGGGATAATCGGCGCGGCCTTGACAACTAGCTTATACGGCGCGAAGGGCACGGGGCGCGCCGGTTTAAGGGGCGCCGGGAACGTGCCAAATAAAAAATTGGAAGTCATGAGTCTAGGGTTAATCTGACGCGGGGGGGGGGGGGGGGGGTACCGCGCCGTATTAAGGCATGCCGGATTAGGGCCGCGCCGTTTTAGCTTATTTTTTTGATGAATTTAGAAGCCATTCAACTTGTTGGAATGCTTTGAAGGTTTAAAGGTTCAATTGGGCTTATTGCCTGCTGAAATAGAGTCCAAGGCTCTTCAGGAGCAGAGTCATAAGTTAGTGCGAGGTTCAAACTCGAGCACTGGGGGTTCCTGGACTCAGAATGATCATTTTATTATGGTCAGTTCCACGGGAACGAATGTATGTCCAAATCCTGCCAAAAATTGGGTAGCATCTCCCCTGAACCTGAAAGGTTGCAGGGAAGGAACGGGGTCATGCTCACTTATGGAGTAAGCCCCTAAACCGCCGGTCTGCACGGTGGCAGCCAGCAAATTCCCAACGGATAGGATACCCCGAGGACTAGCCTACGAGGGGCACCAAAGCTCCGTGGGTGAGGGTAGAGGGCTGAGGCATATGATAGTGGAAGCAACACCCCGAGGACTAGCCTGAGAGGGGGTGGGCAACCCACAGCCTGTAACACATCCCTTAGAAAGAACGACCCTTAGGGAAGGAAGCTCCGAGGACTAGCCTGCTAGAAGCACACATCCCTTGGTCACCATCGGACCTCTGAATTATTGAGGCTAAGATTATTGGGTTAGAAACCCTGTTATTATCCGTTGTGGCCTCAAGGGAGCATCTACCATTGAGAGGTAGAGCCCTCGATCACCCAGCATCTCTGTGAAACAATGGGGAATGTCCCCCTCCCCGGATGATTAAGGTAAAACCGGCAGAATCTCAGGACGGCTCAATGGAAGCAGACCAGAAACCAGCGAAGTGAGGGGGGGTTCGGTGTAGGCAGATTGCCAGACACAGGGTTGAGGCATCGATGCCGGCGTGATCGGGCTAGCATTCCCTGAAGAACAGGCAACTGGCCACGACGCGGAGGGATAGTTGATGCATAGATGAGATGAGCGAACTGTAGAAGCATATGCTCGAACAACTAGAACGCAACACTCAGACCGTAGACTTTGCCATCCCGGAGACGATTCCCACCCCCACGAGCAACAGATCGGTGCAAAGGGGAGGATTAAGGGAAGTTTGGCCCCGTATCACAGCGGGAAGAAGCATGTGCATGAGCACAGCTCCGTCCATAGGAGGGATGCAAAGATCGTCAAACGAAACGTAGAAATGTTTGATGGGAAGGACCCGGGGAGGGCTCATCTCTGTAGCCCGTGGTAGCCCAGGGCATGCTCGGAGCCGAGGAAATAAGGTTCGGAAAGCAGGAAGAAGTAAACGCGCGAGTGAGAAAACACACAGATGCACGTGTTGAGATAGCAGTGTCAAGGGGAGACACAGCATCGAGTGCTCAATCATCCAGCACACATATCATTATCACCCCGTGAACAGGGGGCTAACCAATGGATTACAAATCCGACGCCGGCACTGCCATCCGGTCGTCGTTCACTAATTGCAGAAGGCTTTACAGAGGAAGAATAATGAAAAAAAAAACATATGGCGAGGAGGGGGGAGGATTGGCCGATATCATCGCCATCCTTCACCCCTCTCGCTTACATTCGTCGGAGAGAAAGCAAAGAAGCGGAGCCGAAGAACCACGACTCGGGCACCCACCTGTTCTAGAAAATAGAGTGTCGAAACGCCTTCCTCCTCTCTCACTCCGAAGGGATGCAGATGAGAACGAGAGACGGCCGCTGGAGAACTCTCTGAGAGACTCTGCTTCTTTCGCAAGAAAGAAGCCCTTTCTCCCTCGAAGATGATTGACCCTCTTTCCTTTTCCTTCTCTTTTTTTCTTTTTCGATTCTTTCCCCTTTTTTGATTCGAACAGCCATATATATATACACCGGTTTGAGATTTCATCCGGCGTGGAGATTGGCGCGCCGGGGAAGGGCCCTCTGCATCCTTTGTGCGCCGGCACAAGAGGGCACCGGATAAGGGGTTCTTGCGCGCCAGAATGGGGGGCGACGGACGGAGGCGCACCGGTTTAGGGCACGTCGTGCTAGCACCCTTCGCACGTCGTGAATCTGCCGATGAGTCCAGGGATGATTTCGGGGATCACCATGAACATTTATCTCGCCACTGCTCTTTGAAATCTCGAGGAGCTGCCTTGTTGAAGCTCTCAGGCCGACGTATGGCCCTCCTTGGAGCTTCCAATGACTTCGGTTTAATTATGTGGGTTTTTCGCTGACACGGCTCTTGGCACTATGATAAGTGCCCCTGGCTCGGTCTGGCTTGTGCTCAAAGCTCCTTAGAGGGTGGGATAACACCCGGGATAGTTCTGCCTGAGCTGGGCGATCATTTGGCCACTAAGGGGCCCATCTGGGCGGGAAGCCGCACCCGTGCCGGGTGACCGGGATCTTCTGCCGACAGAGCTATTGGTCCTCCATTCTGGAGAGCCAAGGAGACTCTTTCATCTCAGGAGAGCCTTTCATGAGGTGGGTAGCCACTGGGTAGACCGTCGTCCTTGGTCGGACAGCGGGTGTAGTGTATGCGGCATGACGGAGTCGATGCTGGTTCATTGGGCAGGCTTGGTCGCACTGCCGGTTGGTTTTAAGTTCGTCTTGGTTCTCCTGAGGTGAAGTCCCTGGCATTCATACGGGGTGACTTGAGGCTCTGGCAGCTCAAGAAGTCTTCAATATGTTAATCTTTATCGACTTTCGTGCTTCAGCGGGCCGCATCATTCGTCTTTATGACTTGATCGCCGACAATCATATTTTGGGTGCCAACAAATGCCCCCCAGACATGGTTGTTGCAAGCGAGGCACGAGTGCAGCGAGGCCGACGGATGAATTTCACCCGGAATGATCTCCTCTTCGGTTGACAGGAGCTTGGGACGGCCCTTAATCCGGCACGGACGTTAATCCGGCGCCGTTTGCATTTTAATACGGCGTGGGGTTGCTTCGGCGCGCCCTTGATTTTTAGATGTTAGTCCGATGCGCCTTTTGGCCCTTTGGGTTTTTAATACGGCGCGGCCCTGGGTGTTTGCTTGTTAATCCGACGCGCCTTTTCCATTAACGCGTGAATTCGGCCCGGCCAATCCCGGCGCGCCTTTTGCTTACGGGTCCTTTAATTCGGCACGCTAAATAGCGCGCCGGATTAGCAAGGGGAAGGCTTCCCCTATATATTTCTTCTTCTTCATTTTTTTCCTTCATCACTCTTCATTTGCAAGCTTCCTTTCTCTCTCCTCCCTTTCTTCTCTTCCCGCGGCGTCGAGTGAGGTGAGGGCGAGAGCGGTGGCGGCTTTTCCTTCGGGGTGAGTGAAATGCTGCCCTTTTGGGTTTCAAAACCCATTCTTTGGGCCCCGGGAGGCTTCTAGTAGGGCTTGCCCTCAGAGCTATTTCCCCAACTGTTCCTTTTGGCCTCGGTGTAATGCCGATGGCTGCTTTTAGGGGTCGATCCTTTAGTGGACGCGTTCCCGCTTTTCTTTGTCAATCCCCCGTGCTGGGGAGACTGCCGAAATTTTGTCAGAACTCTGCCTCTGATCAACTATTTTCTGACTTTGTTTATTGTTTGATGCGCTTCTTTGCAGCTATCATGGCATTCACTTCTTCTTCTCGTGCCATGGTGACGTGGGAGAACGTCAATTCCCTTGATCGGGGGCACGGTTAAATGGTTGTGGTTGTGGAATCCTCAGATTCGGAGATAGATACTGTGGATACCAGCCGTCTCCTCATTCTTGGGGGTGACTCCTTTCATTATGACAGGGAAGGTGTCGCCAAGGGGGAACAACCCCAAAGACAAACACCTGATGTCCCTTCTCCAACGCTTCAACCTCCAAGGGAAGAGGGATGTGTTCCTTGTCCGAAAAGCCGAGCAGGCCCTGTTGGTGGAGAGGGAGAGTCTGACAGATTGTGTGGTGCGGGGAAGACCCATTTATCTCCCCGGAGAGGTCAAGAAGTGGAGCGTCATGCTGGGACTGCAAGATCTGGCTCCGAAAGACGGGCTGCTGACCAGGGCCCCTGAATTTGTACGTGCTCGGTGGAATGATTCCGCAGGCAGGGTGGACCGGGAGAAGCCGGTCTTTGGCTTGTTTCTCGCCCCGTTGAAATGGGGTTACAGAGAAGAATCATTTCTGCTGGACTGCCTGGCGATCCGCTTCAAGCACCAGATATCTGTGGGGTGGTTTGCCGAACCGAGGGCCACCGACGCCCACGCATTTAGACCTGGAGCGGTGGAGTTCACAGATTATGTGCTGCATCATTATGCTCCCATCCTGACTAGGGCCAGGATATACCACAGCGTATATGCTTCAAGGTACCGCTACCCCATCTCCCGAGGCTTGTGCTGCGGTATGATCGAGGTGTTCTGCCCCGAATATAACACTTTTTATACTTCGAAAGGAGAGACCTCTCTAGACTTGTGGAGCCTCTCACAGCTTAGCGGCCTACCCATTGACGGAGAACCGTATGAAGAGGTCTGCTGGCCTGACTGGTTGAAAGATCAAACCGACAGCGAGGGTCGGTACTTAGCGGGTTATGCTTATCGGTACCTGATGAAGGCGTACCGCACCCTCTTTCATTCGTCGCACGACACAAGGGAAGCTCGGAAGCCGGGCGAGAAGTGGAGGGTGCGAATGGGCACCTGGCTTCAGTATTTCTTCAATGGGAAGAATAAGTACGAAGACTTTCCCCCGATAGCGCCAGTGACTCAGAAGCAGAAGAAGAGGGTGCGACGCGAGGCCGCTTCATCATCTTCTTCGAGAGGAGGGTGTGGATTCTTTTTTTAAAATCCACTTAGAAATGAATAGAAATAATGAATAAATAAGCAATGTAAGGCACAAATAAGCACGAGGTGCTAAGATGGAGTTTGTGATCGCCAGAGACGCGAGGCCTCAAAATATAATAATGAAAAGCATGGAGGGATCGTGAAAAATACCTTGAAACGCGGGGATTGTGAGTGCTCCTTTCTCTTCTAGATCGGTCGGCCGATGAAGAGAGTTCTTCTTGATTTGATTATCCTTGCAAAACAATCAAACACCAATGAAGAAATTGAATTAGAAATATGGTGAGTGTAGCATCAATTCATGTAAAGATATGAGCATGTAAACATGGAGTAGAACACACCTTAAGGGTGGTTGCCCTTAAACCCCTATGCAAAAAGGATGTGAAAAATATGATGATGATATGCAATGATGATGTAAAATAGATGAAAGTCATATGCAAGAGTGCACTGTGGGAAGCCTCAACACGGTTGAGAATAAAGAAAATCGATGGGAGATGATCATGCGTGTATATGAACGATGCAGTAAACAGAAGGAATAAAGAAAATAAAAAGAGGAGGAGCCTGTGCGTTGGCTTTAATGTTCAAGGGGGAGGAAGCTTCAAAAGATGATGCTTTGCGTGAGGTTCCTCCTGAGCTAGCCGCAGCAGAGCAACCTGTAAAGAAGAAAATAGGGGAAGAAGAAGAAGAAGAAGAATCGGAAGAAAAAAGAAATCCGACCCGTTGACAGAGCCAAAGGACTCTATTAATAGGTTGAAGGGGAGATAAGAAAGGGCAAGAGTCCTACGGAGGCAAGACTCCAGTTCCCAATCAAGGAATGTGACTAACAAAGCAAGGACTCTCGAGGAAAGGGCTGCGTTCGATTAGAACACAGAAAATGAAACACGACTTAGATAGGGGCGTCAATTCTGAAATTGACGACCTTCCATAGGGCGTTAATTAAAAACACGACCGGTACAAGGGCGTCACTTCCTGGATTTAAATTTGAAAATAGATCTTTCTTTATTTGAAAAATTGTGAAATACGTCTGAGTCAAAGGCGTGTTTAAAAACGCGCCCTACCAAGGGACGTTAATTCAAAATATTCAAAATAGGGTCATTTTTCATTTCTCAATATTATTTTCTCATTTTTTAGGTGGAGGTGCATCTCAATGTGCTGATTCCAATGACTATTTTTACGTATTTTTCTGACACCCGGAAGGTCACCAAATCACCTTTGGAAGGGGGTTGAAAATAATATTAAAATAATCTATTTGAAAAAGACGACCGTGCACAGGTCGTGAATTCAATTTTTTTTATTTTTTTATTCTTTTCAAATTTAAAATAACGTCCCCTTGTAAGTCGTTAATTCCCAAAAAATTCCGAAACATTCCCAGAAAAATCCAAAAAATTGGAAATTTGAAAGAATGGACGCCCTCCAATATAGTCGTCAATTTTTTAGAAACGCCCAAGGCTAAGCCGTTATTTAAAAGACGCCCCACATCAAGTCGTTATTTCTAAAAATACATAAAAATAGAGAAAAATGCCTATAAAATCTAGAAAAATCCAGAAAAAAAAGGAAAAAAATAAGAAAAGGGAGAAAAAAGGAGAAATCTAAGAAAAATGAGAAAAACCACTCAAACAAAGTTAATTTGAGGGTCAAATTGGGGCATTACAAGGTAATATGAGATGTACTCACAGTAACGTCAACTTTGGCGTGTCTACAGCTGCCCCGCCTTGGCGTCTGCTTTGCAAGGGAGCAGAGCAAACTGAAAAGTAGATGCCAAGGTGTGATGAGACACGCAATCAACATCACTTGATGAGAATGAAATCAAAAGCTCGAGATGAAGCAATCCTGGGAAATTCAATGAAATCAACGATGTTTGGATAAAAGAGGGAGTGTGCACGAGGCGCACGAATGAGAATGATCAACTTCCAGCGCGGTGAAAGTACCTCAGGTCACAAACCTGTAGGTTTCACCATTGGGGAGCGGTTACCAGCCAATGTGGATGTTCTGCAGCCAAGGTGGATCAAAGGGAAAGTTTAAAATAAGATGATAGAAATTCAAACAAGGAATTTTCGAGAAAATGACCCAAAACAGCGACAAAACGAACTGAGGATTCCATCAGCAATGAATATCTCATATCCGGGAAGATTAAGATCAATTTGGCTCTCCAAATCAGCTTATCAGAATGATTTTCCAAAGTTAATTCAAATTCCTATATGAATGCATGCTGGGTTTAAAAGGAAAAATTAAAACAAATGAAAATATAAGATAATCAAGGATAATATTGTTAAGCTGTCAAGATTGGGTCAAGAAACCGATTCTGCGAGCCGATACTAAGTCGAAGCTCGTTTATCCACGCACCAACTCGTAAAAGGGAATCATCGTCCCCAGTCTTGGACGGCTCAACGACCTATCCGTGTGACTAAGACTCGTCTGGAACCATCATTATTTTTGATGAAGGGGAACTCAAATCCCCAGATTTACCAAAGTCACAAGGTCCTTGATATAATCTAGTAGCATAATAACATATAGTAAAATGCATACAGGGAGAGATGGAGCAATAAGCATGGGGGAACTAAGAAATGAGGTGCAAGAGATGATGCCCAGTCAGTGGGACCAAGAGTTTCTTCCTGCGCTCAAAGATTCATCAGCCAAGATATAAAAGATAACAAGCAATGAATAAGGCATTTAAGCATAGCAAGCATAAAAAGTAGCAATCAAAGTTTGTACTAGCATGAATAACATGATTTGAAATATTGCAAAGCATCATTGTTTGTTGTTTGATCATGAGGATGTCAACTTGGCTAATCAAAATTTGGAGTTGAATGATCAGAATGATGTAATGCTCAGTGGCAGAATTGATCAAGAGAAATTAGCAGGAGTTGATTGAAAGATCTGGAGATGAATAATCAGAATGATAATCAGGAGATATAATAATCAGAATGATATAGGGAGATGATAATCAAAAATGCCCAGGGTGGCATGTCATGAGAATATCGGGAGAAATTGATAGCAATGAGTGGAGATAGGACTTATCCCGTGCTCTTGATCCTTGCAAAATTGTTCCTGCAAAACACCATCAGAAAATATAATGCATTTTTTTTATTTTTGAAATATGCAAATTTTTATGAGTTTTGGAAAAGATATTGAAATTTTTATGAATTTTTGGAAAATATTTCAAATTTTTATGGATTTTGGACAAGAAATATACAATTTTTTGTTTGAATTTTGGTTAGGACATATTCAAGTTTTTTTTATTATTTTGGTTTGGACATTGCTAATGCAGCATCAAAGGGTGTTTTAAACCACTGGCCAGGGGTCCTCGTTCATTCCCCTTTCGCTAAAAACTGCCCAAAGCCAGGCGTGCATTGAAAGCGACGTCCTATAACCAACTGCCCATGGTCAACGGTGCCCCTACCAAGGCCATACCCGAGAAACATTCGGTCTTGGAGGGAGAAGAGAAGAAGAATTGGAGATAAGCTTTATGCAGGATGGGAGATGTCGGGACTTGAATTCCATCCAAGGTGTTAACCCTCAAAGAGGTAGTCTGTTGCGTCGGGGCTTTGTGACTTTGATTTTTAGACCCTTGACATGCATACGACTAGGGTTTTCCCTGCGGGGACTTTGCCACTCTTGTCATGCCTTAATTCATAATTTTGCTTTTATCATTTTGTGACTTGATTTTCATAATAGCCCTTTTGGCGAGATGTATATCATGAAAACTCATATGAAAACTCATATTGATTTTGGGTCAAGACTGCCCCTATTTGAGACTCCTCTCGTATTGGGGATTACCTATGTTGGTCATCTCACCCGTCAACCTCTTGCACCTGCATTCGGCCGAGTAAAGAAGAGAAAATACTTTCAGATATACTCATGGCATGGCCAACGTAGGAACAGTGTTTTATCCAAAGGAGCCAGCTAAGGACGCCGTGAAGTGTGTGCGGTGTCCAGCCAAGGGTTGCTCTTAACAAGCGGGGAGAGAATGTTGAATTCCCAGTGTGGGGTTCTTATAACCAAAGTGTTGCATAGCAAGCCTAAAGACTCTTTTCAGTTTTTTTTTAAAAGATGAAATTCAATAAAGATAAATTCCTAGGATAAAGGCTTAAAATATCACTCTTAATCATGTTAAGAAGCACTTCACTTTGAAAATCATGCGTGAAGCAATGAGATAATGATATCATAAAAATGCGTGCTTACGCCAATATGCTACCTTGCAACCTTTGTAGGAGCAGCTGTCAGAGGCGAGGTTGATCATCGTGGGATAGTCCTCTTTGGCAGTCAAAAGGATTGGAAGCAAAGGGTTTGAAAGTGGCTTAACAAGAAGGAGTGGTGCCAAGACCAGACTCAGACGAATAAGGAAAAAAAGAAGAGAGGCGAGGGCTAGAACTCCCTTACTAAGGTGTGGAGACCCTGATCACATGAAAGGTATACAGAAGAAGCGGAGAATTAGAAGGAGGAGTGTGGACTAAAGCCTCGAAAGTAGTGGGAGAAAGGGCAGATGCCCAAGGCAGTGGATGTGGGAGAAGTTGGGTCGGACCCAGGATTAGGGGGAATCAGAAGAAGAAATTGATAGATGGAAAGAGGCGGATCTGGAGGGTCCGGAAGTAAAGGAGGAGAATCGTGATAGAAGGAATCATTCGGAGGCTCCGGAGGGATGACGAAAGAAGGGACACGATGCCCTGGGAAAAAATAGGGAAAAAGATGATGGGTAAGGAAGAAGAAAATGAATGATGTGATATTCTGGAAGATCAGAAAGATGAATTGGAAGAAAGATGGAGGGTCCGGAGGTTCCGGAGGAAGAAAATGGAAAGGGGCGTCGTGTCCGAAGGAAAGGTATGAAGGATCCGGAGGTTCCGGAGGAATGAGAAGGGAAGGGACGCGATGCCCAAAGAAGAGGGAAATAGAATCCGGAGGTTCCGGAGGTTCCGGAGGATTAAGATGGAAAGGGGCGCGATGCCCGAGGGGAAAGTCTGGAGGTTCCGGAAGATTAAGGTGGAAAGGGGCACGATGCCCTGGGAGAAAGTCCGGAGGTTCCGGAAGAATAAGGTGGAAAGGGGCGCGATGCCCTGGGAGAAAGTGAGAGAAATCCGGAGGGTCCGGAAGAATAAGGTGGAAAGGGGCGCGATGCCCTGGGAGAAAGTTAGAGAAATCCGGAGGGTCCGGAAGAATAAGGTGGAAAGGGGCGCGATGCCCTGGGAGAAATTCCGGAGGTTCCGGAAGAATAAGGTGGAAAGGGGCGCGATGCCCTGGGAGAAAGTGAGAGAAATCCGGAGGGTCCGGATACAAGAGCTGAAAAGGGACGCGATGCCCTGAGAAGAGATTGGGGAGGGGGCAACGCCCGAGCAATGGAAGGGGACCCACAGATCCCGAGGATGAAGATGAATAAGATGGGAAATTCGGAATATCCGGAGGTGCCGGAAGGCGGGGAAGATACGGGTTTGGAAACCCGGGAATTAGGAGGTGTATGTGTCACGCCCCGAGCGCGGAAGATACCCGGAGATGCGCGACGTGTCTATATCAATCATGTCAATCAGAGTGGTCGTGTACTCGACACAAAGACAGAGATGCGCAAAATAGCAAGATAACCCAATCCTTTATTTCATAATGGATAGACTATTACAAATCCAATACTCTGTTTAACAAAAAGGAAAAGAATACATATTTGACTCAAGAAACTATAGAAAAGACTAGACGACACTTGTAGAAGCTCTATCACTTTCACTCTTGACCATTCTCATCCGATTGACTTCCATCGTCGTCGGACTTACCTGAAAAGTAGAAAGGGACAAACGGAATGAGCGAACGCTCAGTAGGAAATTATATCTCAAGTACTAGCAAGGGGTTTAAATAATTACATTTTCATGAATGCAATAAAGCTATGCATGCTCGCGTGAAAACGACAAGATAGAGAGAATGTAATATCAAAGAAATAAGATGAACTTAATCATGAACTTCCAACAAGATGACAAGTATATTCAAGGTATTCAAGCAAGCACGTTTAACAAGTCATGTCAAGAACTTTGGCTATCATGTATCAAGCAAGTAAATTACTTTTTTTTTTCGGGCCACGCATTTCATGTAAAGTCAAGTACGATTCAAGTACAAGATGTGTGTGGAATGTCCAATCAAGCAAGTCAAGTACTCGGTATAATGCCAGATACCTTATCATTTTAACTCCCATGGGCACAAGTACTTTCGGGTGCTCCTCCCAGGACCAGATCGGGCCCTATATGCGCAGGCATTTATCATGTGTTTTGACATCCACTCTTGTTTATATAGCCAATATAGAATTTCAATAATCAAGCTTGTAGACACGTATGACAACTTTGATAGAATAGAGTCCAAAATATGACAAAGGACATAGAATGGCGATAATAACGGTATAATCACGATGTCGATAAAACTAGGTAGAATATGGTTCCCTTAACTTAGGTACCATGACAAATCAATATGGACATTCTTTATATAGAATTGAGGTCCACATGAACATAAGATCAAGCAAGATACCCTCATTCTTATCATAGAATTGGGGTTTACAAGAATGACACGATATGGCATGATATCATCATCCCATCAAGAATTTCTTATGATATACTCTTTGTATAATCATAAGGGCCGGTATACCATGTTTCTTTAGATTGACATGGCAAAAACTGTGTAATGGGTTTTTAGGGTACAACCAGCTCAGTCGGCCTTGAGGGAATCCAAGGCTACGAGGAGTCTTACGGAGGTCTCTATGACTAACTCGCTAGTCCAAAGGAACGGAATGTCCAATGGAGAGCTTGTATGTCAATGAGAGTTGAGTGTGATCGATAAATCAACATGAAACGTGGGACTATACTCACGGAGTGGAGAATAGTGCCGATATATATATATATATGTATAATATGAAACCATCGGTAATAGAATCAGGATAAAATCAGTTTACAGTAAAATAACGACTTAAGTAAAGTCGTGTATTGAATAATTAACGCCTAACAGAAGGGCGTTTACATATATTGCCAATTTGCAGAATTTCCATTATTTCATTAATTTATCAAAAACACGCCTTTCCTCGGGGCGTTTCTTCAAAGTTGACGACTGCAGAGGCAGGCGTCTCATCATTTACATATTCGACAGGATATAATTATTCTCAGAAATTTATCAAAAACGCGCCCTTGGAAGGGGCGTTACTTTCTAATTCCATTTTACAGAATATGTGAATTTCAGGATTTTAACAGATACACGCCCTAGGAAGGGGCGTTTCTTTTCAGATTCACGCCTTGTACTGGGGCGTTAGAATATGGAAAACGACTTTGTCCAAGTCGTGAATTTCAAGGGATTTACGATATTTTAATAAATAATATTTCGAGAGACAGGAGACATGTCATGGCAGTAAAATTTAACAGGAATTCACAGAGTCATGCAAGATATTAAAAATCAATATTTCATATGTATTGTAATTTTTAAACAGGATCAATTATTAATCACATGCGATTCTTATGAAATTAACGCCTGCGTAGAGGGCGTCAAATATTAAATTGACGACCACTAGAATGGTCGTTTCTTTTAAATTAGCGCCCTAATCAAGGGCGTTTCTTTCAAAATTTTGCAGAAAACGTAATAAAACCTTATAAACAGTCTGCATGCCATGCTCATATACGTATGTATAGATATCTTGCATTAATTCTTATTTGGGCTACAATAACTTGAGAAAATCCTACCTTAACAATGGATTTGAAGGTGACAGTCACGTGAAGACGTTGATAAGGATAAACTGAATCAGCAGTAGGCAGAGAACCTTTGTTCTTTGGTCGATCCCTAGAGTTTTCCTACAGAGGAATATGAAGAGATATTAGAAATTTCTTCATAAGCTTGGCTGAAGATGGAAGTTTAGAAGAACTTACCCTTGTTCTTCACGATGTCTAGGCTTCCTCAACCTGTAAGAAGAAAAGAGAGTGAAGAATCATTAGTTCTTCGTGTAGGCAAAGCAGAGATCAAAGGAATAGTTTGTTCTTCACGTACCTAGCAGCAGACGTTCGATCAAATGGGTTTTAGGGTTCGATCGAACATGTTATTTATAGGATTTTGAAGTCCTAACAAGAGTAGTGTTTGATTGAGGGTAATATATCCTTAATAGAGTCCTTACTCTAATAGACACTTACTAGATTAGGTTAATCTTTCCTTGGATAAGTTCTGGGTTCGATCGGTTCTCGAACTGAATTAACGACTTTGGTCAGGGCGTCTATTCTTTAATTGACGCCTTACTTTAGGGCGTTTCTTAAAAAGCGCCTTGACAAAGGGCGTTTCGTGTTTTAAAACACGCCCAAGATAGAGGCGTTTCTTTTACTTACCCATTTGGTCGCGTGAGAACTGACGACCGTAGGTGTGGGCATCCTTTCTTTATTCACGCCATGGATAGAGGCGTTTCTTTATAAATTAACGCCTTAATAAGAGGCGTTATTTTTAATTTGTTTTATTTCGTCCAATTAACCCTATTCCTTTTATATATATTACTTCTGTAATATATATGTTTTAATCCATTTCAATTATTCATTTATTAGGGTTGCTACACCCTCCCCCACTTAAAAAGAATTTGGTCCCCAAATTCAATATATATATAATTATACACGCGGAGAGTGTAGGACATATACCTCTTAGAATAACTCGGGAAATCGTTTCTTCATAGATTCCTCGGTCTCCCATGTCGCTTCGCGTTCAGGATTCTTATTCCATTGCACCTTGAGCATGGGAATAACCTTATTCCTTAGAGCTCGTATTTCTCGATCTAATATCTTCAAGGGCCTCTGTTCATATGTGAGATCTTTCTGGATCACCAGATCTCCATACTCAATAATATGTGACGGATCGTGCACATACTTCTTCAACATAGATATGTGAAATACATTGTGTACCTCGGACAACTGAGGAGGCAACGCGATGCGATAAGCAACCTCGCCAACTCTTTCGAGTACCTCAAATGGTCCGATGAATCTTGGCGTAAGCTTGCCCTTAACACCAAATCTTCGTATGCCACGTCCAGGGGATATTTTGAGAAATACATGATCTCCGATTTGGAATTCAAGATCTCTTCTTCTTGTATCTGCATAAGTCTTTTGTCTGGTCTGAGCAACTTGTAATCTTTCCCTGATTACTTGTATCTTCTCGGTTGTATCCCTTACCATGTCTGGACCTAATAGTTGTTTTTCTCCAACTTCGTTCCAACATATGGGAGATCGGCAACTCCTTCCGTATAAGGCTTCGAAAGGTGCCATTTGGATACTAGCTTGGTAGCTATTATTATATGCAAATTCAACTAAAGGTAAGTGGTCATGCCAGCTTCCTCCAAAGTCAATAATGCATGCTCTCAGCATATCTTCAACAACTTGATTAGTTCGCTCGGTCTGACCATCCGTTTGTGGGTGAAAAGCAGTACTAAAGTTGAGCCTTGTCCCCAACGAATGTTGTAATCCCTTCCAAAAATGAGAAGTAAAACGGGGATCTCTGTCAGACACGATTGAGACAGGAATTCCATGTATCCTGACTATTTCCTTGATGTACAGTGCAGCTAGCACATCAATTGACCATCGGCTCTTTATTGGCAAGAAATGTGCCGATTTAGTTAGTCGGTCAATGATAACCCAGATTCCATCATGTCCTCCTTTAGATTTAGACAAACCCATGATGAAGTCCATACCAATATCCTCCCATTTCCACTTAGGAATATCTAGAGGATGTAGTTTTCCCGCAGGCTTTTGGTGTTCCGCCTTGACCTGTTGGCATGTGAGGCAGCGTGATACATAGTCCGCTATTTCTCTTTTCATATTAGGCCACCAAAAGTTCCTCTTTACATCTTGGTACATTTTGGTTGATCCTGGATGAATAGTGTACCTGGATCGGTGAGCTTCATCTAAGATCTTCTTCTTTAATTCCGGACAATCGGGTATACAAGTTCTATCTTTGAACGATAATCTTCCATCAGAAGTTAGTTGAAAATCAGATTGTCCTTCTAATCTGCCTTTGATTTCTACTAACATAGGATCATCATCCTGAAGTGTTTGTATTTCAGATAATAAGTCTGACTGTATGCTTACATGAGATAATGTGATAAATTTGGATTCCGTGTCCAAGCTTATATTGAGCTCGGAGAATTGTTCAAGTAACCTCCATTCTTGTATCATACAATTTGCTATCCTTGCTCTCGGCTTTCGACTAAGGGCATCAGCCACATAATTACCCTTTCCGGGATGGTATTGTATACTGAAGTCGAAGTCCTTGAGATATTCTAGCCAGCGTCTTTGTCTCATGTTCAGCTCCTTTTGTGAAAATAGATATTTGAGACTTTTGTGATCGGAGTATACAGTGAACTGTACCCCATAGAGATAGTGTCTCCATATCTTTAGGGCAAATACTACCGCGGCCAGTTCCAAGTCATGGACGGGGTAATTCTCCTCATGCTTCTTCAGTTGACGAGAAGAGTATGCTATGACCTTCCCTTGTTGCATTAGAACACATCCGAGGCCAATGCCAGAAGCATCAGTGTAGACCTCGAATTTCTCTCCTTCAATTGGTAGGGCTAAGACCGGAGCTGTGGTGAGATGATCCTTGAGAGTTTGAAAACTGCTTTCACATTCCTCACTCCATTCATATCGGATCTCCTTACGAGTTAATCTTGTAAGTGGTACGGCGATCTTAGAGAAATCTTTGATAAATCGCCGATAATAGCCTGCAAGACCTAAGAAACTTCTGATCTCGCTTGCATTAGTGGGTCTCTCCCAGTTTCTCACAGCTTCAACTTTTGACGGATCCACAGATAAACCGTCCTTGGATATGACATGTCCGAGAAAAGCCACTTCTTCAAGCCAGAACTCGCATTTGCTGAGTTTAGCATATAATTGATTTGTCCTCAAGACTTGCAATGCAATCCTCAAATGCTCTTCATGTTCTTCCTTAGTCTTAGAATATATCAATATATCATCAATGAAGACTACTATGAATTGATCCAAGTAAGGCCTGAATATGCTATTCATTAACTGCATAAAGGCAGCAGGGGCATTTGTTAGTCCAAAAGGCATAACAACAAATTCGTAATGGCCATACCTGCTTCTGAATGCAGTCTTGTGAATGTCATCGTCCTTGATTCTTAATTGATGATATCCCGACCTGAGATCAATCTTGGAGAAATATTTGGATCCTGAAATCTGATCAAATAACTCATCGATTCTCGGCAGTGGATACTTGTTCTTGATAGTAAGATGATTCAACTGTCGATAGTCGATACACAATCTCATGGACCCATCCTTCTTCTTTACAAATAAGACTGGTGCTCCCCACGGGGAAGTACTTGGTCTAATAAACCCTTTTCGGATTAGTTCCATCAACTGCTCCTTCAACTCCTTGAGTTCAGCAGGGGACATTCTATATGGTGCCTTGGAAACAGGACCGGCACCAGGGACTAAGTCAATGGTGAAGGCCACTTCTCTTTGAGGGGGTAATCCCGGCAATTCTTCCGGAAATACGTCTGGAAATTCTCGCACTACCTGAATGTCTTCTATCTCGGTTTCCTTAGCTTCTTTAATAGTGACAAAAGCAAGGAAGGATACACATCCTTTCTTGACGAGCTTACTTGCTCGAAGAGCCGAGATAAGAGGGGATTTGCTTCGACTCTTAGGACTAGTATAAGTCAGTTCCGGAAATTCCTTGAAAACAATCTTGCTATCACGGCAATCAACCGTTGCCTGGTATTTGGATAACCAATCTGCCCCTAGTATAACATCATATTCTTTTAGATCTAAGCAGATAAGATCAATAGGAAAATTCTTTCCTCGAACCAATACCTCACAATTTTGGTAATGATGTGTGATATCCGTCTCGTTTCCGAGAGGAGTAGACAATATTATCTTCATCCATTCTGGTTCTAGAGGTAATGGGTCAGCAAACTTCTTGGAAATAATGGAATGCGATGCACCCGTATCAAATAAAACATGTGCATATTTAGAACAAATTTTTAATGTACCTTCCACCAATCCGCCTTCTTCTTCTGGTTCGGTCCCTTGGATTGCATGAAG
This sequence comes from Amorphophallus konjac, assembly GCA_022559845.1. NCBI lineage: Eukaryota > Viridiplantae > Streptophyta > Magnoliopsida > Alismatales > Araceae > Amorphophallus > Amorphophallus konjac. The sequence goes on along the minus strand of CM040125.1, from coordinate 164,002,069 downwards.
ACGAGCATTCTTTGTCACTGGACGTTTACCCTCACCGGCTTGGTCATTCATTAATGGACAATCGGGAATCCGATGTTCACGACTCCCACAACGGAGACATGCTCCTAGTTTCCTCCAGCATTCTTCTGTTTTGTGACCAGCCTTGTCACAATGCTTGCATACTACGTTTGAAGGGGTAGTGGTGATAGAGAAAGGCTTGGATTTCTTGTACTTCTGATCTTGAGAGGAAGAACCTCCATTATTGAGCCTCTTCTTAAAGTTGGGTTTAAAAGAACCCGAACTTGTGACTTGCTCCTTTTTGTCTTTCCCACGGATCCTATCAGATAGTTCCGTGGCATCTTCAAGCAACTGAGCTCGGCGCACTATTTCAGTATAAACTTGAATATCCATAGGCGCCAGTTGAGTAATGTAGTGGGGCCTAAGCCCATTAAGAAATCTACGGGCTTTCATCTTTTCCGTGCTAATCAAATGCTTAGCATATCTAGACAGTCTAGAGAACTGTGCTTCATAATCAGCCACCGATAAAGATCTTTGCTTTAATGCGGCAAATTCGGCGGCCTTCTTTTCCTGGACCCTATCAGAGAAATATTTGGCGTTGAAATATTCAACGAATTCACCCCATGTAACTTGAGTTGGGTCAATAGTAGCTTCAATCGACTCCCACCAGCATCTAGCATCCTTTTCTAACTGGAAAGTAGCTAATAAGACTTTGTCCTGATCCGTGCATTGCATAACACGGAATATACGTTCAATCTCCCGAACCCAATGCTCGGCATCGTCTGGATCGGTCGATCCCATGAACTTCGGGGGATTCATATTCTTGAATGCTTGGTGTAAGCTTCCAGCTCGTGGAGCACCACCTTGTGCTACCTGTTGTAGCACTTGGGTCATCCCTTGAAGGGTACGCTGCATGTTGCGCCATTGAGCACGTTCGGCAGCCATTATCCTACAATTACGATAGCTACGTTAGTATTATATCACTATGATCTTATAAAGGACTCATTGATCATTTAACCCTTGGTTCTACCCACTCTCACTTGGTTAAAGGTTTTGAAACCTATCCTTGGACTTGGGTTTCCTAGGAATTGAATACCTTAGGCTCTGATACCATTCAGTCACGCCCCGTACTCTATACCGTCGAGGTATTATCCGCTTTGGCCTACCGGCCTCACGGTTTTATCCCTTTTCTAACAGTGATCGGCTCCAGAATGGGGGACTTCCCGGGCAGGTCACCCATCCCAGTACTACTCCCCATTAAGCACGCTTAACTTCGGAGTTCTTTTGAAGAACTGAGCCGATACTTCAAAAGGTGCCTCGGTGATATAGAGTACAACTTAGCTATATTTGAGGGTGTTACAATCTACCCCTCTTATATAGGCGACGTCCTCGTCGCTGGGCACATATAGCACGCGATCACGCAATCAAGCCCCCAGGCAGGTAGGACTCTAGAGGTGGCCCCTACAGGCTCAAGAGGTGGCTCCCACTATGTAGCACTTTGCTCCATTACGGACTCAAGAGGTGGCTCCCATAGCGTAGCACTTTGCCCTGCATGGCACTTAGTTCCCACACTTCCGGCTGGGGTATAGCTCTGATACCACAAAGACTGTCACGCCCCGAGCGCGGAAGATACCCGGAGATGCGCGACGTGTCTATATCAATCATGTCAATCAGAGTGGTCGTGTACTCGACACAAAGACAGAGATGCGCAAAATAGCAAGATAACCCAATCCTTTATTTCATAATGGATAGACTATTACAAATCCAATACTCTGTTTAACAAAAAGGAAAAGAATACATATTTGACTCAAGAAACTATAGAAAAGACTAGACGACACTTGTAGAAGCTCTATCACTTTCACTCTTGACCATTCCCATCCGATTGACTTCCATCGTCGTCGGACTTACCTGAAAAGTAGAAAGGGACAAACGGAATGAGCGAACGCTCAGTAGGAAATTATATCTCAAGTACTAGCAAGGGGTTTAAATAATTACATTTTCATGAATGCAATAAAGCTATGCATGCTCGCGTGAAAACGACAAGATAGAGAGAATGTAATATCAAAGAAATAAGATGAACTTAATCATGAACTTCCAACAAGATGACAAGTATATTCAAGGTATTCAAGCAAGCACGTTTAACAAGTCATGTCAAGAACTTTGGCTATCATGTATCAAGCAAGTAAATTACTTTTTTTTTCGGGCCACGCATTTCATGTAAAGTCAAGTACGATTCAAGTACAAGATGTGTGTGGAATGTCCAATCAAGCAAGTCAAGTACTCGGTATAATGCCAGATACCTTATCATTTTAACTCCCATGGGCACAAGTACTTTCGGGTGCTCCTCCCAGGACCAGATCGGGCCCTATATGCGCAGGCATTTATCATGTGTTTTGACATCCACTCTTGTTTATATAGCCAATATAGAATTTCAATAATCAAGCTTGTAGACACGTATGACAACTTTGATAGAATAGAGTCCAAAATATGACAAAGGACATAGAATGGCGATAATAACGGTATAATCACGATGTCGATAAAACTAGGTAGAATATGGTTCCCTTAACTTAGGTACCATGACAAATCAATATGGACATTCTTTATATAGAATTGAGGTCCACATGAACATAAGATCAAGCAAGATACCCTCATTCTTATCATAGAATTGGGGTTTACAAGAATGACACGATATGGCATGATATCATCATCCCATCAAGAATTTCTTATGATATACTCTTTGTATAATCATAAGGGCCGGTATACCATGTTTCTTTAGATTGACATGGCAAAAACTGTGTAATGGGTTTTTAGGGTACAACCAGCTCAGTCGGCCTTGAGGGAATCCAAGGCTACGAGGAGTCTTACGGAGGTCTCTATGACTAACTCGCTAGTCCAAAGGAACGGAATGTCCAATGGAGAGCTTGTATGTCAATGAGAGTTGAGTGTGATCGATAAATCAACATGAAACGTGGGACTATACTCACGGAGTGGAGAATAGTGCCGATATATATATATATATATGTATAATATGAAACCATCGGTAATAGAATCAGGATAAAATCAGTTTACAGTAAAATAACGACTTAAGTAAAGTCGTGTATTGAATAATTAACGCCTAACAGAAGGGCGTTTACATATATTGCCAATTTGCAGAATTTCCATTATTTCATTAATTTATCAAAAACACGCCTTTCCTCGGGGCGTTTCTTCAAAGTTGACGACTGCAGAGGCAGGCGTCTCATCATTTACATATTCGACAGGATATAATTATTCTCAGAAATTTATCAAAAACGCGCCCTTGGAAGGGGCGTTACTTTCTAATTCCATTTTACAGAATATGTGAATTTCAGGATTTTAACAGATACACGCCCTAGGAAGGGGCGTTTCTTTTCAGATTCACGCCTTGTACTGGGGCGTTAGAATATGGAAAACGACTTTGTCCAAGTCGTGAATTTCAAGGGATTTACGATATTTTAATAAATAATATTTCGAGAGACAGGAGACATGTCATGGCAGTAAAATTTAACAGGAATTCACAGAGTCATGCAAGATATTAAAAATCAATATTTCATATGTATTGTAATTTTTAAACAGGATCAATTATTAATCACATGCGATTCTTATGAAATTAACGCCTGCGTAGAGGGCGTCAAATATTAAATTGACGACCACTAGAATGGTCGTTTCTTTTAAATTAGCGCCCTAATCAAGGGCGTTTCTTTCAAAATTTTGCAGAAAACGTAATAAAACCTTATAAACAGTCTGCATGCCATGCTCATATACGTATGTATAGATATCTTGCATTAATTCTTATTTGGGCTACAATAACTTGAGAAAATCCTACCTTAACAATGGATTTGAAGGTGACAGTCACGTGAAGACGTTGATAAGGATAAACTGAATCAGCAGTAGGCAGAGAACCTTTGTTCTTTGGTCGATCCCTAGAGTTTTCCTACAGAGGAATATGAAGAGATATTAGAAATTTCTTCATAAGCTTGGCTGAAGATGGAAGTTTAGAAGAACTTACCCTTGTTCTTCACGATGTCTAGGCTTCCTCAACCTGTAAGAAGAAAAGAGAGTGAAGAATCATTAGTTCTTCGTGTAGGCAAAGCAGAGATCAAAGGAATAGTTTGTTCTTCACGTACCTAGCAGCAGACGTTCGATCAAATGGGTTTTAGGGTTCGATCGAACATGTTATTTATAGGATTTTGAAGTCCTAACAAGAGTAGTGTTTGATTGAGGGTAATATATCCTTAATAGAGTCCTTACTCTAATAGACACTTACTAGATTAGGTTAATCTTTCCTTGGATAAGTTCTGGGTTCGATCGGTTCTCGAACTGAATTAACGACTTTGGTCAGGGCGTCTATTCTTTAATTGACGCCTTACTTTAGGGCGTTTCTTAAAAAGCGCCTTGACAAAGGGCGTTTCGTGTTTTAAAACACGCCCAAGATAGAGGCGTTTCTTTTACTTACCCATTTGGTCGCGTGAGAACTGACGACCGTAGGTGTGGGCGTCCTTTCTTTATTCACGCCATGGATAGAGGCGTTTCTTTATAAATTAACGCCTTAATAAGAGGCGTTATTTTTAATTTGTTTTATTTCGTCCAATTAACCCTATTCCTTTTATATATATATTACTTCTGTAATATATATGTTTTAATCCATTTCAATTATTCATTTATTAGGGTTGCTACAGTATGCAAAACGATGGATGCGATGAATGCAGTGAATGTGCAAATGCAACAAAATGCGTGAGATGCAAAGAAGATGGAGAATGTGAAGGGTGAGAGGACGAGATCCTCCTCCTAACCCCGGGAATGGCCCATGAAGAAAAAGTGATAGAAATGGATGCATAGAAGGTGGAACAAATAAGGGATGGCCCCTTAGCACTAAGATAACTGCCCCTCCACGGCAGTGAAAGTGTATAATCAAACGGCCCAATGGAAGAAGCTTCAAATAAATGACAACCCCCTTGGAAGGCAAGGATCAATAATGTAAGGGAGTTGGAAAGTTGATACAGGAAGCATTGCCATGCCCATTAATTGTGGTGTATAAGAAGTGTTGAACAAAATGGGCATTCGCCTCTTGTATGGAGGAATGGAATCAAGATTTGGAAGATGGAACAAAGGGTGCCCTGCCCGGCCCTTGGATGGCATCAACGCTTGGCATTCTCTGAGCAATGGCGGTGACCTGGCCCCTTCGACCATGATTGGCACAATAACCCGGATCGGCATCTGGTAAATAAATTCTTGAATCTTGAACGGCACAGCCACGGCCAAATTCTCCTTGCGCGGCGCTTGATTATCCTTGGCACAAGTTCTTGCAGAAGCACTCCCCTTCCGAGTAGTAAAGGGAGGTGAGGCGGAGGGCTTTGTGGATAATGGAGGTTTAATAGAAGGTGTAATGGGAGGTGTAGTGGAAAGTGTTGGTAAATGGGTGAAGGGAGGCGGAGGTTCAAACACATCGAGTTTCTCCCTTTGCTCGGAAGCAGTCGGGGTTGGCTCGAGTGCAAAAAAGGGTGGATCCTGCTCAGGATTAACCATAGGTAAGGGTGAAGGGTTAAGTGGTGGAGTAGGTAAAGTAGGTTTTAGGGTTAAAGGGATAATGGAAGGTTGAATTGGGGAAGGTTCAATGGTAGGCTCGGTGGAGGCTAAAGGCTCAATATGTGGAGGTTTTATAGTGGAAGGGTTGGGGGAGGCTGGTGTTGTGAAGGTTGATGGCATAGTGGATGGAGGTGTAATTAGTGGAGGTTTAATGGGTGACGGTTTGGTGCGGAGGAAATGCCGAACAGGGCGAACGATGTTAGGAGTGGGAGGAGACTCAAAATGCGCCGGCGCGGGTGATTGGAGTATCGACCCGTCGTCGTAACACCAAGAAGTCTCGGAAATAGGGGGTGATTTGGGAAAGGTGGCTTCTTCTTGAGCAGGAGGTTCATCAAATGATAGTGGGGGAAGCGGGAAACGAAGGAAACTCGGAAGGGGTGCCTGTGGAGCTTCATCGTATGCTGCCTCGAATTCTTTAACTGCTGGTTCTTCATTATCAAATTCAAGTGGACACCGTAGTGGAGGCGTATATGTGGATGGAGGAATGTAATGATGTTGCGCATGTGGAGATGGAAGGTCATATGAATGAAGTGTGCGGACGGGTGGAGGGCGGACGGTGTCCACTTGATCATTGAAATCGGCCGGCTCTTGCTTGCTTGAGCTGCCAATACCATAATCATCTCTCCTATCCTTCCATTCTCTCTCCATCTTTGTAATATCGTCCAGAGCAGCATGGAGAGGATTGACCGGAGTAGGAAGAGCCGTGACCCTCTTTAATTGTTCCTCCATCAAAGTGATTTTGTCAATAAGAGACTGTTGGAGTGGTGTAACTTGAGCAACCAAGGGTTGGCAGGGCATTGAAGGAGGGGTGGCATAACAAGGTCGTGGAGGGGAGTTAACGGGGTGACCCGCAGAAGAAACCGGATGAGCCGGATCACAAGGAATAAATGGGCCTCGGGGCCGTGATGGAGAAGGAATAGAAGAAGGCGGGTGTCGGACCACCCGAGGAGAAGTATGTGTGGATGAAGGAGATGGGTAATGAGCTACCCTAATATGAGTAGACAGGGGAGGTGGGTGATGGGCCACCCGAATAGGATTAGAAGGAAGATGAGAAGAATGCGATGAATGAGATGTACCCTCAACAGCGGCCTTAAAGGCTTTGATCTGTTGAGGGGTGAGATGATCTAATGCACGCAAGATTTGGGAGACCTTCTCATCGTTGGGGGGAGACGGTCCCGGAGCAGTAGTGGCTCGAAATTGAGTAGGGGGACCATGAGAATGGACATTGCCCGTGGGCCGGGTAACACCACAAGAATGAGGACGTGGTCCCTTGAAAGTATGGTGAGAATTTTGATGAACATGTTGAAATTGAGGGGAATAAGATGTGCACGGTTGTGCATCCTCGTGAATTGAATTAAACATGTTGTTTTGTTTATGGTAAGCCATTATGCAATCAAAGTTCAAAATAATATGCAAAAAAGCACACAAGTTGGAATGGTTACCTTTTGATCTTGATTTGTTTAAACCTTGGTGAATTAATGAATTTTAGCAAAGTTTGGAATGAAACACACAAGGGGGGATCCTAGGCACAATATGAGTTCACTTCAATGCCAACTAGGAATCCTCTCTCACCGTGTATAGGCCAACTAAAACCCGGGACTTCAAAAGGGTACAACCTGCCCGGCGTCCGTGAGAGAATCCACGGGTGCGTGGACTTACGGAGGTCTTGGAAAAGGGATTTCCGGTCCAAAGAGACGAAATGCTCAATGGAGGGTTGTCTCGATTCCAAGAGGGGTGTGTGGATCCTAAGGAATCCAAACCAATGCAAATGAAGAATGAGTGCAATGCGTGCAAGGAGATAGGCAAATCACCAATAGAGCCAAATAATCAATATAAATCAATGAAGCAGGAGTAAGCGCAGGCTCTGTGAAATCACAGGAAAGAGACGACCTGAAGAAGGTCGCTATCAACAAAAGAGACGACCGTTTGACGGTCGTGAATCACTGTGGGGGGACCCACAGGCAGGGTAAAAACGTGCCCTGATGTAAGGCGCTACAAAATAAAGAGACGCCTCTTGATGAGGGCGTCAACTCTCAGGGGTACACACGGCCAAATAAAGAAACGCCTTAGTGTGAGGCGTTATGCAATAAACAGACGCCCTGGGGAAGGGCGTAAATTCACACACAAGCAGGGCTATGATAAAAGACGCCTAATCATAAGGCGTTACACATGAAAAACACGCCCTGGGTGGGGGCGTTACAAAAAAAAAGTGCCTCTCTGCAGGGCGTTAATTCTCTGTGTCCCCGAATGCCTCCAGCGGCCAGAAACAGCAATACACCCACAGTCACAATAAACTCAGGCAATCAAACACCACAAGAATATAGCATGCTCATCAAGTTTTATTTTTGAATAAATGGAATTTCTAAAAGAAACCAACAAACTGGTCAATCACTAATGGGGAGGGTGCTATGTGGAGCACAAAAGGGAGGCGCACCGAGGGTGCAAATAGGGGAGATGGCACACGAGGGTGCCCAAGGGAAAGGGTAATCAAAAGAAAAATGAAAGGGGTCCCACCGTGATCGCCAATTTGTGGATTCTTTTTTTTAAAATCCACTTAGGAATGAATAGAAATAATGAATAAATAAGCAATGTAAGGCACAAATAAGCACGAGGTGCTAAAATGGAGTTTGTGATCGCCAGAGACGCGAGGTCTCAAAATATAATAATGAAAAGCATGGAGGGATCGTGAAAAATACCTTGAAATGCGGGGATTGTGAGTGCTCCTTTCTTTTCTAGATCGGCCGGCCGATGAAGAGAGTTCTTCTTGATTTGATTACCCTTGCAAAACAATCAAACACCATTGAAGAAATTGAATTAGAAATATGGTGAGTGTATCATCAATTCATGTAAAGATATGAGCATGTAAACATGGAGTAGAACACACCTTAAGGGTGGTTGCCCTTAAACCCCTATGCAAAAAGGATGTGGAAAATATGATGATGATATGCAATGATGATGTAAAATAGATGAAAGTCATGTGCAAGAGTGCACTGTGGGAAGCCTCAACACGGTTGGGAATAAAGAAAATCGATGGGAGATGATCATGCGTGTATATGAACGATGCAGTAAACAGAAGGAATAAAGAAAATAAAAAGAGGAGGAGCCTGTGCGTTGGCTTTAATGTTCAAGGGAGAGGAAGCTTCAAAAGATGATGCTTTGCGTGAGGTTCCTCCTGAGCCAGCCGCAGCAGAGCAACCTGTAAAGAAGAAAACAGGGGAAGAAGAAGAAGAAGAAGAATCGGAAGAAAAAAGAAATCCGACCCGTTGACAGAGCCAAAGGACTCTATTAATAGGTTGAAGGGGAGATAAGAAAGGGCAAGAGTCCTACGGAGGCAAGACTCCAGTTCCCAATCAAGGAAGGTGACTAACAAAGCAAGGACTCTCGGGGAAAGGGCTGCGTTCGATTAGAACACAGAAAATGAAACACGACTTGGATAGGGGCGTCAATTCTGAAATTGACGACCTTCCATAGGGCGTTAATTAAAAACACGACCGGTACAAGGGCGTCACTTCCTGGATTTAAATTTGGAAATAGATCTTTCTTTATTTGAAAAATTGCGAAACACGTCTGAGTCAAAGGCGTGTTTAAAAACGCGCCCTACCAAGGGACGTCAATTCAAAATATTCAAAATAGGGCCATTTTTCATTTCTCAATATTATTTTCCTATTTTTTAGGTGGAGGTGCATCTCAATGTGCTGATTTCAATGACTATTTTTACGTATTTTTCTGACACCCGGAAGGTCACCAAATCACCTCTGGAAGGGGGTTGAAAATAATATTAAAATAATCAATTTGAAAAAGACGACCGTGCATAGGTCGTGAATTCAATTTTTTTTATTTTTTTATTCTTTTCAAATTCAAAATAACGTCTCCTTGTAAGTCGTTAATTCCCAAAAAATTCCGAAAAATTCTCAGAAAAATCCAAAAAAAATGAAAATTTGAAAGAATGGACGCCCTCCAATATAGTTGTCAATTTTTTAGAAACGCCCAAGGCTAAGCCGTTATTTAAAAGACGCCCCACATCAAGTCGTTATTTCTGAATAATACATAAAAATAGAGAAAAATGCCCAGAAAATCCAGAAAAATCCAGAAAAAAAGGAAAAAATAAGAAAAGGGAGAAACATAGGAGAAATCCAAGAAAAGTGAGAAAAACCACTCAAACAAAGTTAATTTGAAGGTCAAATTGGGGCATTACAAGATAATATGAGATGTACTCACAGTAACGTCAACTTTGTCGTGTCTACAGCTGCCCCGCCTTGGCGTCTGCTTTGCAAGGGAGCAGAGCAAACTGAAAAGTAGATGCCAAGGTGTGATGAGACACGCAATCGACATCACTTGATGAGAATGAAATCAAAAGCTCGAGATGAAGCAATCCCGGGAAATTCAATGAAATCAACGATGTTTGGATAAAAGAGGGAGTGTGCACGAGGTGCACGAAGGAGAATGATCAACTTCCAGCGCGGTGGAAGTACCTCAGGTCACAAACCTGTAGGTTTCACTATTGGGGAGCGGTTACCAGCCAATGTGGACGTGCTGCAGCCAAGGTGGATCAAGGGGAAAGTTTAAAATAAGATGATAAAAATCCAAACAAGGAGTTTTCGAGAAAATGACCCAAAACAGCGACAAAATGAATTGAGGATCCCATCAGCAATGAATATCTCATATCCGGGAAGATGAAGATCAATTTGACTCTCCAAATCAGCTTATCAGAATGATTTTCTAAAGTTAATTCAAATTCCTATATGAATGCATGCTGGGTTTAAAAGGAAAAATTAAAACAAATGAAAATATAAGATAATCAAGGATAATATTGTCAAGCTGTCAAGATTGGGTCAAGAAACCGATTCTGCGAGCCGATACTAAGCCGAAGCCCGTTTATCCACGCACCAACTCGCAAAAGGGAACCATCATCCCCAGTCTTGGACGGCTCAACGGCCTATCCGTGTGACTAAGACTCCTCTGGAACCATCATTATTTTTGATGAAGGGGAACTCAAATCCCCAGATTTACCAAAGTCACAAGGTCCTTGATATAATCTTGTAGCATAATAATATATAGTAAAATGCATACAGGGAGAGATGGAGCAATAAGCATGGGGGAACTGAGAAATGAGGTGCAAGCACCGTGGGGCTTCAATGTTGATGATGCCCAGTCAGTGGGACCAAGAGCTTCTTCCTGCGCTCAAAGATTCATCAGCCAAGATATAAAAGATAACAAGTAATGAATAAGGCATTTAAGCATAGCAAGCATAAAAAGTAGCAATCAAAGTTTGTACTAGCATGAATAACATGATTTGAAATATTACAAAGCATCATTGTTTGTTGTTTGATCATGAGGATATCAACTTGGCTAATCAAAATTTGGAGTTGAATGATCAGAATGATGTAATGCTCAGTGGCAGAATTGATCAAGAGAAATTAGCAGGAGTTGATTGAAAGATCTGGAGATGAATAATCAGAATGATAATTAGAAGATATAATAATCAGAATGATATAGGGAGATGATAATCAAAAATGCCCAGGGTGGCATGTCATGAGAATATCGGGAGAAATTGATAGCAATGAGTGGAGATAGGACTTATCCCGTGCTCTTGATCCTTGCAAAATTGTTCCTGCAAAACACCATCAGAAAATACAATGTATTTTTTTATTTTTAAAATATGTAAATTTTTATGAGTTTTGGAAAAGATATTCAAATTTTTATGAATTTTTGGAAAATATTTCAATTTTTTATGGATTTTGGACAAGAAATATTCAATTTTTTGTTTGAATTTTGGTTAGGAAATATTCAATTTTTTGTTTCAATTTTGGTTAGGACATATTCAAGTTTTTTTTTTATTTTGGTTTGGACATTACTAATGCAGCATCAAAGGGTGTTTTAAACCACTGGCTAGGGGTCCTCGTTCATTCCCCTTTCGCTAAAAACTGCCCAAAGCCAGGCGTGCATTGAAAGCGACGTCCTATAACCAACTGCCCATGGTCAACGGTGCCCCTACCAAGGCCATACCCGAGAAACATTCGATTTTGGAGGGAGAAGAGAAGAAGAATTGGAGATAAGCTTTATGCAGGATGGGAGATGTCGGGACTTGAATTCCTTCCAAGGTGTTAACCCTCAAAGAGGTAGTCTGTTGCGCTAGGGCTTTGTGCCTTTGATTTTTAGACCATTGACATGCATACGACCAGGGTTTTCCCTGCGGGGACTTTGCCACTCTTGTCATGCCTTAATTCATACTTTTGCTTTTATCATTTTGTGACTTGATTTTCATAATAGCCCTTTTGGCGAGATGTATATCATGAAAACTCATATTGATTTTGGGTCAAGACTGCCCCTATTTGAGACTCCTCTCGTATTGGGGATTACCTAGGTTGGTCATCTCATCCGTCAACCTCTTGCACCTGCATTCGGCCGAGTAAAGAAGAGAAAATATGATGTGACACAATCTTGGACTTAAGCAAGCAAGCACATTCGCATTCTAAATGGGCCAATTTGGGCCGCCGCTCTCTCGTCGCTCACCCAAGCCCGGGGTAACTTGGCAATGCCAAGGTGAAGATGTGGGGTTGGGCCCTTGCTGGTAGAGGGCCAGCAAGGCCAAGGCTTGATTCCCAAAAGGATGTGGAACCCAATTCAATGGGGCCGACAAAGTGCCAAGGGCACCGGTTTCACTCTTCCCACGGTGATCACTCAAGGCAACGGGGCTTGAGGATCGGGCTCTCTCTCGCACAACCAGCGGAGCTAAGAAACAAACATTGAAAGACAAGCACAATGAGCAAGGGTTTAGAGCACTTACTCGACCGGTTTGAAGAAACCGGTCCCGCTCGGAGACGAGGGCGAGCGGGGAGGCGGTGGATCCCCACACGCCGCGGCGGTGTAGCTTGACCTGAAATTACAAACGGTACAGCACTACTCCTCACGCAGGAGGGGTGATCTTGGGGTGGGGGTTATGCTTAATACATTCAAAACTACCTCCACACAGGGAGGGGCCTTCAGCCGGCCAAGCGGGGTGGGGAGAGATGCAAAGGAAACCGAGTTTCCGAGCTTTGCCGATTCTGTCTAGCTTCTGTAATTCTGGACAGGGAGTCGATGTTGATGCAGCCAATAAATCCACCTAGCTCAGAATCTGATGAGACTTGCGCCAAAAGATTTCTAACCGGAGAGGGGTGCAGCCTGAATTTTTGGATGACGTTCTGATCTGAGGGCTGACTGCTCCGGCTACTGGAAGATGGATGCAGCTCTGGTCTCTGGCCGAGCTCAGTCTGAAACAACAGGTTGCAGAAGCGGTCACGGTTGCTCCTGAGCTCCAAATCTGGCACCGCTGGACTCGTTGGAATCGTTGACGAGTCTACTTTGCATCAAAACAAATAGGGAAGTCTTCTGATGTCGGAGATGAGATGGGTTTCCAGAGAAGTGGACGGTAGTCGGGGCAGACTGTGAGGAGGCAGACCGGCGTGGTTGTGGTAGAAAATTAATATCTCTGATTGTCAGATGCCGAACGGAGCTACGCCTTCTGTTCCTAGACGCTGACAGGGGGAGGAAGATCTTTGTAGAAGACCCTGAAGGCTGATTCCTTCAAGGTTGATCGTGGGAGAGTCTTCTCTGCCGCTCTGGATTTTGGTCTGAGAGGTTCTGCGCAGTCGGGGAAGAACAGCCTTCACGGACGGCCACGAACTCAGAATGGAGTGATTCCACCTCGCCTGCGAAGAGCACAGGGAGGCCTTTCCAGAAAGTTAGGCCACGCCACCAGCATAACCAGGATGCAGTGGTGGACGTCGCTGCAACAGAGTGCTAATCTGCAGGTCGACCTGCACACAAAGCTGGAGTGGAGAAGAGAGGAGGGGGGCGAACTTGGCTTGAGGGGAGAGGAGGGGTGCGACCTAGGGAACAAGGAGGGATGGGGAGATTCGAATTTGGGCTTTGGAATGAGTTAATTCAGCCTTGGGAAGGTGGAGATATGCTTAGGGAAGTGAAAGGGGTAGGTGGTGGTTGGAGGGTGGGGTTTTGAGTGGTGGAACTTCCTTGGGACTAGGTGAGGATTAAAGAGGGGTTGTGGGAAGTTGTGGGGAGTTAATGGAGGTAGGTGGGGGTTGGAAGTGGTTGAGAGGGGGAGGAGAGAGAAGAAAATTCGAATTTGGGTGTTGAGGAGAGAGAAAGTGGAGTGAAAAAGAGAGATTAAGAGAGGGAAGGGTGGGGAATCTCTCCCCTAGGGTTTCTCACCCAAAAAATGGAATCTCTCCACTAGATAAGGAGTGTAAACTCTCAAAATGGCAAGTTTTTTCATTCATTGATTCATTACCTCCAAATGAAGGAAATGGGGCCCTATATATAGGAAACCCACATTTTACAATAAGTCCCTTACAAAAGACTCAATAACAAATAACCGAAGGGGTAGGGGGGGCTCATGGGCCAAGCCCGAAGAATTGGGCCCAATAGCACATTACACAATCTAATGACACTCAAACTTAGGAAAATAAATGCAAGACCTAGGAACATGACTCAAATAAAAGGGAAAATACATCAAATGACTCAAATAAAATTACATAGGACTTAAAATTAAATGACTAAACCATGCCGGATGCAACCGGGGCGAGGAGACGAGCTGTGAACGTGGGCATGGGAGGTGATGTCCCCATCATACTCCCGGGGTGCGGAGAACTCGACTCCGTCGAGTAAGTGTCATTCCCTCCTTGGAGGGTGTAGAAGTGGTACTGCCCTCAAGTCTTCCGAACGAGTCCGATCCATCCACCTTTCGAGATAGCGCTCGTATACCTTGCTCCAAGTGGTAGTGACTTGTTCATCCAATATTTGTTCAATTTGTTCACGCTGGGCTCTCTTGGCTGGTGATCTCTCTTCACGGGTGGGTGCTCTCTCAAGGGAAGAAGTGGGCTCAATCTCCTCACTAGGTACCACCGTGGGTCCCTTATATGACACTAGGTCGGCCACATTGAATGTGGGACTTATTGCATACTCCTCAGGGAGATGTAACTCGTAGGCATTTGCACCGATGCGCCTCAAGACCTGGAAGAGACCAGCCCCACGTGGCCTCAGTTTAGAGTTGGCTCCCGGGGAGAGCCTCTCCGTCCTTACCATCACAAAGTCACCCTCATAGAAGTCTCGGTGACGCCGATGAGAGTCGGCCCGCCTCTTATAAGCCTCATTCTTTTTGCTTATGTGCTTGCAAAGGCTTTCATGCAATTTCGTGAATGTTGACATTCTAGGGGTGATGGGTGGACCTGGGCAACCGAAAGTAGACCGATCATGCTTTGATGCCAAGAAGCCTTTGATGGATTTTGGAGGGCCGGGGCAACCATATGTGGACTTATCATGCAATGTTGTCATGTAGACTTTGGTGGGCCTAGGTGGGCCGGGGCACTCGTAGGTGAACCTATCATGCAAAGTGGTGATGAATGTGGGGGGACCCGGACATCCGTAGATACTTTTGACATGCTTAAGATCCATGATGAATGAAGGAGGACCATGACATCCGAATGTGGACCACTCATACTTTCTACTTGACATATGGGTGATATGAATGAATGGACCCAACATAGTGTTCATGCCAAGGGGTATGGTAAGCCTAGACACATGCATGCTTTTCCCAAAGGTGACTTCCATGTGTATAGGTGTGGGACAACCTTTGAACTCCCATTGGAAAGGATCGAATGGATCTAAGAAGGTAGTCATCATGGGGTGGGGTACAACCTGATTACCTAGGGATATATGGCCCAAGGTCATGGCTCCCAAGGTATAGCCCGAGTCATGGATGAGGTGGGTTTGGCCTAATATGGTGGGTGAGGGTAGGAAAGGGTGGGTGGTTGGTAAGATGGTTGGGTCATATGAGTCCCTTGACTCCCATTGGAATGGATCATATGGATCATAAAATGGGTCATCTAGGGGGAGGAACTCCATGTCCTCAAGATCCTTAAAAGGTGCTAAGTCATCCTTCTCCATGATAGTTGGGCCAATGTTCTTGACAAGTGGGTCGGCCATGAGTGGAGGGCTTGGCTTTCTACCCGAGATAAGAAGCTCTAAATCGAGGAGAAGGTTGGGCTCATCGGGTGTAGGGAGGAATAGAAGGAGGTCGCTAGTGTAGCAACCAATGGTGCAAACTGAGGTGATAGACCCTATGCATAGGTGTAGGAGGCTAAGGCTCCTAGGTTGTTCTACCATAGGGGTCAACATGCTAGTCATCTCTAATTGCCATGCTATGCCCTTGAGAAGGTCTTCTAAGGTCTCCACTTGATAGGATGCTTGGATTGTGGTGTGATAGGAGAAGAAGGGCACTAAGGGAAGGTCTTGTTCTATGGGAGGGAAAATATGGGCCCGGGTCTCTCCAATTGGGCTCTCCTTTAGCCAACTAACAATGGGTTCCCCTAAGATGAGCTTGGTCCCAACTAGAGAGGGTGATGTAAGGTGAAGACCCTCATGTGTTGTTTCTTCTTCAATTTGGGCTTGGGTTTCCTCCAAGGTGGAGAGTGGGTTTGGAGTGTTCACCACTATGGGGTGGGGTATGGGTTCTTCTTCCAAGGAGGTGAGAGGGGCTTTTGAGGGTGTGGTGATGATTGGGGCATGGTGTATCCGGGGTGGTAGGTAGTGGGAAACTTGGGTTAGGATAGGTGAGGGTAGTAGTGGAGGCTTTGGTGGGAGTTGGATTGGGGTAGGGAGAGGAAGATGGGTGGGTTGAAGGGGTTTGGGTTGATTTGTTTTGGGAGGAGTGTCTCTTTTTGGTGGTGATGGAGAGGTAGTGGTGGGGGTTACCATGGGCCTAGGTGGAGAGTTGGCCATGGGGCCCAATTGGGTATGGGGGCCTATGGTTGTGGTGTGGACTTGGAGGTGGGGTGTAAATGTAGTGGTTGGGGTGGGAGAGATGGGAAGTGGTAGGGAATGGGTGATTGGGGTCTTGGATTGACCGGGTGGGGATGAAGGAGTTGAAGTACTCCTTGGGCTTTTGTGATTTGAGTAGGAGGGAGAGGGTTGGAGAGTGTAGGTTTTCCTAAGCTCGACCTTCATCTCATCCCAAGTGCTAATGGGGGCCTCCCTGCGGATCCTTCTTAAACCTTCCACAACTAACCAATGAGTTTTAGCTTGTTTGGAGAGGTGTGCCTTGGCTAGCCTCATTCTCCTTTCATCGTTCAAGGGGTAACTTTTAAAGAATTGGTCTAGGGAAATCTCCCAATCTATGTAAAGGCTTGGGCTGTTGGATCCATCAAAGGCGGGGGTTTTGATTTTCAAGTGTTCTAAAAATATGGTTTCTAGATTTCCCCAAAGGTCACTCTCATTCACTCTTGGTGCACGGCTATTTCCTTCAAGTCGGTCGAGTCGAGACATGATATCTTCAAGCCGATTAAGGACATTAGGTAGGGCTTCTATGATAGAGGTGTTGCTACCCACTTTGTTGGCAATGGAGCTTCCATGAGGATTTGGGCTTCTTGGGAAAGTTGATGGGGATGAATATGACGGGTATGAAGTGGCCATTCTAGTGGACATGGGAGATGCAACCGAGGACTCTAAATGCATAAACATGCCCTAGGACCAACTTGTGGAGAGACAAGTTGTGAACTTGCTCTGATACCACTTGATGTGACACAATCTTGGACTTAAGCAAGCAAGCACATTCGCATTCTAAATGGGCCAATTTGGGCCGCCGCTCTCTCGTCGCTCACCCAAGCCCGGGGTAACTTGGCAATGCCAAGGTGAAGATGTGGGGTTGGGCCCTTGCTGGTAGAGGGCCAGCAAGGCCAAGGCTTGATTCCCAAAAGGATGTGGAACCCAATTCAATGGGGCCGACAAAGTGCCAAGGGCACCGGTTTCACTCTTCCCACGGTGATCACTCAAGGCAACGGGGCTTGAGGATCGGGCTCTCTCTCGCACAACCAGCGGAGCTAAGAAACAAACATTGAAAGACAAGCACAATGAGCAAGGGTTTAGAGCACTTACTCGACCGGTTTGAAGAAACCGGTCCCGCACGGAGACGAGGATGAGCGGGGAGGCGGTGGATCCCCACACGCCGCGGCGGTGTAGCTTGACCTGAAATTACAAACGGTACAGCACTACTCCTCACGCAGGAGGGGTGATCTTGGGGTGGGGGTTATGCTTAATACATTCAAAACTACCTCCACACAGGGAGGGGCCTTCAGCCGGCCAAGCGGGGTGGGGAGAGATGCAAAGGAAACCGAGTTTCCGAGCTTTGCCGATTCTGTCTAGCTTCTGTAATTCTGGACAGGGAGTCGATGTTGATGCAGCCAATAAATCCACCTAGCTCAGAATCTGATGAGACTTGCGCCAAAAGATTGCTAACCGGAGAGGGGTGCAGCCTGCATTTTTGGACGACGTTCTGATCTGAGGGCTGACTGCTCCGGCGACTGGAAGATGGATGCAGCTCTGGTCTCTGGCCGAGCTCAGTCTGAAACAGCAGGTTGTAGAAGCGGTCACGGTTGTTCCTGAGCTCCAAATCTGGCACCGCTAGACTCGTTGGAATTGTTGACGAGTCTACTTTGCATCAAAACAAACAGGGATGTCTTCTGATGTCGGAGATGAGCTGGGTGTCCAGAGAAGTGGACGGTAGTCAGGGCAGACTGTGAGGAGGCAGACCGGCGTGCTTGTGGTAGAAAATTAATATCTCTGATTGTCGGATGCCGAACGGAGCTCCGCCTTCTGTTCCTGGACGCTGAGAGGGGGAGGAAGATCTTTGTAGAAGATCCTGAAGGCTGATTCCTTCAAGGTTCGTCGTGGGAGAGTCTTCTCTGCCGCTCTGGATTTTGGTCTGAGAGGTTCTGCGCAGTCGGGGAAGAACAGCCTTCACGGACGGCCACGAACTCAGAATGGAGTGATTCCACCTCGCCTGCAAAGAGCACAGGGAGGCCTTTCCAGAAAGTTATGCCACGCCACCAGCATAACCAGGATGCAGTCGTGGACGTCACTGCAACAGAGTGCTAATCTGCAGGTCGGCCTGCACACAAAGCTGGAGTGGAGAAGAGAGGAGGGGGGCGAACTTGGCTTGAGGGGAGAGGAGGGGTGCGACCTAGGGAGCAAGGAGGGATGGGGAGATTCGAATTTGGGCTTTGGAATGAGTTAATTCAGCCTTGGGAAGGTGGAGATATGCTTAGGGAAGTGAAAGGGGTAGGTGGTGGTTGGGGGGTGGGGTTTTGAGTGGTGGAACTTCCTTGGGACTAGGTGAGGATTAAAGAGGGGTTGTGGGAAGTTGTGGGGAGTTAATGGAGGTAGGTGGGGGTTGGAAGTGGTTGAGAGGGGGAGGAGAGAGAAGAAAATTCGAATTTGGGTGTTGAGGAGAGAGAAAGTGGAGTGAAAAAGAGAGATTAAGAGAGGGAAGGGTGGGGAATCTCTCCCCTAGGGTTTCTCACCCAAAAAATGGAATCTCTCCACTAGATAAGGAGTGTAAACTCTCAAAATGGCAAGTTTTTTCATTCATTGATTCATTACCTCCAAATGAAGGAAATGGGGCCCTATATATAGGAAACCCACATTTTACAATAAGTCCCTTACAAAAGACTCAATAACAAATAACCGAAGGGGTAGGGGGGGCTCATGGGCCAAGCCCGAAGAATTGGGCCCAATAGCACATTACACAATCTAATGACACTCAAACTTAGGAAAATAAATGCAAGACCTAGGAACATGACTCAAATAAAAGGGAAAATACATCAAATGACTCAAATAAAATTACATAGGACTTAAAATTAAATGACTAAACCATGCCGGATGCAACCGGGGCGAGGAGACGAGCTGTGAACGTGGGCATGGGAGGTGATGTCCCCATCAAAATACTTTCAGATATACTCATGGCATGGCCAAAGTAGGAACGATGTTTTATCCAAAGGAGCCAGCTAAGGACGCCGTGAAGTGTGTGCGGTGCCCAGCCAAGGGTTGCTCTTAACAAGCGGGGAGAGAATGTTGAATTCCCAGAGTGGGGTTCTTATAACCAAAGTGCTGCATAGCAAGCCTAAAGACTCTTTTCAGTTTTTTTTTTAAAAGATGAAATTCAATAAAGATAAATTCCTAGGATAAAGGCTTAAAATATCACTCTTAATCATGTTAAGAAGCACTTCACTTTGAAAATCATGCGTGAAGTAATGAGATAATGATATCATAAAAATACGTGCTTACGCCAATATGCTACCTTGCAACCTTTGTAGGAGCAGCTGTCAGAGGCGAGGTTGATCATCGTGGGATAGTCCTCTTCGGCAGTCAAAAGGATTGGAAGCAAAGGGTTTGAAAGTGGCTTAACAAGAAGGAGTGGTGCCAAGACCAGACTCAGACGAATAAGGAAAAAAAGTAGAGAGGCGAGGGCTAGAACTCCCTTACTAAGGTGTGGAGACCCTGATCACATGAAAGGTATACAGAAGAAGCGGAGAATTAGAAGGAGGAGTGTGGACTAAAGCCTCGAAAGTAGTGGGAGAAAGGGCAGATGCCCAAGGCAGTGGATGTGGGAGAAGTTGGGTCGGACCCAAGATTAGGGGGAATCAGAAGAAGAAATTGATAGATGGAAAGAGGCGGATCTGGAGGGTCCGGAAGTAAAGGAGGAGAATCGTGATAGGAGGAATCATTCGGAGGCTCCGGAGGGATGACGAAAGAAGGGACGCGATGCCCTGGGAAAAAATAGGGAAAAAGGTGATGGGTAAGGAAGAAGAAAATGAATGATGTGATATTCTGGAAGATCAGAAAGATGAATTGGAAGAAAGATGGAGGGTCCAGAGGTTCCGGAGGAAGAAAATGGAAAGGGGCGTCGTGTCGGAAGGAAAGGTATGAAGGATCCGGAGGTTCCGGAGGAATGAGAAGGGAAGGGACGCGATGCCCAAAGAAGAGGGAAATAGAATCCGGAGGTTCCGGAGGATTAAGATGGAAAGGGGCGCGATGCCCGAGGGGAAAGTCCGGAGGTTCCGGAAGAATAAGGTGGAAAGGGGCGCGATGCCCTGGGAGAAAGTCCGGAGGTTCCAGAAGAATAAGGTGGAAAGGGGCGCGATGCCCTGGGAGAAAGTCCGGAGGTTCCGGAAGAATAAGGTGGAAAGGGGCGCGATGCCCTGGGAGAAAGTGAGAGAAATCCGGAGGGTCCGGAAGAATAAGGTGGAAAGGGGCGCGATGCCCTGGGAGAAAGTGAAAGAAATCCGGAGGGTCCGGAAGAATAAGGTGGAAAGGGGCGCGATGCCCTGGGAGAAAGTCCGGAGGTTCCGGAATAATAAGGTGGAAAGGGGCGCGATGCCCTTGGAGAAAGTGAGAGAAATCCGGAGGGTCTGGAAGAATAAGGTGGAAAGGGGCGCGATGCCCTAGGAGAAAGTCCGGAGGTTCCGGAAGAATAAGGTGGAAAGGGGCGCGATGCCCTGGGAGAAAGTGAGAGAAATCCGGAGGGTCCGGATACAAGAGCTGAAAAGGGACGCGATGCCCTGAGAAGAGATTGGGGAGGGGGCAACGCCCGAGCAATGTAAGGGGACCCACAGATCCCGAGGATGAAGATGAATAAGATGGGAAATTCGGAATATCCGAAGGTGCCGGAAGGCGGGGAATATACGGGTTTGGAAACCCGGGAATCAGGAGGTATATGCAAAACGATGGATGCGATGAATGCAGTGAATGCGCGAATGCAACAAAATACGTGAGATGCGAAGAAGATGGAGAATGTGAAGGGTGAGAGGACGAGATCCTCCTCCTAACCCCGGGAATGGCCCATGAAGAAAAAGTGATAGAAATGGATGCATAGAAGGTGGAACAAATAAGGGACGGCCCCTTAGCACTAAGATAACTGCCCCTTCACGGCAGTGAAAGTGTATAATCAAACGGCCCAATGGAAGAAGCATCAATAATAAATGACAACCCCCTTGGAAGGCAAGGATCAATAATGTAAGGGAGTTGGAAAGTTGATACAGGAAGCATTGCCATGCCCATTAATTGTGGTGTATAAGAAGTGTTGAACAAAATGGGCATTCGCCCCTTGTATGGAGGAATGGAATCAAGATTTGGAAGATGGAACAAAGGGTGCCCTGCCCAGCCCTTGGATGGCATCAACGCTTGGCATACTCTGAGCAATGGTGGTGACCTGGCCCCTTCGACCATGTTTGGCACAATAACCCGGATCGGCATCCGGTAAATAAATTCTTGAATCTTGAACGGCACAGCCACGGCCAAATTCTCCTTGCGCGGCGCTTGATTATCCTTGGCACAAGTTCTTGCAGAAGCACTCCCCTTCCGAGTAGTAAAGGGAGGTGAGGCGGAGGGCTTTGTGGATAATGGAGGTTTAATAGAAGGTGTAATGGGAGGTGTAGTGGAAAGTGTTGGTAAATGGGTGAAGGGAGGCGGAGGTTCAAACACGTCGAGTTTCTCCCTTTGCTCGGAAGCAGTCGGGGTTGGCTCGAGTGCAAAAAAGGGTGGATCCTGCTCAGGATTAACCATAGGTAAGGGTGAAGGGTTAAGTGGTGGAGTAGGTAAAGTAGGTTTTAGGGTTAAAGGGATAATGGAAGGTTGAATTGGGGAAGGTTCAATGGTAGGCTCGGTGGAGGCTAAAGGCTCAATATGTGGAGGTTTTATAGTGGAAGGCTTGGGGGAGGCTGGTGTTGTGAAGGTTGATGGCATAGTGGATGGAGGTGTAATTAGTGGAGGTTTAATGGGTGACGGTTTGGTGCGGAGGAAATGCCGAACAAGGCGAACGATGTTAGGAGTGGGAGGAGACTCAAAATGCGCCGGCGCGGGTGATTGGAGTATCGACCCGTCGTCGTAACACCAAGAAGTCTCGGAAATAGGGGGTGATTTGGGAAAGGTGGCTTCTTCTTGAGCAGGAGGTTCATCAAATGATAGTGGGGGAAGCGGGAAACGAAGGAAACTCGGAAGGGGTGCCTGTGGAGCTTCATCGTATGCTGCCTCGAATTCTTTAACTGCTGGTTCTTCATTATCAAATTCAAGTGGACACCGTAGTGGAGGCGTATATGTGGATGGAGGAATGTAATGATGTTGCGCATGTGGAGATGGAAGGTCATATGAATGAAGTGTGCGGACGGGTGGAGGGCGGACGGTGTCCACTTGATCATTGAAATCGGCCGGCTCTTGCTTGCTTGAGCTGCCAATACCATAATCATCTCTCCTATCCTTCCATTCTCTCTCCATCTTTGTAATATCGTCCAGAGCAGCATGGAGAGGATTGACCGGAGTAGGAAGAGCCGTGACCCTCTTTAATTGTTCCTCCATCAAAGTGATTTTGTCAATAAGAGACTGTTGGAGTGGTGTAACTTGAGCAACCAAGGGTTGGCAGGGCATTGAAGGAGGGGTGGCATAACAAGGTCGTGGAGGGGAGTTAACGGGGTGACCCGCAGAAGAAACCGGATGAGCCGGATCACAAGGAATAAATGGGCCTCGGGGCCGTGATGGAGAAGGAATAGAAGAAGGCGGGTGTCGGACCACCCGAGGAGAAGTATGTGTGGATGAAGGAGATGGGTAATGAGCTACCCTAATATGAGTAGACAGGGGAGGTGGGTGATGGGCCACCCGAATAGGATTAGAAGGAAGATGAGAAGAATGCGATGAATGAGATGTACCCTCAACAGCGGCCTTAAAGGCTTGGATCTGTTGAGGGGTGAGATGATCTAATGCACGCAAGATTTGGGAGACCTTCTCATCGTTGGGGGGAGACGGTCCCGGAGCAGTAGTGGCTCGAAATTGAGTAGGGGGACCATGAGAATGGACATTGCCCGTGGGCCGGGTAACACCACAAGAATGAGGACGTGGTCCCTTGAAAGTATGGTGAGAATTTTGATGAACATGTTGAAATTGAGGGGAATAAGATGTGCACGGTTGTGCATCCTCGTGAATTGAATTAAACATGTTGTTTTGTTTATGGTAAGCCATTATGCAATCAAAGTTCAAAATAATATGCAAAAAAGCACACAAGTTGGAATGGTTACCTTTTGATCTTGATTTGTTTAAACCTTGGTGAATTAATGAATTTTAGCAAAGTTTGGAATGAAACACACAAGGGGGGATCCTAGTCACAATATGAGTTCACTTCAATGCCAACTAGGAATCCTCTCTCACCGTGTATAGGCCAACTAAAACCCGGGACTTCAAAAGGGTACAACCTGCCTGGCGTCCGTGAGGGAATCCACGGGTGCGGGGACTTACGGAGGTCTTGGAAAAGGGATTTCCGGTCCAAAGAGACGGAATGCTCAATGGAGGGTCGTCCCGATTCCAAGAGGGGTGTGTGGATCCTAAGGAATCCAAACCAATGCAAATGAAGAATGAATGCAATGCGTGCAAGGAGATAGGCAAATCACCAATAGAGCCAAATAATCAATATAAATCAATGAAGCAGGAGTAAGCGCAGGCTCTGTGAAATCACAGGAAAGAGACGACCTGAAGAAGGTCGCTATCAACAAAAGAGACGACCGTTTGACGGTCGTGAATCACTATGGGGGGACCCACAGGCAGGGTAAAAACGCGCCCTGATGTAAGGCGCTACAAAATAAAGAGACGCCTCTTGATGAGGGCGTCAACTCTCAGGGGTACGCACGGCCAAATAAAGAAATGCCTTAGTGTGAGGCGTTATGCAATAAACAGACGCCCTGGGGAAGGGCGTAAATTCACACACAAGCAGGGCTATGATAAAAGACGCCTAATCATAAGGCGTTACACATGAAAAACACGCTCTGGGTGGGGGCGTTACAAAAAAAAGTGCCTCTCTGCAGGGCGTTAATTCTCTGTGTCCCCGAACGCCTCCAGCGGCCAGAACCAGCAATACACCCACAGTCACAATAAACTCAGGCAATCAAACACCACAAGAATATAGCATGCTCATCAAGTTTTATTTTTGAATAAATGGAATTTCTAAAAGAAACCAACAGACTGGCCAATCACTAATGGGGAGGGTGCTATGTGGAGCACAAAAGGGAGGCGCACCGAGGGTGCAAATAGTGGAGATGGCACACGAGGGTGCCCAAGGGAAAGGGTAATCAAAAGAAAAACGAAAGGGGTCCCACCGTGATCGCCAATTTGTGGATTCTTTTTTTTAAAATCCACTTAGGAATGAATAGAAATAATGAATAAATAAGCAATGTAAGGCACAAATAAGCACGAGGTGCTAAGATGGAGTTTGTGATCGCCAGAGACGCGAGGCCTCAAAATATAATAATGAAAAGTATGGAGGGATCGTGAAAAATACCTTGAAACGCGGGGATTGTGAGTGCTCCTTTCTCTTCTAGATCGGCCGGCCGATGAAGAGAGTTCTTCTTGATTTGATTACCCTTGCAAAACAATCAAACACCAATGAAGAAATTGAATTAGAAATATGGTGAGTGTAGCATCAATTCATGTAAAGATATGAGCATGTAAACATGGAGTAGAACACACCTTAAGGGTGGTTGCCCTTAAACCCCTATGCAAAAAGGATGTGAAAAATATGATGATGATATGCAATGATGATGTAAAATAGATGAAAGTCATGTGCAAGAGTGCACTGTGGGAAGCCTGAACACGGTTGAGAATAAAGAAAATCGATGGGAGATGATCATGCGTGTATATGAACGATGCAGTAAACAGAAGGAATAAAGAAAATAAAAAGAGGAGGAGCCTGTGCGTTGGCTTTAATGTTCAAGGGGGAGGAAGCTTCAAAAGATGATGCTTTGCGTGAGGTTCCTCCTGAGCCAGCCGCAGCAGAGCAACCTGTAAAGAAGAAAATAGGGGAAGAAGAAGAAGAAGAAGAATCGGAAGAAAAAAGAAATCCGACCCGTTGACAGAGCCAAAGGACTCTATTAATAGGTTGAAGGGGAGATAAGAAAGGGCAAGAGTCCTACGGAGGCAAGACTCCAGTTCCCAATCAAGGAAGGTGACTAACAAAGCAAGGACTCTCAGGGAAAGGGCTGCGTTCGATTAGAACACAGAAAATGAAACACGACTTGGATAGGGGCGTCAATTCTGAAATTGACGACCTTCCATAGGGCGTTAATTAAAAACACGACCGGTACAAGGTCGTCACTTCCTGGATTTAAATTTGAAAATAGATCTTTCTTTATTTGAAAAATTGTGAAACACGTCTGAGTCAAAGGCGTGTTTAAAAATGCGCCCTACCAAGGGACGTTAATTCAAAATATTCAAAATAGGGCCATTTTTCATTTCTCAATATTATTTTCCCATTTTTTAGGTGGAGGTGCATCTCAATGTGCTGATTCCAATGACTATTTTTACGTATTTTTCTGACACCCGGAAGGTCACCAAATCACCTCTAGAAGGGGGTTGAAAATAATATTAAAATAATCAATTTGAAAAAGACGACCGTGCATAGGTCGTGAATTCAATTTTTTTTATTTTTTTATTCTTTTCAAATTCAAAATAACGTCCCCTTGTAAGTCGTTAATTCTCAAAAAATTCTGAAAAATTACCAGAAAAATCCAAAAAATGGAAATTTGAAAGAATGGACGCCCTCCAATATAGTCGTCAATTTTTTAGAAACGCCCAAGGCTAAGCCGTTATTTAAAAGACGCCCCACATCAAGTCATTATTTCTGAAAAATACATAAAAATAGAGAAAAATACCCAGAAAATCCCGAAAAATCCAGAAAAAAGGAAAAAATAAGAAAAGGGAGAAAAAAAGGAGAAATCCAAGAAAAGTGAGAAAAACTACTCAAACAAAGTTAATTTAAGGGTCAAATTGGGGCATTACAAGGTAATATGAGATGTACTCACAGTAACGTCAACTTTGGCGTGTCTACAGAGGGCAGGGAGAGAACCCAAACCCTACCGATGTTGACGCAGTCACCCACTGTGCTACATATCTGGTTTACTAGCTCTGTTCTTTCACTCTTCCGCAAGGTGACGAGAGCGTGATTAGGGCGGAGGCCATTTATCCGGCCTATCCCATGGCTTGAGGTACCAAGCTATCTCTTTGTCCGGTGGCTTTATGCCTTATTTACAAGATGTTGGGGGACCTGCACAAGACGCGTCTCCCCAGAAATCTTCGGATGGTCGGCCCGTTACACTTTTTTAATGCTTGGATCTGTACCCTGTTCCCGGAGGCGGCTCCTCGGGCGTTACAGTCTGTTCCTCTTGTTTCACGGATGATAGTGTTTACGACTGCCGAGCCATCCTCACTAGCGGAGCAACTCTACGCCATTCGGGGCAAATTGGTCCGTATTCCCACAGATTCGCCCGGGGTTCTTCACTTTTGGAGCTTAGCTGTCCACTCCAGCCCGCTGGTGAACAGGACGAGGCAGCGTAAGCTTTTTGAGACTGAGGAGTATATTCATCCGCTTTCCGAGGCCAAGTGTACCAGACCCATTCTTGAGCCTGAGTTGATTGACTGGGCGCTGGCTATCAGGCCGAGTGTCCTTGTATTCGCAAGAGCGGCCTTTTGTGGTTGGAGCCGTACTACCCATTCCGCTTCAGTCGAAACTTCGGCTACGACCAGCACATTCCACATTCTTCTTTACAGTTTGCGTTGCCTAACAGGCACAGGGCCGGGCATGTTTCAAATGACGATGCCCGGATATGTTGGGACTTCTTGCACCACCGGGAAGATGTTTCTTTCAGGGTGCCAACCCCTGCCCGTTTCCCTAGCGTCACGCCTAAATATATGAAGTGGTGGAACGTGCGGACGGGGTTTTACAGGAGCTCCCGGCGAGAGTGCTGGGCCGTGGCAGAGCACAGGTTCCTGGATTCCCAGCCAGAGCCAGTCCTTGACATTGAGTCTTCTTATTTGAAGAAGTTGAAATCTTGGACCCATACGGAAGTGAAGGCCTATCTGGAGGCCCGCAAGGTCGTAAAAAGTCACAGGACGAAGGTTGACATGAAGCTGCCCCCGATCAACAAGGACGACTATGTGAAAACCCTTCGGGGTTTATGCCGAGTGAGTAGCGAGAGGGTGGTCCTTCAGCAACTCCCCCTACCGGTAGAGGAGCCCATCTCGGGTGTGGCCGACTGGCGTCCCGAGGTGGATAGGTTGTACCCCTATCGGACCTTCATTCGCAAGGAAGACAGGCGGGCCGCCTTATATGACAACACCCCGTGGCTATTCGCGCTTCTTCGCTCACATGGTCTTTCAGTGGGTGGTCCCAGCGAAGCCATCCTGGACCGACCTCTTCATGTCTCGTTCAAATAAGCTGACAGATGGGGGCTGGACCACCTGAGCCTATATTATCTCTTGTCTTCTCGTGGTCATGAGGACCTGGCACTGTTGGCCGAGCCGAGTGAAAAGATCAGAGATTTATGCTGGCTTATTCGCGAGGCAGCTTCAAGAGATAAAATGCCATCGCTAGATTTTTGGCCTCTCTTCCCCTTCTATACGGGGCCGGCGAGTATGTTCCATTTCTTCATTCAGGCCCTTCGGCCATCTTCTTTCTTTCATTGTGGTGCATTATTCTCACCTGTGTGCATGTGCAGTCCGATTGACTTCGGAGGAGACCCGGAACTTTAGGGAGCTGATAATAAAGGCTTAGAAGCTGGAAAATTTCGAGGTTCCTGAGCCGGCCCCGACCACGACGCCACTACCTCCTGGCGATTCAAGAAAGCAGACTCGATCCCAGTTGAGAGAGGCCGTCGGGAAGGCGAAAGCGGCGGTGACCCGGGTCACACGGGCACGCCGAAAGAAGGCCGCAGAAAGGGAATCAACAACCGTTCTTCCTTCGGTTGTATCCTTTGAAGAGTTTGAGGCCTCTCGGACACAAGGGCTAGAAGCTGAAGGTAGGCTCTTCTTTTCTTCAGAGTTCATTAGTCCACTTTGACTGCATTGGCTAGCTCATGCTGACGGTTGCCGACATAGTTGCCGCGGTCGTCGGGCTGGAGGCGATAGTAGATGTCGCGACTAAGGAAGGGGCAGAGGAAATCCATGCTGCTCCAATAGAGAGAGATTTGCCTTCTCCAACGCCCAGATAGGAAATGGAAGGTAATTTATAGTTTAATTGTGATGCCATCACGAATCTTCATGTCTTTAGCCGGCTTGACCATTCTTTGCCGTAAATTTCAGTTGACATACAACCGTCATTACTTCCGGGCTCTGGGAGTGCCGAAGAAGCGATTATCCAGGGGCAGGGTGAACTTTCCCTTGAGGTCCCATCCACTGTTACTCCTGACGTGGAGTGCACGGGGGAAGCTTCTGCTGCGGGTGATGCTCCTCCTAGCGAGGCTCCTGCCCCGATGGTGGAGCGTCCCGAAAGAGCAGAGGGGTCTTCCTCCTCTGAGCAGGTTGATTATGGTGGCGGCTCTAGTGATGAGGAGTTCCCACCTGTTGACACAGAGACTGAGGATGCCGGGGTGTCCTCGGCCTATGAAAGCGATCATCCGACTTTTAGCCCACCCCGGTTGTCATGGAGTGGTCTTGGGCCGTCAGGCTCGCTCGTGAGCGGAGAGGCTGGCGCCGGAGAAGTTGCCCTTGGAGATTTGAGCTTAGTACCGGCTGAGGTAAGGACCCATCCATGGTCGGTGCCTGCTGCCCTTTCTTCCTCTTCCTTTTAGATTTTAATGTACATATTTCTGGTGCAGACCGAGGTGGTACTGCCAACCATGACGGTGCAGATACCCCTCCCGGCTCTAGGCACGAGCCACGCAACTCTCCCGTCCATCCTGCGGCCTATCGCGCTGCGATACCCCAAGGACTATGCAGCGGCAATGGCTCCAGCTGGACCCAGAGCACTTGTGAGGGTTGATAGTTTGGCAGCAGTCGCAGACTCTCAGCCATTAGAAGTCACACAACTGTCGGCTCCGGAGAAGGGTGGCCCCTCTGAAATAGAAGCCGGAGAGATCGTCGAAGAACAGACGTCCTTGGCTCTTGACATTCCTGTTGCACCTCCATCCCAGGGGGCAGGCAGGGAAATTGTTGTCATTGAGGCTCCAGCTACCGTATCGGCCACCGCGGTTGTTCCCAATAGCAGTGGACTGCAGCTCATGCCATCGTCATCTTCTGGGAGGGGCGACGATATCTGGGCCACTGTGGATAGCAGAGTGGAATTTGAACTACCCGAGATGTCACTGCTTGGTCTCCAGTCTTCAAGTGATCTCGTGTGGCAGTTCCTAGGGACCCTTCAGTAGACCATAACGGCCAGCAGAGATTTAACTTATGTTCAGCTGAGGGTTTGATAGAGCATTTATCCTACTCGCTATTGGCCTTTGGTTGCCCCATGGACGACTAGACTCCACGGGTGATCCTGCTTCTGAAATATGTGAACATGAGGGAATTCTTAGGTCGGGAGGCAGCTGACCAGCTGGCGGTCGTAACACTGGAGCGGGCCGAATGCCGAACTGCTCTCATTTCTCTGAAAGGGACTACGGCGAGGATGAGGGATGATGCCAATGCCTCTTTACAGCGCCGAAGCTTTCTCACGGCCCGCATAGCGGAATTACATGCCGAACTCTCGAGGGCAGAGGCTGAACTTCAAGAGGTAGAACGCCTGGAAGTCCAGAAGGTGGAGGAGGCAGAAATGGCCGAAGGGCAAGTTGCTTCCCTCGGGGAGGGACTATCTGAGCTGGAGGCCACGGAGTTCAGACTGCAGGAGCTGGCCCGCCATCCTTCCCTGGGCATTCCGGCGCTGGAGGACATCTTCGACGCCCTCTGCCATAGTTATTTTCTATTTGCCTCTTTTTGATGGACTTCATGTATTCCGGGGAATGCCCCGCGCAACATGTACTCTTTATTCCGTAGAATGAAAATCTTCATTTTGTTGTCAAATGACGACTCCATCCTGTCATCATTCTTCTCTTCTTCTTCTTTTTTTTTCTTTCCATTCGCCAGTTGATTCTAGCCTGAGTGTGTGGGTCACGAGGGTAGGAGAGCACTCACGCCTTCAGCAAAGGGGTGAGGTGTTCGCTCCACCGCGCCGCGACTATTCTCAAGACTAAACAACGGCCTATGCGAGTTGAGAGTTCGGAGAACCCAAGAGGGTATATGGGAGATGAAAACTGAAACAGAAGGGTAGACGGTCTTGCCGATGATGACAAGAACCGAGAAGGGGTAGCGACCGGTCTTGCCGATGATGACAATGGTCGAAAAGGGTAGACGGTCTTGTTGATGATGACAAGGGCCGAAAAGGTAGCGACCGATCTTGCCGATGGTGACAAGGGTCGAAAAGGGTAGACGGTCTTGTCGATGATGACAAGGACTGGACAGGGTAGTGACCGATCTTGTCGATGGTGACAAGGGTCGAAGAGGGTAGACGGTCTTGCCGATGATGACAAGACCCGAAAAGGGGTAGTGACCGATCTTGCTGATGGTGACAAGGGTCGAAAAGGGTAGACGGTCTTGCCGATGATGACAAGGACCGACAGGGTAGTGACCGATCTTGCCGATTGTGACAAGGGTCGAGAAGGGTAGACGGTCTTGCCTATGATGACCAGAACCGAAAAGGGGTAGTGATCGATCTTGCCGATGGTGACAAGGGTCGAAAAGGGTAGACGGTCTTGCCGATGATGAAAGGGACCGGAAAGGGTAGAGACCGATCTTGCCGATGGTGACAAGGGTCGAAAAGGGTAGACGGTCTTGCCGATGATGACAAGAACCGAAAAGGGGTAGTGACCAATCTTGCCGATGGTGACAAGGGTCAAAAAGGGTAGATGGTCTTGCCGATGATGACAGGGACCGGAAAGGGTAGTGACCGATCTTGCCGATGGTGACAAGGGTCGAAAAGGGTAGACGGTCTTGCCGATGATGACAAGGACCGGAAAGGGTAGTGACCGATCTTGCCGATGGTGAAAAGGGTTGAAAAGGGTAGACAATTTTGCCGATGATGAGAAGAATCGGAAAGGGTAGCGACCGATCTTGCCGATGGTGACAAGGGTCGAAAAGGGTAGACGGTCTTACCGATGATGACAAGGACCGGAAAGGGTAGTGACCGATCTTGCCGATGGTGACAAGGGTCGAAAAGGGTAGGAAATATATACATATATGTGGGACATTGGATGAGGACTCCGCTTCAACCCTGTAAAGGGTCTTTAGGACGGAGGATGGATCATCACTATTCATCATTCATACATATATTTTTATTCTCATTACTGACCTAAGCGCCCTTTCAGGTATTCGCCGAAGCCAGCCCCCTCTTGCTTTTGCCCACGCGCCCTCTCGGGTTTTCACGTGGCGGGGTACACAATTTTGCCTGCGATGCCCTTTCAGGTTTTCACCACAGCTGGGTTATAGCCATTTTTGCACTTGTCCTAATATAGGAGCAAGTCTGGCGGGGTATCTCTATTTTTAACCCCATCTTCTTTTCTTTTTTTTTTGAATTTGGAGTACAGAAGAATTCGACTGCGAGGATGCTAACTGGCCTTGCCAATGATGACAAGGATTGGTCTATGGTTTACTTCGTCGACACTGGTTAAATGCTGAAGCAAAGGTCATGGTTTGTTAACAAGGACGTAAGATCCGAGTTAAGGGTAGAGGTCGACCGATCTCGCCGATGATGACGAGGGTTGAAAATGGGTTTACTCGTCGGCATGGGTCACATGCCGAAGCAAAGGTGGGGTTATTAACAAGGATGGAAGGTCCAAGTTAGGGGTAGAGATCGACCGATCTCACCGATGATGACGAGGGTCGAACATGGGTTCGTTCATCAGCATGGGTCACATGTCGATGCAAAGGTAGGATTATTAACAGGGACGGAGGGTCCAAGCTAGGGGTAGAGATCGACCGACCTCACCGATGATGACCAGGGTCGAACATGGGTTCGTTCATCAGCATGGGTCACATGCCGAAGCAAAGGTAGGATTATTAACAGGGACGGAGGGTCCAAGTTAGGGGTAGAGATCGACCGACCTTGTCGATGATGACGAGGGTCGAACATGGGTTTGTTAGAGGATCTTTGGTGGGACGTCCGATGATTGTCCCTTTTGGAGTTTCATCGGGTGGAGAACAAAAGAGGAATTTTTAAATTACCACTTTACTAACTTAAGCGCCCTTTCGGGTTTTCACCGAAGCCAGCCCCCTCTTGCTTTTGCCCACGCGCCCTCTAGGGTTTTCGTGTGGCGGGGTACCCAATTTTACCTGTAGCGCCCTTTTGGGTTTTCGCCACAGCTGGGTTATAGCCATTTTTGCACTTGTCCTAATATAGGAGCAAGTCTGGCAGGGTATCTCTATTTTTAACCCCATCTTTCTTTTATTTTCTCTTTTTTTTTTGATATAAAGGGTGGTAGGTCGAAGTGTGATGTCCGACCCTTGGTTGGTAGTAGACGGTTGTTGGCCGGATCACCGGGTCTTGTGCTGAGCAGAGTGGTTTATTCGTTAGCAGGGGTTGAATGCTAACGCAAAGGAATAATCTTTCGCCGATTCGGACGTACGGCCCGTAACGGCAATATGGTGTATTCTTTTGAGAGCTCGGCCAAGGCGGAGTGCCACTAAACCAAGGAAAGGTAGCTCGATCAGGGCGGAATGCCACTAGACCAAGATAAGGGTAGCTCGATCAGGGCAGAGTGCCACTAGACCAAGATGAGGGTAGCTCGGCTAGGGCGGAGTGCCACTAGACCAAGATATGGGTAGCTCGGCTAGGACTGAATGCCACTAAACCAAGATCAGGGTAGCTTGGCTAGGGTGGGATGCCACTAGACCAAGATCAAGGTAGCTTGGCTAGGGTGGGATGCCACTAGACCAATATAAGGGTAGCTCGGCTAGGGCGGAATGCCACTAGACCAAGATAAGGGTAGATCGGCTAGGGCGGAATGCCACTAGACCAAGATAAGGGTAGCTCGGCTAGGGCGGAGTGCCACTAGACTAAGATATGGGTTGCTCGGCTAGGGCGGAATGCCACTAGGCCAAGGAAAGGTAGCTCGGCTAGGGCGGAGTGCCACTAGGCCAAGGAAAGGTAGCTCGGCTAGGGCAGAGTGCCACTAGACCAAGATAAGGGTAGCTCGGCCAGGGCGGAGTGCCACTGGAACAAGGAAAGGTAGCTCGATCAGGGCGGAGTGCTACTAGACCAAGGAAAGGTAGCTCGATCAGGGCGGAGTGCCACTAGACCAGGATAAGGGTAGCTCGGCTAGGGCGGAATGCCATTAGACCAAGGAAAGGTAGCTCGATCAGGGCAGAGTGCAACTATACCAAGATAAGGTGGCTCGGCTAGGGCGGAGTGCCACTAGACCAAGGAAAGGTAGCTTGGCTAAGGCGGAGTGCCACTAGACCAAGATAAGGGCAGCTCGGCTAGGGCGGAGTGCCACTAGGCCAAGATAAGGGTAGCTTGGTTAGGGTGAAATGCCACTAGACCAAGATAAGGTATTCAGACCGATCACTCGGGGAATGTTGGTTATGCTACATGATACAGCTTTATATGCTTTCCGTTGAGGGGAGAGAACTGGATGACTCCTTTATGGTCTACCAGGACGTTGGCACCCCCTTCATATACTCGGCAGACGATATATGGTCCGATCCAGTTTTTGACCAACTTCCCTTTGGGGTTGGAGGCCATCACTTCTCTTCTTTTGACCATCACCAGATCTCCTTTCTTGAATTCTCGACCTTTGACCAGCTTGTCAAAAGCACGGGCCATACAAGCTTGGTAGAGTTGGATGTTTTGTTGTGCGCGGAGGTGTTTTCCTTCGAGCTCAGCGAGCTCTTCCAATCTTCTTTCTGCATTGGTTTGTTCCCCGCTGACTAGTCCATGCTGGATGGTGACTTGCAGTGAAGGAACCTCCAGTTCAATCGGCACCACAGCCTCTGACCCATAGACGAGGGAGAAAGGTGAACAGCCGGTTGGGGTTTTGTAGACAGTACGATAGGCCCAGAGCACTTCGTACATCCTTTCTTCCCAATCTTTTTTATTAGACTTGACAGTCTTTGCCAGCAACGTACATAGTGTCTTGTTAAAGGCTTCTGCAAGTCCATTGGCTTGAGGGTTGTTGGGGGACGATGTCCTCCAGTCAATCTTGTATTTGTCGGCTAGCCGATAAACCTTCTGGTTCCTAAAATGGCTGCCATTATCAGAGATGATTCGACTGGGGATCCCGACTCGGAATATTATATTCTGCCGGAAGAATCTCACAACTAGCTCTCCCGTCACATCTCTTAGTGCTACCGCCTCCGCCCATCTAGAGAAGTAGTCAGTAGCTGCAAAGATATATTTGCACCTTGATGAAGATGCTGGTAGTGGCCCTACCACATCCGTGCCCCACTGGGTGAACGGCCAGCTTGTTAAGGTGGCATGCAATGGCACTGGAGGTCTCCTTGCCACATTAGCGTGTTCTTGACACTTCTGACAAGCTTTGGCGAACTTGCAGCAGTCATCAAATATAGTGGGCCAATAGTAACCCAATTTCTTTATCTCAATTTTCATCTTTGGGCCAGCCTGGTGTGCTCCAGCTGATCCCGCATGGAATTCTTGCGTCACCTGTCCCGCCTCTGTTGAAGACAAGCAACGAAGTAGGACTTTCCTTCAGGCATCTGCCATTATTCGGAACAGGCTTCCGCTTCTCATCTTGTAAGAGTCCTTGACCCTCAGAAGCTTCATTCTCTGTTCTTTTTCTTTCGGGAGCTGCTGATGTTGGAACCACTGTAGGAGATGTTCTCGCCAGTCGGGTTGCTAAATCTCCTCGACGGCTACCACCTCAATCTCTTGCTCGTCGGCCAAGACCTCCGTTACACTGGAGACCTGCCGACGGTTGATCACTGTTATATTCAGGCTTGCGTCTGGCGGGACTGCCAATGAACTGGCCAGCTTAGCGAGGGCGTCTGCATGAGCATTCTGACCTCGGTTGATGTGCTTGATGCTGATGAAGTAGAATCTTGACATCAGGCGGGTTGCCAGCTGGTGATAGGGGAGAAGCTCTTACTTTCGCACATCGAACTCTCCTTCAAGTTGTTTTATATCTAGCATGGAGTCTCCGAATGCTTCCAGCATCTGAATTCCCATGGATAAAGTAATTTGCAACCCAATTATCAGGGCTTCATATTCTACCTCGTTGTTCGTGCAATACTTGTTTATGGAGCAGGATGTGTGCACCACCTCTCCTTTTGGGGATTTCAGGACTATGCCTGCCCCTGCCTTGACTCTGGCCGATCCAGTGGTAGAGGTGTCAATTCTGGACGCGCCATCGAAATATAGCTGCCATAAGGAGGGCTGCACCTGAACGACTTCCAGGGTTTCATCTTCAGGAAGCTCCGGTTCCAACGGGCAGTCCCCGGGTACTGGGTGCTCAGCGAAGAAGTCTGTAATAGCTTGGCCCTTAACGGCCTTGCGCGGCACATAGGAGATGTCAAACTCCATTAGGATTACCGCCCATTTGCCCAGGCGACCTTTGAGTGACGGCTGGGACATAATATATTTCAAAGGATCCTCCTTGGATACCAAGCTGATTTCATGCGACAACATGTAGTGACGGGATCGAAAAATGGCTCCAACAAAAAAAGAGTTGTGAATTAGTATTTATGGTCGTGTTTTGTTAATCGGGCCACATGTTTAAGCCTAATGAATTATGTTTATGTCTACAATAATCATGTAAGAGTCTTTTTTTTATTTTATGTCTTTTAGTCTTCCAAAGAGAGTTATAATGAGTCTTAAGTGTTAGTTGAAGTTTAATGAGTGTCTTTTGATTTTCTTTTGAAGCCTATAAATGTGTTATGTAACCTCTCTTTAAGAAGCAATGAAGTGATTAGAATTTTTGGAAACATATCCTAAGTGAGGTGAGAAGCCTTTCATGATCTTCTACAAGAAGGAGATGAGGTGAGAAGCCTCCACCCCCCCCGGGTGAGATACCCGGCAATCCACTGTCCACCTCCTTCCCTCCATCCTCCCTCCTCCCTCCTCCACCGTCATCTATAGCACTGAGTAGAAGGAAGAGTTCGGCTGCATCGGTCCTGAGATAGGGTCAGGTGAGAAGCCCCAACCACACTTCCTTCTTCCTCTCTGGCTACTCCCCTACTGCCGATCACCACCATGCCTCTCTCTCCCTCTGCCTTCACCATCTCCTCCCACCCCCTGCTACCACCACTTCCCCTATAAGTATCATCTCCAGAAAAGGCACAGCCCACCTACACACAAATCTCCCACGTGAAGTCCCTCTCCCCCCTTCCACTGCCACTCCCAAGCCTCCACCTTGGTCGCCACAGCCCATAGAGTTCAAAAAACAGAGCACTCTTACCACCGCCCCATTCCCTCGTCCAACCCTTCTCCAGTTATGATAACAACTTCAGGTCCATACCCCTCCCATTCCCCACATCCCAAACCCTCTTCCCCACCTGCCCCATGGCCAAAGCTTCTAGGCTAGACCACACCCCAAATAGCCACGGCGGGAAGAAGAAAACAGAGCCCCGTTTCTTCCTCCTATCCCGTCAATGTTGTCCACAAGAATCCCACATCAACACCTTCCCACCCTACCACCTTCAACCACTCCTCACATTCCATCCAGCAGACCCCCCCCCAGGCGTGCATCTCCACCTCCCCTCCGCCTATTAAAACCCAGAACATGACCGCCAGCCACCACCTTCTGGACCCTTCTGCCCAGGATCGTAGCCGCACGAGCGAACCCCCACCGACTCCTAGCGAGTAGTCCACCGCGGCCAACACGCTGCCATCGTCTCCAGGAGCCCCGCCCAGCCAGTCCTCGTTAGCGGCGTCCCCCACCTGGCCATGGAGTGCCCACCGGCACGCGAGCACGGCGGCAACGTCCCAGCCGCTCTGCTAACCCCCCCTCTCTCTCTCTCTCTCTCAGGCCCTCGTCCTCCTCTCCGCTCATGTTGGGCACGATGCCCCTTCCCCGTATTCTCTCTCTCAATCTTTCTTTTCTCTCTCCATTCTTCTCTCTCATACTTCCTTCTATTTACTATTTACAAAAAAAAGGGAGAAAAAAATTGATGATGAAAAGAAAAGAAAATCTGGGGCTTTGGAGTTCCGTTTCACATCAAGTGGTATCAGAGCTTTGGGAATCAACTTATTTTCATAAGTTGAGGTCCGAATTTTATGCAGTATGTTTCCTATTCCGATCATATTTACCGCATATTTACCAAATGGAAAACGTACAGAAATTGATCTTATTGATATGGAGTCTGAAAATTGGGTGTCACCTGATATTGTTGAGTCTCTTTCCAAGATCGGAGAAATTATTTATAGAGATGGTATTGCATTTGTGGAGTTTCACAAGAAGTTTAAAACCACCACTTATTCAGACGGTGCTTGGTGTAATATTGGCACTATGGCCGATACATGCATTATATTAGGAAGTGGGTGGTTAAAAGAAAGAAATGCCATCATAGATGCTGAAAGGAGAACTTGCACCTTGAAATTTGACTACTTGCAGGATGAATTGACCTTCCACAATTTATTGTTAACCCCTCCAGTGACAAAGAATGTGCATCAAGGTCATGAACCTCAATCAACAGAAAAATTGAATGATGAGCAATTCCCATTGGTTGATCACTCTCAAAGGGTCATTTCTTTACTAATAGAACCTGCAGATAATCAGTGTGCAGTTCTGAAGACTATTAATTCATGGGATCACTCTCTGTTCGATGAAGCAAGAATTAGAGAAAGAAAAAGATAACAGCCGCCGTCATGGCTCTGATCCCGTTCCCCAAATCCTTCTAGCGTGAAGCCATCTTTCCCAGAGTCTTCTGGCGTGAAGCCATCTTCTAAAGATTTCTTTGTATTTAATATTTTTATTCCCTTCAGCCACCCATCGTCCTCCTCCCTTCCCTTAATTCTTCCTCTCTTTTGTTGTTTTCTCCTTTGTCCTTTTGTTCCCTACCTTCTCTCCCTCTGCATACCATGTGAATAGCCTCTTCAATATTCTTACGAAGAAGCCAGCAGCAGCAGTAGCAACTAGCCACCAGCTTCGTGAGGAGCATTTGACCCTGCATAATTCTGCACGTCTCGTCGTCTAGTCGGCAAAGTAGCAGGTTGGCCGTGGTTGGCCATCGACGTGGGAGTTCCCATCGTCCACGAACATGCTTGCTCACTCAACAACAGTTGCAAGAGGATGAGCCCTCTCACGTTCTGGAACCAGGTGTGCAGCAAGCTTATCTCTACTCTAATAGAAAAGAAAAGCAGTCATCATCCACGGTAATTATCATCGGACCCAAATTACTGTTGATCTGATTTGCCACGGGCCTTTCAAATATTAATCTATATCATTAAGTCCACACCCCATGCTTATGGTTGAGTTGATCTACATGTGTGACGGAAGGAAATTAGTCTTGCAGTACGAGCCATTAAGCAACTCATTATTGTGAGATTATATTATTGAAAGTTGGCCTTCTCTTATTTACAATGGTATTTTATTCTGAAACATGATTCATGGGAATTAAATTATTTTGAGGGGTGAATCGTTCCGTCCTGTATCAGATTTGGTATCAGAGCAAGTCGTCCGGTTTGTCCCAACAAGTCGGGGTCCTGCAGATTCAAGAATCAAGGTTCGAGGTCGAACCTTCTCCAAGTGGAGGGGTTTGACGGGATCGGAAAATGGCTCCAACAAAAAAAGAGTTGTGAATTAGTATTTATGGTCGTGTTTTGTTAATCGGGCCACATGTTTAAGCCTAATGGATTATGTTTATGTCTACAATAATCATGTAAGAGTCTTTTTTTTATTTTGTGTCTTTTAGTCTTCCCAAGAGAGTTATAATGAGTCTTAGGTGTTAGGTGTTAGTTGAAGTTTAATGAGTGTCTTTTGATTTTCTTTTGAAGTCTATAAATGTGTTATGTAACCTTTCTTTAAGAAGCAATGAAGTGATTAGAATTTTGGGAAACATATCTTAAGTGAGGTGAGAAGCCTTTCGTGATCTTCTCCGAGAAGGAGATGAGGTGAGAAGCCTCCCCCCCCCCCGGGTGAGATACCCGGCAATCCACTATCCACCTCCTTCCCTCCATCCTCCCTCCTCCACCGTCATCTATAGCACCGAGTAGAAGGAAGAGTTCGACTGCATCGGTCCTGAGATAGGGTCGGGTGAGAAGCCCCAACCGCACTTCCTTCTTCGTCTCTGGCTACTCCGCTACTACCGATCACCACCATGCCTCTCTCTCCCTCTGCCTTCACCATCTCCTCCCACCCCTTGCTACCACCACTTCCCCTATAAGTATCTTCTCCAGAAAAGGCACAGCCCACCTACACACAAATCTCCCACGTGAAGTCCCTCTCCCCCCTTCCACTGCCACTCCCAAGCCTCCACCTTGGTCGCCACAGCCCATAGAGCTCAGAAAACAGAGCACTCTTACCACCACCCCATTCCCTCGTCCAACCCTTCTCCAGTTACGGTAGCAACTTCAGGTCCATACCCCTCCCATTCCCCACGTCCCAAACCCTCTTCCCCACCTGCCCCATGGCCAAAGCTTCTAGGCTAGACCACACCCCAAATAGCCACGGCGGGAAGAAGAAAACAGAGCCCCATTTCTTCCTCCTATCCCGTCAATGTTGTCCACAAGAATCCCACATCAACACCTTCCCACCCTACCACCTTCAACCACTCCTCACATTCCATCCAGCAGACCCCCCCCAGGCGTGCATCTCCACCTCTCCTCCGCCTATTAAAACCCAGAACATGACCGCCAGCCACCACCTTCTGGACCCTTCTGCCTAGGATCGCAGCCGCACGAGCGAACCCCCACCAACTCCTAGTGAGCAGTCCGCCGTGGCCAACATGCTGCCATCGTCTCCAGGAGCCCCGCCCAGCCAGTCCTCGTTAGCGGCGTCCCCCACCCGGCGATGGAGTGCCCACCGGCACGCGAGCACGGCGGCAATGTCCCAGCCGCTCCGCGAACCCCCCCCTCTCTCTCTCTCTCAGGCCCTCGTCCTCCTCTCTGCTCATGTTGGGCACGATGCCCCCCCTCCCCGTATTCTCTCTCTCAATCTTTCTTTTCTCTCTCCATTCTTCTCTCTCATACTTCCTTCTATTTACTATTTACAAAAAAAAAGGGAGAAAAAAATTGATGATGAAAAGAAAAGAAAATCTGGGGCTTTGGAGTTCCGTTTCACATCATGTAGTGTCGAAGCTTTTTAACTGCGAAGACCAGTGCCAGACAGACCTTCTCAATATAAGTATATTTCTCTTCAGTTCTGACCAGTCTTCGACTGAGGTAATAGAGGGCTTGCTCTTTTCCTTCTTCATTATTCTGGGCCAGCATTGCCCCCAGGGAGTTATGTGTAGCTGCTATATATAGTATCAATGGCCGTCCTTTCACCGGTGCGCCCAGCACTGGAGGAGTCTTCAGATAGTCTTTCAGCTTTTCGAAGGTTGTCTGGCAATCTTCATCCCAATAAAAGGGAACATCTTTCATCATCAGCTTGTGAAAAGGCTGGCATCGCCCTGACAAGTTGGAAATGAAACGCCGGATATAAGCCAGGCGGCCCTGTAGTGATCTCAACTCGGAGAGGTTCCTTGGCGGAGGTAACTCCTGAATTGCTTTGATTTTTACGGGGTCTATCTCGATCCCCCGACATCGGACGATGAAGCTCAAGAATTTTCCGCTTGACACTCCGAACGCACATTTCATGGGGTTCATCTTCAGCTCATGCTATCTCAGCCTCTGAAAAACAATCTGGAGGTCTTGCAGGTGGTCTTCTTTTCTTCTGGTTTTGACCACCAGATCATCTATGTAGCACTCGACCTTGTGGTAGAGCAACTCGTCAAAGATTTTGGTCATTGCACGCTGATAAGTTGCGCCAGCATTCTTTAGTCCGAATGACATCCTGTTATAATGATAAATGCCTTTAGGGGTTCGGAAAGTAGTATGGACCCGGTCATGCTCCGCGATCCAGATCTGGTTGTAACCGGATGACCCATCCATGAACGACAGGGCCTCGTGACCGGTTGTGGCATCGATCATGACTTCAATTATTGGCACCAGAAAGTCATCTTTGGGGCAGGCTTTATTTAGATCTCGGAAGTCGACACATATCCGGATCTGTCCATTCTTCTTTTTCACGGGGATGATGTTCGCCAGCCATGTGGTGTACTGGTTTTCCTCAACGAATCCCACGTCAATGAGCATGTCAACTTCAGCACAAATTTGAGTAATGAGTTCTGGCCTCATGCGCCGTGATGGTTGCTTCACCGGCTCCGCCTCAGGCCTGATTGCCAACTCATGTTGTGAGACAGCGGGGCTTAGACCCGGCATTTCTTTGTAAGTCCAGGCGAAGCAATCCCGGTACTCTAGCAGCAGCTGGACGTACAACTCCCGTTCTTCTGGGGATAGCTGGGCACTGAGGAAGGTAGGCCTAGGGTCCCCCTCATTTCCCAAGTTGACTTCTATCAGTTCATCGACTGTGACCTGGCCTCCGTCTTCTATCTCCGGAGGTGCCGGCTGGAGGTCAACGAAATCTGGAATACCATCTTGAGGGTTGAGTACTTCGACTTCCTCGTTAGACACCACCAGAGCTTCTTGAGGATTCTCTGTTTCTTGTGCTATCGGCTGCGCAGATCGTTCTATTAGCAGATCCACTGCCGTTGCAGCTCCCAAGGGCGAGAGAGCAGCTTCAGTGTTTGTAGATGAGGTTGCAACCGTGACAGGTGGGTAGTTGTCTATTGTCGGGCTTGGACGGCATCCCGGTTTTGTAGTAGGAGTTGAGGAGGTCTCGCCTTCTGGGGCAGTTGTATCTTTCGTAGAAGTGGCTTTTCCTTTCTTGGTAGCTGGTTCCCCTTGATAGGAGTCAACCGAGGCTTCCCTGATTGGTAGAAGGGGTGTTGAAGTTATCATCAGTAGGGCTCCACTGGAGGGAGAATGATGTGACACAAATATGGGGTATGCAGCAAACAAACAAAACTTAGGACCTATTCCACAAGCACAACCACATAGCAATTAAGTTGATAAATCGGGGGCCAATTCGCCGTCGCACACACCGAGCCCGGGGTGACTAGATGATGCTAAGGGGAGGTAATGGATCAAGTCCCTTGCTGGTAGAGTGCCAGCAAGGCTTGGGTTGCCCTCCCAAGGGTACATAGCCCACACTCAAGGGGCTGGCCGGTGCCAATTGGGGCACAAGGTCCCACTCGCTCACTGCCCACGGTGACCGCTCGTAAGTGGAGCACGTGGGGTCAGACACTCTCTTACTTGCTCAACGGAGCGATGTCTACGGATATTAAATTAACAAACACTAGAGAGTAATGGAGCAAAGTTTAGAGCTCACCTGGTTGGTTTGAAGAAACCAACCCCATTCAGAGACGAGGGCGAGCGGGGAAGTGTGGATCCCCGCACACTGCGCCGGTGAAGCTTCAACCCTGTGTAAAATGATTACAACCACTACACCTCATGCAGGAGGGTGAACTTAGGGTGGGGATAATTAAGTACACTCAAACACTACCTCCACGCAGGGAGGGGCGATAAGCCGGCCAGGCGGGGGAGGGAGATTCACCGGAAGACGCGTAGGTGAAGCCGAAACGGAAGCTCCCTGCTCGCTGTGATGGCTGACAGCCAGTCGATGTAGAGACCGTAAATCACGTTCCAGAATTATTTTGGAGGCGAGACCAGCCTAGAATTCCTCGTATCTGGTACGCAGATGGCCCTGAATTTCCTCGATTTCTTCTGCTGCAGCTTCCGGTCCGGGTCGGGCTTTGAACAGAGTGGCAGGTTCTGGCCACAGTTACTATCTGGCACGAACAGTGACTTGCAGAAGTTACCCAGGCCACTCCTGAGTGCCAAATCTTGAACCGTTGGAGTTGTTGGAACCGTGGACGAAGTCTCTACGCTGCAAAACTGACGGGGAAGCCGTCCGATGTCGGGGTGGACTGGGGGACACCGATGAGTGGGAGCTGGTCGCTGCAGACTGGGGGAGGCAGACCCGCGCGACTGAAGGGGAAAAATCGGAACGTTGGCTCCCGGACGCCGAATGTGGTCCTGCTTCTTGGTTCTGGTCGGGGACAGGTGGAGGAAGAACTTTGAAGAAGGACCCTTCGTCTGAATCCTCCACTGCTAGTCGTGGTTCAGCTTCTGGTTGAGCTCAGGTGCTCTGCAGATGGAACTTGGCGCAGTCGGGGGAGAATGGCTCTCCCGGACAGCCCCGAACTCGGAATTGTACGATTCTTCCTCACCTGCGTAGGGGACTGGATGACCTTTCCAGCAATGTATGATACGTCTTCAGGTGATCCCGTGAGGAATCGTGGTCGCCTCTGCAAGTCGTCCCTTCTTTCTGCTACCTGCAGGTTGGGCAGAGAGAAGTCTAAAGTGGAAGAACTAAGTGGGATGGAGAGGGGGCTTAGTGTTGGTGGAAGGGGGCGTGATGGTGGATGGGAGGGGTGTGCTTAGGAGTGGTGGATGGGGGGGAAGACGCAGGGGGGGGGGAGGCTGATGGAGGGGTCGGCCAAGGTGAGGGGGAGGGCTTGAGGATGATGGATGTGCAGCAAGTAGTGGGAGGGGGCTTGGGTCGCACTAGGGCTATGAATGGGAGGGTGTGGGGGAGAGGGAAGGTTGTCTTGGAGGTGGGGAGGGTGTATGGGGAATAAGAAGGGTTGCTTGGGGAAGTGGGGGTATTGATGGGAGTTAATGCTCTTGGGGAGGTGAAAGGGTGGAAGGGTGAGGTGGCTGATGAT
This sequence comes from Amorphophallus konjac, assembly GCA_022559845.1. Lineage (NCBI taxonomy): Eukaryota > Viridiplantae > Streptophyta > Magnoliopsida > Alismatales > Araceae > Amorphophallus > Amorphophallus konjac. Next base: position 163,958,071 of record CM040125.1, on the reverse strand, counting down.
GTGGCAAGGGGGGGGGAACGGGAAAGGGCAGGTTCGCCCAAGGGAGAGAGAGAGAGAAGGGGGAGGGAGAGAGTGGGGTTCGCCCCCTAGAGAGAGAGAGAGAGAGAGAGAATGAGAAAGCTAGAGAGAGAGGGAGGGATGCACTTATGCTCAAAATATTCAAATGTTCATTAACCATCTCAAGAGTAGTTGGGGTCCTATTTATAGGGATCCCAACATTTACAAAAAGTCCTTGGAGAAAATGCTAAAAGCAAATAAGTAAGGGGGTGGGGTAAGGAAGGGGGCGCCCATGGGCCAGGCCCATCTAATTGGGCCCATATGACCCCCTAGCCTAGCAAACATAGGTAAATAACGTGACGACCTAGGGACATGACTCAAAATAAAGACAAGTACATCAAAATGACTCAAGAAAAGGAGAAAATACATCAATATGTCCTCAGTACTAAACCCCAGTGTCGTCATGGACCCATCAAGTCGTGCAGTCGCATCCTACCCGTCTCCGGACGGGAGAGAGGTGCCGAGCCAGAGGGAACTCTGGGTGATGTCCCCATCAACTCCCCCGGGCTGTGAAGAGTTCGACTCTGTCGAGAAAGGGTCCACTTGACTGCGGTATTACTCCAGGAGGTCGGGGTCCAGCTGCTGAAGATCCTCCCTGCTCACCCATGAACCATCTGAAGGGGGCCGGCCCTTCCACCTGACCAAGTATCGCTCGTATGCTTTACTCTGGGTGACAGTGACCTGTTCATCCAATATCTGCTCTATTTGCTCCCGTTGGCCTCTCTGGACTGGTGGAACTCTCTCATGGGTGGTGGCTCTCTCAAAAGGTGGAACAGGCTCAATTCCCTCACTAGGCGTCACCGTGGGACCCCTGTATGGCACCAGGTCAGCCACATTGAACGTGGGACTTACTGCGTACTCCTCGGGGAGGTCCAACACGTAAGCGTTTGTGCCAATCCTCCTCAGAACCTGGATGGGGCCTGATCCACGCGACCTCAGTTTGGAGACATTCCCATGGAGAAGCCTCTCAGTTCTCACCATCACATAATCACCTACGTGAAACTCCTGGTGGCGTCGGTGGGAATCGGCTAACTTCTTATACACCTCATTGCTTTTGTTAATGTGTTTGAGGATTTCCTCATGCAATTCTTTCATGTGTTGGGCAAAGGACTCAGCACTAATAGACACTCTAGCATGTGGAGGCAAAGGAATGAGATCTGTAGGCTTTCTAGGTTTGTACCCATGCACAGCTTCAAATGGGCTCATCCCTATCGACCTATTCACTGAGTTGTTGTATGCAAACTCTGCCTGGGGTAATATGAGATTCCAATTCTCTGGGCGATCCTCAACAAGACATCGTAAGAGATTCCCAAGACTTCTATTAATGACTTCGGTCTGGCCGTCGGTTCGAGGGTGATAGGCCGTGGAGAATTTGAGAAGGGTCCCCATTAAGTGCCAGGGGGTTTTCCAAAAATAGCTGGTGAATTTGACATCCCTATCAGAAATGATGGTCTTGGGTAGGCCATGGAGGCGAACTACCTCATCGAAGAATAGGCGGGCCACATGAGAGGCATCAGAAGTTTTAGAGCAGGGGATGAAATGGGCCATCTTTGAAAACCTATCCACTACGACAAAGATTGAATCATGCCTTTTTTGAGTCCTAGGTAGGCCCAAGACAAAGTCCATGCTTAAGTCCTGCCAGGGGTGATCAGGGACAGGGAGTGGGGTGTATAGGCCGGTGTTCTGTCTTGTCTGTTTGGCTGAGGCACATATCCGACACTGTCCTACAAGTTTGGCTACGTCCCTCTTGAGACTTGGCCAGTAGAACTGACCCTCAACCATAGCAATGGTCTTGTGTACCCCAAAATGCCCAGCCAGGCCTCCCGCATGTAACTCCCAGACCAGGAAATCCTACAGAGAGGTCCTAGGTATGCAAAGTCTATGGCCTTTGAAGATGAACCCGTCTTCTAAGATGAATCCTTGGTGTTCCCTAGGTGAGAGGGTGGACAGGGTGGTATGGATTGGACCAAAGTCCGGGCAATCAGAGTACTCTTCCTTGAGTCTTTCAAATCTTATGACTTCCACCCGAATGGTAGCTAGCAAGGAGATTCTCCTACTGAGTGCATCCGCGGCACGATTCTCGCTTCCAGCCTTATGTTTGATCACAAAGGTGTAGGATTGGATGTACTCGACCCATCGGGCATGTCGGGCATTCAGTTTCTGCTGGGAGTTGAGGTATTTTAGGGCCTCATGATCAGAAAATATGACAAATTCTTTATGCAAGAGGTAGTGTCTCCAATGCCGGAGGGATTGCACCACGGCATAAAATTCCTTGTCGTAGGTGGAGTATTTCATCTTGGCATCACTGATGTGACATGACCTCGGACCTAATGCAAGCAAGCACAATCGCATTCAAAACGGGCCAAATTGGGCCACCGCTCTATCGTCACTCACCCAAGTCCGGGGTGACTTGGCAATGCCAAGGGGAGGATGTGGGGTTGGGCCCTTGCTGGTAGAGGGCCAGCAAGGCCAAGACTTGATTCCCAAAGGGTGGGGATGCCCAAATCAAGGAGGCCGACAAAGTGCCAAAGGCACCGGTTGTAATATTCCCACGGTGATCACTCAAGTTTATGGGGCTTGAGGATCGGGCTCTCACTCGCATAACCAGCGGAATTAGAACTAATATTGAAAGACAAGCACTAAGTGGAGTGAAGGTTTGAGCACTTACTCGACCGGATTGAAGAAACCGGTCCCGGTCGGAGACGAGGGCGAGCGGGGAGGCGAGTGGATCCCCACACGCCGCGGCGATGTCGCTTGACCTGCCCAAACAAGTTACAACACTACACCTCACGTAGGAGGGGGTCTTGAGGTGGGGGTTAATAGAAATTACAATCAATACTACCTCCACACAGGGAGGGACCTTCAGCCAGTCAAGCGGGGTGGGGAAACTAAAGCAAAGAACGAGGAATAAGGGTGGACGCCGAATCTGCTTGCTGTCTACGAGCCGGGACAGAGAGTCGGTGTTGCTGCTGTAGATCTTGATCAGGAATTTTGTTGATGACGAAACTAGAGGGAAAACCTTCGTAGCTGGAAGGGGAATGCCTCAGAATTTTCTCAATTTCTTCTGGAGTCGCTGCTGGTCGAGGCAGGAGCTTGAACAGGGCCTCTGTTTCTCAGACTAGCAGGGGCAGGTCACCAACAGTAGGATGCAGAGGCTATCCTGGCCGCTCCCGAACTCCAAATTTGATGCCGTCAGCGCCGTTAGAACCGTGGGTGAGTCCTCCTTGAAGCAAAAGAAACGGGGACACCAGAAGTGATGTGACATGACCCCTTGGACCTGAATTTACAAGCAACCGGGCCGAACGGCGATATCTCACAAGCGGGTTCACCCGCGTCGCGCGCACTTGGGTCCGTAGGCGGACCGGCGATGATGGTGAGGGTCCGAAGCTGGACCTTGGGATTCCAAGGGTATGGTTGGCTGGGGATGGACCCCAATGGGATAGGGATGCCCAATTTCAAGGGCGGCCGGCACGCCGAGGGCGTGGGATGTAGTGTCTCCCTCACAACTCACCCGCGGTGGCACTCGATTAGATGGAAAATTGGAACGAGCTCTCTCTCACTGCCGACAGTGCAACTAGAGATAATACTAAGCTAAGCAAAGGTAAGAAAATAGCAGAGGAGAGTGGTCCGAAGCTCACCTGATCGGTGTGAAGACACCGATCCCGACCGGAGACGAGGGCGGGCGGGGGAGTGTGGGTTCCCGCACACTGCGTCGGTGTAGCTTCCCCTGTTCAAATATTACATGCCCTACTCCCCACGCAGGGGGGCTGGACTAGGGAAAGGGAAATTTCAGTTACAAACAAACACTACCTCCACACAGGGAGGGGCGTTAAGCCGGCCAGGCGGGGTGGGGTGGTGAACTAGCTAGTGCCGAACGATCTGCCCTATTCTGGAATACCCGGACAGGGGGTTGATGTAGATGCTGCCACACACTCCTCTGAACTCGGAATTTGACGAAACTGGCGCCGAAACGTCTCTGACAGACCCAAGAATTCCTGTGAAGTTTTATGGACGATCCCAACGTCGACCCCGGCAGGGGCAGGCTCTGGATCATGTTCCCTGCGCTCTGGTTCAGACTGGTCCCAGGGTGTAGCAGTAGGTGGAAGTAGTCACCACGCCCGCTCCCGATGTCGAAATGCAGCAGGACCAGGACGAGTACGACCTTGGACGAGTCCTCTTCGAGCAGCAGCCAGGGGGGACACCAGAAAATGTCGGGGCAGAGAGGGGAAGCTCGTTGAGTGAAGAGGGGTCTGGACAGGTCCTGAGTGGCCTGTTCAGCGCACCTGGGGGAGAAAATTCGGAACGGGCAGTCCCGGACTCCGAACGAGGTCCCACTTGCTGTGTTGGACAGAGGACTGGTGGATCTTCGACCCAGCCAAGCGGCGCACCTTGGAACGGAAGGATGAGACCGTGGAAGCTTCTGCACTGCAGCTCTGGTCTGGGTTCAGGTCCCGGTTGCGCAGTCGGACGAGAACGAACCCTCCAGACAGAAGGGATGTCGGATGCCAGCGAGACCACCTCGGCTGCGAAGATATCCCTTCTGTTTGGAGGGTTCGTTCTCGTCCGACTGCGCAACCGGGACCTGAACCCGGACCAGAGCTATAGTGCAGAAGCTTCCACGGTCTCATCCTTCTGTTCCAAGGCGCGCCGCTTGGCTGGGTCGAAGATCCACCAGTCCTCTGTCCAACACAGCAAGCGGGACCTCGTTCGGAGTCCGGGACTGCCCGTTCCAAATTTTCTCCCCCAGGTGCGCTGAACAGGCCACTCAGGACCTGTCCAGACCCCTCTTCACTTAACGGGCTTCCCCTCTCTGCCCCGACATTTTCTGGTGTCCCCCCTGGCTGCTGCTCGAAGAGGACTCGTCCAAGGTCATACTCGTCCTGGTCCTGCTGCATTTCGACATCGGGAGCGGGCGTGGTGACTACTTCCACCTGCTGCTACACCCTGGGACCAGTCCGAACCAGAGCGCAGGGAACCTGATCCAGAGCCTGCCCCCGCCGGGGTCGACGTCAGATCATCCATAAAAATTTATAGGAATTCTTGGGTCTGTCAGAGACGTTTCGGCGCCAGTTTCGTCGAATTCTGAGTTCGGAGGAGTGTGTGGCAGCATCTACATCAACCCCCTGTCCGGGTATTCCAGAATAGGGCAGATCGTTCGACACTAGCTAGTTCACCACCCCACCCCGCCTGGCCAGCTTAACGCCCCTCCCTGTGTGGAGGTAGTGTTTGTTTGTAACTGAAATTTCCCTTTCCCTAGTCCAGCCTCCCTGCGTGGGGAGTAGTGCATGTAATATTTGAACATGGGAAGCTACACCGACGCAGTGTGCGGGGAACCCACACTCCCCCGCCCGCCCTCGTCTCTGGCCGGGATCGATGTCTTCACACCGATCAGGTGAGCTTCAGACCACTCTCCTCTGCTGTTTTCTTACCTTTGCTTAGCTTAGTATTATCTCTACTTGCACCGTCGGCAGTGAGAGAGAGCTCGTTCCAATTTTCCATCTAATCGAGTGCCACCGCGGGTGAGTTGTGAGGGAGACACTACATCCCACGCCGTCGGCGTGCCGGCCGCCGTTGAAATTGGGCATCCCTATCCCATTGGGGTCCATCCCCAGCCAACCATACCCTTGGAATCCCAAGGTCCAGCTTCGGACCCTCACCATCATCGCCGGTCCGCCTACCGACCCAGGTGCGCGCGACGCGGGTGAACCCGCTTGTGAGATATCGCCGTTCGGCCCAGTTGATTGCAAATTCAGGTCCAAGGGGTCATGTCACATCAACTTGGTATCAGAGCCAGGTTATAGACTTGTCTCTACAAGCCTAGGTCCTAGGGTATTTGCATTTTCATCATCCGTGTGCATGTCCACCCGTAGTGGTACCTTGTACTGAGCCGACCCCTCTACCTCGGTTCCACCATGAATCCCATTCTCCAAGGTTACCCAAACATCCCTAGGGAGGCTCCCCAAGCTCCAATGGATCGACTTGAGGCTCCCATTCAAGCCCTCTCGGAGAAAATGAGTGGAATTTCCACCCGCCTAGAGCGACTCGATGAAACTAGGGCCCCGCCTAGGAACCATGCCCAACGGGCACCCCCTCCACGAGTTGAACTTGATAGGGAGGACCTTGAGGATGACTTCCACCGTGAGTATGAGAGGCCCCGCCAACCTAGACATTTTGAAAGGCGACCACGGGAGGATCCGGATGATTACCTCTTGAGGATGATTAAGGTTGAGGCTCCTAACTTTGATGGGTCACATAATCCACATGTCTACCTAAAATGGGAGAATGCTATGGACCAATACTTTGGTTGGTACCCTATGACGGAAGATAGGAAAGTTAGGCTCGTGAATATGCACCTTACCAAACTTGCCAAGACCTATTGGATGAGTGTAGAAACTAGGAAGAGGATTAGGATGGAAGAACCAATCCATACCTGGGAAGACATGAAGACCCAACTTAGGCTCCAATACCTCCCCAACTCCTACCGTGAAGACCATAAGCCGAAGAGCACTCCCACTCCCCCGTTGCCTCCCAGTCAACCCAAGACTTCCCTTAGGGCCCCCGCTCCACCTAGGCCCATGACGGCCATCACCCAACCTAAAACTCTCCATCATACCCACACCCCACAAGCTTCCACGGTCCCCACCACTACCCCTCCATCTTCCCCAAAAAGGGACACACCTCCCAGAATCAATCAACCCAATCCTCCTCGACCCACCCATCTTCCACTACCAACCTCAATCCTACCCCAACTTAGGTCTCCACTTCTTCCACTCCCAAACCCAACCCAAGTTCAAGCCCCCTCACCACCCCGGGTGCACCATGCCCCAACCTTCATCACCCCATCCACAAAAGACCTTCCCATTCCCTTGGAAAGCAAAACCCCCACACCCCAAAAGGATGAGAACGTGGTTGAGGAATATGAGACTTCCCTAGATTGGGAGGAAGAATATGAAGCCCAATGCCAAAGGTTTGGTCAAGAATACTTCCCTTTATCCAAAGAGACCACAACGAGCCTAACTAGGAACATCCTCCCCCTTGAGTTGCCAGATGACCATCCAAGTCCCCCCACCCATCCTTCCATAAGACCTGTGATTTTAGGGGAACCCCTCATTGAGTGGCTAAAGCAAGACCTCCACCTCCACATCATGCACCCCCCTATGGAAAATCATTACCCAATTGTGCCCACCTCTCCATTCCACACGACCTTCCAATCGTTCTCCTTTGTAGGATCCATGAGGGACTTGGTTAGGAGTGTATTTTGGCAAATAGAGGTGACAAACATGTGGGCCTTAGAAGCAAGCAACAGGGGGTACCTTAGTTTCTCACACCCCTCTATCGGGACCATCACCTCCATTTACACCAAGGCTCCTTGCACGAGTAAGCTCTTGTTGTTTCTACCTGAGCCTAATGAGTTTTACCTCACCCCCTTGCCCTCCTACAAGGAGCCTTGCGTTGGGCCCCACCAGGATTATGACTTCCGCTTCCCTATGTGTGCTAGGGACCCTAGGGCGATCACTTGGATTGAAACCCCCCTCCACGTTACTCACCCCTTAGCCCATCTTGATCTATTTGGCCACTCCCCATGGGCTTCCAAGTGCTCATCACTTACCACCCACTCCCTCCTACCCTCACCCACCATGTCAGTCCTAACCCACCCATTCCAAAATTCTGCCCACACTATGAGAGTCAAGGCCAACGGTGACATCAACCTTGGAGATGAGGGAGTGACCCATCCCAAGAACCGCTTCGATCCCCATGAGTGGAAACCCCCAAATCTCAGAGATAGGACCATCTTGATAGGAATCCATGTATCACAACCTGTCGCATCAGGTGGTCAAGCTAGTCACATCACTTGTGTCACTCACACACTAGGTCTAGTGCACGATAGGTTTACATTTGGACAAGTTGGTCTTCCCCCACTCTTCATCCGTCTCATGCATGATAGGGCCACTCATGGCTGCCCCGGTCCACCTAAGTGCACCAAGGTCCACATGGTTTCTAAGCATGATAGGTCAATTCATGGATGCCCTGGTCCTCCTAGGTCCATCAAAGTCTACGTAGCACCATGGCATGATAGGTCCACATTTGGTTGTCCAGGACCCCCTTTATCCACTAGTGAGTCAACATCCACAAAGACACATGAAAACATTCACAAATACATGAACAAGAGCAACGAGAATTATAAAAAGACTGCCGATCCCCACCGCCGCCACCAAGAATTCAAAACTGGTGATTTTGTGATGGTGAGAACTGAGAGGCTATTCCCTAGGAATACCTCAAAGTTGAGGTCTCGTGGAGCTGGCCCCTTCTAGGTGCTGAGATAACTTGGCACCAATGCTTATGTGTTGAAACTCCTGAAGAATATGGAGTAAGCCCCACATTCAATGTGGCTGACCGGGTACCCTACAAAGGCCTCACGGTGACACCCAGTGAGGAGATCCAGCCTACTCCATCCCTTGAGAGCGCCCCCACACCTCAGAGAGCTCCACCCAACTTGAGAAACCAGCGTGACAAAGTGGAGCGAATATTAGATGAACAGGTCACCAACACAAGGGGCAAGGCGTATGGGCGATACCTGGTTAGGTGGAAGGGACGGCCACCTTCGGACGATGCCTGGGTGAGCCGGGAGGACCTCCAGCTGCTGGATCCTGGCCTATTGGAGCAGTACCGCAGCGGAGAGGACCCTTACTCGACAGAGTCGAGATCTCTGCACCCCGGGCGTATGATGGGGTCATCGCTTGCCACTTCCCATTTCTCCAAGGGTCCCGATGCTCGCCATTATGTTCGTCTTAATTTTCTGAGTCTGGCTATGTAATTTTCATATCTTTCTCGAGTCACTTTGATGTATTTCACCTTTATTTTGAGTCAAGTCCTAGGTGCTCATGCTTGTTACCTAAGTTGATCGTCATATTGGGCTTGTTTGGCTTTGTGGCCCATTTAGAGGAGCCAGGCCCATGGGCGCCCCTTTTTGCACTTTTGGTTATCTGTTATTGGCTCTTTCCTCAGGGGATTTTGTACAAAGTTGGGATCCCTATATATAGGACCCCAACCCCCTCTTGTGGAAGCTAATGAAGTATTGAAGAATTTGAGCATTAGTGCACCTCTCCCTCTCTCTCTAGTTCTCTTCTCTCTCTCTCTCAAAAAGGGGGCGGCCCCCTCTCTCTCTCCTCCCCTTCTCTCTCCAAAATTCGACCTACTCTCTCTCTCCCTCTCTTGCCACATCACCTTCCACCTCAGCCCAACCCCTCCTCTCCCCTAGGTCCATTCAATTCTCCCATTCATTCCCCCCATAACCCAAGTAACCTTTCATCTTCCTAGGCAACCCTCCATTCTCCAAAGCAACCATCCCACTTCCCCTAGCAACCTTCCCTCTTCCCCAAGCAGCCATTCCACTTCCCCACACCTCCATTCATATCCCCAAGAGAATCAAATCCCACTCCCACCAAAACTTGCGCACCCCTCCCCCCTCTCCATCTACCCATCTCCTTGCCTTGGCCGACCCCTCCATTCCCCTCTCCTAGCTGCGGCCCTCTTCCCCCTCCACCCTCTTGGACCTCCGCATTCCCTGCTCCACCCCTATCACCATTCCCAAACATCCCTCCCCTATCAACCATCCCACCCCCACTCCTACTATTGCTAAACCACCACTTCCATTAGCCTAATTCCACCACCACTTCTTTCACTTGGCCCAAGTGTACAGGTGGCAGAAGAAGGTCCGACTTGCAGAAGCCACCACGAGTTCATACGGCGACGTCTGAAGGCGAATCATACATTTCTGGAAAGGGCATCGAGTCAACTTCGCATGCGAGGTGACCTCATCTCATTCCGAGTTCGGGGCTGCCTGGGAGAGCCGTTCTCCCCCTACTGCGCCGGACTTCCCCTGCCAAGTTCCTTAACCTGATTTGAAGCTGTACCACGACAAACGGCAGAAGATTCAGACCAAGAGTTCTTCAAAAACGTTCTTCCACGTCCTATCCTCTTCCAGGATCAGGAAGCGGAATTGCGATCGGCATCCAGAGGCCAGAGTTCTCGCTCTTCTTCCTCAACTAGACGGGTCTGCCTCCCACAACCTGCAGTGACCAGCTACCACTCATCGGCATCCCCCAGTCCGCCCCGACATCAGACGGCTTCCCCACCAGTTTTCCTGCAAAGAGGGTTCCTCCACGGTTCCAACAACTTTGACGGTTTGAGATTTGGTGTCTGGGAGCGGCCGTGGCAACTCCCGCAAGTCACGGTTCGTGTCAGGTAGCTGTTGCGACCAGAAGCTGCCACCTTGTTCGAAGCTCTACCCGGACCAGCCACTTGAAGATTCAAGCCACGAGTTCTTCTACGAATATCTTCCTCCACCTGTCCTCTTTCGGGATCAAGAAGCGGAAGTGCGTTCAACGTCCGTAGGTCAGAGCTTTCGTTTTTCTTCCTCGACTGGACGGGTCTGCCTCCCACAACCTGCAGCGACCAGCTGCCACTCATCGGCGTCCCCCAGTCCACCCCGACATTGAACGGCTGCCCCCATCAGTTTTGATGCAGAGAGGACTTGCTCACGGTTCCAGAAACTCCAGTAGCTCATGATTTGGAGTTCAGAATCCATCGGGGCGATCTCTGCATCCTGCTGTCAGAAACAGGGAGCTGTCGCGCCCAGATTCTACCTCCCCGATCAAACCCCACCCCGGACCAGCAACTGCAGCAGAAGAAATCAAGGAAATTCACGGACATCCACGTGCTAGATACGAGGAATTCCACGCTGGTCTTGCCTCCGGAGAAATTCAGGAACGTGATCTACAGTCTAGGAATCATCGGGCAGTCAGCCGTCGCTGGTTGCAAGTGGGAACATCCTCGGCGTCCAACCTACCTTTCCCCGACGGTTCTCCCTTCCCCGCCTGGCCGGCTTACCGCCCCTCCCTGCGGGAGGTAGTGTTTGATTGTACTCGAATATTTCCCACCCCCGAGATCACCCTCCTGCGCGAGGTGTAGTGATTGTACTTTTAAACAGGATTGAAGCTTCATCGGCGCAGTGTGCGGGGGAACCCACACTTCCCCGCTCGCCCTCGTCTCCGACCGGGGTTGGTTTCCTCAAACCAACCAGGTGAGCTCTGCCCTTGCCCTTTTATTCCTGTTCATTTCATATTTGCGAGACTTATCCGCTGGTTGGAGAGCGAGTGCCCGATCCCGGAGCCACCATCTTAGTATGGTCACCGTGGCTAAAAGTGAGCAAGTGACCTAGTGCCCTCAAGGCACCCGGCCGCCCTTGTTTGTGGGCTTCATACCTTTGGGAGGGACAACCTTAGTGGTGCTGGTCCTCTAGCCAGCCAGGGGCTAACTCCACCACCTCGACTCGGCATCACCGAGTCACCACGGGAATCGCGAGCGTGCGGTGTGTTGGCGACTCTCTAGTAGCTCTCAAGTCTTGTTGTTGCTATTGCGAATTAAGTCCTAGGGATCAAATTCTTTTGCTACAATTTGGTGTCACATCAAGAAGAGGTCGGAGACAATCTGTGGAACCAGAAGAGTGAGGAGGGGTCGGTGCAGACTGTAGAAGGCAGAACCGCGCGTTCGGGGGAGAAAATTGGTAACTTCTGCTCCCGGATGCTGAATGAACTTCCGCTTCTTGAATCTGAAACTAGACAGGCCAAAGAGGAACTTTGAAGAAGAACTTGAAGACTGATTCCTTCAGGGTCCGTCGTGGCAGAGCTTCTAAACTGGTTCAGGTCCTTAGCCGAGGTAGAACCGCGCAGCTGTGGAAGAATGGACCTCCAGGATGGCTCAGAGATCGGAAGAAGATGAAACCACTTCGGTTACGAAGGCGACTGGCAGACGCTTCCGACGATGGCTCTTGGGTCTTCAAACTCGTCCGGAGGTGATCGTGGTGGCCGCTGCAAGCTGCTACTCTGCTGTAGATCTTCAGTTGAGAGCTGTAGGTTGATGATGATGGGGGGGAATGGGGTATATGGGAGGGGAAATGGGGGTGGATGAGTGTGGGGAAAGCCCGGGCTATGAGGGGGTCTAGGAGGGGGTGTTCTAAGGTGGGGGAAGGGAAGAATGGGGTCTGGAAGGGGGTCTAACAGGTGGTGGGAGGAGGAGCTACGAATTTGGGAAGGTGGGTGAGAGGAGAAGGTTAGGGGGGGCACAAGTGAGTGGTGGGAAGGGTGGATTTCAAATTCAAATATACTTTGGAAGTTGTGGGGTTGTGTGGGGAAGGGGTTGATTGTGTTGGAATGGGGAAAGTGGTGTTGGAATGTGGAGGATGGTGTTGGAATGGTGAGGGATCTCCTTGGGACTAGGGGGGTGGAGTAATGGAGGCCATGGGGAAGTGGAGGGCTTTAATGATGGTAGGTGGGAGTTTAGGTGGTTGGGAAAGGAGGAGAGAGAAGAAAATTCGAAATTGGGTGTTGAGGAGAGAGAAAGTGGAGTGAAAAAGAGGGGTTAGGAGAGGGAAGGGTGGGGAATCTCTCCCCTAGGGTTTCTCACCCAAAAAATGTTGGAATCACTCCACTAAACTAAGCTTTGGATACTCAAATGGCATTTTTCATTGATTCATTCATTAAGTTGAAATGGGGGGAATGTGGTCCTATATATAGGAAACCCACATTTCTACAAAAGTCCCTTACAAAAGACTCAATAACAAATAACCGAAGGGGTAGGGGGGCTCATGGGCCAAGCCCGAAGAATTGGGCCCAATAGCACATTACACAATCTAATGACACTCAAACTTAGGAAAATAAATGCAAGAGCTAGGAACATGACTCAAATAAAAGAGAAAATACATCAAATGACTCAAATAAGATTACATAGGACTCAAAATTAAATGACTAAACCATGTCGGATGCAACCGGGGTGAGGACACGAACGGTAAACGTGGGCATGGGAGGTGATGTCCCCATCATACTCCCGGGGTGCGGAGAACTCGACTCTGTCGAGTAAGTGTCCTTCCCTCCTTGGAGGGTGTAGAAGTGGTACCGCCCTCAAGTCTCCCGAACTAGACCGATCCATCCACCTGTCGAGATAGCGCTCATATACCTTGCTCCGAGTGGTAGTGACTTGTTCATCCAATATTTGTTCAATTTGTTCACGCTGGGCTCTCTTGGCTGGTGGTTTATCATCATGGGTGGGTGCTCTCTCAAGGGAAGAAGTAGGCTCAATCTCCTCACTAGGTACCACCGTGGGTCCCTTATATGGCACTAGGTCGGTAACATTGAATGTGGGACTTATTCCATACTCGTCATGGAGATCTAACTCGTTGGCATTTGCACCTATGTGCCTCAAGACCTGGAAGGGACCAGCCCCACGTGGCCTCAGTTTAGAGTTGGCTCCCGGGGAGAGCCTCTCCATCCTTACCATCACAAGGTCACCCACTTGGAATTCTTGGTGATGCTGATGAGAGTCGGCCAGCCTTTTATAAGCCTCATTCTTTTTGCTGATGTGCTCGCAAAGGTTTTCATGTAATTTTGTGAATGCTATCTTTTAGTGGTTATGGGTGGACCTGGACAACCATAGATGGACCTATCCTGCCATGATGCCAGATGGACCATGATGAACCTTGGTGGGCCGGTGCAACCATTTGTGGACTTATCATGCAATGTTGTTATGTAGACTTTGGTGGGCCTAGGTGGGCCGGGGCAACCGTAGGTGAACCTATCATGTAAAGTGGTGATGAATGTGGGGGGGCCCGGACATCCGTAGATGCTTTTGACATGCTTAAGATCCATGATGAATGAAGGAGGACCATGACATCCGAATGTGGCCCACTCATGCTTTCTACTTGACATGTGAGTGATATGAATGAATAGACCCAACATAGTGTTCATGCCAAGGGGTGTGGAAAGCCTAGACACATGCATGCTTTTCCCAAAAGTGACTTCCATGTGTATAGGTGTGGGACAACCTTTGAACTCCCATTGGAAAGGATCGAATGGATCTAAGAAGGTGGTCATCATGGGGTGGGGCACCACCTTATTCCCAAGGGATATATGGTCCAAGGTTATGGCTCCCAAGGTGCAGCCCGGGTCATGGATGAGGTGGGTTTGGCCCAATATGGTGAGTGAGGGTAGGACAGGGTGGGTGGTTGGTAAGATGGTTGGGTCATATGAGTCCCTTGACTCCCATTGGAAGGGATCATATGGATCGTAAAATAGGTCACTTAGGGGGAGGAACTCCATGTCCTTAAGATCCTTAAAAGGTGTTAAGTCATCCTTCCCTATGATAGTTGGGCCAATGTTCTTGACAAGTGGGTCGGCCATGAGTGGAGGGCTTGACTTTCTACCCGAGATAAGAAGCTCTAAATCGAGGAGAAGGTTGGGCTCATCCGGTGTAGGGAGGAATTGAAGGAGGTCGCTAGTGTAGCAACCATTGGTGCAAACCGAGGTGATAGACCCAATGCATAGGTGTAGGAGGCTAAGGCTCCTAGGTTGTTCGGCCATAGGAGTCAACATGCTAGTGAACTCAATTTGCCATGCTAAGCCCCTAAGAAAATCCTCTAAGGTCTCCACTTGATAGGATGCTTGGATTGTGGTGTGATAGGAGAAGATGGGCACTAGGGGAAAATTTTGTTCTATGGGAGGGCAAACATGGGTCGAGGTCTCTCTAATTAGGCTCTTCCTTAGCCACCTAACAAGGGACTCTTCTAAGATGAATTCGGCCTTATCTAGAGGGGGTGGTGTAGGGTGAAGATCCTTGTGCGAGGCTTCCTCTTCAATTGGGACATGGGTGCTCTCTATGGAGGGGATAGGTTCCCGAGGGATATTTGTCTTCATGTGGCAAAGCGGGTGGACTACTTCTTCCAAAACTAATGGAGTGGGAAGGTTCTTTGATGGTGGGGTGATGATGGCCGGAGTATGGTGCACCCGGGGTGGTGAACGAGGGTGGGATTCCCGCGGGTGGGAGAATAAAAGGTTGTTGAATTTAAAGGTTCCCGAAAGGTGTGGCGGACGCACAAGGCAAGTCCGACGTGTTGGGTCGATGTTGGCATTCCTTTCATCTAACCATTTCTTACCTAGGATTATACATGGACCTGCCAATGTTCCCTTTTGACACCAAGCCCCATCCAAATACTTAATATTCCCGAACCATTTATGGAATTCGATAAAGACTTGGTCTCCATTGTGCACAATTTGTCCGGTCCTACTAAGAGAGGTAACGATATCGGGGGACACCCAATTTTATGATTCTAGGTCAATGAAATCAATTTCTACGGGCTTTCCATTAGGTAAGCATGCATGGGATATGATTGGGAGAGGAGCCATGTGACCCAAGACTCAATGTTAACAATGATGGGTTGACAATGCACGGTTCGGACAAGAATGCAAGCATGCCCTAGGACTTGACTTGTAGAGACAAGTCAAAGACTTGCTCTGATACCACTTGATGTGACACGACCTCGGACCTAATGCAAGCAAGCACAATCGTATTCAAAACGGGCCAAATTGGGCCACCGCTCTATCGTCACTCACCCAAGTCCGGGGTGACTTGGCAATGCCAAGGGGAGGATGTGGGGTTGGGCCCTTACTGGTAGAGGGCCAGCAAGGCCAAGACTTGATTCCCAAAGGGTGGGGATGCCCAAATCAAGGGGGCCGACACAGTGCCAAAGGCACCGGTTGCAATATTCCCACGGTGATCACTCAAGTTTATGGGGCTTGAGGATCGGGCTCTGCCTCGCATAACCAGCGGAATTAGAACTAATATTGAAAGACAAGCACTAAGTGGAGTGAAGGTTTGAGCACTTACTCGACTGGATTGAAGAAACTGGTCCCGGTCGGAGACGAGGGCGAGCGGGGAGGCGAGTGGATCCCCACACGCCGCGGCGGTGTCGCTTGACCTGCCCAAACAAGTTACAACACTACACCTTACGTAGGAGGGGGATCTTGGGGTGGGGGTTAATAAAAATTACAATAAATACTACCTCCACACAGGGAGGGACCTTCAGCCGTTCAAGCGGGGTGGGGAAACTAAAGCAAAGAACGAGGAATATGGGTGGATGCCGAATCTGCTTGCTGTCTGCGAGCCGGGATAGAGAGTCGGTGTTGTTGCTGTAGATCTTGATCAAGAATTTTGTTGACAACGAAACCAGAGGGAAAACCTTCGTAGCTGGAAGGGGAATGCCTCAGAATTTTCTTAATTTCTTCTGGAGTAGCTACTGGTCGGGGCAGGAGCTTGAACAGGGCCTCTGTTTCTCAGACTAGCAGGGCAGGTCACCAACAGTAGGATGCAGAGGCTGTCCTGGCCGCTCCCGAACTCCAAATTTGATGCCGTTAGGGCCGTTAGAATTGTGGGTGAGTCCTCTTTGCAGAAAAAGATACGGGGACACCAGAAGAGGTCGGAGACAATCTGTGGAACCAGAAGAGTGAGGAGGGGTCGGTGCAGACTGTAGAAGGTAGAACCGCGCATTCGGGGGAGAAAATTGGTAACTTCTGCTTCCGGATGCTGAATGAACTTCCGCTTCTTGAATCTGAAACTAGATAGGCCAAATAGGAACTTTGAAGAAGAACTTGAAGACTGATTCCTTCAGGGTCCATCGTGGCAGAGCTTCTAAACTGGTTCAGGTCCTTAGCCGAGGTAGAACCACACAGCTGTGGAAGAATGGACCTCCAGGATGGCTCAGAGATCGGAAGAAGACGAAACCACTTCGGTTGCGAAGGCGACTAGCAGACGCTTCCGACGATGGCTCTTGGGTCTTCAAACTCATCCGGAGGTGATCGTGGTGGCCGCTGCAAGCGGCTGCTCTGCTGTAGATCTTCAGTTGAGAGCTATAGGTTGATGATGATGGGGGGGAATGGGGTATATGGGAGGGGAAATGGGGGTGGATGAGTGTGGGGAAAGCCCGGGCTGTGAGGGGGTCTAGGAGGGGGTGTTCTAAGATGGGGGAAGGGAAGAATGGGGTCTAGAAGGGGGTCTAACAGGTGGTGGGAGGAGGAGCTACGAATTTGGGAAGGTGGGTGAGAGGAGAAGGTGAGGGGGGGCACAAGTGAGTGGAGGGAAGGGTGAATTTCAAATTCAAATATGCTTTGGAAGTTGTGGGGTTGTGTGGGGAAGGGGTTGATTGTGTTGGAATGGGGAAAGTGGTGTTGGAATGTGAAGGATGGTGTTGGAATGGTGAGGGATCTCCTTAGGACTAGGGGGGTGGAGTAATGGAGGCCATGGGGAAGTCGAGGGCTTTAATGATGGTAGGTGGGGGTTGAGGTGGTTGGGAAAGGAGGAGAGAGAAGAAAATTTGAAATTGGGTGTTGAGGAGAGAGAAAGTGGAGTGAAAAAGAGGGATTAGGAGAGGGAAGGGTGGGGAATCTCTCCCCTAGGGTTTCTCACCCAAAAAATGTTGGAATCACTCCACTAAACTAAGCTTTGGATACTCAAATGACATTTTTCATTGATTCATTCATTAAGTTGAAATGGGGGAATGTGGTCCTATATATAGGAAACCCACATTTCTACAAAAGTCCCTTACAAAAGACTCAATAACAAATAACCGAAGGGGTAGGGGGGGCTCATGGGCCAAGCCCGAAGAATTGGGCCGAATAGCACATTACACAATCTAATGACACTCAAACGTAGGAAAATAAATGTAAGACCTAGGAACATGACTCAAATAAAAGGGAAAATACATCAAATGACTCAAATAAAATTACATAGGACTCAAAATTAAATGACTAAACCATGTCGGATGCAACCGGGGTGAGGAGACGAACGGTAAACGTGGGCATGAGAGGTGATGTCCCCATCAATCACACAACTTCTCACTAAAGTAGGCCACTGGGTGTCCTTCCTGGCTGAGGATCCCGCCAATTCCTACCCCGGAGGCATCACAAGTCACCTCAAAGACTTTGGAGAAATCAAGGAGGCATAAGACAGGGGCTTGGGTCATCCTTTCTTTGAGCTCCTGGAAGGCCCTAGATGCCGACTTGGTCCACACAAAGGTCCCCTTTTTAAGGCAGTCGGTGATAGGGGCCGTGACCGTGCTGAATCCACGGATGAATCTCCGGTAAAAGGTGGCCAAACCATGGAAACTCCTGACCTCATGGAGGGTGCGGGGCTCTGGCCAGTCAAGGATAGCTCGGACCTTCTCGGGGTCCATGGACACTCCCTTAGTGGAAACCATATACCCAAGGAAAGTAATGGACTCAGTCAGGAAGTGGCACTTTCCTGGGTTGGCATAGAGGCTCTCTGTCCTAAGGATGGTGCAGACTTGCCTAAGGTGGTGGTAGTGGGCTTCCTTGGACTGGCTGTAGATGAGGATGTCATCGAAATAGACTACCATGAAGACTCCAATGTAGGGCCTAAGGACCTCGGCCATAAGGCGCATAAAGGTGCTTGGAGCGTTAGAGAGCCCAAAAGGCATCACCAGCCATTCATAGAGTCCATCCTTCGTTTTAAAGGCAGTTTTCCATTCATCCCTGGGCCTTATACTAACTTGGTGGTAGCCACTCTTAAGGTCTATTTTTGAAAAGATGGTGGCTCCGGCTAGCATGTCTAGCATATCGTCAAGTCTAGGTATAGGGAACCTATATTTGACAGTAATCTTGTTGACGGCCCTGCTATCGACACACATTCGCCATGTCCCATCTTTCTTTGGGGTGAGGAGGGCTGGGACAGCACAAGGACTTTTGCTAAGACGGAGGAAGCCCTTTCTAATGAGTTCCTCCACTTGCCTCCTCAATTCAACATGCTCGGTGGGGTTGAGGCGATAGTGGGGAAGGTTTGGGAGGGTGGCCCCTGGGACAAGGTCAATAGCATGTTGGACATCCCTCATGGGTGGCAGTTGATCGGGGAGCTCCTCGGGGAACACATCCTTGAATTCTTCTAGGAGAGGGTGTATCTCCACAGGATGAGGGTTGGAGGGGGTGGGTTCCCCTAGGCATATTACTACAGTGTATATGGGTGTCCCGAGGGCTACCTCTTCCTCGAGTTCTTGACTAGTGATGAGGTGTAGGCCCTTGGTGGGGCTCTTAGGGGTGGACTGTTGACTTGTTGGTTGGGTTGGGGGTAATGGGACCCCTGGGTTTTGAGGTGGTGTAGGGAGAATTCCCTTGGGGGGTGGTTCCTTTCGGGGTGCGGAAGGGTTGAGGCGAATGGTCTTCCCCTCGTGTTCAAATGTGCACGTGTTTGTTTTCCCCTGGATGGTAGCATTGACATCATATATCCAAGGTCTCCCTAGTAGGATGCTTCCTACAGCCATAGGTATGATGTCACACCATATTTGCCCTTGGTAGGATGAGAAGGTGATGGGGATAAGACAACATGTGTTGACGGGTAGGGAGTGGTTGTTTATCCATGACACACGGTATGGTTTGGGGTAGGGTGTTGGGGTAAGCCCTAGCAGCTTGACGGTGTCCGGGGATACAGCGTTGACACAACTCCCATTGTCTAGGATGATGATGAGGGCATCTCCCGACACCCCTCTAGCTTTGATCGCCTGCACACTCTTGATATGGATTGATCATGATCTACACTTGTTATCTTCATTTCCCAAGTTTCATTTTATGTATTTTCTTTTTATTGAGTCCTATCTTATGTATTTTCCTTTATTGAGTCATATGGTTTTAGTCCATTTCCCTTGTTATGTTTAATTGGGCCTTATTACTTTAGTTATGGGCCCATAGGATTGAGTCTAGGATATGCTCGGTCTTTTATTTTATTGTCAAGGGTATTTTGGTCATGTAAAGAGTGGTTGCCTATATATAGGCCCCATCTCTCCACTTGTACTAACTTTTGATGAATATTGAAGAAAACCCTTTCAAACTCTCTCAATATCTCTCTCTCTCTCATTATCTCTCCATTCGCTCTCCTCCTCTCTCTAAATTTCGAAATTCACTCTCTCTCCTCCCCCTCTCAACCACTTCCAACCCCCACCTACCTCCATTAACGCCCCACAACTTCCCACAACCCCTCTTTAATCCTCACCTAGTCCCAAGGAAGTTCCACCACTCAAAACCCCACCCTCCAACCACCACCTACCCCTTTCACTTCCCTAAGCATATCTCCACCTTCCCAAGGCTGAATTAACTCATTCCAAAGCCCAAATTCAAACCTCCCCTTCCCTCCTTGCTCCCTAGGTCGCACCCCTCCTCTCCCCTCAAGCCAAGTTCACCCCCTCCTCTCTTCTCCACTCCAGCTTTGTGTGCAGGCCGACCTACAGTTTAGCACTCTATTGCAGTGACGTCCACGACTGCATCCTGGTTCTGCTGGTGTCATGGCCTAACTTTCTGGAAAGGCCTCCCTGTGTTCTTCGCAGGCGAGGTGGAATCACTCCATTCCGAGTTCGTGGCTGTCCGTGAAGGCTGTTTTTCCCCGACTGCGCAGAACCTCTCAGACCAGGAGCCAGAGCGGCAGAGAAGACTCTCCCACGACGAGCCTTGAACGAACCAGTCTTCAGGGTCTTCAAAAACGTTCTTCCTCCCCCTGTCAGCATCCAGGAACAGAAGGCGGAATCCCGTTCGGCATCCTACAACCAGAGATACCAATTTTCTACCACAACCACGCTGGTCTGCCTCCTCACAGTCTGCCCCGACCACCATCCACTTCTCTGGACACCCAGCTCATCTCCGACATCAGAAGACTTCCCCATTTGTTTTTCTGCAAAGTAGACTCATATACGATTCCAACGAGTCTAGCGGTGCCAGATTTGGAGCTCAGGAGCGACCGTGCCCGCTTCTGCAACCTGCCGTTTCAGACTGAGCTCGGCCAGAGACCAGAGCTGCATCCATCTTCATGTCGCCGGAGCAGTCAACCCCCAGATCAGAACATCGTCCAAAAATTCAAGCCGCACCCCTCTCCGGTTAGAAATCTTTTGGCGCAAGTCTCATGAGATTCTGAGCTCGGTGGATTTATTGGCTGCATCAACATCGACTCCCTATCCAGAATTACAGAAGCTAGACAGAATCGGCGAAGCTCGAAAACTCGGTTTCCTTTGCATCTCTCCCCACCCCGCTTGGCCGGCTGAAGGCCCCTCCCTGCGTGGAGGTAGTTTTGAATGTATTAAGCATAACCCCCACCCCAAGATCACCCCTCCTGTGTGAGGAGTAGTGCTGTACCGTTTGCAATTTCAGGTCAAGCTACATCGCCGCGGCGATCGGGTGCATACCCTCGCCTCCCGGCGCGCCCTCGTCTCCGATCGGGATCGGTGTCTTCACACCGATCAGGTGAGCTTCTGATACTATCCTTAGTAGCTTTATTCCTTCTAGTTTAGTATTGCTTTCATTGCTCGTCGGCGGTGAGAAGAGGGCTCGAACTTGCATGCTAGTTTGTTAGTGTCCACCGCGGACCGTGAGTGAGTGCCACCAAGCCCCCCGCCTTGCGGGCCAGCCGCCCACAAAGTTGGGTATCCTAGACTCATTTGGGGTCAGCCCTAGCATTGTAAGTCCATTAGAACAATTGGGTCCCGCCCCGGACCTTCATCATTATCTCTCGGACCCACCGAGTGAACGTGTGAATCGGGTGAGCAAAAATAGTCATTGTGAGAATCATTGAGCGCTTGTATGCTTGCGGGTCTAAGTCCTAGGGTTATCTCATCATATTTAGTGGTCTTTGGGCTGTGCCACATCAAGTGGTATCAGAGCGGTCATAGGCTTGTCCTTACAAGTCTAGTCTTGGGTCACACTAAGTCTTTCATAGGTGCATCCGCACACCCTTGCATAGCCCACCCAACCTTGCATGACCACTCGTAGTGGTACTTGCTTTCAACCCAATACTACATCTTCCAATCCCACAATGAATCCAAAACCCCAAGGGATGCCTACCACTAACACTCATGACTTCAACTACTTCATGAAAGCCTTGACCTATGCCAATGAGCGGCTTGATAACATATCGGGCCGACTCAACCAACTTGGAAAAAATAGGCCCGCCCTAAGGACAGATGATAGGATGGCTCCTTTCCCACTTCCCACCTTTGATGGGACCTCTCCTAGCAAATATTTAGATTGGGAAGCTACAATGGACCAATACTTCAATTGGTATCATATTTCCGAGGATGAAAAGGCATGGGTTGCCAAAATACAACTAACCAAAAGGGCTCAAACTCATTGGTGTAAAATTGAGGGCTTAAGGATAATTAGACGGGAAGCTCCCCTCACCACATGGGAGGACATGAAGGAACAACTAAGGGCTAGGTATGTGTCCCCTTCCCACTCGGATCACCAAAACCCAAGGAGCACTCCCACTCCTCCCACCCCACCCGTCCAAACCCTTATCACTAAAACCCAAGTACCTAAGACCTCCACCTCCCCACCTAACCCCATGAGGTCCCCCACATCCCAACCAAAACCCCCTTCCCTAACCTACACTAGTCAAGCCCCTTTAGCCCCCACTTCCACCCCAAGTGATCCCAAGGGCAAGAGACCCCTAACCAACCCAATTCCCTCCATGGTGACCACCACTCATCCAACCCTCACCATTAAAAACCATGTGGACACCATGTCCACCCCTCCACCAAGGCCCATAATGGCCACCACCCCAAAACCCAAAACCCCTCACCCAACCCACCTCCCGCTTCCTACACCAATCTTACCCCAAATTAGGCCTCCACTACTTCCACTCCCAAGTCCAACCCATGTCCGACTTTGCTCACCTCCTCGAGTGCGCCATGCCTCGACTAACACCAACCCACCCACCATAGACCTTCCTACCCCATTGTCCTTAGGAGTTGCAACCCACACACCTACCCAAGTGGAGAGGGATACCAATTCGGATCCACCTCCCAAAATCAAGGAAATCCAAGGGCCATACAACTCACCCACCCCTCCTAACCTAGTTCCTCAAGAGCTATACACCCTTCCCCATGACACCATCACCATAGATAAGTCCATATTCCTATGGCTCAAGCGAGGCCTCACCATTCCTAGTTTACAACCAAGCCACTTACTCATGGGACATCAATCCCAACTCATTCCCACTCAGCCTCATGTCACTTATCAAACCTCCTATTGTGTAGAAGATTTGGGAGACTTAGTGGCCTACCTACATTGGCAAGTCCACTTGACCGATATGCTAGCCATGAGGCCATCAGAGTCTAGCACCATTAGCCTAGCTTACCCCACCATTGGCTCCATCACTTCCATCTACACCAATGGCCAATTTACAAGTGAGATCATACTCCTTCTTCCCATGGAGGAGGAACCCATCATAGTCTACTCCCCAACCATTGAGATCCCAAGTACTTTGATTGACCAACCCATTAGCAACCTTGGCCCAATTATCTTAGAGAGAGATGATTCGCCATTTGAGGACCTTGAGAACATGGAGTACCCCTACCTAGGTGACCCTTACCATAATCCCTTTGACCCTTTTCTATGGGAGCCTAAATCTCCATGTGACCCACTTTCCCTATTCACCACCCACCTCACCTTACCCACATCGCCCATGTCGACCCAAACTCCTCTCTTCCTAGAATCGGGTTACAACATGAGAGCCTTGACCTTAGGCAACAAACACCTTGGGATTGATGAAGTGCCCCACCCCATAACCACGTTCGTAGATCCCTTCGACCCATTCACGTGGACGTTCAAAAGTCATCCCACATCTATGCACATGGAAGTCACCTTTGGGATAAACATGCATGTGTCCAGGCCTACCACACCATTTGACATGATTCATAAGTCGG
Source organism: Amorphophallus konjac (assembly GCA_022559845.1). Lineage (NCBI taxonomy): Eukaryota > Viridiplantae > Streptophyta > Magnoliopsida > Alismatales > Araceae > Amorphophallus > Amorphophallus konjac. The sequence continues at coordinate 163,934,433 of CM040125.1, read as the reverse complement.
GTACATTCATCCACATCACCCACATGTCAAGTAGGCAGCATAAGTGGACCATATTCGGATGTATTGGCCCACCTTCATTCATCATGAGTCTTAAGCATGATAGGAGCATACATGGATGTCCGGGTCCCCCGACATTTATCACACCCATGCATAAAAGGTTCATCTATGGATGTCCCGGCCCTCCTAAGACTACCACAGTCTTCATAGCATCAAAGTGTGATCGGTCTACATTTGGCTGCCCAGGTCCACCTTGGCATACGCATTCTCGCAAGCATATAGGAAGGATCAATGAGACTTACAAAAGGCGGGCAGATGCTCATCGGCGCCACTACGAGTTCCAAGTGGGAGACTCGGTGATGGTGAGGACGGAGTAGCTCCTTCCGGGACCTGCCTCCAAGTTGAGGGCACGGGGTTCGGGAACCTTTCGAGTTCTACAACGACTTGGCAGCAATGCTTATGAGCTTGACCTACCAGAAAGCTATGGGGTGCACCCTACCTTCAGTGTGGCGGACCTGGTACCCCACAAAGGCCCCGCGGTGGAACCCAGTGAGGAGCTTGAGCCTTTACCCCCCCTTATGAGAGACACTCCCGGAGGGACTCCACTTTCTAGCTTGAGAGACCGACGAGAGCAGGTAGAGGCAATACTGGATGAGCAGAGTATCATTACGAGGCACAGGGTGTATCAGCGCTATCTGGTTAGGTGGAAGAGCCGTCCCCCGATCGAGGATACATGGGTCAGTCGGGAGGATTTGATATGCTTGGATCCCGACATGATGGAGCAGTACGACAGCCAGGCAGACCCATACTCGACAGGGTCGAGCTCTCCCCACCCCGGGGGATTTGATGAGGGCATCTCCCGACACCCCTCTAGCTTTGATCGCCTGCACACTCTTGATATGGATTGATCATGATCTACACTTGTTATCTTCATTTCCCAAGTTTCATTTTATGTATTTTCTTTTTATTGAGTCCTATCTTATGTATTTTCCTTTATTGAGTCATATGGTTTTAGTCCATTTCCCTTGTTATGTTTAATTGGGCCTTATTACTTTAGTTATGGGCCCATAGGATTGAGTCTAGGATATGCTCGGTCTTTTATTTTATTGTCAAGGGTATTTTGGTCATGTAAAGAGTGGTTGCCTATATATAGGCCCCATCTCTCCACTTGTACTAACTTTTGATGAATATTGAAGAAAACCCTTTCAAACTCTCTCAATATCTCTCTCTCTCTCATTATCTCTCCATTCGCTCTCCTCCTCTCTCTAAATTTCGAAATTCACTCTCTCTCCTCCCCCTCTCAACCACTTCCAACCCCCACCTACCTCCATTAACTCCCCACAACTTCCCACAACCCCTCTTTAATCCTCACCTAGTCCCAAGGAAGTTCCACCACTCAAAACCCCACCCTCCAACCACCACCTACCCCTTTCACTTCCCTAAGCATATCTCCACCTTCCCAAGGCTGAATTAACTCATTCCAAAGCCCAAATTCGAACCTCCCCTTCCCTCCTTGCTCCCTAGGTCGCACCCCTCCTCTCCCCTCAAGCCAAGTTCACCCCCTCCTCTCTTCTCCACTCCAGCTTTGTGTGCAGGCCGACCTACAGTTTAGCACTCTATTGAAGTGACGTCCACGACTGCATCCTGGTTCTGCTGGTGTCGTGGCCTAACTTTCTGGAAAGGCCTCCCTGTGCTCTTCGCAGGCGAGGTGGAATCACTCCATTCCGAGTTCGTGGCTGTCCGTGAAGGCTGTTTTTCCCCGACTGCGCAGAACCTCTCAGACCAGGAGCCAGAGCGGCAGAGAAGACTCTCCCACGACGAGCCTTGAACGAACCAGTCTTCAGGGTCTTCAAAAAAGTTCTTCCTCCCCCTGTCAGCATCCAGGAACAGAATGCGGAATCCCGTTCGGCATCCTACAACCAGAGATACCAATTTTCTACCACAACCACGCTGGTCTGCCTCCTCACAGTCTGCCCCGACCACCATCCACTTCTCTGGACACCCAGCTCATCTCCGACATCATAAGACTTCCCCATTTGTTTTTCTGCAAAGTAGACTCATATACGATTCCAACGAGTCTAGCGGTGCCAGATTTGGAGCTCAGGAGCGACCGTGCCCGCTTCTGCAACCTGCCGTTTCAGACTGAGCTCGGCCAGAGACCAGAGCTGCATCCATCTTCATGTCGCCGGAGCAGTCAGCCCCCAGATCAGAACATCGTCCAAAAATTCAAGCCGCACCCCTCTCCGGTTAGAAATCTTTTGGCGCAAGTCTCATGAGATTCTGAGCTCGGTGGATTTATTGGCTGCATCAACTTCGACTCCCTATCCAGAATTACAGAAGCTAGACAGAATCGGCGAAGCTCGAAAACTCGGTTTCCTTTGCATCTCTCCCCACCCCGCTTGGCCGGCTGAAGGCCCCTCCCTGCGTGGAGGTAGTTTTGAATGTATTAAGCATAACCCCCACCCCAAGATCACCCCTCCTGTGTGAGGAGTAGTGCTGTACCGTTTGCAATTTCAGGTCAAGCTACATCGCCGCGGCGATCGGGTGCATACCCTCGCCTCCCGGCGCGCCCTCGTCTCCGATCGGGATCGGTGTCTTCACACCGATCAGGTGAGCTTCTGATACTATCCTTAGTAGCTTTATTCCTTCTAGTTTAGTATTGCTTTGATTGCTCGTCGGCGGTGAGAAGAGGGCTCGAACTTGCATGCTAGTTTGTTAGTGTCCACCGCGGACCGTGAGTGAGTGCCACCAAGCCCCCCGCCTTGCGGGCCAGCCGCCCACAAAGTTGGGTATCCTAGACTCATTTGGGGTCAGCCCTAGCATTGTAAGTCCATTAGAACAATTGGGTCCCGCCCCGGACCTTCATCATTATCTCTCGGACCCACCGAGTGAACGTGTGAATCGGGTGAGCAAAAATCGTCATTGTGAGAATCATTGAGCGCTTGTATGCTTGCGGGTCTAAGTCCTAGGGTTATCTCATCATATTTAGTGGTCTTTGGGCTGTGCCACATCAGATGACCTTCCTAACATGGTCCCCGATTTTGATGAAGGTGTGGAAAATGGAAGTCCTCCGCCAGTCGTCGTCTTTAGGTTGGGTGAGGGTGCACCTTATCACCCCTAGGTGGGTGGAGTGGGGGTCATATTCTATACTTTCCTCAAAGAATTGCTCCTCGTATTCCTCTTCCCACCCTAAAGCAGCCTCGTACTCCTCAACAGTATCCTCATGGGTTTCCTGGGATGTGGTGGGTCCGCCCTCAATAACAAGGCTCGACATCCCCTTGGAAGGGCATTGGGAGGCTATGTGGCCATAACCATGGCACTGAAAACACTTAACAGTACTACTCCCTGGGGTCTTCCCTTTGGAGGCTTCCTCCCTTCGGGGAGGAGGGTTGGGTGGGGTGGCCTTTGTGGGGGTAGGATTGGTTGGTTGGGGGTAGGGCCGAGTGGGGGTTCCCCCACTGGGAGGGGGTGTTCTCAACATGGGAGGGAGGTTGGGACGGGGTCCCGGGCCCTTGGGAGGGGCAAACCTTGGGTTCCTAGAAAACCGTTCTACATCACGGGCTATTTGATAGGCAACCTCAAGGCTATGGGCTTCCCTCATAAAAAGCTCCTGTTTGATGTGGGGAAGGAGACCATTCCTAAACCGGGACAAAGTGACGGCCGGTTCTTCGACAACACCACACCTTAAGAGGTATGTGTCAAATTTCTCCACATATTCTTCCACGGTTTTTCCCTCTTGGGTAAGGCTTTGCCATTCATCAAGGAGAATTTGGCTATAGGAGTGGGGAAGATATTTGCTCCTAAGCTGGACTTTCATGTCCATCCAAGTGTCAATGGGTTCCTCATGCCTGATTCTCCTTTGGCTTTCTACCTTTAGCCAATAGGTCTTGGCTAATTTAAGAAGGTGCATCTTGGCCAACCTAACCTTTCTTTCCTCGGACATGGGGTACCAATCAAAGTATTGGTCCATGCCATGCTCCCATTCTTTATAGGCACTAGGGTTATGTGACCCATCAAAATTAGGAGCTTCCACTTTGATCATTCTTAGTAGGAAGTCATCCGGATCCTCTCGTGGTCGCCTCTCATGGTACCGAGGTTGTGGGGCTCTCTCCTGCTCGCGATACCACTCATCCTCTAGGTCTTCCCTCTCATGTTGAGCCCGCGGGGGAGGAGCCCTTTGGACATGGTTCCTAGGTGGGGCCCTAGCTTCTTCTAATCTCTCCAATCGGGTGGAAACACCATTCATTTGCTCCGTGAGGGCTTGAATGGCAGCCTCAAGTCGATCCATAGGAGCTTGGGGAGCTTCCCTAGGGTTGTTTTGATTGCCTTGTAAATTGGGATCCATAGGTGGATTGGAATTAGAAGGATCAGCCCGGTATATAGTACCCCTACGGGTGGACATGCACAAAGATGACGACACGGGATAGAAATGCAATTGCCCTTGGACCTAGGCTTGTAGAGACAAGTCTAAAACTTGCTCTGATACCAACTGATGTGACACAAATATGGGGTATGCAGCAAACAAACAAAACTTAGGACCTATTCCGCAAGCACAACCACATAGCAATTAAGTTGATAAATCGGGGGCCAATTCGCCGTCGCACACACCCGAGCCCGGGGTGACTAGATGATGCTAAGGGGAGGTGATGGATCAAGTCCCTTGCTGGTAGAGTGCCAGCAAGGCTTGGGTTGCCCTCCCAAGGGTACGTAGCCCACACTCAAGGGGCTGGCCGGTGCCAATTGGGGCACAAGGTCCCACTCGCTCACTGCCCACGGTGACCGCTCGTAAGTGGAGCACGTGGGGTCGGACACTCTCTTACTTGCTCAATGGAGCGATGTCTACGGATATTAAATGAACAAACACTAGAGAGTAATGGAGCAAAGTTTAGAGCTCACCTAGTTGGTTTGAAGAAACCAACCCCATTCGGAGACGAGGGCGAGCGGCGAAGTGTGGATCCCCGCACACTGCGCCGGTGAAGCTTCAACCCTGTGTAAAATGATTACAACCACTACACCTCACGCAGGAGGGTGAACTTAGGGTGGGGATAATTAAGTACACTCAAACACTACCTCCACGCAGGGAGGGGCGGTAAGCCGGCCAGGCGGGGGAGGGAGATTCGCCGGAGGACGTGTAGGTGAAGCCGAAATGGAAGCTCCCTGCTCGCTGTGATGGCTGATAGCCAGTCGATGTAGAGACCGTAAATCACGTTCCAGAATTATGTTGGAGGCGAGAACAGCCTAGAATTCCTCGTATCTGGTACGCAGATGGCCCTGAATTTCCTCGATTTCTTCTGCTGCAGCTTCCGGTCCGGGTCGGGCTTTGAACAGAGTGGCAGGTTCTGGCCACAGTTACTATCTGGCACGAACAGTGACTTGCAGAAGCTACCTCGGCCGCTCCTGAGTTCCAAATCTCGAACCGTTGGAATTGTTGGAACCGTGGACGAAGTCTCTACGCTGCAAAACTGACGGGGAAGCCGTCCGATGTCGGGGTGGATTGGGGGACACCGATGAGTGGGAGCTGGTCGCTGCAGACTGGGGGAGGCAGACCCGCGCGACTGATGGGGAAAAATCAGAACATTGGCTCCCGGATGCCGAATGTGGTCCTGCTTCTTGCTTCTGGTCGGGGACAGGTGGAGGAAGAACTTTGAAGAAGGACCCTTGGTTTGAATCCTCCACTGCTAGTCGTGGTTCAGCTTCTGGTTGAGCTCAGGTGCTCTGCAGATAGAACTTGGCGCAGTCGGGGGAGAATGGCTCTCCCGGACAGCCCCGAACTCGGAATAGTACGATTCTTCCTCGCCTGTGTAGGGGACTGGACGACCTTTCCAGCAATGTATGATACGTCTTCAGGTGATTCCGTGAGGAATCGTGGTCACCTCTGCAAGTCGTCCCTTCTTTCTGCTACCTGCAGGTTGGGCAGAGAGAAGTCTAAAGTGGAAGAACTAAGTGGGATGGAGAGGGGGCTTAGTGTTTGTGGAAGGGGGGGTGATGGTGGATGGGAGGGGTGTGCTTAGGAGTGGTGGATGGGGGGGAAGACGCAGGGGGGGGAGGCTGATGGAGGGGTCGGCCAAGGTGAGGGGGAGGGCTTGAGGATGATGGATGCGCAGCAAGTAGTGGGAGGGGGCTTGGGTCGCACTAGGGCTATGAATGGGAGGGTGTGGGGGAGTGGAATAGTTGTGTGGGGGAGAGGGAAGGTTGTCTTGGAGGTGGGGAGGGTGTATGGGGAATAGGAAGGGTTGCTTGGGGAAGTGGGGGTATTGATAGGAGTTAATGCTCTTGGGGAGGTGAAAGGGTGGAAGGGTGAGGTGGCTGATGATGTGGCAAGGGGGGGGGGAAGGGGAAAGGGCAGGTTCGCCCAAGGGAGAGAGAGAGAGAAGGGGGAGGGAGAGAGTGGGGTTCGCCCCCTAGAGAGAGAGAGAGAGAGAGAGAGAGAGAGAATGAGAAAGCTAGAGAGAGAGAGAGGGATGCACTTATGCTCAAAATATTCAAATGTTCATTAACCATCTCAAGAGGAGTTGGGGTCCTATTGGTGCGGACACCCGAGCAGCTGATCGGCACGATACGCCGAGCCACCGGTACCGCACGCGGAGCACGACACGAGCCACCTCAGCGTCCATCTGGCTCGGAGACAGCCTGGAGACTCCACCTTGAGCCTCCCCATTTATTATATTTAGTTAGACTTTATGTGTGTTTAATTTGTGTTTATTTCGTTGCATTCGGTTTGCCATTTTGATTGTAATAGGGGCTTAGGTGCAATTCGGACCCCGTGGGCCCCACGGGCCCCCCAGGCCCCACCCCATTGGGCCACCTCAGCCTAGGGTCCCACGTGGGGTCAGTCAACATGCCACATGGGGCATCTAGAAGTTTGAATGGTCAATTGTCCACATGGGGGACAAGGGACCAAAATAGTCAACATTTCCAACCAACACCCACCTACCATGTCAAGCTTGTTCCCCCCCTAGTCAATAGGCTGTCCCCCCCTTATTTTTTTAATTGTATTTTTGTGGAATGGTCACAAGCCATCCCAACCCTCCATCTCACACCCCTAGATCCAACGGTGGAGGATGGATTAGATGGGTGACCTATATATGCTTGTATTTTCCCATTTTGATGAATTAATGCCATTTGAATCAAACTTAATGTTGGAGCAAGGCCTAGGCCGCCCCCTTCCTCTCTCCCTCTCCCCCTTGCAGCTGTGAAGGCTGCCTCTTGGTGGTGTGACTCCACCCTATCAGTTCCGGTCGCCGCCGCCGCCGCCACGAGCCGCCATCGCCACCGCCGGAGTTCTGTCCGCGCAGTACCATAGTAGCTTCTACGAAATTTCAGTCTCAGCCATGGCCTCAGATCGAGCTGGGAATTTTACTGGATGTTCCAGAGGTGTCCAGCACGTCCTCAGAATTTTGGTTGGTCATAAAGATCTCATTTGGTATTTTTTTATTTTCGTCCAATCCCAGTTTCCAGATCTGTCTCCTATTTGTTTCCATTTCCACCCGCCCTGCGTTTTAAGTCTTAGGTCCACTTTTTGATTTTTGTTAGTTCTCCCAATTTTACTGGGCATTCTGTCCATTATCCCCTCTATCCCCAAATTTTATTTAATTTTTTTGAGTCCATCTTATATTTTACAAAAATCGAGTTCTTCCCTAGCTACAGTACTTTCTGCCAGTTCCCAGATCTGACCACCAGACTCTCTAAAAATCCTATCAAATCACCACCACCTCATAATCCAATTCCAAAAATTGTCCCAGCTTCGTGGTTTAAATATATATCACTTCGAAGAAGAGCTTGATGTCTGAATCCCACTGTAAGTAGGCGGTCAATGGCTGTTTACAGGGAACTAAGGTGCTGATCTGAGAGTTCTGGAACTGTGTAACAGAGAATTGAAAATTAGTTAAGGTCCAGGTCCGCATAGGTTCAGAAGATTCCACTGGCCCTAGGTTGGAGGATTTTGAGTCCTCTTTCCAACGGCGCTGGTCTCGTCGCATTCCGGCGACGGGGCCGACCGCAGCGACTGTTTTCGCCGGAGCGCGTGCAGGGAAAACAGAACTGAAATCCGTGGGCAGCCATTCCACAACTTGAAGATCGGACCCGACCGGCCACCAATCGGTGTCTCCGGCCGACCGCCGTCCGTGGAGGCGCGCCACCAGGGGTCTCCATCATAGTGGGACCCACCTCCGCAGATCCGGAGGACAGCGCCATCCGTGGGCCCCACGGGCCCGCAGAACCCGCCGTTCGGGAAGCACGAAAACGCGGAGTTCGGCGCGTCGAGTCGACATCAAGATGCTGCCTGTCAACCTGATTTGCGTGATCCCCGGGGCCCACATGTGACCTTTTACCTCCCTGCGTGGAGTGGGTCGAATCCTTTTGTACTGCTGTGAATTATGTTAACCGGGGTCCGTAAGTCAGCCGGGGTGTCTTCGCCACGCCGGGTGCGTGGAGGTAAAGGTCTTAACTTCTTGGCGTTACATTGCTTAGCTAGTATACGGTCTTAGGCCGCTGCCGAGAGTGTAGGTTCCTAGCCCGTGTGTCCATGTCACCGCTGTGAGCGTGAGAGTGACCCGTCCCGCGACTCGATCCGAGTCCGGAAGTGAGTCTGACTACCTTGAACTCTGCCGGTTCCTTAACCGCGCACGATCCACGTTTTCCCTCGCATGGGACGCCGAGTGAGCTTGTACTTATGTTAGCGACGTTTTGCCACTAGGAGCTCGTAGTGTCGGGCTTAGTGTCTCCCTGGTGTGTATTGTTGGTCGCGTCTTCATCTAGAGTCCGAGGGTGGCACTGTATAGTGTCGTCTCCCGTGTCCGTCCCGCATCAGTTTGGTATCAGAGCGAGTCGAGTCTAGGGTAGTCATTGCGTAAGTCTTGCCTGCATCATGGTCTAAGTCGAGTCTAGGATCATCATTATTTTCAAAACAAAAAAAAAGTGCTTCAAATTGCATTTCACCCAATAGCTCGGTATATTAAAAGGCGTTGCCCGAACGTTAGGTTATGCCTATCGGGAGGGTAGCGTACTTGCGCGAGTGATCTTCGGGTCGCTTATCTCCGCCACGTACCGGATATTGGTTAGGTCTAGGTGCATTAGTCGGTGTTTGCATTAGTTAGTGCATTCCAACCTTGCATAGCCGGTCTAGTGTAGTGTCCAAGTGTCGGCATGTCCAACATATAGTTCCCCCCCAATTTCCCATGGATTCCCAATCACCCGGGCAATATGGCTGTTGGTCCACCCACGGGCTTGGCAACCACCCACTCCACTTCCGTAGGCCTGAAGCCTCGGATTTTTATGGCTCCAATGACCCGGGCGACTACCTCAAGTGGGAAACCGCCATGGACATATACTTTGATTGTTATACTATGCCCGAGGCAATGCAATTCTCTTTCGCCAAAGAGCGGCTTCTTCATGAGGCTGTCGAAAAGTGGGATTACATCGAAAGAATGAGGGAGGTTAAGGGGCAATGGTCCATCGAGTCATGGTGGGACATGAAGAGAGAGCTTAGGAAGGTCTACGTGCCCAAACCGGTCACCTCCAATCGGCCCCACCCAATCACTTCCAACCAAGTGGGACCTAGTCGGAGGGAAAGAGCCCCATGCGTAGATGAACCAAGACCCAATCCTAGGACGATTGACTACAGGCGAGTCCCCCGCAATACCCCTACTGCAAATCCCACCATTGCCGAACTCTTCCAAATCTTTGCGGATAGATTGGATAAGAGGTGTGATTACATCGAGTCCCTGATTCCCCCTTGCCAACCACCTGGCCGGGATGGAACCAAGCACGAGCCTAAGGAGGGAGTAATTGGTAGTCCCAACCCAGTACCATCTAGGGTTCCACCCCAAGGTCCTCTCCCCATCATGGTGGGTCCTCTTCTCCCACCCACGAGAGCCCCATTGCCTACACCACCTGTCCATCAGGAGGATAAGGGTAAGGACCCACTTATCAGGGAGCATGGTGGGTAACAACAGCAGTGTTATCGCTGCCAGGGGTTCGGCCACTATGCCGGACAGTGTCCCACTCGGACATCTCTAGCCCTAAGGGACAAAAAGGGTGGAGAAGCCCACCTCTCCGATATTTATTCTAAGCCACCTCAGCTCGAGCCACCCGTGTTTCTAACGCGTATGCTTTACATAGTCGAGCCACTACTTAGTTGGCTCAAGGATGGCTTGGTCCCACTTCCCTTCCCATCTATGGACCCTATCCTACCTCTGGTGCCAATCAATTCATTTCACACCACTTTCCGGTCTAGTCACTACGTGGATACATTGGATGACCTTGTTAAAGGGTTAGACCGGCAATTGATATTTACGCACTTGTTGGCTCCAGGCTTCGACCAACCCACAGGTCGTAGTTTCACACATCCCGCTTTAGGGTCCATCACCTCCGTGTACACCGTGGGTCATGTTACCACGGAGGTTCTTCTACTCCTCCCTATGCCGGCCGAGCCCGACTTCATTCCCATATGCCCAAGGGAGGAATCTTACTTTCTACCTATGACTGCCGTCCCACCTCTCATAATGAATGAAGGTGATCATTTACACCTCCTAGATTTTCAAATGTGGGACAATGATTTGTGGAAGCCTAGTCTGAGGGGTCATACCTTCTTTGATCCCTTCGACCCATTCTCTTGTGGACCCCGTGACCCACCATATTTACTCCACCTTTTCGAGCGAGTCCACCATCATACCCCTACCGTCTCATCTCCCTTCATGGATGAAGGAGACCAACAACACCTTCTAGACTTCCACACATGGGATCTTGAGATGAGGGAATCCATATCGAGGGGTCACACATTCTTTGATCCCTTCGATCCCTTTCTTAGTGGGCCCCTTGGTCCACAATCTCCATTCCACTTCTTTAGGGGAGGTCACCATTATACCCCTCCCCCATGGGCCGGACCATCGGCACCCACTGAGTCCGTTCACGGGCAAGAGACACCCGACCCTCCTATCCCACCCAAACCTCCCAAATCCAAAGGACCGTCTTATGGTTGTACCGACATTCGGTCACACTTAGGGTATGCATGGCACACATTCGGATGTCCTGGACCACCTTGCATATGATTGGGTCAGACTAACTGTAGGGTTGTTTAGGGTCGTGTGTGCATCTGTGTATTTTTTTCTTTTTGTTAGGCATGTTAGGAGTCTACATGACGACGTCCGTCGTCACAGTAAGGCCAGCAATGCACGGTACAAGGAGTTAGTCGGTGCCCATAGACACCACCGAGAGTTCCAAGAGGGCGAATATGTCATGATCAGGGTAAGACCTGAACGGTTTCCCTCTGGAACCGTTAAGAAGTTGCAAGCTCGCGGAGTCGGTCCCTTTAGAGTGTTGAAACGCGTTAGATCCAATGCGTATGTTGTGGACCTGCCCGAGGAATATGGTATAAGCTCTACCTTCAATGTATCGGATCTTGTTGCATATAGGGACCCAGCGGTGATCCCTAGTGAGCCTTTTGAGCCATCTCCTCCCCTTGAGAGTGATCCCACACCTGAGTGTCCACTTCCACCTCTAGCCCCTTTTTCACGGCAGCGTGAGCATATAGATCGTATACTGGACGAGCAAGTGACAGTTACCAGGAGTGGATCTTACCCACGCTACCTAGTGCGATGGAGAGGACGGCCCGCTACTGAGGACACATGGATCACACATGGCGAGTTGCAGCGGATTGATCCAGACCTTTTGGAGCGATACATGAGCGATGCAGACCCTTACTCGACAGGGTCGAGTTTCTCCCACCCGGGGAGAATTGGTGCGGACACCCGAGCAGCTGATCGGCACGATACGCCGAGCCACCGGTACCGCACGCGGAGCACGACACGAGCCACCTCAGCGTCCATCTGGCTCGGAGACAGCCTGGAGACTCCGCCTTGAGCCTCCCCATTTATTATATTTAGTTAGACTTTATGTGTGTTTAATTTGTGTTTATTTCGTTGCATTCGGTTTGCCATTTTGATTGTAATAGGGGCTTAGGTGCAATTCGGACCCCGTGGGCCCCACGGGCCCCCCAGGCCCCACCCCATTGGGCCACCTCAGCCTAGGGTCCCACGTGGGGTCAGTCAACATGCCACATGGGGCATCTAGAAGTTTGAATGGTCAATTGTCCACATGGGGGACAAGGGACCAAAATAGTCAACATTTCCAACCAACACCCACCTACCATGTCAAGCTTGTTCCCCCCCTAGTCAATAGGCTGTCCCCCCCTTATTTTTTTAATTGTATTTTTGTGGAATGGTCACAAGCCATCCCAACCCTCCATCTCACACCCCTAGATCCAACGGTGGAGGATGGATTAGATGGGTGACCTATATATGCTTGTATTTTTCCATTTTGATGAATTAATGCCATTTGAATCAAACTTAATGTTGGAGCAAGGCCTAGGCCGCCCCCTTCCTCTCTCCCTCTCCCCCTTGCAGCTGTGAAGGCTGCCTCTTGGTGGTGTGACTCCACCCTATCAGTTCCGGTCGCCGCCGCCGCCGCCACGAGCCGCCATCGCCACCGCCGGAGTTCTGTCCGTTCAGTACCACAGTAGCTTCTACGAAATTTCAGTCTCAGCCACGGCCTCAGATCGAACTGGGAATTTTACTGGATGTTCCAGAGGTGTCCAGCACCTCCTCAGAATTTTGGTTGGTCATAAAGATCTCATTTGGTATTTTTTTATTTTCGTCCAATCCCAGTTTCCAGATCTGTCTCCTATTTGTTTCCATTTCCACCCGCCCTGTGTTTTAAGTCTTAGATCCACTTTTTGATTTTTTTTAGTTCGTCCAATTTTACTGCGCATTCTGTCCATTATCCCCTCTATCCCCAAATTTTATTTAATTTTTGTGATTCCATCTTATATTTTAAAAAAATCGAGTTTTTCCCTAGCTACAGTACTTTCTGCCAGTTCCCAGATCTGCCAACAGACACTCTAAAAATCCTATCAAATCACCACTATCTCGTAATCCAATTCCAAAAATTGTCCCAGCTTAGTGGTTTAAATATCTATCACTTCGAAGAAGAGCTTGATGTCTGAATCTCACTGTAAGTAGGCGGTCAACGGCCGTTTATAGGGAACTAAGGTGCTGATCTGAGAGTTCTAGAACTATGTAACAGAGAATTGAAAATTAGTTAAGGTCCAGGTCCGCAGAGGTTCAGAAGATTCCACTGGCCCTAGGTTGGAGGATTTTGAGTCCTCTTTCCAACGGCGCTGGTCTCGTCACATTCCGGCGACGGGGCCGACCGCAGCGGCTGTTTTTGCCAGAGCGCGCACAGGGAAAACAGAACTGAAATCCGTGGGCAGCCATTCCACAACTTGAAGATCGGACCCGACCGGCCACCAATCGGTGTCTCCGGCCGACCGCCGTCCGTGGAGGCGCGCCACCAGGGGTCTCCATCATAGTGGGACCCACCTCCGCAGATCCGGAGGACAGCGCCATCCGTGGGCCCCACGGGCCCGCAGAACCTGCCGTTCGGGAAGCATGAAAACGCGGAGTTCGGCGCGTCGAGTCGACATCAAGATGCTGCCTGTCAACCTGATTTGCGTGATCCCCGGGGCCCACATGTGACCTTTTACCTCCCTGCGTGGAGTGGGTCGAATCCTTTTGTACTGCTGTGAATTATGTTAACCGGGGTCCGTAAGTCAGCCGGGGTGTCTTCGCCACGCCGGGTGCGTGGAGGTAAAGGTCTTAACTTCTTGGCGTTACATTGCTTAGCTAGTATACGGTCTTAGGCCGCTGCCGAGAGTGTAGGTTCCTAGCCCGTGTGTCCATGTCACCACTGTGAGCGTGAGAGTGACCCGTCCCGCGACTCGATCCGAGTCCGGAAGTGAGTCTGACTACCTTGAACTCTGCCGGTTCCTTAACCGCGCACGATCCACGTTTTCCCTCGCATGGGACGCCGAGTGAGCTTGTACTTCTGTTAGCGACGTTTTGCCACTAGGAGCTCGTAGTGTCGGGCTTAGTGTCTCCCTGGTGTGTATTGTTGGTCGCGTCGTCATCTAGAGTCCGAGGGTGGCACTGTATAGTGTCGTCTCCCGTGTCCGTCCCGCATCACCTATTTATAGGGATCCCAACATTTACAAAAAGTCCTTGGAGAAAATGCTAAAAGCAAATAAGCAAGGGGGTGGGGGAAGGAAGGGGGCGCCCATGGGCCAGGCCCATCTAATTGGGCCCATATGACCCCCTAGCCTAGCAAACATAGGTAAATAACGTGACGACATAGGGACATGACTCAAAATAAAGACAAGTACATCAAAATGACTCAAGAAAAGGAGAAAATACATCAATATGTCCTCAGTACTAAACCCCAGTGTCGTCATGGACCCATCAAGTCGTGCAGTCGCATCCTACCCGTCTCCGGAAGGGAGAGAGGTGCCGAGCCAGAGGGAACTCTGGGTGATGTCCCCATCAGAGAAATTCCTGCTTCTTCAGTATCTTCAGCTTCACTGCTGCTAGCCATATCAAATTTGGCTTGAAGGGCCGCCTCTTCAGAGTAGACCTGCTCCCAGCATCGGCAGGGGACCAAGGTCTCTATTTCTTGATTTCCAGGTTGAGCCAGTTCAACATGCTCAGCTTCCGCCGGGTATTCATCAAAAGTTGCCCCCAGCGAGCTATCTTCAGCAGGATAGAAGGCGGAGATGGTGTCCACCTCGTATCGCCCACTGTAATAATATTCTTCTAGTGTGAAGCCCAACCACGCATGTTGAGAGACACGTCTCATTTCCTTATCCAGATTTGCGGGGTACCACATTTTCTGGAAAGCTTCCTTGCACTTTTGAGACTGATCGGGGGGAATGTGCTGCTTCTGAAACATCCTGGCCATCCGATCAGTTGTAAATGCCAGACCCTAGACGGGAACCGGTGGGTTGCTTATATCTTCGGGGAGGCTGCAGTCTGTGTCTTCCCGAGTAGGGTGCTCTTCAGCCGTATAGAACAAGCTGCTAGGTCCATCTTCATGTGTCACCTCCCAAGTTTTGAAAGGCTCGACAGTAGAGTTATCAAGGCCGGGAGTTGGCTTGGTAAGGCCATCCGGGATTTCAATATGATTGTGCCGCCGAGCGACCCGCACCTCATTAGCTTCAGGGTATAATATTGGGGGTGCTGTTCTACCCACGTCCCCGGATGCTGTGATATGGGAGACCACCTCGGACTTGACATATGCGCGCGGCGGTGGTGGATAGCAACTGTTGCCGGATGTGCTTCTTGATGCCCCCGCAGGGGTCTTAGCTTCAGAGGTCTTCTGGGAAGGCCCTGTATATAGGTTGACATCCGCCAAATGACATTCAAACACCTCAAATGGGTGGGGGTCTTCAAATATCCTCTCCTCTTTCCCTTGGAGACTGTACTTGATGCATTGGTGAAGCGTAGAAGGCACCACCATATTTTCATGCAGCCATGGGCGGCCGAGCAGTGCTTTGTACAAGGTGCGGGAGTCAATGACATGGAACTGCACCGTCGTAGTGAAATCTGCTAAGGTGAGGGTGAACTCTGCCACTCCCATTGACACTTCATATTTTTGATTGAAGCCGGTGATACGCATATCTCCTACTTTCTCGAGATGCACGTTAAAGTGGTGCCTCTCATATATTCTATAAGGCAGGATGTTGACCGCTGCATCGGGGTCAACCAGAATCCTGTTCAGCTCCCTTCCATTCAGGTGCCCCTTCTTATACAGCGGCCTGTTGTGGCTGATGGTGGGCAGCAGCATGTCGTCTGGAGTGAAGGTCATGCTAGCCTCCGGCATTGCTTCGGCCAGACATGTCTCAAAATGAGCAGGCGTCTGGAGAGCAGTAATAATCACCTGTCGGGTCTCTTCACTCAAAGAAAGGATCTCCCAGATTCTAAATCGAGCAGGGAGCTTCTTGAGTAGCTTCATTATTCGGCTACCAGCTCAGACATTGGAGAGCTTCATCTCCTCAGCCCATCTGGGCTTGGGGAGGTTTTGATTTACGGGCCCTGATGGACCTGCTTCATCTTCCTCAGATTCGGCACCCTTCTGGCTGGTACCGACTTCTGGGTGTTCTTTGTTAGTTGCTGTGGGGCAAGCTCCATCTGCACTTGGATCTTCGGCAGATTGTGCTAGCTGCGGGTGAACGGCCCCGGGTGCAGGGTTAGCCTCCTGACAAGGCTGCTTCCCCTTGGACATCTTCATGAATTCAAGAAATGAAGGGGCCCCTTTGCCCCCACTGTTGTTATATAGGCCTGACGGAGGAGGGATTTGGACTCCCTTGACCTCCGGCGGAGGTGTCTTGTAGGGTTGCTCCGCTCTGAACATGATGTTGTGATTGGGTGGCGGCTGGCGCCCCCATTTTCGGCCTGACCTAGTGGCATGTGAAGCAGTTGCAGCCTCGGCCTTGCATCTCCCAGCATGGGGTGTGAAACAAATTTCCTCTTCTTCCTCCTCTCCGGATAGGTTGAAAAGTGCTGATAGGGTATTACAGGAGACAACCTGCACTTTATCGGCCTCAGCGGCCTTCCTTTTCTTCTTCTTTTGTTTCTTCTTCTTTTTTGCTTCTGTGGGCGGGTGCCCCCAGAACAGACTACCCTTTCTGTCGGGTGCCTCTTCAGCTTCCTCCTTTTGTTCAAGTGAGAGCTGCTCTAGTTCTTGCCACGGGACGTGGTCCCGCACCAGCAAGGGCTTCAGTTCGGGTTGCACGTATTCGTCCAGCCCCTTAATGAGGTTTTGCAGTTGAAGGACCCCAGGATTGGTCTCTTTAACCATTGGCAGCGGAGTTTGTCTCCTCCGACTATGTGTAGGTATCCTGACAGTTGTAGGTAGAGTGACCCATACGGGCGCTACCACTGGCGGAGCAGGCCGGGGTGTGACACCATGGATATGTGCCCCCTCTTTCGGGTGAGGTGCCCTCTTTTTCTTGTGCTTCACAGGGACCTGCTGCCATCCCTGCTGTTCTTTCACGGGCTCCAAGAAATGAGCTTCATAGGTGCTCCGCGTGCTTGTTTCAGAGATCTCCTCGGGCAGAGCCTGGTATAGGGAGATCATGTTGACTCCTGCCCTCCTTCGAGGGACTTCATGTGGCTGAGGAGGGTCCACTTTGTACTCTCCCAGCTCAATTTTATTCTTATTCACTATCCCTTCGATGATGTCCTTGAAAACATAGCAGTCTTCGATTGGATGCCCCAACATCTGGTGGTAGGGGCAGAATCTTGGACTGTCTTTTCTCTTTAAGTCCTCCGGCCTCCTTGGCTCTCGCAGGGTGACCATGCTATATTCCGTTACCCAGTCAAATAGAACACGGGTCTTGTCCTTTGGAAAGGAATAGGCCTTCTTCATCTTGTCCCTCAGCGAAGGACCTTCTTTGCCATCTGGGGCTTCTGCAGGCTGTGGGGTTACTCCCTTCTTGCCTTCACTTTTCTATTATTCGAATGCCTTTATGTCAAGAGCGTTCGCTTCTTTAGGCGATGAGCGCCGCTCCACCACCTTGCCCTTCTGGGTCGTGCCGACAGCAGATGTAGGGGCAGGTCTGGCCAGGAAAGCTTCCACCTCGGCCACGACATTATTCAATCGATCAAATGATCGTATTTCCATTCTGATCATCTTTTCCAGAACCTCCCTTCTGAGATTCTATTTGCATATTTGCACAGCGTCCTCCTGATGCGGGTGCCGCTTGCACCTCATTCTGAGGTTCCTCCACCTCTTAATATAATCGAGGGCTATCTCATCGGCCCTCTGCTTTATTGAGTAGAGTTCGGCCACTGTGACCTCCCTCTCTGTAACATGGAATCTTTCTCTGAACTTCTTATGCATATCTGGCCAGTCGCTGATCGACCCAACCGAGAGGCTGGAATACCATTCAAATGCGAGCCCCGTCAGCGAGGACCCAAAAAACTTTAGCAAATATGACTCGTCAGTGGCCAAGTCACCCATGACAGTCATATAATAGGCTATGTGTTCTCTCGGGGACCCCTTCCTGTTGAATTTGTCAAACTTGGGCGGCTTGTTGATTCCCGGGGGAAGCCGTTTAGCAGCATGGTGTTGCGGGTACGGCACCCGGTTGGCATCAAACGTGACATAGTCGCCTTCACTTCTTTCTGCGAGCTTCAGCTCGATCATTCTTTCCACCATCATTCGGTTCATGACTGCAGGGTCAACCGGCTCTGGGTAGAAGTGTGCCGGCTGCAGGTACGGGGTGACCAGGGTGGTCGCCTGTGGAGGACGCGACAGCGGGGATGTCTGGTGCACTCGAGGGAGCACCGGTGGTAGCAACGGCTGGAGCTGGGGTGGCCGCTGCTGCATTCTCGCCATGCTTGGTTCTGACGACTGAGGTAGTGTGTAGAGCGGTGGAGGGCCGTCATGACGGATCGCTCCCCGGGATGATTCACCCTGGACTTCGGGTGGCTTGGAAGCTGAGGACTGTTCAGTTTTCTCCATCAGCTGCTTCTTTAGCAAGTCTATCTTTTGCCGATATTTTTGCAGTAATATCAGGACTGATGGGTCTATAGTCGCTGTAGTGGGGATAACTTTTGTTGTCTCCCAGGACGTACCCTCGGGTAGGATGTCGAGGGGGACGTCGTCTTCTTCCTCCGCCGTCACCACATTGGCGGTCAGGACGGGGGCCTTATCATCCCACTGGTGGTAGACCTAGGGTTGTTTTCCTTTAGTCATCATCAGGAGCTCCCTTGCTGCTTCTGTCCTCCGAGTGCTAAGCCCTGGCCTTGCTGCCAACTAAGCCAATTCTCGGGGATCTTCGGGGAGGCCCCCATATCGGTTGGATATACCAGCCATGTCGCAGGTGAAGACCTGCATCCTTCTCCTTTGTCGATGGACCCTCCTTTTAGTTTGATGCGGGAAGGTCAGCCTCTCGAACACAGAAGTTCTTCTTGTTTCTTCCCGCTTGGGGATGGCTTCATCAGCTTCGATCTCGAAGCCGTTGTCGTATCCATTGTCGTCGACCGACTACACCATCATTTTTTCTCCTACCTCTTCTTCATCTGCCATTGACGGGCAGTAGTCTTCATCAGCGGCGGCTGCTTGCATTAGTCGCTGTTGCCCAAGCGAGGGTTTGCCTAACCCTCAAAAATAGTTTCTGACCAGGCAGGTCACCTCTTCTTGACCCCGCTCTTGATGTAGCACGGGGGATAGTTGTCGACCTCCCACGGGAGGGATATAAGCCAGCCGAGCTCTGTCGGCATGTTGTTGGAATCTCCGTCCCGCAGCTGGGACGTTGGCTTGACGGGCAGCAGCCCGAAAACTTCTACGGCGCGTGTAGACACACCATTCCTGACGTCTCCTGAGAAAGTCTCATGTTACTATACAACGCCCCCCGACGGCTTACGCGTTTTGAATCACTTGAGTGCTTCCTTTTCTTGAGTCTTATTACGCCCTTTTCGGCATCCGGAATCGTCTCGTCACGGCATTCGGATGGCATCAACACTAGTCAGACGCATCAGGAGGTTCCGGAACCAAGAAGGGTGTCTGTCGGGCGGCCGCCAACGCCTGAACTGAGGACCTGGGTGGGTCTTTATGGGGGCGTCCAGGCCCCTGGACGCCCCCATTCTTTTAATTTCTTTTTAATTTATTTTTTGAAGAACAAAATCAAATAAAAAATAAATATATTAATGGAGGCGTCCAGGCCCCTGGACGCCTCCATAAAAATAAATATAAAAAATTAAAACACCAGCTTTGGCATAAAAACAAAACAAAAAAATAAAAATAATATATTTATGGAGGCGTCCAGGCCCCTGGACGCCTCCATCAACTCCCTCACGGGCGCCGCCCACCGGACGATGGTTTGTCGTGTGTGAAAAAAGCCAAATTATGGAGATGTCCAGCCAGCTGGACGCGCCCATTTCTGAATCACGAGGCGCCGCTCACAAAACCACGCGTTGTGCCAAACCGCGTGCGGCTGTCGGTGGGGTTCGGTGGACCTGTTGGAGGCGTCCGGGGCCCTGGACGCCTCCACAAAAATATTCCAAAAAAATGAATAAAAATAGAATAAAATAACTTTTTTGCCCTGATGGAGGTGTCCAGGGTCCTGGACGCCTCCACCCTCCGGAGCCCTATAAATAGAGGCCCACCCCCTCAGTTCTGGAAGAGCTTCTAAGAGATCCGATAGGCTGCCGGAGCCTAGAGGCTACCGGAGTCATTTTCTAACCCGTGGGGACTTTTGTAGGTGGAGGTTCTGCCGGCTTCTCGGGTGTCCAGGCTCGCGAGAGGAAGGCTACCTTCATCCACCGCGCTTCCACGTCGTCCCTACGCTGCCGGAGCTCCGCCGGATCTCACCCTCGGCTCCTCCAATAAGCCTTTTCTTCCCCTTTTTCTCCATAGTTCTTTACATTCATCATACTGCATCCTCTATCTCCCTACATAAGGGCACCGTCTCTTGCATACTTCTTGCATTTATCATCGCATTTTCCTCCTACTTGAGTCCGAGAGGGGTTTAAAACCACACCAACCAGGTGTGTGTCCGGTCACGATCTCGTTACTTTTATTGCAAGGAATTGTTACTACACTGTCATTTTCTAATTTCGTTCGTTTATTGTCTACTGTTTTGCAAGGGTAACCAAGGAAAGCCCTCTCCGTCGGTCGGCCGAAGGGGGAGGAAGAAGCAACCCGCCATCTCCCGCTCTCGAGGTAGGCGCGATCACTTTCTTTATTTTGGGGTCTTTTGGCCCCTGGCGATCACATCTTGTTCTCGAGGCCACGGCGAGTCACTTCCCCAATGGCCGTTTAAATTTCCGTTCTTATATTCTCTTTATATTCTGTTATATTCTGCTCATATTCTCGAGGCCGCGGCGAGTCACTTCCCTAATGGCCGTTTAAATTCCCGTTCTTATATGTTATATTCTTATCTATTCATATTCTCGAGGCCGCGGCGAGTCACTTCCCCAATGGCCATTTAAATTTCCGTTCTTATATTCTCTTTATATTCTGTTATATTCTGCTCATATTCTCGAGGCCGCGGCGAGTCACTTCCCCAATGGTCGTTTCAATTCTTGCTATTTAATTTCTGCACCATTCCCGTCCTCCCGAGGCCGCGGCGAGTCACTTCCCGCTATGGCCGTTTAACCCCCATATCTTACTATATATTACATTTATCCCGCTCGCCCCGCCGGAGCAATCTCCCGTGGTGGCCCATTCTCTTTTCTCTTATTTCTGTGCTGCAGCAAACAAAAGAGGAGCCCGCGCGCTCCGCGTCTTCTCCGCTTCCCCGAACCGCGTGACATCGCTCACAGATTGGCGATCACGGTGGGACGTCTACTGCTTCCTTTTGGCTACCCTTACAAGTTCGGCACCGTCTGTGCCTCTCCACCTTGGCACCCTCGCGCGCCCCCGTTGTGCTCACGGCAGCACTATCAGTTGTGATTGGTTGGGTGTTTGTTATATGTTTGTTATTTCTGTTGTTTTCTTACTCTATATCTCTGTCAGCATTCCATTGCATACATCCATCCCTCTTTTATATCCTTTTTTTTATTTTCTCTAAGGATCACCCTTTCCCGGTGAAGGAAGGACTCTCCGTTTGAGATTTCCTCTCAACGGACTAGAATCTCCTCCACTGGGACCTCCGTAAGTCCCCGACATCGAAGAATCTCCTCTTCGTTCACTAGGATGGTTGTACCATTGAAGTTCCCTGGAGTTAGTCATCCCATTCGTGGTGAGACGAGAGACCCTAGCTGACACGGCGGTGAAACAAAAATAAACTAGGGTCCCTATTTTGTGTGAACTTCGGATCTTGCTAAAAACATAAAAAAAAATCATCAAAATCAAAACACAAAAAAGGCGTAAAGGCATCCACTTGTTTGATAATCTCTGCTACCTGCTTGCTAGTGTATGTTTTTGCGTTCTGGGAAAACTGTGAGCATGGCTCACGAGTCTTTTGAGGAGAACAACCCTAGTCGTGGTTTGTCAGTCGACCCGCGAGTCTATGCTATGGACTCGGGTCCTTCTCATGAGCCCTCGCATGAGGTGCAAGTTATTGCCGGGGACACATCCCCACCACAGGATATCTCTTCCTTACTGGGCGTCCTCGCCAATACGGAGCTTACCTCTGAACAGCTCCGGGCCTTCCAGGCCATTCTGAAGGGGAAATCTGTTTCCCCCACGCCCCAGGAATCAACTCCGGCCATTGCACCTCTCCAAGAGTCCGTGCAGGCCATTCCATCTCCTTCATTGGCACAAGCCATCCAGTTTCCCTCGCTTCAAGAACAAGCGAGCCAACAACCACCCTCATTCCAGTTCCCATCACAATCTCAAACTCCCGTTGTTCCCCACGTACCGATTCAGCCGGGGCCAACTGTCGGCGGTCCGACAGCTCCCTCTCATTCGGGGTTCCCCCCTCAAGTCTCCGGGAGACAGTTTCTCCCCCAGTGGCAAGTGCCACCTTCACCTCCGGAGGAGCTTGCTCAATCGCTCCTCAATAGGTTCAATCGTATGGACAAGCAGTTTCAAAATCTGAGAAGAATGGTAGACGTGAAAGCCACCCCGGAGGTTGCTTTGCCAATCCTTCCCGTCATTCATCTTCCTCCCTCCGAAATGCCCACGTACCACAGATACAATGGTACCGGCAACCCCTTCATTCACCTCAAGGATTTCATGTATGAATCCTCCTATTGGCAAAACGATCAGTGGTCCCTGGCATACCTCTTTCGGAGATCATTGGATGGTCCCGCGCTAGAGTGGTTCTATTCTTTGGAGCCCCGCGAGGCTGAGAATTTTGAAATAGTCCAGAGAAGGTTCTTGCAAAAATATAGGGATAGAGTCGGTCCCTCACTCTCCATTACCGACCTAGTGGCCGAAAAGATGAAACCCGATGAGGATTTTGTCCGCTATGCTGATAGATGGAGGTCTCTGGCGGAAAGAATAAGGGACACCCTCTCCGAGCCCGAACAAGTGAAGATGATTGTGTCTAATGCAACCCCACAGTTCAGACACGTCCTGGCCATGAATAAACTTACTACAATGGAGGAACTCAATGAGAGGGCCCGGTACATCCAAACTCAGTTAAAAGACTCCCCCATTATGAACATGTTTGAGTCACCGAAGCCCAAAGTGGTCAGAAAAATGGGCGATGGTGTCCCGGGCGGAGCCACAGAAGGGGTTGTGACAAATGAGCAAGTGGGTGCGGTCAACAATGCCAATTATGCAGTCAACCCAAGGCCTCCACAAATGCCCCGACTTCCCCTCCAACCAGGTCCTTTCCCTCTTCGTCCTCCACCCCAAAATAATCCACCCCAGGATAATATGCCTCCATTACGTCAACCCCAGCAACAACAACCACAACCTCAGCAACAACAACCACCACTTCAGTACAACCAAGTTCCACCCCCGGGGAACTATGGTCCCCAACAGCAACAAAGGAGGCCGGTCGATCCCAAGAGAGCCTACTATCCACCATTGCCAGAAACCTTAGCAGACATTTTTAATGCCCTCATGGCATCAAACCAACTCGCCCTACCCAGAGAAAGGCCCGTGTGGCCCCTGAATGTTGATACCTCCAAATACTGCGTCTACCATAGGCAGCCAGGACACACAGTAGATTACTGCTTCCATTTCAAAGATTACATCCATGATATGAATGATGAACATCAAATAGATTGGGATGAAATGAGACGATACGTCGCGGCTCTCAAGGCTAGGAGACCTCCTCATAGGCCACAGCAGCAGTTACAACAGCAGCAGTTACAATAGCAGCAGCAACAGCAACCACAACAACAACAACAGCTTCAGCATGCCCCATAACAACAGCCCGACATGGGCATAATCTAGAATCCATTACCGGAGCACCAACAGCCCAACCATCAGGTTAACCCCATCTCCTCCTTCCCGGAAGTCGGGAAAGAGCAGGTGTGGCACCAGGAAAGTACCTCCATTCTTTCTACCGCCAATCCTATCATCACGCAACACCCTTGCCTTGCCCGGGTAGCACCTCCCTCTCATCAACCCGCGTCAGTATCACCTTCACCATTTCCACTACCATTACGCCCTCTCATCCGTACCCCGATACCCTATCAACCGACACTCTCCACTACGCCTTCACACCCTCTCATCTTCTCCCACTCCCCCACTTTACCATCCACCTCTACCACATTTACCCCTACGCCTTCTAAACCCCTTATCATCCGTCAACCATACATAAGCCTGTCTTTCTCCACCGTATCACCACTAATGCCTTCAAAACCACTCATTAACCATCACCCACCTCAAAATCATTGCTCGCTTCAAGCCCTACCCACTTCTACTTCGTCTCCACCTCCACCTTCCAGACCCCTTATCCTTCATAATCCGCGCGATATCCCCTCTACCTCCACCATGCCTCCACCTAACAAACCCCTCATCAGAATCCCTGCTCCCATCATCACCCCTGCTTCATCGACCATTCCCCCACCACTACCCCTCAAACCTCTGTTAAAACCCACTGCTACCCCCACAGAGGTAAAAAAGCCGCAGGCAATGGTGCTCCGGAGTGGAAGGATTTTCCACAGGGTTTTCCCCCACAATAGTCAGAATCTTGAGCAATCTCAGCCAGAGAAGGATGATGGAGAACAATCAGAAAGAGCTATCCCTGGAACACAGTATGATGTATTGAAACACTTGGACAAGACGCCTGCTCGGATCTCCATCCTGGAGCTACTTCAAAGATCCACATCCCACCAGGCGGCCTTGATGGAATATCTTCAAAAGGTCATGGTTAATGAAGACCTCCCCGTGGAGAAGATTTCGACCGTCCTGACCCCAACAGACACACAACCGGCCATCATGTTCCACAACTACGAGCTCGCTCCCAAGGAGGCTCGAAAATATGCACTGTGCATCTCAATAAAAATTAATGGGGTATCCATAAACCCGTGTCTTGTGGACACGGGTGCGTCTATAAATGTGATCTCCATGAGCACTCTTCAGTTGTGTGGGGTCGACGAGGAACAAATAAGACCTTCCTCGATCACGGTCACGGCTTATGACAATAGCAAAAGGCCGCCGCAGGGGATGATTATTCTGAAGGCAGAACTAGGCCCCATGTCAATTCCCACAGAATTCCATGTCCTCGACATGGATCCCACATTCAAGGCTATACTGGGTCGCCCTTACATTGAAGCCATGGACGCTGTGCCTTCCACCAACCATCAGTGCCTGAAGTTTCCTTACAATGGGAGGATTATTAAAGAGGTCAGTACACCTGTCCTTCACACAGTGGATGCTATCAACACCTCTCTGCCCTCTGTTTGGCCGTCTCATCGGCCCATATTGTCACTGCTGGACGTACGTGATTCATCTCACGTTCCACCAGCACCAAAGGAGCCGGTCAGGACAACCGCAACATCATATCTCCCTTTTCACTCTAAAGGGTGGGAGATTATGAGGAACATCGGCTACCAACAGGGTAAAGGTCTGGGCGCACAGTTACAGGGTAGGCTCAAACCGCCAAAGGAAATTAGACCGAACCGCAGGTTTGGCCTAGGCTTCAAAGGACCGTTCAAGGCGGATTGGAAGCCCCTCACATGGACTCTATCAAACCACTTCAACAGAGGGCCCGTTGTTCAGATGGGAGATCACCCATGAGAAGCATATGGGGGATCACATGCTGTATATTTGGCTGAAAAATGTCCGAGGATCACCAAAAGAGGCAAGATCAAAGATCAGGAATGCGAGTGGAACAAATGGTTCGACATACGGGACATTTCCGTTGCACTGGAAAGGATGTTCTCGTCTCCGCAGCTTGAAGGACCACCATTGATCTCCAAAATACCAGAGAATATTACCACTCTTGCCAAGGTTCCAAACTATCCTCGTCCTCGCCAGAAGGACCCTGTGATCAACGGATCTTCATCCGTCCTCAACATTGCCGTCGACGGCTCATTAGCCGCCATCTTCTCCATCCACTCGTCTCAGCCTTTGCTGATATTTTCTTCCTAGGCCAGACAGTTGTCTGATGATCTTCCCAGGTCCCCTTCTCTGCTTACATACCTACGCGGGCTTCTCAACCCGCGCCAGGTCTTCAACCATGATCTGCTCTATGAGCCTCACAATCCTCTAGCCATAATCGCTTTCCTCTCTCCTCCAATCTCTTTTCACTGCTTTGTCATTAAAAATGAAAACGAAAAAAAAACGTCAATTTTCAAACTCCCCAACAACACATCTTCGTTGAGGAAACCTCCTACATCTCCCACGGGTGCGTACCGCCATGCGGACCACCCGTCCAAGGTCTGATGAGCGACCTTTTCTACCCCTTCTCTGAGGGGTCTTCTCCTGTACATTCTACACCATCCTCTTCATCTTCCTCTTCTTCTGTAAATATTGTCAGTCAATCTAGGAATGATAGGCCAAGGGTAGTACCTAGGAAGAAATCCAAGGGTAGGCAGATCCCTCGTCGATTCCTTCTGGATTTGGCCGCCAGGTGTCAGGCCCTTCTTGCCATCCCCCAGTTGTTAGAAAATCCCATCCAGCTACCGGAAATAGAATGTGAGGGCGACTGTGCATTTGATGAAGGGTATGGAGTCTACGAGATCACGGATGAAGAATGCCCCACTTAAGATGAGGGTGAAGAATATGAGGATGCGGCGGGCGCATACGCAAGTGGAATAAGGAGATTCGACGAGCCGTCAACCGCCGTAGAAGAATCCACCAAAGAAGTCAACTTGGGAACTGAGGAAGACCCTAGGATCATCCTCATAAGTGACAACCTACCACCCTCTGAAGAAGAGACATTAATTGAGGTTTTCAAGGAATATAAGGACACGTTTGCATGGAGCTACGAGGATATGCTAGGTCTAGATTCAACCTTGGTCGAACACCGTTTAACCCTAAAACCAGGGTCCATCTCGGTAAAACAAAGGTTAAGGTGATTCCACCCTCAGATGGCTTTAAAAATGAAAGAAGAGGTCGATATGCTCCACAAAGCCAGGTTCATTAGAGTCGTCCTTTATCCTCAATGGGTGGCGAACATTGTCCCGGTCATGAAGAAAGATGGGAAAGTCAGGATTTGCATCGACTTCCGGGACCTTAACCGCGTGTGTCCAAAGGATGATTTTCCCTTGCCTCACATTGATGTGTTGATCGATAACATGGCAGGATATGAAACCCTCTCATTCATGGATGGATTCTCAGGATATAATCAAATTCGTTTGGTAGAAGAAGATCAGGAAAATACGTCATTCACTACCCCTTGGGGAACATATTGTTACGTGG
This sequence comes from Amorphophallus konjac, assembly GCA_022559845.1. Taxonomy (NCBI): domain Eukaryota; kingdom Viridiplantae; phylum Streptophyta; class Magnoliopsida; order Alismatales; family Araceae; genus Amorphophallus; species Amorphophallus konjac. Next base: position 163,907,331 of record CM040125.1, on the reverse strand, counting down.
TCATGCCGTTTGGATTAAAGAATGCTGGAGCTACTTACCAAAGAGCTATGATGGCCATATTTCATGACATGATGCACATATACCTGGAAGTGTATGTGGATGACTTATTGGTGAAATCAAGGACCAGGATGGAACATCCAGAAATTTTGGCTAAGGTCTTGCAGAGGTTAAGGGAGTTCCAATTGAAAATGAACCCGAAGAAGTGTGTGTTTGGTGTGTCGTCGGGTAAATTGCTGGGTTTCATTGTGAGTAAAAGAGGGATCGAGATAGATCCCGACAAAGCCAAGGCTATCAGAGATATGTCGCCTCCCAAGAATTTGAGAGAAGTCCGAGGTTTAATCGGGAGGTTACAGTTTATTTGTCAGTTTGTGTCCCAACATTCACAAAGGTGTAGACCTCTCTACGAGTTGACCAAGCCAGGAGTAGAATTCCACTGGAATTCTAAATGTCAGAAAGATTTTGAAGGGTTGAAGGAATATCTGGCTAGTCCACCCGTTCTCATTCCACCCAAACCAGAAAAACCTCTGATCCTTTACGTCTCAGTCTTGGATGACTCCGTGGGAGCCGTCCTCGCACAAGCTGATGAAGAAGACAAGGAACGGGCAACCTATTACTTGTCCAAACTTCTCAATCCCTGTGAGCAGAAGTACACCGTCATGGAGACAACCTGTGCTGCCCTCGTTTGGGTAGTGCAGAAATTGAAGCACTACTTCTTGGCTCATGAGGTCCACTTGATTGCTCGAATGAATCCTATCAAATTTCTTCTGGAGAAAGCCGTCCTTACGGATAGGCTAGCACGTTGGCAAAGTTTTCTCTCTCAGTTCGACATCACCTACATCCAGCAAAATGTGATTAAAGGCTATGCCATAGCCGAGCATCTCGCTCACCATCCTCTTCCCAAGTTCGATCCCGTCCAATCAGAGTTTCCAGATGAGGAACTAATGTCCGTCAACCAATCAGATAAGCCAATGTGGACACTATATTTTGATGGAGCTCTGAATTCTCAAGGGAGAGGAATCGGCGTCGCCCTCCTGTCGCCTGAAGGCCTCACATTCCCATTGGCATACCAGCTCAAATTTCCAGTTACCAATAATATAGCCGAATATGAAGCTCTTCTAGCTGGCCTAGAACTCGCTCATTCTTTTCGTATCACTGAGTTGCGAGTCGTAGGTGATAGTCAACTCATCCTTCGCCAGGTGCTCACTAAATATCGCACTCGCGATCCCAAACTCAAGCCATAACAAGAACTCACTACTGCCTTTGCCAAACTGTTCACCAAACTGATCTTTGTTCATGTCCCTCGTCGTCAGAATATTCTCGCCGATGCCCTCGCCTCGTTGGCATCATCCATAAGGTTCCCTCTAGGAAGATGGTTTGAGTCCATTTCCATCTACAAACTTCACGCCCCTGCAATCAATGATGCTTCCTACGTAAATATCAAAGACAGGATAGTAAGGAAGATCTTGCAGGAAGATATCCTTGAGAAGAGGGAAATCATGTTGGCAGAGGCCGAAGAAGAACTGGCTGATGAAGAGAAACCATGGTTCTATGAAATCGTCAAATACTGCCAAGATCAGTCTTATCCTGAAGGGGCCACCACAGAGGACAAGAAAGCCATAAGAAGGGTGGCTCAGAAATATACATTGGTTGGAGGTCTACTCTTTAGGAAGAGCCTTACTGGTATTCTGTTAAGATGTCTTGGTGACGATGAGGTTTGGAAATGTGTAGAGGAGACGCACTCGGGTGTGTGCGGTCGCCACGTGAATAGTCAGATGCTCGCTAAGAAGATCATTCGCCAAGGCTTTTATTGGCCCACTATGGAAGAGGATTGTGCTGTCTATGTCCGTAGGTGTGTCAAGTGTCAACTTCACGCCGATAAAATCCATTCACCATCTTCCTCACTTCATCTGATATCCTTCCCATGGCCTTTCTCCATGTGGGCATTCGACATCATTGGTCCCCTAGGTGATCCCAATTCCCTCACCAAGCAGAAATCTTTCATCCTTACTGCGACAGAATACTTCACCAAATGGGCCGAAGCCGAAGCTTACGCGGAAATCAAGGCATCAACAGTCTGCAAGTTCATCATGAAGAACATCCTCGCCAGATTCGGCGTCCCAAGAACAATCGTCACCGACAATGGGCCACAGTTCATTTCTCAGGACCTACAGGACCTCTGCAAAAGGTACGCAATTGCATTGCATCATTCATCGCCTTATTACCCACAAGGTAACGGCCAAGCGGAGGCCACCAATAAAACATTGCTCAAAATCATCAAAAAAACATGCGAGTCTAGTAAGTTTTCAGACTGGCCAGAAAAGCTTATCGAAGCTCTATGGGCCTATCGCACTTCAATCCGTACCCCCACCGGGCAGACTCCATTTGCCCTTACTTATGGTATGGAAGCGGTAGTCCCGTACGAGACTCTGATCCCTTCTCTCAGGGTACAATTGGATGAGGAATTTTCCCTCGACGATCGTCGTAATTCACTCCTCGCCCAGTTGGAACTCTTGGATGAGAAGCGGCTGGCCACTGCCGAACACGCGCGTGTGTATCAAAATAGACTCGCTCGCTTTTACCAAAAGAAAGTCGTTGAGAGAAAATTCAAAGTCGGTGAGATGGTTGTAAAAAGAATTTTTGTGAAACCTGGAGGGCCGCGTTCTAAGCTCCAACCCAATTGGGAAGGACCATTTGTAATTCAAGCCGTGTACCCTGGCAACGCCTACAAGCTAATCAACGCCGAAGGGACCGAGTTATCCCACCCTTGGAATGGGCTTTATCTTAAGAAATACTACCCTTAGCACAAAACAAACAAAAAAAAATGATGAAAAGATAAAAAAACATCAAAAACAAAGAAATATTGAAAACCATTAAAAATATGGAAAATTCAAAATGCCGATGCCTGGCAGTCACCATGTAGTTAAGTCCCTGCATCTAACCTTCATGTTAGGATAGGGCCCATTAAGGCTTGGTAAGCACCGGGTCTTGGTTTGCCAGAACCGTGGAGATCCCTGTCCGGCCACGTCGGCCTATGCTTGCTCGAAGGAAGCTAACATGTGCTCACTTATGTATTTTATTCAAAAAAAGTCGGTAGTATCACCTACGGTGGGGCCCCACCCAGAAGATCTCCAGAAGCTGTAATCTTTATTCTTTTCTCTTCGACCAAATGAGACAGTCGGCGCCCTTAAAATGCTGAGCATGAGAAATCGAAACTCAAACCCCAAGGGCAAGAGTAGGATCCATTTCCTCGAGTATCGATCAGAGCACAATAAGAGGGCAGTGTCCCCGCAGGCATACAAAAGGGAGCCCACAAACGTCAAACGACTATATCTCCCTCACAAAAAGAAATACAAAATCAAAATCAAGAGCCTGGTCGTGACCGTGCCTGATGCAATAAATGGAACTCCTCAAAGCAAAAGTTTGAATCCACAAAAGGGGCCGTGGAATGTAAATGCTCGAGATTTGGTCCGAAGTTGTCCGAAAGGAAAGAGTTAATGGGCCCTTATTCGCTCGCCGGGTTAACGGCTTTGCCGGTCCTCTCAGGAGGTTTATCCCCTACACTCTTCCTTCTCCCTCTAAAGAGGAAGGTTCGATGGAGTTTCTGAAGGGTGAAAATTGCCCAGGGTCTGTGACCTTATTTTAATATACACATTTGGTTGCCTACTTTGAAAAGCAAAAGCTATCGCTGCGAAGGAGTCTCCGTATTTCCGGCTGGTCAAGACCCATGTTTACCACCTTGATGTCTTCTTGCTTAACCTTGGGCTTAGGCCAATGCAAGCGCGTCACCTATGGGTGCGACGGCGTCTGATTCCGGGTCAGCGTCGCGCGGTTGGTCGTTAGGGTTCCAGGGTGTTCCATCATATACCATCTAGAGTTGTGAGGAAACAGACCCGGGTCGGGCAAATCATTTACCTCAAACATCTTTTGGGTGAATCCCTGTGGTCGGAAGCGACTGGGAGCCTAAGCATGGCATGACGGTATTGTCATCAGGGTAAGTCTTAGCCGGCGGGATCATCATTCGAGGGGTCTAGAGGCCCAAATCAACCTAGATGTGCACTTAGGATACCTGGGAGGTTAGTAAGAAACCCATGTTCTCACGTAGGTTAGGTGCCATTTGGGTGCTTGCCAGGCGTTAGCAAGAAAAAAAATTGAAATGATAAAAATAACAAAAAAATGGAAAAGAGAAAATGTACATATTTGTAAATAAAAAAAACTTTTTTATGATAAAATAAAAAAAATGCCAAATATAAAAAAGAAAACAAATCAATTTTGCATGATTGCATTTGCGTGCAGCATCTCACTTTTAATACCGCTTGCATTCGTGTGCTTGCCTGTCGCATTTATCATCACCGCATCTTTCCCTTGCCTTCGTTAAATAAAGGCTTGGCCCCTTGACCAGTTATCAAGGACAGTCACAGTGACCATTTGCTTATTGAGCAATGGGCCAAGTCAGAACAGAAATTCTGATTTGTTTGTTTCAGTGATGTGTGCAGGGATTCAGGCAACAGAAGCAAAGGTGAAAACCAAATAGACCAAACCTTGTATTTTATTCCAAAAACCAAAAAAATTACATCAAGTTCCGCCCTCTCTCTCTGCATTACTCGTCCCACTACTCTCCGGGCAAAACGCTCTCAAAGGTGCTACCCAACTACGAAAAGCGGTACTCCTACCGCTCTGTACTCCCCTTCCTATTCCCACGTCCCGACGTTGATCCACGGGAGCAGCAGAGAAGCTACCAACACGAAAGCCACGCTCTCGTGCTCTTCGATAGCGCTCCTCACCATCTCTCAGCCACTGTTCAGCAAGACCAAGGCTGATTCGGAGTTCGAATAGTTGGGCCTCCATGGCCCTTCGTTCCTCCCTTTCAGTCAATCTGTCGGCTCTTTCTCTCTCTGCGTCTCTTTCTTTCTCTGCACGTTCTCTCTTGCGGTCTTCCCTCTCCAACTGGAGAGTGATCCTCAGTTCCACGGCATCCCTAGAGGAGTCGTCATCAGGATGACGCCGTAGTTCCCTCTCCAGTTCTGCTATCCTAGCCTCCTTCTGCGCAGCTTGGGCAAGCACTTCTTCCGTCTCCTTTTCCTGCCAGATGTACCATCTCAGATACGCGATAAGGCATAAACAAAGAGAACTCAACACTGAAACTTTTACCTGTATACAGAGCATCCCTTCTGCCTCCGCAGCACGCTGCGTGGCGTGAGCAAGTTGCTCATGAAACAAGTCAAGTTCTGAGGTGGGAATCCACAAGCTGGAAGAGGCACCACCTACTCCCATCGCTGGGGAAGCCGCACCAATCTGGACATGCTACGACCACGTGAATTAGCAGCCAACATCTGGAATCTGGGGTTTTAATTAGGAACGCACCGTACACCTACCAAGGCACTCGTAGCTCCGCCGGCATCGCCCAACCGTTGCTCCATCTCTGCCAAGCGAGTTCGTAAATTCGCTATCATGGTATCACGGATATCCTGCAGCCATACGAGTCAGCATTCCCACCAGAAAACCAAAAAGGGAGAGAGAAGAAAAGAGAAAGGGGAAACCTACCTCCACAAATCCCCGGGGTCGGAACCGCTCTGCGTACCTTGTCTTGTATAGGCGCAGGTAATCCTCGCTATCCCGTGCCTGCGATTCTACAATCGTGCCACCCCGTTGCCAGTCTTCGTACTGTTCAGGGAACTGCAGGCGCCAGTTAATGCAGGTCGCCGGTCCTCGCGTCTTTCTCCCGACACGAGGTGGCGCAGCTGAATCCACCCATTCTTGAGCCAGTCCCAAAGTCCTCATAACCAATCGTAGCCGAAGCGGCTCGATTTCATTCAGGCAATGCATCCATAGTTCCCGTCCAAACCGGGCACGACTTGCTAGAACCCACGGCTGGTCGGCATCGACCATGTCTGAGTAGGGTCTCCAGTTTACCATCGTTGCAGGGAACTCCTGTAGCTCCCGCCTTAGCACCATCAGTTGGTAGGTTAGGGGTGCCACACTCATGATGGGTTCCCACCGCCTGGCTAGCGGCACCATCGCGGGTCGCCAATGCCGAGCTCTCCCCATCGGGAGGTATTAATAGCTCCACAGCTGCTCGGCGCAGGTCATCAGTACCTTGCAAAAATACAAAAAAAATACAAAACAAGCAAAACCAAAAATACCTGGATGAATGGTGTGAAACCACTCACAGTCATCTCACGGTCCGCTTCTTGGAACAGACCTGCAAACAAGTGCGCCAGCATGGCAGCTCCCCAGGCATAGTATCCTACTCTTTCAAGGTCTGACAACAGCTCCAGGAAGCGACATTGGATACCATCCCCTTTCGAGCTCAGTACCAATCTCCCCAAAAGGAAGAGGAGAAATCTCCTCAAATCTATGTTGCATCTTTCCCAGTTGCCGAAATCTGTGCAGTACACGGCACGTCATCTGTGCAGTCCCGCCGACGAGTGTCGGTGAGCCCTAATGCATCCATGAGGGACGCCCTAGCTACCGACCTATTTTTCTGACCATCTAGGTCCAAACCCAGTAACTTCTGGGCACCTTCTCGGTAGTCCGCGTAAGTGACTCCGGTCACTGCCTCGCCATCCACCTTGAGGCTCGTAATTCAGACCACATCTTCCAGGCTGGGCACCATGTGCCCCCAAGACATCAGGAATGTCCGACTCACTGGGTCCCATCTCTCACACAAGGCTTGGATCAGGACCAGGTCGAGCTGGATCGGCTCGATCCGAAGAAAGGTGCCAAATCCCATCACGTCTAGCCTGGCCTTCTGAAAATCCGGGAGACCCCTGTATGCGGCCACTGCTAACTCCCATGAAATGTGTGATTTCATCACACTCTGTGCGTGCATAAGAAATGGGGAGGAGGTTTGGTCAGAAAGAAAGGAAGGAGAAAGAATGAGAAAAGGGGGCAGGAAAGCTCAGCTTACGAGTTGTGATTGGGCCCTTTCGCTGAAGTGCCCTTCGAGGTCCGAAAGCCTCCTGGAACTACTACCACTGGACCTACTTCTCTTCGAGGAGTGGGAAGATTCGCCCTCCATCCAACTCTCAGAATTTTGAACTCCTCCTCTCCCGTGAGAACTTGTGCTCCTCGAGTTAGCTCTCGATATACCTGGGAGGATAAAAGGGACAAGAATTTATAGAAATGGAAGGAGTGCAGGCCAAGATTGCCTCCATCACCTTTAATGATAGCCCTCGCGATAAGGCACCTGACATGCGGTCCCGTGTGTCACTTCACCGCTCGTACAGGGTGATTGATTGGACAAAGAATATGACGACTAACCCCCTATGTTGTCTAGGGATACCCTTTCATGTTTTGGAGGACGTCCGCAAGATTTGACACAACATCCGGGAAAAGGGACTAGGGCCGTCATTATTGACTTCGACGGCAGATTCCCGTGGAAAATGGTCACAACAAGACGCGATTCTGCGCTCGGGGTGGAGTCTCGACAGACCCATCACATGGGAACAGTGCAAAGGAGAAGAAGTGTAGGGAAGAAGGAACGCGCAAGAGAACAAACAAGCAGCAGAAAATCAAATCACTCCATTCATAATTCTACATAAGCTGTCATAAACACTACAATCATAGAGAGGTGGTGGGTCCACTAGCTCGCCAACTCTTGCCATTATTTTCATGCTCGTCCCTCTAGGCGTCCCTCTCCTCTCCCCTGAGGGGAGGGTCCCTTAGAAGCCTCCGGGATCCCCGTGCAATAGCACCCGCCTCCCCTCATGGCGCCGGCTCCACAGCAATGACTCGCTGCTCCTCCCCTGGCGTGGCAAAGAAGCCACTAGCGGCAAAGCGACCAGACTGGCGCAGTCGCTCCCCGAACTCTCGCGCTCTCTCGTAGCGTGTCTCCATCCCTCCTAGCCTCTGCACGACGGCCTGAAGGCCCAGCTGGAGCTCCCTCACTTGGGCCTCCAAGGCCCTCCTCTCGGTCTGATCCCGCTGTCGCTCGGACCTTCTCTCGGCTTTCTCTCTCTCTGCCTCTCTCCTCATCATCTGCAGAAGAACCCTTAACTCCAGGATGTCTGGAGAAGGCCTCTCCTCACCGCGATGTCGCAGCTCTGCTACAGTCGCCACCCAGGCATCACGCTCCTCTTCCGCCCGGGCAGCCCGAGCCACCGCACCAGCAAGTTGCTCCCAAAGGGAGGCAATCTCGAGAAAAGGGGCCGAGGAACTGGAAGATGCGCCGCCAGTCACTCCCACCATCGCTGTCTGTTGGGCACGCTGGAACGAACAAACAACAGCCGTCAGCTAAGCTCCACATTTAAAAATAGAAAATGCAGCACTTAGCCTACCAAGAGCGACAGTTCCTGTTGAGTGGCGGCCAGCTGCCGCCTGACCTCGGCTAATTGGGCACGCGACCCGTCGACGTCGCGCGTATCCCCAACTTGGGAAAGCCCCGCATAACTCTCTCTCTGCCGCCACAGGAAGTCGACACTATCCTGCACCAGTACGCTCCCTTGCTGCCCAGGGAGACGTATGCGCCAATCTTCAAGCTTTGCCTTGCCGCGACTCTCCTTCCTGACGCGGCTCGGCTCGTCTGCACTCGCCCACTCATCGGCCAGGCCCAGGGTCCTCGCCATGTCCTGCACCAAGAAAGAAGGACCTCGCATCATAACAAAGAATGCGTCCCCTGTGTAGGACGCGTCCATCATTTGAGTGCAACACTCGCCGAACCCTTTCCCCCCTCGCGCGGCTCGCTCCAAAACTCAAAATGGATCAAAAGAGGAAGAGATCGGAGGACCTACCAGACCGTGTTCACCTCCCTCCGCGACATCGGGCCCCTCGGGTCCCTCGGGGGCTAGAAGCGGCCCTTCCTCCTCCATGGATGCCGTTCCGTGCTCTGGCGCATCCCTCCTCAGGCGAGGGGTCCCGCGTCCCTCTCCACCTTCGCCGTGGTCCAGACCGCCGAACTCCATCGATCGAGGGGAAGAAGACAAAGACGGGCAAGCGAGTTTCGGCGGAAGGTGGGCTCGTTTGCGGGTAAGGCACGCGAGAAGAAAGGCCACCCGGTGCTTTAAATTTGAATTCGAGGATTAAGACGCGTCCTCGCGCCTGGACGTGCCCAAAAGGGGGAGAAAGAAAACATGATCCCACCGTACGAAGCGTAGTCCCTGCTGTTCAGGGCAAGGTCTCGTGGAGCGTGCCTTGAAGGACAACTCAGTGTAAAGAAGAAAGTGTGGGAGAGAGAAAAGTACACACAACACAAGAAAGCCATTTTCATTTCATATAATAGCCAAAAGTACATCATGCAGTAAGGAGGGTGGAGTGTACCAGCAACTCTCTAACTCTCACTATCACCCTCATGGTCATCTCTCTCCTCCCTCCTCTGACGGGGATCCCTAGGGGGCCTCTGCGACCTCTGCGAACCCTGAGAAGCCGTGCTCGCCTCGCCCTGCGGTGGCACCCCAGCCTCGAAGGCACGACGACGCTCCTCGACCGAAGAAACTGGATAGCTGCCCATGGAAAAAAAACCAGACTGACGAAGTCGTGCCCCGCGTTCCTTCACCCTCTAGTACCGCTCCTCGCTCTCTCGAAGCCTCCCCTCCGCCGTGCGGAGACTCAATCGGATCTCCATCAGCTGGGCCTCCAGAGCCCTCCTCTCATCCCAGTCTCGCAGTCGCTCCGCCCTCCTGTCCTCTCTCTCTCTCTCTCTCTGTCCTCTCTCTCTCTCTCTGCCCTCTCTCTCTCTCCCTCTCCTCTCTCTCTCGCGTCGCCTCCCTCCTCGACAGTTCGAGGGCGATCCGTAAATCCAGCACGTCACGAGGAAGCTCCTCAGCCTCCCGTCGACGCTCCTCCTCCAGCTCCACAATCCGGGAGTCACGCTCCGCCACCCGAGCGTCACACTCCTGCTCGGCACGAACAGCACGCGCCAGGGCCTCCCGAATCTCGGCCACCTATCGAAGCACGCATACACCATGAGAGAATAGTGATAGAATGAGAGCAGCCAGAAGGAGAGTCGAGGTCAGGCAAACACTCACTCGAGCCTCGCGGTCACGCTAGGCCTCCTCAGCCCGAGCCACTGCATACGCCAGCTACTCCTGGAGGGCAGAAACCTCCGGAGGAGGGCCCCGCGAACTGGAACCCGCTCCACCAGCCATCCCGGCTGTCGCTGTCTGGTGGGCCCGCTGAAACACGGGGTAAACGTCGGTCAAAGGCTAAACATCAAAAATTCAGGTCACAAAAAAATGCATTGCATAGACTCACCAGGATCTCCAACTCCTGTCGGATGGCCACTAACTGCCGCCTGGCGTCTGCCAGCTGGGCCCGCAGGTCAGCAATCATGTTGTCACGAGCATCCTACATTGCACATAAGTTAGTGCCACATGCATATACATATAGAAGGGTGAAGCATTTTCATTTCACTTACCCCTGCCATACCACCAAGGAAGAGGCGGTCCCCGTACGTAGCCCGATACCGTCTCAGGTAATCAGTACTGTCCTGTACATGGGACACCACTGGGACCCCGCCCTGCTGCCAGTCCTGATACTGTGCCAGGAAGCGCGTACGCCAGTCCACAATCTTCGCCTTCCCCTTGGTCTTCCGCCCGATGCGGGCCGGCTCATCTACATCAACCCACTCCTGGGCTAGCCCCAACATCCTCATAACCAGCCTCAGCCGAAGCGGCTCGATCTCGTTCAGGCAATGGACCCACACGTCCCGCCCGAAACGAGGAAGAACCGCTGCAACCCAAGGCTGGCCAGAGTCGCCCATGCCCAGGTAGGGTCTCCACACCACCTATATCATCATACATGCATCATATTAGTTGCCATTCAGTCACATAAGAAAACACAAAAAATCATACGCATCATACCATGGCCTCAGGATACTCGCTCAGCTCCCGATGAAGTGACGCTAGCTAGTAGCTGTGTGGTGCCGCTACCACGATCGGCCTCCACCGCCGCGCCAGAGGCACGGCCCTCCTGTTCCCATGCCTAGCCCTCCCCATCGGGAAATAGTAATAGCTCCACACCTGCATCCATCATACATCATTAGTACAATAATCACTACCAGAAAAAGCGAGATTTCAGACGGAAATTTCAGACGGAAATTTCCGTCTGAAAGTTATGACGGATTTTTTTCCGTCGGAAATTCCGTCTGAAATTTGCAATTACACACCGAATTTCAGACGGAAATTGTGACGGAAAATATTCCGTCACAAATTTCAGACGGAATTTGGGACGAAAATTTAATCTGTCAGAAATTTATGACCAAGAATTTGTGACGGCCACATTTGTGACGGATCCGTCTGACAATCCGTCACAAATGTGTCTTCTCACGGATTTTCAGACGGAAATTAATCCGTCACAAAATGTTTGTGCCCCCAATCCGTCGTAAAGGCACATTTGCGACGGATTGGGGGCGCAAAAATTTTGTGACGGATTAATTTCCATCTGAAAATCCGTGAGAAGACACATTTGTGACAGATTGTCAGACGGATCCGTCACAAATGTGGCCGCCACAAATTCTTGGTCATAAATTTCTGACAGATTAAATTTTCCGTCCCAAATTCCGTCTGAAATTTGTGACGGAATATTTTCCGTCATAATTTCCGTCTGAAATTCGGTGTGTAATTGCAAATTTCAGACGGGATTTCCGACGGAAAAAAATCCGTCACAAATTTCAGACGAAAATTTCCGTCTGAAATTTCCGTCTGAAAATTCCGTCTGAAATCCTGCTTTTTCTGGTAGTGAATTGCATATTTAACTGTGGGAATGCATAAATAAAATGTTTACCTGGAGAAAAGGTGCGAAGCCACTGACTGTCGTCTCCTTCTCCGAAGTCTGGGAGAGATCAACAATCAAATGGGCAAGTAGAGCCGCTCCCCACGCGTAGTGCCCCACTCTGTCAAGGCCCGCCAGGATCCCGAGGAAGCGGCAGTGGATGCCATCCCCCTTCATCCCCAGCAGAAGGCGGCCCAGGAAGAAGAAAAGAAACCTCCGGAGGTCTAGATCCACCAGCTCCCGCTCGCTCGGGTCCTGGGTGAAAGCTGCACGGGCATCTCCCTCCAGTCGTGCCAGAAACTCCACTCCAGTCTCGCTAACCCGCTGGCGCGGGTCGACGAATCTGAGCGCCTCCATGATCTCCACTCGGCCAACTACCCTGCTGTCCCTGTCAGTCACACTCGTCTCTAACCACAGCAGGTCTAGGGCACTCTCTCGGTAGTCGGGGTAGGTGACCCAGCTCACCGCCTCTCCGTCAACTCGTAGCCCGGTGATCTGAGCCACGTCCTCTAGTGTCGGCACCATGTGCCCTCAGGGCATCAGAAACGCCCGACTCGGCGCATGCCACCGCTCCCTCAATGCCAAGATAAGAGGAAGGTCGAGCCGAAAGGGCTCGATCCTAAGGAAAGCTCCGAAGCCCATGGCGTCCACACGCGCCCTCTGAAAGTCTGGCAGCCCACGGTATGCCGCCACCACTAGGGACCAGCTGATCCGGCCCTTCATCACGCCCTGCACACCATAAAATCAACAAAGAACACATCAGCATTATGAAAAGTAATAAACAATAACCCTGTATATACTACTTATTTATTTTATTTTATTTTTATTTTTAAAAAAGTATTTATGTTTTTTTGGAGGCGTCCAACTCCTTGGACGCCTCCTTTTTATTTTCTTCATTTTATTTTTAGAAAAACCCAAAAACCAAAACCAAAATAAAAAATAAATATATATATATATATTATCATGGAGGCGTCCTAAGACCTGGACGCCACCTTATTTTTAATTCTATTTTTATGTAAATAAATAAATATAAAAAAAAAAAGAAACTGTGGAGGCGTCTAGGCCCCTAGACGCCTCCATCCCTCACTCACCGGTCCTCACCGCATGGCCTCTCGTCCGCCTATCCAGCCTATTAAACCAACAGATTGAAGTTCCAAAGAGCTTACCGGGTCGTGATCGTCCTCTCCCGCGTCACCAGCATCCATTGCAGCCTCCACGGCCAAAGGAGGAGCCTCCTCCTCCGCGGCAATCTCCTCCGCCGCAGCAGCCTCCTCGGCATCGTCCCTCAGCCTCCTCGGACGACGAGCCCATCGTTTGCGCTTCTCTCCACCCTGACTTGGGCCTCCTTCCTCCATTGGGACTAAGAATGGGTCGTCTGGTTTGACTGGGTCGTTTGAATGAACAGTAAATGAGCAAGGGGGGAGGCCCCCCCACATATATAGGATCCAACTTCTTTGGGGCGTCCAGGCGCCTGGACGCCCCCACGTTTTTTATTTTTTTTTCAAAATTCAAAAAAATTAGGGGCGTCCAGGCGCCTGGACGGCCCCAAAACAAAACCAAAAAAAATTAAAATAAAAAAATTAGGGGCGTCCAGGACCCCGGACGCTCCCAAAAGAAAATATAATAAAAATTTTAAATTAAAAATGTAGGGGCGTCCAGTCCCCTGGATGCCCCCATAATAAAAATTTCAAAAAAAAATAATAAATAAGACAAGAGTATGTATATAATCCAAACAAAAACACAAAATAAAAACATAAAGAAAAAGAAAAACCACAAAAAAAAGATAATAATAATTAAGGGAACTGGTCCAAAACTTCCAAATGCCGGATTTTATTCCATCAGAAATGCAGAATGAGCTACATCAGGGGTTTAGGCGCCTTAGGCCTTAACTTCCCCAGTTCGGTCACATAAGCCCTCCACAGCTCACATTCTTCCCCCACGTGCGGTAAGGCCTTTCCCGCAACACTCGTCTTCCAGGGAGCTTTAATGGCTTTCGCTTCCCTCGCATCTGCCTCCGTGCCCAACTCCCTCTTCTTCAAAGGGACGGTGCCAGTCGGTAGTGGGAACGAATGGCGTGGAATGCCGACCTGGAGGCAGCATCGATGCGCGTTATAAAGGATAAACTCAGTCGCGCCGATCAGTTGAAGACCAACTTCGGGAGAAGGCCTCATGAGGAGCTCAAGCGAAAGCAAACATGCCGGTGTGCAAGTAAAGAAGCCTTGTGTCACGGTGCGAAAATGAGACCGCCAGTCTTCACGTTTCTTCAGCCACGGAACGTGGTTCACTACAGTACCACCGAAGCCTAACACGTCGGCTATGTGATGAAGAGGGCTTTGTTGGAAGAGCTTCGAAGCAGTTGGCATTCCCTCGCTGTGGTCGAATTTGAAGTGCAAATCAAGCCAGCAATTCAAGACAAGTGCGCAACCAAAAGGAGGCTTACCCATGCTCGAGGCAGTAAGGCCACTATATAGGTAGGCAAGGACAGCGGGTCCCACCCTCTTTCCACGCCAGATCCCGCAGATAGCACTCAGTTGGTCTTCCTCCACCATGTTGTCGGTATAAGGAAACAAGAGAGCACCCGCCAGACAAATGGTGAACCCTTTCATGATTCCCTCCAAATAGTCATCGTCTGGTAACCCTCTCAAGGCCTCCATGACCCATTCCGTGAGCTTTTGCAAATCAATTCCCTTTTGAGTACGAAACTTTCGGGCTGCGTCGGGCGGCATGAAGCTTCCAAGGACGCTTTCGGAAGTCCCCCGTGTCAGCATCCGCATAGCCTTCACCTTCCCGCCACTCTTGAATTTCTTCAATCCGAGCAGAAGTTCCACCTCCTCGAGGAGGATGGTCACCTTGAAGGTCGGGAAGATAAAAGTGTGGGTCTGGGGATGCCAGATCTCCACTAGTGCGCCCATAGCCGCCCAGTCCATACGAATCTTCTCGTAGTGTTTGGCGTGAATAAGGAGCCCCTGCAGATGCCACTTCGAGAGTATGGCCCTCATGCCGATGGAGATGTTGGAAGTTAACTTTGAAAGCCATGGCAGTTTGGAAAACTTCCTCGGGCCTGGGAAGAGTGGATATGGCTGGAAGAGAAAAGAAACCAGAAGAAATGAAGGAAGTAATAAGAAGGCTCACGTGGAGAAATTTGAAAAGAATCAGCTTAGCATATGCGACATGATCGTCCCACTCAGATGACCCTCGAGGTCGGAGAGTCGCCTGATCTCGCCGCTAGGCCTGCTCCTCTTCATAACGCGGGAAGACTCTCCTTCCATCCTGAAATTTCTAGATTCTCCTCTCCTTCCTCTCCTGAGCTTCCAAAACCCACCTTGGTGCATTTGAATGAACTAGCCTAAGGGGAGTTCTTATAGGAAGGGTAGGGCGCTACATGACGGAACATGTCACATCAGCGGTCAATGTCAGGATTTTGGCTAGATCTCCTTTCCATTGTGGTACGATTCTGTTATGATTCTGTTACTTTCTGATGTTGCTAACCATGCTGGTCTGTGCAGGTTTTACTAACGGACGTCTTTGTCCTATTTCCTGTCCCACCTTTCAATGGTTGGTCCCACCATGTCATGCATCGTAGTATATGATACTTACGCTACTAGAACATGTCAAGGACCTTGCGGCCCGAACGAATCTGGGATTTGAGTTCCCCTTCAACAAAAACGGTGATGATCCCAGAAGAAGTTGGGTTGTACGGATAGGCCGTTAACTTGTGATAGCATGGGGACGACAATTCCATTCAGTGAGTTGGTGCGTGGATAAACGGGCCCCAGCCCAGCGTCGGCTCGCCGGATCGGTATCCTGACCCGTTCTTAACAAGTTGACAATATTATCCTTGGCTATTTTCTATTTTAGTTTGTTTTAAATTTTTCTTTTAACCCAGCATGCATTCATATAGGACTTTGATTTATTGCGGAAGATCATTCAAGTGATTCGATTGCGAAAGCCGCTGTGCTTCAATTCTTACAAATATGAGATATTCCACTCCGAATGAAATACTGAGTTTCCTTGAAACGGCCCTACGCTGCTCTTCCAAAGGAGACCCTTGTTTGGACAGACCCTCAGATATTCCTTTACTTTTTACCTTGTTTGGCCCACTTGGCCGCAACACTTCCACATCGGCTGGTAACCGCTCACCAAAGGTGAAACCTGCAGGTTTATGACCCAGGTACTTCCACACCGAGAAGTTGGTCTCCTTTATTTTTCGTGCCTAAGCGCACATCTCACCCTCCCTTATTTGATCTCCGTCCAAGCAATCGTCAAGATTTGAAAGACCTTCTTCAAGGTCGCCTCATTGAAACTTCAGGAAAAATTCCAAACAGTACGTCCAAAGCGCGTCTCATCACACCTTGGCATCAACTTAATAGTCCGCTCCCACTTCATTTCACTCCACTTCGATACCATTCCACTACGTGTCGCTCCCTTGCAAAGCAGACGCCACGGCGGGACAGCTATAGACACGCCATTCTTGACGTCTCCTGAGAAAGTCTCATGTTACAATACAACGCCCCGCGACGGCTTACGCATTTTGAATCACTTGAGTGCTTCCTTTTCTTGAATCTTCTTACACCCTTTTTGGCATCCGGAATCGTCTCGTCACGGCATTCGGACGGCATCAACACTAGTCAGACGCATCAGGAGGTTCCGGAACCAAGAAGGGTGTCTGCCGGGCGGCTGCCAACGCCTGAACTGAGGACCCGGGTGGGTCTTTATGGGGGCGTCCAGGCCCCTGGACGCCCCCATTCTTTTAATTTCTTTTTAATTTATTTTTTGAAGAATAAAATCAAATAAAAAATAAATATATTAATGGAGGCGTCCAGGCCCCTGGACGCCTCCATAAAAACAAATATAAAAAATTAAAACGCCAGCTTTGGCATAAAAACAAAACAAAAAAATAAAAATAATATATTTATGGAGGCGTCCAGGCCCTTGGACGCCTCCATCAACTCCCTCACGGGCGCCGCCCACCGAACGACGGTTTGTCGTGTGTGAAAAAAGCCAAATTATGGAGACGTCCAGCCAGCTGGACGCGCCCATTTCTGAATCACGAGGCGCCGCTCACAAAACCACGCGTTGTGCCAAACCGCGTGCGGCCGTCGGTGGGGTTCGGTGGACCTGTTGGAGGCGTCCGGGGCCCTGGACGCCTCCACAAAAATATTCTGAAAAAATGAATAAAAATAGAATAAAATAACTTTTTTGCCCTGATGGAGGTGTCCAGGGTCCTGGACGCCTCCACCCTCCGGAGCCCTATAAATAGAGGCCCACCCCCTCAGTTCTGGAAGAGCTTCTAAGAGATCCGATAGGCTGCCGGAGTCCAGAGGCTACCGGAGTCATTTTCTAACCCATGGGGTCTTTTGTAGGTGGAGGTTCTGCCGGCTTCTCGGGTGTCCAGTCTCGCGAGAGGAAGGCTACGTTCATCCACCGCGCTTCCACGTCGTCCCTACGCTGCCGGAGCTCCGCCGGATCTCACCCTCGGCTCCTCCAATAAGCCTTTTCTTCCCCTTTTTCTCCATAGTTCTTTACATTCATCATACTGCATCCTCTATCTCCCTACATAAGGGCGCCGTCTCTTGCATACTTCTTGCAATCATCATCGCATTTTCCTCCTACTCGATCCGAGAGGGGTTTAAAACCACACCAACCAGGTGTGTGTCAGGTCACGATCTCGTTACTTTTATTGCAAGGAATTGTTACTACACTGCCATTTTCTAATTTCGTTCGTTTATTGTCTACTGTTTTACAAGGGTAACCAAGGAAAGCCCTCTCCGTCAGCCGGCCGAAGGGGGAGGAAGAAGCAACCCGCCATCTCCCGCTCTTGAGGTAGGCGCGATCACTTTCTTTATTTTGGGGTCTTTTGGCCCCTGGCGATCACATCTTGTTCTCGAGGCCACGGCGAGTCACTTCCCAATGGCCGTTTAAATTTCGTTCTTATATTCTCTTTATATTCTGTTATATTCTGCTCATATTCTCGAGGCCGCGACGAGTCACTTCCCCAATGGCCGTTTAAATTCCCGTTCTTATATGTTATATTCTTATCTATTCATATTCTCGAGGCCGCGGCGAGTCACTTTCCCAATGGCCGTTTAAATTTCCGTTCTTATATTCTCTTTATATTCTATAATATTCTGCTCATATTCTCGAGGCCGCGGTGAGTCACTTCCCCAATGGCCGTTTCAATTCTTTCTATTTAATTTCTGCACCATTCCCGTCCCCCCGAGGCCGCGGCGAGTCACTTCCCGCTATGGCCGTTTAACTCCCATATCTTGCTATATATTACATTTATCCCGCTCGCCCCGCCGGAGCAATCTCCCGTGGTGGCCCCTTCCCTTTTCTCTTATTTCTGTGCTGCAGCAAATAAAAGAGGAGCCCGCGCGCTCCGCGTCTTCTCCGCTTCCCAGAACCGCGTGACGTCGCTCACATATCCGCGGAGGATCCGCAACCACTTCTTCTTCTTTCGGGGCCAGGCCCCTTTCTCTTCTCTCCTCCGCCCCGTCGTACACAGGACGGCGGCAGATAGGTACCAGCTGACGGACAAGTTGGGCCTGCTTGGGAACCCACACCTGTTTGAACTTTCTCGACCTGGGGGCCGACCTTCCTTGGCCATAGTGGCCGATTTCTTCTCTTTCTGCCCTCCTTCCAGCGAGGGCCTGGTATGTGTTGTGGACAGGGATTGTGGGGGTGACTTGGTCTGGAACTATCCGTGTGTTGCGTCCGTCGAGGAAGACGCGCATGCCACCCACCATCATGGACTTGCCGGACTGAGATAGAGTCCTGGTAATCACAGCAGCACTCCTTTGGACTTGCCGGCGTTGACGTCCTCCAGGGTGCTTGTTGACAATATTGGGGCGGGCCCCACATATGACGTGGTGAACCAGACAGCTAGCGATCGGGGCCAGACTCTTGGATGAGTCGTTGCAGCAAGGAGCCTTCAGAGGCTCCACCTTCCCCACAGCTTCCTCGACAGGTTCCGGGGCTTCGATTTCCAGCATGTCCACGAAGGCCAACCCCAAGAAGTTGGGGAAGCCGACGGCGGCAGGGAAGCTGCCGAATTCCATGGGCACTGCCAGGTACCCTTGTGCATGCCCCGCGATGATCGACGGGCCAAAACCTACGCCAGTAAATCCAGTCATTGTCATTGTTCGCCTGTAAAGACAAACAAGCCAACGATCAGCAGCCTTTGAGAGGGCCTCGAAGCCCAAGTATCTCGACAAAGAGATGAAAGGTGACACTGATGGGGACATCACCTCCCATGTCCATGTTCACAGCTCGTCTCCTCGCCCCGGTTGCATCCGGCATGATCTAGTTATCTAATTTTGAGTCCTATGTAATTTTTATTTGAGTCATTTGATGTAATTTTTATTTTACTTGATTCATGTCCCTAGGTCTTGTGCTTATTTCCCTAAGTTTGAGAGTCATTATGTTGTTTAGTTAGTTATTGGGCCCAATTCATTGGGTTTGGCCCAAGTTCACCCCCCCTACCCCCTCGGTTATTTGTCATTGAGTCTTTTGTCAGGGTCTTATTGTAAAATATGGGTTGCCTATATATAGGGCCCCATTCCCTTCATTTTAAACTAATGAATCAATCAATAAAAAAAAGTGAATCAAATTTTTGGAAACTGCTATCCTACGTAAGGTGAGAAGTCTTGTGTTCTCCGAGAAGGAGATGAGTCCATGGGTGAGAAGCCCAAACTACTCGGTCGTGAGATGCGGCCCCAACCCTTCCCTCTCCCACTGTTACAGTTTCACCGTTTCCCCCTTCCACTCAACCCACACCCTTGGTGTGTTGGCCGCCCATGATTTGGGCTTCCCTTGGCCCATTTGGGGTCCGCAATAAGCTAGCCGACCCTTGGAGAACCAAGGTCCCGCCTCGGACCCTCTCCATCATCACCGAGTCACCTTCGGGCACTAACGTGCGCCAAGCGAGTGAGTCGCTAGTGTGAGTCCGCTGCCTAACCCGAATGCTTGCATACTTAGGTCCAAGCTCGGTCTCACATCAATTGGTATCATCATCATAGCATCCTAGTTCATCTCATATCAAGTGTATCAAAACATCTTCATCACATCATCATAGGTCTTAGGTCGGTTTTACATCAATTGGTATCAGAGCAAGTTCACAACTTGTCTCTCCACAAGTTGGTCCTAGGGCATTATTATGCATTTAGAATCCTCGGTTGCATCTCCATGTCCACTAGAATGGCCACTTCATACCCGTCATATCCATCCCCATCAACTTTCCCAAGAAGCCCAAATCCTCATGGAAGCTCCATTGCCAACAAAGTGGGTAGCAACACCTCTATCATCGAAGCCCTACCTAATGTCCTTAATCGGCTTAAAGATATCATGTCTCGACTCGACCGACTTGAAGGAAATAGCCGTGCACCAAGAGTGAATGAGAGTGACCTTTGGGGAAATCTAGAAACCATATTTTTAGAACACTTAAAAATCAAAACCCCCGCCTTTGATGGATCCAACAGCCCAAGCCTTTACCTAGATTGGGAGATTTCCATGGACCAATTCTTTAAAAGTTGCCCCTTGAACGAAGGAAGAAGAATGAGGCTAGCTAAGGCACACCTCTCCAAACAAGCTAAAACTCATTGGTTAGTTGTGGAAGGTTTGAGAAAGATCCGTAGGGAGGACCCAATTAGCACTTGGGATGAGATGAAGACCGAGCTTAGAAAAACCTACACCCTCCAACCCTCTCCCTCCTACTCAAATCACCAAAGTCCAAGGAGCACTTCAACTCCACCCGATCAATCCCACACCCCAATCACCCATTCCCCACCACTCCCCATCTCTCCTACCCCAACCACTACATTTACACCCCACCTCCAAGTCCACACCACAACCATAGGTCCCCATACCCAATTGGGCCCCATGGCCAAATCTCCACCTAGGCCCGTGGTAACCCCCACCACTACCTCTCCATCACCCCTAAAAGGGGACACTCCTCCCAAAACCAATCAACCCAAACCCCTTCAACCCACCCATCTTCCTCTCCCTACCCCAATCCAACTCCCACCAAGGCCTCCACTACTACCCTTACCTATCCTAACCCAAGTTTCTCACTACCTACCACCCCGGATACACTATGCCGCAATCATTACCACACCCTCAAAAGCCCCTCTCACCTCCTTGGAAGAAGAACCCATACCCCACCCCATAGTGGTGAACACTCCAAACCCACTCTCCACCTTGGAGGAAACCCAAGTCCAAGTTGAAGAAGAAACAACATACGAGGGTCTTCACCTTACATCACCATCTTTAGTTGGAGTCAATCTCATCTTAGGGGAACCCCTTGTTAGTTGGCTAAAGGAGAGCCCAATAAGAGAGATCACGGCCCATGATTTCCCACCCATGAAGGAAAACTATCCCATAGTTCCCATTTCCTCTTATCACACCACAATCCAAGCATCTTATCAAGTAGAGACCTTAGAGGATTTTCTTAGAGGCTTAGCATGGCAAATTGAGTTCACTATCATGTTGACCCCTATGGCCGAACAACCTAGGAGCCTTGGCCTCCTACACCCATGCATCGGGTCAATCACCTCGGTCTATACCATTGGTTGCTACACTAGCGACCTCCTTTTTCTTCTCCCTATGGTAGAAGAACCCATCTCGATCCACTCCCCTACCATTGAGATCCCAAATACTTTGATCGGCCAACCCACTAGAAAACTTGGCCCAATTATCTTGGAGGAGGATGACTCACAATTTGGGAACCTTGAAGACATAGAGTGCCTCCCTCTAGGAAGACCTTTCCACGACCCCTTTGATCCCTTCCTATGGGAGTCTAGTTCCCCATGTGACCCAACCCCCTTATCCACCACCCACCTTTCACTATCCCAACCCACCATGTTTGACCCAAGCCACCCTATCCTAAACCCGGGTTACACCTTGGGAGCCATGACCTTAGGTCACATATCCCTAGGTAATAAGGTTGTGCCCCACCCCATGACGACCACCTTCTTAGATCCATTCGATCCTTTCCAATGGGAGTTCAAAGGTTGTCCCAGACCTTTACACATGGAAGTCACCTTTGGGAAAAACATGCATGTGTCTAGGCTTACCAAACCCCTTAGCATGAACATTATGTTGGGTCCATTCATTCGTATCACCCACATATCAAGTAGAAAGTATGAGTGGTCCATATTCGGATGTCATGGTCCACCCTCATTCATCATGGGTCTTAAGCATTTAAAAGGCATCTACGGATGTCCGGGTCCCCCGATATTTATCACCAATTTGCATGATAGGGCCACCTACGGGTGCCCCGGCCCACCTAGGCTGACCAAAGACTACATTACCTCATTACATGATAGGTCTACTTTTGGCTGCCCAGGTCCACCCATCACCCCTAGAATGTCTGCATTCACAACATTGCATGATGAGATCCGCAAGCACATTAGCAAGAAGAATGTGACTGATAAAAGGTTGGCCGACTCTCATCGGCGTCATCAAGAATTCCACATGGGTGACTTTGTGATGGTGAGGAAGGAGAGGCTCTCCCCGGGAGTCATCTCCAAATTGAGGCTATGTGGGGCTGGTCCCTTCCAGTTCATGAGGCGTATTGGCGCTAATGCCTATGAGTTAGATCTCCCCGAGGAGTATGGAGTGAGTCCCACATTCAATGTAGCCGACCTAGTGCCTTATAAGGGACCCACGGTGGTACCTAGTGAGGATATTGAGCTTATTCCCTCCGTTGAGAGAGCACCCACCCGTGAGGAGAGACCACCAGCCAAGAGAGCCCAGCGTGAGCGCATTGATCGAATATTGGATGAACAAGTCTGATGGGGACATCCCTTGCCCCTCCACATTTTCTGAAGCTCGGATTGATCGTCGGTGTACGTCATTATGTTCCTCATATGTTTGTGAGTCGAGTCATGTAATTTTCTTATTTTTATTTGAGTCTTAAACATGTAATTTTCCCTTTATTGAGTCATGTACCTAGGTTAGAAAGTCATTTTCTTAAGTCTTGAAGTCATTATGTTGGTTTGATAGGTTAATGGGCCCAATTCATTTGGATAGGCCCAGGGGCGCCCCTCCCTTGGACCGTTTGGTCATTAGTTAGTTTGTCAGGGTCAGTTTGGTCTTAGGAAAAGTGTGGGGTCTATAAATAGCCCCACCCCTCTCTCATTTGTAACAATTATGCTTGAAAATTGAATCCAGAAAATTTTCACACCTTCTAGTTCCCTCTCAATATCTCCCTCTCTCTCTCTTAGTATCACTCTCTCTAAGTGGGTTGTGCCCCCTCTCTCTCCCCTCCCCACCCTAATTTTGAAATTCATTCTCTCTCCTCCCCATTCACCCCTCATTAAGGCCCCTTCCCCTTCCCCGTGCACTCATTCAATTCCCCCTCCAACCCCTAGGTGGAAACCCCTTCTCCTAGGCACCTTTCCACTCTCCCAAGCAACCCTCCCTCTCCCCAAGACTGAAAGAGCCCTTCCCTAGGCAAAATTTTGAATTTCCCTCTCCCTTGGACTGTGCCCTTTCATCTCCCCACCTCCCTAACCACCCAAGGTCGCACCCCCCCTTCCCCATCCACCAAATAACCCCTTGTTCATGCCCTTCCCCACACCCTCTCCTCCACCTATTCTATCCCTGTTGCAGGTTTCAGAAAAGCAGTGATTTGCAGTAGCAGCCACGACTTCCCCTGAAAGCTCCCGGTGGCATATCTTATATTTCTGGAATCGTCTCCAAGTTTTCTTTCCAACGGTGGTACTCCTACCTGCATCCGAGTTCGGAGCTGTCCGGAGGAACGTCATCTTCAACGACTGCGCAATCTGTCCCAGACTGAAGGCCAGAGCGATCTTGGAAGCCGTTCAACGGCCAACTTTTGAGGAATTCGATCACGCTTCCTTCTACAAAATTATTCTTCGTCTAGTTCTCCATCAGTAGCAGAAGGAACGATGCCAATCGCCCGCCCGAGCTATTTGTTCTGAATTTGTTCGCCAGAGTGTGCAGTCTGCCCCTTGCAGGTCCAGGTTTGATCTATCTTCACGTCTCCGGCCACCATTCTCCTCTCCGACCTCGGATTGTGGCCCCGTCAATTTCTGCTCGAAGCTACTCTGACCACGATCACGTCACCGCTAGTTTCGTTCGATTTAGAGTTCGACAGAGACCGTACTGCCTTCTGCAATCCACTATATCAATTCTGCATCAGTCAGAGGCAGAGTGTTGCTGTCCTGCTCCAGTCGCCGGTCCGATCAGGCCCGAGTTCCAGAGCTTCCCCAAAAATTCAAGCATCATCCTCGGCCAGCTGGGGAACTTTTGGCACTGGTTTCATCAAATTTGGAGCTCGGTTGAGTCCGTGGCAGCATCTTCATCGACAACCTGTTCAGTAAAACTGAAGAGTGGCAGAACCGGCGAAGCTTGGAGAGTCGGCGTTCTCTTCATAATTTCCCCACCCCGCTTGGCCGGCTGAAGGCCCCTCCCTGCGTGGAGGTAATCTTGGTTGTATTAAGTCTAACCCCCACCCCAAGAGCCCCCCTCCTGCGAGAGGTGTAGTTCATGTAATAATATTTTCACAGATTTGAAGCGACACCGACGCGGCTTGCGGGCGCAAACCCTTGCCTCCCCGCTCGCCCCCGTCTTCGGCCGGAGTTGGCGTCTTCACGCCGGCTAGGTGAGCCTCGGTCACTCTTTCCTTGCTGGTCAATATCACTTGCTTAGCTTAGTATTCTTGCTTTGCTGCATCGGACGGAGAGCGAGGGCCCGGCCCAAATTGCCGAACACATGAGTGTCCATCGCAGGCGAGTTGTGAGCGAGCCATTTCAACCCACACCCATGGTGTGACGGCCACCCGTGAGTGGGCATCCCTGGCCCAATTGGGGTTCTCCCCAAGCTTTCCAAGCACCGGAGCATCATTGTCCCACCCCGGACCCTCTCCATTATCGTTTAGTTGCCCACGGGCACAAGTCTGCACCAAGCGAGTGAGCCGCTCGAGTGGTATCATCGCCAATTTGCTTGCTTGCAACCTTAGGTCCAAGGGTCATATTGTCTTGTGGTCATCACCCCAAGGTGGTGTCACATCAAAGTCACTACCACCAGGAGCAAGGTATACGAGCGCTATCTGGACAGGTGGATGGATCGGTCTCATTCGGAAGACCTGAGGGCAGTACCACTTCTACACCCTCCAAGGAGGGAAGGACACTTACTCGACAGAGTCGAGTTCTCCGCACCCCGGGAGTATGATGGGGACATCACCTCCCATGTCCACGTTCACAGCTCGTCTCCTCGCCCCGGTTGCATCCGGCATGATCTAGTTATCTAATTTTGAGTCCTATGTAATTTTTATTTGAGTCATTTGATGTAATTTTCATTTTACTTGAGTCATGTCCCTAGGTCTTGTGCTTATTTCCCTAAGTTTGAGAGTCATTATGTTGTTTAGTTAGTTATTGGGCCCAATTCATTGGGTTTGGCCCAAGTTCACCCCCCCTACCCCCTCGGTTATTTGTCATTGAGTCTTTTGTCAGGGTCTTATTGTAAAATATGGGTTGCCTATATATAGGGCCCCATTCCCTTCATTTTAAACTAATGAATCAATCGATGAAAAAAAAAAGTGAATCAAATTTTTGGAAACCACTATCCTACGTAAGGTGAGAAGTCTTGTGTTCTCCGAGAAGGAGATGAGTCTATGGGTGAGAAGCCCAAACTACCCGGTCGTGAGATGCGGCCCCAACCCTTCTCTCTCCCACTGTTACAGTTTCACCGCTTCCCCCTTCCACTCAACCCACACCCTTGGTGTGTTGGCCGCCCGTGATTTGGGCTTCCCTTGGCCCATTTGGGGTCTGCAATAAGCTAGCCGACCCTTGGAGAACCAAGGTCCCGCCTCGGACCCTCTCCATCATCACCGAGTCACCTTCGGGCACTAACGTGCGCCAAGCGAGTGAGTCGCTAGTGTGAGTCCGCTGCCTAACCCGAATGCTTGCATACTTAGGTCCAAGGTCGGTCTCACATCAATTGGTATCATCATCATAGCATCCTAGTTGGTCTCATATCAAGTGTATCAAAACATCTTCATCACATCATCATAGGTCTTAGGTCGGTTTTACATCAGACACTGGTCCCACCGGGCGTGCCAGACTGTTTGTGATCATCTCTGCTCGGGACGATGATCTACCCGGGAGTATCTTATTAAGTAGGTCCCTGACTGTATGGGACAGGATTTCTATTCTGTTTGTTAGTTTATTTCATGCGTCGATCAACCAATTAATTGACTGGCAATTAACTGACTGATTGACTGCGCGGGCGTGCCAGTCACGTGAGTGACAAGTTTATTATGCGCTCATTCTGACCCGTGTCCGGTGAAAGTGAGGTTCGGTCGGGACCAGCAGTCCGCCATACCATAAAGGCTATGGCGTTAATTACATCCCCCGCGAGGAGGGAACACCTTTGATTAATTGCCGAGATAGTGGGCTGTCGTGGTCGGAATAAAAGATGCGACATTATGAACATGACGGAATCATACGAGATGCGTCTATCTATCATGCAGGAGAGGCATGGTTCATTGAATTGGAGACCCTTGGTACGTGGCGGAGGACGTAGGTCCGAAGACCACCATCGCGCATAGCAGAGACTTCTGATCGGGCATAACCCGATCTTCTGTCAACGCTATTTGATATACCTAAGGGTCTATGCAAGCATGCATGCATGATGTTCATGACTATACTAAGCATGGCAGTAGAGTTGTAAGAATAAGCAGTGCTCAATCACATTCATTAATTCCCGTCAAAAGAGAGGGAGACGGTAACACAAGCGTGATAACGAAAGCAAAGTACTAATACACATGATAGCCAACATGATAGAAATGTTATTCGGGGCATGAACAGCCCTTTCTTTATTCAATCTACTACTAATTAGGGTTGCCAATCTCGACCACGGGAGGCTAGGATCGCCCCGAGAGCGAGCAAAGGATTAGAACGGCATAACGACTTGAAACGGCGTGATCACACGAGAGATAGCTTCCACGGCGCGGTAAAACGTAGGTAAAGAGGCTACTCCGGCGCGGCCAAACGTAAGCAAAGGGGCTAATCCGGCGCGGCCTTGACAACTAGCTAATACGGTGCGAAGGGCACGAGGCGCGCCGGTTTAGGGCACGCCGGGAACGTGCCAAATAAAAAATTGGAAGTCATGAGTGTTGTGCCCCTGGTTTTGATGATGACAACCATGAGATGTGAATGTAGTATTCAACCCAAAATGTTAAATAAAGTCTTGATTCAGTAACGCTTCCATTTGATTTCCTTTTGATTCAAGAAAGGAACATGGTCGACGCTGGGAGTTCAAGGCGTCCACGCATCAGTTGAAGAGGGATTCACAGATTCACTTCACTGCGTCACCTCCACGCTATTGCAGCGTCAACTCATCAGCATAAGGAGCAAAGGCATTCACAGACCTTGATGCGACACGCCTAAGGATGATGATGCTCTGATACCAATTTGATGAGACACGACCCCTCGGACCTAGAATTGCAAGCAACCGAACCGAATGGCGGACCCACTCAAGCGGGTTCACTCGCGTCGCGCACACCCGGGTCCGTAGGCGGACCGGGGATGATGGGGAGGGTCCGAGGTTGGACCTCAAGGTTCCAAGGGTATGGCCAGCTAGTGATGGTCCCCAATGGGCTAGGGATGCCCAATTTCAAGGGCGGCCGGCACACCGAGGGCGTGGGTTGTAGTGTCACACTCTCAACTCACTCCGCGGTGTTCACACAATTCAATGGCGTTTGAGATCGGGCGCTCACCTCACCGCCGACGGTCAACTAGAAACAATACTAAGACAAGCAAAAGTAAAACCAGCAGAGGAAGTGGCCAGAAGCTCACCTTATCGGCGTGAGGACGCCGATCCCGGCCGGAGACGAGGGCGAGCGGGGAAGCGTGGGCTACCCGCACGCCGCGCCGATGACGCTTCGGCCGCTTACCTGCTAGTACAATCACTACGCCCTCACAGACGGGGTGGACTAGGGGTGGGGAAATGAGGTTACAAACCAAACACTACCTCCACGCAGGGAGGGGCGCTAAGCCGGCCAGGCGGGGAAAGGAGTTATGCTTGATTAGCGCCGATGAAGCACCCCGCCGAATCTGCCCAGGTCTGGGACAGAAGGATAGGGGGTCGGTGTAGTCATCACTGTGCACTCCTCCGAACACAGAATTCGACGAGACCAGAACTCAAACGACGCTGACGGATCCAGGCACGTCTGTAAATTTTTGTGGATAGTCCTGAAGTCGTCACCGGCTGGGGCAGGTACTGGAACAGGGCCCCTGCGCTTAGATTCGTACTGTTCCCAAGGTGCAGCAGCAGATGGATGTAGTCACCACGACCGCTCCTGAAGTCCGATTGATGCGAGACCAAGTCGAGGACGACCGTGGACGAGTCTTCTACGAGAAGAACACAGGCGGAGCACCAGACGATGTCGGGGTGGTGAGGAGGAGTCCGTTGAGTGAGGGGGGGTCAGGGCAGGACCTGAACGATCTGTTCTGCACGCCCGGGAGAGAAAAATTGGAAAAGGCTCTTCCTGATGCCGAAAGGGACGCCGCTTGTTGGTGATGGTATATGCCTTGTGGTAGAAGCTCTCGGCCATGTGGCGCCTTCATAAGTTGAGGGGTGTGGCCGTGGTACCTTCTGCACTGCAGCTCTGGTCCAGGTTCTGGTCCCGGTTGCGCAGTCGGACGAGAATGGGCACCACGATCTGTAGTGAAGTCGGAACGAGACGTATCCACCTCGCCTGCGAAGAAGACTGGAAGACCTTTCTGGCGATGTATGGTGCACCTCCAGATGACGTCGGACAGCACCGGGGTTGTCTCTGAAAGTCAGGCTCCAACTGCTGCCTGCGAACTGAGATGGATAGGGTGATGAAAGGTGATGGGAGACGGAGTAGATGGGGTGGGAAATGGGGTGGATGGGTGTGGGGGTGACACCTGACTATGTGGGGGTCTGTTAGGGGGTGATTCAAGGTGTGGGAAGGGCAGAAAGGGGGCTGGGAGGTGGTCTAGCAAGTGGAGGGAGGGGGAGATGCGAATTTGGGTTGGGAAGGAGAGAGGGAGGAGAGATCTCTCCTTTGTTTTGAATGGTGGGTTAATGGAGGGGTTAATGGGGGCCTATGGAATGGGAAGGGTTGCCTTGGGGAGGGGAAGGGGTGCTTGGGAGAAGGGATTCTCCCTTGGGAAAATGAAAGGTTGTATGGGGAAGGGGAAAGGTTGCTTGGGAGGAGGGAGAGGTGCCTAGGAGAAGGGGATTCCACCTAGGGGTTGGAGGGGACTGAAATGGGAGGTATGGGGAAGGGGGAGGGGTCTTAATTAGAGGTGAATAGGGAGGAGAGAGAGTGAATTTCAAATTTGGGGGTGGGGAGGAGTGAGAATGGAGATCGCCCCCTTTAGAGAGAGAGAGAGAAATAGAGAGAGAGAGAGCTAGAGAGAGAGGCACAAATTCTTGTGGCAATTTTTTCAATACTTCATTAGCCTCCAAATGAGGGATTGGGGTCCTATTTATAGGAATCCCACATTTTCACATAACTCCCTGACTTTTGGACTACTAACACTTAACCAAGGGTAAGGGGGCGCCCCTGGGCCTAGCCCATATAATTGGGCCCATTAACCAACATAATGACTCTAGACTTAGGTAAATAGCTACCTAACCTAGGTATTGGACTCAAATAAAAAGAAAAGTACATGATAAGAAAATGAAAATTACATCATATGACTCGAAATATAGTGGCAGACAAGATGTAGCATAGCTGGCAAGCATCTGGATCCTCGAACAAAGGGGAAAGCTGGTGATGTCCTCATCATACCCCCGGGGTGCGGAGAACTCGACTCCGTCGAGTATGGGCCCACCGGGGGAGCGGTCCTCCTAAGCAGCTCAGGGCGACCCTCAACCTCCAAACTCAACCCGCATCTGCGACCAGGGGACGGTCCTTCATCCTCTTAAGGTGGCTGGGGCACACCCTTTTGCTGGCGATGGACCCTGCTTGCATAGTATTGCCCCTATGTGCACACGTCGGGCTCTCAAGGCTATTTTGTGGTGGCTCTCCGGGGTGTCCCTCTTAAAGGAAGGTATAGACTCAAAGCACTCACTAGGATCCACCGCGGTGCCCATATAGGGTGCCGGGTCTGCCACGTGAGAAGTGGGGTATATCCCATAACCCATTGGTAAATTCAATCCACAAGCTGTGTTGCCAAAGCCATTAGGAACAGGGAAAGGTCCAAGTCCTCATGCCCTCTAATGGGAGGTGACCCTAAGGTAGAGCCACTCCGATGCCATCATCGTCAAATCGCCTACTTGAAATTCCATGTGGCGCTCACGAGCTCTTATCCGCTCTTTGTGAACCTCACCGCTTATTGTGAATTGCTTGCGTGTATGCGTATGCCATGCACTATGATGCGGTGTGGGTGTGAAGAGCTTGGTGTGTAAAGGTGGACCGGGGCAACCGTAAATTGACATATCATACTGTGATGCCATGTGGACCTTGATGAACTTAGGTGGACCGGGGCAACCACTAGTGGCCCTATCATGCATGGGCTTCATAACAATGGTGGGAGGGCCATGGTATCTGTAGGAGAACCTATCACACAAAGTGGTGATGAATGCCGGGGGACCTGGACACCCTTAGATGCTCCTAACATGCATCTGATCAATGATGAATGAGAGAAGACCAGCACATCCAAAGGTGAGCCAGTCATGCATTGGGCCTAAAGTGTGCGTGACATGTATGAGATGACTGGGCTTACTGGCCCTACCAAATGATGCAAAATGTAGTGGCACATGCATTCCCATCTAAATAGTTTCTCTTATGTATATGGCTTGGTGTGAGAGTTTCCACTCATAGGGGTCAAAGGGGTCTAGGAAAATGGAGTGGGCTTGGTCCAATAAGGTCGGTTGGGGTAGGAAAAGGTTGGTGGTGAGTAAGGTGGGGGGGTATAGGAGGGGATTGAAGGGGTCATGGTAAGGGTCACCTAAGGAGAGGAACTCTAGGTCCTCATGGTCCTCACAACCATTTGATGGCGGACTCTCCTCCTCTAGTAAAGTGATTAGACCAAAGTTTTTGGTGGGATGGTCGGCCATGAATGGAGGACTAGATGTTCTACCCGAGACAAGCAACTCTAGTTTGTGGATAGCAACGGGCTCGTTGGGTGTAGGGAGGAGTAAAAGAATGTCGCTAGTGTAGCAACCCACAGTGTAAATGGAGGAGATGGATCCGACACATAGGTGTAGGAGGTCAAGGCTCCTAGGTCGGTCGGCTACTATAGTCAACATGCCAGTTAGTTCCATTTGCCAAGCTATAACCTTAAGTACATCCCCTAATGTTTCCACTTGATAGGATGATTGGATTGTGGTATGATAGGTGGATAAGGGTACTATGGGGAGGTGTTGTTCCATGGAAGGGTAAGCAAGGGGCAGGATAGGGTGAGCCCGATTTTCCACAAGCCATCTAACCAAGGGCCCACTTATGATCAGTTCACTCCAAATTGGGGGTGGCATGAAAGGTGAAGTTTCTTCCTCTTTTTGGCCATGACCTTCCTCCAAGATGGGGAGTGGTTCTGGGGTGTTCCCTACTAGGGGGTCGGGTGTGGGGATCATGGTTTCCTCTACCAAAGAGGTGAGTAGGTCCTTTGTGGGTGGGGTGATGATGACTGGCATGTGGTGCTCTTTGGGTGGTGGGTAATGGGGGACTTGGGATAGAATGGGGAGGGGTAGTAGTGGAGGCCTAGGTTGGGCATCTTGTAACTCATAGGGGAGGGTGCACCCAATTTGGCTCAATGGGTTTTCTTTGGGAAGGAATGAGTCCTCTTGACCCAATTGGGCTTCATATTCTTCTTCCCAATCGAGGGGAGCCTCATAGACTTCGGTCACCTCTTTAAGTTCGTTTTGGAAAGGGGTGGGAGGAGGATTTGTGGGTTGGGTGGTGGCCAATTTGGTTTGAATGGTGGTGGTGATCGGGGTTGGAATTATTTGGGGTGGTGGAGTTTGGGCCCTAAGGGAGGTCTTGGGTTGACTGGGAGGGAAAGGGGGAGTGAAGATCTTCTTAATCTCAATCCTCATCTCTTCCCATGGGTATCTGGGTCCTTTGGTTTCCCATCCAAATTCATCCCGAGGTGACCAAGCTCTAGGGTCGTGGTTCCTTTTTGTTTCGAGCCGGTCAAGTCGGGTGGTGAGGGTATCAAGATAGTTATGAATCTTGTTAGTGACAGTGTAAAATCGGTCCATGGATATTTGGGGCATCTCCCTAGGGTGGTCATGCAATGGAGTGATGGAAAACATGATGCAAGGGAGACTCAATTGATAATGCCCTAGGACTAGACTTGTAGAGACAAGTCTAAAACTTGCTCTGATACCAATTGATGCGACACGCCTAAGGATGATGATGCTCTGATACCAATTTGATGAGACACGACCCCTCGGACCTAGAATTGCAAGCAACCGAACCGAACGGCAGACCCACTCAAGCGGGTTCACCCGCGTCGCGCACACCCGGGTCCGTAGGCGGACCGGCGATGATGGGGAGGGTCCGAGGTTGGACCTCAAGGTTCCAAGGGTATGGCCAGCTAGTGATGGTCCCCAATGGGCCAGGGATGCCCAATTTCAAGGGCGGTCGGCACACCGAGGGCGTGGGTTGTAGTGTCACACTCTCAACTCACTCCGCGGTGTTCACACAATTCAATGGCGTTTGAGATCGGGCGCTCACCTCACAGCCGACGGTCAACTAGAAACAATACTAAGACAAGCAAAAGTAAAACCAGCAGAGGAAGTGGTCAGAAGCTCACCTGATCAGTGTGAGGACGCCGATCCCGGCCGGAGACGAGGGTGAGCGGGGAAGCGTGGGCTACCCGCACGCCGCGCCGATGACGCTTCGGCCGCTTACCTGCTAGTACAATCACTACGCCTTCACAGAGGGGGTGGACTAGGGGTGGGGAAATGAGGTTACAAACCAAACACTACCTCCACGCAGGGAGTGGCGCTAAGCCGGCCAGGCGGGGAAAGGAGTTATGCTTGATTAGCGCCGATGAAGCACCCCGCCGAATCTACCCAGGTCTGGGACAGCAGGATAGGGGGTCGGTATAGTCATCACTGTGCACTCCTCCGAACTGAGAATTCGACGAGACCAGAACTCAAACGACGCTGACGGATCCAGGCACGTCTGTAAAGTTTTGTGGATAGTCCTGAAGTCGTCACCAGCTGGGGCAGGTACTGGAACAGGGCCCCTGCGCTCATATTCATACTGTTCCCAGGGTGCAGCAGCAGATGGATGTAGTCACCACGACCGCTCCTGAAGTCCGATTGATGCGAGACCAAGTCGAGGACGACCATGGACGAGTATTCTTCGAGTATAACCCAAGCGGAGCACCAGACGATGTCGGGGTGGCGAGGAGGAGTCCGTTGAGTGAGGGGGGGTCAGGGCAGGACCTGAACGATCTGTTCTGCGCGCCCGGGAGAGAAAAATTGGAAAAGGCTCTTCCTGATGCCGAAAGGGACGCCGCTTGTTGGTGATGGTAGATGCCTTGTGGTAGCATCTCTTGGCCATGTGGCGCCTTCATAAGTTGAGGGGTGTGGCCGTGGTACCTTCTGCACTGCAGCTCTGGTCCAGGTTCTGGTCTCGATTGCGCAGTCGGACAAGAATGGGCACCGCGATCTGTAGTGAAGTTGGAACGAGACGACTCCACCTCGCCTGCGAAGAAGACTGGAAGAACTTTCCGGCGATGTATGGTGCACTTCCAGATGACGTCGGACAGCACCGGGGCAGTCTCTGCAAATCAGGCTCCAACTGCTGCCTGCAAACTGAGATGGATAGGGTGATGAAAGGTGATGGGAGACGGAGTAGATCGGGTGGGAAATGGGGTGGATGGGTGTGGGGGTGACACCTGACTATGTGGGGGTCTGTTAGGGGGTGATTCAAGGTGTGGGAAGGGCAGAAAGGGGGCTGGGAGGTGGTCTAGCAAGTGGGGGGAGGGGGAGATGCGAATTTGGGTTGGGAAGGAGAGAGGGAGGAGAGATCTCTCCTTTGTTTTGAATGGTGGGTTAATGGAGGGGTTAATGGGGGCCTAGGGAATGGGAAGGGTTGCCTTGGGGAGGGGAAGGGGTGCTTGGGAGAAGGGATTCTCCCTTGGGAAAATGAAAGGTTGTATGGGGAAGGGGAAAGGTTGCTTGGGAGGAGGGAGAGGTGCCTAGGAGAAAGGGATTCCACCTAGGGGTTGGAGGGGACTTAAATGGGAGGTATGGGGAACGGGGAGGGGTCTTAATTAGAGGTGAATAGGGAGGAGAGAGAGTGAATTTCAAATTTGGGGGTGGGGAGGAGAGAGAATGGGGTTTGCCCCCTTTAGAGAGAGAGAGAGAAATAGAGAGAGAGAGCTAGAGAGAGAGGCACAAATTCTTGTGGCAATTTTCTCAATACTTCATTAGCCTCCAAATCAGGGATTGGGGTCCTATTTATAGGAATCTCACATTTTCACATAAGTCCCTGACTTTTGGACTACTAACACTTAACCAAGGGTAAGGGGGCGCCCCTGGGCCTAGCCCATATAATTGGGCCCATTAACCAACATAATGACTCTAGACTTAGGTAAATAGCTACCTAACCTAGGTATTGGACTCAAATAAAAAGAAAAGTACATGATAAGAAAATGAAAATTACATCATATGACTCGAAATATAGTGGCGGACAAGATGTAGCATAGCTGGCAAGCATCTGGATCCTCGAACAAAGGGGAAAGCTGGTGATGTCCTCATCATACCCCCGGGGTGCGGAGAACTCGACTCCATCGAGTATGGGCCCACCGGGGGAGCGGTCCTCCAAAGCAGCTCAGGGCGACCCTCAACCTCCAAACTCAACCCGCATCTGCGACCAGGGGACGGTCCTTCATCCTCTTAAGGTGGCTGGGGCACACCCTCTTGCGGGCGATGGAACCCTACTTGCATAGTATTGCCCCTATGTGCAAACGTCGGACTCTCAAGGCTATTTTGTGGTGGCTCTCCGGGGTGTCCCTCTTAAAGGAAGGTATAGGCTCAAAGCACTCACTAGGATCCACCGCGGTGCCCATATAGGGTGCCGGGTCTGTCACGTGAGAAGTGGGGTATATCCCATAACCCATTGGTAAATTCAATCCACAAGCTGTGTTGCCAAAGCCATTAGGAACAGGGAAAGGTCCAAGTCCTCATGCCCTCTAATGGGAGGTGACCCTAAGGTAGAGCCACTCCGATGCCATCATCGCCAAATCGCCTACTTGAAATTCCAAGTGGCGCTCACGAGCTCTTATCCGCTCTTTGTGAACCTCACCGCTTATTGTGAATTGCATGCGTGTATGCGTATGCCATGCACTATGATGCGGTGTGGGTGTGAAGAGCTTGGTGTGTAAAGGTGGACCGGGGCAACCACTAGTGGCCCTATCATGCATGGGCTTCATAACAATGGTGGGAGGGCCATGGTATCTGTAGGAGAACCTATCACACAAAGTGGTGATGAATGCCGGGGGACCTGGACACCCTTAGATGCTCCTAACATGCATATGATCAATGATGAATGAGGGAAGACCAGCACATCCAAAGGTGAGCCAGTCATGCATTGGGCCTAAAGTGTGCGAGACATGTATGAGATGGCTGGGCTTACTAGCCCTACCAAATGATGCAAAATGTAGTGGCACATGCATTCCCATCCAAATGGTTTCTCTTATGTATATGGCTTGGTGTGAGAGTTTCCACTCATAGGGGTCAAAGGGGTCTAGGAAAATGGAGTGGGCTTGGTCCAATAAGGTCGGTTGGGGTAGGAAAAGGTTGGTGGTGAGTAAGGTGGGGGGGTATAGGAGGGGATTGAAGGGGTCATGGTAAGGGTCACCTAAGGAGAGGAACTCTAGGTCCTCATGGTCCTCACAACCATTTGATGGCGGACTCTCCTCCTCTAGTAAAGTGATTAGACCAAAATTTTTGGTGGGATGGTCGGCCATGAATGGAGGACTAGATGTTCTACCCGAGACAAGCAACTCTAGTTTGTGGATAGCAACGGGCTCGTTGGGTGTAGGGAGGAGTAAAAGAATGTCGCTAGTGTAGCAACCCACAGTGTAAATGGAGGAGATGGATCCGACACATAGGTGTAGGAGGTCAAGGCTCCTAGGTCGGTCGGCTACTGTAGTGAACATGCCAGTTAGTTCCATTTGCCAAGCTATAACCTTAAGTAGATCCCCTGATGTTTCCACTTGATAGGATGATTGGATTGTGGTATGATAGGTGGATAAGGGTACTATGGGGAGGTGTTGTTCCATGGAAGGGTAAGCAAGGGGCAGGATAGGGTGAGCCCGATTTTCCACAAGCCATCTAACCAAGGGCCCACTTATGATCAGTTCACTCCAAATTGGGGGTGGCATGAAAGGTGAAGTTTCTTCCTCTTTTTGGCCATGACCTTCCTCCAAGATGGGGAGTGGTTCTGGGGTGTTCCCTACTAGGGGGTCGGGTGTGGGGATCATGGTTTCCTCTACCAAAGAGGTGAGTAGGTCCTTTGTGGGTGGGGTGATGATGACTGGCATGTGGTGCTCTTTGGGTGGTGGGTAATGGGGGACTTGGGATAGAATGGGGAGGGGTAGTAGTGGAGGCCTAGGTTAGGCATCTTTTAACTCATAGTGGAGGGTGCACCCAATTTGGCTCAATGGGTTTTCTTTGGGAAGGAATGAGTCCTCTTGACCCAATTGGGCTTCATATTCTTCTTCCCAATCGAGGGGAGCCTCATAGACTTCGGTCACCTCCTTAAGTTCATTTTGGAAAGGGGTGGGAGGAGGATTTGTGGGTTGGGTGGTGGCCAATTTGGTTTGAATGGTGGTGGTGATCGGGGTTGGAATTATTTGGGGTGGTGGAGTTTGGGCCCTAAGGGAGGTCTTGGGTTGACTGGGAGGGAAAGGAGGAGTGAAGATCTTCTTAATCTCAATCCTCATCTCTTCCCATGGGTATCTGGGTCCTTTGGTTTCCCATCCAAATTCATCCCGAGGTGACCAAGCTCTAGGGTCGTGGTTCCTTTTTGTTTCGAGCCGGTCAAGTCGGGTGGTGAGGGTATCAAGATAGTTATGAATCTTGTTAGTGACAGTGTAAAATCGGTCCATGGATATTTGGAACATCTCCCTAGGGTGGTCATGCAATGGAGTGATGGAAAACATGATGCAAGG
This sequence comes from Amorphophallus konjac, assembly GCA_022559845.1. Taxonomy (NCBI): domain Eukaryota; kingdom Viridiplantae; phylum Streptophyta; class Magnoliopsida; order Alismatales; family Araceae; genus Amorphophallus; species Amorphophallus konjac. The sequence goes on along the minus strand of CM040125.1, from coordinate 163,870,489 downwards.
GAGACTCAATTGATAATGCCCTAGGACTAGACTCGTAGAGACAAGTCTAAAACTTACTCTGATACCAATTGATGCGACACGCCTAAGGATGATGATGCTCTGATACCAATTTGATGAGACACGACCCCTCGGACCTAGAATTGCAAGCAACCGAACCGAACGGCAGACCCACTCAAGCGGGTTCACCCGCGTCGCGCACACCCGGGTCCGTAGGCGGACCGGCGATGATGGGGAGGGTCCGAGGTTGGACCTCAAGGTTCCAAGGGTATGGCCAGCTAGTGATGGTCTCCAATGGGCCAGGGATGCCCAATTTCAAGGGCGGCCGACACGCCGAGGGCGTGGGTTGTAGTGTCACACTCTCAACTCACTCCGCGGTGTTCACACAATTCAATGGCGTTTGAGATCGGGCGCTCACCTCACAGCCGACGGTCAACTAGAAACAATACTAAGACAAGCAAAAGTAAAACCAGCAGAGGAAGTGGCCAGAAGCTCACCTGATCGGCGGGAGGACGCCGATCCCGTCCGGAGACGAGGGCGAGCGGGGAAGTGTGGGCTACCCGCACGCCGCGCCGATGACGCTTCGGCCGCTTACCTGCTAGTACAATCACTACGCCCTCACAGAGGGGGTGGACTAGGGGTGGGGAAATGAGGTTACAAACCAAACACTACCTCCACGCAGGGAGGGGCACTAAGCCGGCCTGGCGGGGAAAGAGTTATGCTTGATTAGCGCCGATGAAGCACCCCGCCGAATCTGCCCAGGTCTGGGACAGCAGGACAGGGGGTCGGTGTAGTCGTCGCTGTGCACTCCTCCGAACTCAGAATTCAACGAGACTGGAACTGAAACGACGCTGACGGATACAGTCACGTCTGTGAATTTTTGTGGACAGTCCTGAAGTCGTCACCGGCTGGGGCAGGCTCTGGAACAGGGCCCCTGCACTCAGATTTGTACTGTTCCCAGGGTGCAGCAGCAGATGGATGTAGTCACCACGACCGCTCCTGTAGTGTGATTGATGCGAGACGAAGTCGAGGACGACCGTGGACGAGTCTTCTTCGAGCAGCAACCAAGAAGAGCACCAGACGATGTCGGGGTGGCGAGGAGGAGTCCGTTGAGTGAGGGGGGGTCATGGCAGGACCTGAACGATCTATTCTGCGCGCCCGGGAGAGAAATATTGGAAAAGGCTCTTCCTGATGCCGAAAGGGACGCCGCTTGTTGGTGATGGTAGATGCCTTGTGGTAGACGCTCTCGGCCAAGTGGCGGCTTCAGAATTTGAGGGGTGTGGCCGTGGTAGCTTCTGCACTGTAGCTCTGGTCCAGATTCTGGTCCTGGTTGCGCAGTCGGACAAGAATGGGCACCACGATCTGTAGTGAAGTCGGAACAAGACGATTCCACCTCGCCTGTGAAGAAGACTGGAAGGCCTTTCCGGCGATGTATGGTGTACCTCCAGATGACGTCCGACAGCACCGGGGCAGTCTCTGCAAGGCGGGATCTAACTGCTGCCTACGAACTGAGATGGATAGGGTGATGAAAGGTGATGGGAGACGAAGTAGATGGGGTGGGAAATGGGGTGGATGGGTGTGGGGGTGACACCTGACTATGTGGGGGTCTGTTAGGGGGTGATTCAAGGTGTGGGAAGGGTAGAAAGGGGGCTGGGAGGTGGTCTAGCAAGTGGAGGGAGGGGGAGATGCGAATTTGGGTTGGGAAGGAGAGAGGGAGGAGAGATCTCTCCTTTGTTTTGAATGGTGGGTTAATGGAGGGGTTAATGGGGGCCTAGGGAATGGGAAGGGTTGCCTTGGGGAGGGGAAGGGGTGCTTGGGAGAAGGGATTCTCCCTTGGGAAAATGAAAGGTTGTATGGGGAAGGGGAAAGGTTGCTTGGGAGGAGGGAGAGGTGCCTAGGAGAAGGGGATTCCACCTAGGGGTTGGAGGGGACTTAAATGGGAGGTATGGGGAAGGGGGAGGGGTCTTAATTAGAGGTGAATAGGGAGGAGAGAGAGTGAATTTCGAATTTGGGGGTGGTGAGGAGAGAGAATGGGGTTTGCCCCCTTTAGAGAGAGAGAGAGAGAGAAATAGAGAGAGAGAGCTAGAGAGAGAGGCACAAATTCTTGTGAAAATTTTCTCAATACTTCATTAGCCTCCAAATGAGGGATTGGGGTCCTATTTATAGGAATCCCATATTTTCACATAAGTCCCTGACTTTTGGACTACTAACACTTAACCAAGGGGAACGGGGCGCCCCTGGGCCTAGCCCATATAATTGGGCCCATTAACCAACATAATGACTCTAGACTTAGATAAATAGCTACCTAACCTAGGTATTGGACTCAAATAAAAGGAAAAGTACATGATAAGAAAATGAAAATTACATCAAATGACTCAAAATATAGTGGCAGACAAGATGTAGCATAGCTGGCGAGCATCTGGATCCTCGAACAAAGGGGAAAGCTGGTGATGTCCTCATCAGACCTACTTTACTGCGTCAACGCCATAGTAGAGTAGCATCGACGCAGGAGTTAAAAAGGCAGTGTTAATGGTTCACTGGAATACCCCAGTGCGTCAATGCTACATAAGGATAGCGTCGACGCAGCAGCTCATTCTGATGTGAAGTTGGCTCTGGGTCAGTTCAGTGGGTCGACGCAGTGACCCCATGCGTCAACGCATCCAGTCTTACATTCAAGTCATATGAGGCATCTCAAGGCTGCGTCAACCCTGGGGACTCAATGGGTTGATGCCATCTGAACTTCCTTCGAGATTAGTTGGGTGGACCCCAATCGTAGTGACGTCAAAGGCCACATCAGCCAAAAAGCGCTTGAGATCTCATCTTTTCCCTCGCAATTCCAGAAGGCTCTACACGTAGCAATCAGGGGACTAACCAGAATATCTGGTTGGGGCCCACTAGATGTCTATATGCATGGATCTGGAAATGAGCGCGGGAATTGCTGATTTGCGAAAGGTGTTAGAGATTTCGAAGCTGCTGCGGACAAGGCTGAGGAAGAGAAGCTCACGAGAGGAACTGGGAGTTCATCTTCATCCTCATATCGATCTGCTGAAGACTGGATGAGATCTAGGAGCAGCGATCCTTGGAAGCTCATCTGCATTTCAGAAGGAGAAGATCAGCTAATTGATTGAAGCTTCTTCTTCCAGTTTTTTGAATTCAAGCTAGAGATTCGGCTGCTTCATAGATCTGAGATTGCCTTTTTTATTTACTGAGTGATTTCGTTTATTACTTGTCTTTTTGATTTGAACTCTATTATATTGTTTCTCTCTCGTACTTGTTAGAGTAGAGGGAGGGGTTTGATCCAGCAGACTGTGCTTGGATCAAGGGAATTTGGGCGTGTTGCCTTCAAGCTGTTTGTCAGCGGGTTAGAGGATCTGTTCCTCTGGTTAAGCCAAGCTGTAATGCTCAGCGGTGTATGTGAGGAAGTAGTTCCTCGGTGTAGCTAAGCTGTAAAGCTCAGCAGGGATCCTCGCCGGTTTAGTGAGGGGTGGACGTAGGTCTCCACAGGGAGATCGAACCACCATAAAAATCTATGTTCCTCTTGTGGTTTGATTTCTCACATTATCTACCTTTCGTTAGATGCTTGATTAGGCACGATTCTCATGCTGTTTGGTTATTGAACTTCTAATTATCATTCTGCTCTTTAATTCGAGTGTGATCTTGCATAAAGTTTTTTAAAGGGTCAACCTATTCACCCCTCCCCTCTAGTTTGACATTCCACCTAATCCAACACGTGGTATCAGAGCTCGACTCTCTTGTCAAGGGTCTAACAACCCAGAGAGATTTGGTAGAATGGAAAACAAGGGGCTCATGCTTGAAGTGTATGTAGTGAATAGGCCACCCTTCTTTGATGGCACTAACTATGCGTACTGGAAAAATCGGATGCACGTATTTCTGAGAGCTCAGGACCATGAGATTTGGAGAGTCGTGAGCAAGGGACCATATCAGATAGAAGGAGATGAAGAACTGTGGGTGAAGGAGCAGATTCAGAAGTCCAATGTCAATTGGCAAGCTATGAACATCATGCAATGCTCATTGCATCCTATGGAGTTTTCACGAGTATCCTCATGTGCAAGTGCCAAGGAAATGTGGGACAGACTCCAAGTCATTTATGAAGCTACGTCCCAGGTAAGGGAGACAAAAGCCAATATGTTAATTTCTGATTATGAAGCTTTTAGAATGAAACCAGAGGAAAACATATCTGAAATGTATGCTAGACTAACCCTATTAGTGAATGGTCTTAAAGGTCTAGGAAAGGCTTACACAGATTACGAACTGGTTAGGAAAATTCTTAGATCCCTAACTCCAGTTTGGCACACCAAGGCCACTGTTGTTGAGGAATCTAGGAACCTTCCTACCACTACCCCTGGTGAGCTTATCGGATCTTTGATGGCTTATGAGCTGAACTTCAAAAGGATAGATGAGGATGTGAAAAAGAAAAAGCCTCTTGCATTGAAGGCAGGACCAAGTAGCAAGGATAGCTCAGATGACAGTCATTCATCTACCTCAGATGATGACTCAGGTGAGATAGCAATGCTCACCAGAAAATTCAGAAGGTTTCTAAGGAAGGAAGGTAAATTTAGAAACAACATAAGATCAGAGGTAAGAAAGAGTTCAAAATTCAAATCAGAAAACTCTAGGAAATCTGACAAGGTTGTCTGCTACCAATGCAGGAAACAAGGACATATAAAATCTGAATGTCCAGAAAATGTGAAGAAAGTTCAACCGAAATGGAAGAACAAGAAGCCCAGGGCAATGATAAGTACGTGGAGTGACGAGGAGAAAGATGAATATGAAGAAGAAAGCACTTCTGAAGAAGAGGTGGATGTCAAGTTGTGTTTCATGGCTAATGGAGATGATAAGGATGAGGTAACTTCCTCTTCTGAAAACTTCTCTTGTAGTGATTGGGAAGAAGCATTTAATGAATTGCTAGATAAGTATGATCATGTAAAGAAAGAAAATAAATCACTCAAGAAAAAGAAGAATCTGACTAATCAAGAAAATTCATTGAATGATAAAATCAAGTGCCTAGAAGCTGAAATAACCAGTTTAAGAAAATCTCTTGATGAAAGTGACCAACATAGAGATAAATTGATAGAAATGAATAGAGAAAATGAATATTTACTGAAAATTCAGGATGACCTGAAACTCAGAATGCAAAAATTGGAGAGTGATGTAAAAATTGCTGAAGAAAAGTATGAAGCCATTCAAGGAGTAAATCAGGAACTCCAAGAAAATTTGAAGAAATTGGAAGATGAGAAGTCAAGCAAACAAACCTCTCTTGAGAAATTAACTCAAGGTAAAAACAATCTTGAAGCTGTCATGGGAATAAGAGGTAATTTTGGAAAAGAAGGACTTGGTTATAATCCAACCAAGAAGAAGGATCTAGGAACTAGATTTATAACATTTGTTTCTGAACAAGGTATGTCTGAGCAGAGTCAAATGGCTGAAAAGAAGTCTTGTGAGGAAAATCAGGAAGAAGGAAAACAGACAAACGAAATCAGGAAAGAAAAGGGCAAAGAGAAAATGTATGATACTCTCAATGCCAATCATCATAAGAATGTGCCCAAGTTCAGAAGAAAATCCTCAGGTCAGCCAATAGACCCTAGCTCATCAACCCAGCATAAAGAATATAGAAATTCATGGAGTCATAGGACTGGTACACAACAGTTGCGTCAATGCACTGAATATCCTGCGTCCACTCATCCCATGTCCCAGGGGTTCTACAGAAAAAATGCTAGAACAAAGGGCGCATCAACGCGGTGTCCACAATGCGTCAACGCATACACCCTTCCCTAGTGGGCACTCTTTTAGAAACATGAGAATGAGTCGACGCAGCCACTATAGTGCGTCGACGCACCCTATGTACCAGAACCCATATGACCTAAAGGCTAGGTGGATGAGTCAACGCAATCATGTGGTAGGGTCTACGCAGCGAACCTTCATTCCTTCAAGACCTCAATATTTTTCTAGAACTTCTCATCCCAGGTTCCCCAATGCCTCTTGGAGTCACAATAACTATTGGAATGAGAACAAGAATAAAATTTCATACTTCTCTAACAACAGAAATGGCTCAAAAAGGGAATTCCAAAGGGTACCTCAACCAAATCAGAAAAATTTCAAATCTATGAACCCCACATATCAAAAACCCTCAAAACAACAGATTTGGATTCCCAAAAGTATGATGTCTTACTTGACGCAATCATATGGTCTGATGGGACCCAAGTGTATTTGGGTTCCAAAATCTCTTGTTTGATGTGACTTGCAGGAGTGCCTTGCAGCTGTACACAATAGATGGTACCTTGATAGCGGCTGCTCAAGGCACATGACGGGAGACAGGGTAAAATTCTGTCTCCTAGTTGAGAAAGAAGGAGGACATGTCACGTTTGGGGGAAACAATAAAGGTAAAATAATAGGAAAAGGTAAAGTTGGCAAAACTCCCCTGAACTCTATTGATGATGTGTTACTTGTTGAAGGATTAGAATACAATCTTCTTAGTATAAGCCAACTGTGTGACAGGGGGCATAAAGTTGTGTTTGATTCCCATGCATGCACCATTATTGAAAAGCAGTCTGAAAGTGTCAAATTCTCTGGAAAAAGAATAAATAACATGTACATGGCAGATTTAGATGATCATGCTCATAACAATCTTTGTCTAGCTGTGAATAAAAGTGAACTAGCTTAGCTGTGGCATCATAGACCAGGTCATGCTAGCTATAGTGTCATGCATAAGTTAGCCAAATTCAACATGGTGAATGGTCTGCCTGATGTTTTATTTAAGCAAAATGACAAAATTTGTAATGCATGTACTCAAGGCAAGCATACTAGGGAATCATTTAAATGCAGAATTGAAAACCAATCTTCTAGACCTCTTGAACTTGTTTACATGGATTTGTTTGGACCTACTAGAACAACAAGTTTGAGTGGCAATAAATATGGATTTGTTCTAGTAGATGATTTTTCTAGGTTTACTTGGGTGTTCATTTTAACTCATAACAATGATGCATTTGAAGAATTTCAGGTATTCTTCAGGAAAATTCAGCAGGATGGTAAGTACACTATTTCATCCATCATGTCAGATCATGGAGGAGAATTTGAAAATTCAGAATTCGATGGTTTTTGCAGGGCAATGGGAATATCTCACAAATTCTCATCTCTAAGAACTCCTGAACAGAATGGAGTGGTGGAAAGAAGAAATAGAACCCTTGTCGAGATGGCTAGAACTATGTTGATTGAAGGACAACTCCCAAGAAAACTCTGGGCAGAGGCTGTAAACACAGCTTGCTACATTATAAACCGGGCAATGGTAAGACCACTGTCCAAAAAGACTCCATATGAGCTGTTGAAAGGTAAGAAGTCATCTGTTATACACTTCAGAGTTTTTGGATCTAAATGCTTTGTTCAAAATAATAACAAACGGGACTTAGATAAATTTGAACCTAAGAGTGAACCAGCCATATTTCTAGGGTATTCGAATCACTCTAGGGCCTATAGAGTCCTAAATATCAAAACTCAATCTGTTGAAGAATCTCCACATATTATCTTTGATGAAATGAATGTCAGATCTGAAAATGAACTATCTTGCTGGGACAAAGATGATGGTGAATTTCTTGAAGAAAAGGAAGAGCAACATACTCAAGAGGAAGAGCCAAGGTCAAATGAAAATCTAGCTGAATCAAGTACTAGAGGTAATGCAGATGACAATGAAGGTAACTCTCTAACTAATGTTAGAATGTTAAGGGACCACCCTCTATCAAGCATTATTGGTAATCTGCATGATCCTACCAGAACTAGATCTCATTTCAGAACAATTGAAGAAATTGATATTTTTGCTCTTATATCTCAAATTGAACCAAAAAATATAACTGAAGCCCTGAAAGATGATTGCTGGATTAATGCAATGCATGAGGAATTAAATCAATTCAAAAGAAATAAAGTGTGGCACCTTGTGCCAAGACCTAATGAACTTTCAGTAATTGGAACTAAATGGGTCTTTAGAAATAAATAAAATGAAAATGGAATTGTGATAAGAAATAAAGCAAGACTGGTTGCTCAAAGATATAACCAAGAATTTGGCATTGACTTTGAAGAATCCTTTGCACCAGTAGCTAGATTAGAAGCTATCATATTATTACTTGCATATGCATGTTGTCATGGAATAAAACTCCATCAAATGGATGTAAAAAGTGCATTTCTCAATGGTTTAATAAAAGAAGAGGTGTATGTTGAACAACCCCCTGGTTTTGAATCTATAGACTGCCCTGACCATGTTTACAGATTAGACAAAGCTCTCTATGGGCTCAAACAGGCACCTCGAGCATGGTATGATAGACTCAGCTCCTACCTCACTAAGAAAGGATATTCAAGAGGTAAAGTGGACCAAACCCTATTCACCAAGGTGAGAAATAATGACATTATTCTGGTTCAAATTTATGTTGATGATATAGTTTTTGGATCCACTAAACCAAGCATGTGTGAGGATTTCGCAAATTTGATGACCACAGAATTTGAGATGAGTCTCATTGGTGAGATTCAATTTTTTCTAGGTCTACAAATCACCCAAAGCAAGGATGGATGCTTCATTAACCAAGCAAAGTACGTCTCTGAACTTTTGAAGAAATATAAGATGGAGAATCTTAAGGCAATCAGCACACCCATGAGCACCAATACAAGTTTGGATGCAGATCTGAAAGGTACAAAAGTAGATGCAAAGGCTTATCGAGGTATGATCGGATCACTCCTCTATCTTACTGCATCTAGGCCAGACATCCAATTTTGTGTATGTATGTGTGCTAGGTTTCAGTCTGATCCTAAAGAATCCTACTTGATTTCTGTCAAGCGTATCTTTCGATACCTTGCTGGAACTCGAGACTTAGGGATTTGGTATCCTGCATCTAGCTCTTTTGATCTAGTATCATCCTCAGATGCAGACTATGCTGGATGCAAACTTGACATGAAAAGCACAAGTGGCTATTGCCATTTTTTGGTAGGGTGTTTGGTTTCTTGGACATCCAAGAAACAACACTCAGTGGCACTATCCACTGCAGAGGCAGAATATGTCGCTGTAGGGAGTTGTGGTACTCAAGTGTTGTGGATCAAACACCAACTCCAGGATTATCAAACTGATCTTGGATGTGTCTCAATATTGTGTGATAACACAAGTGCCATTAACCTGGCAAAGAATCCCATCCAGCACTCTATGACCAAACATATCGAAATAAGGCATCACTTCTTGCGAGATGAAGTTAATAAAGGTAGCTTTAAATTGATTTTTGTAGACTCTGAACATCAACTAGCTGACATTTTCACCAAGCCACTGAATAATGAAAGATTCTCTTGTCTTAGGAGAGAGCTTGGTTTGTGCAATCCTCATTTTGTTGCCTAAATTGATTGCTTGTTTTCTTCCTTGAAGCTTGTCTGATCAACCTTGCCTAGAAATAAATTGATTCCATGTCCTGCTTGAATTGCGAATGTCTGATCTCTAAATAAGTCACAGATTTAGGGGGAGTTTAGTTTTGAGCATATCTGTTTAATAATTGCATCTTCATTCATATTGTCTGTCATGAATAAATGGAGGGAAAGTTTGCATCAGTTTTTAGACATGAAGTGTGAATGTGCATGCTAGAAGCAATGTATGGACTTGCTGGGTTGTAATGCAGAATGCACTTGAACAAATGTAATGAATGTATAGAGTTGCTTAAGCTAACGCATGGAGCAAGTCTGTATAGACTTTGATGTTTCAAGTGCAGTGTATGGACTTGTGTACGCAGGGCAGACAATGTGTAGACTTGCATGATGCACAACCATATGCAATGTATAGACTTGGATGAGTTGCAAAGGCTGTACAAACTTGACGAATGCTTGAACAAGCCAATGTATAGACTTACACGATGTATGGACTTGCCAGACGATGCATGAGACGAGGCATTGTATAGACTTTAGAAAGCTTGAAGCACAAACACACTGCAATGTATAGACTTAGCATGCTTCAAAGCAACCATGTGCATACTTTACCAATGTACAGACTTAGTGCTCTGTGTTAGGGTGCTAGGCCCGGATACAGAGGGGGGGGTGAATGTATCCCTCTAGAAAATATAGCTCAAATTAAAACAATAAAGATCAGATATGCGGAATAAAGACTAATGAGCATTCTAGGATGAAATGATAAGGCAACACATTGACAAACAGTTGGACTGAAACAATGCAGCCACCTGATCAATCAGAAATGAAGGCAGAGCTAAACAACCCAAACACACTTAGCAGAATATAATGCTCAAAAATTAATTCTCTAGATAATGCAACTAGCCAAGCATGCACAACCTGTGAATGGGAGGTAGAAGATATGGAGCTTACGCAAGGCAAACCACTACACAAATAGTTTTAAGGTGGTTCGGTCCTCCAGACCTACATCCACCCCTCACTCCCAACCGGAGTGAGGCTTCACTAGCCAATGCTAGACAAGCAGACTCAGTCTGCAACAGATGCTGCCTCACAGCTTGACTAGGAGAACAGCCGCCCCTCTTCCTCCACGCCGGAGGGAACCCACAAATGGCACCAGCCACTTGCAACCGGAGGAATCAACCTCCCTTCCTCCAATCCCGGAGGGAAACACCTAGCAGCACCCAGCTGCTGGCAGACCAGAGGCCTAGCCTCTCTTCCTCTTCAGCCGGAGGGAACCCACTCGCGGCACCCTGCTGCGAGCAAACCGGAGATCCCACGATTTCCCTTCTCCTGATCACCAGGAGGAACCCGACCTCAGACCAGAGGATCGGAAGAACAAGAATAACCAAATGAAAAAGGAAAAAATAAGAAAGGAAAAATACACAGCGATCAGAAAGCTGTAAAGAAGGATAACACAGATGTGGCTCGCTTGGAGCTGATTGGCCTGGATTTGATCCACGGTCCAGTAGACAGATCTTCAGGTAAGCTTTTTCTCCACGAACTCTCTCTCTCTCTCTATCTCTCTTTCTTTCTCTTCTACTCTCCTTTTCTCTCACGTTCTTCTCTCTTTCTTCTCACTTCTCACGAGCACTATCTCTCTCTTTTCTTTCTTCTGCTCTCACTCTCTTTCTTCTTCTTCTCTTTTTCTTCTTCTTTTCTTTTTCTGGATCGAAGGGCTTTCTGCTCTTCAGGCTTCTTCTTCGATCAGTCTTCTACAGAGGATGAAGACTCGTATATATAGCATCAGTAGGCACACTGGGTGAGTGTGGCTTCCACGTTTCCTGCCCTAGAAATTCAGACCACGTGGCAGCATCCTGGTTCACGAGCCAGGCACCTCGGATCACGTGCCCGTCAATTCAACGACATTCGACCAGCAACACTCAAGTCTGCTGCGTTGACTTCATCAGCCTGCTGCGTTGACCCATCTGTGATCCAGTGATCAAGTCTTCAACAGATGGGCGTGCTGCGTCGACGCTATCAGCATGTTGCGTTGACGCATTGGTGTTCCAGCATCTGAACTTAGATGGCTTCAGCCCTCTCACGTTTCGTGTGGAGTGCGTTGACGCATTGTGCAACTGCGTCCACCCTCTGGTCACCTTGTCGATCCATCAACCTGCTGCATCGACGATACTTGATGGATGCGTTGACGCACCAGAGTAATCCAGTAAGTCATTGGCTCTCCCTTTGTAACTGCTGCATCGACGCTTCCAACCCGTGGCGTTGACGCATCAGTCTGAATCGTCGGCAAACAGAGATAAAAGAAATGTATATACTTAGTTAGTTCAGGCTCTTATAACAGCGAGTGTATATACATTTGAACAATTGGCACGTGGACAGTGTATACACTTTACCGTAAAGGACAATGCATGAGTGCAGTGTATAGATTTGGTGTAATGACGCCAATGTACAGACTTGCAAGATGTGAGGCGTTGTGTAGACTTTGCGTTCAGTTGGATGTATAGGCTTGGAGGGTTCACTGATGGCTGTACAGACTTGGGCGTTGTATAGACTTGGAACGGCTTCAAGGTAACAATGTACAGACTTTGAAATAAAGAGTGTACAGACTTGAAAGTTCAAGGCCACGATGTATAGACTTTGCCCAAGGAGACGAGTGTATGGACTTTGAAACAGCACATGAATAAGTATGTACACTGAGGAAGTGTATAGACTTGAAACCCAAAGGCTGTGTACAGACTTGGTAAGTCTGAGCCAATGTACAGACATCAAGTGAAGACTAGTGTATAGACTTCGAGGCGTGAAGGAACGAGTGTATAGACTTTATGAAGCCAACAGACAATGACTGTGCAGACTTTGTTAAACCATGAACACTGTAGAGACTCTTCATGCAACAATGTATGGACTTAGTTTATGTGCAGCTAACAGATGTATAGACTTGCTTTCTGAACGATGCACAAAAGCAGTGTATGGACTTAAAGACCCAGACCCAATGTATAGACATTGAGTTCAAAGACCAATGTGCAGACTTTGGATTTGAAGACCAGTGTGCAGACTTCAAGTTTAACTATGGATGTACAGACTTCAGGTGAAGACCATTGTGCAGACTTTGGAGAGCTATGGCCAATGTATAGGCTTTATGGAGCGAAGCCAATGCGTAGACTTCACGCTGTACAAACTTTGCCAATATGAGACACTGTACAGACTTTGTCAAGAGAACGTAACGCTGTACAGACTTGAGGCTTTGAACGTTGAAGGCACAAGACGATGTACAGACTCAGATTCTAGACCAGTGGCTGTATAGACTTTGAAAGAGGACCAATGTATGGACTTCAGGAGCATATGACACGGCTGTACAGACTTTGTTACCAAAACGAATGAATAGACTTTGCCACAGTCTAATGTATAGACTTGAAGAATCACAGCAACATCAATCGGTTGTATAGAGTTGGGGCTGCACATACTTTGGCAATGTGTAGACTTAGAAGACATATGAATGTGTAGACTTTGGAAACGTAAAGCCAGTGTAAAGACTTCAACACAGGGAAGACTCTACATGAGACGTTGGCAGAGACAATGCATGAGACGGTGGAGGACCGATGTATAGACTTGATGATATGAACTGAAGCGTCGACGCATCAGCTCAAGGAGTCGACGCACTACTGTGTGGACAGAGACAAATATGACTGAAGGGTCGACGCATCAGCACAATGTGTTGACGGACTGCTGTGGAGACTGTGCAGATAGAGTTTAGACAGAATTAAATAGAGCATGTTATCTGACAGCCATATGAACTCCATTCACTTACATGATAAACATGAATTAATCAAGCATATAAAAGACACAGCAAGATGACTCATAGTGATTAACTGACATCAAAAACTAATCATCAAAACCACCATTAAAACCATCATCAAAACCACATGGCCACAACAATCTCCCCCTTTTTGATGATGGCAACACTACACAGTGAGTCAGTCTGATGACTCAAACTATTCTCCCCCTTTGACTTCATCAAAAAGAAAATAGTTTGAGAACATGATTCTCCCCCTTTAAGAGTGTCAGCAAGAGCATGAGTTAGATATGATCAAAAAGGAGCTTGCATGCAAAGATTGAATGAAATTTTCCCTTTGGAAAACAATCAACATAAACAGATACCAGAGTGCAAGATCTCCCCCTAGAAATATGAATGCATGAGCACAATTCTCCCCTTTTAAGAGTTTATATGCAGCATGATGCATATGATATGGAAGCTCCCCCTCAATAAGTGGAATCTTATGAGATGAATGAGAAGGAGACCTCAGGGGCAAACAAGGAGAAGTTCAGGTCAAAGAGCCAAGGACAATGAGCAGAAGAGTTTCAAATAATCAGATTTTTCAAAAAGCTTCAACTACAAGAATTTCAGTCAGATTTTCAAGGAAATGTCATTCTCATAAATCCAAATCAAAATATTTCAAAGTCTTCCATTATAAGGGTTTATGAGTGAGCTTTATTGAGCAGCATGGTTTAAACATGATGTATGTAGAGTTTATCAATAAAATTCTGTATTGATATCTAAAATCATGGTTTAATAAAAATGAACCAAGCCCTCATATTTATCTTGATAAAACTCTCTTTCTCTTACACAATCAAATTTATTGACTTCTTTCGGAATTACATGCATCAGTATTGAAATCAAGCAATTATGAAGTCATATGATTTTGTCTAGGGTTGTAGCAATTTGATTTTTACATCAATATTCAGATATTACAATTCGTTCAACAATTTTTCATGCTACAAATTTTACGAGCACTCTAGTTCAGTGCACTCCTTGTAACTAGAGGATATACCTTGATCAGAGGCCAATATCCCTAAGCACTTAGTGTGACTAACTGTCATGCTTTATATGAACAGAGATAGCATTTACACATCATGACACACTGTAAAACATTTCTTGATGGATGAGTTGTATTTCTCAGTGTGCATGCCATTGCTCTGCCTGAATTTTCACTGAATTTTATTCTGCAGAGTTGACTAAGACACCTCATGACACAGTCCTTTGGACATGGTTTCTCAGTGACCAAAGTCATTTCTCTGACAATAATTACCCTTTAGACATTTCAGAAAAATTCATTTGCTTCAAATCAGTAACAATTTCATGTACTTAAACAAATAAAGTCATGTATTCAATAATGCAGATTTCAGAAGATTTTACAAGACATAGCATGAAATAGATGGTTAAAGTTTATTAAACATGCTCCAGATATTTTTAAGAGATTTTAAAGCCAAACTCATTGAATACATTAAATTTAAACCACATGAGTTATTTCAGTCATTCATAAAAATGTAGAATAGAAGATTTCTAGTTCAAGAATTTTTCAGATTTATGATTGAGATAGTCCCATTGAAATCTTCATGAAGGACTGATGAAATTATGAAGCCAAATGATACCAATTGATAGAAGAGATTTCGAGGCTCAATGATTTCAAAAATATGTTCAAGGTCTGTCAACAAAATCAATAAGGAGGGATATGCAATGAATTCTGACAAATGTATGCATTTGACAACCTATATGCAATACATTGACTCCCCCTGACAACATGCATTCAGACAATCTTTTTGGCATTTTTCATGAAATGCAATGCAATTAACTACATGCATGCAAAGACTCAACACTGAATGCTATGCAAAGATATGCAACTAACTCCCCCTGAAAACATGTAATATTTGCACTGAAAATTGAACATATGAAACCAAATGATATTGTGACTTGTGCACAATCAGACTGTCCTATCAGATTTTTCAACATGGGTAGCATGCATGGATCAAATTTCAGCTAATCAGATTTCAGAAAGCAATGGACAGATTTCAAACAGCATTCAAATGCAGTTCAGATTTTTCAATGTACTATATATGCAAATCACATATATGCACTTCAGATGAGGAGAGTTCAGAGGCATCAATTCAGACAATGCAGATGAAGAATGATTATGCAAAAATAGATTTAGTATGTCATGCAGTAGAACTAAACACAGGAAGTGCAAGAAATTTACCTGAAAGATTCAGGAAGGGATTTTCATTCTTGAGTACCTTGGTTTATTACCCCTTTTTATTTCAGTCCCAAGGCAAACCTGCATAGCAAGGTTATTTTACACAAACAGGTACCCAAGAAGTCTTGGGTCCTGACATGACAGTATTACTCCTAGCAGGTTTTCTCAGCACATTTCTAGGAGCAGTTTTCAGATCTGATTTATGCACATTCTTGTTGGCATGAATTCTATGTGCATATGCATGAGATTTCTTGTTAACAGAATAAAAATTCTGTTTGCCAAAACCAGTTTGGTTTTGATATCCTGCCAGCCAACAGGTTGCAGCCCTGTGTCCTGGCTTCCCACAATGATGGCATGTAAATTTCGCAACATGGAGTTTAGCAGAGTTATTCTGAACATGCCAACAATCTCCAGCTCTGTGGCCTGGCTTCCCACAGTGATAGCATGCAGGAGACTTTCTGTTAATGGCAGGGAATTTAACAGTTTTAGAATTTAATTTTCTACCCTGAGCATGCCAACAATTAATGGCCCTGTGGCCATGCTTTCCACATTCAAAGCATGAAATAGAATTTCTTTTAAAAAAGCCTGACCAGCATTCAGAGGTCTTGTGACCAATTTTGTTGCAGTTAAAATAGATGATATGTTGGTTCATTGAAACAGGTTTGTGTTTATTAAAAACATGTTGGTTTGCAGGGGATTTAGCATGATGTGAAAAAGATATTTTCTTACCATTTGCAAACCAGCATTGTGCAATGCTGTGTCCTAGTTTGCCACAGTGCAGACACTCAATTTTCTTTTTCTAGAATGAGGACTTTTTATCATGATGTTTCTTAGCATTCATTATCCCGGCCCTCATGTCATCCTTCTCCATCAATTTACACTCATGCATTAAATGTCCAAATCTATGACAGTAGTGGCATGACATTTTCCTTTTAGATGCATGTGAGTGTGTGTGAGGACTGTAATCAACATGCACTGATGAACCCTTTTAATTCATTTTCTGTTTTCCAATAATTTTCTGATTTTTATCCTGTTTTTCTATTTTCTTAGCCTTATACTGAGGTGGAGATGAGGTAGAAGGCTTTTCCTGTTCAGAAGTTTTAATGAAAACAGTTTTCAGCTTGGATCCATCAACCTTTTTCAACTATTCAGCTTGTTTCTGATTCTTCTGAACATTTGGTTGTTTATTTTCTGAGGTGGTGGCTACATCTGATGCTTTGATAAAAGATGTCATTAGCTTGTTTTTGAAAGCCTTTTTATTGACATTGTTGTAGCCTAACCCTTCCCTTTGAGTATTGACCTTAACTCCTAACAACTTGTCCAGATTTTCTTGTCCACTTACAAACTTTGACAGAGAGTTCTTTAAGTCTTGGATTTCATTTTCTAAAGAGGTGATTTGTAACTCATAACTGGCAATCTCTTGCTCACTGCAATTCATAGCTTCATTCAAAACTTTGTTAGCAGTTTTATATTTCTCAATTTCATTTTCCAGATTACTCAGTTTATCAGAATCTTCAACGCAAACACTTTTACCTCTTTCTAAAGCTAGAAGTCTCTCAGACATAGTGGAGTTCAGCTTTTTCAATTTCTCATTTTCTTCCTTAAGTTTGTCATTCTGAACCAATTCATTTATTAGAAGCTGATCTTCTGAATTGACTTCATACTTTCTTCCATTTTTAAATTCCTTTAATTCTTTTTGCTGTTTCTCCAGATCTTTCTGTAATTCTATGTTTACAGATTTTATGGCATTCAATTTTTCAATCAGCAATTTGTTCTCCTGTTTAAGTTTCTCTGATTTTTCTTCATCTTCTTTGGAGAGTTTTCTGAGAGAGTCATCTTTAGATTTTAACTTGTTTAGTTCAGAGTAAACACATTCAAGTTCCTTCTTCAGTTTTGCATTCTGATTTTTACACATATGATTATCAGACAGACATACATCATGAAATTGCTTCGTACTTGAACAGTTTTCACATGGAGAGCTAGAGCTATCTATCCCTGTACTGATGCGGGACGGAAATGGGAGACGACACTATTAGGTGCCACCCTCAGACGCTAGATGAAGACGCGACTAGCAGCACACACCAGGGAGACACTAAGCCCGACACTACGAGCTCCTAGTGGCAAAATGACGCTAACAGAAGTGGAAGCTCACTCGTCGTCCCGAGCGAGGGAAAGCGCGGACCGTGCGCGGTTAAGGAACCAGCGGAGGTCAAGGGTAGTCCGACTCAACTTCCGGACTCGGATCGAGTCACGGGACGGGTCACTCTCACTCTCACAGTGGTGACATGGACACACGGGCTAGTACCTACACTCTCGGCAGCGGCAAAAGATCGTATACTAGCTAAGCAAATGAACGCCAAGAGGTTCGGACTATTACCTCCACACACCCGGCGTGGCGAAGATAACCCCGGCCAATCACGGACCCCCGGTTAACACAATTTTACAGCAGTACAATAATTTGACCCACTCCACGCAGGGAGGTAAAAGGTCACATGCGGGGCCCGGGAATCACGCGAATTGGGTTGATGGGCAGCATCTTGATGTCGCCCGGCGGTGCCGAACTCCGCGTTTTCGTGCTTTCAGAACGGCGGGTTCTGCGGGCCCGCGGGGCCCACGGACGGCGCTGTCCTCCGGATCTGCGGGGGTGGGACCCACTATGATGGGGACCCCTGGTGGCGTGCCTCCACGGATGGCGGTCGGCCGGGGAACACCGATCGGGGGTCGATCAGTCCCGATCTCCAAGCTTTGAAGTTGCTGTCCACGAGCTGAGGTTGCTGTTTTAGCAGTGCGCGCTCCGGCGAAAACGGCCGCTGCGATCAGCCCCGTCGTCGGAATGCGATGAAACCAGCGCCGTTGGAAAGAGGATTTAAAATCCTTCAACCTAGGGCCAGTGGAATCTTCTAAAACTCTGCGGACCTGGGCTATAACTATTTTTCAATCATCTGTTGCACAGCTCCCGAAATATCAGATCAGCATATGAGTTTCCTATAAATGGCCATTGACCGCCTACTTCCCGTTGGAATCAGGCTTCGATCTCTTCTTCAAAGTTGTAGGGAATCAAACCACAAAACTGGAACAATTTTTGGAATTAGATTTGGAGGTGGTGGCGATTTGATATGATTTTGTGAGTGACTGGTGGTCGGATCTGGGAACAGGTGGACAAAACTGTAGACGGGACTGAGAACAATTTTTAGAAAATATGAAATGGGCAAACCAGAAATTTAGAAACATTGTGGAGGAAGAAGTGGATGGAAGGAAACTCCAGTAAAATTTATGGGACTAACAGAAATCAAAAGACGGACCTAAGACATGAAACACAGGGCGGATATGAATCTGGACAGAACTCTGGCAGAATTGAAATGGAAGGGTGGATGAAAACCAAAAATTATGAAACGGGATCTGAATGACAAACCAAAATTTATGGGATATCCTTGACACATCTGGAACCTCCAGTAAAATTCCCAGATCTATCTAAGCTTGTGGTTGAGACACAAATTTCGTGGAAGTTGCTGTGGTACTGCGCGGGCAGAACTCCGATGAAGACGATGGCGGTGCGGTGGCGGCTCGTGGCGGCGGCGGCGATCGTCGGAACTGATAAATGAGGCTTCACACCTCAGAATGGAAGCATTCACAGCATCCAAGGGGGAGAGGGAGGGGAGAGGAGGGGGGCGCACCAGCCCTTTACTCTTGAATTTGTGTGAATCAAATGGCATTAATTCAAGTAAAATGGAAAATACAAGTTTAAATACCTTACATCTCACATCCATCCACAACCATTGGATCTAGGAGATAGGAATGAAGGGCTGGGATGGCATGTGACACACACACAAAAATAATAAAAAACTAAGGGGAGGGGGGCGGCCCTTGGACCAAGGAGAGAGGGTGGACTAGGTGGTGGGGGTAGGTGGCCTCCCATGTGGACTTTTCTAGTCCATTGTCTCCCATGTGTCCATTTAGCATTCAAACTTCTAGATGCCCCCATGTGGCATGTTGACTGACCCCACGTGGGACCCTAGGCTGAGGTGGCCCAATGGGGTGGGGCTTGGGGGGCCCGTGGGGCCCACGGGGTCCGAATTACACATAAGCCCCTATTACACTCAAAATGGCAAACCGAATGCAATGAAATAAATCCAAATTAAACACACATAAAGTCTAACTAAATATAATAAATGGGGAGGCTCAAGGCAGAGTCTCCAGGCTGTCTCCGAGCCAGATGGATGTTGAGGTGGCTCGTGTCGTGCTCCGTGTGCGGTACCGGTGGCTCAGCGTATCGTGCCGATCAACTGCTCGGGTGTCCGCACCAATTCTCCCCGGGTGGGAGAAACTCGACCCTGTCGAGTAAGGGTCTGCATCGCTTCTGTATCGCTCCAAAAGGTCTGGATCAATCCGCTGCAACTCGCCATGTGTGATCCATGTGTCCTCAGTAGCAGGCCGTCCTCTCCATCGCACTAGGTAGCGCGGGTAAGATCCACTCCTGGTAACTGTCACTTACTCGTCCAGTATACGATCTATATGCTCACGCTGCCGTGAAAAAGGGGCTGGAGGTGGAAGTGGACACTCAGGTGTGGGATCACTCTCAAGGGGAGGAGATGGCTCAAAAGGCTCACTAGGGATCACCGCTGGGTCCCTATATGCAACAAGATCCGATACATTGAAGGTAGAGCTTATACCATATTCCTCGGGCAAGTCCACAACGTACGCATTGGATCCAATGCGTTTCAACACTCTGAATGGACCGGCTCCGCGAGCTTGCAACTTCTTAACAGTTCCAGAGGGAAACCGTTCAGGTCTTACCCTGATCATGACGTATTCGCCCTCGTGGAACTCTCGGTGGTGTCGGTGGGCATCGGCTAACTCCTTGTACCGTGCATTATTGGCCTCAATGTGACGACGGATGTCGTCATGCAAACTCCTAACATGCCTAGCAAACGACTCGACCGACTCTGACACTCTAGCATGTATAGGCATGGGGACAAGGTCAACAGGTTTCCTAGGCCTACGACCGGTGACAATCTCAAATGGGCTCATGCCGGTAGACCTATTCACCGAATCATTGTATGCAAACTCAGCCATAGGTAAAATGAGATCCCAATCCCCAATGCGGTCCTTAACTAGACACCTCAAAAGATCTCCCGGACTCCTATTGACCACCTCGGTCTGACCATCTGTCTGGGGATGATATGCAGTGGAAAACTTGAGGTGAGTACCCATCATATGCCATAGTGTCTTCCAAAAATAGGAAGTGAATCTAACATCACGGTCAGACACTATAGTGCGAGGCAACCCAAACTTGCACACCACATGAGTAAGGAATAGGCGGGCTACCCTAGAAGCATCCGAAGTCTTCGAGCAAGGGATAAAGAGGGCCATCTTCGAGAAACGGTCAACCACCACATAGACCGAATCATGCTTCCTGGAGGTACGTGGCAATCCCAAAACAAAATCCATGCTAACATCCTGCCACGGGGCATCAGGCACGAGAAGAGGCATATAAAGGCCCGAGCTTTGCTTCTTCATCTTGGCCGTAGCACATGTACGGCACTGAGCCACGATGTTAGCAACATCGCGCTTCAAGCTCGGCCAATAAAATCGATGCTCCACTGCCTCAATAGTCTTGTTCCGACCAAAGTGGCCGGCTAGACCGCCCGCATGTAGTTCCCATACTAAGAAATCGCGAACCAAAGTTCGGGGAACACATAGCCTGCTACCACGAAAGAGATAACCCTCCTAAAGCACATACTCATCAAGATCTCTCGAGGGTCCGGCCTGGAGGGTGGTAAAAATCTGACTGAAGTCAGGACAATCAACATAGGCCTCCTTCATCTTTTCTAACCCTATGACCTCGGCACTCATGGTGGTAAGCAAACATGCTCGCCGACTCAAGGCATCAGCCACCTTGTTCTCCACTCCAGCCTTTTATTTCAGCACAAAGGTGAACTACTGGAGATACTCGACCCAACGACTATGACGCGAGTTAAGCTTCTTTTGCGAATGGAGGTACCTCAATGCCTCGTGATCGGAGTATAGGACAAACTCCTGATGTAAAAGATAGTGCCTCCAATGCCTAAGAGCTTGAACAAATGCGTAGAATTCTTTATCATATGTGGAATATCGCAGTTTCGCGTCATTCAGCTTCTCGCTGAAATATGCGATCGGGTGGGACTCCTGACTCAAAACTCCTCCAATCCCAACACCTGACGCATCACAAGAGACCTCAAACACCTTCGAGAAATCAGGCAGTCAAAGGATAGGTGTCTGGGTCATGCGCTCCTTGATGTCTTTGAAGGCGGCAGATGCGGCCTTCGTCCATACAAATGTACCCTTATGGATGCAATCCGTGATCGGGGCGGTGACGGAGCTAAATCCACGGATAAAGCGACGATAGAACGTCGCAAGACCATGAAAGCTGCGGACATCATGAACGGTACGGCGTTCCGGCCACTCAACAATGGCCCGGACCTTCTCCGGATCGGCGGAGACCCCCGTACTAGACACAATGAAACCCAAGAAGGTAAGCTGAGGTGTCATGAAGGCACACTTCTGTGGGTTCACAAACAGCTGCTCTCGCCGAAGAAGTAGACAGACCTGCCGAAGGTGGTCTAAGTGGTCCCCCGTGGTGCGGCTATAGATAAGGATATCATCAAATACACCACTACAAAGACTCCAATGAAAGGTCGAAGGACCTGAGTCATGAGCCGCATGAAAGTGCTAGGGGCATTGGTCAACCCAAAAGGCATGACCAACCACTCATATAGACCGTCCTTGGTCTTAAATGTGGTCTTCTACTCATCACCTGGCCTAATCCTCACCTGATGGTAGCCACTCTTAAGATCGATCTTCGAAAAGATAGTGGCACCTGCCATCATGTCTAGCATGTCATCCAGGCGGGTAATAGGGAACCTGTACTTCACCGTGATCTTGTTGATGGCACGACTATCAATACACATTCTCCATGTGCCATCCTTCTTCAGGGCGAGTAATGCAGGTACAGCACATGGACACATGTTGTCCCGGACAGATCCTCTCTGCACAATCTCATCGACCTGCCGTTTAAGCTCGGCATGCTCCGTGGGGCTCATTCGATAATGAGGAAGGTTGGGCAAAGAAGAGCCCGGAACAAGGTCGATGGCATGCTGAATATCCCGCATGGGTAAGAGTCCCTCGGGAAGCTCATCGGGAAAAATATCAGCAAACTGCTACAGAATAGGAACAACCTCGGGTGGGAGCTCACCCTCGGAGTCCCGCTCCACCTCTCGGACCGTAATGGCAAACACCGGATAGCCCTGACTAAGCTCCTGTTCCATCTCCCGGGAGCTAATCATCATCAATCTCCTCATCGAGGGCTCTCCTGGGCCAGAGGTAACGGTCATAGCCCTAGCTGGGGATGGGGTACTAGGCCCGGGAACGGAAGGCTTCGGAGTGCTAGGGCCAGTAGGATCCCTGACTGATGGGCTCCTGGGCCGAACGGGTTGGAGAGTGACCCGCTGGCCATCATGGTCGAAGGTACAGGTGTTCGACCGACCATGGAGTGTGGCATCTCGGTCGAATAACCACGGCCTACCAAGAATGATACTTCCCACTTCCATGGGGAGAACATTACACCAGATCTCGTCACGGTAGGAGTGGAGCTGCAGCGGGACCAAGCACTGTAGCCTGACCGAAATGGAAGTGGTATCCACCCATAATACCTGATAGGGACAAGGATGGTCTACGGGTGTGAGACCAAGACGAGCGACAGCGTTCGTGGAGATTGCATTGATACAACTCCCGCTATCGATGACCACCTTGCAAATTTGCTTTCCCAGCCTACAGAATACCTGAAGGATAGTGGTCCGACGCCAGTCATCACTGGCCTGTGGCTGGGTGAGGATACATCTGACGACCCCCACGTGGGTATCGTCCGACTGCTGGACATCCTGGGCCTCACCTCCCATCTCATAGTACTCATCAGCTAACTCTTCATCTGCCTCATAGCTGACTAACTCGAGGCCCGTAGGGGTGGTATCCTCGGCCTGTGTGTCCCCAATGTGAAGAGATGGGCGGGTGGGACACTGGTTGGCGAAATGGCCAAACCCATTGCAACGATAACACTGCTGCCGTGATCCACTAGGCTCCCCAATCATAGGTCCTTTACCTTTATCCTCCTGACGGATAGGAGGCGTAGGCAACAAAGGACGTGCAGGAGGTGCGGGTGCCGGTGGACGGGCTATGGGTGGGGATGTAAGATGCTGGGGACGAGGAAGGTCCCTCGGGGGTGGAGGACGAGGCCTAGGAGCAAACGGCTCGGGACGAGCGGGCTCCTGAGGTCGAGCCATGGGGGCCCTCAGATACGTGCCAGAAGAGCCACGGGGCTCGACACTACGAAGGGGAAAAGAGCCCAACCGGTGGGGTGACTCGAACTCGGCCTCGAACTACTCCAATTCGAGAGCAATCTGATACGCCTGCTCCAAAGTGGTCGCGTTGCGGCGAAAGAGTTCATATTGATAATTGGGCCGCAGACCTCTCTGAAAGCGGGATATCGTCATGGTGCTCTCTTCCGTGACCCCGCACCGCAAGTAATACTCATCGAACTCGGCGGTGTACTCGGTCACGGATCGGTTCCCTTGGGAGATGCTTTGCCACTTGTCTATGAGACGTTGGCGATATGAGGCGGGAAGGTACTTCTCCCTCAACTTGGTTTTCATATCATCCCAAGTACCGATCTGGGGTTGACGTCGCTGGTTGAGCAGGCTCTCCACATTGATCCAATAAGTTTGGGCCTGCCCTTGTAGCTTCATCTTTGCATATCGGACTCTTCGGTGGTTCGTCATCTCAAACCACTCGAAGTACCGGTCCATGCCGGCCTCCCAATCTAAATATACCCTAGGGTCCAAGGACCCGCTAAAAGTGGGAGGGTCCGCACGCACACCCCTAAGAATGCGGTCGTCATCCTCGTCATCACGATTCCGTCGTTGATGACGACGACCATTACCCCCTTGATTATTATCAGATGCATAATCATCCACCACATGCACCTGTTGAACCCCAACATTCTCCACATGAGCCCTTGGCACAGCAGGCTGTTGAACCGGCTCCTGTTGGCCGTTCGTCGGTGCGGGTTGCGCCACTACTGGGCCCCTCTCGAGGACGGCAATTCTCCCAACAAGGCCTTGAATGGACTGCTCCGAAACCCCAGCCCGATCCTCGAGGACCTTCATCCGCCCTTCTAGACGCGTCCCTATGCCATCCATACATGTACTAAGACCATCCATACGCGTGTCTAAACGATCCATGATGGCCCGGAACATCTCGGCCGTGGAAGACTCATCGGAACTACGGGCTCGGGACTCCGCCATAGGTGGTGGTGGCGAGTACTGGGTACCTCGACGGGTGGGCATGCAACTGACACACGACCTAGAAGACACCGACTAATGCAAACACACACTAAATGATGCACTTAGACCTAAACCAATATTCGGTACGGGGCGGAGTTAATCGATCCGAAGATCACTCCCGCAAGTGTGCGACCTCCCGATAGGCGTAGCCTAACGTTCGGACAACACCTTTTAAGATACCGAATAAAGGGTGCAAATGCAATTTAAAACACACTTTTTTTTTGTTGTTTTGAAAATAAGGATGATCCTAGACTCGACTTAGACCATGATGCATGACTTATGCAACGACTACCCTAGACTCGACTCGCTCTGATACCAAACTGATGCGGGACGGACACGGGAGACGACACTATTAGGTGCCACTCTCAGACGCTAGATGAAGACGCGACCAGCAGCACACACCAGGGAGACACTAAGACCGACCCTACGAGCTCCTAGTGGCAAAACGTCGCTAACAGAAGTGGAAGCTCACTCGTCGTCCCAAGCGAGGGAAAGCGCGGACCGTGCGCGGTTAAGGAACCGGCGGAGGTCAAGGGTAGTCCGACTCAACTTCCGGACTCGGATCGAGTCACGGGACGGGTCACTCTCACTCTCACAGCGGTGACATGGACACACGGGCTAGTACCTACACTCTCGGCAGCGGCAAAAGACCGTATACTAGCTAAGCAAATGAACGCCAAGAGGTTCGGACTATTACCTCCACGCACCCGGCGTGACGAAGACAACCCCGGCCAATCACGGACCCCCGGTTAACACAATTTTACAGCAGTACAATAATTTGACCCACTCCACGCAGGGAGGTAAAAGGTCACATGCGGGGTCCGGGAATCACGCGAATTGGGTTGACGGGCAGCATCTTGATGTCGCCCGGCGGTGCCGAACTCCGAGTTTTCGTGCTTTCCGAACTGCGGGTTCTGCGGGCCCGCGGGCCCCACGGACGGCGCTGTCCTCCGGATCTGCGGGGGTGGGACCCACTATGATGGGGACCCCTGGTGGCGCGCCTCCACGGACGGCGGTCGGCCGGGAACACCGATGGGGGGTCGATCGGTCCCGATCTCCAAGCTTTGAAGTTGTTGTCCACAAGCAGAGGTTGCTGTTTTAGCAGCGCGCGCTCCGGCGAAAACGGCCGCTGCGATCAGCCCCGTCGTCGGAATGCGATGAAACCAGTGTCGTTGGAAAGAGGATTCAAACTCCTTCAACCTAGAGCCAGTGGAATCTTCTGAACCTCTGCGGACCTGGGCTTTAACTATTTTTCAATCATCTGTTGCACAGCTCTCGAAATATCAGATCAGCATATGAGTTTCCTATAAATGGCCGTTGACCATATGTGTGCCTTTGGAATCAGGCTTCGAGCCCATCTCCAAAGTTGTAGGTAATCAAACCACGAAATTGGGAAAAATTTTGGAATTGGATTTGGAGGTGGTGGCGATTTGATATGATTTTTGGAGTGAATGGTGGTCGGATCTGGGAACAGGTGGATAGAATTGTAGATGGGACTGAGAATAATTTTTAGAAAATATGAAATGGGCGAACCAGAAATTTAAAAAATTTTGAAGGAAGGGGTGGATGGAAGGAAACTCCAGTAAAATTTATGGGACTAAAATAAATCAAAAGATGGACCTAAGACATGAAACACAGGGCAAATATGAATCTGGACAGAACTCTGGCAGAACTGAAATGGAAGGGTGGACGAAAACCAAAAATTATGAAACTGGATCTGAATGACAAACCAAAATTTATGGGATATCCTTGACACCTCTGGAACCTCCAGAAAAATTCCCAGATCTATCTGAGCTCGTGGCTGAGACACAAATGTCATGGAAGTTGATGTGGTACTGCGCGGGCAGAACTCCGATGAAGACGATGGCGGGGCGGTGGCGGCTCGTGGCGGCGGCGGCGATCGTCGGAACTGATAAATGAGGCTTCACACCTCAGAATGGAAGCCTTCACAGCATCCAAGGGGGAGAGGGAGGGGAGAGGAGGGGGGCGCACCAGCCCTTTACTCTTGAATTTGTGTGAATCAAATGGCATTAATTCAAGTAAAATGGAAAATACAAGTTTAAATACCTTACATCTCACATCCATCCACAACCATTGGATCTAGGGGATAGGAATGAAGGGCTGGGATGGCATGTGACACACACACACAAAAATAATAAAAAACTAAGGGGAGGGGGGCGGCCCTTGGACCAAGGAGAGAGGGTGGACTAGGTGGTGGGGGTAGGTGGCCTCCCATGTGGACTTTTCTAGTCCATTGTCTCCCATGTGTCCATTTTGGTGAGGACACGCGCCGCTTCACTCGACGGAGCACACGGAGCACGCCAGCATCCCTTTGGCTCGGCGATCATTTAGCAGACTAGCAGAATTATCCCCATTTATTTCATGCTTTAGGCCATGTTGGGCCTTGGATTAGTCCCTGCGTGGACACTTCTATCTAGTTGTAGGCCTTTGTAGGCCAATTAGACATCTTTTGTGCTTTGTAGGCTTATTTAGAGGGCAAAGGGGTTAGTGGGCCATCTTGTGCTCCACTTCTCTTGGCCCATTTGGGATTTGCGCACCCAACCCCTAGGGTTAGGGTTTTGGGCGCACCTCTCACCTCCTCCAAGTGGAAGAGGTGGCAGCCGCCTTCCCCTTTCTCCACTCCCTCCTTTGGCCGCCCCTTCCTTTGATCCCTCCTTGATTGGAGGAACCTCCTTGATTGAAAGAGAGATTCCCTCCTTGATGGGAGGAGAGCTGGCCGCCCCTACCCCCTCCCATTTGCGCCCCCATCTCCCCATTTGGTGGTAGAAACCCTAGCTCCCCTCCCCAACTATATAGTCTTAGCATTTTCTTTGGAAGAAATTAATGAAGGAATGAAATATTTTGATTGAGCAGCCATTTGCGCAGCCACCCCTTGGAGAGGGCGACCCTCTCTTCCTCCTCTACTCCTGCGACGGGAGCAACCCCGGGGTGCGACTCCCCATCCCCTCGGTGCGACGCCGAGGTTCTTCCTCCCTTCTACTTCGTCTCCGGTTTGAGTTCGCGTGTTCCAGATTCGGCCCCGAGTTGCAGTGGCGTCCCCGTCCGGTGCAGGTCGAATCCGAGCCCCTCCCTTTTTTGGTGGATACTTCTACGAGTCGGAAGTGCGTGGGCTTTGGTTTCGCCTCGATCCGAGGTCGGCACCACCCTTGGCGAGTTTTCTCGTGAGCTAGCGCAGGAGCCTCCCTCTCTGCGCGCCCAGATCCACCCTCCTTCTTGCGAAAATCCCACAGGACGGAAAACTCCGAGTTTGGAGCTGATTTCTTCAGGGTTTGTACCTCTCGTCGTCCTCTTTCCAACGCCACCAACCTCGTCTCGTTCCGACGTCCGAGCTGTTCGTGGCGTCCGTTCCCGTGAGGTCGCGGGGGCCTGCCCAGTCCACCCGGTGCCAGGACAACCGACGACTTCCAAAGTTCACAGCGTCCAGCTACGACCAGATCTGACCGAGCTCTTTGGTCCGGACCTGCTGCTCTGCGTCCCCGACGTCCTCCCACAAGCGGGGCCTCGATCGCCTATCGGAGCAGCGAGTTACCATTTTCCCCGCTCGATAGCGCAGTTCTGGGAGCAGATTCCTTGTCCCCACTTGCAGGTGCGGCCACGGCTTCCACGGACGGAATCTGAGCACGCCTTTTGGCCGAGGCTTCCTCCTGCGACCTAACTAAGCGCCCTCGCTGACGGCGCCCCAATCAGACTCCGGATCCACTCCTGGGAACGTTTACCACCGAGTCGCGCGTTGCTGCGATTCTGCCGATCGTCATTCGGACCCTCCTCGTGGCCAACCCTTCACCGAGTGCCGCCCGTCAGCCCGTGTATTGGCCGCCCCGAATGGAATTGTTGTAGCCTGTTATCTCCCTGCGAGGAGTGGGCACCATTGCTGGCTTGTACCTATTCTTTCATTGTGTGTATCGGGGTTGTCGGTCTCGGCCGGGGTTCCTTCCCCACGCCTAGGCGTGGAGGTACGTGCGACGCTTCCCCCCCTTGGCAGTTTGCTTTACTAGTATGTGATCTTGTATGCCGCGTGAGAGTGTAGGGATCCTAGCTAGCATTCAACACCGCGAGATCGTGAGTGAGAGTATCCCATTCCGTGGCCCTAGTCGAGCACCGAGCTCGGACTAGACTCCTATAGTTGCGCGTCGGCTCCTTTGCCGCTTTGATCCACTCGCTTCCCTCATAGGGACGACCGTGGACTTGGGTTTCTTGTTGAGAGACGCCTCTCTTCGGAGGAATAGTACGGAGGTCGATCTCTCGGCTTGCCTTGTCTCGTGTGAGTGCTGGCCGCACTTGGTCTTCATCATAGGTTTAGTCCATTTGTCAGTTCCGTCCCGCATCACATTTAGCATTCAAACTTCTAGATGCCCCCATGTGGCTTGTTGACTGACCCCACGTGGGACCCTAGGCTGAGGTGGCCCAATGGGGTGGGGCCTGGGGGGGCCCGTGGGGCCCACGGGGTCCGAATTACACATAAGCCCCTATTACACTCAAAATGGCAAACCGAATGCAATGAAATAAATACAAATTAAACACACATAAAGTCTAACTAAATATAATAAATGGGGAGGCTCAAGGCAGAGTCTCCAGGCTGTCTCCGAGCAAGATGGACGCTGAGGTGGCTCGTGTCGTGCTCCGTGTGCGGTACCGGTGGCTCGGCGTATCGTGCCGATCAACTGCTCGGGTGTCCGCACCAAGTACCCTTCTTCAACTTTTTATACTGTTTTCTTAAGCTCTAATGTGAGTCTAACAATTCAGCATATGCATTCTCCCAATCATCAAGAGAAAAATTCTCGAAGAGATTTACCTCATCATCATCATCTTCTTCATTTTGATTGCTACCTTGATCGCTGCCACTTTGATTGCTTCTGTTGGCCATCATGCAGCTGTCCACATCTATCTCCTGAGTTCGCTTCAGTGTATCCAAAATATCTTTAGCAGAACTGCAATCAAAGAAACATGAATGAAAAGCTCTATCAGTAGCTCCCTTCATCAAATGTATAGCTATCTGATTCTCTTCATGCATAGACTTGTGGCTGTCAGTCCATTTGGACTTTTTCTTTGGCAGTTCATGAGGACCATGTGAAATTACTTTCCACAGGTCTGGATTCACAGATTTGATATAATTCTTCAGACTAGCGAACCATGCATTAAAATACGTACCACAGAAAATCGGTGGATGAGCCATGAGAACACAACAGATTAATGCAACATGAATATTGATGCACTAAAAACAAATTAGCACCTAAGACTACAAGATCGGATCTGCAAGTCGCTGGACCTTGTATGCAGACACCTCTCTGATACCAACTGTTAGGGTGCTAGGCCCGGATACAGAGGGGGGGGGGGTGAATGTATCCCTCTAGAAAATATAGCCCAAATTAAAACAATAAAGCTCAGATATGCGGAATAAAGACTAATGAGCTTTCCAGGATGAAATGATAAGGCAACACATGGACAAACAGTTGGACTACAATAATGCAGCCACCTGATCAATCAGAAACGAAGGCAGAGCTAAACAACCCAAACACACTTAGCAGAATATAATGCTTAAAAATTAATTCTCTAGATAATGCAACTAGCCAAGCATGCACAACCTATGAATGGGCGGTAGAAGATATGGAGCTAACGCAAGGCAAACCACTGCACAAATAGTTTTAAGGTGGTTCGGTCTTCCAGACCTACATCCACCCCTCACTCCCAACCGGAGTGAGGCTTCACTAGCCAATGCTAGACAAGCAGACTGAGTCTGCAACAGACGCTGCCTCACAGCTTGACTAGGAGAACAGCGTCCCCTCTTCCCCCACGTCGGGGGGAACCCACAAATGGCACCAGCCACTTGCAACCGGAGGAATCAACCTCCCTTCCTCCAATCCCGGAGAGAAACACCTAGCAGCACCCAGCTACTGGTAGACCAGAGGCCTAGCCTCTCTTCCTCCTCAGCCGGAGGGAACCCACTCGCGGCACCCTGCTGCGAGCAAACCGGAGATCCCACGATTTCCCTTCTCCTGATCACCAGGAGGAACCCGACCTCAGACCAGAGGATCGGAAGAACAAGAATAACCAAATGAAAAAGGAAAAAATAAGAAAGGAAAAATACACAGCGATCAGAAAGCTATAAAGAAGGATAACACAGATGTGGCTCGCTTGGAGCTGACTGGCCTGGATTTGATCCACGGTCCAGTAGACAGATCTTCAGGTAAGCTTTTTCTCCACGAACTCTCTCTCTCTCTCTCTCTCTTTATTTCTCTTCTGCTCTCCTTTTCTCTCACGTTCTTCTCTCTTTCTTCTCACTTCTCACGAGCACTATCTCTCTCTTTTCTTTCTTCTGCTCTCACTCTCTTTCTTCTTCTTCTCTTTTTCTTCTTCTTTTCTTTTTCTGGATCGAAGGGCTTTCTGCTGTTTAGGCTTCTTCTTCGATCAGTCTTCTACAGAGGATGAAGACTCGTATATATAGCATCAGTAGGCACACTGGGTGAGTGTGGCTTCCACGTTTCCTGCCCTAGAAATTCGGACCACGTGGCAGCATCCTGGTTCACGAGCCAGGCACCTCGGATCACGTGCCCGTCAATTCAACGACATTCGACCAGCAGGACTCAAGTCTGCTGCGTTGACTCCATCAGCCAGCTGCGTTGACCCATCTGTGATCCAGTGATCAAGTCTTCAACAGATGGGCGTGCTGCGTCGACGCTATCAGCATGTTGCGTTGACGCATTGGTGTTCCAGCATCTGAACTTAGATGGCTTCAGCCCTCTCACGTTTCGTGTGGAGTGTGTTGACGCATTGTGCAACTACGTCCACCCTCTGGTCACCTTGTCGATCCATCAACCTGCTGCGTCGACGCCACTTGATGGATGCGTTAACGCACCAGAGTAATCCAGTAAGCCATTGGCTCTCCCTTTGTAACTGCTGCGTCGACGCTTCCAACCCATGGCGTTGATGCATCAGTCTGAATCATCTGCAAACAGAGATAAAAGAATGTATATACTTAGTTAGTTCAGGCTCTTATAACAGCGAGTTATATACATTTGAACAATTGGCACATGGACAGTGTATACACTTTACCGTAAAGGACAATGCATGAGTGCAGTGTATAGACTTGGTGTAATGACGCCAATGTACAGACTTGCAAGATGTGAGGCGTTGTGTAGACTTTGCGTTCAGTTGGATGTATAGGCTTGGAGGGTTCACTGATGGCTGTACAGACTTGGGCGTTGTATAGACTTGGAACGGCTTCAAGGTAACAATGTACAGACTTTGAAATAAAGAGTGTACAGACTTGAAAGTTCAAGGCCACGATGTATAGACTTTGCCCAAGGAGACGAGTGTATGGACTTTGAAACAGCACATGAATAAGTATGTACACTGAGGAAGTGTATAGACTTGAAACCCAAAGGCTGTGTACAGACTTGGTAAGTCTGAGCCAATGTACAAACATCAAGTGAAGACCAGTGTATAGACTTCGAGGCGTGAAGGAACGAGTGTATAGACTTTATGAAGCCAACAAACAATGACTGTGCAGACTTTGTTAAACCATGCACACTGTAGAGACTCTTCATGCAACAATGTATGGACTTAGTTTATGTGCAGCTAACAGATGTATAGACTTGCTTTCTGAACGATGCACAAAAGTAGTGTATGGACTTAAAGACCCAGACCCAATGTATAGACATTGAGTTCGAAGACCAATGTGCAGACTTTGGATTTGAAGACCAGTGTGCAGACTTCAAGTTTAACCGTGGATGTACAGACTTCAGGTGAAAACCATTGTGCAGACTTTGGAGAGCTGTGGCCAATGTATAGGGTTTATGGAGCGAAGCCAATGCGTAGACTTCACGCTGTACAAACTTTGCCAATATGAGACACTGTACAGACTTTGTCAAGAGAACGTAACACTGTACAGACTTGAGGCTTTGAACGTTGAAGGCACAAGACGATGTACAGACTCAGATTCTAGACCAGTGGCTGTACAGACTTTGAAAGAGGACCAATGTATGGACTTCAGGAGCATATGACACGGCTGTACAGACTTTGTTACCAAAACGAATGAATAGACTTTGCCACAGTCTAATGTATAGACTTGAAGAATCACAGCAACATCAATCGATTGTATAGAGTTGGGGCTGCACATACTTTGGCAATGTGTAAACTTAGAAGACATATGAATGTGTAGACTTTGGAAACGTAAATCCAGTGTATAGACTTCAACACATGGAAGACTCTACATGAGACGTTGGCAGAGACAATGCATGAGACGGTGGAGGACCGATGTATAGACTTGATGATATGAACTGAAGCGTCGACGCATCAGCTCAAGGAGTCGACGCACTACTGTGTGGACAGAGACAAATATGACTGAAGGGTCAACGCATCAACACAATGCGTTGACGCACTGCTGTGGAGACTGTGCAGATAGAGTTTAGACAGAATTAAATAGAGCATGTTATCTGACAGCCATATGAACTCCATTCACTTACATGATAAACATGAATTAATGAAGCATATAAAAGACACAACAAGATGACTCACAGTGATTAACTCACATCAAAAACCAATCATCAAAACCACCATTAAAACCATCATCAAAACCACATGGGCACAACAATCTGAACGTAGGTAAGGCTAAGGAATGCATTCTTTTTTGTTAGAGTCAGCTATCTGGGCATCTGAAGAGTGGTTTATGAGACTGAGTCAACACTGAAAGACAACTTCTGAAAACAGGCTGCAAGTTAAACTGACTGGTTAAATGAGTTAACGCAGTCACTTGGATGAGTTGACACACTGATGTAAACCTGGTGGAAATCAGTTCTGGAATTAATTGGATTACTTCAGAAGGGTTACCGTAGCTCTGAAGTTTGGATTTCACATATCCTTTTCTTGGTGTCATCTTCTCAATCCCTCATCAACCTTGTTGCTTCTACTTTCACTTTTTCAACTTGTAGTGAAGAAACACTCAATCTTGAGTATGAGGGAAGTCTCTTGAGATCTGAAATGTGAATTAATGTCATAGATTCAGGGGGAGCTAAAATGATAATTCCCTTATAAGAGGTGGTGATCTTTATTGACTGTCTCTAAGCTGTATTAATGGTTGGAGCTTTATAAATCTTCTGTTCTTTGAATGCTAAAATTCATGAACACAAAAGTGCTGTGCATATGGAATAGTTTCAGAACTATTTAATAAAACTGAGAACTCCTCATTTCTTGAACTATGATGATCATAAGTAAAGAGACCTTTGTGCAAATGAATTTAACATCTGTATTGATTTTAAACTCAGCATAGGGTTAATAAAAGCTTAAGAAACATACCATATATATACAAATATACATATAATAAATTGTAGAGCAATGGCAAGCCTTCACTGAGAAACTGTCTCTATGCATCAAAGAAGTGCTAATGAGCATGTCATGATGTGGGCTGTTACCTCTGCTTTAAAAGAAAAATAATTCATTGCAGAGCAACGGTACCTTTCCACTGAGAAACTACCTTCATACACCAATGAAGTGCTAAAAGGCATGTCATGAAGTGAGTTGCCAACTCTATTTCAGTTGTGCAGAATAGTTAGCTATGCTAAGTAACCGGGGACTCTGATGTCTGATAAACATGTGCACCTGTGTCAAAAGGCTAGCTACACTTGACTGCAATTGATGAAAAATTAAAAATGTCAATGTTTATATAGGGTTGACCTGAACTCAAAAATGAAATCCATTTGAGTTCATCCTCAATTCAAGTTAAATTCACAACTATAAGGGTATCTTAAAATTGAACATTCTAGGGATATGATTTGAGAAAGTTCCAAGTGTACAAATTGTTCAATCCTTATTCCATAATCATGCTCTTCTTATTCAAGGATTTTTCTCAAAGTCTTAAGATTGTTTTACTCCACATCATTAAATGAATTAGGGGCTCTCATAATTTCTCATCATATATCTCATAAGGGAACTTGAATTTTATCGATTAAAAATCCCTGAATATAATTTCCTCTCTTCCAAATTTCAATGTCATTAGAATGCCTACATACTGTGAATCTTCACTATTTTCTGTCTACTTCACACTATCATTCTGACTCGCCTTGGTGGCGTCGATGCAGTGTCTCACTGCGTAAACGCAGTCATTCAATAACTCCCATTTTTCTCAGTCGGTTCAGCACAGTGAACCGGTTCACCTTTTTGAACTGGACTCAAATCATCACCTTCTTTAAAATCCCGCAGCGTAAACGCTGCCGTCTACTTGTTCCTTCCAAAACCTAGTGGTTTTCTATCTCTCCGACTCTCTCCGTCTTTCCTTTTCAGCACTTTCTCTCTGCCATGGCGCCTCCGGAACAAAATAAGAAGGGGAAGAACAAGATGGGTCTACAGAAAAGAGATCCCATCTTTGCTACGGGCAGGATTGAGCCTCGAACTAGATATCAAGCGGAGACGCCGTCTGTGTCAGCTTCACCACAACAAAAAGGAAAAGAGAAAAGCTCACCGGCAAAGACAAGAGCAGAAAAGCAAAAGGGTAAAGACAAGGGCTTGGCAGATCCTTCACAAGAAATACCGTCTCCTTCAGCTCCATGGAAACGGAAAAGCAAAGAGACAGAGTTCTCTCTTCGGAAATGCCGTCTTCATCCAAGCCCGCCTACCAAAAAGAGAAAGTTATCTACCGTCAGGACAGAGGAGCAGGTTACATCTTCAGGTGCTGCGAAGGGAAAGAAAGGTGCGGACAGCTCTCATGCAAGGTCTTCTGATCCCTCACTCACCATCAACGTGGAAGAACCTCTAAAGGTCCTTATTCCACGGTATATTGTTGCTACCGACGATGAGATGCTTGAGGTTTTTCCACAACTATTCCCTACTTTGGATTATCAGGGTTGGTGGTCTTTTGTTACAAATCATAAGATTTATTACCCCACCCTAGTCAGGGAATTTTACCACAATTTGAAGTATGAACCTCAGATCCCCAAAATTTCTTCAACTGTCAGGAATGTTAGTTTCGAATTGACAAACAAACTGTTTACCGGAGCTTGGAAAATTCCAATGAATGGGGTTCAATTACACAGTTTTTAGTTTGATGAACATGCAGCTTATGCTCTTTTGACTGACAAACCCAGTGATCCTACAGTCATTAGGGAGACTTTTTTATCTAGTCTTAAAGCAAATCAGTTCCCTCCATTCAATAGACTGCTCCACCATATTTGCACTTCAATGATAACACCTCAGAGGAGTGGTAGGGAACATGTCACTGAGATGTAGAGATTTTTACTGTATTGCATGCTGAAAAAGATAAATATTTCATTGTCAGATGTAGTCATTCAGACCATGGGAACTTGTTTAACACAATCTTGGACACTCCTATATGCTGCTCCATTAACTGCCATTTTTTGAAAAGTTGGAGTATATTTTGGTAATGAGAAGAAACTGACTATTTCTAAAGGGAACATATACTCTCTTTCCTACATTCAGAAATTCATGGGATTTAAAGTTATAGATGGACAGCCTGTTAGGGTTCTGCCAAGTCAGAAACCAGTGCCTACCTCAGTGGAGACTGGTCATGAAGCGAGAACTGCAACACAAACTCAACAAGAGGCCAGTCTAAATAGAATGGAAAGATCAGAGGCTAGGGCAGATAGACCTGAAGCTAGTTCAGCCAGAATGGAATACCAAGAGTTCAGCAATATCTAGGATGATTACAATGTACAAGATGATACTCTTGTGTTTCCTGTTGATTCCAGAGAACTTGTCATAGTACAAGGTCCTCTTCCAGAACCCTCTCCACCAAGGGGCCCTGCATCTACTTCTGAGGAGATTCCAGCTAACTCTCAGAATGATTTTTCTGGTATCAATCCTACTCTCATTCAATTTTTGGAAACAAAATTCAAGAGTATTGACTCCTCCATAATGCACCTCAGTTCAACAACGGATATGAGGTTGTCACACCTTGAACAGAAATTAGACAGCAGATGGGAAAAGTTTACACGTGATAAATACAAGTCAGACAAGAAGCTTCATGAGTTTATGGAATCTCTTCTTCAAGCTTGTCAGAAAGCTGGTTCAGTCATGCATAACTTACAAAACGTGCATCAACAATG
The DNA here is from genome assembly GCA_022559845.1 of Amorphophallus konjac. Lineage (NCBI taxonomy): Eukaryota > Viridiplantae > Streptophyta > Magnoliopsida > Alismatales > Araceae > Amorphophallus > Amorphophallus konjac. Next base: position 163,833,622 of record CM040125.1, on the reverse strand, counting down.
TCTGCACCGGATACAGAGTGTACAGACATACAACTATGATGTCAGGGAAAACCAATCCAAGTTGAACTTGAAATATTCCACCCTGATTGACAAGAACAATGAGTTTAGTGAACATGTTCAAACCTTGTTTGAAAAGATTACATCTTTTGGTCAGGACATTGCTAAACTGTTTGAACGAACCACTCTAGTCGGTGATGAGGTTGTGGATGTGCTGCATATTTTGAAAGAAAACTTTCCACCCACCATTGAAGATCAGCGTGATGTGTACTGCCCCCCCACCAACTGAAGCATCCTCCTCTGCACCTGAATGGGGATCTCAGCAGAAAGCTCAGGTGGACAATCTGTTTGATATACTGTACAACTGGTTTAATGGTATTTCTACTAAGCTCAAAGAATACCACAAGTTTGTGGTGAACAGAGATCAACTGCTTTCTGAAAGGATGGACACTATGGCAGCTTCCATGGCTCAACTTCAGCAACAGTTGGATATTGTGTCTGCAACTGTACTTCAGGCTTCCTCATCTACTCCCCTTCCTGATGATGCCAAAGGGGGAGAGACATGAACTCGAGTCTAAACTAGAACTGCATTGCATCTGCATCAAATGTGTGTTGATGTAAAACCCTGGACTTAAATGAATGACAACAATTGGTGTTTGTCTCAGTCACTGAATTGAATTCCTTGTTGATCTGAACTTTCTTGTTTGATCTGAATGATACATTTGTTATTTAGATGCAATGGCATTCACCTCATAGTTGCCATCATCAAAAAGGGGGAGATTATTGTGCCCCTGGTTTTGATGATGACAACCATGAGATGTGAATGTAGTATTCAACCCAAAATGTTAAATAAAGTCTTGATTTAGTAACACTTCCATTTGATTTCCTTTTGATGCAAGAAAGGAACAGGGTCGACGCTGGGAATTCAAGACGTCCACGCATCAGTTCAAGAGGGATTCACAGATTCACTTCACTGCGTCAACTCCACGCTATTGCAGCGTCAACTCATCAACATAAGGAGCAAAGGCATTCACAGACCTACTTTACTGCGTCAACGCCATAGTAGAGCAGCGTCGACGTAACAGTTAAAAAGGCAGTGTTAATGGTTCACTGGAATACCCCAGTGCGTCAACGCTACATAAGGATAGCGTCGACGCAGCAGCTCATTCTGATGTGAAGTTGGCTCTGGGTCAGTTCAGTGGGTCGACGCAGCGACCCCATGCGTCAACGCATCCAGTCTTACATTCAAGTCATATGAGGCATCTCAAGGCTGCGTCAACCCTGGGGACTCAATGGGTTGACGCCATCTGAACTTCCTTCGAGATTAGTTGGGTGGACCCCAATCGTAGTGACGTCAAAGGCCACATCAGCCAAAAAGCGCTTGAGATCTCGTCTTTTCCCTCACGATTCCAGAAGGCTCTACACGTAGCAATCAGGGGACTAACCAGAATATCTGGTTGGGGCCCACTAGATGTATATATGCATGGATCTGGAAATGAGCGCGGGAATTGCTGAATTACGGAAGGTGTTAGAGATTTCGAAGCTGCTGCGGACAAGGCTGAGGAAGAGAAGCTCACGAGAGGAACTGGGAGTTCATCTTCATCCTCATATCGATCTGTTGAAGACTAGAGGAGATCTAGGAGCAGCGATCCTTGGAAGCTCATCTGCATTTCAAAAGGAGAAGATCATCTAATTGATTGAAGCTTCTTCTTCCAGTTTTCTGAACTCAAGCCAGAGATTCGGCTGCTTCACATATCTGAGATTGCCTTTTTTATTTACTGAGTGATTTCGTTTATTACTTGTCTTTTTGATTTGAACTCTATTATATTGTTTCTCCCTCGTACTGGTTAGTGTAGAGGGAGGGGTTTGATCCAGCAGACTGTGCTTGGATTAAGGGAATTTGGGCGTGTTACCTCCAAGCTATTTGTCAGCGGGTTAGAGTATCTGTTCCTCTGGTTAAGCCAAGCTGTAATGCTCAGCGGTGTATGTGAGGAAGTAGTTCCTCGGTGTAGCTAAGCTGTAAAGCTCAGCAGGGATCCTCGCTGGTTTAGTGAGGGGTGGACGTAGATCTCCATAGGGAGACCGAACCACCATAAAAATCTGTGTTCCTCTTGTGGTTTGATTTCTCACATTATCTACCTTTCGTTAGATACTTGATTAGGCACGATTCTCATGCTGTTTGGTTATTGAACTTCTAATTATCATTCTGCTCTTTAATTCGAGTGTGATCTTGCATAAAGTTTTTTAAAGGGTCAACCTATTCACCCCTCCCCTCTAGTTTGACATTCCACCTAATCCAACAATGAGTCTAGGGTTAATCCGGCGCGGGGGGGTACCACGCCGTATTAAGGTGCGCCGGATTAGGGCCGCGCCGTTTTAGCTTATTTTTTTGATGAATTTAGAAGCCATTCAACTTGTTGGAATGCTTTGAAGGTTTAAAGGTTCAATTGGGCTTATTGCCTGTTGAAATAGAGTCCAAGGCTCTTCGGGAGCAGAGTCATAAGTTAGTGCGAGGTTCAAACTCGAGCATTGGGGGTTCCTGGACTCAGAATGATCATTTTATTATGGCCAGTTCCACGGGAACGAATGTATGTCCAAATCCTGTCAAAAATTGGGCAGCATCTCCCCTGAACCTGAAAGGTTGCAGGAAAGGAACGGGGTCATGCTCACTTATGGAGTAAGCCCCTAAACCGCCGGTCTGCACGGTGGCAGCCAGCAAATTCCCAATGGATAGGATACCCCGAGGACTAGCCTACGAGGGGCACCAAAGCTCCGTGGGTGAGGGTAGAGGGATGAGGCATATGATAGTGGAAGCAACACCCCGAGGACTAGCCTGCGAGGGGTGGGCAACCCACAACCTGTAACACATCCCTTAGAAAGAACGACCCTTAGGGAAGGAAGCTCCGAGGACTAGCCTGCTAGAAGCACACATCCCTTGGTCACCATCGGACCTCTGAATTATTGAGGCTAAGATTATTGGGTTAGAAACCCTGTTATTATCTGCTGTGGCCTCAAGGGAGCATCTACCATTGAGAGGTAGAGCCCTCGATCACCCAGCATCTCTGTGAAACAATGGGGAATGTCCCCCTCCCCGGATGATTAAGGTAAAACCGGTAGAATCTCAGGACGGCTCAACAGAAGCAGACCAGAAACCAGCGAAGTGAGGGGGGGTTCGGTGTAGGCAGATTGCCAGACACAGGGTTGAGGCATCGATGCCGGCGTGATCGGGCTAGCATACCTTGAAGAACAGGCAACTGGCCATGATGCGGAGGGATAGTTGATGCATAGATGAGATGAGCGAACTGTAGAAGCATATGCTCGAACAACTAGAACGCAACACTCAGACCGTAGACTTTGCCATCCCGGAGACGATTCCCACCCCCACGAGCAACAGATCGGTGCAAAGGGGAGGATTAAGAGAAGTTAGGCCCCGTATCACAGCGGGAAGAAGCATGTTCATGAGCACAGCTCCGTCCACGGGAGGGATGCAAAGATCGTCAAATGAAACATAGAAACGTTTGATGGGAAGGACGCGGGGAGGGGTCATCTCTGTAGCCCGTGGTAGCCCAGGGCATGTTCGGAGCCGAGGAAATCAGGTTCGGAAAGCAGGAAGAAGTAAACGCGCGAGTGAGAAAACACACAGATGCACGGGTTGAGATAGCAGTGGCAAGGGGAGACACAGCATCGAGCGCTTAATCATCCAGCACAGATATCATTATCACCCCGTGAATAGGGGGCTAACCAATGGATTACAAATCCGACGCCGGCACCGCCATCCGGTCGTCGTTCACTAGTTGCAGAAGGCTTTATAGAGGAAGAACAATGAAAAAAAACATATGGCGAGGAGGGGGGAGGATTGTCTCATATCATCGCCATCCTTCACCCCTCTCGCTTACATTCGTCGGAGAGAAAGCAAAGAAGCGGAGTCGAAGAACCACGACTCGGGCACCCACCTGTTCTAGAAAATAGAGTGTCGGAATGCCTTCCTCCTCTCTCACTCCGAAGGGCTGCAGATGAGAACGAGAGACGGCCGCTGGAGAACTCTCTGAGAGACTCTGCTTCTTTCGCAAGAAAGAAGCCCTTTCTCCCTCGAAGACGATTGACCCTCTTTCCTTTTCCTTCTCTTTTTTTCTTTTTCGATTCTTTCCCCTTTTTTGATTCGAACAGCCACATATATATACACCGATTTGAGATTTCATCCGGCGTGGAGATTGGCGTGCCGGGGAAGGGCCCTCTGCATCCTTTGCGCGCCGGCACAAGAGGGCGCTGGATAAGGGGTTCTTGCGCGCCGGAATGGGGGGCGACGGACGGAGGTGCGCCGATTTAGGGCGCGTCGTGCTGGCACCCTTCGCATGTCGCGAATCGGCCGATGAGTCCAGGGATGATTTCGGGGATCACCGTGAACATTTATCTCGCCACTGCTCTTTGAAATCTCGAGGAGCCGCCTTGTTGAAGCTCTCAGGCCGACGTACGGCCCTCCTTGGAGCTTCCAATGACTTCGGTTTAATTACGTAGGTTTTTCGCTGACACGGCTATTGGCACTATGATAAGTGCCGCTGGCTCGATCTGGCTTGTGCTCAAAGCTCCTTAGAGAGTGGGATAACACCCGGGATAGTTCCGCCCGAGCTGGGCATTCATTCGGCCACTAAGGGACCCATCTGGGTGGGAAGCCGCACCCGTGCCGGGTGACCAGGATCTTCTGTCGACAGAGCTTTCGGTCCTCCGTTCTGGAGAGCCAAGGGGACTCTTTCATCTCAGGAGAGCTTTTCATGAGGTGGGTAGCCACTGGGTAGACCGTCGTCCTTGGTCGGACAGCGGGAGTAGTGTATGCGGCATGACGGAGTCGATGCCGGTTCATTGGGCAGGCTTGGTCGCACTGCCGGTTGGTTGTGAGTTCGTCTCGGTTCTCCTGAGGTGAAGTCCCTGGCGTTCATACGGGGTGACTTGAGGCTCTGGCAGCTCAAGAAGTCTTCAATATGTTAATCTTTATCGGCTTCCGTGCTTCAGTGGGTCGCATCATTCGTCTTTATGGCTTGATCACCGACGATCACATTTTGGGTGCCAACATCAGTCTAGTTTAGGGCCCATTAACTTCTAATTCCCAATTAGAAGTAAATTAAACTTATTATTCGCTTCTAATAGAGCCGAATAATAGTTAAATCTTTTCTGAACCTTTGATCACATTGGGTTAAGCAAATCCGTGTGATCCTAGAGGACGCCGGGTTTAAACCAGACTGTCTGGTACCTATAAGTCTACAGTTACCGTATCGATATAATCCCTCGCTCCTTCTATGAGTCTGGTACGATAGAGGGTATACTTTCTGTCAAACCCCATGATAATGCCATTTGACCATGACCTCCTTAAAGTGTATGACGTCTATTCTAAACGAACTCACACGACCCTGGCCAGGGATTTAACGGAGCGTCAATGTCATGACCCATTAATTATCTGATATATACCCGACAGTGAGCGATCCCCTTTTGACCATTGATGATCTTCACACGTATCCTGGAGTGGTTAATGACTCGGCAACTCATGACTTATGGTTAAAGTCACTTAGCCAAGTAATTAAACCATTCTAGTCCTCGTGTAAGATCTGATCAATGTCTCAGGTCAAAGGACCAACGATGCTACTGAGACCGTTGGATCTTCAGTTGACATTAGTAATAATCAACCATCTGAAGATCCAATAGCGGATCAGTTCAGTGCACTTCCTCCCAGGACATACACCTACACATATGTGTTGGTGCCCCGCACCAATGACCATGAGACTAGTTTTTTAACTAAAGTTGATACTTGCAAGGGGGGAGACGGGAGAGGGGGTTCATCTCTTCATTGCGGAAGAAGATGAAAACACTATCCCGGCCACCAGGCAAGCAATTTTCATATATGAAAGCAGTAAAGGAAAGGGGTACAGGAGAGGGGGGGGGGGAGGCGCCCAAAAAGATGCAACAGACGTACAAGGCCAAAGGCCCAAGAAAGTGAAACAAGGCCAAGAAAACCCAACCCAGGGCCAAAACAAGGCCCAAGAACCCTCATAAGATAGAAGACCCCTACAAATAGAAATCTTCGTCGAAGACCCCTTCAGAGTCAGACGAGAAGACAGAACGGACACCGCGCTGACGACCTGGCGAGAAGGGGCAATCAAGGGGATCAACCTCCGAACCGTCAGTATCAAGCACGTCCATGTAAGTAGAGACAGCCGCCGGCGGGGGAGCCATCGAAGAAGACTGGAGCCGAAGGGAACGACGGGGAGGGAGGGCGGCGTCCTCAAACATGCACTGTCGATCACGCGAGGAGGAAGTGGAGTTGGAGCGCCGGAAGGAACGCCGAGGAGCTCCGCCTTCCAACCTCGAGGGCGGCCGAGAGCGGTCCAAGCCAGCGGTGCCCACGAAAGCCGTATGGGCCACCGTAAGGCAACAAAGCCCCGAAGCAGGCTCAACCCCGGGGACGTGGAGAGGCTGGACGAGCAGAGGGAACCGGAGAGGCAAGCCAAGATCCGAGGGATGCACCGGAGCAGGAGGCGTGGAATACTCGACGATCGGCCCGGGCGGGGCCCGGTTGATTTTCTTCTTCAAAGCTTGGGCGAAGGAGAGACGAGGGGCGGCCAACAGAGAAGAGGAACCTTCAATGCTAGCCGCCTGGGAGGTGGGCTGAGCCCCCGGGGACCAAGCTACCGCACTGGCATTAAGCCCAGAGGAAGGGCCGCCAAGGGGGTGAGCATCCGGTGCCGGGAGGCCGGGAACCAAAGAGGACGGCACCCGGGCAGCAGGTGGGACAGGCGCGGCTGCTTCCGAGCATGGAGGGGGGTCGCCCTTCCCGGACGGGTGAGCAGCCGAGGGGGGGGGGGCGCGAAGGCCACTGCTAGGAGAGACGGAGGGCGAACACCACGGTAACCTGAGCCCGGAGGAGGGGCAAGACCAACAAAGCTAGCATGTGCAGCAGGCAAGTCTGGAAAGTGAGAGATCGGCTCCAAACCTGGCACTGAGAGCACCTGAATGGTGGGGCGCATAGAAAAAGGGAGCTCCTCTGCTGGGCATTGAGGGGGGCACTGAGGGGGAACACACTCCCGAACTAGAGGTGCAGGGAGGTCCGCGGTCCACCTCCGCGAGTCCTGGAGAGAACCTGGAGAAGGCCCAATAGAAACGGAGCAGCTGCGGTCGTCCGTAGTAGCAAGGGCAGTAGAGACCACGACTGAAGGGGGCAGCTCCAAGGTAGCCTCGCTCAGAAGGGTAGCAGCAGGGGAGTCACCAGCTTTATGAAGAGGGGAGTAAGCCTCCACAGGGGCACCTGTGGCGGGACCAGTGGCGTGTGGGCCATGTAGATGGCAAGAAGCCAAACCTGCCACTTCAGGTGGAGGGGCCAGCTCAACAGGGGCAGCACCAGGGACGACCAGGCCCACGGGTGCTACGTCGAACGCCTGAAGCTCCTCCTGTGCAGTAACAAGCGAAGTTGGAAGCGAAGGTAGCCCAGCGGCCGCGGATGCGAGGGGAGCAGACACGCCACTGGCAGAAGAGGCCGCGGCAACCACGGTAGGCGGCAGAGGCACCAACCCAGAGAGGAGCTCTGAGGCACCGAGGTCAGGGGCAGCAGAGACCGTGCCCACACTCGCTAGGGGGACAGCCGGAGCAGGGACAGCTCGTAGAAACAGGGAGGAGGCTTCCACACTGACAGAGGCGGCAAGGGGCCGGGAGGAAGGCAAGGCCCGAGGGTTAACTAGAGGATGAAGTGGGTGGGGGCCCAGCAGACCCTCAGGGCGAACAGTGACTGGCGTCGGAGAAGAGTCCGACGAAATGCAAACAGGGGGAATGGTGCATAGCACCGGTTGGAGGGAGGCAGCAGGAGGCGAAAGCAGGACGGGGAGATCCTGTTTGGCACAGTGGTCATCCTGGGTGACAAGGGGCGGGGAAGAGCGGGGTCCCGAGGGCTGGGAGAACCCAGCCGGCTGGGAGGCAGCAGTAGTGGACGTCGACGGACCGAGGGCAGCATGGCGAGCAAGCTTCGGCAGCGAGTTCCCAGACAGCCCGTCTTGGGGCTTCTTGCAATGGAGCAGGGGATGGCCAATGCGTTTGCAATTAGAGCAGAACAATGGGAACTTGGGATATTCCAAGGCTTGCCAAAATCCGCTACCACCATACCCGATCCAGGCCCGTGGAGGAGGCTTCTTAGAGATGTCCATCAGCACACATACCCTGGCAGCATGCGACCTGGTGCGGCACAAGGTGCTACGATCCACTTTGAGGGGGGAGCCAAGGCCTCCAGCTATGGAGAGCAGCATTGCTTCATTATAAAAGTTGGCAGGAAGCCCTGGCAACTCAATCCAAGCTGGGACAAGAGGTGAGTCCTCATCCGCGGAGAAGTTCAGAGACCACTTGAAGAAGGAGAACGGCCGGCCTTTAACAAGGAGATGCTCTCTAAGGAGCACTTGGAGGTAGTCCTCCTTGTTGTGGAAGCAAAGCAGAAGGTGCCTCCGATCCATCGAGCTAATAAGGAAGTCTTGAGAGAATTGAAACCGTTGAGCGAAGTGAGCTCGGATCTCTTGAAACTGTGGATGACCCTGCGGCGTCCGAGCGATGATGGCGAACTCGAGGGGACTGCAGGACAAGGAGATCTCCTCCATGCTGAAGAATGTAGCCGGCTCCCCACCGTCAGTGAAGGCAGGGGCATGGACGGACAGTGGCAGAGCCGGAGGTATGAGGGACTGGAGGAGCACATGGGCGAAGGAGGGAGAAGCAGCAGTCGTCGGATGCGACCCTGCCAGGACAGCAGAGGGCAACGCCAGGGAGCCCCCACCAGGCACAGTGGGGTGAGCAACGCCAGACCACGGAGACTTGGCCGGCAGAGAAGCAGGAGGCGGGATCGAGGGGGCCCCAGGGCGGGGTCGGCCGGAGGAAGGCAGAACCGGAGGGGGTGCAGCCCCACGGGTGGGAGCACCAGGACGAAGACCGCCCTTGCCGCCGGGGGCCGGCCCGAGCAAAGGCTGGGAGACACCAACCGTCGGAGGAGGAGAGACGCCCGGCGTGCAAGGGGCGCCACAGGACGGCTGGGGTCCGCCCGAGGGAGAGGAGCTAGGAACAGCCCCGGGGGCCCTGGCAAGGCCATGGCAGGGCGCAGACGAGCGCACAAACACCGCCCCTCCTGGTCCATGGATCCCTGCAAAGGAGGTGGAGCCACCAGGAGGCGAGGTGCAGACCAGAGTAAGGGGAGGGAGGGCCCCGTCGCGAGGCGCGCAAGGCGGAGGGGCGGCAAGCGGCGAAAACAGAGTGCCGTTTTCGCCCGCTATCCCGTCGAAGGAAGCTGGAGTGGGGCCCAGGAGGGGGGAGGCAAAAGACGTGGCAGGAGGGAACACCAATGGGAGGAGCTCGTCAACACCAGAAGACCCAGCAAAGAGTCCCGTCGACGGTAGCGTGCATGCCTGGCCATATACGTGTCCGTCAGCGGTTGGGTGGGAATCGCTGGAGCCGGCTGGAGGAGGCGAAAAGGGGGCACATGCAAGCAACGCCGGCGAGACTCCGGCGAACGGCAAACCAGTGGCAACGACGGCGTTGCCAGAGGACGAACTCGGGGGAGGAAGGCGGTGGCCGGCGGGAAGCGGAGAGACAGGACCTCCGCAGACCCCGGCCCCCTGAGTGGAAGCCACAGGAGGAGCAGCGCCACGGGAAGAAGGAACGCTGAAGGACGGGGGGCCAGCAGGAGTCACTGACACATCATGTGTACTGGTTTAATAGGTAATCAAAGTCCCCGAGTGATTATCCTCCAACCAGGAACATTTTAAGATATGCGTCCATGTAAACTCAGTCTCATGTTCAAGATCCCATCTCGAGCTGACTTTACAACCACATATCCTAGGGACATCGTAAAGTAATACGCAATCACATATTTACGCTCAAATACCACTTTGTTAATAATGAACAAAATCGTACAACTATTGGGCCTATCGGACCCGAAATTGACCTGTAGCACACCAATACTAACATCTTAGTTACCCAGCGTGGGATCGAGGCCAACCCCGATAAGGTCCAGTGATGTGACACAACCTAAGACTTAGGCAAGCAAGCACATTCACAATCAAAAGGGCCAATTTTGGGCCGCCGCTCTCCCGTCGCTCACCCAAGCCCGGGGTGACTTGGCGATGCCAAGTGGAGGATGTGGGGTTGGGCCCTTGCTGGTAGAGGGCCAGCAAGGCCAAGGTTTGATTCCCAATGGATGTGGAAGCCCAATTCAATGGGGCCGACAAAGTGCCGAAGGCACCGGTTGCACTCTTCCCACGGTGATCACTCAAGGCAATGGGGCTTGAGGATCGAGCTCTCACTCGCATAACCAGCGGAAGTAGAACTAATATTGAAAGACAAGCACTAAATGGACTGAGGTGTGAGCACTTACTCGACCGGTTTGAAGAAACCGGTCCCGCTCGGAGACGAGGGCGAGCGGGGAGGCGAGTGGATCCCCACATGCCGCGGCGGTGTAGCTTGACCTGCCCAAAGAAGTTACAACACTACACCTCTCGCAGGAGGGGGACCTTGGGGTGGGGGTTAATAGTTATTACAACCAAAACTACCTCCGCACAGGGAGGGGCCTTCAGCCGGCCAAGCGGGGAGGGGAAACTAGTGTTAAAGGTGATGAGGAAGTGATGACACCGAATCAGCCTTCTCTCTGTAATAGCTGACAGACAGAGGGTGTCGAGGCCGCAGAACTCTCTCAGGAATTTTACTGAGGGTGAGACCAGTGGGGATCTCTTCGTCTCTAGAACAGGAGTGCCTCTGAATTTTGCCAATTTCTTCAGGAGTCGCTGCCGGCCTGGGCGGGAGTACGAACAGGGTTGCTGAAGCTCAGACTGTCTGCAACAGACTACCAACAGTAGGAAGACGAGGCTGCCCCGACCATTCCCGAACTCCGAATCAGTCGCCGTTGGAACCGTGGGTGAGTCCTCTTTACATCAGAACAAACGGGGATGCCAAAAGATGCCGGTGAAGATCAGAGGACTCAGAAAAGTGAGGAGTGGTTGATGTAGACAGTGGGAAGCAGAGTCGAACACCTGAGGAAGAAAATTGGTAACTTCTGCTGCAGATGCCGAACGGAGTTCCGCTTCTTGATTCGGAAAGTAGACAGGGAGAGGAAGAACTTTGAAGAAGAGATCGTGGCCTGATTCCTCCGGGGTTTGTCGTGGTGGAGCTTTCTCTCCGGCTCAGGATCTCTGCAGGGCCAGCTCTGCGCAGTCGTGGGAGAATGGACCTTATGTGCAGCTCGTTGCTCCGATGGGGACGAAACCACTGCCGTTGCGAAGAGGACAGGCAGACGCTTCTACGGACTCCTCTTGGACCTTCAAACTCACAGGGGTGTGGTCGGGGGGGCCGCTGCAAGCTGCAGGTTCATCTGCAACTTCTGGACCGCGAGCTACAGCTTGAGTATAGCTTCCAAAGTCCTATAAGAAGAAGGGGAAGCAAGGACTATAGGGTGAAGGGGAGGTAGGGGATGGTAGTAGGAGTATGTGGGAGGGTTGGAAGGGTGCTAATGATGTTAGGAAGATGGTGAGATGGGGGAGAGGGCACAGGTTTCAGCAGGGATGCATGAAGTGAAGATGCAAATGGGTGAAGGGGAGTGGAGGACTAGGGGCGACCTAGCCTTATGGGGGGGAAGAAGGGGGCGGCCAAAACACTTGGAGGGAAGGGGATTTCAAATTCAAAATGGCTTTGAAAGTTGGGAGATGGTGTGGGGAAGAGGAGTGATTGTGTTGGAATGGGGAAGATTTGGTTGGAATGGGGAAAATGGTGTTGGAATGGGGAGAGCTCTTCCTTGGAACTAGGGGGGAAGTAAATGGGGTGTGGGGAAGTGGAGGGGCCTTAATGGAGGTAGGTGGGGGTTGGAGGTGGTTGGGAGGAGGAGGAGAGAGGAAAGGGGCAAACCCCTTAGTGAGGAGAGAGAAAGAGAGAGTGGAAGGGGGGTTGGGGACTCTCTCACCCTAGGGCTTCTCACCCAATTGGATTCACTCCATTGAACTAATCTTTTGAACTCTCAAATGGCATTTTCATTGATTGATTCATTACCTTCAAATGAAGGAAATGAGGCCCTATATATAGGAAACCCACATTTTACAATAAGTCCCTTACAAAAGACTCAATGACAAATAACCGAAGGGGTAGGGGGGGAGTCTTGGGCCAAGCCCGAAGAATTGGGCCCAATAGCACATTACACAATCTAATGACACTCAAACTTAGGAAAATAAATGCAAGACCTTGGGACATGAATCAAATAAAATGAAAATTACATCAAAATGACTCAAATAGATAGCACAAAAGGGATAATTGGGCCTTTGTAGAGAGAGGCCCGAACTCAAACGATGCCGGAGTGTGAAGAAGACCCTAGCCAAAGGGAGTTATGGATGATGCCTCCATCAAATCCCCTGGGCTGTGAAGAGCTCGACTCCGTCGAGTAGGGGTCCATCCGACTGTGGTACTGCTCGAGGAGGTCCAGATCCAACCGCTGGAGATCCTCTCGACTCACCCAAGAATCCTCCGAAGGAGGCCGATCCTTCCATCTGACGAGATAGTGCTCATATGCCTTGCTCCGAGTGGTAGTGACTTGTTCATCCAATATTTGTTCAATTTGTTCACGCTGGGCTCTCTTGGCTGGTGGTCTCTCCTCACGGGTGGGTGCTCTCTCAATGGAAGAAGTAGGATCAATCTCCTCACTAGGTACCACCGTGGGTCCCTTATATGGCACTAGGTCGGCTGATGCGGGACGGACCACGGACTCGACTCGAATTAGGAATGAGATCCTTGGACTCTAGACGAGCTCGCAATTGTCCCTTAGCCAGGGAAACGTGGGACCGGGCACAGTTAAGAAACCGACCGTGAGTCACGGGTATCGGCTTTCCGTGTAGACTCGGATCAAGTCACGGGACGGTAACACTCAAACTCACTCTCTCACAGCGGTGATGAAATGATAACGGGCTAATAATCCTACACTCGCAGCGGCATTCAAAAGTATACGAATTGAGCAAAATTCGATAAGAGAGAGGTAGCGAGTTTACCTCCACGCTCCGGGCGTGGGGAAGACGTTCCCGGCCAGTTACGGCAACTCCCGGTTAACAACAATTAAAAACTTAATTACATCAGTAATTCTATTGCCCACTCCACGCAGAGAGGTAAAGGGCTACAGTGGGACCCGGGAGGACCGATCCTGGGTTGACGGGCAGCAATCTGGAGGCGAACTCAGCACGAACTCGGCCTGCTGGTCCGACTAGGCACTATTGCAACTCGGTGCTGCGCCAACTCGGTGACTGACTCGGTGGACAGCAAGCAATCCGTTCCAAAGGAACGTCACCTTCCTGATGTCTTCTGGAGGCGCCGCTTGGCTGGGATGATGGCGGGATGTCCCGGATCGACTCCCTGAAGGGGCGGCACCCGAAGTTGAATTTTGATATTTACTTTTGATTTTCCCCTGAACTGAATTTTCGGACCTGCACACAGAACAGATCTGCAGGCTGCGGCGGTGAAAATCACTACGCTCAGATCTGGAGGCCGATCGAGGCGTGTCTGGTACCGATGGAAAGAGCACTCAGAGATCTACAACATAATATTTTTTCAGCTTCATCCACCACATGGATTGAAAACTAAAACTTCTGCAAGCTGACTTTTTTTTCTGACCCAGACTGACAGACACACAGGGCAACAAACAATCTGCCTGAAACACACCCTTGACTGAGGGGTAAACGATTTTTGTAGACTCTAAGAAAATTATGGTGGAAGGGGATATACGTGGGGAAGACTCAGTAATTTGTGGGGATTTTCTAAAAATAGATACGGTGGTGACAAAAATAGAACAAGACGACTCTATACTGTAGATCTTCAGAATGACAGATTGACAGGGGTGGACTAGAAATTGCGGAAAAAATATCAAACGAACTCAGAATGAGGCATACGATATATGGATGGAAATCTAACAAAGAGAGGAACAAGCTCTCAAAATTTCAGTGCAATCAGACAACAGCATAAAAATATAGAACCACGGAGGTGGGGTTCTATCCTGATGGAGACAGAACTCCGGTGGCGGTGGCGGCGGCGCGACGGCCGTGCGACGGCGGCGGCGGCAGCTTCAGAAAGGGAACTCAGAGATGAGAGGGGGAGGTAGAAAGGGTCTCCTACCCTAGATTTCTGGAGGAAGGGGAAGAATAGCAAGGAGATAGGGGGAGAGGGGTGCACCCTCCAAGAGCTCTCTTGGGGCAAAATGCCAATTTTTTCCTTCATTAATTTCTAATGACACTATACATAGGCTTATATAGAAAATGGCAAGGGGTGGGGAGCTGATAATTTCGTGGGAAATAGGCCATTTTCTTCCCCCATGTGATCAAAAATCAAAAATAAATAAATTACATATGGAGGGGACACTCCTTTGACTAGGTAGATAAGGTAGGTGGCCAACTTTGACATTTTACACCACTGGTCTCCCATGTGGTCAATTGTCATTCAAACCTTCTAGATGGCCACCTAGGATGGTTGACCAGCCCCACATAGCTTAGGTGGACCAATGAGAAAGGGTTGGGGGCCCCTTATTGGACCTACTGGCAAATTACATAGAAACCCACACAATCCTAGGGAATGACACATTGGCTTACAAAGCCTTACAATTGCACATATACTTTCCCAAGGATATAAAAGTAAATAAAAGGACTCAAATGCAAAATAAAAAGTTAGTACTCAGCGTCGATTCCCATCAACTCTCCTCGGGTGGGAAGAACTCGACCCTGTCGAGTAAGGGGTGCGGCTGCTCGAGTAGCTCCGGCGGATCCGTCATCGTACCGTGAAGCGCGGAGTACGCTCCACTCCAAGTAATCGACACCTGCTCATCCCGTATAAATTCGATATGCACATGCTGCCATGGGAATGAGGCTAGAGGTGGACACTCCGGGGTGGGGTCACTCTCAAATGAGGGAAGGCGGCTCGAAAACTCACTAGGAATCACCGCTTGTCCCTTATGTGACTAGATCCGATATGAGGTAGAACCGATCCCAATAGTCCGACAAGTCTCGAACTCGAAAGGGCTAACAACGCGAGCATACAGACCGACTTGACTCGACACATACATGGACACACAAGACCCTAGACACACCTAATGTTAGTCCGACCCGTACATGGGTGACGGCGGACCAGGACACCCGAATATGTGCCATGCATGCATGTTATGCAACCGGTGGTTGGTGGCATGGGGAACACCTAAACATCCAAGTATGACCCAATCATACATGGATGACCCTTTGGATTTGGGAGACTTGAGAGGGCTAGGGGAACCGGGTGTGGATGTATCGAGGTTGGGCTTGGTGGGTGTAGATGACCCGGTCCGTGGGGTTGGGATGTGGTAGTGATCTCCCTCGAAGAAGTGGAGGAGATGTGGTGGGTCAAGGGATTCACTAAGGAATGGATCGAAGGGGTCGAAGAGTGTATGACCCCTTGTGGTGGGTTCCCACAAGTCACGGTCCCATGTGTAGAAGTCTTGAAGGTGTGGATGCTCACCCTCATGCATAGTAGGTGGGACGGTGATCATGTGTAGGATGTATGGTTCCTCCCTCGGGCAAAAGGATATGAAGTCAGGCTCGGCCGATAGCGGGAGGAGTAGAAGAACCTCCGTGGTCACATGACCCACGGTGTACACGGAGGTAATGGACCCCAAGGCGGGGTGGGTGAAGCTACAACCAGTGGGTCGGTCGAAGCCTGGGGCCAACAAGTGCGTCAACTTCCATTGCGTGTCTAATCCCATAATAAGGTCATCCAATGTATCAACATGGTGATTAGACCGAAAGGTAGTGTGGAAGGAGTTGACCGGCACTAATGGTAGGGTGGGGTCCGTTGATAGATAAGGAGGCGAGACCAAGCCATCCTTGACCCAACTAAGTAGTGGCTCGGCTATGGAAAGTGTACCCGTTAGAAACACGGGTGGCTCGGGCTTTGGTGGCTCCAAATGAGAGGGCTCCGAAATAAGATCGGAAGGTGAGGGTGACAATGGAGCACTCTCGGGTGGTGAAGGCAATGGGGTAGGCAGTCCGATCGGCTCGGGACTCGGTTGGGAGGTAGATGTTTGCCGAAGGGCAGCCAGGGCAGCGTCGGCTCGCTGTAGGTCGTCATTAAATCGAGACTCAAATGGCTCGACCTCCAGAGCGACCTTATAGGACTGCGCCAGAGAGAATGCGTCGCGAATAAGACACTCCAACTGGAAGTGAAGGCGTAAACCTCTCCGGAACTGAAATGCAGCCGTGGTGCTCTCCTCTCCCAAGCCATGTTCCAACCAATACGTATGATATGCCTGAATGTACTCAGACACAGACCTATCGCCTTGGACGGGTCGACATGGGTTGGCCATAGTTGCCAAAATATGGGAATGGATCCCTAGGAATGGATATGCAAAGCCATGTGGACAAGACACTAGACCGACTATGCAATGTTGGGATGCATGCACACTAAGGACAAGACACCAAGACTCGGTACGTGACGGAGATAATCGATCCGAAGATCACTCGCGCAAGTGTGCGGCCTTCTCGATAGACGTAGCCTAACGCTCGAACAACACCTTTTGATATACCGAGTAAAGGGATGTAAATGTGACCCAAAAGACACTTTTTTTTGTTTTAAAACAATGATGGCCCTAAACACGACTTAGACAATGACTAATGACTAGACGTAAATGACACTTTTTTTTTGTTAGACACCCTAGACTCAAACTCGCACTGATACCAAACTGATGCGGGACGGACCACGGACTCGACTCGAATTAGGAATGAGGTCCTTGGACTCTAGACGAGCTCGCAATTGTCCCTTAGCGAGGGAAACGTGGGACCGGGCACAGTTAAGAAATCGACCGTGAGTCACGGGTATCGGCTTTCCGTGTAGACTCGGATCAAGTCACGGGACGGTAACACTCAAACTCACTCTCTCGCAGCGGTGATGAAATGATAACGGGCTAATAATCCTACACTCGCAGCGGCATTCAAAAGTATACGAATTGAGCAAAATTTGATAAGAGAGAGGTAGCGAGTTTACCTCCACGCTCCGGGCGTGGGGAAGACGTTCCCGGCCAGTTACGGCAACTCCCGGTTAACAACAGTTAAAAACTTAATTGCATCAGTAATTCTATTGCCCACTCCACGCAGAGAGGTAAAGGGCTACAGTGGGACCCGGGAGGACCGATCCTGGGTTGACGGGCAGCAATATGGAGGCGAACTCAGCACGAACTCGGCCTGCTGGTCCGACTCGGCACTATTGCAACTCGGTGCTGCGCCAACTCGGTGATTGACTCGGTGGACAGCAAGCAATCCGTTCCAAAGGAACGTCACCTTCTTGATGTCTTCTGGAGGCGCCGCTTGGCTGGGATGATGGCGGGATGTCCCGGATCGACTCCCTGAAGGGGCGGCACCCGAAGTTGAATTTTGATATTTACTTTTGATTTTCCCCCGAACTGAATTTTCGGACCTGCACACAGAACAGATCTGTAGGCTACGGCGGCGAAAATCACTACGCTCAGATCTGGAGGCCGATCGAGGCGTGTCTGGTACCGATGGAAAGAGCACTCAGAGATCTACAACATAATATTTTTTCAGCTTCATCCATCACACGGATTGAAAATTAAAACTTCTACAAGCTGACTTTTTTTTCTGACCCGGACTGACAGACACACAGGGCAACAAACAATCTGCCTGAAACACACCCTTGACTGAGGGGTAAACGATTTTTGTAGACTCTAAGAAAATTATGGTGGAAGGGGATATACGTGGGGAAGACTTAGTAATTTTTGGGGATTTTCTAAAAATAGATACGGTGGTGAAAAAAATAGAACAAGATGACTCTATACTGTAGATCTGCAGAATGACAGATTGACAGGGGTGGACTAGAAATTGCGGCAAAAATATCAAACGAACTCAGAATGAGGCATAAGATATATGGATGGAAAGCTAACAACGAGAGGAACAAGATCTCAAAATTTCAGCGCAATCAGACAACAGCATAAAAATATAGAACCACGGAGGTGGGGTTCTATCCTGATGGAGACAAAACTCCGGTGGCGGTGGCGGCGGCGCGACGACCGTGCGACGGCGGCGGCGGCAGCTTCAGAAAGGGAACTCAGAGGATGAGAGGGGGAGGTAGAAAGGGTCTCCTACCCTAGATTTCTGGAGGAAGGGGAAGAATAGCAAGGAGATAGGGGGAGAGGGGTGCACCCTCCAAGAGCTCTCTTGGGGCAAAATGCCAATTTTTTCCTTCATTAATTTCTAATGACACTATACATAGGCTTATATAAAAAATGGCAAGGGGTGGGGAGCTGATAATTTCGTGGGAAATAGGCCATTTTCTTCCCCCATGTGATCAAAAATCAAAAATAAATAAATTACATATGGAGGGGACACTCCTTTGACTAGGTAGATAAGGTAGGTGGCCAACTTTGACATTTTACACCACTTGTCTCCCATGTGGTCAATTGTCATTCAAACCTTCTAGATGGCCACCTAGGATGGTTGACCAGCCCCACATAGCTTAGGTGGACCAATGAGAAAGGGTTGGGGGCCCCTTGCTGGACCTACTGGCAAATTACATAGAAACCCACACAATCCTAGGGAATGACACATTGGCTTACAAAGCCTTACAATTGCACATATACTTTCCCAAGGATATAAAAGTAAATAAAAGGACTCAAATGCAAAATAAAAAGTTAGTACTCAGCGTCGATTCCCATCATCGACGACATTTAATGTGGGACTTATTCCATACACCTCAGGGAGATCTAACTCGTAGGCATTTGTACCAATGCGCCTCAAGACCTGGAAGGGACCAGCCCCACGTGGCCTCAGTTTAGAGTTGGCTCCCGGGGAGAGCCTCTCCGTCCTTACCATCACAAAGTCACCCACATGGAATTCTTGGTGACGCCGATGAGAGTCGGCCAGCCTTTTATAAATCTCATTCTTTTTGCTGATGTGCTTGCGAATTTCTTCATGCAATTCTCTAATATGTTGTGCAAAAGACTCGGCTGAAATGGACACTCTAGCATGCTGGGGAAGGGGAATGAGATCGGAAGGCTTTCTTGGTTTGTATCCATGCACGGCTTTAAATGGACTCATCCCTATGGACTTATTGATGGAGTTGTTATATGCAAATTTGGCCTGGGGTAAGATGAGATCCCAATTTTCGGGGCGATCCTCAACAAGACACATAAGGAGGTTCCCTAGACTCCGATTGACAACTTCTGTTTGGCCATCCGTTTGGGGGTGGTAGGCAGTGGAGAATTTGAGGAGGGTACCCATCATGTGCCAAAGAGTTTTCCAAAAGTAGCTAGTGAATTTGACATCCCTATCGGAGACTATGGTCTTAGGTAGCCCGTGGAGACGGACAACCTCATCAAAGAACAATCGGGCCACATGGGAGGCATCGGAGGTTTTGGAGCATGGGATGAAATGGGCCATTTTGGAAAATCTATCAACCACCACATAGATGGAGTCATGCCTTTTTTGAGTCTTGGGTAACCCTAGCACAAAGTCCATACTCTAGTCTTGCCATGGACGGTCGGGGATGGGGAGTGGGGTATATAGGCCAGTGTTTTATTTCACCTGTTTGGCCGAAGCACATGTTCGACATTGACCCACTATCTTGCCTACATCTCTTTTGAGACTTGGCCAATGAAACTATCCCTCAACTAGAGCAATGGTTTTGTTGACTCCAAAATGACCAGCTAGCCCTCTCGCATGTAATTCCCAACTCAAGAAGTCACGGAGTGAGGTCCGTGGGATGCAAAGCTTTGGTCCCTTGAAGAGGAACCCATCCTCTATGACAAATCCCTCATGTTCCTTGCTAGAATGGGTGGTCAAGGTGGTATAGATGTGCCCAAAGTCGGGGCAGCTAGGGTACTCATCCTTGATCCTATCAAATCCGCTCACTTCCACTTGGATAGTGGATAACAAGGAAACTTTCCTACTAAGGGCATCCGCTGCTCGATTCTCACTCCTGGCTTTATGTTTGATGACAAAAGTGTAGGATTGGATGAACTCAACCCATCGGGCATGTCGGGCATTTAGCTTTTGTTGGGAGTTGAGGTATTTCAGGGGCTCATGGTCGGAAAAGATGACAAATTCTTTGGGCAACAAGTAGTGCCTGCAATGTCGGAGGGACTGCACCACGGCATAGAACTCTTTGTCATAAGTGGAGTATCTAGTCCTAGCATCACATAGCTTCTCATTAAAGAAGGCTACCGGGTGTCCCTCTTGACTAAGGATCCCTCCTATCCCTATCCCGGATGCATCACATGTGACTTCAAAGACTTTAGAGAAATCGGGAAGGCATAGGACCGGGGCTTGGGTCAACTTCTCCTTAAGTTCTTGGAAGGCTTTGGAGGCTGATTTGGTCCACACAAAAGTTCCCTTCTTGAGACAATCGGTGATTGGGCTGGTGATAGTGCTAAATCCACGAATAAACCTCCTATAAAATGTTGCCAATCCATGGAAACTTCGGACCTCATGAAGGGGGTGGGGTTCCGGCCAATCAAGAATAGCTTGGACCTTGTCGGGGTCCATGGAGACACCCTTGGTGGACACCACAAATCCTAGGAAGGTGATGGATGTGGTCATGAAGTGGCACTTTCCTAAATTGGCAAATAGACTTTCTTGGCGGAGGATGGTACAAACTTGCCTAAGGTGGTCAAGGTGGGCCTCTTGGGTTTGACTATAGATGAGTATATCATCAAAGTAGACCACTAGAAAGATCCCAATGAAAGGCCTAAGGGCCTCCGTCATAAGACGAATGAAAGTACTTGGGGCATTTGAAAGCCCAAAAGGCATGACTAACCATTCAAAGAGACCATCTTTGGTTTTGAAAGCCGTTTTCCACTCATCCCTGGGCCTTATTCTAACTTGGTGATAGCCACTCTTAAGGTCAATTTTGGAGAAAATGGTGGCTCCGGCTAACATATCAAGCATGTCATCAAGCCTAGGGATGGGAAACCTATACTTGACGGTGATTTTGTTAATGGCTCGACTATCCACACACATTCGCCATGACCCATCCTTCTTGGGAGTTAAGAGGGCCAGGACGGCACATGGACTTTTGCTAATGCGAATGAAGCCCTTCCTAATGAGTTCCTCTATTTGCCTCCGAAGTTCAGCATGTTCCGTGGGATTGAGGCGATAATGAGGAAGGTTTGGGAGAGTGGCCCCCGGGACTAGATCAATCGCATGTTGCACATCCCGCATGGGAGGGAGTTGGTTCGGGAGCTCCGTTGGGAACACATCATGGAATTCTTCTAGGAGTTGTTGGATTGCTATGGGATGTGGATTGGTGGAAGTGGGTTCTCCTAGACAAATGATCACCGCACATAGTGGTACTCCTTGAACTATCTCCTTTTCAAGTTCCTTCCTAGTGATGAGATGAAGACCCTTGGTCAACCCCGAGGTCCCACTTTGTTTGGGAGTTTGGGTGAGGGATGGGGTTGGAGGGGTGG
Organism: Amorphophallus konjac; assembly: GCA_022559845.1. Lineage (NCBI taxonomy): Eukaryota > Viridiplantae > Streptophyta > Magnoliopsida > Alismatales > Araceae > Amorphophallus > Amorphophallus konjac. The sequence goes on along the minus strand of CM040125.1, from coordinate 163,812,159 downwards.
AGTTCCCCGAGGCTTGTGTGGTGGTGGGATGTTGTCCTTGAGGGAGAGTGTCCCTCTTGGCCATGGGACGTGGTGGGGAGGGGTTAAGACGGATGGTCTTACCCTCATGTTCGAAGGTGCATATGTTGCTCCTACCCAAGATGGTGGCATCTACATCATAAAGCCAAGGTCTTCCTAGAAGGATGCTACCTACTTCCATGGGTATGACATCACACCATATTTGACCAAGGTATGAAGAGAAGGTGAGGGGTACAAGACATTGGGTGTTGACCGGGATGGAGTTGTTGTTGATCCATGAGACCCGATATGGATTTGGGTGGGGAGTGATAGTAAGCCCAAGGAGCTTGACGGTATCGGGGGATACGGCATTGACACAACTCCCACTATCCAAGATCACTTTCCTTACATGGCTCCCTATCTTGACAAAAGTGTGAAAGATTGAAGTTCGACGCCAATCCTCTTCTTGAGGTTTGGTGAGGGTGCATCTAATCACTCCTAGATGGGAGTTGGTAGATGGAGTGGTGTGATCTAGACCCGATTCAAGGTATTGGGTCTCATACTCTTCCTCCCAATCTAGTGAGGCTTCATGGTCCTCAACAATACTCTCAAGTTTCTTTTGGGGTGGGGGCGCTTCTTCCTCAATAAGCAAGCTAGATAATCCCGTGGATGGACATTGCCCCGCAAAGTGGCCAAACCCTTGACACCTATAGCATTGTTGTCGCCCGCTACCCGGAGTGTTTCCTACACTTCGGCCTTTGGGATTATCTTCCCTCCGTGGGAGAGGGTGACTAGGGGTGGGCTTGTTTGGAGTGATGGTGGGAGGGGGGTTGTAAGGCCTTAATGGGGTACTCCCACTTGGATTTGGGGGTTTCATGGGGGTGGCCGGGATGGGTCGTGGTCCCATGTTTTTTGGATCGGCAGGTAGCGGAGTAGCAAATCGAGGGATCCTAGAGAATCTTTCTACATCATTTTCTATTTGATAGGCTAGCTCAAGGTTATCAACATCTCTCATGAAAAGCTCTCTCTTGATGTGACTTTGAAGTCCATTCCTAAAGCGAGACAAGGTAACGGCCGGGTCCTCATGAACTCCGCACTTCAAAAGATAGGAGTCAAACTTCTCAATATATTCTACCACGGTCTTCCCTTCTTGGGTGAGGCTTTGCCATTCATCTAAGAGCATTTGATGGTAGGATTGGGGAAGGTATTTGTTCCTAAGTTGATTCTTCATACCCTCCCAAGTATCAATAGGCTCTTCCCGTCTAATCCTTCTTAAACCCTCTTGGTTTAGCCAATAAGTTTTGGCTAATTTAGTGAGATGCATTTTGGCCAATCTTACCCTCCTTTGGTCGGTCATAGGGTACCATTCAAAGTATTGGTCCATGGCGGTCTCCCATTCTAAGTAGACACTTGGTTCATGGGAACCATCAAAGTTTGGGGCCTCTACTTTAATCATCCTTAAGAGAGGGTCATTCGGGTCGTCCCGTGGACGCCTTTCATGAATGTGATGGTGGCGAGGCCTCTCATAGTCATGGTAGGGGTCAAGGTCCAAGTCCTCCCTATAAATTTCAGCATGTGGGTGATGGGCTCTTGGTCCATTGTTCCTTGGGTTGAACTCATCCCTATGAGGCTCAACATGTGGAGGGTGGACTCTTGGGTCATTGTTCCTTGGGTGGAACTCATTCTTATGTAGCTCACCATGTGGTGGATGGACTCTTGGTTCATTATTCCTTGGATGAGGGTCTTCCCTATGAGGTTCAACATGTGGAGGGTGGACTCTAGGCTCATTGTTCCTTGGGTGGAACTCATGCTCTTCTAGCCGAGCAATTCGAGTGGAAAGGGACTCAAGTTGGGCAAGAATGTTTGTAAGGGAAGCATCTACCCTATTCATTTGGCCTTGGGGTTCCTCCCTAGGAGCATCTTGATTGAGTTGAGGATTAGGATCCATGGGTGGAACCGATGATGATGGATCGGGTCGGTAACTAGCACCACTACGGGTGGACATGCAAGACAAGGGACAAAAGAGGTTGGACACACAATGCAAAGGTCCTAGGACTTAGACTTGATAGAGACAAGTCAAAGACTTGCTCTGATATCAATTGATGTGACACAACCTAAGACTTAGGCAAGCAAGCACATTCACAATCAAAAGGGCCAATTTTGGCCCGCCGCTCTCCCGTCGCTCACCCAAGCCCGGGGTGACTTGGCGATGCCAAGTGGAGGATGTGGGGTTGGGCCCTTGCTAGTAGAGGGCCAGCAACGCCAAGGTTTGATTCCCAATGGATGTGGAAGCCCAATTCAATGGGGCCGACAAAGTGCTGAAGGCACCGGTTGCACTCTTCCCACGGTGATCACTCAAGGCAATGGGGCTTGAGGATCGAGCTCTCACTCGCATAACAAGTGGAACTAGAACTAATATTGAAAGACAAGCACTAAATGGAGTGAGGTGTGAGCACTTACTCGACCGGTTTGAAGAAACTGGTCCAGCTCGGAGACGAGGGCGAGCGGGGAGGCGAGTGGATCCCCACACGCCGCGGCGGTGTAGCTTGACCTGCCCAAAGAAGTTACAACACTACACCTCTCGCAAGAGGGGGACCTTGGGGTGGGGGTTAATAGTGATTACAACCAAAACTACCTCCGCACAGGGAGGGGCCTTCAGCCGGCCACGCGGGGAGGGGAAACTAGTGTTAAGAGTGATGAGGAAGTGATGACACCGAATCAGCCTTCTCTCTGTAATAGCTGACAGACAGAGGGTGTGGAGGCCGCAGAACTCTCTTAGGAATTTTGCTGAGGGTGATACCAGTGGGGATCTCTTCGTCTCTAGAACAGGAGTGCCTCTGAATTTTGCCAATTTCTTCAGGGGTCGCTGCCGGCCTGGGCGGGAGTACGAACAGGGTTGCTGAATCTCGGACTGTCTGCAACAGACTACCAACAGTAGGAAGACGAGGCTACCCCGACCATTCCCGAACTCCGAATCAGTCGCCGTTGGAACCGTGGGTGAGTCCTCATTACATCAAAACAAACGGGGATGCCAAAAGATGCCGGTGAAGATCAGAGGACTCAGAAAAGTGAGGAGTGGTCGATGCAGACAGTGGGAAGCAGAGTCGAACGCCTGAGGAAGAAAATTGGTAACTTCTGCTGCAGGATGCCGAACGGAGTTCCGCTTCTTGATTCTGAAAGTAGACAAGGAGAGGAAGAACTTTAAAAGAGCTCGTGGCCTAATTCCTTCGGGGTTTGTCGTGGTGGAGCTTTCTCTCCGGCTCAGGATCTCTGCAGGGCCAGCTCTACGCAGTCGTGGGAGAATGGACCTTCTGTGCAGCTCGGTGCTCCGATGGGGATGAAACCACTACCGTTGCAAAGAGGACAGGCAGACGCTTCTATGGACTCCTCTTGGACCTTCAAACTCACATGGGTTTTGTCGTGGTGGCCGCTGCAAGCTGCAGGTTCATCTGCATCTTCTGGACCGCGAGCTGCAGCTTGAGTATAGCTTCCAAAGTCCTATAAGAAGAAGGGGAATCAAGGACTATATGGTGAAGGGGAGGTAGGGGATGGTAGTAGGAGTATGTGGGAGGGTTGGAAGGGTGCTAATGATGTTAGGAAGATGGTGGAATGGGGGAGAGGGCGCAGGTTTCAGCAGGGATGCATGAAGTGAAGATGCAAATGGGTGAAGGGGAGTGGAGGACTAGGGGCGACCTAGCCTTATGGGGGGGAAGAAGGGGGCGGCCAAAACACTTGGAGGGAAGGGGATTTCAAATTCAAAATGGCTTTGAAAGTTGGGAGATGGTGTGGGGAAGAGGAGTGATTGTGTTGGAATGGGGAAGATTTGGTTGGAATGGGGAAAATGGTGTTGGAATGGGGAGAGCTCTTCCTTGGAACTAGGGGGGAAGTAAATGGGGTGTGGGGAAGTGGAGGGGCCTTAATGGAGGTAGGTGGGGGTTGGAGGTGGTTGGGAGGAGGAGGAGAGAGGAAAGGGGCGAACCCCTTAGTGAGGAGAGAGAAAGAGAGAGTGGAAGGGGGGGTGGGGACTCTCTCACCCTAGGGCTTCTCACCCAATTGGATTCACTCCATTGAAATAATCTTTTGAACTCTCAAATGGCATTTTCATTGATTGATTCATTACCTTCAAATGAAGGAAATGGGGCCCTATATATAGGAAACCCACATTTTACAATAAGTCCCTTACAAAAGACTCAATGACAAATAACCGAAGGGGTAGGGGGGGAGTCTTGGGCCAAGCCCGAAGAATTGGGCCCAATAGCACATTACACAATCTAATGACACTCAAACTTAGGAAAATAAATGCAAGACCTAGGGACATGACTCAAATAAAATGAAAATTACATCAAAATGACTCAAATAGATAGCACAGAAGGGATAATTGGGCCTTTATAGAGAGAGGCCCGAACTCAAACGATGCCGGAGTGTGAAGAAGACCCTAGCCAAAGGGAGTTGTGGATGATGCCTCCATCATCCAGGCCATCCTGGACATGCGCCCACCCACCTGCATCAAAGACGTCCAACGCCTCACTGGGCGCATTGCTGCGCTCAGCAGATTCCTGTCCCGCGCGGCCGAACGATGCCTACCCTTCTTCAAGCAGTTGAGGGGGTCCAAAATGGCATCTGCTACGTTCGTATGGGATGAGGAATGCCAAAGAGCGTTCGTCGAGCTTAAGGAGTTCCTGGCTTCACTCCCGGTGCTTTCTAAGCCCGTCCTAGGTGAAGCCTTGTATCTTTATCTCTCGACGACTCCATCTATAGTTAGCTTGGTCCTGATCAGAAATGACTCGAGAGTCGAGAGAATGGTCTACTACACCAGCAAGGTGCTCAACGAGGCTGAAGGAAGGTATCCCACAACCGAGAAACTCGTGCTAGCGTTGGTCACCTCGGCCAAGCGCCTCCGACCCTATTTCCAAGGGCATTCTATCATCGTGCTGACCGGCAAACCTTTGAAGAGGATCCTCGCTCACCTTGAAGCCTCGGGACACCTCGTCAAGTGGGCCATCATTCTCGGGGCCTAGATATATTATACCGGCCTCGCTCGACTATCAAAGGACAGGCGCTCACTGACTTCATCGCCGAGAGCACTATCCCGACCGAAAAAAAATCTCAGTCCGTGCCCGGGCCAACCTGGGAACTGTTCGTCGATGGATCCTCCAACTCAGCTGGAAGCGGCGTTGGAATCCTCCTGAAGTCCCCCGAAAGAGCAGAGCTACAATACGCCTTGAAGTTCAACTTCCAGGCATCCAACAACGCCTACGAGTATGAAGCCTTTATCTCGGGAGCCCGCATGGCCCGACGATTGGGGGCTGAGCGAGTCAGAATTCACACTGACTCCCAACTAGTCGCTAGTCAGGTCAACGACGATTACGAAGCTAGTGAAGCACCGATGGTCAAATACCTCCAGCTGGTCAGAGCCGTGGCATAGAAGTTCGAGAGCTTTGAGGTAGTCCGAATAGCTCGGGAAGAAAACTCCCGAGCGGACGCCCTCTCTCAGCTGGCCTCCTCTCTTGACCCCAAGGGTACTCGATCGGTCCTTCTCGAAGAGCTAGAGCGACCGAGCATCGATTCGGAGCTCCTGGCTGTTGACCAGGCCTCCTTAAGCGACTATCGCACCCCCTACTTGTTGTGGCTCCAAGACTCTCAAGAGCCTCCCGACCCCTGGGAAGCCCGAAGATTGAAGTACCTGTTTAGCATATCCGAGTGATTTTGATGATAACAAAACCCAGGACATTTATCTCCTATGTGCCTTGTATTTGAACAAAGTTTCATGCTCTAAACCATCAAATTTCATTCTTTTTCAACTTAGTGTTCATGAATCCTTCCATGTGTTAAAACGAGCCTAAACGAACTTGTAATCAACCATAACACAAGTCCATTTCAATCATCAAACTTATGGACAGTTTTTTAGCGGGCTAACACTTGATTTTTGCAGGTTTGGAGATTGGCGGTCGACCTCTAGACCATTGGCGATCGACCTGAAATCACAGAACCAAAGGAAGAAGACCTGTAAAAATGGCGGTCAACTGCCAGGACCCTAGCGGTCGACCTATTTTTCCAGCAGCCAAATGGCTATAGGAATGCTCCTAGCGGTCGACCGCTGGCCTCTGCAGGTCGACCGCCAACCCCGAGCTGCCCATAATTGTTGACTTTTTGTCACTTCAAGAAAAGCCATCCCTCTTGGTATTGTTTAATCCCTAAGTAACCAAACCCTCCAAAAATTGTGGATCTGGTCTGGGGGAGTCCATGGAGCATTCAAAGTCTATATAACATATACAAGAGGGTTAAGAAAACCCTAATGCTCAAGGAGGATCAAGGAGGCTACCAAAGGGTAAGAGAAGCTAGTTAGCATTGTAGACGTGAACAGTGCTCCGAGAAGAGTTCTTCATCCTTCTTCCTCCATTCTAAGGTAAAGATCAAGCCATATCTGAAGGAGATCAAAGGCCACACCAAGTGGAGCTCAAGCTGCATCCAAGGAATTCTTCATTAACTATGGGGGAGCATTAATCAAGCCTTTTCTTTTGTGTTTTTCATTCTCAATCTTTCTGAACTTCAAGTGTGGTTATGTTGTATTCCTAAATCATCCGTGTGTGTGTGGATCTTCGCAGATCCGTGTGTGTGTATAGTTAAGTTTGTTTGTCTTTGTGTGTGTGTGTGTTTGATCTTGTATCTCTTTACAAGATAGTGTGTGGATCCTCATGGTTGGTGAGAGGTGGACGTAGGTTGCCGCTGTGGCATCCGAACCACCTAAAAATCACTGTCTCATTGTGGTTTGTTCCTTTTCCCCTATCCCACTTTTACGCATGCTTGTGGATTTAGTTTAATTGTTATCTTTTGATCTAGATTAACTGATCACCTTCAAATAGATCCTCGGTATATCAAAAGCTGGATTCGGACTGACAAGGTTACTCTTGCCGGAAAGATAACAATTTGCGTGAGTAAATCTTCGGATCAGTTAACTCCGCCTAGTACCAAGGGCTATTGCAGTGATTATTTTTGATAGATCTGGTTTATCCTGCACTTATCTCTTAGTGTTCTCGCATAATTTTAAAATTGAGTATAATCTTGTTAAAATTGTGATTTCACCCAATTCACCCCCCTCTTGGGTGCCATTGATTGCGAGACTTCAATTGGTATCAGAGCTAAGGCTCCATCCTTTACAGATCTAACGATCTAGAGTGAGATCCGAATCAATGGCAAATAAGGGTATGGTGCCCGAGGGTCACTCCATCAACCGTCCTCCATTCTTTGACGGCTCAAACTACTCATACTGGAAAAATAGAATGCATGTTTTCTTGAGGGCTCAAGAGTACGAAGTTTGGAGAGTTGTGGACAAGGGTCTTTACAAACTTGGGAATGATGAAGAAAAATGGACACCCGAGGAAATTAAGAAATGCACTGTTAATTTCAATGCTATGAATATTATGCAATGTGCAATACACCTTCACGAATTCGCTCGTGTCTCCATGTGCAGCTCAGCTAAAGAAATATGGGACAAACTACGGCTCATATATGAAGGGACATCCGAGGTCAAGGAGACCAAGGCCAACCTTCTGGTTCGAGACTATGAGCTTTTCAAGATGAAGCGTGAAGAGACAATTTTAGAGATGTTCGCAAGACTAACTGAGATCACGAACGGTCTTAAAAGTCTTGGGAAAGATTACACAAATTCTGAGCTCATAAGAAAAGTGCTAAGATCCCTCTCTCCTGCGTGGCACACCAAAGCCACCGTTATTGAAGACTCCAAGAATCTGTCCACACTTACCCTCGATGAACTCATAGGGTCACTCATGACATATGAGATAAATGTGAAGAGGATAGCTGAGGAAGATATCAAGAAGAAGAAAGTAATTGGATTGAGAGCTCATCAATCCGATGACGACTCTCCAGAAGAAGAGTCCAGTGACGGAAGCAATGAAGAAGAAGAATTGGCTATGATCACTCGTCAAGTAAAAAGATTTCTGAGGAAGAAAAGAAATTACCAAGGCAACTTTAGAAAATGGCAAAGGAAGCCCACTCAAACCAAGGGTGAGTCAAGCAAGCCGAGTGGCATCATATGCTACGAATGCAAAAAGCCCGAGCACATGAGGGGAGAGTGCTCAAACCGGAAGAAGAAATTCAAAAAGGACAATTTCAGAAAGCCCAAAGCCATGGTTGCTACGTGGAGCGATGAAGAGGACGAACCGTCCGAGGAGGAGATACAAGAGCTCGTGGAGAGCCTGTGTCTTATGGCTCATGAGGATGACTCAACTGAGGTAAACTCGGACCATGATTTTATTTCAAATGAATAATGGGAGTCTGAATATGAAAAACTGTATGCCAAATATAAGAAAATCAGATCTGAAAATAAAACTCTTAAAAAGAAAATTGATGAACTGTCACATGAAGATATCTTTGTCAAGTTTGAAAAATTGGAACATGAATGGTTTGAAGTAATTGAGGAAAGAGAAAGCTTGCTGCAAACTATTTCAGATATTGAAAGAACCAAAGAAGAGATTTCATGCAAAATGGCTGAAGTTGAAAAAGTGTGTGAAAATCTGAAAAAGGAAAAAGAAAATTTGAAATCCACAAATTCAGAACTCGAAAGGAGAAATAGGATTTTGGGTGAAGAAGTTGCTGAACTTCGGTCCACCTTGACTAGGTTTGTTAAAGGGAAACAAAACTTGGAGAACTTATTGGGGGTTAAAGTCAACTTCCAGAAGGAAGGCTCGGGGTACACACCTCAAAATAAAAAATCTTTTGAGCATAAGATCACCACATCATTTGTTCATGAAAAGGACTATGATCATGCTTCATGTTCTAATTATAAACCCCAACATGTTCAACCTAAACCACACAGATATCAAAGAACTTTCTCACATGCCAATTGCTTTCATTGTGGTAGATTTGATCATGTGATTTTCAACTGCTGATTTAGACAAAGCACACCTAAATATCATGTTCCATGGATAAAGAGAACACCCGCAAGAAGTTGGACTAACTCCTATGGACCCAAACTTGTTTGGGTACCAAAAACAATTGCATGAGAAATTTGTTTCTTGCAACTATGTCTTGAAGCTAGGGGGAGCAAATGATATTTGGACAGCGGTTGCTCAAGGCATATGACAGGGGACAAGAAGGTGTTCCCCAAGCTGCAAGAAAAGGAAGGAGGCTCAGTTGCTTTTGGTGGAAAGGACAAAGGTAAAATAATAAAAATTGGAAACAAAGGTAAGAATTCTGAAACCTTGATTGAAAATGTTCTTTTGGTGAAAGGATTGAATCATAATTTGCTGAGCATAAGTCAGTTTTGTGACAAGGGATTTAAGATAGTTTTTGATGAAACCCACTGCCTTGTCATGAATAAATTTTTTAATGAAATCAGTTTTATCGGTAAAAGGAATAACAATGTGTACACTATTGATCTTGATGATGTTTCATGTGATGATGTGTGTTTGGTGGCTAACAACCATGAGTATGCATGGCTATGGCACCGAAGACTAGGTCATGCTAGTTTTGGAGTAATCTCCAAGTTGTCTAGACATGACCTGGTAAATGGTTTGCCAGAATTAAAATTTGAAAGTGACAAAATCTGTGAGGCTTGCACAAAAGGCAAGCAAACACGTACTTCTTTCAAAAATAAAAACATTGTCTCTACCTCTCGGCCTCTAGAACTGCTGCATATTGATTTATTTGGTCCCACTAGTATATCTAGCCTAGGGGGTAAATCGTTTGGATTTGTAATTGTTGATGATTACTCCAGATTCACTTAGGTGTTATTTTTAGCCAATAAAAGTGATGCCTTGACGGAGTTTCAAGTGTTTTGCAGGAAAATCCAAAATGAAAGAGGTTACCTCATCACCACCATCCAGAGTGATCATGGTGGTGAATTTGAAAATCATGAATTCAGCATCTTCTGTGAAGAGTAGGGGTACACACATAATTTTTCGTCACCAAGGACGCCCCAGTAAAATGGAGTAGTGGAGAGGAAAAACAGAACGCTGATAGACATGGCACGGACCATGCTCAGTGAGAACTCACTACCTAAGTACTTTTGGGCTGAGGCGGTAAGTACAGCATGCCACATCATCAACAGGGCAATGGTAAGGCCCATTCTGAAGAAAACTCCATATGAGCTCTACAATGGTAAGAAACCAAACATCTCATATCTCAAACCCTTTGGATGCTCTTGTTATATTCTCAACAATGGTAAGTCCAACCTGGGTAAGTTTGATGAAAAGAATGACAAAGGAATCATTTTAGGTTATGCACTTAATTCTAGAGCTTACCGGTTATTCAATAAAAGGACTTTGGTCGTTGAAGAAAGTCCTCATGTTATTTTTGATGAATCAGAATTAAAACTGACAAATCAAATTTCTTCTACCATGAATGCAGATGAAGCTCCTAGGAATTCAACTAATGACGGAGCTAAGAATGAGCCATTGAAAGCAACCTCAAGCAAGAGTGAAGAAGATGAAGATCCCACACTCGAGACACTGCAAGAACTACAAGTGTAGCATCCTGACTTACCCAGTTCTTCCACATTTCTCAAGGATCATCCAGCTGTGAACATCATAGGTAATTTGGAGGATGGGGTAAGAACTAGGTCCTCTCTAAGGCTAGTAGAAGAGGAAGATTTGATGGCTTTACTTTCACAAGAAGAGCCCAAGGACATTCATGAAGCTCTTCAAAATGAATCCTGGACTCAGGCTATGCATGAAGAGCTGCACCAATTTGAACGAAACGAGGTGTGGACTCTCGTGCCGCGTCCTAAGAACCATCCCACTATTAGAACCCGTTGGGTTTTCAGAAACAAGCTAAATGATGCGGGATTAGTTGTTAGGAATAAGGCCCGGCTTGTAGCCAAGGGGTACAGCCAAGATATGGGCATTGATTTTGATGAGTCCTTTGCACCGGTTGCTAGACTTGAAGCAGTCCGGATCTTACTGTCCTACGCTTGCTCTTTGAACTTTAAATTGTTTCAAATGGATGTTAAATCTACATTTCTTAACGGTTATATCAAGGAGGATATTTTTGTAGAGTAGCCTCCAGGTTTTGAAGATTCCAAACATCCACGACATGTGTACAAGCTCCAAAAGTTCTTGTACGGACTAAAATAAGCACCAAGGGCATGGTATGAACGACTTAACTCATTTCTGGTTGAAAATGGGTTCAAGAGAGGTAAGGTTGATCAAACACTTTTCACAAGAAAATCAGGTAAGGACATTTTGGTAGTTCAAGTGTATGTGGATGACATTATTTTTGGAGCTACTAACAATGCCTTATGCGATGAATTTGTAAAGATTATGCAAGGAGAATTCGCGATGAGCTTAATGGGGGTGCTAACTTTTTTTCTTGGATTGCAGGTGAAACAAACTTCAGAAGGAATCTTCATCAATCAAGCCAAATATACTATGGAAATGCTGAAGAAATACGGGATGGCGGAAGCAAAACCCATATCAACTCCCATTGCCACCACCACAAAGCTGGATAAGGATGAACATGGTAAAATAGTAGATTCTACACTGTTTCGAGGTATGATCGGATCACTACTGTACTTTACAGCTTGCCGCCCTGATATCCAATTCAGTGTATGTCTCTGTGCCCGTTTCCAGTCATGTCCTAAAGAATCTCACTTATCAGCTGTTAAACGCATTTTTAGATACCTTATTGGCACAATAGATTTTGGCTTGTGGTTTCCCATCGGTAGTTCTTTTGATTTAATTGCTTATACCAATGCGGATTATGCCGGGTGCATTGTAGATCGTAAAAGTAAAAGTGGGTACTGTCAGTTTCTTGGCGGGTGCCTCGTTTCATGGGCCTCTAAGAAACAACATTCAGTAGCTCTCTCAACGGCCGAGGCTGAATATGTAGCCGCCGGAAGTTGTTGAGCCCAAGTACTTTGGATCAAAAATCAATTGCTTGATTTGAATGTTGAAGTGGATTGTGTGCCGATCTTATGTGGTAATACGAGTGCAATTAATCTATCTAAAAATCCTGTTCAACCCTCCAGAACCAAACACATTGACATTCAGCATCATTTTCTGAGAGATCATGTAGGCAAAGGAGTCTTTGAGTTCAAGTTCATTGATACACTTAACCAACTGGCTGACATCTTCACAAAACCCTAAATCAGGATCAATTCAATAAAATTAGGAGAGAACTTGGCATGTGTAAGGGTGAGGGCATACACACTTAGGTCTGCACTGGGTTGATTTCTTTTGGGTAGATTTTTTGAGATGCATGCATTGTGTGTGTTTTATTTCTATTGTGTATGACAATACCTAGCATGTGTGCTTGTTCTTATATATATATATATATATATATTTACACACTTCTTCCTTTACACATTCCTAAGACTAAATACTCCTTGACAAATAAACATGGACTAGTGATCTAGTGTTCTAAACAGTCTCGAAACAGGGGATTCCATAGTTGACTCTTGCTTGCTATCATTCTTGGGTTAGCAAAGGAAAAAGGAAAATATATATATTAAAAAAAAGGAAAATATGCTTTTGTGAAAATGGGGGAGTCCACAGGGTCTTGGAGTCCACTTTTATCACTAAGGTCGCTGGGTAGACTTTTTTTCTCTCGAGGTCAAAAATGGGGGTTTCTATGCCCCAGCGGTCGACCGCTGGCTTCGTCCCGGTCGACCGCCAGCGGCGAACCGGCCCAGTTCAGCCACGTCCGAACCCCATTTTAAGGGGGTTTTCTCCCTCCTTCCCTCATTCTATTGCATTCCCTTCTCTCTCCCTTACCCCATTCTAACCCTAGCACACCTCACTCCCATCTTCTAAGCCCTAAAAACCCCACATCTCCTCTCTCCAAACACGATCCGACCGATTGTTCTCCATTTCGGAACAACTCCTCACCGGCGTTCATGCGCTCGTGTCACCCTTCCCTGAGTTCCAGAGCGTGAAGAAGGTGTTGACAGTCCTCCCCGGTGTCTCTCTCTCCATCCCAAGGTAGAGGTTCTACCTCTCAAGAGGATCATATCTTCAGCGGGTTTCTTAGTCTAAAATGGCACCTAGAAGGAGTGCTCGGCGTCTTCTCCAAGGGGAACCTAGTGCTCGGAGACGTGAAGCTCCGGCCGCACCACCACCACAAGCTCCGGCACCCAGGTTACCTCCAAGAACTATCATCGACCCGCGTCTTGTCGATTTTGAGGAGATGAACGAAATCCTGCCTGACATGTATGCAGTTTTCTCAATGCAACCGGGATGGCCCTAGGTGTTTCTTCCCATGGTGCAGACATGAATTTTGGGCATGGTGAGGTTGAGGCAAGTTTTATTGCCATGACGAGCTGTGAGTTTGTACATGGTGGTAAGTGACCTAATTGAGCTCAATGCCAACCACTTTCCTGCACTGCAACGGGTTCTCCATCATATGTTTACTACACTCTTTTATACCAAGAGTGGCAGCCGAGAAGAAGTGACTGAAGTGCACCGATTCTTATTCTATCATGTTATGAATGGCGAATTAGTTAATATGGGATGGCTTATGACTCAACTGATAAGTCGATGCCGCACACATTTACGGAGGTCCCTGCCCTATGCCTCTCAACTCATTGGAGTTTTCACTTTTGTCGGGGTCCCATTGGAGGGTGAGCAGTTTGTTCTGGTCCGCCATGATGTCATTTATAATGAGCATAAGATCTTCTCCGATATGGGATATTATCGTGCTGCAAACGGCGAAATTCATCGTGCTGTCCCAATTTATGGGGAAGAGAATGACAGTGAAGAAGAGCAAGAACAAGACCAACAGCAAGCTCACCAAGATGCACCTGCACCAGTCCAGCCCGAGGATGTGCCTCCTCCAGCGGATCTTCCTCCACCACCGTAGTACTTTCATGGGGAGTCTTCCACTCAGGGTGCTGGACATCCCACTTGGGGGGACTATGAGACTCTAGACATGCGTCTTTTAGGCATGGAAACCCGCATTGACTCTTCCCTTGGGCGTTTAGACACTTTTATGGATACCATGACTGGACGAATGGACTCCTTCACCCATGCTCTGGATGATCTTTCTACCCACATGGCCACTCTCTATGCAAGCCATGAAGATAACCGTGAAGCCTTCTGGCTGACTAACCAATCCCTTCTTGTCCTCCGTCGTTAGCTTCTTCATCATGATGAAACTCTGCATGACATTGCGGACCGTCTCCCTCGTGCTCCTGCTCCTGCTCCTGTTGGCTCCCCCTATGATGATGGTGCCCCGGATGGTGTTCATGGCGAAGAAGCTGCGGATCACCCTGCTGTGTAGCCGTTCTCGAGTCACTAGTGTCACTTTTATCCACCTTTTGTATCCCTCCCCACTCCTTTTTGCTGATGTCAAAGGGGGAGAAGTAGGCTATTAGGGTTATATATATGCTATGTGTGTTTGCCTGCTTGCATGCATGTCTGTCTCTTGCATTGTAGTTTGAGCATGTTGGTTGCATTTTGGTTGTATTGCATTAGTGATTTGCATTTAGTGGTTGCATTCCTTCGTATGTCGAGTCCATTTTCACCTCTTGCATTCAATATACCTTGTATTGAATAAATGAGAATGAATGGAAGAATGCACTCTTTGAACTTACAAGATTGGCCTTCTCCTCTCTCACTTCTTTTCAATTTGGCAAATAAGTATTGAATGGCTGGTATGGATATGTTGAATTGTTTGTGTTGGAAGTGATATGACGTGCTAAAATGGACATGTTGAATACTTTCAATTCTTGAGTTTAACATTTCATATTGATGGATTTCAACTGAATTTCAAATGTGATTGACTTCGTTTTGAAAACTTGCTCAAAGGCACTTTGGTTTGAACACGTGAACTTAACTGCCTAGATTTTGTCATCATCAAAAGGAGGAGATTATTGAGCATATCCGAGTGATTTTGATGATAACAAAACCCAGGACATTTATCTCCTACGTGCCTTGTATTTGAACAAAGTTTTATGCTCTAAACCATCAAATTTCATTCCTTTTCAACTTAGTGTTCATCAATCCTTCCATGTGTTAAAACGAGCCTAAACAAACTTGTAATCAACCATAACACAGGCCCATTTCAATCATCAAACTTATGGATAGTTTTTTAGCGGGATAACACTTGATTTTGCAGGTTTGGAGATTGGCGGTCGACCTCTGGACCATTGACGGTCGACCTGAAATCACAGAACCAAAAGAAGAAGACTTGTAAAAATGGCGGTCAACCCTCAGGACCCTAGCGGTCGACCTATTTTTCCAGCAGCCAAATGGCTACAGGAATGCTCCTAGCGGTCGACCGCTGGCCTCTGCAGGTCGACCGCCAGCCCCGAGCTGCTCATAATTGTTGACTTTTTGTCACTTCGAGAAAATCCATCCCTCTTGGTATTGTTTAATCCCTAAGCAACCAAGCCCTCCAGAAATTTTGGATCTGGTCTGGGGAGTCCATGGAGCATTCAAAGTCTATATAACATATACAAGAGGGTTTAGAAAACCCTAATGCTCAAGGTGGATCAAGGAGGCTACCAAAGGGGAAGAGAAGGGAGTTAGCACTGTAGACGTGAACAGTGCTCCGAGAAGAGTTCTTCATCCTTCTTCCTCCATTCTCAGGTAAAGATCAAGCCATATCTGAAGGAGATCAACGGCCAGACCAAGTGGAGCTCAAGCTGCATCCAAGGAATTCTTCATCAACTAAGGGGGAGCATTAATCAAGCCTTTTCTTTTGTGTTTTTCATTCTCAATCTTTCTGAGCTTCAAGTGTGGTTGTGTTGTATTCCTAAATCATCCATGTGTGTGTGGATCTTCGCAGATCCGTGTGTATGTGCAGTTAAGTTTATTTGTCTTTGTGTGTGTGTGTGTTTGATCTTGTATATCTTTACAAGATAGTGTGTGGATCCTCACGGTTGGTGAGGGGTGGACGTATGTTGCCGCTGTGGCATCCGAACCACCTAAAAATCACTGTCTCATTATGGTTTGTTCCTTTTCCCGTATCCCACTTCTGCGCATGCTTGTGGATTTAGTTTAATTGCTATCTTTTGATCTAGATTAACTAATCACCTTCAAATAGATCCTCGGTATATCAAAAGTTGGATTCAGACTGACAAGGTTACTCTTGCTGGAAAGATAATAGTTTGCGTGAGTAAATCTTCGGATCAGTTAACTCCGCCTAGTACCAAGGGCTATTGTAGTGATTGTTTTTGATAGATCTTGTTTATCCTGCACTTATCTCTTAGTGTTCTCGCATAATTTTAAATGAGTATAACCTTGTTAAAATTGTGATTTCACCCAATTCACCCCCTCTTGGGTGCCATTGATTGCGGGACTTCAGTACCAAGCTCGGTGGTTCGTCATTCTGGACAGCACTCTCTACTGAAGATCCTTCTCCGGTCCTCTCTTGAAATGCCTCAGTACTGACGAAGCCAACCGAGCGATTCAAGAAGTTCACGAAGGCCTGTGCGGAGCACATTTGGGAGGAAGGTCACTCGCCAGGATCTTGCTACGGCAAGGTTATTGGTGGCCCACTCTGCAGTGCGATTGCTCGACCTACGTACAGCACTGTGACCGATGCCAGCGATTTGACCACTTGGTCCATCAATTGGCAACGGAGCTCGTTACCCTAGCCGAGCCATACCCTTTCGCTCGCTGGGGAATCGACATCCTCAGGCCGTTCCCCATGACTCAAGCCTAGAAGAGGTTCGTCATCGTCGCCATCGACTACTTCACCAAATGGATCGAGGTCGAAGCCACAACGAGAATCACCGAGACAGTCGTCTAGTGTTTCATCTGGAAATCGATCATCTATCGCTACGGCATCCCCCGAGTGATAGTGAGCGATAATGGTCGGCAATTTGATTCTCGTTATTTCTGAGACATATGCGCTGACCTAAACATTCACAATCACTTCACCTCGGTCGCCCACCCTCAAGCTAACGGGCTGGTCGAAAATGTTAACAAGACCATCTTAAAGGGCATCAAGACCAGGCTCGGCAAAGCCAAGGGCAGCTGGCTTAAGGAATTGCCGAACGTACTTTGGTCACACAGAACGACTCCCAGAACGGCAACCGGTGAAAGTCCCTTTCAGTTGTGTACGGCGCCGAGGCCGTTATCCCATTGGAGATTGCCAATCCCTCCCTCCGAGTCATCTGTTTCTCGCACAAGGCAAATGACCAGAAATTGCTCGAAAACCTCGACCTAGCAGATGAGCTCCGAGAGATTGCCAGCATTTGAGCAACGGAATATCAATGCCGCCTCACTCGATACTACAATGCCAAAGTCCGAGATAGACACTTTCAACAGAGAGACTTCATCCTCAGGAACGCCGAAGCATCTCGACCACTTGAGGCGGCGGGCAAGTTATCCCCTAATTGGGAAGGCCCCCACCGAGTGGTCGAGATGCTTGGTAAAGGAGTATACCGGATATCTACGATGGAAGGAGAACCCATCCCTCGGACGTGGAACGCAACTACACTACGCAAGTTCTATTTCTAAACGCCGAGCATTGTGTAAGCAATATGAAAATAAACAAAAGTTTCATTTCCTCTTTTATTCAAACAACTTGTTTGTACATCACAAAGGCTGAAGCCAAGAAAATACATGTCAAAAAAGAAAAAAATCCATCTGGCGCCGCCATATGAGCCCATCGCTCGACTGACTCGGTTAACCTTCCTGCGTCCAGCCACTGACTCTGCCTTGTGCAGAAACTGGCTCGGATAAAGGGTAGTCGACCACGTTGGCTCGGGTAACTCGGAACAAAGTTGACAGAGGGATTAGGAAGGAGAAGGCTACCTTCCAAGTTGACAGAGATGGAGGAAAGGGAATAAAGAACGCATATGAAGGCATCCTCCCCGCCAATCTGCCAACTCTTTGGAAGGAAGAGAGTGCAGACACCCTCTGAAGAGTGAAAGAAATGATGAGAAGAGCATAAGAGGGAAAAAGAAACCAGCAGAGCTGGATGAGGAGGCAGGGAAAAACCCAGAAAGGAGGGAGTTTAATTGGCTTCCTCCTCCCCTCCGTGGAGCGAGCAGGAAGGGACGGGCGGCAGGGATGCCTGATGCCCCCATCCGTCCACCATCTCGCCCCCCTCGCAAGCACCGCCAGAACTGATAAAAAGAAGATGACGTGCCTCCGCACGTCGAACCTTCTTTAAACCTGTCCGCCAGCCGTCGAACCTCCTATAAACCCGAAGCAGCAAGGACTCTCTACCCTCCATCATCGGCAGCTTTGTCTTTCGGAGCGTCTTCCATGCTTCAAATATAACGGCACAACGCTACGTGAAGAAAGAATGAGGAAAGACTGTCGGGGAAAACCCTAAGCGGTGGAGAGGAAGGGACACCCTTCAGACCTTTTATAGGCGAAGGGAGGCTATTTGCCTTAAATGATTCTCCCCTCGAAAACACGCTAAAGGGACCTCTCCCTACGAACGGTCACCTCAAACTTCTCGTTATCACCCCAGCGGGACACACGAAGCAGCCAAGCATTCAAAGCATAAGAAAACGGAAAGACACCCTGTCAGACGCTCACCCAACCATCAAGCGAGATCCACGCAGAAAGTATCGGCACTTTCCAACCACTACAGATACACTGAATAAAATATAGCAATGGCGATACGAAACAGTTAAGTCTTCATCATAATGCTACTGCCTTACTTTTTTTCCTACACAACAAGGAAAGTTTTCCTTCAGAAAAGGAAAAGACATGCAAAAAGAGAAAGCAAAGCAGATACATTAGGCCTCTGGCCCACCCTGAAGCTCGGAAGTGGAAGGCTCAGACGGTCTGCCCCCGGCACCCTCGGCGACGGCCGACACTGGCACTGACCCCACCGGCGAGCGAACTGCCTCTGTTGCGCGCCCTCCCGAGGCATCCGGAGTTGGCAACCCTTCAGACAAAGAGCCCCCCTGATCTTCTTCCTCCGACGCAGAGGAACCGGAGGATGACAAGTCCGAGTCATAGCATTGCCCGGACAGGAAATCGAGTGTCTCGGACGCCTGCTCCTCGGCATAAGAGACGGCCCGGTCGTAGCCTTGCTTGAACCCCTTGCGGATGCCTCGGCGAAGTGCTAACTCGTAGTAGGGGAGGGTAGCCTCCTTAAGGTCGACCCGATAGGCTACCGAGCATTTGTACTGCTCGAGTGCCTCCGCCCAGGCCGATCCCACCCTACCAGTGAGCTCGGCCTTCTCCCGCTCCGCCTCAGCTAACCTCCGTCCGGCCTCAGCCGTCTGCTTCTTAGCCTCTGCCGCCTGCTTCTCCGCCTCGGCCTCCCGCCGAAGGCGCTCGGCTTCCTCCGCTCGGTCCACTAGCTCGGCACGCTCGGCCTCCCACCGGACATCTAGCTCGGTGCGAGCAATGCGCTCCTCTTCATAAAGCCTGCTCTTCCTCTCGAGCGATTCGCGAGCCCTAGGTAGTTGCTCGGTCAATGCCCGAGCCTCCACCTGGCTCGCCCACGCCAGATCCCTAACGGAGGAAAGCTCACGCCGGAGTTGATTTGTTTTCTTCCTTTTGTTTGTGATATGAAGAATGACAAATATAATGAGCAAATAACAACGATCTTAATCAACCTATGAACATGTGAACCATGAACCTAGGCAATCAGAACAAGCTCTAGCATGGGCAATGCTATCTCAATCAAACTAAACTGAAGAGGGAAAGGAAAAACACACGCCGGGGCGTGGAGCAAAGGAATAAATGAAAACACACCGCGTGGGTGGAACAAGCAAAAGAAATAAGAGATATGAGAAAGAGAAAACCAATGCCCAGTACTAAGAAAGAACGTGATCGCCACCAAGGTAAACACAAGCCAAAGACCTGAGAAATACCTTAGAATAGGAGGAGGATGCACCCACCCACGGGAGAGAGAAATCAATAGGAAACTGCAGTTCTGTTGAATGTAATGGCCCAGCACCTACGCGTCACAGGAGTGTGACGGTCGCCCGATGAACCTGTTAGAGGAACCTGACACGCCTGATGAAGACCGTCAGAGTGTCTGCAGAACAAACTCGTGAATCCTTCAAACTGTAAACCTTCCAGCCGGCCAGAAAGCTTGGGCCTCGCCTTATGAACCCTGTAAACCTGCCAAAGAACGTAGAACACAAGAAAATAATCCCAGATTAGTCTTTCACACAACGTAGCATCAATTCTCAAATGAACTTAATATCATTCAAAAGGAAAGGGGAATACCGGGGGAGTTTGGTTTTTTAACCCCTCTGGACATTTTAAAAGATAGGAAGGTTGTTTAGATGATTGAAACAAGTGGAGGAACGTGGAATAAGGAGTGGGACAATGCTATGATGCAAAGGAGAAGGGAAGAACACAAGTTTGCCAATGATTGACTTAAACACTTGAAATCAAAGTACTCCCTTGACTGAGATGCAGATGGACGCAGAAAATCAATTCTCCTTGGTTGAATGTGGCTCCAGAATGCGGCAGCACTTCGACGCAAACTCCAGATTTCTCTCTCTAGGCCATGAAGTTAAGGGTTCTATTTATAGGCCCTCAAACTCTCCGGTCAAGCAGATGATAATCTAGCTAAAAAGGAGGATGATTCTTAGCAAACTCTTGAAGATAATACTCCCAAGAATCAATAGAAACAAACAGAAGGTCCTGAGGATCAGATTTGGAAGATAAATCACAAGATCAAACTCTCAATTCGACCACGGAGTAGTAGAGAAAAGATCAGACTTGCCAGGACTTCTGTTGGATGTAACGGCTGCACGACAGACCGCCACATGGACGTAACGCGCGAGGAGTAGACCGTTACACTACCCTATCTCTTCAGAAGATAAGATCAATGGGGAGAATTTGCAAATAGTTGGACTCTGAAGAATGTGACGGCCAAGGGTAGACACGTTAGAGGAATATAACGGCCGCACGACAGACCGTTAGAATCAACGGATAGGCAAAAGGATAAGCATTGGCAACAGGCCTTAAGCTGTAGGATTCTTCAAGATGTAATGGCCCAGGGCCAATGCGTCAAAAAGATGTAACGCGCATGTTATAGACCGTTAGAGACAATAAGGATCCAAAAAGGAAAGCTTGCTAAGCTTCATTGAATGCAAGAAATCAAAGAATCAGACCCAACCAAGGAATCAAGACCCATGAAATAAACCTCCAAGTGAACAACTAGAAGCATCATATAGAATGAACAAGGAGATGACCCGACTTATTGGTCACAAAACGGGTGTCAACAGATGCCCCTCCTTAACGTCCTCTTCGCATGGGAGCAAGCGGAGGTGAAGCGAAAGCGAAATTGAACATGGAGATGAAGCGGAAATGAAGCGGAGTGGACCAAAAAGTGGGCGTTAAGGCAAACGACACCCGTTCAACCAACAAGCGACAGGAATTTTCTGAAAAACTTTGAACTACTCACAAGGAAATAGCCAACCAAAGGACGCATGTCTGGAGGAACTAACAACTAAGGAAAGGAAAACATGGCTAGCCACCGGAGGCAACGGAAAGGAAAGAGACAACTTACTAAACTCCAGACAAGGATCTCCAGCCAACCAAATCAAGCGAATAGACCGAAGGAATCCTTCTAATTCAGAGTGGAATGATTCTCCTTATTCAAGATCAAGAACACAACTATTCACCATCACTGAGATGTCTTGAACAGACGAAGATTCATGAATGCTCAAAGAATGTGCATGATGCATGCTGGGCTAAAATAAAGAAATCATCAAAACGAATGCAAAGAAAGAATAACATAACAAGATACTCGAGAATAATATTGCTAGACCGGAGAAATCAGGGTCAGGACAGCATCTGCAACCACGGCGTGCAAGATAGAACTATCGTCCCCAAATTTTTCCAACCTAACAGCCTATCCAACGATTAAACATGTGCACCTAGATCATCATCATTTTTATTTAAGGG
This sequence comes from Amorphophallus konjac, assembly GCA_022559845.1. NCBI lineage: Eukaryota > Viridiplantae > Streptophyta > Magnoliopsida > Alismatales > Araceae > Amorphophallus > Amorphophallus konjac. The sequence goes on along the minus strand of CM040125.1, from coordinate 163,790,362 downwards.
GAACATCAGATCCTGGAACACATGAATGACCAGTCGGTTCTCGAGATAATATATCATAGATAACGTATAGTAATGCATTAAAGGGACAAAGGATTCGGGACACTGTACCTGACTTACCTGCCTGACGAACGGCAAATCATGATGTTGTTCATAACTTCATCCATGAATAAAAGATTAGCCAATGATAATTAATATGAGCATGAAACAAGGCATAACCATTTGTACGCATGAGAAGCATTAATAATATACACCATGGAAGAAAATACAATCATTCAAGCATCAAATAAGCCATTGTATTCATCAAGAAATCTTCAAATTGTGACGGTTTAGAAATGGTGCGTCACACCACGTAACGGTCTAGGACTAGACCGTTAGATATTGGCGGTTCAAATTCTTCAATGAAACAATTCAACTGACCTGACGGTCTAAGAAAGACGTGTCATAGAATGTAACGGTCTGGCGATAGACCATCACATTTCCTGAGCGTTCAAAAAAAACAAACCGAACGGTCACAAACCATCATTCATGCTTCATTCGCCCTAACACTAAAAAGAAACCCAACCGAGAGCTACCAAGGACCACCGGCGACCACCCACTAGAGATGGCCAGCGACGAGGCCCCACGGCCACTGAAGAGAAGGGAAAAGGGGATGAAGAGGAAGGCGATACTCCGCCTCCATCGTCGGATAGAACAAGAGGTGGTTCCACCACCCGTGGAAGAAGAAACGACGACGAGGGAGCCAACGGCGGAAGGAGAAGCTCCAATGGCTGAGGAGGATCAAGGGGAAGCACCCCAGGACGAAGGAGAACCCAAAGCACAAGAAAAGAAGAGGAAGAGGAGCCAAGACCGAGAGGTAAGCCCACCCGCCCTAATCTTTAATTTTTAATTTTTATGAGTTTTTAAGTGCATGCATGGACGATGGGAGGTAAAAAATGGGTCTATGAACCCATTAGGAACACATGTAGGCCATTTGGCCACACTGGGAAGCCAAGGGAAACAAAAGGGGAGAACGCCCTTTGGCAGAGAGCGTGACGGTCCTTCTAGCGACCGTCACGAGCCTAACGCATCACCCCCGGTGTGTTAGAGCCGTGTGACGCCCCACCCCAGGGCCGTCACAATCCCTAGAGATCAGAACTGATTTTTAGGTTTTTAATTATTCAAATTTTTTGTTTGTTTTTTATTATATGAATGTTATGCGATGTTTTTTATGATGCAATTGACTAACTTATGATCTAAATGCATGCAGGGAAAAAGAAGAACAAGAATATCATGGCTTCAGATCCGGGCGGTCTACCAGGCACTGCCCAACTACCAGAGAGAGCGACTCGCAGCAATGGGATTCGTCGAGGTGCTGAGCATCGAGGCGATCAGGATGGACACTCCGCTGCTATACGCATTGCACGAGAGATGGGATCCAATCAGCAGAGCATTCATCTTCCCTTGGGGCCACATGATCCCCACACTGGAAGACATAGCGTGGATTACGGGATTGAGGGTCCATGGAGCGGCAGTGACTGGGTGGACTTACGGGAATTACAGGGAGTTCACCCAGGAGCTGCTGGGCTTGGATTTGATCAGACCGGGCCAGACTTCATCCCAGCTGTCGAGATCGAGACTGTAGGAGAGCCTGGGGCTGAGAGGAGCAGCGATAGCAGTGGGAGTGCTACCTGAGGAGCATATAGGCCGAGTGATAGAGCAGGTGCGCCCACATGTGGCCGCAGAGGTGGGACCAGAGGGAGATCGCGTCCTGAGATGGTTCCTCATGCTACTGTTCGGGAAGCTGCTATTCGCGACCCGAGCAGACGTGATCAGCTACAGACTGCTGCCATTGCTCGAGGACTTAGGCAGAGTCGGGAAGTACGCATGGGGGGCAGCGGTCCTGGCCTTCCTGTTCGAGTCGCTCAGCACGACAGACCGACAGACCATGCTGGGCGGCTTCTCACCTTTTCTACAGGTAAATCTGACTTAAATGCTTTCTATTATGATTATGCAAATGATAATGCAATGCAAATGACTGACATGACTCCTGAATGCAGATCTGGAGCTTTATATACCTCCCCGGAATAGGGAGAGGCAGATTACTCCACCCCGAGCGGATCCCAATCGCCAGACGATGAATAGTGGCGAGGGACTCAGGGTCGATCACTCGATTGACCCGGGCGATCCAGGATGAGCTGGATTATTTCCCGCATACGGCGGTAAGCCCAAAACTCTAAATGCTCTCTAAATGCTTTTAGATGCTCCTATATGCTTATGAATGCTGACAAACTAACTAACATGATTTCCAGGTGAGATGGACCCCGTACCGGGACTAGAGTACCGAGGGACAGCCATGGGTCCAGACATCCCTATCATACCGTGGGCGAGACGTGTGGTTGCACTGCATCAACGTCATCGAGCCACTCCACTACCACTTGATTTTGCGGACCCAGGGACTACACTAGCCAGAAGTGACCTTCCCACGCCGAGATGACGAACGCCCGGGCAAGTCATCAAAGGGGATTAGCGGCAATGTGGATTGGTGCGCCCATAAGGTAAAATACGTCCATGATTGGAACAAGAGAGGTCGGGCGGTAAAGGAGCGGGCCGAGAGCGATGAGGCGTATTTGAAAGCCTTCGCCCGGCGGTACGGGGACCAGGTGTACTGTCACGCCCAGAACTGATAGCAGCGGAACGTGTAGTTCGGAACGTGGCAGTCATACAATCATGAATGATCAGAGTAAACATAAGACACCAAATTACACACTGGACAATGTGGGCCAATTTAATCTTTATTGATAATCAAATATTCAAATTACATATCTTGACTCAACTTACATAAGTGTAGGAAGGACTCACTATTACATTCTAATAAAGAGAAAGGACTCAAATAACAGGACAAGACTCAAGAAAATTAAAGACACCGACACAATTCTCCATAACGCTCAACACTCTGGCCCTTCCCCATCTGATGAACTATCTTCAATATTGTTACCTGGAAAATGTTAAAGATAGGCAGGTGAGCAAAACGCTCAGTAGGAATTACATCTCTCATCAAGCAGAATATAAGTGATCAACCAATTAACGGTTTCATGACGGTGCAATGCATGTAACAAGAAAATCATGATGATCAGCTATCAGGAAGGATGAATACTAAAGTCAAAGGTAGATACGAGATCAAGAGATATAGGGATGAATTCCCATGCAGAGTCAAGGACAAGTTGTCAGAATATAACAAGGACAGATGAGCAGATGAACATAACTTCAGAATTGGCCAGATTATAACAGAGTTCCAATAAATATAAGCAATAAAGCAGAATATCTAAATTATCAAAATAACCAAGCAACAAATCATCAGAATAACAGAATTAACAGATTTAACAGAGTTTGCAGAATAACAGATATAGCAGAATAACAGAATATAACAGATGTACAGACTTTGGTGCAATGCCACACTCAGAATTCCCATGGTTTACAGAATTGGACTTCCGTCCTACCTGGCACTGAAAAGTCGCGGACCCAGAGCCCTTTAATATTTCAGAATCAGGTATGGCCAAATACATAGTCAAAGGGTTATGTTCTCGAAGAAGATTCCAAAGGAGTAGAGTGTCATGACTAACGGAAAACCAAAGTAACACGGATCAGATCCAGGGTTTTTAAGGTACAACCAGCTCGGCTGCCTTGAGGGAATCCAAGGCTAGCGGAGACTTACGGAGGTCTCAATGACTAACTTGTCAGTCCGAAGGAACGGAATGTCCAACGGAGGACTCGTATGTCACCGAGAGTTGAGGTGTATAATGTGAACCAATCATGAAAAAGGGACTCCATCTACGGACGTGAGATGAGAGTGTCAAAAGACCCGAGGTATGGGTCAAAAACGGAAGAAAGCGGTGAGAAAATGTATACGTTAATCATAGAATTCATGTCCATCCTATTCTATAATTGATTACAATTAAATAAACTTATATTATTTAACGCCCGTGGGGGCCGTCATTTATTAATTAGCATCCTCTTGGGGAACGTTAATTTTCACGATTTTTAACTCAATTTATTTAACAAGAATTTACATTTATATCTATTTAATTGAAGAAATTCAAAAACCTTCATTTAAAGGCACATTGATTTATTTAAAATAATTTAAGGAAATATAATATATGATAATTAGGAGAAAAATACAAGGATTCTAAAAATATATTTTTCATAATTTTCTGGTATATATTTTAATAATAATGAATTTTTCAATGATACACATTCATGATATATATATATATATATATATTTATATATACATATATATAGTTAAAAGTGACGCCTAGTAAGAGGGGCGTCCCTTTTTTTTGTAACGACCTATAGTGGGTCGTTATTTCAAAAAAATTGATTTTTCGAACCCCCGGTTTCTATGCTAAACCATGTCAGAATCTAGCTTATGATATACCGAAATGATCGGCTCGAAAAACTCTGCCTAACCATATGTTCAAAATAATTTCTCGATGAGAGACGGGGGATCTTGCAATAGGGGGCACGAAAAATGGTGTAACCACTTCTATTACCTCGGTCTCCACCCCAATAGTATGCCCATAAATTTTCATGTGCAACGGAGACTCCGATACCTAGGAACAAATTATTAAGGTAAAAATTCCATGAAAACTCCATGACTAAGCTTTTATAATTGACGACTGATGGTTGGTCGTTATTTCCAATGTCCACGATCAACAGTTTCATAAATCTTCACACAATCTGACGCCTCTTAGAGCGGGCATCCATTCAAATTAGCAACATGGACGGGGTCGTCTTTTATTCTACATAGCCAGATGATCATAGGTACGAGGAATTTTAGAATATTTCTAATAGAAAAAACTAGAGAGATGGATAAATTGAGAAATATAACAATAACTCACTAGTATGCTCATGCCTTGATTATCTTATCAGGATTTACAGTTATTGCATGTTAAACATACGAAATTATCAATTAACCTGTCAATTGGCGCCTGTTCATCCGAGCGTTAAATTAAATCGTGACTTAAGAGAGGTCGTCTTACACTAAAAACGGGGTGTCTTTTACTAAGTCTTCACAGAAAACCAACGACCTATATGACCTATATGCATGCTCAGAGAAAACTCTAAGAAGAATCTACTGAATATAAACTCGACAAAACATGCTGTATGTGATACCATCTTTATTAATTAGTTTGGCCATTAGAGAGAAAACCTACCTGATCTTAAGATTTTGGCGATGGTACGTGAAGAACTTGAAGAAAGAACTATACTCTATTCCAAACAGAGTCTTCGGAAGCCTATGTAAACCGTACAGAACAACACCCAGAGGGTGCTAGGAGATGAGAGTGTTAATAGATGAGTCAGGAAGAAGCTTTCTCCCGTTCTTCAGTAGGTCAAGAAGGATTTCTGCTCGTAACCTATAGAGAAATAAGATGAAGAAGCATTAGTTTTCTTCATAATACTCTACTGAAGGCAGAGGAAGAAGAACACATGTTCTTCACGGTTGCCGGCAGCAGGATCGATTAGATAGCCAAAATAGCAAGGAGAGGTCGATTCGAAAGGTATTTATAGGGTCTTAGGAATTCTAATAGAGTTAGAGTTCGATTAAAAGTAATATTTCCCTGATAGAGTCCTTTCCATGATCTATCAACCCATACTAATCCTAAAACTTACCCTGGATAGTCTCCCAGGTCGAACGGAACTCAAATGTAATTAACGCCTTAGGCTAGGTCGTTAATTTTTTATTTGACGCCTTGCATCTCGGCGTTTTTAAAGAAATAACGCCCTTTCGTCGGGCGCTATTCACGATTTCACGTTAACTTATGCTAGTTACTATATTTGAGGATTTTTATCTTTTTTATTTGATAAGGTCTAGTTACGAAAATTTATGGGTAATATTTTTCCATTTTTCTTGATTTTTCCATATAATTAGTTTTCAAAAATTCCTTTAAATCAAAAAGTGGCACTATTCACTTTTTTTTTGAATTGACGACTTAGTTTAAGTCATCTTTTAGGAAATACACGCCCATGACCATGGAGTCATTTCCATTTGGCATTTCTTTGAAGATGTAAAATTATGTTTATGCCCTAGAAATTCTTATCAATGTATCCTTTCTTATGCTATTTATACTTTATTTGATTTTTCTGATTTAGAAGTGACGACTTGTTCAAAGTCGTTTCTTATAAAATGGACGCCCATCCACGATGGCGTCAATTAAATTTTTGCTTTTCTTCTTAGCCTCCAAAAGACCGATACCGTATATATGTCCATTCTTTTCTCTTTTAATTTTTCTTAATTCATTTAAATCCTATTAATGTATATTTCTTCCTTTTAATAAAAGTACAATGTAATAAATGTGAATATTAAATTTTATAAATTATTAATAAATTATTAATTGATGTTTTCTTCGAGATTTATTGATTCTAAATTCAAATAAAATTATATTATGCATTAAATGCGTAGAAAAAAAAATAACATGTTATTCTTAAATTTATTATAATACAATGGTAGGGTCCATGAGCTCTTTTTGTGAGATTTTCTTAGGATGTCAGGGGGTCGTGTACCAAGTCTGGCCTTGATTATTTACGTTGTATTATATTTATTTATATTGTAATATATATATATAAACATATTTGTTATTTTCTAACCCTCATATACCTATTAATAATTTATATGTATAAAGGGATTTTATTCCTCGTAATTTCTTTAACTTTTATTAGTCCTTGTCCTAGGTATCAGAGGCAGGTTCGATCTGAGCAACCCTATAGGAATATCACTTGACCATTTATTTATTTGAATAAATTTTATTTATTAAACATTATATACTTATAAGATTATGTATTTATCATTATGTATATTTTTATTTCTTATTCCAAAATTATCGGGCGTTACATGTACCAAGGTACCCGACGACCGGTATGAACTTCTAAACCCTATTTCTATATGCTTTTACATGAAAATTTCCTATATGCACTGACTCATATTCTTTCTAAATGCAGCTAGACCCTGAGGGGAGGATAGCTGAGCTTGAGGGGCTACTCCACGCAACCATCCAGCAGCGGGAAGAGTACCGGACCGCCCTGGAGCTTCTGGTAAGATTCTAAAACCTGAGACTTAAATGATTTTTGATCATGATTGACTAACTCTAATTCTAAATGCAGCGGGCTGAGGGAGCCCAAACAGCCAGACCGAATGCCCCATCATCTTCATCACAGCCTGTCGGGGGCAGAGCTGAGCGAGATGCCGAGTTCGCTCGAGCGGTTGCTCGGGCCGAGGAGGCGGAGGCCACCCTCGGGGAGCGGGTAAAAAACTAAATGCTTCTTTAGACCTAAATGCTTTTGATTTATGCAAATGCTTAATATCCTGACAATGCAAAATGTAGGCGAGAGAGCTGACCGCAGCGGCGGCCGAGGTGGAACACGCTCGAGCGGAGGCAGAGCGACTCCGGACAGAGCTGGCTCAGGCACGAGCCGAGGTGGAGAGACTCCGGACCGGGACAGCGGACTTGGAGCGCTACCGGATCAAGGCCCGGGAGACACGGCGTCAGATCTTCGAGTTGAAGATCGAACTGCGGACGATGGAGCACACAGTGAGGATGATGGGCCGAGGACCGGAGCGGAGCACCTCTCAAAGCGGGGCACGGAGGAGCGTTGCCCCGAGCAGATCAGTAGCAGATTTCCTTGCCAGCTCTTCCGGCCAGCGGAGGAACGAGAGGGCACAGAGGGGACAGCAGGAGGAGAGTGCCTCCATAGCGCCACCGGCGAGGAGACTCGAGGACGGTGATGACAAGGGTGGCCCGGGAGACACGCCGGCCGAGTGAGCTTGTTTTTTGTTTTTCCTTCTTACTTGTACATGACTTATATAAATGGAAATGAATGTAGATTCTTTTTTTGTGTTTTTGTTGTTTTATGTGAATGAATGCATGCGTGAATGGAATGCAGATGAAATGGAATGGATGTGGATGTGAAATGGATGTGAAGATGGATAGATGGCAGGAATGCGGCATGGATGTGTGAATGTGTGGAATGAATGGAATGAAATAAAAATGCATGTGAAAATGTGTGAAATGGCATGAAGGGGATGACTAAAGTAATGTAAATGGAACGGGACATGTGTAAATGAAGAACTATAGGCAGAAAGGAATAGCACAAACCCAGCAGCAGAGAATGTGACGGTCTACGAAACACGCGTCAGAGTTATGTAACGCACAAGCTGAAGTCCGTCAGAGATGACAGAGACCAGACTGCAACCTGATCAGCAGGAAATGTGACGGTCCACTGGGGAGCGTCATAATGATGTAACGGCCAGATCCAGGCCGTTAGGGACGACAGAACAATGCTGGATTGAAGTAGCGTGCAGAAAATGTGACGGCTCAGATGTGGAGCGTCAGAGCCAAGTAACGCCCGTAACCAGACCGTCAAGAATGATTGAGCAGCAGAAAAATGTGAAGGCTTAGGGACCCCGCGTCACAGAAGGTAACGGTCATAGCTCAGACCGTTAGGCTTGACAGAATGAGATTGGGCCAAAAATAAACCCACAGGAAATGTGACGGCCCAGAATTGGAGCGTCAGAGACAAGTGACGGTCCTACGATAGACCATTAGAGAACGAGGTGTACTCCGAGACGAATTGCGCCGTGAGAGCCCAAACCCGAAGTTTAACCATCTAAACCCCCACTAGAACTCTCCCAGACTTAAGATAAGGTCTCCTAACCAAAATCTTATCATCCTAGAGCCAAAAGCAAGCCTTAAAAACTCAGGAACTCTGCCAAAAAATGTAGCTTTCTTAATTCTCTGCTACAAGGGCCGAAGAACCTCTCCTAAGGGCAGAAACACCATGAAGAGAAGCTTTGAAGTGATGGTCATAGAGAAGAAGGTCTACACTAGACTTAGAGCAGCGAGGAAGGAACATGGGGATTTGCAAAGGTTGACATCAATCCCCAAACATCTGAGCTCAAGTGCTCAAAGGGTGGTAAGTTCTAATGGTTCAAAAGTTAATAATTTCTGCACTTCAACTTCTCATGATTTCTTCTTCTTCTAGCCTCTTCCCGGTCCAAGATGTTACTCCAACTTGAAGTGGGTGGCTCCCATGATCAAACAACTCCCTTTAGAAGTCTTAGCAATCCTTAGGGCATGGCACCTCCAACCTTTATTGGTCTTAGGCAAGAACCTTCAGAAATTATCTTTAGATTGGCCAAGCATTTTAGCTCTCATAGAATTGTGGCATCCTCAAACACATACCTTCATGTTCCCTTCCTTTGAAGCTTCAGTCCTATTAGAGGAGGTAGAAGCCCTTCCTAAGACTAAGGTGGGGGATAAAGACCTAGTTTGCTATACGGTGAAGCCTATTGACCCGTCCTTGATCTTGAGCGATTTCATTCATAATCCAAAGGACGTGAGGACCATGATCAGCCCACACCACATTCACTTAATACCCATGGCTCAATGGATAGTCTCTCATTGCAAGAACAAGTGGGAGAGACATGAAGCAATAGCCAAGGCGGTGTCGGTTTGCTTATGCGGAGTCTTCCTTTTCACCACTACTGAACACCTCTTAGATACCCAAAATCTCAGCATTATTAGCGGGTTGTGGTGGGGAATGTCCATCTCTCAAGCGATCCTCTCATACCTTTATGAAGGACTAAGCTCCGCTTGCTTAGGGGGACCTCTATTCGGTTCCATGATACTCCTTGAGTGTTGGATGGGAGTGAGAGTCAAATTCCAACCCAAGGAAGATATAACTTCTGCTAGCCGGATCTTCGGGAGCCACCCTTTGTTCTTTATTGGAGGTGCCTTTGGATTTTCTTCTCAGGTTGAATGCAAGACGACGGACAAGAAAACACGGGATGAATGGTGCCTCTTCTTCAACACTTTGCCATTAGAGAAATTCATCATGCGACCAAGAATTCTTCGGAGTGCTTTGCTTAGAATACCGCAGCGTCAAGGCCTGGACCTCCAGCTAGTGGGGAATACTACCATGGCGATCTACAACCCGCACCAGTGCCATCTTCAGATCGGACTACCTCGAACGGAAGTTCCTACACTATCACACTACCCTCCCCGTCTACCTAGGAAGATGGGGACCGAGGAGGATGAAAGAGCAGTTTGGAACGCGCTAACCATGTGGGAGATCAGTAAGGTGCGTCCGTGGCAAGAGGAAGTGAAAGAGAACGACGAAGCACGCCGTGGCTACGTGAAAGAATTGAGGGAGATCCGCCCTCTTGCGGATAGGAACTTGAATGTAGCTTGATTTCGTTCATGAAATGATGATGTAAATTGACAAACAGAACTGATGTTGCATTAAGTTTAAGTGAATGAGTTTAAGTGAATGATATGAAAGTGATTTTAATTGAAATGAGCATGAGTTGTTGCTTGATTTGGTTAAAAAACCTAAAAAATAGAGTCTCTGGAGAGTGTAACGGTCCCACAAAGGGCCATTACCACGATGTGATGGTCTGGCGATAGGCCGTCAGGGGAATGGACTGAGAATCCTGTTCTCTAGAGGATGTAACGGTCTAGCAACAGACCGTTAGAAGGATGTGACGGTCTGCATGAAGACCGTCAGAGATGGACCTGCTGAGAGAATGAAGCCAATGCCCTGAAGAAGGTGATGGTCATGGTGTGGACCGTTACATGACTGTGGCGGTCTGGAACTGGTGCGTTACAGACCTGGACCTGCATAGTCGTGAGATTTCAACCCGGGTTTGAACCTGCGTTCTGCACACACTTAGACAAGAAACAAGTTAGATCTGTTCTTAGACTCAACCCCTTGCCTTAAAGCAAGTTAGAGAATGACCATTTCATGATATTCGGTCAAGGGGTGGAGCCTTATTAAATAGGCGGAAGAAATAATAGGAATAACGTGATGCATGCAATGCATATGATGGAATTTTTGGAGTTTTTGGGAAATATCGGAATTTTTGTGAGATTTTGGAAATATTTGATTCTTTTGGGTTTTGAAATATGTGATTTTTTTTTTATTTTGGAATGTATGATTTTTTTTGGACTTTGGAATATATGATGTTTTTGGGTTTTGAAATATATGATGTTCTTGGATTTTGAAATATATGATGTTTTTTGATTTTGAAATATATGATGTTTTTGGATTTTGAAATATATGACGTTTTTGGATTTTTAAATATTTGATTTTTTCTAGATTTTGAAAACCGATGCTTCCCCCGGTAACGTGGGCCCTCATTATTACATCAAGAGTTCCCGAGGTTAGCGTGCAACAAGGTGACAACCCCCTGGCCAAGGCTCCACTTGTATGACGGTGTCTCTACCAGGGCCATACCCAGGGTACTAATCTTGGTCCTAAAAAAGGAAAAATAGAACACGAGGGTAAGCTTAGGCCAGATATAGAAGTTTTTTAGGACTTGATTTCCTCTCCAGACAATCCATTAGAGATTTAGTCTGTTGCGCCGGGGATTTGTGTTCGTCATCGAACCTTAGTCCACTCTAGGCATGCATACGACCGAGCTCATTCGTCCCGCGGGGAACTGTACTGCCACTCTTGCCATGCCTAGCTTTTCTTTCTTACCTTTTGGAGCTTTGGGATCATGATCGATAGACTTTTGAGATAATGCTTTTGATTTTGCCATAAAGATTGCTCCTTTGGTTTCTTCTTTTCCTTTGCTCTATGGCGTCAGGTCATAACGGACTGCCCCTATTTGGGACCTCCTCTCGTTAGGCTGCCTGGATCAGTCATCGCCTCCTTATTCACCTCTTGCCCCTGGATTCAGCCGAAGAAAGAAACGGATAGGGACTTCGACCTTCCCCCAAAGCATGGCCAAGGAGAAATGATGTCTACAAAGCGGTACCTGACAAGTGATGTCGTGTAGTGTGTGATTGCCGTACTAGGGACTTCTTTCATGGCGAAGGGAAAGGAACGCCTTGCTGCCGGGGTGGCACGGGTTAGACTCTAAGGAAAGAAACGCTTAAGATACAACCCATTCCAAGCGTGAGAGAGCTCCTCACCTTCTGCGTTCACTAGGCGATAAGCATTCCCTGGATAAGCCTCTTTTACAATGAACGGCCCTTCCCAGTTAGGTTGCAATTTAGACATAGGACCTGCCGACCGAATGAATTTACGTTCCAAGACCATATCACCTTTTTAAAATTTACGTTCAATCACCTTCTTTTGAAAATAACGCGAAACTCTCTTTTGGTAAACGGATACGTAATCGGCCGCGTTCATCCTCTTCTCATCCAAGAGTTCCAACTGGACGAGCAACGCCTCTCGACGTTCATCGAGATTAAGTTCCTTATCGAGCTGCACTCTAAGGGAAGAGATCAAGATCTCATATGGGAGCACCGCCTCCATCCCGTAGGTAAGAGCGTAGGGAGTTTGCCCCGTAGGAGTACGGACGGAGGTGCGGTAAGCCCACAGAGCTTCCACTAATCTTTCTGGCCAATCGAAAACCTTATGAGATTCGCATGTTTTCTTTATAATTTTAAGAAGGGTTTTGTTAGTGGCCTCGGCTTGACCGTTGTCTTGAGGATAATATGGGGATGAATGATGCAATGTAATATTGAACTTCTTACATAGGTCCTTGAGCTCTTGAGAGACGAACTGGGGCCCGTTGTCGGTGATGATGCTGCTTGTCACTCCGAACCGCGAGATGATATTCTTCATGATGAAGCGGCACACCGTTGAAGCTTTGATCTCTGCGTATGCCTTTGCTTCGGCCCATTTGGTGAAGTACTCAGTGGCGGTAAGGATAAATGATTTCTATTTAATCTGAGAATTAGGATCACCGAGCGGGCTGACAACATCGAAAGCCCACATAGAGAATGGCCAAGGAGCAGAATGAGGATGGAGAGATGAAGCTGGAGCATGGATTTTATCAGCGTGGAGTTGGCATTTAAGACACCTCCGGACGTAGAGGGAGCAATCTTCCTCTAGAGTGGGCCAATAGTAGCCCTGCCAAAGGATCTTCTTCGCTAGAGCCTGGCCATTGACATGGCCTCCACATTCGCTAGAATGGGCTGCTTCAGCCACCTTCCAAGCCTCATCATCATCTAAGCATCTCATGAGCATTCCATTAGTAGCACGCCTGTATAGTTCTCCTGCAACGATGGTATACCTTGAGGCGGCTCTTCTTATTGACTTGCGCTACTCGGCATTTGCCCCTTCTGGGAATGATCCGTCTTTGCAAAAAAACTCAATTTCATGATACCAAGGCAATTCTTCTTCCTCCAGGATCTCCTCTAGTTCCATCAAAGATACTTCCTTAAGGTCTTCCCACTCAGCTCTTGCCTCTATAGCTTTCCTGAGGTTGTGTACCAAGGATCTTGGAGAGAGGGTGCATCCATTCTATGAACGATGATAGTCTCAGTACTCTGACTGAGAGGGAAAGATAGAGAGGAGGCAAGCGATGCTAAGGCATCGGCTAGAATTGTTCTAAGACATAGGAGTATGAATGTAGATCAGCTTACGGAATTGCCTAGCAAGGAGCATGACCAAATCTTGATAAGGCTTAAGCTTGGGGTCACGAGTGCGGTAAGTGGACAGAACTTGCCGCAAGACGAGCTGAGAGTCTCCTATGATATTCAAGTAACGTGCGCCCAGAAGGTAGGCATGCTTTAATCCGGCTAGGAGAGCTTCATACTCGGCGATGTTGTTGGTAACAGGAAATCGAAGTTGATAAGCAAAGGGAATTGTCACTCCCTCTGGAGTGAGCAGAACAGCACCGATCCCTCGGCCTTGAGAATTGAGTGCACCATCAAAGGGTAGAGACCAGAAGGGATGATGAGAGATAGCAGAGAGATGCTCATCAGGGAAATCATCCTGAATAGAGTCGGTGTGAGGAATGGGGAGATGGGCAAGATGCTCAGCGATGGCGTACCCTTTCACCGCCTTCTGAATGACAAATGTGATATCGAATTGGGAGAGGAAGCTCGGCCATCGAGCTAACCTACTAGAAAGGATAGGCTTTTCTAAGAGATAGCGGATCGGGTCCATTCTAGAGATCAACTTAACTGGGTGGGCAAGGAAGTAATGTTTAAGCTTCTGAGCTACCCACACTAAGGCGGCACAAGTCTTCTCCATGGCGGTGTATTTGGCCTCAGCCAGGTTAAATAATCGAGAGAGGTAATAAGCAGCCTACTCTTTCCTTTCGTCATCTACTTTTGCTAAGACCACCCCTAGGGAGTCCTCAATGACCGAGATGTATAGGATCAGGGGTTTCCTAGGGACAGGAGGTTGCAAAACTAGGGGATTGGATAGATATTCCTTTAGGTCCTCATAGGCCTTCTGACAGTCTTGATTCCATTCAAACTTAACCCCTGCCTTTAGCAATTCATAAAACGGGCGGCACCTTTGAGAATGTTGGGATATGAATCTTCTGATGAATTGCAATCTTCCAGTCAGTCCTCAAAGTTCCGTAATGTTCTTCGGTGGAGGCATGTCTATGACGGCCTGTGCTTTGTTAGGATCAATCTGGATCCCCCGTTTGCTCACTATAAAACCTAGCAGCTTCCCTGAAGAGACTCCGAAAACACACTCTTCGGATTCATTTTCAGCTTGTACTCCCTGGCACTTTGCAATACCTTAGCCAGAATAAAGAGGTGTTCTTCTTTAGTCATTGACTTCACCAAGATGTCTTCCACATAGGCTTCCATATAGATATGCATCATGTCGTGGAAGACGGCCATTATCGCCCTCTGATAGGTGGCACCTGCGTTCTTCAGACCGAACAGCATGACCACATAGCAGTACGTGCCCCAGGGCGTGATGAAGGAGGTTTTCTATTGATCTTCAAGAGCGAGACGGATCTGATTATATCCTGAGTATCCATCCATGAATGACAAAGATTCGTACCCGACGGTGCTATCGACCAGGACGTCTATGTGAGGCAGCGGGAAATCATCTTTGGGACATGCTTTGTTAAGATCCCTAAAATCGATGCAAATATGAACCTTTCCATCCTTCTTGATAATAGGGACTATGTTCGCCACCCACTGAGCATATAGATGTTGTGCCCCCTTGTGCTTTGATGATAAGGTGGTGTTTTAATGATAGCAACATGAATGAGTCACCATATTATTTTGCTAAGAACATCACATTGAATGATAGCAACATGAATGCATATGACTGATCTATTCTGTGGAGAATGCATGAGTGTGCTATGTCTGATCTGTTCTGTGGAGAATGCATTAGTGTGCTAAGTCATGCAGTGTTCCATACTAAGTGCATAAATTATTTTGTGCTTGATTTAAGGTCTGTGCATTGCTTCTCTGCTGATATGTTCAATATGTAGTTCAGCAAGTCTATACATTGTCTAGCACACACACATCAAGTCTGTACAGCCAGATCGGTCAAGTCTGTACAGCCATCCACTTGCAGCATTTCTTCAAGTCTGTACAGCCTATGTGCAGCCAGTCTTCAGAGCATATGCAAAGTCTATACATCGCATGCATGTTCAAGGGTTAAAGTTTGTACATTCTTCAGGTGCATCATCTCAGCAAGTCTATACATTGGACTTGAGCATATAGGAAGTCTGTACATCATCCAGTTGCTGCATGCGTCTGTTCAGAAGTCTATACATTACACTGTCTCACTTAGCGTCAATGCATAAGTATACACATCCCTCCATAGCAAGTATGCACATCGGCTGCACAGCACACACAGGTCTACACATTGCACACACACACAAGTCTACACACTGGATTGCTCGCACAGGCAATGTTTATACTTCGTGTTACAAGCATGCATTCAAGTCTGTACAGCTGGTGAGGTCCGTCTCACTCAGCGTCTCAAGTAGATTTGAAGTCTGTACATCGTCCGTCTCACTCAGCATCTAAAGTGGACTTGAAGTCTGTACATCATTCATCGTCTCAACTTGAGTCTCATGACTTAGAGTCCATACATTGCCTTGCTTAATGCTAAGTCTATACACTGCAGCATGCATTGTCTTCAAGTCTGTACAGCGTCCAGCGTCTTATGCCAAGTCCATACATTGTCCGTGAGCATTTAGAAGTCTATACATCCACTGTCTCAGTTGAGAGTTGAAGTATGTACATCCACCGTCTCATTTGAGCTTCAAAGTTTATACACTTAGAGTCTCATGCATATGCGAAGTCTATACATCGCTGCTTTAGCCAAGTCTATACATCGACACTTGTTCATGCATGTTAGCAAGTCTATACATTCTTCTGTCTCACTTAGAGTCTATACATTGCAGTTGAGTTGAAGTCTATACAGCCCTTGCTTTGCCAAAGTCTATATATTGTGAACTCTCAAGTATGTACAGATCTCGCTTTTCTCAAGTCTGTACATCGTCTAGTTGTCCTTGGCAAGTCTATACATCGTGAAAGTCTATACATTCCTCATTGCCTTACTTCATGCTTCTAGTCTGCACAAGTCTGCAAGTCTATACATTGGCTGCTGAATGCTCTTCAAGTCTACACATTGCAGCTTGTGGGTCATTCGTGTAAGTCTGTACAGCATGTTCCTCATACAAGTCTGTACATGCATTAACTGTGAGCATGGCACAGTCTGTACATTGTCTTTGCTTCACGCATGACTAAGTCTATACATTGTGCATTGCTCAAAACAGAGTCTGCACACTCATTGTCAGCAAGTCTGTACATTGCTTCATGCATTGCACGAAGTCTGCACATCGCACGCAGAGTCTGCACCCAATGCATTAGCAAGTCTATACAACGTCTGCATAGTGAACATGAGGTCTGTACAATGGTCGATGGCATGTTAGTGCATTCAGTTCTGTTGTGCATACTTCACCTTATGCACACTTCAGCAAGTCTATACAACGTCTACACATCATGCATTCAGGCTTAAGTGTTAAGCACAGAATGTCTATACCGCCTGTGCATCCTTTTGATTCAATGTCTACACATTGCATGTTAGCATGCTCGCACACACTAAGTCCATACATTACACAAAGTCTGTACAGCCATGCACTGTTTTGCTTGCATAAGTGAAGTCTGTACATGCGTCAGTGTTGCATTCACTAAGTCTGTACACACCTTAGCTTTGCATTCACATCGTGAAGTCTGTACATGCTTTGTCTTCGCATTGTAAAGTCTACACACCGCACTGCCTTCATAAAGTCTGTACAAGCTGTTAGACTTAAACTGATAATCCTATTCGACTGTCCGAAAGGGACTCTTTGCAGAGCTTAATAAAAGGCACGTGATCCGAGGCTGGAAGGGCTAACAGGAAGATGACACGTGGCCAAAAGTTCTGGGCGGGAAATGTGGAAGACACACGCCCTATCTGCTTCCTGCTGCTCTATATATATGAAGCCTCATCCATCAGAAGAAGGTGATCGACAAAAGCAGAGGAGAGCCTGCACGATCCAGTAAGAAAGAAAAGAGAAGAAGAAGAAAGAGTGTGAAGAGAAAGACAAAGAAGAAGAAGAAGAGAAAGAAAAAGAGAGTGAGAGATCGGGAGCAGCGAAGAAGAAGAAAAAGAAAGAGGAAGAGAGCTCGTGAGTTGAAAAGAGAGAAGACTTCATCAGATAATCTGTCTCCACTGGAAGTTGGATCAAATCCAATCCAGTCAGCTCCTTGTGAGCCACATTCGTGCTTCTTTGTTTACAGTTTTCGTTGCTGTAGTTTCTTGTTTTTGCATATCTTTTAAACCTTTCTTCAAGCTGTCTGTCAGCAGTGCAAGCTGTGATGCACAGCGGCGAGGTGGATACCTCGGACGGGTTAAGCTGTAGTCCCCAGTGGATGGCAAGCTGTGTTGCCCAGCGGATGGCAAGCTGTGTTGCCCAGCGGTTGTATGGCAAGCTGTGATGCCCAGTTGTTCAAGCTGTGAGTCAGCGGAATCCACACTCGGGTTTGAGTGTGGGGTGGATGTAGGTCTGGAGGACCGAACCACCTAAAAATCCTTTATGCACTGTGGTTTGAATTTTGTTATCTAATTGGCGCTAGATGAATGCTTAGGGACGATATGGTTTGATTACACACTGTGTGTTCGATTGTAGCTTTGAGAGTCCTTTGACATTGTTCCTAAGTCACTAGTCAGTTCATCTATAAGCATTTCACTTGACTTAGTGAATCTGAATTCCGCAATTGCTTATTGGACTTCTGTTAGTATCAGGAAGAATTTTTAATTGGGCAAAATTTTTAAGGAGAGATTCATTCACCCCCCTCTGAATCTACTGCACCGAACCCAACACTTGGTATCAGAGCGGGTTGCTGTGCATAGGATCAAACAATCCGCAGTAGATCCTACATTTCTGGTTGGTACATTGCAGAGTGGGCTTCCTGTGTTCTGTGTTTTGTTTCACCGATTTAGTGTCTTGATTTACTCATCTGACTTCAGTGTATTCATCATATCTCGATGGCTAATCCTCCGATATTCAGAGGTAATAACTTTGATTCTTGGTTAGAAAATTTCTATCGGTATGTAAAATCTACTGATCCAAATCTTTGGAAGGTAATAACTCATGGTCCACACAAATTATCAAAAGATAAATCTAGATGGACTAAGAAGGACAAATTGAAAGACTCTGTCAACACTAGAGCAGTAGTTTTAATAAAAGAATCAATTGACAGACTTCTAATCGAATGCATTTCTTCTTGCAGGTCTGCCAAAGAAATTTTAGAAAAACTAAAGCTAATCAGGAATCACAGCAAATGCTTGATGGCTGATCAGAGAAATGATGATGATGAAACCCCATCTCAGGTAAGCTCTGAGTCTGAAGAACTTTCGATTGATGATCTATGGAATATAAATGAGAAACTTAATGATAGATGTGAAAGATTAAAATCTGAGAATAAAAGATTGAAAAAGAAATGTGATCAGATAAATTTGAAAGCTTCCTGTGAAAAATGTCCAAATCAGAAACAATCTTATGATGCATGTATGTTAGATGTTCAGAACTTTAAGGAACAAAATGGTTCTCTAAAACTTGAAAATCAAACATATTTGGACAAGATATCTGAACTGGAGAATCAGCTTATTAAGATGAAAAATGAGCATCTAAAAGGCATGCACGAATTGATTGATATAAATTCTGTAATGGACAAACTGAAGTCTGAAAATGTTGAGATTCAAAAGCATAATGAAGATCTCAAGGCTAGTCTGAATAAAATCAACAAGGAAGCAATGCATATTTCATCTGTAGAGTCAATCTGTAATATGTGCTCAGCTCTAAGAGAACGTAATGAAGATCTTTTTAGTGAGAATGAATGGCTGAATAAGCAAATTGCTTCGTTTAAAGAAGATCACAGAAATTTACTTGCTGATAAAATTAAAGTGGAGGAAAGAGAAGATGAACTAATTGAAAAATTGGAGCTTATGTCTGGAAATGGAAAATGTAGTGAAGGAGTCATGAAGCTATCTGAAGAGAACAAAGAACTGAGGGAACAAAACAAGAAACTGATGGTTTTAAATACTGTTTTCTCACAGAGGTTTTTGACTGTCGAAAAAGAAAAATCTGCTATTAAGGAAGCTCAACCACAAAAACTTGAGGAGGAAAACACTAAACTGAAAGCTGAAGTTAAAAAGTTAAAGTTGTTAAATACTGGCTTATCTGAAACACTTCTCACTTTAAAGAAAGGAAAAACTATTTGTGATGAAGAATCAAAAATCTTCAGCAATCTGGAACAAGAAGTTGAGAAGTATAAAACTGCAAATAAAGTCTTAAGTGAATGTGTCAATTGCAGTGAACAGGAGATAGCCAGTTATGAGCTTCATATAGCATCTTTGGAAGATAAAATTCATGATCTGGAAAACTCAGCATCCAATTCTGCTAAGAATGAAATAAAAATGAAGGCTGTCATGAAAGGTAAGGATGAAAATTCAAGAGAGGGGATAAGTTGCAATTCTGATGTTAAGGAAATCACTAAAAATCAGCTATACACCACTTTTGTGCAAAGCTCTGATGTAGCTGGTACCTCAAATCAATCCCCAAAATAAAACAAAAATATGAAAACACCTTCATCATCTGTCTTTCAATTTAAGGCACAGAAAGCTGAAAAATGAACAAGAATTATGAAGAAAGCTAAACAATCGAATAAGAATGGAAAGAAAGATGGGGTTAAAAATGTCCCTATTTGTGTCATGAAATCTGTTAGCTCTGCTGAATTTAATGGGTCAATGCAAAATGCTCATGCTTCATGTACTCATTCTCATGCATCTAGTCAGTCTGTTAGTAATCATGTCGCTAGGAAATCACATGTGTCATGTCACTATTGTGGCAAGATAGGGCATGTAATGGATGATTACAGACTGTTGCTTGAAGATGAGCATGCTAGTGAAGAAATGCATTCTAGGAATTCATCTGATAGAAACCATGCCACTAAGAAATCTAATGCATCTTGTTATTACTGTGGTAGGCGTGGTCATCTAATGAATGCATGTTTTACAATGAAAGAAGACAACAATGTGAATTCTAGATTGTTCACACATGCTCATGGCCCACAGAGATATAGATCTATTTCAGGCCAGCATATTATTTGTTTCACTTGCAACAAGCCTGGGCATAAGGCAAATGAGTGCTGGTCAGGAAATCATTGGGGTAACAACGAATCAAGAAGCAAGCATCTTAGATGCTTTGAATGTGGGAAATATGGTCATGCAGTCAAGGACTGCTGGCATGTTCAGGGAAATCATATTAACTTCAAATCTGTTGAATTCCCCATAACAAAAAGTATGAATATTTCATGTTATAACTGTGGCAAGTCAGGTCACAAGTATGCTGAATGTTGGTCATCTGGTAATAAGAAACAAAATGTTCATGTAAACAATATAACATTTAATGTTCGGTCTCATAGGTCTCATGCTGCTTTTGGTATGCACCATAGGACCAGAAAATCTGCTGTTTCATGTAGATATTGTGGTAAATTTGGTCACTCCATGACTGATTGTCATCTGATGGACTATGATGATAATGTTGTTAAGAGACTGTTCAGAACACCTGTCAGAACTAACTCGGGACCCAAGGCTATTTGGGTCACTGCAAGATCAAATTGATTAACATGTTACAGGTGTGCCTTGGAATGAAAAAGAGTGGTAAATAAACCAAGGCACTCAACAGGAAGACCCCAGGGTTCTGCTTTTCAGGTTAGTTCTTAACACTTTGCTTAAATTCCATTATATGAAATTGTGAACTTGAAATGATTGCATGTCATGTTGATTTGTTGATGTTAAACTGAAACTTTCTGAAATGTGAATTGCACAATCATGTTTATGGTAATTCTCTTCTGTCTAATTTGCATGAATCATATCTGAATGCAAAATTTGATATCATGTGATGTGCTTTCAATACATTTCATGCATATAGTCAGGGGGAGTCCAACTGATTTTGATCAATGCATATCATAATAATCTGTCTGTGCTAAATTGAATTATCTTGAAAAGTTGATTGCTCTCGCATGATGCTCTCTGAATAAAGAATGCTCTGATGTTTGAATAATCATCTTGCATAAATTGCATAAATTCAGGGGGAGTTTGTTGAGTCTTAAGTGTGTCACTGCATATAGACAGGGGGAGCATTATAATTATTTTGACACTGGTTGAAATTCTCACTGTCTACACTCTTTCAAATCATCAATTGACTGTCTGAACTATCCATCATCTGAATTCACACTTTCTTGAATTTGAGAATTTGGCTGCTAATCGTCAATCTATTGAAGGAGAGTTTCATTTTGTTTGACTGAAATTCAATCTCTGCTATTGTTTTTAAACTTTTATTCTCTCTTGCTGATTGACTCTTCCACCAGCTTATACTCATCCTTCATATATCTCTTAGCTGGTGTGACTGATTTGGTTCTACTGTTGATTAGTTGTTTAGCTAAATTTATTGATTTGATCTGATGAACTTAAGCTGCATGTCATGCAATTCAGTCTGAGAACTTTGTAGAAATTCCTATCATATAGGTTTAAGAATTACCACTGAATCAGACTGATATAATATTAGTGTATTCTCAGATTTGTAATTAAATGAGTTGAAAATATCTGAATGATAAGCTTTAATAAATCTTAACCATCAGTGTCATAAAACCTTAGACTCACTCATCCGAAATCTGAAAAGTTGAAATCAGGGTTACTTTGGTTAAGATGCATAGAGTGAGTATTGTTGTTAAACATTAACTTTGAAAAATTTGACAGGAAATAAAATCAATGAGTAATGAAATGACTTTGTTCACTGAGAAACTGGGTTTTCCATCAAAGAAATGGAGTGAACCCAAGTCATGAAGTGTCATAGTACTTAAAATGAAAAATTCATTGAGAACCTGACAGAGCAATGGCATAGCTGTGTTGAGTAACTGGGGAGTCTGGCCTCTGATCAAGGTGTCTTCTCATGTAAAAAGACACTTATATTGCTAACTCTGTTCTCGAAGTTGAGAGGCAATGACAGTTATCACACTGAGTAACTGGGTCACTTCACCTGAGACGTGTTGTGCCTCATGTAAAAAGGTGTTGATCAACCTAAATTGCTCAGGAAAAATATAATGTGTTTCAAATGAAAATATTTTGAAAATTCTGTCAACTCATGTTCTTAGAAAAGTGTTTAACCTCAGTACTAATCTGTGTATTTTTCAAAGGAGCTATTAAGATCATATGTGTAAGATAAAGATGATTATTTTTGAGTGTTATCTGACTAATTGGTTCACCTTTATTAAAACTTGGATTCAGATATGAGTATTGAGTTTAATTTGACAAATTTGGTATACATCATAATTAAATCAGATTGGTTAAGTTGCCACTTCATAACACTTTATGATAGAAGAGTCTATACTTCTTAAGACTTATTGAAGTGGTGCAAGCATTAAAATCCCTCATGATCAGATTCATTGATGATCAACTGTAACTGTATTGACAAATCCTCTCTTATCAGTTGACTGATTCCATCTGCATTTTTTTTACCATACAAATGTGAGGTGCCACTCCCATTATTACCTTGTTCACTTACAGCCTTCTGAACTTCAGAATCCATATGGTGGTGGATTTCAGATTACTTCCTGAGATGTACTCCTCTCCACACTGTTGGAATCTTCCATCTTGTTTTGCAACCAGTTCTGGTTCTGTGGATTTTTCACCTATTTCATTCTATTTAGGGGGAGTTATGGGTCATCTGCTTTTAAGGGGAGAGTAGTCAATCATGCATGTTGATAGGGGGAGAGCTGTTTTATTGTCATAAGGGGGAACTCCATTTCAGTGAACCTTGTTTCATTCTGTGTATTTGTGCGCTGAATTTTATCTCTCAAACCATCTCCTTTTTGCTTATGTCAAAGGGGGAGAATAGTTTGACGAGTCAGTGTGACTCATTATGTTGCCATCATCAAAAAGGGGGAGATTGTTGTGCCCCGTGTGCTTTGATGATAAGGTGGTGTTTTAATGATAGCAACATGAATGAGTCACCATATTATTTTGCTAAGAACATCACATTGAATGATAGCAACATGAATGCATATGACTGATCTATTCTGTGGAGAATGCATGAGTGTGCTATGTCAGATCTGTTCTGTGGAGAATGCATGAGTGTGCTAAGTCATGCAGTGTTCCATACTAAGTGTATAAATTATTTTGTGCTTGATTTAAGGTCTGTGCATTGCTTCTCTGCTGATATATTCAGTCTGTAGTTCAGCAAGTCTATACATTGTCTAGCACACACACATCAAGTCTGTACAGGCAGATCAGTCAAGTCTGTACAGCCATCCACTTGCAGCATTTCTTCAAGTCTGTACAGCCTGTGTGCAGCCCGTCTTCAGAGCATATGCAAAGTCTATACATAGCATGCATGTTCAAGGGTTAAAGTCTGTACATTCTTCAGGTGCATCATCTCAGCAAGTCTATACATTGGACTTGAGCATATAGGAAGTCTGTACATCATCCAGTTGCTGCATGCGTCTGTTTAGAAGTCTATACATTGCACTGTCTCACTTAATGTCAATGCATAAGTCTACACATCCCTCCATAGCAAGTATGCACATCAGCTGCACAGCACACACAGGTCTACACATTGCACACACACACAAGTCTACACACTGCATTGCTCACACAGGCAATGTCTATACTTTGTGTTGCAAGCATGCATTCAAGTCTATACAGCTGGTGAGGTTCGTCTCACTCAGCGTCTCAATTAGATTTGAAGTCTGTACATCGTCCGTCTCACTCAGCATCTAAAGTGGACTTGAAGTCTGTACATCATTCATCGTCTCAACTTGAGTCTCATGACTTGAAGTCCATACATTGCCTTGCTTAATGCTAAGTCTATACACTGCATCATGCATTGTCTCCAAGTCTGTACAGCATCCAGCGTCTTATGCATCGTCTTATGCCAAGTCCATATATTGTCCGTGAGCATTTAGAAGTCTATACATCCACCGTCACAGTTGAGAGTTGAAGTATGTACATCCACCGTCTCACTTGAGCTTCAAAGTCTATACACTTAGCGTCTCATGCATATGCGAAGTCTATACATCGCTGCTTTAGCCAAGTCTATACATCGACACTTGTTCATGCATGTTAGCAAGTCTATACATTCTTCTGTCTCACTTAGAGTCTATTCATTGCAGCTGAGTTGAAGTCTGTACAGCCCTTGCTTTGCCAAAGTCTATACATTATGAACTCTCAAGTATGTACAGACCTTGCTTTGCTCAAGTCTGTACATCGCCCAATTGTCTTAGGCAAGTCTATACATCGTGAAAGTCTATACATTCCTCATTTCCTTGCTTCATGCTTCTAGTCTGCACAAGTTTGCATGTAATGTCCTGGATCCTTGGTAGGTCTTGCTGGATCTTCATTGGATCTTTTGGATTGGTTTCGGTGAGTTTCAGTTCGCTTTGGTGGCTTCCGAGTTGAGCTTTACGAGCCGTGTGGGTTTTTCTCACATACTAGTTACGGAACCCTACGGGGAGTTTGTTTGTCAATTCTCGAACTCGTGGATGCTACAGCGACGATGTACTCTTTGAGCCGGTCGTTTCGACTATTTTTGCATATTTTTCTGAATTTGTGCATTTTCGGCGCATTTTTGGAATTTTTGAAAATTAGGAAAATTTCCTAATTTCTTTTCTTTTTATTTCCTTTTCCTCTCTCCTCCCTTCTCATTCGCCGCCGCCGTCTCTCTCTCTTCCGTTAACTCCTGTTTCGCCTCCTCGGCTCTGACTACAAACGGGGTGTCTAGAGGCGCTTGTTGGGGACGTGATGGAGCTGGCCAGGTGCGCGATGGGGCGAGGATTGGATCGATTCTGGCGCGATCCCGAATGGTGGATTCAAAGCCGGTGAAATCGGTTCGCGAGTGACTTTCGGCGTGGTTTAGTCCCTTCGGGGCACAGTTTCTTCGGTGTAGGTAGGGTAACTGATCCTCACTTCTTCCTCTCCATTTCCCTGCCATTGCACGCCGTTCGACAAGGAAACGATCGAGTTTGGACTTGTTTTGCCTAAACGTTGATTTTCGTGGTTTGTAGGGTTTGCCGAAAAATGGCGACCATTTGCGGTGTAGTTAGTTTTAAACTGACCGCTAGGATGTTAGGATCCCATCCACGTTAATTTCGTGTTGATTGATGTTCATTCGAGGCCGGTAGAAGCCCGGGAACCTCGGTGACCCATTTAGGGTCGATTTGATGAAATTGCCCGGATCTTGTGTTTTTGAGCTTGCATGTGGGGTTTTTAGCACCCTAGTAATGTTTTCCAGCGTTTGGGTTTGTTTCCCCTGCGCTTAGGCGTGTATGGGGTGTGGAACGGGCCGATTTGGCCATTCCCATGTTTTCCCGCCGTGACCGATGTAGCGGTCGTTTCAGAGGCCGTTACTTGGCTCTGACGGCCCTACGATAGACCGCCACTTCGTTTGGCATTCTTGAGAGTTTTTGGCTTCTGGGTATGTGACGGCCCTGGAGTGGCGCGTCACACCCATGTAACATGCCTGAGCTTGTGCGTTACATGCCTTTTGTCGTTCTGTGTGCCGAGTATGGCGGTTCCTCTGACGGCCTTGTGGAGGTGCGTCAGAGGTGTGTAACGCGCCCATGGTTGGCCGTTACATGTTCTGCATTCGTGCTTTGACTGGCCGTTGACCGTGTAAGGCGGTTGATGCGGTGGTCATGTTCCCGTGCATCACAGCATTGTAACGCGCCTAGTGTAGGCCGTTACATGTTGTTTGGCTGAGGGCGGGGTGTTGTGCTGTTCTATGGTGTAACGGCCGTGCCCCGTGCGTCTTTTGAGTGTAACGCGTCCGGTGTGGACCGTTACATGCCCCTGGCCGTTGTTTTGAACCTGTTGGTTCGTTCGTGGTTTGTTGGCTCTGACGGCCCAGGTGGGGTGCGTCAGGTGTGTGTAACACGCCCGATGCTGGCCGTTACATGTTCTTTTCTATGTTTTAGAGTTGATAGGGTGGTGTGAGTGACAGCTCTTCCCCGACCGTCGCTTGGAGTGTAACGGCCTAGGTCTAGACCGTCATATGATTGTAACGGTCTAGGGGTGGTGCGTTACATGCCTTGTGCTCCGATTTCCGTTCCTTCGGTTTCTGCTTGTCTTGGCTTGGCCTTGTGGTCTGCCCGCTGTCCCGTGGATGTCTCCCAACGTTCTATGAGGGCTAGGACTATGTTGAAAGGTAGCCAGGAGTCTTCTTACTTGAGGTAGGATTTTCTATCCTACCTTTGCTTGTGTTTTGGTCTGGTTCCGGTCAACCCGGGGTGACCCAGTGGTTGACAGGTGACCTTGTGTGTGGGTGTCTTGGCGGTTCTGTCCAGTCTGAGACACTGGTTCTGGATGCCTCGAGGGGTCGCTTTAGCTCGGTTTGTGTGTCCAGTTGTGTCTGAGGGTTTTTGGTATTCCCTCAGGTCTCCGTGTGTTGTTTTCTGCGGAGCGTGGTTTTTCTGGCTTAGGATTAGATCGATTGGCAGCTTCTTCCGCTGTCTGTGACGATCATGCCTTGAGTCATTCGACTCGGGATCGTTACGTGGTAGGTCTAGTTGCCTGGTCCTAAGTCTGTTGGCAGCGGTGGTACTGCCAGTGGTGCTTGGTGGTACGTGCGACAGGGCTTTCCTTAGACTGTCTGTACTCTAGCACTTGTGTTTTGGAGTCTGTGCCTTGTGAACCTCCACTAGTCGTAGCCTGTGACGTAGGGTTTTTCTTAGTACGTCACCGACTAGGAGTGGTGGATGAGCAGTTCCCGTTACACGGTTTTTAAGCTAGTTCCGTGGGCCCCGGCCAGCGGTAGCGTCCTACCGAGGGGAATACTAGCTAGAGGCCTGGCCTAGGTACGGGTCAGTGTGTGCACACGTGGTTAGGGACTGGGGGCTTGCGTCAACGTGCGTAGCCCTGACTTGTTACTTGCAGTTGTGGTGCTGTGGTCTTGTGTCCGTGAGGTGCCATTTTTCCTTGGAACGTCGTTGTTCCTTGGACCTGGTTCTTGGTGTGTCTAGTCTCCCCCGTGCTGCACACGGTCAGGTAGACATGACAGTTGTGGCGCAGTGTAAGACGTTAGTGGACGCATCTAGCTGTTCTTCTAGTGTGAGGGTACTCCTATCACTTGACCAGCGACTCTTGCGTTTCTCAGGGCCGGTGTTCTCCTTTTCGTGTCGGCTAGTCTTGGCCTTGTCCAAGATTTGCTACCCTGGCTGTGTGGTCTATTCTTGGCTGTGTTCAAGATGAGCCCGGGGTTGCGTGCACGATGTTCCAATCGTGTAGGCCGTTGTGATTGTTTTAGCCGTCTTTGCAGGTCTCCGTCTTAGACCTGGTGTCGGGTTGGCAAATCGGTAACTTCTGACTTTGTTGGATCAGAGTCGCCCTTCTGTTGTTGTTTGGAGTAGTTTGGGGTGCCGAGGTTAGTTCGGCCGCCACTTGTCTGGCGCGGGTTCTTCCCCTTTCTTGCTTGTTCCCTACTCCTACCTCCCGTCTGTTTACTACTGCCTGTAGCGTAGTTTTACAGTTTTTTAGTGTAGCCTTTCCTGCTTTACTGCACTTGCTGTTTCTGTTGTTGCTTCCGTTGCACTGTGCGTTTTCCAGTGGGGATCCGCGTGACCCCTACTGAGTTTCTGTTTGGAGACTCACCCCTACTTTTTAGGTGGGTTTCGCCTTCTTCCTCTGCTGTTCTTGGAGGAATGCGTTTGCTGTAGCTGCCAGCTGTACCTACGTCGGGCTTCCCCCGACTTCAGTGTACGTTTCTTTTCTGTCAGACTGTACTTGTTGTCTTTCCTTTGGACTGGACTCTGGTGTATAATTGTGTTAATTGAATTTTTTTAATGAAAATGTAATTTTATTTCTGCTACTTTAGCAATCCAATCTAATGAAATTTAATTGCTTACTGTTATATCTGTGGCTTCAATGTATTCCACACACTCCTTTTTCCATTCGGCGCTTTCCCGCGCTTGGGAGGCCTCGCGGGTCCCATGCGGCACCACGTGTATTTGGTAGTTCTACCGGGTACACCGGGTATCCAGAATCCGGGTTGCTACAGAGTGGTATCAGAGCTGCGTTCTGAGATGTTCAGAATTTCTTTGTCTGAATTATCAGAGCTCAGTCGTGTGAGATACATGGAAATCCAGATATACAGTTACCAGAGTCCTTGAGGTCCAGTACAGTCTCTTGCTAGCTTAGGTGTTGCGATGGTTATCGCGGTGCTTATTGCATATGGTCTTGTGCGTGCTTGGTTGGCACTGTGCGAGATGGTTTTGCTCTCATCTGGATGTGACGAGGTGCTTTGTTCGGCTTTGGAGTTCGTCTCGATCGTGTTGCACTTGGCAGTGTTTATCGGATGGCATGAACCTGCAGTGCATTGTTCGAGCTGTTTCTTTGTTTTGTTCAGGTGGCTTATGACTTTTAGTGTTGGTGTAGTGGCCATGCACGTTCTTACGTTGCTTTGGTTGTCCCAGCTTGAGTCTGTTCAGCTCCTGAAGTGCCGTTGTTTCCGTTGTTTTGGTCGTTGTGTTGCCTCGATTGAGAAGTTGCTCGAGTGAACCTAGGATTCTCTTCTCCTGGTAAGCTTCTGTTGTCGAGCTCGTTGCTTCTCATCCTTCTTTGGTGAAGTTTTTTCAAGGTGAGCCTTGGAATTGCTGTCTTGCTGATGCCTTTGTCCTGTGTCTGCTTAAGTGTGGACAGTCTTGTCTTGAGCCGAATCTATCACTTGTTGTACGGTTGCTTAGCTTTGGACTCCATGATGGTGTTAAGAGCTGCTATGTACCGTAGTTGTCGTGCCGTGTCCAGCGGCCGGTGTATCGTGAAGACTCATTTATCGTTTTTAGGACGTGATGGTAAGCTGAGATTGATGCTTTTGGTAAGCTGAGATTGATGCTTTCCTTGTGCTTTGTGCTGAAGCTGGTGCTCTTCTCTTGTTGCACTTAGGCTCCTTGTGATCGGTTGTTCACGGGATCGGTACTCGTGGCGTGTTAATTGCGATCTTTGTTGATTGCGATGGCGCCTGGTATGTGCTGAGGTGCGACTACCGACGTTATTCTGTTGCCGTGTGCATTGTGTGTTGTAAGAGTACGCAGCGGAAGTGTGTGCGCTGGCTACCCATGGGTTCAGAATCATGTTTTCGAGTTTCTGGCCGGTCGAGAGAATTGTTCTTTCTCGGGGTGACTTTGTCTTGGCTTCCTGTGCCTTGACATTGTTGTTGCCGTGCTGTGTTGTGTCGGTTGCCCGTTTGCTGTTGGCATCGGCATTTGCGAGTGTTGGGGAATTTGTCGACATTCCTGCTGATTGAGTACCCTCTACTCTGCATGTCTTTTCTTGGGTATTGTGCTCTCGAGGCGTGTTTGTAGTCCTTGAGGTGCGTTCTTCGAGATTGTAGTCATTTCTCATTGTTGTGGGTCTCTCCTTGGTGAGCAGTCTGATGCGTGACCCATTCCCATGTGGTCGTGTGCTCATCTATTTCTGTGCCTTGATGTGACCCTACTTGCAGTTGTGTTCCTTGGTTCTATGTTCAGAACGGAACCAGAATTCTGCAGGTGTTGCCGTTGTTGTTTTGGCGATGTTTCTTTATGATTTTGTGTCTCTGTTTGGACCTGGACGTGTCGGTTAGCTTGCTGTACTCTTCTTCTCTGGAGTTAGCTTGCGACTGGATCAGATGTAATATCTGAGTGAGGACTGACTTGTTTGTGCTTGTGGTCCAGTGGTGTTTTTGTCGTTGGCGTCCTGTGTGCCAGGTGTTCCCTGTTACCTTTGGCACTGGAGCCGATGATGTGGTTGAGCTGTCAGCTGTGAGGACTGTGTCTCCTTGTGTAAGCTTCCGCTTGCCGTGTTGTTGTTGTGTTTCTCGATTTGGATTGCCTGTTGTTGTGGCAGTCGTGTCTCCTGTCCTGTGAGACGTAAACGACGTTGCCTTGCTTCAGAGGTGTCAGATGTGTTCACTTTGGTGCCATGCTCGTGTTGTGGACTTGCTGTCTTGGAAGCTGAGTGTGTACCTGTAATGGTGGTCTGACGGTGTTCCTCTAAGCTGTGTTTCTCAATATTTGCGTTATTTTCATGGTTGTGTTGTGGGGTTGTTCTTCCCTTGCTTCTCCTATGCTAGTCCTTAATTTCGAGGGCGAAATTTCTTAAAGGAGGGGAGGATGTAATACCCTGGATCCTTGGTAGGTCTTGTTGGATCTTCATTGGATCTTTTGGATTGGTTTCGGTGAGTTTCAGTTCGCTTTGGTGGCTTCCGAGTTGAGCTTTACGAGCCGTGTGGGTTTTTCTCATGTACTAGTTACGGAACCCTACGGTGAGTTTGTTTGTCAATTCTCAAACTCGTGGATGCTACAGCGACGATGTACTCTTCGAGCCGGTCGTTTCGGCTATTTTTGCATATTTTTCTGAATTTGTGCATTTTCGGCGCATTTTTGGAATTGTCAGAAATTAGGAAATTTTCCTAATTTCTTTTCTTTTTATTTCCTTTTCCTCTCTCCTCCCTTCTCATTCGCCGCCACCGTCTCTCTCTCTTCCGTTCTCTCCTGTTTCGCCTCGGCTCCGACTGCAGACGGGGGTGTCTAGAGGCGCGTGTTGGGGACGTGATGGAGCTGGCTAGGTGCGCGATGGGGCGAGGATCGGATCGATTCTGGCGCGATCTCGAATGGTGGATTCAAAGCTGGTGAAATCGGTTCGCGAGTGGCTTTTGGTGTGGTTTAGTCCCTTCGGGGCACGGTTTCTTCGGTAGAGGTAGGGTGACTGATCCTCACTTCTTCCTCTCCATTTTCCCTGCCATTGCACGTCGTTCGGTAAGGAAACGGTCGAGTTTGGGCTTGTTTTGCCTAAACGTTGATTTTCGTGGTTTGTAGGGTTTGCTGGAAAACAGCGACCATTTGCGGTGTAGTTAGTTTTAAACTGACCGCTGGGATGTTAGGATCCCATCCACGTTAATTTCGTGTTGATTGATGTTCATTCGAGGCCGGTAGAAGCCCGGGAACCTCGGTGACCCATTTAGGGTCGATTTGATGAAATCGCCCGGATCTTGTGTTTTTGAGCTTGCATGTGGGGTTTTTAGCACCCTAGTGATGTTTTCCAGCGTTTGGGTTTGTTTCCCCTGCGCTTCGACGTGTATGGGGCGTGGAACGGGATGATTTGGCCATTCCCATGTTTTCCCGCCGTGACCGATGTAGCGGTCGTTTCAGAGGCCATTACTTAGCTCTGATGGCCCTACGATAGACCGCCACTTCGTTTGGCGTTCTTGAGAGTTTTTGGCTTCTGGGTATGTGACGGCCCTGGAGTGGCGCGTCACACCCATGTAACGTGCCTTAGCTTGTGCGTTACATGCCTTTTGTCGTTTTGTGTGCCGAGTATGGCGGTTCCTCTGACGGCCTTGTGGAGGTGCGTCAGAGGTGTGTAACGCGCCCATGGTTGGCCGTTACATGTCCTGCATTCGTGCTTTGACTGGGCATTGACCGTGTAAGGCGGTTGATGCGGCGGTCATGTTCTCATGCGTCACAGCGTTGTAACACGCCTAGTGTAGGACGTTACATGCTGTTTGGCTGAGGGCGGGGTGTTGTGTTATTCTATGGTGTAACGGCCGTGCCCCGTGCGTCTTTTGGGTGTAACGCGTCCGGTGTGGACCGTTACATGCCCCTGCCGTTGTTTTGAACCTGTTGGTTCATTCGTGGTTTGTTGGCTCTAACGGCCCAGGTGGGGTGCGTCAGGTGTGTGTAACGCGCCCGGTGCTGGCCGTTACATGTTGTTTTCTGTGTTTTAGAGTTGATAGGGCGGTGTGAGTGACGTCTCTTCCCCGACCGTCGCTTGGAGTGTAACGGCCTAGGTCTAGACCGTCATATGCTTGTAACGGTCTAGGGGTGGCGCGTTACATGCCTTGTGCTCCGATTTCCGTTCCTTCGTTTTCTGCTTGTCTTGGCTTGGCCTTGTGGTCTGCCCGCTGTCCCGTGGATGTCTCCCGACGTCCTATGAGGGCTAGGACTACGTTGTAAGGTAGCCAGGAGTCTTCTTACTTGAGGTAGGATTTTCTATCCTACCTTTGCTTGTGTTTTGCTCTGGTTCTGGTCAACCCGGGGTGACCCAGTGGTTGACAGGTGACCTTGTGTGTGGGTGTCTTGGCGGTTCTGTCCAGTCCGAGACACTGGTTCTAGATGCCTCGAGGTGTCACTTTACCTCGATTTCTGTGTCCAGTTGTGTCTGAGGGTTTTTGGTATTCCCTCAGGTCTCCGTGTGTTGTTTTCTACGGAGCGTGGTTTTTCTGGCTTAGGATTAGACCGATTGGTAGCTTGTTCCGCTGTCTGTGACGATCTTGCCTTGAGTCGTTCGACTCGGGATCGTTACGTGGTAGGTCTAGTTGCCTGGTCCTGAGTCTGTTGGCAGCGGTGGTACTGCCAGTGGTGCTTGGTGGTACGTGCGACATGGCTTTCGTTAGACTGTCTGTACTCTAGCACTTGTGTTTTGGAGTCTGTGCCTTGTGAACCTCCACTAGTCGTAGCATGTGACGTAGGCTTTTTCTTAGTACGTCACTCACCGGGAGTGGTGGATGGGCAGTTCTCGTTACACGGTTTTTAAGCTAGTTCTGTGGGCCCCGGCCAGCGGTAGCATCCTACCGAGGGGAATACTAGCTAGAGGCCTGGCCTAGGTACGGGTCAGTGTGTGCATACGTGGTCATGGACTGGGGGCTTGCGTCGACGGGCATAGCCCTGACTGGTTACTTACAGTTGTGGTGCTGCGATCTTGTGTCCGTGAGGTGCCGTTTTTCCTTGGAACGTCGTTGTTCCTTGGACCTGGTTCTTGGTGTGTCTAGTCTCCCCTAGTGAGGACACGCGCCGCCTTTCTCGACGGAGCACGCGGAGCACGCCGGCATCTCTTTGGCTCGGCGACTACGGCATGGTTTAGAGGACCTTCTTTTACATGATGGCCATACCAGGCCTTGGTTTAGTCCCTGCGTGGACATGTTTATTCTTTATTGTGGACCTTTGTAGGCCAATTGGGGCCAATTAGACCTTTATTGGGTGTGCTAGGCTCATTGGTTGGGCAATAGGACTAGTGGGCCACTTCTTGGTCCAACCTTTTGGCCCATTAGGGTTTTGGGCGCCCCCCTCTCATCTCCTCCAAGAGGAGGAGGAGGCAGCCGCCCCCCTACCTTTTTTTTAGGAAGTAGATTGCGCACCCCCCCTTTTTTTCCTTCCCATTCAATCCCCTCCCCCCCTTTGGCCGCCCCCGTTTCCCCCCTTGCTAGGGTTGAAACCCTAGCATTCCCCCCCTCCATATATAAGGTCTTATGTACTTTCTCTAGAAATTAATGAATGAAATATTTTGATTGAGCAGCCATTTGCGCAGCCACCCCTTGGAGAGGGCGACCCTCTCTTCCTCCTCTGCTCCTGCGACGGGAGCAATCCCGGGGTGCGACTCCCCATCCCCTCAGTGCGACGCCGAGGTTCTTCCTCCGTTCTACTTCGTCTCCGGTTCGAGTTCGCGTGTTCCAGATTCGGCCCCGAGTTGCAGCGGCGTCCCCATCCAGTGCGGGTCGAATCCGAGCCCCTCCTTTTTTTGGTGGATACTTCTACGAGTCGGCAGCACGTGGGCTTTGGTTTCGCCTCGATCCGAGGTCGGCACCACCCGTGGCGAGTTTTCTCGTGAGCTAGCGCAGGAGCCTCCCTCTCTGCGCGCCCAGATCCACCCTCCTTCTTGAGAAAATCCCACAGGACGGACAACTCCGAGTTTGGAGCTGATTTCTTCAGGGTTTGTACCTCTCGTCGTCCTCTTTCCAACGCCGCCAACCTCGTCTCGTTCCGACGTCCGAGCTGTTCGTGGCGTCCGTTCCCGTGAGGTCGCGCGGGTCTGCCCAGTCCACCCGGTGCCAGGACAACCGGCGATTTCCAAAGTTCACAGCGTCCAACCACGACCAGATCTGATCGAGCTCTTTGGTCCGGACCTGCTGCTCTGCGTTCCCGACGTCCTCCCACAAGCGGGGCCTCGTTCGCCTACCGGAGCAGTGAGTTACCATTTTCCCCGCTCGACAGCGCAGTTCTGGGAGCAGATTCCTTGTCCCCACTTGCAGGTGCGGCCACGGCTTCCACGGACGGAATCTGAGCACGCCTTTTGGCCGAGGCTTCCTCCTGCGACCTAACTACGCGCCCTCGCTGACGGCGCCCCAATCAGACTCCGGATCCATTCCTGGGAACGTTTACCACCGAGTCGCGCGTTGCTGCGATTCTGCCGATCGTCATCCGGACCCTCCTCGTGGCCAACCCTTCACCGAGTGCCGCCCGTCAGCCCGTGTATCGGCCGCCCCGAATGGAATTGTTGTAGCCTGTTATCTCCCTGCGAGGAGTGGGCACCATTGCTGGCTTGTACCTATTCTTTCATTGTGTGTATCGGGGTTGTCGGTCTCGGCCGGGGTTCCTTCCCCACGCCTAGGCGTGGAGGTACGTGCGACGCTCCCCCCCTTGGCATTTTGCTTTACTAGTATGTGATCTTGTATGCCACGTGAGAGTGTAGGGATCCTAGCTAGCATTCAACACCGCGAGATCGTGAGTGAGAGTATCCCATTCCGTGGCCCTAGTCGAGCACCGAGCTCGGACTAGACTCCTATAGTTGCGCGTCGGCTCCTTTGCCGCTTTGATCCACTCGCTTCCCTCATAGGGACGACTGTGGACTTGGGTTTCTTGTTGAGAGACGCCTCTCTTCGGAGGAATAGTATGGAGGTCGATCTCTCGGCTTGCCTTGTCACGTGTGAGTGCTGGCCGCACTTGGTCTTCATCATAGGTTTAGTCCATTTGTCAGTTTCGTCCCGCATCAAATTTTGGTATCAGAGCATGGTCGTCCAGTTTGTCCCTACAGACTGAGGTCCTAGGCCATGTCGAGTCATTAGATTTGCTGGAGTTCATTTGAGTCCATAGGTCTACTACTTGCATTGGAGTCCATTGTTGCGTTAGGAGTTTTCTGTCTAGGTTCGTGTCTAGTACCCTTTCATCCTTGTCCCTTAGAGTCTTGCATGCCCACCCGGCGTGGTACATCCTACCATCGCCCTATCCAGATGGCTGACCCTAGGAATCCCGTCCCAGATGACCTATCCCTGCGGGAGATGATCGAGACCCTGAGTCTCCACTTTAGGGACCACGCCGATCGGATGGAGGGCCGGATGAAGGCCATGGAGGATCGGCTGGGAGATGTGGAGGGTCGGGTTGAGGCCTCTAACCGGACCATCCAAGGTCTGGTTGATCGCCCCCAGGGTAGAGCCCCACCGGTAGATGTTCCCGAGCAGGCCCATGGCCAACGTGACCCTGCTCCTCGACCCGACCAGCCTAGGGGAGGCAATAGGAGACCCCACGTGCATGAGGTAGATGATTTTGGGTCCGATAATGAGAGTGAGGGCTATGGCCGTGATCGCCAAGGCCATCGGTACTATAGGGATGAGGAAGATGAGCGTCTCCTTAGATCCGTGCGGGTGGACCCTCCTACCTTTGATGGGTCATTGGACCCCGATGTTTTTAGTGATTGGGCTGCTAGTATGGATCGTTATTTTGAGTGGGTCGACATGGCAGAACATCAGAAAGTCCGATATGCCAAGATGAAGTTGATTGGAAGGGCCCAAACCTACTGGGCCAATGTGGAGAGCCTAGTGAGACGTCAGGGCACACCCCCGATTGAGACGTGGGTAGATATGAAAGAGAAGCTCCGGCAGAAGTACGTCCCTCGTTCCTACCGCCACCGGTTAGTTGATCGGTGGCAGACCCTTAGTCAGGGGAACCGGCCTGTGGCAGAATACATCGCCGAATTTGATGATTGTCTCCTGCGATGTGGAGTCTCGGAGGAAGCCATCATGACTATAGCCCGCTTCCGTCGAGGTCTGCGACGGAACCTCCAGATTGAGTTACTCCGCCGCCACGTGGCTACCTTAGATGAGGCGTACCAGGTCGCTCGTGATATGGAGCTGTTTGAGTTTGAGTTTGTGCCCGATCAGCGCCCCGCTCCCACATACCCTCGTGGGACGGACTCTCGCACTAGCACAGGACAGTATGCGAGGGGACCCGTGGCCCGACCACAGGACCCCACTCGTCCGGATTTTGCTCCTAGGCCCCGGCCTCCACCTCCCCAGAGGGACTATCCACCTCGCCCCCAGGCCCCAGCTCCCGCACCCCCTCGGCCCCAGCAGCCCACTATTCCTACCCGACCTCAGCTTCCACCACCCCCGGCCCGTCGTGATAACAAGGGAAAGGGGCCGATGATTGGTGGAGCACCGCAGTGCTCTAGGCCTCGTGGAGATTGTTATCGATGCGGGGGGGTCGGTCATTATGATGCTCTGTGCCCTTCTCGACAGCAGACCGTGGCCTTTGGAGATACCTCAGCAGGTGAGGCCGCACCCGAGGTCGAGCCTGTCAGTTATGAGGCAGACCCAGAGCTCGCCGAGGAGTTCTTTGATGAGTTGTTAGAGGGAGAGTCGTCAGGTGTCCAGGGCACGCAGTGCCAGGATGGTGTTCAGCTAGGTGTTGTCAGGTGCGTCTTGACCCAGCCTTTGGTGAGTGATGACTGGCGTCGCACAACCATTTTTCACACCTTTTGCAGGCTGGGTGAGAAGGTCTGTAAGGTGATTATTGATAGTGGGAGTTGCATTAATGCCATTTCCACGGGTACAGTGAAATGCTTGGGGTTAACCCCCGTGGACCATCCCTCCCCTTATCGTGTGTCATGGGTAGACACCACCTCTATTCCAGTCAGGCAGCGATGTCTGGTGCCTTTGCAGTTCCACGCCTACCAGGAGGAGATTTGGTGTGACGTGTTGCCTATGGAGGTAGGCAGCATTATCTTAGGGAGACCCTGGCTTTTCGATAGAGATGCTACCCTCCATGGCCGGTCGAACACATGCACCTTCGATCACAAAGGCCAGAGGATCACCCTTCATCCATCCCAGCCGACACGCCCTCCCGTTCGGGTTCCCACTGGGCCTAGTACCCCCAGCACTGATATTCCTGGGCCCAGTACCCCATCTTTGGCTCCGACCACGACACCCCCTCCTGTTGCTCCCACCCCGATTGATCCTCCGACTAGGAGGCTGATGCTTATTAGTCCCCGGGAGATGGAGCGCGAATTCATTAGAGGGGACCCCATCTACGCTGTCGTTGTACGGGAGAGGGTTAGTGAGGCGGAGGGTGAGCTCCCTTCTGATGTTGCTGTTATCCTTCAGGAGTTTTCTGATGTTTTCCCTGCTGATTTGCCTGAGGGTCTTCCCCCCATGCGGGATATACAGCACGCTATTGATTTGATCCCGGGGTCATCTCTACCCAACTTACCCCATTTTAGGATGAGCCCCGCTGATCATGCTGAGCTCCTGCGTCAGATTGAGGAGTTACTGGCTAGGGGATACATTCGTGAGAGCATGAGCCCTTGTGCCGTCCCTGCATTACTTGCCCCAAAGAAAGACGGTACTTGGAGGATGTGTGTAGACAGCCGTGCAATCAATAAGATCACGGTGAAGTACAGATTTCCCATTCCCCGCTTGGATGATATGTTGGATATGATGGCGGGAGCCACTGTGTTTTCCAAGATAGATTTAAAGAGTGGCTATCACCAGGTGAGAGTCAGGCCTGGTGATGAATGGAAGACGGCCTTTAAGTCCAAGGATGGTCTTTATGAGTGGCTGGTCATGCCCTTTGGGCTGACCAATGCTCCCAGCACCTTTATGCGGCTGATGACCCAGGTTCTACGGCCATTGATTGGGGTCTTCGTGGTTGTCTATTTCGATGATATTCTCATTTATAGCCGCACCCGGGAGGACCACCTAGAACACCTTAGGCAGGTCTGTCTTATTCTGAGGAGAGAGAGCCTTTATGCTAACCCGAAGAAGTGCGCTTTCATGACTACACAGGTCACTTTCTTGGGGTTCATTGTATCTAGTGATGGAGTCTCCGCCGACCCGGAGAAGGTCAGGGCTATAGTGGAGTGGCCCGAACCTCGCACCCTGCACGATGTCCGTAGTTTTTACGGGCTGGCGACCTTCTATCGCCGATTCATTCGAGGTTTCAGTTCCATCACCGCCCCCATCACGGATTGCATTCGAAAAGGGGCGTTTGAGTGGACCAGGGCCGCTTCGGCTGCATTTGCGCTCCTCAAGGAGCGCATGACCCAGGCACCTATCCTTCGTCTACCGGATTTCACGAAGGTGTTTGAGGTCTCTTGCGATGCCTCTGGGGTTGGTATTGGAGGAGTTCTGAGTCAGGAGGCTCACCCCGTTGCCTTTTTTAGCGAGAAGTTGGGCGATGCCCGACTGCGTTATTCTACATACGACAAGGAGTTCTACGCAGTTGTGCAGGCTCTGTGGCATTGGAGACACTATCTTCTACACCAGGAGTTCGTCCTATTTTCTGATCATGAGGCACTCCGATATCTCCATGCCCAGAAGAAACTCAACTCTCGTCATAGTCGTTGGGTAGAGTTCCTCCAGGAGTATACTTTTGTGCTGAGGCACAAGGCCGGTGTGGAGAACCGGGTAGCTGATGCTTTGAGCCGCCGTGCTCACCTTTTGACCACCATGAGTGTAGAGGTGGTGGGGATGGATAGGATGAGGGAGTTGTACACTGATTGTCCGGACTTCGGTCCGATCTACACCACCCTCCAGGCAGGCCTGTCCCGAGAGTATTCGGATTACATGCTGCATGACGATTATCTTTTCCATGGGAGTCGCTTATGTGTTCCGCGGACCTCGGTTCGCGATTTTCTTGCTTAGGAGATGCATGTTGGCGGTCTATCCGGCCACTTCGGCCGGAATAAGACCGTCGAGGCAGTTGAGCATCGCTTCTATTGGCCTAGCCTGAAGCGTGATGTTGCCCGGATCGTGGCCCAGTGCCGCATTTGCGCTATGGCCAAGCAGAGGAAGTAGAATACTGGCCTGTATACTCCCCTCCCCGTGCCGGACAGTCCATGGCAGGACATCAGCATGGACTTTGTGTTAGGTCTGCCCCGTACCTCGCGTCGTCATGATTCCATTTTCGTGGTGGTAGACAGGTTCTCTAAGATGGCTTTGTTTATTCCCTGTTCCAAGACATCTGACGCCTCTAGAGTTGCCCGTCTGTTCTTCACTCATTGTGTCTCCCGATTTGGGCTTCCATGTACCATAGTGTCTGATAGGGATGTGCGTTTCACGAGCTACTTTTGGAAAACCCTTTGGCATATGATGGGCACCCAGCTGAAATTCTCCACCGCCTACCACCCCCAGACCGATGGTCAAACAGAGGTAGTCAATAGGAGTTTGGGGGATCTTCTTAGGTGCCTAGTGCGTGATCGTGTCGGGGACTGGGACTTGGTTCTGCCTTTAGCAGAGTTTGCTTATAATGACTCGGTCAATAGGTCTACAGGTCTGAGCCCTTTTGAGATTGTTACTGGTCGTAGACCTAGGAAACCGATAGATTTGGTCCCCTCACCCATCTAGGCCCGTGTCTCTGAGTCAGCTGAGTCCTTTGCAGAGCATATTAGGCAGTTGCATGAGCATATACGTCGTCATATAGAGGCCAGCAACGCACGTTATAAGGAATTAGCTGACGCGCATCGACGCACCCGTGAGTTCCAAGTGGGAGAGTACGTCATGATCAGGGTTAGACCTGAACGGTTCCCTTCGGGGGCCGTGAAGAAACTCCAGGATCGCGGTGCCGGACCCTTTCGAGTCTTGAAGCGAATTGGGTCGAATGCGTATGAGATTGAGCTGCCAGACGACTATGGGATCTGTTCGACGTTCAATGTTTCAGATCTGGTGGCATATCGGGATCCCGCGGTGATTCCCAGTGAGCTTTTTGGGCCTACCCCTCCTGTTGAGAGCATTACACCTTCTGAGCGTCCACCTCCTCCAGCCCCATTATAGACACGCGAGCATATAGATTGCATACTGGTTGAGCAGGTGACCACGACCAGGAGCAGAGCCTACCAGCGCTTCCTAGTGCGCTGGAGAGGGCGCCCTGCGACAGATGACACCTGGATCACACGTGGAGAGCTGGAGCTGATCGACCCAGACCTGCTGGAGTGTTATTGGAGCGATCGTGACCCTTACTAGACGGGGTCGAGTTCTTCCCACCCGGGGAGAATTGGTGAGGACACGCGCCGCCTTTCTCGACGGAGCACGCGGAGCACGCCGGCATCTCTTTGGCTCGACGACTACGGCATGGTTTAGAGGACCTTCTTTTACATGATGGCCATACCAGGCCTTGGTTTAGTCCCTGCGTGGACATGTTTATTCTTTATTGTGGACCTTTGTAGGCCAATTGGGGCCAATTAGACCTTTATTGGGTGTGCTAGGCTCATTGGTTGGGCAATAGGACTAGTGGGCCACTTCTTGGTCCAACCTTTTGGCCCATTAGGGTTTTGGGCGCCCCCCTCTCATCTCCTCCAAGAGGAGGAGGAGGCAGCCGCCCCCCTACCTTTTTTTTAGGAAGTAGATTGCGCACCCCCCCTTTTTTTCCTTCCCATTCGATCCCCTCCCCCCCTTTGGCCGCCCCCCTTTCCCCCCTTGCTAGGGTTGAAACCCTAGCATTCCCCCCTCCATATATAAGGTCTTATGTACTTTCTTTAGAAATTAATGAATGAAATATTTTGATTGAGCAGCCATTTGCGCAGCCACCCCTTGGAGAGGGCGACCCTCTCTTCCTCCTCTGCTCCTGCGACGGGAGCAATCCCGGGGTGCGACTCCCCATCCCCTCGGTGCGACGCCGAGGTTCTTCCTCCCTTCTACTTCATCTCCGGTTCGAGTTCGCGTGTTCCAGATTCGGCCCCGAGTTGCAGCGGCGTCCCCATCCAGTGCGGGTCGAATCCGAGCCCCTCCTTTTTTTGGTGGATACTTCTACGAGTCGGCAGCGCGTGGGCTTTGGTTTCGCCTCGATCCGAGGTCGGCACCACCCGTGGCGAGTTTTCTCGTGAGCTAGCGCAGGAGCCTCCCTCTCTGCGCGCCCAGATCCACCCTCCTTCTTGAGAAAATCCCACAGGACAGAAAACTCCGAGTTTGGAGCTGATTTCTTCAGGGTTTGTACCTCTCGTCGTCCTCTTTCCAACGCCGCCAACCTCGTCTCGTTCCGACGTCCAAGCTGTTCGTGGCGTCCGTTCCCGTGAGGTCGCGCGGGTCTGCCCAGTCCACCCGGTGCCAGGACAACCGGCGATTTCCAAAGTTCACAGCGTCCAACCACGACGAGATCTGATCGAGCTCTTTGGTCCGGACCTGCTGCTCTGCGTCCCCGACGTCCTCCCACAAGCGGGGCCTCCTTCGCCTACCGGAGCAGCGAGTTACCATTTTCCCCGCTCGACAGCGCAGTTCTGGGAGCAGATTCCTTGTCCCCACTTGCAGGTGCGGCCACGGCTTCCACGGACGGAATCTGAGCACGCCTTTTGGCCGAGGCTTCCTCCTGCGACCTAACTACGCGCCCTCGCTGACGGCGCCCCAATCGGACTCCGTATCCATTCGTGGGAACGTTTACCACCGAGTCGCGCGTTGCTGCGATTCTGCCGATCGTCATCCGGACCCTCCTCGTGGCCAACCCTTCACCGAGTGCCGCCCGTCAGCCCGTGTATCGGCAGCCCCGAATGGAATTGTTGTAGCCTGTTATCTCCCTGTGAGGAGTGGGCACCATTGCTGGCTTGTACCTATTCTTTCATTGTGTGTATTGGGGTTGTCGGTCTCGGCCGGGGTTCCTTCCCCACGCCTAGGCGTGGAGGTACGTGCGACGCTCCCCCCCTTGGCATTTTGCTTTACTAGTATGTGATCTTGTATGCCGCGTGAGAGTGTAGGGATCCTAGCTAGCATTCAACACCGCGAGATCGTGAGTGAGAGTATCCCATTCCGTGGCCCTAGTGGAGCACCGAGCTCGGACTAGACTCCTATAGTTGCGCGTCGGCTCCTTTGCTGCTTTGATCCACTCGCTTCCCTCATAGGGACGACTGTGGACTTGGGTTTCTTGTTGAGAGACGCCTCTCTTCGGAGGAATAGTACGGAGGTCGATCTCTCGGCTTGCCTTGTCACGTGTGAGTGCTGGCCGCACTTGGTCTTCATCATAGGTTTAGTCCATTTGTCAGTTCCGTCCCGCATCATCCCCCGTGCTGCACACGGTCGGGTAGACATGACACTTGGGGCACAGTGTAAGACGTCAGTGGACGCATCTGGCTGTTCTTCTAGTGTGAGGGTACTCCTATCACTTGACCAGCGACTCTTGCATTTCTCAGAGCCGGTGTTCTCCTTTTCATGTCGGCTAGTCTTGGCCTTGTCTAAGATTTGCTACCCTGGCTGTGTGGTCTGTTCTTGGCTGTGTTCAAGATGAGCCCGGGGTTGCGTGCACGATGTTCCAATCGTGTAGGCCGTTGTGATTGTTTTAGCCATCTTTGCAGGTCTCCGTCTTAGACCTGGTGTCGGGTTGGCAGATCGGTAACTTCTGACTTTGTTGGATCAGAGTCGCCCTTCTGTTGTTGTTTGGAGTAGTTTGGGGTACCGAGGTTAGTTCGGCCGCCACTTGTCTGGCGCGGGTTCTTCCCCTTTCTTGCTTGTTCCCTACTCCTACCTCCCGTCTGTTTACTACTGCCTGTAGCGTAGTTTTACAGCTTTTTAGTGTAGCCTTTCCTGCTTTGCTGGACTTGCTATTTCTGTTGTTGCTTCCGTTGCACTATGCATTTTCCAGTGGGGATCCGTGTGACCCCTACTGAGTTTCTGTTTGGAGACTCACCCCTGCTTTTCAGGTGGGTTTCACCTTCTTCCTCTGCTGTTCCTGGAGGAGCGCATTTGCTGTAGCTGCCAGCTGTACCTACGTCGAGCTTCCCCCGACTTCAGTGTACGTTTCTTTTCTGACAGACTGTACTTGTTGTCTTTCCTTTGGACTGGACTCTGGTGTATAATTGTGTTAATTGAATTTTTTTAATGAAAATGTAATTTTATTTCTGCTACTTTAGCAATCCAATCTAATGACATTTAATTGCTTACTGTTATATCTATGGCTTCAATGTATTCCACACACTCCTTTTTCCCTTCTACGCTTTCCCGCGCTTGGGAGGCCTCGCGGGTCCCATGCGGCACCACGTGTATTCGGTAGTTCTACCGGGTACACCGGGTATCCAGAATTCGGGTCGCTACACTGCAAGTCTATACATTGGCTGCTGAATGCTCTTCAAGTCTACACATTGGAGCTTGTGGGTCATTCGTCTAAGTCTATACAGCCTGTTCCTCATACAAGTCTGTACATGCATTAACTATGAGCATGGCATAGTCTGTACATTGTCTTTGCTTCACGCATGACTAAGTCGATACATTGTGCATTGCTCAAAACAGAGTCTGCACACTCATTGTCAGCAAGTCTGTACATTGCTTCATGCATTGCACGAAGTCTGCACATCGCACACAGAGTCTGCACATAATGCATTAGCAAGTCTATACAACGTCTGCATAGTGAACATGAGGTCTGTACAATGGTCGATGGCATGTTAGTGCATTCAGTTCTGTTGCGCATACTTCACCTTATGCACACTTCAGCAAGTCTATACAGCGTCTACACATCATGCATTCAGGCTTAAGTGTTAAGCACAGAATGTCTGTACAGCCTGTGCATCCTTTTGATTCAATGTCTACACATTGCATGTTAGCATGCTCGCACACACTAAGTCCATACATTACACAAAGTCTGTACAGCCATGCACTGCTTCGCTTGCATAAGTGAAGTCTGTACATGCCTCAGTGTTGCATTCACTAAGTCTGTACAAACCTTAGCTTTGCATTCACAACGTGAAGTCTGTACATGCTTTGTCTTCGCATTCTAAAGTCTACACACTGCACTGCCTTCATAAAGTCTGTACAAGCTGTTAGACTTAAACTGATAATCCTATTCGACTGTCTGACAGGGACTCTTTGCAGAGCTTAATGAAAGGCACGTGATCCGAGGCTAGAAGGGCTGACA
This sequence comes from Amorphophallus konjac, assembly GCA_022559845.1. Lineage (NCBI taxonomy): Eukaryota > Viridiplantae > Streptophyta > Magnoliopsida > Alismatales > Araceae > Amorphophallus > Amorphophallus konjac. Next base: position 163,746,155 of record CM040125.1, on the reverse strand, counting down.
TGAAGATTACATGTGGCCAAAAGTTCTGGGCGGGAAATGTGGAAGACACACGCCCTGCTGCTCTATATATATGAAGCCTCATTCATCAGAAGAAGGTGATCAATAAAAGCAGAGGAGAGCCTGCACGGTCCAGTAAGAAAGAAAAGAGAAGAAGAAGAAATAGTGTGAAGAGAAAGATAGAGAAGAAGAAGAAGAGAAAGAAAAAGAGAGTGAGAGATCGAGAGCAGAGAAGAAGAAGAAAAAGAAAGAGGAAGAGAGCTCGTGAGTTGAGAAGAGAGAAGACTTCATCAGACAATCTGTCTCCACTGGAAGTTCGATCAAATCCAATCCAGTTAGCTCCTTGTGAGCCACATTCGTGCTTCATTGTTTACAGTTTTCGTTGCTGTAGTTTCTTGTTTTTGCTTTCCTTTTAAACCTTTCTTCAAGCTGTCTGTCAGCAGTGCAAGCTGTGATGCACAGCGGCGAGGTGGATACCTCGGACGGGTTAAGCTGTAGTCCCCAGCGGATGGCAATCTGTGTTGCCCAGCGGTTGTATGGCAAGCTGTGATGCCCAGCTGTTCAAGCTGTGAGTCAGCGGAATCCACACTCGGGTTTGAGTGTGGGGTGGATGTAGGTCTGGAGGACCGAACCACCTAAAAATCCTTTGTGCACTGTGGTTTGAATTTTCTTATCTGATTGACGTTAGATGAATGCTTAGGGACGATATGGTTTGATTGCACACTGTGTGTTTGATTGTAGCTTTGAGAGTCCTTTGACATTGTTCCAAAGTCACTAGTCAGTTCATCTATAAGCATTTCACTTGACTTAGTGAATCTGAATTCCGCAATTGCTTATTGTACTTCTGTTAGTATTAGGAAGAATTTTTAATTGGGCAAAATTTTTAAGGGGAGATTCATTCACCCCCCTCTGAATCTACTGCACCGAACCCAATAATAGAACCACTCTAATGAATCTGGCCTTGTACAACTTGTCGACTTCTTCCTTAATCCTCAAGGCCATGTGGGGGTGAAATCTTCTCGACCGTTGTTTCACAGGTGTTGCCCCTGGTTTAAGCACGAGTTGGTGTTCCACTAAGGAGGGGTCAAGACCTGGCATGTCCTCATAAGACCAGGCAAAAGAATCGCTATACTCCCTCAGAACCTTAATCAAATCTTCTTCTACTTGCGGAGGGAGATTAGCGGCAATCATGATGGGCCTTGGGTCTTCTTCAGTTCCCAAATTTATTTCCTTCGTAGGTTTATCCACTACCGATGATGGCTCATCGAATTTCTTTAATCCTCGTGCATACAAATCGGCAGCCTCACCTACGTTGCTGTCCTCATCATTAATCAGGTCTTTTTCATCCAGGATTTCATAGACACCGAGTCCGTCATCGCTCCATACGCCCTCTATTTCCTCTTCATCTTCGATTATGATTACGGTAGCAATGAATTCTGGGCACCTCAAAAGAGCATGACATCGCTGAGCTAGATCTTCCAGATCCTATCGGGGACAGATTTTGGCAGGCGCGGCTCAGAGGAGGAAGGGTTGGACGAGCTAGAACAAGACCCTACTTCTCTAGACCTAACTGACTCTACTACCCTTGACTCGACGGACCCTAATCCTAACCTAAGGGAAAGAAAATCTAGTGGAAGGGAAGGAGCAGGGGACTCCTACCCCTGGGCGGAGGATGGAGACAAGGTAGCATAATCTTCCATTGAAATCTCCGTTTCAAATTTGACATTTTTTTTGGAGAACAGTGGAGACCGCACAACAGGATGGAGGAGGCGGGAGTTGCATGGGGAACAACTCGGGGAAGATGCAATCAAAGAATGTATCAGAGGACCGAAACCACATCTCGTGGAGTGGAGTGGTGGAGGAAGGAGGAGTGAATAGATCGAACAGATTGATGGGTGGGCAGCGCCCACATGCGTAGGGGACAAACAGGATTTCAGGTGGTCCGTCCATAAAGTATGGATCGACCATCATAGGGGGAGAACGAGGAATGGGTTCCAATAGTTGGAAGAGAGATGTGAGACAGGAAGGAGACCAAGAAATGATAACGGGTGAGCTCCCCTCCTCCCGTGGATGCTGAACTGGCTGCTTCTTCAGCCTCCATTGGATGAGCCGAACCTCTTGATGCTTTTTTCAGCGGTCCTCTTCATGAAATAATCTTTCAAAGGCCTGACTATAGTCAATCATGTCATCAACTGGCCCATTTGGTGGTAGAGGGGGACTGGCAACTGGACAAACTGAACCTTTCCTTTCTGGCAGAACTGGATGTGGGCTCAATGTGCCTGGCTGAAGAGGCCCTCTGACAAAATGCTAACGGTAGTCCCAGGTGAGTGGCCCAGAGTCACCAATCATAGATAATGCGGTCTCTCGATTGCCGAGACCTCTCCTGTTCATTTTTCGTCTCTTGGGGATGAGCTTGGTCCTTCCCTGCAATTGAGCACCAAGGCCTCTCCCCGGTTGGTAGCCTAGTTTCAGTATAATGTCCCAGCCCTTGGAATCTCGGATCTAGGGCTTCATCTTGACATTGATGGGGGTAGAGATGGGCTTGCGGGGTGCATAAGCCCAGGGAAAGTCTAGATCTAGCACATAGATAACTGGCCGACTGCTTGGCCATACGGTTGGAAGAACCTTTTCTGAAATAGCTTTAACAGATTGGACCGTGGATAAGCTCTTAACTTTGACGATCCTCCCTTGGAAAGGGAATTTAATGGATTGATGCGCAGTGGAGGGTATGGCGCTGAGAGTGTCAATCCATGGGTGACCCAAGATAGCTTTGAACATAGGGTCAATGTCTAGCACATAGAACTCCACTGGCATAGTAAGAGGCCCAAGCTCTGCTTGAATAGTGACCACCCCATGACATGCTCTCCTCGAGTTGTCATATGCATCTATGGTAGTGGGGGTTGGCCGTAGCAATTCCTCTGAGATGTTGCACGCTCGAAGGGTGCTGAGCGGGCATACATTAATAGATGCCCCTGTATCAACCAGTGCTGTGTCAATATTGACTTTATTTAGAGTGATTGAAATGCAGAGCGGCATTTGCCGAGCCTCTGGAGGAGCTAGCTCGGTTTCAGAAAATGTGGTTGCCGGCCCTTTGGAAATTGTTGCCAGTGCCATAGGTAGACTATCGACTGCCATATCTTCACTAACCATCACCTTTTGTAGAAAGTTTCGGAGAGCATCCTGGTGAAGGGTAGATCTTTTAATGTGCTCCAGAACAGATATCTTGGCGGGCACCCTATCCAAATGATGTAGCAGTTCGTATTGGGTACCCGGCAGAGGTTCGGTTTCTTCCTATTCGGCAGCCGGCTGGGAAGACTGGGGATTAGAAGTAGTGGGATAATTCTGATGGAATAGCCGCCCGCTCCGTAGGGCGAGGTTTTGTGCCGGCACGGCATCAGGAGACGGTATAATTGGCCCGGTGGCGTGGATGAGTGTACTAGGTGGTGTGGGAGAAAGGATTTGGTATGATGTGGTGTTGGTGGAGGTAATAAGTGGTGATGGGTGGATGATGGATGAGGGGTTAGTTGAAGGCGGGGTGGTGATGATGGGTGTTGGTACGGAGGGAGGACAGGCTAGTGGAGGTGTGGTGATGAGTGAAGGGTTAGGTGACGGTGTAATGATGGTGGCGGGGGTAATTGGTGGTGGGTGTGATAGAATCGTGGGTGGTGGCGGAGTTACTGGAGCGGGTGTGAATGGGAGAACAAGTGGTGAAGGTGTCGGGTGTGTAGGTAAAATGCTAGAGGAAGCAAGGGGATTGCGGTGATTATGGTGGAGGGCCATTATCTGTGGTGTGGTGTCGTCGTCATTAAAAGACCACCCGACGTTAGGAGCCGGCGGCTGGACAACATTGACCTGAGCTGGTGCCGGCGGCTGAGGCTGCGGAGTGGGAGGGTGGTTCGGCATCAGGTTCTGATGAATCCCCAAATCCTGAACCTATTCCTATTGTTGCTGTGGTGGTTGCTGCTGCGGCTGTGGTGCCTGTTGTTGCTGCACTTGCTGCCTCGGCGGCTGCTATCTCTTCTCTTTGATTTCGATAATGGCCTTGTGCATCTCGGCCCAATCAATTCTATGTCCCTCATGGAGGTCATACACTAGGCCCTTGAACTGAAAACATCCTTCGATTATGTGCCCCGACTGCCTGTGGAATATGCAATACTTTGTTTGATCAATGACTGTGTTCCAAATGGGCCGTTCCGGAAGAAGTTGTATAGCATTTACTGACATGAGAGCTGAGATGATATCTGTGAGGGTTTCTGGCAAGGGTGGGTATTGTGCCCTTTTAGGAGCCGGACGCTTGCTGTTGTTGTTGTTATAGCCGTTGGGTGGAGGGACATTGTAATATTGCGGAGGTTGTGGTGCTTACTATGGTGCGGTGAAGGTATTTTGTGGAGTGGTGAAGGCAGGCGGAGGGTTTTGTGGAGTGACTTGGAAGCTTTGGGGAGCGGGGTTCTGTGGAGTGCGGGGATTTTGGGGGAAGCGGAAGGGTGCGGCTTGGAAGGGGAAAGTAACGGCTTGAACTTGCTCGTTCGTTTGGATCCCCTCGGTAATAGGCCCTTGAGGTTTCTTATGATACTTGGGCTTTTGATTTTCAAAGAGCGAGTGTATGGGGGAATCCTTGAACTGAGTTTGAATAAAGCGTGCTCGGCTGTAAAGTTGATGCATGTTGGCTATATCATTCATGGCTAGAATGTTACGGAAGGTCGGAGTGGCATTTGAAATAAGCAATTTGACCTTCTCTTCTTCTGGAATGTGGCCGGGCACTCTAGCGGCCATCTGCCTCCATCGGTCTGCGTAGGTAACAATTTCCTCATCATGCTTCATCTTTTCGGCCACCAGATCTGTAAATGAATATTTCGGGCCGACTCTATCTTGGAACCTCTGAATAAACTTATCTTTTACTATCTTGAAACTCTCGGCATCTTCCAGTGGTAGAGAATAGAACCATTCCAGTGCAACACCATCCAGCGATCGGCGAAATAGATACGCCATGAGGCGATCATCGTTCTAAAATTGAGCCGACTCGTATAAGAAGTCCCTTACATGAACAAAAGGATTGCTGTTCCCATCATACTTTCTATAGTTGGGGAGCTCAGACTGTAGAGGGAATCGGATGTTCTGAAAACTCGGGACTGGAACGTCTGCCAATGATTGAGGGCCAACCCGCTTCTGAAGGAAATCGAGTTGCTACTGCATGGCGGCCCACTTATCAAGCAACTCCTACTCTCGGGAGGGAGCAGGGACAGAAAAGGATAAATTTTGAGGAACAGAAGGGTAAATAGATGGAGGAGACGGTCCATAAGAGGGATGGTGGATCGAAGGGTGACCCACATTAGACTGGACCTGGGCTGCCCCTTGTTGAGGGCGCATAAAATCATTGGGACCAAGAAGAACTTGTGACATAGCTGGGCCTGAGATGTGATGATCCAACGGGAAAGAAGGAGGCATAACTGGGTTTCCCTTATCAAGGCACTGCTGGGCCGAACCAGAAGACTGGCCCATTTCAAGATTGGAGAAGCGGAGGGTCCTATGTTGGACCGGAGTGAGATCAACGGGCTGCACAGTGGGTCCATCGGCTCTAGGTTGAGCGACGGACGGATTGGAATGACCAAAGACAATAGGAGAAGACGGGGTGTTGGACCCCAGCATAACCTGATAGACCGCCTGAAGCTGGGTCGGGTCTAATTGAGCCATCATCTGAAGGATAGAATTGGCGGAAGGAAGAGGAGGATTTTGAGTGGATGGAGCAATCTGCATAGGGATGGAAGATGAGGGAGGAAGGGGTTCCTCCCTGGGCTGGAACGAGACAACCCTAGAGGGATCCTCTAGAAGCCCTTGAGGGAGAGACTCCTCTTGGGACCGAGGAAGATCAAAGGAAGCCATGGTAGATTCAAAGAGTGGGTTGAAATAGGATGAGGAGAGGGACTCGCCCCCGGGTGATGATGCTTCAAACGGATGGAGGTGACTCCACATGCAACGGACAACCTTAACAAGATGCAAACAACACACAACAATCACACAATAAGTGACCAAACTTAGACGACTTCTAGCGAAGATGTAAGTGAAAAAGAAATGAAGACACTCCAAGTCAACCAAGTTGCTTAAGATGATGCCACAAGATTTCTATGATTTCTCCTTTGGAACTTTAGTAGATTGATTAAAAATGTGCTCTCGACAACGGGTTCCTAATAGGAGAGGGGTGTAAGGCTTGGTTTGACTTTAAATGTTAATCACTCCTTCACTTATGCAACCCTAGACATGGGGTGGAAAGGTACAACCGGCCCGGCGTCCGTGTGGGAATCCACGGATCGCGGGGACTTATGGAAGTCCCTGGTGTGATTTCCTAGTCGGCCCCAAGGAATATGGAGACGAGAGGTCAGCACACCAAGGTAGGAAAATGCAATCTAATGTATGAAAATATGAATGAACCTATGCGCACCGGAGTGCATGAAAATTTTAACTTATAATCTAGCAAACAAGTATGCACACAATGATGTAGATAAGTAGATCAACCAGGGAGGAGACCAGATAACACCCAAGCACAAAGATCACAGTAGAAACTGTGGAAAGAAAATGCAACTCGGGATGCGTACCTATCTGGAGTATGTAACGGTCTAGGGGACCTGCGTCAGAGAAAAGTGACGATCGAAGACCAGACCGTCAGAAGCAGTGTAACGCGGGAACTGGAGACCGTCAGAGGAGCCAGAGAGCCAGAAACAACAAGAAATAAAAGGGAAATCTGGGGAAAACCAAGACAAGGAAATGATGGCAGGTTTAACAAAGATCAAAACATGATTGGCACAGTATGTCCCAACGTGATCACCAAAAAAACTGTTGATTTATTTTCTTCGTTTTGTTTGTGATATGAAGAATGACAAATATAATGAGCAAATAACAACGATCTCAATCAACCTATGAACATGTGAACCATGAACCTAGGCAATCAGAATAAGCTCTAGCATGGGCAATGTAGCAACCCTGATAAATGAATATTTGAAATAAATTAAAACATATATATATTACAGTAGTAATACAGATAATGAGAATAGGATTAATTAGACGAAGTAAAACAAAGTTAAAATAACGCCTCTTATTAGGGCGTTAATTCAAAAAGAAACGCCTCTATCAAAGGCGTGACTAAAGAAAGGACGCCCACACGTGCGGTCGTCAACTCTCACGACCAAATAGGCAAGTAAGAGAAACGCCCATATATGGGGCGTGTTTCAAAAACAAGGAACGCCCTTATCCAAGACGTTTCTTAAGAAACGACCTGAACTAGGTCGTTAATTAAAGAATCGACGCCCTTACCTAAGGCGTTAATTCAGTTCGTGAACCGTTCGAACCCAGAACTTATCCAGGGTAAGTGATAAGCATTAGAAAGAGTTCAAACGTGGTAATAACTCTATCATAGAAGTATTACTTCCACTAGAACACTAACCCTAACAGGACGTCCAAAATCCTATAAATAGTCTTGATCGAACAAACCCTAAACCTATTTGATTCAAGCCTCTGCGACGGTAAGTGAAGAACAGAACTGTTCTTCTTATTCCTTTCTTTCTGCTTCGAGTGTATGAAGAACTAACGTTCTTCATCTCCTTCTCTTCTTACAGGTTGAAGAGAGAGCACACGCTGTGAAGAACATAGGTAAGGTTCTTCTAAAACTTTTCCTAACTACGGTTATGTCCCCATCTTCCTCATCTTCTTTTCTTTTTCTTACAGATCGATTGTTGGGTGAAGTTCCTGAAGACAGAAGATCAATATCTTCACCATCCTCATCAAACCCAATCACCTTCTCTTCTTACTGCTACCAGCGGGATTCTTCGTCCCTTCGATTAAACCAAATCAACCATTAAAGGTAGGATTTTCTCAAGTCACTGTAGCCCAAACTAAATTGATACAGTACAATAATTATCATGCATATACATGGTTTGGTTTACTATAGTTTCTGAACGACTTTCTGTTAATTTCTTGAAAGAAACGTCCTTACTAAGGGCGTGACTATGAAATACACGCCCCAGACTAGGGCGCTACTTTGCAAGTCACGACCCTTCCCAGGTCGTCAATTTCATATTTGACGCCCTGTACACAGGCGTTAATTTCATGTAAATCTTAAGAACTGATTATCCATGCAATTACATGAAATCAAATCAATAATTGTTAACGGTTAAAAGCCAATAAACATGAAACATCAAATCTGATATACTGCATTTGAATTCCTGCCAATTTTCCTGTCATGACTATATGATTGTTATCCTTGATTATCGTGCAAATCTTGCTGATCATGTAAATTCCTGATATTTCTTGAATTCACGACCTAGACTAGGTCGTTTTCCCTGTGGTAACGTCCCATCACAGGGCGTGAATTAAAAAGAAACGCCCCTTACTAGGGCGCGTATCTGTTAAAATCCTGGAATATATATTCTGTGAAAATAAGAACTTAATGATTAACGCCCCTACCAAGGGCGCGTTTTTGATTATTTCTGAAAATAAATAAGTTCTGAAAAATATTGTAAATAAAAAGACGCCTGCTATAGTAGTCGTCAACTTCTGAAGAAACGCCCCTTCCGAAGGCGCGTTTTAGATAAATTATTGAATTATTGAAAATTCTGCAAAACGGACCATATGTAAACGCCCTTCTGTTAGGCGTTAATTACTTGAGAAACGACTTGACCTAAGTCGTTATTTTACTGTAAACTGATTTTTCCTCTGAATTGCTAACCGATGGTTTATATATTATACATATATATATATATATCGGCACTATTCTCCACTCCGTGAGTATAGTCCCACTTTTCACGGTGTTTTATCGATCACACTCAATTCTCATTGACATACAAGCTCTCCATTGGACATTCCGTTCCTTTGGACTAGCGAGTTAGTCATAGAGACCTCCGTAAGACTCCTCGTAGCCTTGGATTCCCTCAAGGCCGACTGAGCTGGTTGTACCCTAAAAACCCATTACACTATTGATGCCATGTCACTCTAAAGAAACATGGTATACCGGCCCTTATGATTGTACAAAGAGTATATCATAAGAAAATTTTAATGGGATGATGATATCATGCCATATCATGTCGTTCTTGTAAACCCCAATTCTATGATAAGAATGAGGGTATCTTACTTTGATATACTGTTCATGTGGACCTCAATTCTATATAAAGAATGTCCATATTGATTTGTCATGGTACCTAAGTTAAGGGAACCATATTCTACCTAGTTTTATCGATATCGTGATTATACCGTTATTATCGCCATTCTATGTCCTTTGTCATATTTTGGACTCTATTCTATCAAAGTTGTCGTACGTGTCTACGAGCTTGATTATTGAAATTCTATGATGGCTATAAACAAGAGTGGATGTCAAAACACATGATAAATGCCTGCGCATATAGGGCCCGATCTGGTCCTGGGAGGAGCACCCGAAAGTACTTGTGCCCATGGGAGTTAAAATGATAAGGTATCTGGCATTATACCGAGTACTTGACTTGCTTGATTGGACATTCCACACACATCTTGTACATGAATCGTACTTGACTTTACATGAAATGCGTGGCCCGAAAAAGGGTAATTTACTTGCTTGATACATGATAGCCAAAGTTCTTGACATGACTTGTTAAACGTGCTTGCTTGAATATCTTGAATAACTTGTATCTTGTTGAAAGTTCATGATAAGTTCATCTTATTTCCTTGATATTACATTCTCTCTATCTTGTCGTTTCATGCGAGCATGCATAGCCTTATTGCATTCATGAAAATGTAATTACTTAAACCCCTTGCTAGTACTTGAGATATAATTTCCTACTGAGCGTTCGCTCATTCCGTTTGTCCCTTTTTACTTTTCAGGTAAGTCCGACGACGATGAAAGTCAATCGGATGGGAATGGTCAAGAGTGAAAGTGATAGAGCTTCTACAAGTGTCGTCTAGTCTTTTCCATAGTTTCTTGAGTCAAATATGTATTCTTTTCCTTTTTGTTAAACAGAGTATTGGATTTGTAATAGTCTATCCATTATGAAATAAAGGATTGGGTTATCTTGCTATTTTGCGCATCTCTGTCTTTGTGTCGAATACACGACCACTCTGATTGACATGATTGATATAGACACGTCGCGCATCTCCGGGTATCTTCCGCGCTCGGGGCGTGACAGTCTTTGTGGTATCAGAGCCTAAGGTATTCAATTCCTAGGAAACCCAAGTCCAAGGATAGGTTTCAAAACCTTTAACCAAGTGAGAGTGGGTAGAACCAAGGGTTAAATGATCCCGGAGTCCTTTGTAAGATCATAGTGATATAATACTAACATAGCTATTGTAATTGTAGGATAATGGCTGCCGAACGTGCTCAATGGCGCAACATGCAGCGTACCCTTCAAGGGATGACCCAAGTGCTACAACAGGTAGCACAAGGTGGTGCTCCACGAGCTGGAAGCTTACACCAAGCATTCAAGAATATGAATCCCCCGAAGTTCATGGGATCGACCGATCCAGACGATGCCGAGCATTGGGTTCGGGAGATTGAACGTATATTCCGTGTCATGCAATGCACGGATCAGGACAAAGTCTTATTAGCTACTTTCCAGTTAGAAAAGGATGCTAGATGCTGGTGGGAGTCGATTGAAGCTACTATAGACCCAACTCAAGTTACATGGGGAGAATTCGTTGAATATTTCAACGCCAAATATTTCTCTGATAGGGTCCAGGAAAAGAAGGCCACCGAATTTGCCGCATTAAAGCAAAGATCTTTATCGGTGGCTGATTATGAAGCACAGTTCTCTAGACTGTCTAGATATGCTAAGCATTTAATTAGCACGGAAAAGATGAAAACCCGTAGATTTCTTAATGGGCTTAGGCCCCACTACATTACTCAACTGGCGCCTATGGATATTCAAGTTTATACTGAAATAGTGCGCCGAGCTCAGTTGCTTGAAGATACCACGGAACTATCTGATAGGATCCGTGGGAAAGACAAAAAGGAGCAAGTCACAAGTTCGGGTTCTTTTAAACCCAACTTTAAGAAGAGGCCCAATAATGGAGGTTCTTCCTCTCAAGATCAGAAGTTCAAGAAATCCAAGCCTTTCTCTATCACCACTACACCTTCAAACGTAATATGCAAGCATTGTGACAAGGCTGGTCACAAAACAGAAGAATGCTGGAGGAAATTAGGAGCATGTCTCCGTTGTGGGAGTCGTGAACATCGGATTCCCGATTGTCCATTAATGAATGACCAAGACGGTGAGGGTAAACGCCCAGTGACAAGGAACGCCCGTCTTCATGCAATCCAAGAGACCGAACCAGAAGAAGAAGGCGGATTGGTGGAAGGTACATTAAAAATTTGTTCCAAATATGCACATGTCTTATTTGATACGGGTGCATCGCATTCCATTATTTCCAAGAAGTTTGCTGACCCATTACCTCTAGAACCAGAATGGATGAAGTTAATATTGTCTACTCCTCTCGGAAACGAGACGGATATCACACATCATTACCAAAACTGTGAGGTATTGGTTCGAGGAAAGAATTTTCCTATTGATCTTATCTGCTTAGATCTAAAAGAGTATGATGTTATACTAGGAGCAGATTGGTTATCCAAATACCAGGCAACGGTTGATTGCCGTGATAGCAAGATTGTTTTCAAGGAATTTCCGGAACTGACTTATGCTAGTCCTAAGAGTCGAAGCAAATCCCCTCTTATCTCGGCTCTTCGAGCAAGCAAGCTCGTCAAGAAAGGATGTGTATCCTTCCTTGCTTTTGTCACTATTAAAGAAGCTAAGGAAACCAAGATAGAAGACGTTCAAGTAATACGAGAATTCCCAGACGTATTTCCGGAAGAATTGCCGAGATTACCCCCGCAAAGAGATGTGGCCTTTACCATCGACTTAGTCCCTGGTGCTAGTCCCGTTTCAAAGGCACCATATAGAATGTCCCCTGCTGAACTCAAGGAGTTGAAGGAGCAGTTGATGGAACTAATCCGAAAGGGGTTTATTAGACCAAGTACTTCCCCGTGGGGAGCACCAGTCTTATTTGTAAAGAAGAAGGATGGATCCATGAGATTGTGTATCGACTATCGACAATTGAATCATCTTACTATCAAGAACAAGTATCCACTGCCGAGAATCGATGAATTATTTGATCAGATTTCAGGATCCAAATATTTTTCCAAGATTGATCTCAGGTCGGGATACCATCAATTAAGAATCAAGGACGATGACATTCACAAGACCGTATTCAGAAGCAGGTATGGCCATTACGAATTTGTTGTTATGCCTTTTGGACTAACAAATGCCCCTGCTGCCTTTATGCAGTTAATGAATAGCATATTCAGGCCTTACTTGGATCAATTCATAGTAGTCTTCATTGATGATATATTGATATATTCTAAGACTAAGGAAGAACATGAAGAGCATTTGAGGATTGCATTGCAAGTCTTGAGGACAAATCAATTATATGCTAAACTCAGCAAATGCGAGTTCTGGCTTGAAGAAGTGGCTTTTCTCGGGCATGTCATATCAAAGGACGGATTATCTGTAGATCCGTCAAAAGTTGAAGCTGTGAGAAACAGGGAAAGACCCACTAATGCAAGCGAGATCAGAAGTTTCTTAGGTCTTGCAGGCTATTATCGGCGATTCATCAAAGATTTCTCTAAGATCGCCGTGCCCCTTACAAGGTTAACTCGTAAGGAGATCCGATATGAATGGAGTGAGGAATGTGAAAGCAGTTTCCAAACTCTCAAGGATCATCTCACTACAGCTCCGGTCTTAGCCCTACCAATTGAAGGAGAGAAATTCGAGGTCTACACTGATGCTTCTGGCATTGGCCTCGGATGTGTTCTAATGCAACAAGGAAAGGTCATAGCATACTCTTCACGTCAGCTGAAGAAGCATGAGGAGAATTACCCCGTCCATGACTTAGAACTGGCCGCGGTAGTATTTGCCCTAAAGATATGGAGGCACTACTTATATGGGGCACAGTTTACTGTATACTCCGATCACAAAAGTCTCAAATATCTATTTTTACAAAAGGAGCTAAACATGAGACAAAGACGCTGGCTAGAATATCTCAAGGACTTCGACTTCAGTATACAATACCATCCCGGAAAGGGTAATTATGTTGCTGACGCCCTTAGTCGAAAGCCGAGAGCAATGATAGCAAATTGCATGATGCAAGAATGGAGGTTACTTGAACAATTCTCCGAGCTCAATATAAGCTTGGACACGGAATCCAAATTTGTCACACTATCTCATGTAAGCATACAGTCAGATTTGTTATCTAAGATACAAACACTTCAGGATGATGATCCTATGTTAGTAGAAATCAAGGGCAGATTAGAAGGACAATCTGATTTTCAACTAACTTCTGATGGAAGATTATCATTCAAAGATAGAACTTGTATACCTGATTGTCCGGAATTAAAGAAGAAGATCTTAGATGAAGCTCACCGATCAAGGTACACTATTCATCCAGGATCAACCAAAATGTACCAAGATGTAAAGAGGAACTTTTGGTGGCCTAATATGAAAAGAGAAATAGCGGACTATGTATCACGCTGTCTCACATGCCAACAGGTCAAGGCGGAACACCATAAGCCTGCGGGAAAACTACATCCTCTAGATATTCCTAAGTGGAAATGGGAGGATATTGGTATGGACTTCATCATGGGTTTGTCTAAATCTAAAGGAGGACATGATGGAATCTGGGTTATCATTGACCGATTGACTAAATCGGCACATTTCTTGCCAATCAAAAGCCGATGGTCAATTGATGTGCTAGCTGCACTATACATCAAAGAAATAGTCAGGATACATGGAATTCCTGTCTCAATCGTGTCTGATAGAGATCCCCGTTTTACTTCTCATTTTTGGAAGGGATTACAACATTCGTTGGGGACAAGGCTCAACTTTAGTACTGCTTTTCACCCACAAACGGATGGTCAGACCGAGCGAACTAATCAAGTTGTTGAAGATATGCTGAGAGCATGCATTATTGACTTTGGAGGAAGCTGGCATGATCACTTACCTTTAGTTGAGTTTGCATATAATAATAGCTACCAAGCTAGTATCCAAATGGCACCTTTCGAAGCCTTATACGGAAGGAGTTGCCGATCTCCCATATGTTGGAACGAAGTTGGAGAGAGACAACTATTAGGTCCAGACATGGTAAGGGATACAACCGAGAAGATACAAGTAATCAGGGAAAGATTACAAGTTGCTCAGACCAGACAAAAGACTTATGCAGATACAAGAAGAAGAGATCTTGAATTCCAAATCGGAGATCATGTATTTCTCAAGATATCGCCTGGACGTGGCATACGAAGATTTGGTGTTAAGGGCAAGCTTACGCCAAGATTCATCGGACCATTTGAGATACTCGAAAGAGTTGGCGAGGTTGCTTATCGCATCGCATTACCTCCTCAATTGTCCGAGGTACATAATGTATTTCACATATCCATGTTGAAGAAGTACGTGCACGATCCATCTCATATTATTGAACATGGAGATCTGGTGATCCAGAAAGATCTCACGTATGAACAGAAGCCTATGAAGATCTTGGATCGAGAAATACGAGCTCTAAGGAATAAGGTTATTCCCATGCTCAAGGTGCAATGGAATAAGAATCCCGAACGCGAAGCGACATGGGAGACCGAAGAATCTATGAAGAAACGATTTCCCGAGTTATTCTAAGAGGTATATGTTCTACGATCTCCACATGTATAATTATATATATATTGAATTTGGGGACCAAATTCTTTTTAAGTGGGGGAGGGTGTAGCAACCCTGATAAATGAATATTTGAAATAAATTAAAACATATATATATTACAGTAGTAATACAGATAATGAGAATAGGATTAATTAGACGAAGTAAAACAAAGTTAAAATAACGCCTCTTATTAGGGCGTTAATTCAAAAAGAAACGCCTCTATCAAAGGCGTGACTAAAGAAAGGACGCCCACACGTGCGGTCGTCAACTCTCACGACCAAATAGGCAAGTAAGAGAAACGCCCATATATGGGGCGTGTTTCAAAAACAAGGAACGCCCTTATCCAAGACGTTTCTTAAGAAACGACCTGAACTAGGTCGTTAATTAAATAATCGACGCCCTTACCTAAGGCGTTAATTCAGTTCGTGAACCGTTCGAACCCAGAACTTATCCAGGGTAAGTGATAAGCATTAGAAAGAGTTCAAACGTGGTAATAACTCTATCATAGAAGTATTATTTCCACTAGAACACTAACCCTAACAGGACGTCCAAAATCCTATAAATAGTCTTGATCGAACAAACCCTAAACCTATTTGATTCAAGCCTCTGCGACGGTAAGTGAAGAACAGAACTGTTCTTCTTATTCCTTTCTTTCTGCTTCGAGTGTATGAAGAACTAACGTTCTTCATCTCCTTCTCTTCTTACAGGTTGAAGAGAGAGCACACGCTGTGAAGAACATAGGTAAGGTTCTTCTAAAACTTTTCCTAACTACGGTTATGTCCCCATCTTCCTCATCTTCTTTTCTTTTTCTTACAGATCGATTGTTGGGTGAAGTTCCTGAAGACAGAAGATCAATATCTTCACCATCCTCATCAAACCCAATCACCTTCTCTTCTTACTGCTACCAGCGGGATTCTTCGTCCCTTCGATTAAACCAAATCAACCATTAAAGGTAGGATTTTCTCAAGTCACTGTAGCCCAAACTAAATTGATACAGTACAATAATTATCATGCATATACATGGTTTGGTTTACTATAGTTTCTGAACGACTTTCTGTTAATTTCTTGAAAGAAACGTCCTTACTAAGGGCGTGACTATGAAATACACGCCCCAGACTAGGGCGCTACTTTGCAAGTCACGACCCTTCCCAGGTCGTCAATTTCATATTTGACGCCCTGTACACAGGCGTTAATTTCATGTAAATCTTAAGAACTGATTATCCATGCAATTACATGAAATCAAATCAATAATTGTTAACGGTTAAAAGCCAATAAACATGAAACATCAAATCTGATATACTGCATTTGAATTCCTGCCAATTTTCCTGTCATGACTATATGATTGTTATCCTTGATTATCGTGCAAATCTTGCTGAACATGTAAATTCCTGATATTTCTTGAATTCACGACCTAGACTAGGTCGTTTTCCCTGTGGTAACGTCCCATCACAGGGCGTGAATTAAAAAGAAACGCCCCTTACTAGGGCGCGTATCTGTTAAAATCCTGGAATATATATTCTGTGAAAATAAGAACTTAATGATTAACGCCCCTACCAAGGGCGCGTTTTTGATTATTTCTGAAAATAAATAAGTTCTGAAAAATATTGTAAATAAAAAGACGCCTGCTATAGTAGTCGTCAACTTCTGAAGAAACGCCCCTTCCGAAGGCGCGTTTTAGATAAATTATTGAATTATTGAAAATTCTGCAAAACGGACCATATGTAAACGCCCTTCTGTTAGGCGTTAATTACTTGAGAAACGACTTGACCTAAGTCGTTATTTTACTGTAAACTGATTTTTCCTCTGAATTGCTAACCGATGGTTTATATATTATACATATATATATATATCGGCACTATTCTCCACTCCGTGAGTATAGTCCCACTTTTCACGGTGTTTTATCGATCACACTCAATTCTCATTGACATACAAGCTCTCCATTGGACATTCCGTTCCTTTGGACTAGCGAGTTAGTCATAGAGACCTCCGTAAGACTCCTCGTAGCCTTGGATTCCCTCAAGGCCGACTGAGCTGGTTGTACCCTAAAAACCCATTACACTATTGATGCCATGTCACTCTAAAGAAACATGGTATACCGGCCCTTATGATTGTACAAAGAGTATATCATAAGAAAATTTTTAATGGGATGATGATATCATGCCATATCATGTCGTTCTTGTAAACCCCAATTCTATGATAAGAATGAGGGTATCTTACTTTGATATACTGTTCATGTGGACCTCAATTCTATATAAAGAATGTCCATATTGATTTGTCATGGTACCTAAGTTAAGGGAACCATATTCTACCTAGTTTTATCGATATCGTGATTATACCGTTATTATCGCCATTCTATGTCCTTTGTCATATTTTGGACTCTATTCTATCAAAGTTGTCGTACGTGTCTACAAGCTTGATTATTGAAATTCTATGATGGCTATAAACAAGAGTGGATGTCAAAACACATGATAAATGCCTGCGCATATAGGGCCCGATCTGGTCCTGGGAGGAGCACCCGAAAGTACTTGTGCCCATGGGAGTTAAAATGATAAGGTATCTGGCATTATACCGAGTACTTGACTTGCTTGATTGGACATTCCACACACATCTTGTACTTGAATCGTACTTGACTTTACATGAAATGCGTGGCCCGAAATAGGGTAATTTACTTGCTTGATACATGATAGCCAAAGTTCTTGACATGACTTGTTAAACGTGCTTGCTTGAATATCTTGAATAACTTGTATCTTGTTGAAAGTTCATGATAAGTTCATCTTATTTCCTTGATATTACATTCTCTCTATCTTGTCGTTTCATGCGAGCATGCATAGCCTTATTGCAATCATGAAAATGTAATTACTTAAACCCCTTACTAGTACTTGAGATATAATTTCCTACTGAGCGTTCGCTCATTCCGTTTGTCCCTTTTTACTTTTCAGGTAAGTCCGACGACGATGGAAGTCAATCGGATGGGAATGGTCAAGAGTGAAAGTGATAGAGCTTCTACAAGTGTCGTCTAGTCTTTTCCATAGTTTCTTGAGTCAAATATGTATTCTTTTCCTTTTTGTTAAACAGAGTATTGGATTTGTAATAGTCTATCCATTATGAAATAAAGGATTGGGTTATCTTGCTATTTTGCGCATCTCTGTCTTTGTGTCGAATACACGACCACTCTGCTTGACATGATTGATATAGACACGTCGCGCATCTCCGGGTATCTTCCGCGCTCGGGGCGTGACAGGCAATGCTATCTCAATCAAACTAAACTGAAGAGGGAAAGGAAAAACACACGCCGGGGCGTGGAGCAAAGAAATAAATGAAAACACACCGCGTGGGTGGAACAAGCAAAAGAAATAAGAGATATGAGAAAGAGAACCAATGCCTAGTACTAAGAAAGAACGTGATCGCCACCAAGGTAAACACAAGCCAAAGACCTGAGAAATACCTTAGAATGGGAGGATGATGCACCCGCCCACGGGAGAGAGAAATCAATAGGAAACTGTAGCTCTATTGAATGTAACGGCCCAGCACCTACGCATCACAGGAGTGTGACGGTCGCCCGATGAACCGTTAGAGGAACCTGACGCGCCTGATGAAGACCGTCAGAGTGTCTGCAGAACAAGCTCGTGAATCCTTCAAACTGCAAACCTTCCAGCCGGCCAGAAAGCTTGGGCCTCGCCTTATGAACCCTGTAAACCTGCCAAAGAACGTAGAACACAAGAAAATAATCCCAGATTAGCCTTTCACACAACGTAGCATCAATTCTCAAATGAACTTAATATCATTCAAAAGGAAAGGGGAATACCCGGGGAGTTTGGTTTTTTAACCCCTCTGGACATTTTAAAAGATAGGAAGGATGTTTAGATGATTGAAACAAGTGGAGGAACGTGGAATAAGGAGTGGGACAATGCTATGATGCAAAGGAGAAGGGAAGAACACAAGTTTGCCAATGATTGACTTAAACACTTGAAATAAAAGTACTCCCTTGACTGAGATGCAGATGGACGGAGAAAGTCAATTTTCCTTGGTTGAATGTGGCTCCAGAATGCGGCCGCACTTCGACGCAAACTCCAGATTTCTCATCTCTAGGCCATGAAGTTAAGGGTTCTATTTATAGGCCCTCAAACTCTCCGGTCGAGCAGAGGATAATCTAGCTAAAAAGGAGGATGATTCTTAGCAAACTCTTGAAGATAATACTCCCAATAATCAATAGAAACAAACAGAAGGTCCTGAGGATCAGATTTGGAAGATAAATCACAAGATCAAACTCTCAATTCGACCACGGAGTAGCAGAGAAAAGACCAGACTTGCCAGGACTTCTGTTGGATGTAACGGCTGCACGACAGACCGCCACATGGACGTAACGTGCCAGGAGTAGACCGTTACACTACCCTATCTCTTAAGAACATAAGATCAACGGGGAGAATTTGCAAACAGTTGGACTCTGAAGAATGTGACGGCCATGGGTAGACGCGTTAGAGAAATATAACGGCCGCACGATAGACCGTTAGAATGAATGGATAGGCAAAAGGATAAGCATTGGCAACAGGCCTTAAGCTATAGGATTCTTCAAGATGTAACGGCCCAGGGCCAATGCGTCAGAAAGACGTAACGTGCCTGTTATAGACCGTTAGAGACAATAAGGATCCAAAAAGGAAAGCTTGTTAAGCTTCATTGAATGCAAGAAACCAAGGAATCAGACCCAACCAAGGAATCAAGACCCATGAAATAAACCTCCAACTGATCAAGAAGGCTCAATGAAAGAGTGAACAACTCGAAGCATCATATAGAATGAACAAGGAGATGACCCGACTTATTGGTCACAAAACGGGTGTCAACAGCCGGAGCCCATCACGCTTCTCAGTGAGCCGAGCCATCTTCCTGTCAGACCCGCCAAGGGACCAGGCCAGGTTCGCCCGCTCTGACTCCGACCGAGCATAAGCTTCTGCCAGAGTGGCCCCCATCTGGGCCAGGACCAAACCGCCCGCCATAACCGTCTCGAGGGCCACAGACGGGGAGTGCTGCCTGTCTCCCCCCTTCACCTTCACGGCTATACTGCGACATATTTGATACAAAGGGCCCAGGATGCCGAGCCTCTCCAAGGCCGTCGGAATAGAGACCCCCTCTTCGGTCGGCATCCCGCTGGATGGCCCGGATCGAGCCGCGGCTTCGTTCGCCCCTCGTGCCTCGATCTGTCAGGGCTGCGTCACCTTTTCTTGCGACCCCCCAGCCTGGACCGGTTCGACACCTGCACCGCCACCTGGAGAGTCGCACGCCTCAGTCAACGCCTCAATCTCGGCCGTGGTCCCAGCGTCACCAGCCTCATCAACGGCCCCCTCCGCTCCTACCGAGGGGAGAGTCGGGCCAGCACTGCTGCCAATTGCAGAAGTAGCCTCGGCCCCCTCGGCTCCGACCGAAGGGAGAGCCGAGCTAGCATCATCACCAACTGCAGGGGCAGCCCCAACCTCCTCGGCCCCCTCTTGCTCGGCGTGTGCGAGAGCTCGCCTAGTAGGGTCGGCCCCATCATGCTAGGCGGGGGGGTGAGCTGCGGCAAGGTCGCCTTCGACTGTGAGAATGACCCCGGCCTTCTTGGCCCGCTTCCTGGCCTTCACGGTGGCCCGGATCATGCCCTCCACGGGATCCTTACACTTGGACCCCCGCGGCCCGAAAGATTCACCTTGGGCCGCCCCCTTGCCCTTATCTCTGGCTCGAGAGCGACCCATGGGAGCAGCCGACTCATCAGCAGCCGAGTCATTGCCGAGATCGATCACCTCTGTAGCCTCCTCCAAGGCCGGCCTCCTGGTGTCTGCACAAAAGAAAGATATGATCAGGAAATAGAGATGGTCTCAACATCCGAAGAAGAAACTGATTCATGGCGATCGAACCTGACGACTGCAGTCGCGCAAGAAGACATCGCTCGATGTTCTCTGGAGTGACCAGCTCCTCCGTGGACTGGCGATGCTTCAGCAAAATGATCGCGTACTAAGTCACGTCCGGAGAAAACTCATCCTGCCTCAGAGGAATGTTCAGATGAAAATTGGGGATTACAGAACATCTCCAAGTCTCCTCCACCGAGAGGATCCCCACCCAGAATAACTGAGTTTTCCACCCTTTGTGCGAAGAATCCTTCGCGGCCAAGGAAATACAGCTCCTATTCTGCCTCGCCTGGATGAAATAGAAGCCCTTCCCGGCTGAGGGATGCGCCATCAACTCAAAAAAATAGTGAAAGAGGTACAAGGAAGGAGGAACTCCACATTGACGGAAGAGGATGCGAAAGGGGACAAGAAGAAGATAAGAGTTGGCTACCAACTGTACGGGCGCCAACTAAAAGAAATTGAGAAGTTTGAGAACAAAGGGCTCGAAGGGAAGGCGGAACCCACCCTTCCATGACAATAGAAAGGTGCAGATGTGGCCCGTACTAGAATCCAAGCTCGACTCGTGTGGGGCAACCGCGGCAAAGAAAAACTTGTGGGGTAGACGAAACTTGTTCTTCACCCGTTTCACCTCTGCCTCCCCCAGTTCGCTGTAGTTTGGAGCCGCCGCCCTCACCGCAGGCTCGCCCTCCCACTCTTCGACATCCGGACGCTGATCCGCCATAGAATCCGGGGAGGAACTTGAAGAAGGACGCTCCCGGGACCCCGAAGACTCTGGAGGAAGGGGAAGCTGTCGGACTGCATCTGCAGTTATCTCCGTGAACGCCGCTGCAAGCCTCTACTCTTCCCTCGTGTCGTCATGATGCATCAAAGAGCCCCAAAAGCAAGCGTGAAGGAAAGCCAAACCCTGAAAATGGAGGGAGTCTGGAGCGACGATAAGCGCGCAACGCCTATATTCCCACGCGGAAGGCGGCACGTCATTCCGACCTCCTAGAAATAGGGGCCCCTTCAGTTCAAATCTGTAAGGATCATCATTATTACGGGCCCAGGTGACCATGGCACGTGGCTTACTAACACCGCCAGATCTCCACCCGCTTGAGCCATGCTGGTCCAAAACCCTAAACAGCTACTCTTCCGAGCTTATTAAAGCTCAGGAGTAGGAGGGGGACAAGTGGAGAGGGGGATTTTTGTAGCCCATGTAAGAGCGGCCGAACTAGGTCTGTCAGGACCAAACAAGGCCCAGCTCATCCAAGTGATAGCCCCGCAGGGCCCACTTAGGATAAAAAGCCCAATAAGATTACTCGGGATCAATCCCTTCCTCGGCGGCCCTTAGGCTCTGGAGGCCCGAACGTCGGTCAGAATGGAGGAAGGCCCATGCCCGAGCGATCCCCTCACCGGGATAAAGGCAAGCGCTCAGCGCCCACTCTGACCTATCTTCATACGAGCTATGCCTATTGCCCGGACAGGGCTGGCACCCTTCATGCTTGGGTTTAACCGACGATTGCTTATTCACGCTGCCGTTGAGAGTCCTTTATGAGCAGGAGTTGTTGAGGACATAAAGAGCCCATGATGAGGACGTAACTCCCGCTGAAAACTCCTCAGCTTACGGGACTCATAAGGCTAGCGCACTATTTAAACCTGGGACTCCCTCCCACGGAAGGTAAGGCCCAAGACACGCCTAAAATTCCCTGAGCAGGAACCACTTCACCATCTTGGTGTAGAGGGATCTCAGGCCTCTCTTTTCCTCCTCCCTTCATAGCTTCCACCATTGCTCTACTGACTTAGGCATCGGAGGGTTTTATCCCAGGTAACCATCCCTGGGCCCCCTGATCTGTTTCCCTTTCTTACAGTTCACTATTCGGTGATCATCCCCCAGCTGAGGTCCAACGCGAGATTACGCCTCTTCAATGACCAAAATCATATACTCATGTAATAATTATATGTTTCAAAAGATAAAGCATTCATGATTTAACTTGATCACGGTTTTACATGATTCTCTCTCTTCTAGAGTAATATTCTTAAGTACATGGCACATACCCCGGTATGTTGTCATTAGTTACACTTTTTGCACATTAAGTACATAATCTTAGACATGATAACCTATATATTGGATATTCCTTCCAACGGACTAGAAAATCTTATTTCAAGGCCTCCATAAGACTCCGCAAGCCAAGGATTCCCACTAGGACTCTGAGCTAGTTGTACCCTTAAAGCCCATTATCTAGAAAGCACTTTTACCGGTGTTTTATATACTCTAGACCTTAGCGGCCATATGAACGACCGTCTGACTTCTGCTAGCGGCCATGCACTAGACCGCTAACGGATACCTAACGGCCATCAACTAGACCGCTAACGCTCCATATGGTTTTACTGCATCAATGTCATTAATCTATGAAACGGTCCATATCTAGACCGCCAAGCGTGCTAAACGGCCCAGTAATAGACCGCTTGGTTCCTGATTGTGTCTAACCCGAGGTTTGACTTTGGGGTTGGTTTTCTTGAGTTCCTAGATGATCTTAGGATTATCTGGAGCCTAAATTATGTTTAACCAAGTTAAACTTGAATTATGAAACTTAAAGAATGTACCGTTATGATGCCGAATTTTTCTTTATAGCATAACCTTGTTATTAATGTATGTCTTGAATTCTCATGATCAACTATTGGTACATTCTATATCTTGTCTACCTTATTATGGAATTATTATTGTGATGCGGGACGAGACCACGGACACGACAAGCTCGTGACTGTCCCTTGATGAGGGAAGCGTCGGACGTGCGCGGTTGAGAAACCGGCAAGAGCTTGGGTGGTCGGCTCTCTCTTTCGTGCCCGGATCGGGACATGGGACGGTAACGCTCTCTCTTGCAGCAGCGGTGATATAAATAGAAAGCGAGCTAATTACCCTATCATGCTCTCTAGCAGCGACATAAACAAGCATATATGAAATGAAGCAAAATGCCAAGTAAGGGAGCGAATGCGATACCTCCACGCGCTCGGCGTGGGGAAGACGCACCCGGCCGAAAACTCGTACTCCTGGGAAACTTAACACACACTAATTACAGCAATGGGAACATGCCCACTCCACACAGGGAGGTAAAGGGCTATACAAATGGGCCCGGGAGGACCGAACTCGGGTTGACGGGCAGCTTCGGGTGTTGATTCGGCTACACGCGTGTTCACGACCGTGGGGCCCACGTGCTGTCCGGAGGGGCCGTGTGGGACCCGGTGGTACCGCTGTAGTGGAGACACTTGGGGAAGCACTCCCCAGGCTGGTGGCACACTGGTTCGCCGGCCGGAGGCCGGGCGGCTCCGTTCGGCACCGGTCGGAAAAACTGATCGGAAATCTGTCGGTTCTGGATTTCAGCGCGCGCTCCGGCGAGAACGGATGCTGCGATCAGCACCGACGTCGGAATGCGACGAGATAAGAGCCATTGGAAAGCTGCTTAGAAGTACTAAAATCTAGTGGCCTTCAGAAAAATTCACCAGATTTGTACTTTGTGTTGGCGAATTTTATATGCTGCTGTTGTACAGTAACCAAAGACTCAGATCTATAGAGGACTTTCCTGTTGATTGCCTTTGACCGTGAAGTAGATGTCTGAATTTGAAGATGTGTTCTTCAGAAAGGTTGTAGGAAATCAAACAAGGAAACCAGAACTATTTTTGGATCTGGATTTGGAGGTGGTGGTGATTTTTTATGATTTTGGAAGTGGAGGGTGGTCGGATCTGGGATCTAACTAAAAACACTGTATCAGAGGAAGAACATGAATTTCTACAAATAGATAGAAGGCTGATAAAAAATTAAGAAAATTTTTGGAGGTAGAGGGTGATGGACAGAACTCCCAATAAATATGGGAGGGTTTGAATAAATCCAAAAGATGGTCGGAGGGGGAGAACTCAGAGGTTCTGTCACTATAGATAGAAACCTGGTAGATCTGGGATGACAGGTTGGACGAAAATGTAAAAATATTAAAAGATGGATTTTTGGCATGAAAATTTAGGTGGATCTTGGGATGCAAGGGATGAACACACCATACAAAATTCAGATCAATCCAAGCTCCTGGCTGAGACAGACAATTCATGGAAGCTGCTGTGGTCGGACAAAGATAGAACTGCAGAGGCGGCTCGATGGCGGCACGAACGGCGGCGGCGGCGGCACAGACGATCACCGGAGGTTGAGAGGAGATGATAGAAGGTAGAATCACTCTATAACTTGAGGTTGGAGGAGAGGAACCAGAGGGAGAGGGGCTGGGGGCACAATATGCTCCTTGGATTTCACAAAATTTTCTGATTTTCATTGAATTTCACATGAAAATACAAGCTTATATATGGTTTACATCAAATGCAATGTGGACCCTTAGATCTAGGGAAGAGGATTGAAGGGCTGGGATTGCATTCTAATAACACACAAAAAATATTAAACTAAGGCAAGTGGAATGGGGCGCCCCCTTGACTATAAGGAAGGTTGAATGGGTAGGTGAATGGTAGGTGGCCTACCTTGGACAAAATGGGCCACTTGTCTACCCATGTGGCATATGACTAGTCCAACCTTCTAGATGTCCACCTAGGATGGTTGACCAGACCCACAAGATGACATGGACCAATGGGAAAGGGCTGAGGGCCCCCTTGCTGGTCCTACTGACAAATTACATAGAAACCCACACAATCTACGGGAGTGACGCATTGGCCGATAAAGCCGTACAATTGCGCGTATACTTTCCCGTGGATATAAAAATAAACTAAAGGATATAAATGCAATATGAAAAGGTACTGGCTCGGTGTCGATTCCCATCAACTCTCCACGGGTGGGAGGAACTCAACCCCGTCGAGTAGGGGTAGGGATGCTCGAGTACTCCGGCGGATCCGTCACCGTACCAAGTAATGCGGGTACGCTCCACTCCAAATGATCGTCACCTGCTCATTCCATATATACTCGATATGCGCAAACTGCTATGGCCTGAAGGTGGACACTCCGGGTGGGGCACTCTCAAAAGGGAAGGAAGCAGCTCGAAGACTCACTAGGAATCACCGCTGAGTCCCTGTAGGTGACTAGATCCAGGTATAGATATAGAACCACTCCCATACTCATCGAGTGAGTCGACTCGCTTCACCCTCATAAGGGACTGACATCGACGAGCGTGCACAAGACACATGCAGACAAACAAACTACACACACGTATGCAAACCACATAGATAAAAACACACGGACTCAACTATGACCCTAGACACACCTAATGTTAGTCCGACCCGTACATGGGTGACGGCGGACCAGGACACCCGAATATGTGCCATGCATGCATGTTATGCAACTGGGAATGGATGGCATGGGTAACACCTATACGTCGGGTGGGGTTATGCGTGGATGGTCTTTTGTATGTGGGTGACTCGGGTGGTTTAGAAGGGCCAGGTGTAGGTGGGTCGGGATTGGTGGATGTAGATGGACCATCCCGAGGGGAAGGGGCATAAAAGTGGGCTTCCTTGAAGAAGGGGAGTACGGGTGGTAACTCGGGAAGCCTAATAGTGAAGGGGTCAAAAGAGTCAAAGAAGGTATGACCCCTTGTGGTGGGTTCCCACAAGTCACGGTCCAACATGTAGAAGGTTTGAAGATGTGGGTAGTCACCTTCTTGAATTGTAACGGGTGGGACGGGGATCGTAGGCAAGAAGTATGATTCCTCCCTCGGACAAAAGGGTATGAATTCGGGCTCATCCGGTAAGGGAAGGAGTAAGAGGACCTCCGTGGTGACACAACCCACGGTGCACTCGGAGGTAATGGACCCTAAGGCCGGATGGGTGAAGCTAAGACTAACGGGTTGGTCAAAGCCTCGGGCCAGTAGGTGCATCAACTTCCATTGTGAATCTAATCCCATGATAAGATCGTCCAACGTATCAACATGGTGACTACATCGAAATGTGGTATGAAATGAGTTGATCGGCACTAAAGGTAAGGTGGGGTCCATGGATGGAAAGGGATGTGGGACCGAGCCTTCCTTGAGCCATCTAAGAAGTGACTCGGCTATATATAGCGTACCCGTTAGAAACACGGGAGGCTCGGGATGGGGTGACCCCAATTTTGACGGCTCTGGAGGAAGATCGGAAGTGGATAGCAATGGAGCATCCACGGGTGGTGAAGGAGCACGTGTCCTTTCCAACCAATCCGAAATCAGTTTATAGAACTCCTCGAAGGGGGCACGGGTTGGAGGGGGTGGCAATGGAGCCCTCGTGGAGGTGTCCACCTCGGGGAGAAGGGGCCCGTGGGGTGGCTCCAAAAACATCCGATATACCCCGGTGGAAAATCGATCTAGGTTAATACTAACCCGATCTAGGCTCGTATTCAACCCCTTAAATGCTCCCATAATGGCTCGGAACATTCCGGCCACTTCATCACCACTATGGACTCGGGGCGTGGCCATGGTGGCCAAGATGGGTTGGGTCCCCTAGGATTGGATATGCAAGGCCATTTTTGTTTTGTTTTTGTTTTATAAGCAAACTAATGCAAGCGCCTAGACATGACTTAAAATGCGATGCAAGTTGGAATGTGACTCGACTATGCAAGTTTGGAATGCATGCACACTAAGGACCCTAGACGTAAACCAAGACTCGGTACGTGGCGGAGTTAAGCGATCCGAAGATCACTCGCGTAAGTGTGCGGCCTTCCCGATAGGCGTAGCCTAACGTTCGGACAACACCTTTTGAGATACCGAGTAAAGGGATGCAAATGCAACCTAGACTGACTTAGATAATGACTTAAATGACACTCTTTTTTTTTTTGTTTTGGACACCCTAGACTCAAACTTGCTCTGATACCAAATTGATGCGGGACGAGACCACGGACACGACAAGCTCGTGATTGTCCCTTGACGAGGGAAGCGTCGGACGTGCGCGGTTGAGAAACCGGCAAGAGCTAGGGTGGTCGGCTCTCTCTTTCGTGCCCGGATCGGGTCACGGGACGGTAACGCTCTCTCTCGCAGCAGCGGTGATATAAATAGAAAGCGAGTTAATTACCCTATCATGCTTTCTAGCAGCGGCATAAATAAGCATATATGAAATGAAGCAAAATGCCAAGTAAGGGAGTGAATGCGATACCTCCACGCGCTCGGCGTGGGGAAGACGGACCCGGCTGAAAACTCGTACTTTCAGGAAACTTAACACACACTAATTACAGCAATGGGAACATGCCCACTCCACGCAGGGAGGTAAAGGGCTATACAAATGGGCCCGGGAGGACCGAACTCGGGTTCACGGGCAGCTTCGGGTGTTGATTCGGCTACACGCGTGTTCATGACAATGGGGCCCACGTGCTGTCCGGAGGGGCCGTGTGGGACCCGGTGGTACCGCTGTAGTGGAGACACTTGGGAAGCGCTCCCCGGGCTGGCGGCACGCTGGTTCGCCGGCCGGAGGCCGGGCGGCTCCGTTCGGCACCGGTCGGAAAAACTGATCAGAAATCTGCCGGTTCTGGATTTCAGCGCGCGCTCCGGCGAGAACGGACGCTGCGATCAGCACCGGCGTCAGAATGCGACGAGATCAGAGCCGTTGGAAAGCTGCTTCGAAGTACTACAATCTAGTGGCCTTCAGAAAAATTCACCAGATTTGTACTTTGTGTTGGCGAATTTTATATGCTGTTGTTGTACAGTAACCGAAGACTCAGATCTACAGAGGACTTTCCTGTTGATTGCCTTTGACCGTGAAGTAGATGTCTGAATTTGAAGATGTGTTCTTCAGCAAGGTTGTAGGAAATCGAACAAGGAAACCAGGACTAGGTTTGGATATGGATTTGGAGGTGGTGGTGATTTGTTCTGATTTTGGAAAGGGAGGGTGGTCGGATCTGGGATCTGACTAAAAACATTGTATCAGAGGAAGAACACCAATTTCTAAAAATAGATAGAAGGCTGATAAAAAATTAAGAACATTTGTGGAGGTAGAAGGTGATGGACAGAACTCCCAGTAAAATTGGGAGGGTTTGGATAAATCCAAAAGATGGTCGGAGGGGGAGAACTCAGAGGTTCTGTCACTGTAGATAGAAACCTGGCAGATCTGGGATGACAAGTTGGACGAAAATGTAAAAATACTAAAAGATGGATTTTTGGCATGAAAATTTAGGTGGATCTTGGGATGCAAGGGATGAACACACTATACAAAATTCAGATCAATCCAAGCTCGTGGCTGAGACAGACAATTCGTGGAAGCTGCTGTGGTCGGACAAAGATAGAACTGCAGAGGCGGCTCGATGGCCGCACGAACGGCGGCGGCGGGGGCACAGACGATCACCGGAGGTTCAGAGGAGATGATAGAAGGTAGAATAACTCTAGAACTTGAGGTTGGAGGAGAGGAACCAGAGGGAGAGGGGCTGGGGGCGCAATATGCTCCTTGGATTTCACAAAATTTTCTGATTTTCATTAAATTTCACATGAAAATACAAGCTTATATATGGTTTACATCAAATGCAATGTGGACTCTTAGATCTAGGGAAGAGGATTGAAGGGCTGGGATTGCATTCTAATAACACACAAAAAATATTAAACTAAGGCAAGTGGAATGGGGCGCCCCCTTGACTATAAGGAAGGTTGAATGGGTAGGTGAATGGTAGGTGGCCTACCTTGGACAAAATGGGTCACTTGTCTACCCATGTGGCATATGACTAGTCCAACCTTCTAGATGTCCACCTAGGATGGTTGACCAGCCCCACAAGATGACATGGACCAATGGGAAAGGGCTGAGGGCCCCCTTGCTGGTCCTACTGATAAATTACATAGAAACCCACACAATCTACGGGAGTGACGCATTGGCCGATAAAGCCGTACAATTGCGCGTATACTTTCCCGTGGATATAAAAATAAACTAAAGGATATAAATGCAATATGAAAAGGTACTGGCTCGGTGTCGATTCCCATCATATTGAACTTGTACATTATTGGTCGTATTATTGTATAAACGTAGAAGTAGCTTGATTTATACTTGAAGATGCAGTTCGAGCACTGATTGTGTTCAAGGGCTCTATGCTAGTCCCCTCGGCTGATTGCCGAAAATATATTGTAAACTATGGGGTATGATGCTACTAGCGTCACATTGCGCTTGGAGTACTTTCTCTATAAATAAGTGAAATATCCATGGGATCCACATGAATTCACGAAGTACTTGCTACTAAGTGAAGAGGACTTTCTTGCTTATTACATGACTTTCTAGTACACAGCCTTCATGGTTATGAAAAGTACATTCAAGTTACATTCTTGTTCATGGAAAGGCCAAATTTACATTCTTGGTGTATACTTGATTTATCATATTCCCATACCTCATGCTTGTTCATATCTGGTTACTTTGGCTTTATTCGTGTGCTTTATCGTATTTGCATGATTTATCTTATTCTCTAGAGCTAAAATGCTAATAACTTAAACTTGCTATCATGTTGATATGAAGATACCTACTTGGCATGTGTGCTCATTACCTTACTTTCCAATCTTTTTCATGAAATTCTAGCGGGTCAGATTCAGATTACTCAAGTGATGGTTCCGAGAGTTATTGATGGTTTGAAAGAAGCCATAGTCATTAAGTCTAGTCGAGTCATGATGTAATTTTTATTTTATTGAGTCTAGTACAGAGTCAAAGATCTATTGTACTTTGAGATTATTATTGTTATGAAATAAAGTGAAGTTTGGATAAATTACTTCTGTAATTACTTTTATGTGATTGTCTTGCGCTCAGATTAAATTTCTTGCTCGAGGCGTACTAGACGACTGTTAACATTCCCGATTGTTTCCGCTGCATAATCTCAATGCGTGATAGTGAAAGTGGTATCAGAGCACTAGGACTAGATGTCCCAGGGAAAAAGCCATGTCATAGGCTAAAGTCCAAGGTTAAGGACCCACACCTATGAAACTAGGAAATAAATTTCCAACCTATGAAAGGAATTGGGTAAAACCTGGGATGAGATAGTAATTAGAATTCTTTCCAAGATTAACCCCACTCATTCCAATAGGTTAACAAATTCATTACTCTTCTCAGGTACCTTACTCTCATAATGGTTCATAGCGTGGATTAAGGTGGTATGCAACAGACCGTTGCGGGTCTCACCCAGGCGTTACAAAACATGGTACAAGCTGGCACAGGGGCAAGAGCTGTAGACTTACATCGTAATTTCTGAAGCTTAAATCCTCCACGATTTTTGGGTTCTTGTAATCCAGATGAAGCTGAGAATTGGATAGATGAGATGAACCGCATCTTTGAAGTTATGCAATGTGCAGATCAAGAGAAGATCCGTCTAGCCACGTTCCAACTCAATAAAGATGCCCGCACATGGTGAAAGTCCATTCCTACACCGCCAGCAGATGCACCACATACTTGGGAAAGTTTTTTTGCGCTTTTCCAAGCCAAATATTTCTCTGAACATGTTAAGGAGAGAAAGGCTATGGAATTTGCTTCGTTGCGCCAAGACATGATGATGGTAGCGGCGTATGAACTTCAATTTTCCAAGCTAGCTCCTTATGCTCCTCACTTGATTAGTACCAACCTATTGAAAGCTAACTGGTTCATGGACGGTTTGAGGCCCAGCTATATTCAACAACTTGGGACTCAAAATATCCATACATATGCGGAGATGGTCCAACGGGCACATCTATGTGAGAGGACCTTAGAGAAGGTCGAGAAATTAAAAGACAAGGGAGAGGAGCCGAGCCGATGGTCTGATTGGTAGAAAAAGAAAGGAAAGTTTAGTATCACGGAACATTACAAATCCCGTGATAGCAAGAAGAGATCCCGAAACGGGAGTGGTAGTGGCTACCACAAGAACAAGAAGGTTAAAGAAGAAGAAAAGCAAGTCATGGCGGCTTGCACCTTCTGCGAAAAGTTAAGTCATTCAGTCGAAGAGTGCTGAAAGCTTCTCGACGCTTGTTTACGATGTGGCAGTAGGGAGCACTGCATGCCGGATTGCCCTCTTATGAAGGAACAACCTTCGGGTGGTGGACATAAGCGACAGGCTCGTATAATGCTATTTTGGAAGAAGATGAAGCGCCCAAGAATGATGGGCTAATGGAAGGTACTATCCAAATCTATTCCCATCCTGCATTCATACTATTTGATACTGGTGCTTCTCATTTCCTTATATCCACTATTTTTGCAAAAACTGTACCAGTTTCATCAATTCCTCTACCTTCGGACCTAGCATTCACTACACCATTAGGTCCTAGAACAAAACTTACAAATTACTATCCTAATAGTGAGGCAATGGTAGAAGGACACAATCTTCCTGTAAATCTCATATGCCTTGACATGGAGGGCTACGATGCTATATCAGGTGTAGATTGGCTTGTAGACCACGACGCCTATATAAATTGCCGCAACCGGATTATCTCTTTTCAAAAACCTGGTCTTCCAAGGTTGTTCTTCCTTGGTATCAAATATAGCAAGCATCCTACCATTATTTCATCTCTTCACGGTTGCAAACTTATTTCACAAGGATGTGAAGCTTTTCTTGCTTTCGTAATCGTTACCGAGTCCAAGGGAATCATCTTAGAAAACATCCCCATTGTGAAGGAGTTTCCCGATGTATTTCCATCAGATTTTCCCAATTTACCGCCCGAAAGGGGAGTAAACTTCTTCATTGAACTTATTCCAAGTGCAACACCTATTTTAATAGCTCCCTACAGGATGTCCCCCACAGAACTCAAGGAATTGAAGAAATAACTTCAGGAGTTATTAGACAAGGGTTTCATTCGACCTAGCACATCCCCTTGGGGTGCGCCAATTTTATTCGTCAAGAAAAAGGATGGATCCCTCAGGCTATGTATGGACTACTAGCGACTGAATCAACTCACAATTAAGAATAAATATCCGTTGCCGCTTATAGATGAACTCTTTGATCAGATTTCAGGAGCAGAATATTTCTCCAAGATAGACCTCAGGTCAGGTTATCATTCATCAGCTCAAGATCAAAGATGAAGACATACACAAAACTACTTTTTGGAGCAGATATGGCCACTATGAATTTGTGGTAATGCCACTCGGGTTAAGTAATGTCCCGTCATCATTTATGCAACTCATGAATAATGTCTTCAGGCCTTATGTTGACTAGTTTGAAGTCGTCTTCATATATGATATTCTTATATACTCCAAAACAAAGGAGGAATATGAAGAGCACTTAAGGATAGCCTTGCAAACGCTAAGAGAGTGCAAACTCTATGCAAAGCTTAGTAAGTGCGAGTTCTGGATAAAGGAGGTCTCTTTACTTGGCCATATTATTTCAAAGGAGGGTATCGCTGTTGACCCTTCTAAAATTGAAGCTGTTAAGAACTAGAGCCAGCCAACGACCATGTCCGAAGTCAGAAGTTTTCTAGGTTTGGCTGGTTATTACAGGAGATTTATCAAAAATTTCTTGAAGATCGTCGTTCCTTTGACTAAATTCACAAGAAAGGAGAATCCTTTTGTATGGTCAAAGGATTGTGAAGAGAGTTTTCAAATTTTTAAAGAACACCTTACTACTGTACCCATATTAACGCTACCCACAGAAGTTGGTGGCTTTGAAGTCTATACGGATGCGTCTAACATTGGCCTGGGGTGCGTCCTTATGTTAAATGGAAAGGTGATTTGTTATTCGTCAAGACCGTTAAAGCGTCACAAAGAAAATTACCCTATGCATGATCAAGAACTAGCTGCGGTTATATTCGCATTGAAGATTTGACGACACTACCTTTACTGGGAGAAATTCATCATATTTTCATATCATAAAAGTCTGAAATACCTCTTTATGCAGAAGGAATTGAACATGCGACAACACAGATGGTTGGAGTATCTCAAGAACTTCGACTTTACTATCCAATATCATCTAGGGAAAGCAAATGTTGTAGCTGACGCTCTTAGCAGAAAATCAATGGCAACTCTAGCAAGCCTCAGGAAAGGTATAACTTCTCTCATTGAAGATTTTTTTTATTTAAATCTTGATATTGACAGAGAAGGAGAAGGAGGTATGATTGCCAACATAAGATTTCAACCTACATTGATCAAGGACATAGTCCAATTGCAAGAAAATGACCCCACATTACGGGAAATTAAGGATAGTATTGATCAGAGACTGGAATTTTCTATCTCGAATGATGGAAAACTATTATTTAAGGATCGAATTTGTGTGCCGAATCATGATGAAACTAAGAAATTGATCATGAAAGAGGCTCACAAATCTAGGTATTCTATTCGCCCTGGTGCTACCAAGATGTATCAAGATTTAAAAAGAAACTTTTGGTGGCCCAATATGAAAAGAGAAGTAGCATATTTTGTGTCCCGATGTCTCACTTGTCAGCAAGTAAAAGCAGAACATTTAAAGCATGCTGGAAAATTACACCCCTTGAATATTCCCGAGTAGAAATGGAAAAGTATAGAGATGGATTTTATCATGCGTTTACCTAAGACCAGAGGAGGACATGATGGTATATGGGTAATCATAGACCGATCGACTAAATCTGCACATTTTCTACTAATCAAAAGTCGATGGTCTCTCGATATACTAGCAGCATTATATATGAGAGAGATTGTCAAATTACATGGCATCCCTGTCACCATTATATCTGATCGAGATCCTCGGTTCACATCACAATTATGGAAAGGTCTTCAACACTCCTTAGGGACCCGACTTAATTTTAGCACTGCATTCCATCCATAAACTGATGGTCAAACTGAAAGGCCAAATCAAGTGGTGGAAGATATGCTCAGAGCATGTGCTATTGACTTTGGAGGAAGTTGGCACGACCATTTACCTCTAGTGGAATTTCTCTATAACAATAGCTATCAGGCTAGCATACAAATGGAACCATTCGAGGCCCTGTATGGTAGAAGCTGTCGTTCGCCTATTTCTTGGAATGAAGTATGAGAAAGGCAATTTCTCGGTCCCAACATCATTAGGGATACTACCGAGAAGATAAAGCTTATTCGGGAGAGACTTCAGATGGCTCAAGACAGATAAAAATCGTATGCTGATAATCGAAGACGCGACCTGGAATTTCAAGTAGGAGACCATATATTTCTTAAGGTTTCTCCAGGCTGAGGTATTAGAAGATTCGGTATTAAAGGCAAGCTTACTCCAAGATTCATTGGCCCCTTCAAAATTCTCGACAGGGTTGGTGAAGTCGCATATCGAATAGCTTTACCCCTTCAGTTAGCAGGAGTTCATGATGTATTTCACATCTCAATGCTCAAAAAGTATGTACTTAATTCATTCCATGTCATTACTTACGACAACCTGGAAATTAAAAAGGACTTGACGTACGAGCAAAGGCCAATCAAGATCATTGAACGAGAAGTACAGCAACTTTGGAATAAAACTATTCCTATGGTCAAGATCTAATGGACCAAGTCATGTCCACATGAAGCAACATGGGAGACTGAAGAAGCCATGCGTAAAAGATTTCCATAGATATTTGAATGTAAGTACACTCTCCATAAATCTATGTATTGAATTTGAGGACAAATTCTTTTTAAGTGGGGGAGGGTGTAACGCCCAATGATTTTCCAAGAATTTTTTAGATTAAAAATATAATTACTAAGCATTTAATGGGCTAATAATTGAATTGTGGTAAACTAAAAATTAATTATGTAGGCCCTACACTAATCCAAGAAGATTAGGCCCAAATAATAAACTTAATTGGCCCAAAAGATTATTTTGGACCTTAGCCCATATTCTAGAAGCATAAAACTAGTGTAATCTCGGAATTAAAGAGATAATTACTCTTTAGGAAATAAACAGATGGATAATAACATGGATAATATTAAAAGAGTTTGAACAAGCTTCAAATTCAACGCTCATGAAGGAAAAATGGTCTATCGCGAGACCGCAAGGGGACAGGAAACGGTCTAGACCTAGACCGCTACGCTCTGTCAGTTCCGTGAGTATGAGAAGATGTGAAAAGATTAGATTTTTGGCATCCAAATCACCTAAGATCAACTCTATCTACTAATTAGATAAGTATAGAAGACTATTTGATCGAATTGAAAACCTAATTGGGACTCTAGAATCATTCTAATCCTCAAAATCCTAACAAACCCTATAAATTGACCCCGAAACCAACATGTGCGACCCTTACTTTTGGCTCACATGGAACTAAGGTAAGGAGGTAGAATTAGAGGTAAGTTTTCTAGAATATTTTGTTCATAATACTAAGGTCTAACTGCCCTCCGAATTTCGTTCTAGGAGTCCAAGTCTACACGGAGTTAGAGGCTTCCAAAGTTGCAGATCCTACACTAATAACTCAGGAAACTGTGCAGCCGACCCAATAAGATCAGGGAATTAGAAGCCCCAAACGAGGTAATTAGAGAGAGGTTCTTTAGAACAATTTGTTCCTTATTGTACCCTCTTCTTACCCTCAAAATTTCATGTCTTTAGGTTAAGGGAATTAGGAGATATATGAGGGTGAAGTTGCTGGTTCGGTTCAAGATGAGCAGAGAACTACGGTTGACTTTCAGTCTTAAATTCAAAATTTAAAGCCCAAGACAGAGGTAGGTTATCTCATGAATGGCTTAAACTCAAAGTCAGAAATAAAAACCCTCTGATTTCATGCGATTTCATGCGTTGTACCTTGAGTATTTTATGTTTTTCATTAGGACTATGCATCTAGTAAAATCTTCATACATGAACCAAGCCCTAATGAAGTGAAAAGGAAATTTTCTTGTTGATCATATGAACCTATGCATATTGTTGGTCTATATTCGTTCTATCATGATGATAAAAGTTTATATATGTTGATTTCCATGCATGGTATGCTTTAGTTTAGTATTTTGTTTTATTATCATTTGAACTCGGATTATACAGGAGGAAACGGTCTTCCTGTAGACCGCCTGAAACTCTAGCGGTCGCCCGAGAGACCGCTAGCCATAGCGAAACGGTCCTATACTAGACCGTTTTGTTTTCTAATTCTCGGTAATTTTATAAATTCGGCACATATTTCGGATTAGCCTTAATTAATATATGATAAGCCTAGTTAACTAAGTTTTATTCTTGGTTTAAGCACTGGTTTCATATACTTAGTAAATTCCATTGTTCAACATAGAAGATTTCATGTTTTGTTCACATTGGTATTATTTTTAACTTATGTTAATTTATGACCAAAATCATATACTCTTGTAATAATTAAATGTTTCAAAAGATAAAGTATTCATGATTTAACTTGATCACGGTTTTACATGAGTCTCTCTCTTCTAGAGTAATATTCTTAAGTACATGGCACATACCCCGGTATATTGTCATTAGTTAAACTTTTTACACATTAAGTACACAATCTTGGACTTGATAACCTCTCCATTGGATATTCCTTCCAACAGAATAGGAAATCTTGTTTCAAGGCCTCCATAAGACTCTGCGAGCTTGGGATTCCCACTAGGACGCCAAGCTAGTTGTACCCTTAAAGTCCATTATCTAGAAAGCACTTTTACCGGTGTTTTATATACTCTAGGCCTTACCGGCCGTATGAACGACCGTCTGACTTCTGCTAGCGACCCTGCAGTAGACTGCTAACGGATACCTAACGGCCATCCACTAGACCGCTAACGCTCCAGATGGTTTTACTGCATCAATGTCGTTAATATATGAAACGGTCCATATCTAGACCGCCAAGCGTGCTAAATGGCCCAATAATAGACCGCTTGGTTCCTGATTGTGTCTAACCCGAGGTTTGACTTTGGGGTTGGTTTTCTTGAGTTCCTAGATGATCTTAGGATTATCTGGAGCCTAAATTATGTTTAACCAAGTTAAACTTAAATTATGAAACTTAAAGAATGTACCGTTATGATGCAGAATTTTTCATTATAGCATAATCTAGTTATTAATGTACTTCTTGAATTCTCATGATCAACTATTGGTACGCTCTATATCTTGGCTACCTTATTATGGAATTATTATTGAACTTGTATATTATTGGCCGTATTATCATATAAACATAGAAGTAGCTTGATTTACACTTGAAGATGCAGTTCGAGCATTCATTGTGTTCAAGGGCTCTATGCTAGTCCCCCCGACTGATTGTCGGAAACAT
This sequence comes from Amorphophallus konjac, assembly GCA_022559845.1. NCBI lineage: Eukaryota > Viridiplantae > Streptophyta > Magnoliopsida > Alismatales > Araceae > Amorphophallus > Amorphophallus konjac. The sequence continues at coordinate 163,708,601 of CM040125.1, read as the reverse complement.
ACTGTAAACCATGGGATATGATGCTACTAGCGTCGCATTGCACTTGGAGTACTTTCTCTATAAATAAGTGAAATATCCATGGGATCTACATGAATTCACGAAGTACTTGCTACTACGTGAAGAGTACTTTCTTGCTTGTTACATGACTTTCTAGTGAATAGCCCTCATGGTTATGAAAAGTACATTCTAGTTACATTCTTGTTCATGGAAAGGCCAAATTTACATTCTTGGTATATACTTGATTTATCATATTCCCATATCTCAAGTTTGTTCATATCTTGTTACTTTGACTTTATTCGCGTGCTTTATCGTATTTGCATGATTTATCTTATTCTCTAGAGCTAAAATGCTAATCACTTAAACTTGATATCATGTTGATACGAAGATACCTACTGGGCATGTGTGCTCATTACCCTACTTTCTAATCTTTTTCTGAAAATTCTAGCGGGTCGGATTCGGATTACTCAAGTGATGGTTCCGAGAGTGATTGATGGTTTGTGAGAAGCCATAGTCATTAAGTCTAGTCGAGTGATGATGTAATTTTTATTTTATTGAGTCTAGTACAGAGTCAAAGATCTATTGTACTTTGAGATTATTATTGTTATGAAATAAAGTGAAGTTTGAAAAAATTACTTGTGCAATTATTTTTATGTGATTGTCTTACGCTCTGATTATATTGCTTGCTCGAGGCGTACTAGCCGACTGTTCACATTCCCGATTATTTTCGCTGCATAATCTCGGGGCGCGACAGTGAAAGTGGTATCAGAGCACTAGGACTAGAAGTCCTAGGGAAAAAGTCATGTCATAGGCTAAAGTCCAAGGTTAAGTACCCACACCTATGAAACTAGAAAAGAAACTCCCAACCTATGAAAGGAATTGGGTAGAACTCGGGATGAGATAGTAATTAGAATTCTTTCTAAGATTAACCCCACTCATTCCAATAGGTTAACAAATTCATTACTCTTCTCAGGTACCTTACTCTCATAATGGCTCATAGCGTGGATTGGGGTGGTATGCAACAGACCGTTGCAGGTCTCACCCAGGCGTTGCAAAACATGGCACAAGCTGGCACAGGGGCAAGAGCTACAGACTTACATCGTCATTTTCGGAGCTTAAATCTTCCATGATTTTCGGGTTCTTCTAATCCAGATGAAGCCGAGAATTGGATAGATGAGATGAACCGCATCTTTGAAGTTATGCAATGTGCAGATCAAGAGAAGGTCCGTCTAGCCACGTTCCAACTCAATAAAGATGCCCGCACATGGTGGAAGTACATTCATACACTGCCAGCAGATACACCACATGCTTGGGAAGGTTTTCTTACGCTTTTTCGAGCCAAATATTTCTCTGAACATGTTAAGGAGAGAAAGGCTATGGAATTTGCTTCGTTGCGCCAAGGCATGATGACGGTAGCGAAGTATGAACTTCAGTTTTCCAGGCTAGCACCTTATGCTCCTCACTTGATTAGTACCGACCTATTGAAAGCTAACTGGTTCATGGACGGTTTGAGGCCTGACTATATTCAATAACTTGGGACTCAGAATATCCATACATATGCGGAGATGGTCCAACGGGCACATCTATGTGAGAGGATCTTAGAGAAGGTCGAGAAATTAAAAGGCAAGGAAGAGGAACCAAGCCGAAGGTCTGATTGGCAGGAAAAGAAGGGAAAGTTTAGTATCATGGAACCTTACACATCCCTTGATAGCAAGAAGAGATCCCGAAACGGGAGTGGTAGTGGCTACCACAAGAACAAGAAGGTTAAAGAAGAACAAAAGCAAGTCATGGCGGCTTGCACCTTCTGTGAAAAGTTCAGTCATTCGACCGAAGAGTGCTGGAAGCATCTCGGCGCTTGTTTATGATGTGGCAGCAGGGAGCACCACATGCCGGGTTGCCCTCTTATGAAGGAACAACCTTCGGGTGGTGGACGTAAGCGACATGCTCGTCTAAATGCTATTTTAGAAGAAGAAGAAGCGCCCAAGAATGATGGGCTAATGGAAGGTACTATCCAAATCTATTCCCATCATGCATTCATACTATTTGATACTGGTGCCTCTCATTCCTTTATATCCACTATTTTTGCAAAAACCATACCAGTTTCATCAATTCCTCTACCTTCGGACCTAGCAATCACTACACCATTAGGTCCTAGAACAAAACTTACAAATTACTATCCGAATAGTGAGGCAATGGTAGAAGGACACAATCTTCCTACAAATCTCGTATGCCTTGACATGGAGGGCTACGATGCTATATGTAGCACCCCGTATAAATATATATATATATTTATTTATTTATTAATAATATTTCCTAAATATAAAAAAAATATATTAGATAAACTCTAGAGGAAGCTTAAGTAAGAAGTTGGAACACGAAGTTATCATATGTAAAGATTATTCACTTAACAAGTGGCTTCCTAGTGTAGTTGGTTAAGTAACTTACCTTTCAACTTAATGACCAGGGTTCAAATCCTAGCATCCACCATTTACCTTTTGTGCCAATTAATTATACATTATAGGCTAGCAATAGCAATGTAGAGACTTTGTTGCGGGCTGCAGCACGTATAGACTTTGAGTGATGTGACACACTAAGGCAAATGATGAAGAATGCAGTAGGTGAATGTGGGCCCTTGGACCTTATTCACAAACACAATCGTAAGACTCGAGGTTGATTGGAAATCGCCGACCCACCGTGCACACCCGTTACCCGTGGTGACTCGGTGATGCCGAGTCGTGGTGGTGGAACAAGACCCTTGCCGGTAGAGGGCCAGCAAGGGTATGGTTTTCCCTCCTGAGGGTACATTGCCTAAAATCAAGGGCGGACCAGGTGCCTTGAGGGCATTGGGTCACTCTCTCACTTTAGCGCACAACGACCGCACATAAATTGGAAGCTCCAGGAACGAGCGCTCTCTCACCGACCAGTGGACTAGTTTCACAGATATTAAGTGAACAAATACAGAGGAGAGCAAGGGCAGAAGCTCACCTGGTTTGTTTGAAGAAATCAACCCCGTTCGGAGACGATGGGCGAGCGGGGAAGTGTGGGTTCCCCGCACACTGCGCCGATGAAGCTTCGGCCGAAGACCTGCTAGTACAAAACCACTCCTCGCACAGGAGGGTGATCATGGGGTGGGGAAAATAGAGATTACATTCAAACACTACCTCCATGCAGGGAGGGGCGCTAAGCCGGCCAGGCGGGGTGGGGAGATTTGCTTGAATTGCGCCGATGGAGCACCCTGCCGAATCTGCCCAGGTCTAGAAAAGCAGGATAGGGAGTCGGTGTAGTCGCCACTGTGCACTCCCCCGAGCTCAGAAGTTGCCGAAATTAGTGTCGAATTGTTGCTAACTGACCCTGGTACGCTGGTGAATTTTTGTTGATGGCTCCTTCGTCACCACCGGTTGGAGTGGACCCTGGAACAGGTGCCCTGCACTCTGACTTGTTCTGCTTCCAGGATGCAGTAGCAGAAAGATCCGGGTGCCAAGACCGCTCCCGAAGCCCGAACGAGGCAAGATGAAAACAAGAATGACTGCAGACGAGTCCTCTTCGAATGGCCACCAGGGAGGGCACCAGACGATGTCGGGGCGGAGAGGGAGAGCCCGTTGAGTGGGGAGGTGTCTGGTCAGGTCCTGAGTGGCCTGATATGCGCACCCGGGGGAGAAAAATTGGAAAACATTCCTCTGGATGCCAAACGGGATGCCGTCTTCTGCTGATGGAAGTAGATTGGATGTAGAAGACCCCGGCAGGACGACGTCTTCAGAAGTGATGGGGTGTGTCTGTGGGAGCTTCTGCACTGCAGCTCTGGTCTAGTTTCAGGTCCCGGTTGCGCAGTCGGACGAGAACGAACCCTCCGGACAGTAGGGATTTCGGATGCCGGCGAGACCACCTCAGCTACGAAGCTATCTTGACGTCCTTTCCGTCGATGTATGGTACGCCTACAGACGACTCCGAATGACCTCAGGGAAGGTTATGTAAGTTGGGATCCTACTGCTGCCTGCGAACTGGATAGAGCCGGAAGGTGAATGATGTTGGTAATGGTGGGGAGGGGTGAAGGGACTGCAATGGGGAGAGGGTTAATGGCTGTGGGGCTTGGATGGGGGTGAGTAGAGATGGTGGAGAGGCTGGAGAAGAGGGCTGGGTCGCAGCTAGTCGGTGGAGGGGGAGGGAGGTGCGACCAAGGGTGGAAGGTGAGAGAGAGAGGGGGGGGGGCGCAAATGGGCTTAGGGGAATGGGGAGATGGGTTAATGGAGGGGTTAATGGTGGCCTAGGGAATGGGAAGGGTTGTCTTGGGGAGGGGAAGGGGTGCTTGGGGGAAGGGATTCCCCCTTGGGAAGGTGAAAGGTTGTATGGGGAAGGGGAAAGGTTGCTTGGGAAGAGGGAGAGGTGCCTAGGAGAAGGGGATTCCACCTAGGGGTTGGAGGGGGATTAAATGTGAGGTATGGGGAAGGGGGAAGGGTCTTAATTAGAGGTGAATAGGGAGGAGAGAGAGTGAATTTCAAAATTGGGGGTGGGGAGGAGGGAGAATGGGGTTCGCCCCCTTTAGAGAGAGAGAGAGAGAAATAGAGAGAGAGCTAGAGAGGTAGAGTGAGAGAGAGAGAGAGAGAGCACAAGGGTTTCAATATTCAACTCAAGTTTTTTCATTAGTTCCAAATGGAGGGTTTGGAGTCCTATCTATAGGGAACTCCAAATTTACAAAAAGTCCCTGCTAAAAAAACTAATGACACATTTATAGGGGGAAGGGGGCGCAAGTGGGCCAAGCCCAAGTGATTGGGCCCATCACCCACATGATGACTACTAGACTTAGGAACATAACCACATAACATAGGTACTGGACTCAATTAAAAGACAAATTACATCAAGATGACTCAAAATAAAGACAAGAAGTACACCAAAGTGATCCATCAAAGTGCTGTGGATGCCTGGATGACATGGAGCTCAAGTCTGGCCCGTATCGAAAGGAAGGGAGGTCCCAAGCCAGAGGGAATCATGGGTGATGCCCTCATCAATTCCCCCGGGCCGCGAAGAGCTCGACTCTGTCGAGTAGGGGCCCTCCCTGCTGCGATACTGCTCCAATAGGTCGGGGTCCAGCTGCTAGAGATCCTCCCGACTCACCCAGGCGTCATCCGACGGTGGCCGTCCCTTCCACCTAACCAGATATCGCTCATACGCCTTGCTCCGTGTGGTGGTGATCTGTTCACCTAATATCCGCTCTACTTGATCACACTGGTTTCTTGGGCCGGATGGAGCTCTCGTTTGTGTAGGGACTCTCTCACGGGGTGGGATAGGCTGGATCTCCTCACTGGGTGTCACCGTGGGACCCTTGTAGGGCACCAGGTCAGCTACATTGAAAGTGGGACTTACTCCGTATTTCTCGGGGAGGTCCAACATATAAGCATCAGTGCCAAGGCGTCTCAACACCTGAAAGGGGCCTGCTCAATGAGACCTCAACTTTGAGATATTTCCAGGGAATAATCTCTCAGTTCTCACCATCACAAAATCACCAACTTGGAATTCTTGGTGGCTGCGGTGGGAATCGGCTGACTTCTTATAAACCTCATTGCTATTGTTGATTTGTTTGCGAATAGTGCCATGCAGTGTCATGAATGATGATCCTCTAAAGATGAAGGGAGGGCCTGGACAACCAAATTTAACCCTATCAAGTATTACGTTGGTTTTGACGGACTTAGGGGGACCGGAGCATCCATAAATGGCTCTATCATGCATGGACTTTATAACAATGGTTGGAGGGCCGGGGCATCCATAGGGGAATCTATTGCGCATGGGTATAGCAAATGCCGGGGGTCCCGGACATCCATGAAGGTTTGTAACATGCTTAAGTCCAATGATGAATGTGGGAGGACCTTTGGACCAATCATGCATCCGACTTGACATGTGGGTGTCATGTATGAAAGGACCCGACTTTCTATTCATGCCAAGAGGTGTGATGTGCCAAGACATAGGAATTCCTTTCCCATAAGTGACTTCCTTGCGTGGGGTGGTGGGGTGGCCTTCGAGCTTCCACTCAAAAGGGTCATAGGGGTCAAAGAAGGTATGTGTCATAGAGTGGGGCACTTTCTTGTTTCCTAGGTGTATTTCTCCCATGGTCATGATACCCTTGGTGTGGGCCGGGTCTAGAGAGAGGTGGGCCTGGTCTATCCTGGTGGGTTGGGGTAGGAAAAGGTTGGTGGTGAGTAAGGTGGGTGGGTATAGGAAGGGATCGAAGGGGTCATGGTAAGCGTCACCTAGGGAGAGGAACTCTAGGTCCTCATGGTCCTCACATAGTGGTGAGTCATCCTCCTCTAATCGAACAATTGGGTCAAAGTTCATGAATGGAGGGCTTGATGTTCTACCCGAGATAAGCAACTCTAGTTTGCGGATAGCATCGGGCTCATCAGGTGTAGGGAGGAATAGAAGAAGGTCTCTAGTGTAGCAACCCACAGTGTAAATCGAGGAGATGGACCCGACACATAGGTGTAGGAGGTCAAGGCTCCTAGGTCGGTCGGCTACAGTGATCAACATGCCAGTTAACTCCATTTGCCAAGATAGACCCTTAGGAAGATCCCCTAATGTTTTCACTTGATAGGATGAGTGGATTGTGGTGTGATAGGTGGATAAGGGTACTATAGGAAGGTTTTGTTCCATCGGAGGACAAACATGGGCCATGATATCTCTAATTGGGTTCTCCTTCAGCCAACATAAAAGGGGTTCTCCTAAGATGAGCTCGGCTCCAACTAGGGAGGCTGGTGTAGGGTGAAGACCACTGTGCGAGGTTTCTTCTTCAACTTGGACATGTGTTTCCCCTACAGTCGGGATGGTGACCATGGTGTTCTCTTCCTCTAGGTGGTCGGGTGTGTGAGCCAGGGCGCTTCTTACACATGGGATGGGAACTTCCCGGCCTAACTCATGACATTGTGACTCGTATTCTTCTTCCCAATCGGGGGAGGCCTCATGTACCTCAATCTCATTCTCATCTCTTTGGGGTGTAGAGGTTTTACTCTCCAAGGGAAATGGAAGGTCTTTTGGGGATGGGGTGTTGATAGCTGGTGTGGGGTGCACCCGGGGTGGTGAGGGTGTTCGAACTTGGGTTGTGTTTGAGAGTGGAAGAAGTGGAGACCTAAGTTGGGGTAGGATTGGGGTTGGTAGTGGAAGATGGGTGGGTTGAGGAGGATTGGGTTGATTGGTTTTGGGGGGTGTGTCTCTCTTAGGGGAAGATGGCGGGGTGGTGGTGCGGACCGTGGAAGCTTGTGGGTTGTGGGTTTGATTGAAGATTTTGGGTTGGGTGGTGGCCAATTTGGTTTGAATGGTGGTGGTGATCGGGATTGGAATCATTTGGGGTGGTGGAGTTTGGGCCCTAAGGGAGGTCTTGGGTTGACTGGGAGGAAAAAGGGGAGTGGGAGTGCTCCTCGGGTTATGGTTCTCAAGGTAGGAGTGGGAAGGTCGGGGAGTGAAGATCTTCCTAACCTCAATCTTTATCTCTTCCCATGAGTCTATGGGTCCTTTGGCTTCCCATCCAAATTCATCCCGTGGTGACCAAGCTCTAGGGCCGTGGTTCCTTTTTGCTTCGAACCGGTCAAGTCGGGTGGTGAGGGTATCTATATAGTTACGAATTTTGTTGATGACATTGTCAAATTGGTCCATGGGTACTTGGGGCATCTCCCTAGGGTGGTCATGCAATGGAGTGATGGAAAACATGATGCAAGGGAGACTCAAATGTCAATGCCCTAGGACTAGCTCGTAAAGACAAGTCTAAAACTTGCTCTGATACCATTTGATGTGACACACTAAGGCAAATGATGAAGAATGCAGTAGGTGAATGTGGGCCCTTGGACCTTATTCGCAAACACAATCGTAAGACTCGAGGTTGATTGGAAATCGCCGACCCACCGTGCACACCCGTTACCCGTGGTGACTCGGTGATGTCGAGTCGAGGTGGTGGAACAAGACCCTTGCCGGTAGAGGGCTAGCAAGGGTATGGTTTTCCCTCCTGAGGGTACAGTGCCCAAAATCAAGGGCGGACCAGGTGCCTTGAGGGCATTGGGTCACTCTCTCACTTTAGCCCACGGTGACCGCACATAAACTGGAAGCTCCAGGAACGAGCGCTCTCTCACCGACCAGCGGACTAGTTTCACAGATATTAAGTGAACAAATATAGAGGAGAGCAAGGGCAGAAGCTCACCTGGTTGGTTTGAAGAAACCAACCCCGTTCGGAGACGATGGGCGAGCGGGGAAGTGTGGGTTCCCCGCACATTGCGCCGATGAAGCTTCGGCCGAAGACCTGCTAGTACAAAACTACTCCTCGCACAGGAGGGTGATCGTGGGGTGGGGAAAATAGAGGTTACATTCAAACACTACCTCCACGTAGGGAGGGGCGCTAAGCCGGCCAGGCGGGGTGGGGAGATTTGCTTGAATTGCGCCGATGGAGCACCCTGCCGAATCTGCCCAGGTCTGGAACAACAGGATAGGGAGTCGGTGTAGTCACTGCTGTGCACTCCCCCGAGCTCAGAAGTCACCGAAACTAGTGCTGAATTGTTACTAACTGACCCTGGTACGCTGGTGAATTTTGGTGGACGGCTCCTTCGTCACCACCGGTCGGAGTGGACCCTGGAACAGGTGCCCTGCGCTCTGACTTGTTCTGGTTCCAGGATGCAGTAGCAGAAAGATCCGGGTGCCAAGACCGCTCCCGAAGGCCGAACGAGGCGAGACAAAAACAAGAATGACTGCAGACGAGTCCTCTTCGAATGGCCACTAGGGAGGGCACCAGGCGATGTCGGGGTAGAGAGGGAGATCCCGTTGAGTGGGGAGGTGTCTGGTCAGGTCCTGAGTGGCCTGATATGTGCACCCGGGGAGAAAAATTGGAAAACGTTCCTCTGGATGCCAAACGGGATGCCGTCTTCTGATGATGGAAGTAGAATGGATGTAGAAGACCCCGGCTGGACGACGTCTTCAGAAGTGATGGGGTGTGTCCGTGGGAGCTTCTGCACTGAAGCTCTGGTCCAGTTTCAGGTCCCGGTTGCGCAGTTGGACGAGAACGAACCCTCCGGACAGTAGGGATGTCGGATGCCGGCGAGACCACCTCGGCTACAAAGCTATCTTGACAACCTTTCCGTCGATGTATGGTACGCCTACATACGACGCCAAATGTCTTCGGGGGAGGTTCTATAAGTCCGGCTCCTGCTGCTGCCTGCGAACTGGATAGAGCAGGAAGGTGAATGATGTTGGTAATGGTGGGGAGGGGTGAAGGGACTGCAATGGGGAGAGGGCTAAAGGCTGTGGGGCTTGGATGGGGGTGAGTAGAGATGGTGGAGAGGCTGGAGAAGAGGGCTGGGTCGCAGCTAGCAGGTGGAGGGGGAGGGAGGTGCGGGCAAGGGTGGAAGGTGAGAGAGAGAGGGGGGGGCGCAAATGGGCTTAGGGGAATGGGGAGATGGGTTAATGGAGGGGTTAATGGTGGCCTAGGGAATGGGAAGGGTTGTCTTGGGGAGGGGAAGGGGTGCTTGGGGGAAGGGATTCCTCTTGGGAAGGTGAAAGGTTGTATGGGGAAGGGGAAAGGTTGCTTGGGAAGAGGGAGAGGTGCCTAGGAGAAGGGGATTCCACCTAGGGGTTGGAGGGAGATTAAATGGGAGGTATGAAGAAGGGGGAGGGGTCTTAATTAGAAGTGAATAGGGAGGAGAGAGAGTGAATTTCGAAATTGGGGGTGGGGAGGAGAGAGAATGGGGTTCGCCCCCTTTAGAGAGAGAGAGAGAGAGCTAGAGAGGTAGAGTGAGAGTGAGAGAGAGAGCACAAGTGATTGGGCCCATCACCCACATGATGACTACTAGACTTAGGAACATAACCACATAACATAGGTACTGGACTCAATTAAAAGACAAATTACATCAAGATGACTAAAAATAAAGACAAGAAGTACACCAAAGTGATCCATCAAAGTGCTGTGGAGGCCTGGATGACATGGAGCTCAAGTCTGGCCCACATCGAATGGAAGGGAGGTCCAGAGCCAGAGGGAATCATGGGTGATGCCCTCATCATTTTGCCACCGCAGTAACCGCAGCAATGTATAGACTTGAGCTGCAGCAATGTATGGACTTTGAATTGCACAAATGGCCAATGTATAGACTTGAGCTGCAATGTATAGACTTGGAGTTGCAGCGATGTATAGACTTTGCACAAATGGCCAATGTATAGACTTGAATGTATAGACTTTGCACAAATGGCCAATGTATAGACTTGAATGTATAGACTTGGAGTTGCAGCAATGTATAGACTTTGCACAAATGTGGCCAATGTATAGACTTGAATGTATAGACTTTGCACAAATGGCCAATGTATAGACTTGAATGTATAGACTTGGAGTTGCAGCAATGTGTAGACTTTGCACAAATGGCCAATGTATAGACTTGAGCTGCAATGTACAGACTTTGTGATGGAAGCCAATGTATAGACTTTGAGAGGGAGAGGATGTACAGACTTATTTTGTGATGTACAGACTTGTGAAGAGGGAGAGGATGTACAGACTTTGTGATGGAAGCTAATGTATAGACTTTGAGAGGGAGAGGATGTACAGACTTATTTTGTTATGTACAGACTTGTGAAGAGGGAGAGGATGAACAGACTTTGTGATGGAAGCCAATGTATAGACTTTGAGAGGGAGAGGATGTACAGATAGAGTTTGAGAGGGAGAGGACGTACAGACTTTGTGAAGCCAATGTATAGACTTTGAGGATGTACAGACTTTGAAAGTGTGCACATTGAAGAGGGATCGTGTATGAATGTGGGAGACAGACTTTACGATATGGGCCATGGATTGGCCATCCAAACAGTATCCCTTATCTCTCCAGCCTGTACAAGCTGTAAAGCCCCATTATTCCAGATCTTGCCCCCCTATCCGGTCATACCAGACCCTATAACATACCCTTTGCTACCCCCATTCTAGGTTAGCTAAGGTTGGGACAAAGTTCTGTAGGGATTACACAGTCACCTAGAAGGGTTCTGCTATTGCTAGAGATCTTCCAACAAGGTAGGTGTTCTCAACTTTTAACAAAACTAGTAGCTAATCTATGATGATTAGTCTAGGCATTTAGTCTTATGCTCATTTCCATGCGATATTTAGTGTTTATAAAGCATGTGTTAGCTTAAATCTAGGACGATTAGCATGTATTTGCTTCATACCTAAGATAATTAGCATGTATTAGCCTTATACCCAGAATAATAACCAAGTATTAGCAAGTATTAGCAAGTATTAGTCTCATACGTTGAATAATTAGCATGTGTTAGCTTAAATCTAGGATTATTAGCATGTATTAACTCCATACCTAAGATAATTAGCAAGTATTAGCCTTATACCCAGAATAATTAGCAAGTATTAGTAAGTATTAGCAAATATTAGTCTCATACCTAGAATAATTAGCATGTGTTAGCTTAAATCTAGGATGATTAGTATGTATTAGCTTCATACCTAAGATAATTAGCATGTATTAGCCTTATATCTAGAATAATTAGCATGTGTTAGCTTAAATCTAGGACGATTAGCATGTATTAGCTAATATCTATATTTGATATAGTTCATGCTTTAGTAAAGGGCCTGTCATTATGTCAATTTCTGTGAAACTGAAATCACCATGTTAAAAATGTTATATTAGAGTTAAATTAATCTGTTAGCCTACCTAACCTAATAATATGTTAGGCTAAATCTCCATGTTACTTGTTTTACCAACACGTCTTACGTTGAATGATCACCTCAGATTTGATATAGTTCATGCTTTAGTAAAGGGCTTGTCATTATGTCAATTTCTGTGAAACTGAAACCACCATGTTAAAAATATTATATTAGAGAAACTAAAACCTGAAAATAGTGAAGGAAGAAATTGTAGCCAAGAGGATGAAAAACGTTGAAAAAGACCAAGTTGAAAAAGACCAAGTTGAAAAAGTCCAAGTTGAAAGCACAATGAAATTATATTAAAAATAGGGGGTTCTAAGTAGGAGAATAACGTAAAATCTAGAGAGAATGTGAATATGTGTAAGAAGAGAAAGTTGTAGATTGGAGGGTTATGAAGAAGTTTTATGAAGAGTGCAGAGAGAGAAAATGAGAGGAAGAAGGTGAAAAATGTGAAAAACTGAGATCTATAGGCGCAGGTGAACAGTGACTGAGTAGAAAATAGAACCGTAGAAAATTAATTATAACTTACAAATTAAGAAGAATTGGAGGAAGTGGTAGAAGAAGAAAATCTATATCTACAAGAGACGAAGAACTTTTGTGAAGAACTCAGAGAGAAAATAGGATTGGAAGGGCATGAAAACTGGGGAACAAAAGAAAGTATCAACTCGGATGAACAGAAATGTGCAAGGACAGCAAGTGGAAAAACATGCAATAACTTGAAAACGGAGAAGAATTAGAGAAAGTGGTTGAAGAAGAAAATGTAAAGCACTTAAGGATGAACAAGTTTGCAGAAGACATGAAATTGAAAGGAAGATCCAAAAAATATGAAAAGGACTAAGAAAGACTAAAATCTCAAGAACTTACATGAATAACAACATAAACATACAAACCCAAGACCCCTCTCAATTGCATGTTTATCAAATAGATATAAAGTATATACGGCATGTTTCTCATGTATTAGTCTTATACCCAAGATGATTAGCAGGTATTAGCTTCAATCTAGGGTAATTGGTATGAATTAGCTTCATATCCATACGATATATCCGTATAACGCAAGTTTATCATTTAACTAACCTATTAAAATTTAATAGAAGGTGGTAGACCCAAGGGCGCCTTCTTCTAAGAGATGGCAGCCCCATGGGCACCTTCTAACTGCATAATGTTAAACTAATCATCCAGTTAATCCTAGCTTAATCAAAGATTAATACCTTAAGCCATTTTGAGCAGATATGAGCTGCAGAGTCGACCCAGCCAGTTCACCGCGTTGACGTGATGAACTGCAGAGTCGACCCTGCCTGTTCACAGGGTCGACCCAGCCAGTTCACCGCATTGACGCGATGAACTGCAGAGTCGACCCTGCCTGTTCACAGGGTCGACCCAGCCTGTCCACCGCATTGACGCGATGAACTGCAGACGCGATGAACTGCAGAGTCGACCCTGCCTGTTCACAGGATCGACCCAGCCTGTTCACCGCGTTGATGCCATGAACTGCAGAGTCGACCCAGCCTGTTCACCGCGTTGACGCGATGAACTATTGAGTCGACACAGCTAGTTCATTATGTTAATGTGATCATTAGGCTTTCAATTTTGCCATCTCCACTGATAGATGGCAGCCTAAGAGGTGCCATTTAACTCCTAATAAGGTCCTCTAAACCCTGTATAGTTCCCAGGAAGGGCATCCCACAGTGAGGGTGTCGTTTCTAAACTTGTCAGGTGGCCCATAAGGCACCTCTCTTATCTAGTTTTTTTTCCGTGTATTAAATGTTACTGGTTTCCACTCCTAGTTCATCCCTACACATCAATGCGCCCTTGGATTCCATTCCATAATTCCACCTTATATATCATACTGGTCAAACCTTAAAATTCCATATTGGCTATAAATGAGAGTGGATGTCAACAAACATGATTAATGCTATGCATATAGGGCCCGGTCTGGTCCTAGGAGGAGCACCCGAAGGTACTTGTGGCCATGGGAGTTTATTGACCACGGTGTTTGGCATTGCACCTGAGTACTTGCTTGCTAGGCTTTAGACATTCCACTGATTCTCGTGATATTACTCGATTGATTTGACTTGAGACCCGCAGAAGGGTAAAGTTTTTGCTTGAATAAAATTGATAAATAGCCAATTCCAGTTTTTCATGGTTGAATTTATATTACTTTCTATTACTTGCTTGACATGAGTTCTTACTCTCTTGGAAAGATTTTGTTAATTCCAGTTATTACTTGCTTGAATCTCTTGCTATTGCTGCATTGAAGTTGGAATCCTTATACTCTCACTTATTTTTCCTTCACTACTCTTGTCGATTTTTACAATCCTTGATATCTACTCATCTACATGCATAGCTTTACTGATATTAATTGAACTTGTAAACCACTTAAAACATGTTAAATCTTGAGATGTAATTCCTACTGAGCGATTCGCTCATCTAGTTGTTTTCGAATATTTTCTTGTAATTTGGATGTCAACCAACACTCGGAAGGGAATGAGACTGAGTGATGAGTGTTAGAGTGAAGTTATCAAATTGTCATGTCCTTTGTGTTATTGTATTAGTTCACTTATGTCAGTTGTATCAATTCATCTATGTCATTTGTATTAGTCAACTTGATTAGAACTGCTTAAGATTTGAAGCATAGTCGTTGGACTCTGAGAACATATGTATTTGTCCTTTGATTTGGTGTGACAATTGTCAGCTCGTACTATTTATATTAATTTCGAGTTAAATCTTAGTTATTTGCGCACTCTGATATTTACATGATTGACACGATCTATATAGACGTGTCACACCTCCGGCTAATCTTCCGCGCTCGGGGCGTGATAGTCTTCGTGGTATCAGAGCCTAGGTTTTCAAGCCTAGGGAACTAGAAAAAATAAACGGTTAGAAATTGAAATCTAAGTAAAAACTTGAGTCCAAGGATAGGTAAAACCCAAGTTCAAGGATAGATATACCTTACCCGGTGAGATGGATAGAGCCATGGGTTAAGTGCTACAATGACTTTCGACCATACAAGTAAATCCGATCTTTATCATACTTAACTCTTTTGTAGATCATGGCTGCAGAAAGAGCACAATGACGCGAGATGCAGCGCACCGTGCAAGGCCTCACACAGGCACTACAACAAGTGGCCTAAAGCGGAGCAAATCGTGGAGCGGGAGATCTCCACCGAAGTTTCCGTAACATGAACCCACCGACGTTCACGGGTTCGTCCGACCCCGAGGATGCCGAGAATTGGCTAAAGGGGATGGAACAAATCTTCCGTGTGATGCAATGCGCGGATGAAGAGAAGGTTTTACTTGCTGTATTCCAACTAGAGTGGGACGCTCGATGCTGGTGGGAATCCATAGAAGCAACACTGCCAGAATACCATGTCACATGGGATGAATTCACGGAGCATTCCAACAACAAGTACTTCTCCGATCATATCCAGGAAAAGAAAGCCGCGGAATTCGCCGTTCTAAAACAACGGGGATTGAAAGTGGCTGAGTATGAGGCCCAATTCTCCAGATTATCTAGGTATGCACCCCACTTGGTGTGTACGGAAAAGATGAAGGCGAGAAGATTCCTCAACGGGCTTCGGCCCCATTATATCACACAACTTGCCCCGATGGACATCCAAGTCTATTCAGAGATGGTTCGGCGTGCTCAACTACTGGAAGACGCCACCGAATCATCTGAGAGAATCCAAGGAAGAGACAAGAAGGAACCCGTCACAAGCCCGAGAAAATTCAAACAATCCTTCAACAAGAAGCGATTCTTCATGGGAGGGGAGCCCTCTAAGGCGAAGAAATTCCAGAAGAATGACAGGCCATTCTCCACCACCACACCATAAAAGGAGATTTGTAAGTATTGTGATAAAGCTGGTCATAAGACCGAGGAATGCTGGAGAAAGTTAGGAGCTTGTCTTCGATGTGGGAGCCGAGAGCATCGAATCCCAGACTGCCTACTGATGAAGGAACAAGACACCAAAGACGAGAAGCATCCGGTAAAGAAACAAGGCTGTCTGCAAGCTCTCCAAGAGACGGAACCCACTAAAGGTGGAATTGTGGAAGGTACTCTCACTATTTGTTCAAAAACTGCTCAAGTTTTATTCGATACCGGAGCAACTCATTCATTCGTTTCCAAGAACTTTGCTGCTTCATTTTCTAAGAAACATGAACTATTAGATTTGGTCATATCTACACCTCTTGGGAATGAGTCTGATATCACTTATCACTATCCAAACAGTGAAGTGATGATTAAGGGAAATAATTTACCTGCTGACCTGATATGCCTAGATATAAAGGGTTATGATGTCATACTAGGTGCCGACTGGATATCCACATACCAAGCAACTGTAGATTGTTGGCATGGCAAGGTAGCTTTCGTAGATTTCCCAGAGCTAGTTTACAATAGCCCTCGGAGTAAATCACTTCTTATATCAACACTCCGAGCTAGTAAACTTATGAATAAGGGATGCATGGCTTTCATAGCATTCGTGACTGCCACGGAAGTCGAGAAGGTTAAACTTGAAGACATCCGTGTAATTCGGGATTTTCTTGATGTTTTTTCAGAAGATTTAACCGGCTTACCCCCGGAAAGAGAAGTGTCGTTCACAATCGACCTTGTCCCTAGTGTTGGTCCTATTTCCAGGGCACCATACAAAATGTCCCCTACTGAGCTAAAGGAACTAAAAGAGCAGCTAATGGAGTTATTGAACAAGGGTTTCATCAGGCCGAGTACTTCCCCATGGGGAGCACCCGTGCTATTCGTCAAAAAGAAGGATTGATCGATGAGATTATGCATAGATTATCAGCAGCTAAATCACCTTACAATCAAGAACAAGTATCCACTGCCAAGGATTGATGAGCTATTCGATCAACTATCTGGAGCTTTATATTTCTCCAAGATTGATCTTCGTTCTGGTTACCACTAATTGAAGATCAAAGAAGAAGGCATTCATAAAATTGCATTCCGAAGCAGGTATGGGCATTACGAATTTACTGTTATGTCTTTCAGACTAACAAATGCCCCCGCAGCTTTTATACAGTTAATGAATAGCATATTCAGGCCCTATTTAGACTAATTTATTGTGGTCTTTATTGATGATATTCTGATCTATTCAAAGACCGAAGAGAATCATGAAGAACACCTCAAGACGGCATTGCAGATATTAAGGGGAAACAAGCTATATGCCAAATTCAGTAAATGCGAGTTTTGGCTCGAGGAAGTATCCTTCTTAGGCCATATCATTTCGATGAACGGAATTACTGTTGACCCATCAAAGGTCGAAGCCGTGAAGAACTGGGAACGACCCACAAATGTAATTGAGATTCGGAGCTTCTTGGGTCTAGCTGGTTACTACCGGCGTTTTATAAAGGACTTCTCCAAAATTGTTGTTCCCTTAACCAGGTTAACCCGCAAGGAAGTGCCTTATGAGTGGAAGGAAGACTGTGAAAAGAGTTTCCAAACTTTGAAGGATCTTTTGACCACTGCTCCAGTCTTATCATTACCAATGGAAGGAGAAAAATACGAGGTATATACCGATGCTTCTGGTATTGGCCTAGGATGTGTATTGATGCAGAATGGGAGAGTCATTGCATACTCTTCCCGACAATTGAAGAAACATGAAGAGAACTACCCAGTTCACGACTTAGAACTGGCCGCAGTAGTATTCGCTTTACAGATCTGGAGGCACTATCTCTACGGAGAACAATTCACTGTGTACTCCGATCATAAAAGCCTCAAGTACTTATTCTCCCAAAAGGAGCTGAACATGCGGCAAGGCGTTGGCTCGAGTATCTCAAGGATTTCGACTTCACTATACAGTACCATCCTGATAAGGGTAATTCCGTAGCTGATGCCCTTAGTCAAAAGTAGAGAACAATATTGGCCAACTGCATGATACAAGAATGGAAACTGCTAGAGAAATTCTCTGAGCTTGATATCAGCACAGATGAGAAGAACATGTGTATTATTCTATCTCATATGAGCCTACATCCAGATTTGCTACCTGAAATCAAGAAGTTACAAGAAGAGGATCCCTCGCTAGTGGAGATAAAGAGCAAGCTGGACGAGAGACTGGATTTCAAGCTGGCACCTGATGGCAGATTACTATTTTATGAACGGACATGTGTGCCCGACTGTCCCGAATTGAAGAAGAAGATTCTTGAAGAAGCTCATAGATCGAGGTACACAATCCACCCTGGAGCCACTAAGATGTACCAAGACTTGAAAAGAACTTTCTGGTGGCCTAACATGAAAAGGGAGGTAGCAGACTTTGTGTCTCGTTGCCTCACATGCCAACAAGTGAAGGCGGAACATCAAAAACCCGCCGGAAAGCTACATCCGCTGGATATTCCCAAGTGGAAGTGGGAAGACATTGGCATGGACTTTATCATGGGTTTGCCCAAGTCTAGGGGCGGATATGATGGAATTTGGGTAATTATCGACCGGTTAACTAAATCGGCCCATTTCTTACCCATCAAAAGTCGATGGTCAGTCGACGTATTTGCTGCCCTGTATATTAAGGAGATGGTTAGATTGCATGGAGTTCCCATCTCGATCGTATCTGACCGAGACCCACGCTTCACCTCTCATTTTTGGAAGGGTCTACAACACTATCTGGGGATGAAACTTAATTTCAGCACTGCTTTCCATCCCCAGACAGATGGTCAGACGGAAAGGACAAATCAGGTTGTTGAAGATATGTTAAGAGCATGTATTATAGATTTCAGCGGAAGCTGGCATGACCACTTACCACTAGCCGAATTTGCATATAACAACAACTATCAAGCCAGTATACGAATGGCACCTTTCGAGGTATTATATGGCAGGAGTTTCCAATCTCCCATATGCTGGGATGAAGTCTGTGAAAAACAAATTCTAGGCCCAGACATGGTACGAGATTCTACTGAGAAGATACAACTCATTAGAGAAAGGTTAATGATAGCACAGTCAAGGCAGAAATCTTATGCCGATAACAGAAGGCGAGACCTGGAATTTCAAGTCGGAGATCATATTTTCCTCAAGGTATCTCCTGGCCGAGGCATTAGAAGATTCGGTGTTAAAGGCAAACTAACACCAAGGTTTATCGGTCCATTCAAAGTACTGGAAAGGGTAGGCGAAGTGGCTTATCGCATCGCCCTACCTCCACAACTGTCTGAAGTGCACAACGTATTTCATGCTTCTATGCTGAAGAAATACGTGCACGATCCCTCCCATGTCATTAACCATAGTGTTATAGCGGTACAGAAGGACCTTACCTACGAGCAGAAGCCACTGAAGATCCTTGACCGAGAAGTCCGAGTTCTAAGAAATAAGACGATCCCTATGGTGAAAATCCAATGGAATCAATGTTCAGAACAAGAAGCTACCTGGGAAGCTGAAGAATTTATGAAAAGAAGGTTTCCCGAGTTATTCTAATTGTAAGAACTTTACACCTTCCCTATTTCTGTATAATGTAATTGAATTTGGGGACCAAATTCTTTTAAGTGGGCCGGGGGAGGGTGTAGCACCCCGTATAAATATATATATATATATATATATATATATATTAATAATATTTCCCAAATATAGAAAAAATATATTAGATAAACACTAGAGGAAGCTTAAGTAAGAAGTTGGAACACGAAGTTATCATATGTAAAGATTATTCACTTAACATGTGGCTTCCTAGTGTAGTTGGTTAAGTAACTTGCCTTTCAACTCAATGACCAGGGTTCAAATCCTAGCATCCACCATTTACCTTTTGTGCCAATTAATTATACATTATAGGATAGCAATGTAGAGACTTTGTTGCGGGCTGCAGCAACGTATAGACTTTGAGCAACCGCAGTAATCGCAGTAATGTATAGACTTGAGCTGCAGCAATGTATGGACTTTGAATTGCACAAATGACCAATGTATAGACTTGAGCTGCAATGTATAGACTTGGAGTTGCAGCAATGTATAGACTTTGCACAAATGGCCAATGTATAGACTTTGCACAAATGGCCAATGTATAGACTTTACCTTTTGTGCCAATTAATTATACATTATAGGCTAGCAACGTACAGACTTGGTAAATAGGCTAGCAATAGCAATGTAGAGACTTTGTTGCGGGCTGCAGCAACGTATAGACTTTCAGCAACCGCAGTAATCGCAGCAATGTATAGACTTGAGCTGCAGCAATGTATGGACTTTGAATTGTACAAATGGCCAATGTATAGACTTGAGCTGCAATGTATAGACTTGGAGTTGCAGCAATGTATAGACTTTGCACAAATGGCCAATGTATAGACTTGAATGTATAGACTTTACACAAATGGCCAATGTATAGACTTGAATGTATAGACTTGGAGTTGCAGCAATGTATAGACTTTGCCAAATGGCCAATGTATAGACTTGAGCTGCAATGTACAGACTTTGTGATGGAAGACAATGTATAGACTTTGAGAGGGAGAGGATGTACAGACTTGTTTTGTGATGTACAGACTTGTGAAGAGGGAGAGGATGTACAGACTTTGTGATGGAAGCCAATGTATAGACTTTGAGAGGGAGAGGATGTACAGATAGACTTTGAGAGGGAGAGGACGTATAAACTTTGTTAAGCCAATGTATAGACTTTGAGGATGTACATACTTTGAAAGTGTGCACATTGAAGAGGGATCGTGTATGAATGTGGGAGACAGACTTTACGATATGGGCCATGGATTGGCTGTCCAAACATTATCCCTTATCTCTCCAGCCTGTACAAGCTGTAAAGCCCCATTATTCCGGATCTTGCCCCCCTATCCGGTCATACCAGACCCTATAACATACCCTTTGCTACCCCCATTCTAGGTTAGCTAAGGTTGGGGCAAAGCTCTGCAGGGATTACACAGTCACCTAGAAGGGTTCTGCTATTGCTAGAGATCTTCCAACAAGGTAGGTGTTCTCAACTTTTAACTAAACTAGTAGCTAATCTATGATGATTAGTCTAGGCATTTAGTCTTAGGCTCATTTCCATGTGATATTTAGTGTTTATAAAGCATGTGTTAGCTTAAATCTAGGACGATTAGCATGTATTAGCTTCATACCTAAGATAATTAGCATGTATTAGCCTTATACCCAGAATAATTAGTAAGTATTAGCAAGTATTAGTCTCATACCTAGAATAATTAGCATGTGTTAGCTTAAATCTAGGACGATTAGCATGTATTAGCTTCATACCTAAGATAATTAGCATGTATTAGCCTTATACCCAGAATAATTAGCGAGTATTAGCAAGTATTAACAAGTATTAGTCTCATACCTAGAATAATTAGCATGTGTTAACTTAAATCTAGGATGATTAGCATGTATTAGCTTCATACCTAAGATAATTAGCATGTATTAGCCTTATATCCAGAATAATTATCAAGTATTAGCAAGTATTAGTCTCATACCTAGAATAATTAGCATGTGTTAGCTTAAATCTAGGACGATTAGCATGTATTAGCTAATATCGATATTTGATATAGTTCATGCTTTAGTAAAGGGCCTGTCATTATGTCAATTTCTGTGAAACTGAAATCACTATGTTGAAAATATTATATTAGAGTTAAATTAATCTGTTAGCCTACCTAACCTAATAATATGTTAGGCTAAATCTCTATGTTACTTGTTTTACCAACACGTCTTACGTTGAATGATCACCTCAGATTTGATATAGTTCATGCTTTAGTAAAGGGCTTGTCATTATGTCAATTTCTGTGAAACTGAAACCACCATGTTAAAAATGTTATATTAGAGAAACTAAAACCTGAAAATAGTGAAGGAAGAAATTGTAGCCAAGAGGATGAAAAACGTGGAAAAAGATCAAGTTGAAAAAGACCAAGTTGAAAAGGTCCAAGTTGAAAGCACAATGAAATTATATTAAAAATAGGGGGTTCTAAGAAGGAGAATAACGTAAAATCTAGATAGAATAAGAATATGTGAAAGAAGAGAAAGTTATAGATTGGAGGGTTAGGAAGAAGTTTTATGAAGAGTGCAGAGAGAGAAACTGAGAGGAAGAAGGTGAAAAATGTGAAAAACAGAGATATATAGGCGCATGTGAACAGTGACTGAGTACAAAACAGAATCGTAGAAAATTAATTATAACTTAAAAATTAAGAAGAATTGGAGGAAGTGGTAGAAGAAGAAAATCTATATCTACAAGAGAAGAAGAACTTTTGTGAAGAACTCAGAGAGAAAAGAGGATTGGAAGGGCATGAAAACTGGGGAACAAAAGAAAGTATCAACTCGAATGAACAGTAATGTGCCAGGACAGCAAGTGGAAAAACATGCAATAACTTGAAAACAGAGAAGAATTAGAGAAAGAGGTTGAAGAAGAAAATGTAAAGCACTTAAGGATGAACAAGTTTGCAGAAGACATGAAATTGAAAGGAAGATCCGAAAAATATGAAAAGGACTAAGAAAGACTAAAATCTCAAGAACTTACATGAATAACAACATAAACATACAAACCTAAGACCCCTCTCAATTGCATGTTTAGCAAATAGATATAAAGTATATACGGCATGTTTCTCATGTATTAGTCTTATACCCAAGATGATTAGCAGGTATTAGCTTCAATCTAGGGTAATTGGTATGAATTAGCTTCATATCCATACGATATATCCGTATAACGCAAGTTTTATCATTTAACTAACCTATTAAAATTTAATAGAAGGTGGCAGACCCAAAGGCGCCTTCTTCTAAGAGATGGCAGCCCCATGGGCACCTTCTAACTACATAATGTTAAACTAATCATCTAGTTAATCCTACCTTAATCAAAGATTAATACCTTAAGCCATTTTGAGCAGATATGAGCTGCAGAGTCGACCCAGCTAGTTCACCGCGTTAACGCGATGAACTGCAGAGTCGACCCTGCCTGTTCACAAGGTCTACCCAGCCTGTCCACCGCGTTGATATGATGAACTGCAGAGTCGACCCTGCCTGTTCACAGGGTCGACCCAGCATGTTCACCGCGTTGACGCGATGAACTGCAGAGTCGACCCAGCCTGTTCACCGCGTTGACGTGATGAACTATTGAGTCGACACAGCTAGCTCATTACGTTAACGTGATCATTAGGCTTTCACTTTTACCATCTCCACTGATAGATGGCAGCCTAAGAGGTGCCATTTAACTCCTAATAGGGTCCTCTAAACCCTGTATAGTTCCCAGGAAGGGCATCCCACAGTGAGGGCGTCGTTTCTAAACTTGTCAGGTGGCCCATAAGGCACCTCTCTTATCTAGTTTTTTTTCCGTGTATCAAATGTTACTGGTTTCCACTCCTAGTTCATCCCTACACATCAATGTGCCCTTGGATTCCATTCCATAATTCCACCTTATATATCATACTGGTCAAACCTTGAAATTCCATATTAGGAGAGTGGATGTCAACAAACATGATTAATGTTGTGCATATAGGGCCCGGTCTGGTCCTGGGAGGAGCACCCGAAGGTACTTGTGCCCATGGGAGTTTATTGACCACGGTGTTTGGCATTGCACTTGAGTACTTGCTTGCTAGGCTTTAGATATTCCACTCATTCTCGTGATATTACTCGATTGATTTGACTTGAGACCCGCAGAAGGGTAAAGTTTTTGCTTGAATGAAATTGATAAATAGCCAATTCCAGTTTTTCATGCTTGAATTTATATTACTTTCTATTACTTGCTTGACATGAGTTCTTACTCTCTTGGAAAGATTTTGCTAATTCCAGTTATTACTTACTTGAATCTCTTGCTATTGCTGCATTGAAGTTGGAATCCTTATACTCTCACTTGTTATTGCTTCACTACTCTTGTCGATTTTTACAATCCTTGATATCTACTCATCTACATGCATAGCTTTACTGGCATTAATTGAACTTGTAAACCACTTAAAGCATGTTAAATCTTGAGATATAATTCCTACTGAGCGATTCGCTCATCTAGTTATTTTTTAATATTTTCAGGTAATTTGGATGTCAACCAACACTCGGAAGGGAATGAGACTGAGTGATGAGTATTAGAGTGAAGTTATCAAATTGTCATGTCCTTTGTGTTATTGTATTAGTTCACTTATGTCAGTTGTATCAATTCATCTATGTCATTTGTATTAGTCAACTTGATTAGAACTGCTTAAGATTTGAAGCCTAGTCGTTGGACTCTGGGAACATATGTATTTGTCCTTTGATTAGTTGTGATAATTGTCAGCTCGTACTATTTGTATTAATTTCAAGTTAAATCTAAGTTATTTGCGCACTCTGATATTTACTTGATTGACACGATCTATATAGACGTGTCACACCTCTGGGTAATCTTCCGCGCTCGGGGCGTGACACTATATTAGGTGTAGATTGGCTTGTAGATCACGACGCCTATATAAATTGTCGCAACCCGATTATCTCTTTTCAGAAACCTGGTTTTTCAAGGTTTTCCCTCCTTGGTATCAAATATAGGAAGCATCCTACCATTATTTCATCTCTTCACGCTTGCAAACTTATTTCGCAAGGATGTGAAGCTTTTCTTGCTTCCGTAATCGTTACCAAGTCCAAGGGAATCATATTAGAAAAAATCCCCATTGTGAAGGAGTTTCCCAATGTATTTCCATCAGATTTGCCAGGTTTACCGCCCAAAAGGGGAGTAAACTTCTTCATTGAACTTATTCCCGGAGCAGCATCTGTTTCAATAGCTCCCTACAGGATGTCCCCCACAGAACTCAAGGAATTGAAGAAATAACTTCAGGAGTTATTAGATTGGGATGTGCTAGTTTTATTCGTCAAGAAGAAGGATGGATCTCTCAGGCTATGTATCGACTACCAGCGACTGAATCAACTCACAATTAAGAATAAATATCTGTTGTCGCGTATAGATGAACTCTTTGATCAGATTACATGAGCAGAATATTTCTCCAAGATAGACCTCAGGTCAGGTTATCATCAGCTCAAGATCAAAGATGAAGACATATACAAAACTACTTTTCAGAGCAGATATGGCAACTATGAATTCGTGGTAATGCCGTTCGTGTTAACTAATGCCCCGACAGCATTTATGCAACTCATGAATTATGTCTTCAGGCCTTATCTTGACCAGTTTGTAGTCGTCTTCATAGATGATATTCTTATATACTTCAAAACAAAGGAGGAATATGAAGAGCACTTAAGGATAGCCTTGCAAATGCTAAGAGAGCACAAACTCTATGCAAAGCTTAGTAAGTGCGAGTTCTGGCTAAAGGAGGTCTCTTTCCTTGGCCATATTATTTCAAAAGAGGCTATCGCTGTTGACCCTTCTAAAATTGAAGCTATTAAGAACTGGGGCTGGCCAACGACCATGTTCGAAGTCAGAAGTCTTCTAGGTCTGGCTGGTTATTACAGGATATTTATCAAAAATTTCTCAAAGATCGTCGTTCCTTTGACTAGACTCACAAGAAAGGAGAATCCTTTTGTATGGTCAAACGATTGCGAAGAGAGTTTTCAAATTCTTAAAGAACACCTTACTACTGCACCCATATTAACGCTACCGACAGAAGGTGGTGCCTTTGAAGTCTATACGGATGCGTCTGGCATTGGCCTGGGGTGCGTCCTTATGCAAAATGGAAAGGTGATTTGTTATTCATCAAGAAAGTTAAAGCGTCACGAAGAAAATTACCATGTGCATGATCTAGAACTAGCTGCAGTTATATTCGCATTGAAGATTTGGTGACACTACCTTTACTGGGAGAAATTCATCATATTTTCAGATCATAAAAGTCTGAAATACCTCTTTACGCAGAAGGAATTGAACATGCGACAACGCAGATGGTTGGAGTATCTCAAGAACTTTGACTTTACTATCCAATATCATTTAGGGAAAGCAAATGCTATAGCTTACGCTCTTAGCAGAAAACCAATGGCAACTCTAGCAAGCCTCAGGAAAGGTATAACTTGTCTCATTGAAGATTTTTCTTATTTAAATCTTGATATTGACAGATAAGGAGGAGGTATGGTTGCCAACATAAGGTTTCAACCTACATTGATCAAGGACATAGTCCAATTGCAAGAAAATGACCCCACATTAAGGGAGATTAAGGATGGTATTGATCAAAGACCAGAATTTTCTATCTCGAATGATGGAAAACTATTATTTAAGGATCAAATTTGTGTGCCGAATCATGATGACACTAAGAAATTGATCATGAAAGAGACTCACAAATCAAGGTATTCTATTCACCCTAGTGCTACCAAGATGTATCAAGATTTAAAAAGGAACTTTTGGTGGCCCAATATGAAAAGAGAAGTAGCATATTTTGTGTCTCGATGTCTCACTTGTCAGCAAGTAAAAGCAGAACATTTAAAACTTGCTGGGAAATTACATCCCTTGAATATTCCCGAGTAGAAATGGGAAAGTATAAGGATTGATTTTATCATGGGTTTACCTAAGACCAGAGGAGGACATGATGGTATATGGGTAATCATAGACCGATCGACTAAATCTGCACATTTTCTACTAATCAAAAGTTGATGGTTTGTCAATGTACTAGCAGCATTATACATGAGAGAGATTGTCAAATTACATGGCATCCCTGTCACCATTATATCTGATCGAGATCCTCGGTTCACATCACAATTCTAGAAAGGTCTTCAACACTCCTTAGGGACCCGACTTAATTTTAGCACTGCATTCCATCCACAAACTGATGGTCAAACTGAATGGACAAATCAAGTGGTGGAAGATATGATCAGAGCATGTGCTATTGACTTTGGAGGAAGTTGGCTTGAGCATTTACCTTTAGTGGAATTTGCCTATAACAATAGCTATCAGACTAGCATACAAATGGCACCATTCGAGGCCCAGTATGGTAGAAGCTGTCGTTCGCCTATTTGCTGGAATGAAGTAGGAGAAAGGTAATTTCTCGGTCTCGACATCATTAGAGATACTACCGAGAAGATAAAGCTTATTCGGGGAAGACTTTAGATGGCTCAAGACAGACAAAAATCGTATGCTAATAATCGAAGACGCGACCTAGAATTTCAAGTAGGAGACCATGTATTTCTTACGATTTCTCTAGGTAGAGAGATTAGAAGATTCGATATTAAAGGCAAGCTTACTCCAAGATTCATTGCCCCTTCAAAATTCTCAACAGGGTTGGTGAAGTCGCATATCGAATAACTTTACCCCCTCAGTTAGCAAGAGTTCATGATGTATTTCACATCTCAATGCTCAAGAAGTATGTACCTAATCCATTCCATGTCATTACTTATGACAACCTGGAAATTAAAAAGGACATGACGTACGAGCAAAAGCCAATCATGATCATTGAACGAGAAGTATGGCAACTTCGGAATAAAACTATTCCTATGTTCAAGATCCAATGGACCAAGTCATGTCCACATGAAGCAACATGGGAGACTGAAGAAGCCATGCGTAAAGAATTTCCAGAGATATTTGAATGTAAGTACACTCTCCATAAATCCATGTATTGAATTTGGGGACAAATTCTTTTTAAGTTGGGGAGGGTGTAACGCCCAAGGATTTTTTAAGAATTTTTTGGATTAAAATATAATTATTAAGTATTTAATGGGCCAATAATTGAATTGTGGTAAACTAAAAACTAATTATGTAGGCCCTACACTAATCCAAGAAGATTAGGCCAAAATAAAAAACTCAATTGGCCCAAAAGATTGTTTTGGACCTTAGCCCATATTCTAGAAGCATAAAACTAGTGTAATCTCGGAATTAAAGAGATAATTACTCTTTAGGAAATAAATAGATGGATAATAACTTGGATAATATTAAAAGAGTTTGAACTAGCTTCAAATTCGATGCTCATGAAGAAAAACGGTCTATCGCGAGACCACAAGGGGACAGGAAATGGTCTAGACCTAGACCACTAAGCTCTGTCAATTCTGTGAGTATGAGAAAACGTGAAAAGATTAGATTGTTGGCATCAAAATCACCTAAGATCAACTCTATCTACTAATTAGATAAGTCTAGAAGACTATTAGATCGAATTGAAAACCTAATTGGGACTCTAGAATCATTCTAATCCTCAAAATCCTAGCTAACGCAATAAATAGATCCCGAAACCAACATGTGCGACCCTTACTTTTGGCTCATGTGGAACTAAGGTAAGGAGGTAATATTAGATGTAAGGTCTTTAGAATATTTTGTTCATAATACTAAGGTCTAACTGCCCTCCGAATTTTCTTCTAGGAGACCAAGTCTACACAGAGTTAGAGGCTTCCAAAGTTGCTGATCCTACACTAATAACTCAGAAAACTGTGCGGCCGACCCAAGAAGATAAGGGAATTAGAAGCCCCAAACGAGGTCATTAGATAGAGATTCTTTAGAACAATTTGTTCCTTATTGTACCCTCTTCTTATCCTCAAAATTTCACGTCCTTAGGTGAAGGGAATCAGAGATAAAAGAGAGTGAAATTGCTGGTTCAGTTCAGGATGAGCAGAGAACTAGGGTTGACTTTCAACCTTAAATTCAAAATTTAAAGCCCAAGACAGAGGTAGGTTATCTCATGAATGGCTTAAACTCGAAGTCAGGAATAAAAACCCTCTGATTTTAGGTGATTTCATGCATTGTACCTTGAGTATTTTATGTTTTTCATTAGGACTATGAATCTAGTAAAATCTTCATACATGAACCTAGCCCTAATGGAGTGAAAAGGAAACTTTCTTGTTGATCATATGAACCTATGCATATTGTTGGTCTATATTCGTTCTATCATGATGATAGAAGTTTATATATGTTGATTTCCATGCATGGTATGCCTTAGTTTAGCATTTTGTTTTATTATCATTTGAACCCATATTAAACAGGAGGAAACAGTCTTCCTGTAGACTGCCTGAAACTCTAGCGGTCGCCCGATAGACCGCTAGCCACACTGAAATGGTCCTATACTAGACTGTTTTATTTTTTTATTTTTTGTAATATTGTAAATCCGACACATATTGCAGATTAGCGTGAATTAATATATGATAAGCCTAGTTAACTAAGTTTTATTCCTGGTTTGAGCACTGGTTTCTTAAACTTAGTTAATTCTATTGTTCATTATAGAAGATTTCATGTTTTGTACACATTGGTATTATTTTTAACTTATGTTAATTTATGACCAAAAATCATATACTATTGTAATAATTATATGTTTCAAAAGATAAAGGATTCATGATTTAACTTGATCACAGTTTTACATGATTCTCTCTCTTATAGGGTTATATTCTTAAGTACATGGCACATACCCCGGCATGTTTGTCATTAGTTACACTTTTTGCACATTAAGTACACAATCTTGAACTTGATAATCTCTACATTGGATATTCCTTCCAACGGACTAGGAAATCTTATTTCAATGCCTCCATAAGACTCCGCGAGCTTGGGATTCCCACTAGGACGCCGAGCTGGTTGTACCCTTAAAGACCATTATTTAGAAAGAACTTTTACCGGTGTTTTATATACTCTGGACCTTTGCGGCCATATGAACAACCGTCTGAGTTCTGCTAGCGGCCATGCACTAGACCGCTTCGTTAATCTATGAAACGGTCCATATCTAGATCGCCAAGCATGCTAAATGGCCCAGTAATAGACTGCTTGGTTCCTAATTGTGTCTAACCCGAGGTTTGACATTGGGGTTGGTTTTCTTGAGTTCCTAGATGATCTTAACATTATCTAGAGCCTAAATTATGTTTAACCAAGTTAAACTTGAATTATGAAACATAAAGAATGTACTGTTATGCTACCAAATTTTGCTTTATAGCATAACCTAGTTATTAATGCATTTCTTGAATTCTCATGATCAACTATTGGTACGTTCTATATCTTGGCTACCTTATTATGGAATTATTATTGAACTTGTACATTATTGGCCGTATTATTGTATAAATATGGAAGTAACTTGATTTATACTTGAAGATGTAGTTCGAGCACTGATTGTGGTCAAGGGCTCTATGCTAGTCCCCTCGGCTGATTGTCGGAAACATACTATAAACCATGGGGTATGATGCTACTGGCATCGCATTGCGCTGGGAGTAATTTCTCTATAAAGAAGTGAAATATCCACAGCATCCACATGAATTCACGAAGTATTTGCTACTAAGTGAAGAGTACTTTCTTGCTTGTTACATGACTTTCTAGTACATAGCCTTCATGGTTATGAAAAGTACATTCTAGTTACATTATTGTTCATGGAAAGGCCAAATTTACATTCTTGGTATATACTTGATTTATCATATTCCCATATCTCAAGCTTGATCATATCTGGTTACTTTGGCTTTATTCGCGTGCTTTTTCGTATTTACATGATTTATCTTATTCTCTAGAGCTAAAATGCTAATCACTTAAACTTGCTATCATGTTGATATGAAGATATCTACTGGGGATGTGTGCTCATTAGCCCACTTTCCAATCTTTTTCATGAAATTCTAACAGGTCGGGTTCGGATTACTCAAGTGATGGTTTCGAGAGTGATTGATGGTTCGAGAGAAGCCATAGTCATTAAGTCCAGTCGAGTCATGATATAATTTTATTTTATTGAGTATAGTACAGAGTCAAAGATCTATCTTACTTTGAGATTATTATTGTGATGAAATAAAGTAAAGTTTGGAAAAATTACTTGTGCAATTACTTTTATGTGATTGTCTTGCGCTCTGATTATATTGCTTGCTCAAGGCGTACTAGCCGACTATTCACATTCCCGATTATTTCCGCTGCATAATCTCGGGGCGTGACAAATTTGGTCACGACTATGCGTTTCAAGAGTCAAGATTTTATTTGCCAGATGCCAATTCTTGTTCTTATTCCGGGAAAGTTTGAAAAGACGAAGCCTCTACCGATGCTCACCAAGCAAAACTCTTATGAATTGATGCCATGTCGGCCAAAGGCTAAGATTGTTAAGGTCACACTGCTCATTGGTAAGGATACCTTCAATGCTCTCATTACCCCTTGTTCCATCATGGTACAAGTACCTGTAGACACGCCAAAATTAACATCATTTTGAATACATCTCTTATCACCTTATAATGCCTTGGCTTGATCACGATCACCTAGGAGACTACGTTCATCAGGTCATGGTCTCCTAGGTGACCGCGTTCTCCAAAAGTTGTGTCCATCTTTAGGGCGCCAATTCTTTGATAAATCTACGTCCATCTAAAAAGACGTCAATTTTTTAATTGGCATCCACCCCTTGGACGTGAATTTCAATTCTTCAACTTTTTCACAAAATTCATGCCAAGTTCCTATAATTTTGAATCCATGTCTCTCTACAAAGTCACATATTCTTAAATTGGCATCCAGAGTAGTGGACGTCAATTTCTATTTCCACATTTTGATTATTTTAATTTTTATCAAAATTCGTATTATTGTTAATTTACGTCAGCCATGTGGACGCGAGTTCTTTTCTAATTTTGATAATTTCTAAACTTTCCATATTTGAACTCCAATTAGTGCCTCTCTACATGGATGCGTATTTAATTGGCGACCACTATGGTGGACACGAATTCTTCCAACATTCAGATTCTAGAACCAGCCCTTCCCTTCCTCATTTTAACCTCCTTTCCCACTTGGGAAAGGGTTCCTATGGCTTTCCAAGGCTGTGAGGACACTTGGAAGGTTGATGTTCCTCTCCAAATCCCATTAGAACATTGTTTTATATTTTTAAGGGAATTGAACCTGCGAATTTCAACTCTATAAATAGGACCGCCCTCTACCATGTTCTAAAGGCTAAATTCTTCATCTCTTGGGGAAGCTCTGCTGGAAGGAGGATCTAAGAAGGGAGAAGGAAATTCCTGTAAAGATCTTTGAACTCCTACAATGCATCATTCTTATCGGTTAAAAATAACACCCATGTGAATCTTGAGTAATCATCTATAATCACAAACTCATAAAGTTTCCCTCCAAGACTGTGTGTCCTAGTGGGACCAAATAAATCTAAATGAAGGAGTTCAAGGGGTCTAGTGGTGGTAACAATATTTTTTGATTTAAAAGATACCCTGGTCTGTTTCCCTATAGCACATGCATCACAAAATTTATTTACATGAAAATTTAACTTTAGTAAACCTTTAACCCATTCTTTTCTATACAGTTTAGAAAGAATACTAAAGCTAGCATGACCAAGTCGTCGATGCCATAGCCATGCATCATCCGACTTATTAGCAACTAAACAAAGATTTTCATTTGGAGAATTTTTAAAATCAACTGAGTAAATGTTTCCATCTCTAAGCTCAATGGATTTTATTTCATGTGTATCTCTATCTACAATTGAGCAATGTGTGTTTTCAAAAATAACCTTTTGACCTTTGTCACAGAGTTGACTAATGCTAAGCAAACTATGATTTAAACCATCTACTAGAAAAACATCTTCAATAGACTGGTTAGAATCCTTACCTATCCATCCAATTCCCACATGTTTACCTTTGTCGTTCCCGCCAAATATAACCAATCCACCATCCTTTTCCTTCAGGTCTGAGAAGAGTTCCTTATTTCCTGTCATATGTCTGGAGCATCCACTGTCCAGGTACCATTTATTCCACTTGGCTCTTAAACAGACATACACAATCAAAACAAATCTCAAGCTGATTTAGGTATTCAAGCAAGCTTGGGTCCCAAAGTGTTAGTTCTACCTTGAACAAAATATATTATATTTTTCCTTTCATAATACTCATCATCGGCCCACATCAAATCACATACATACATCGAGTGGCCGAACATTCCACAATAAAAACATGTAACATTTGGTTTTCTAAAGCGACTCCATTGCATATATGATCTATCAACACGTTGTGGGCGCCGATGAAAGTTGGAGGAGAATGAGATGAGGTATGACAGTGGAGGAATGTATCGTCTTGATTGATTTCCTCCCCCCCCCCCCTTCTTTCCTTCTTTCCATAGAAAGTCCCTCACGACATCGGGTATAACAGAATGGAAGAAAGAAAAGCATAAGGAGTGTGATCGCCAGAGGTGTTTACTAGAACCTCACAGGGTGCAAAGATCGCGTGAAGATTATTTCAAATGGGGAGAATGCGGGGTCCCATCTTACCTGTCCACGGCTGGCCAAGGGCAGAGAGCCCTGTGAAGTCCCGCGATGCCAAAGTCCTATAAACAATATGAAGCTCACGAAAAAAGAATACAGAAAGCCATTAGCATGGCGAAGCATAGTATCTGTTCTAATGAAATATCACGGAGAATGATGGTCGCATGATTACCTGGGGTGGTGGGAAGAGAGGATGGCCGAGACTTTCGACCACCTACCTTCCCGTTTGTTAAAAAGAAACGTCTAAACGGGATATAGAAAGGTTATACTATATGTTGAATGTGCATGAAAATAGAGCCACGATGCAAAATAGAGAATCAAGGGGCTGGAAGTTCAAACAAGGATGGACTACCGAGCGCAGGGTTACCATAGGAGTGCTACAGATCTTCCGAGCGCCCCTTTTGCCAACCTCCTTTGAACTCTAGGAGAAAGAGCGCGACTCCCATCGTCCTCCCCTCTCTCCAAATCCTCTCCCCAATCAAAGACAACACCTTCCCACCAAGAAACTTTGCCCCGCTCACTTCCTTCGAACTGGGAGTTTTGTGTTCGAGGGGGGCTCCAGAAGTCTCAAAAGACGTGGAGAGATCATGCTAGATGAGGGAGTGATCGTGCGACTCATGGTTGGAGAATGACCCACGTTCTCTGACCGGGTACAAGCAGCAGGGTGGCCAACTCATTGGCCTTCTATAAGGGTTGCTGTGCGGCCAGCAGCCTTGACTCCTACAAGACTGGGCGGCCAAACATGTGGCCACCCAAGAGGGGTGAGGGCGGCCATCGCCATGGCCTCCCAGTGGCCAGGGCGGCCACTACTTTGGCCACCCAACCGATGGTGTTTAGGCCCCTCCAGACGAGTGTGGAGCATTGACAATTGTGTTGTTGGTTGGACTTAAAGCATCATACATCTTGAAATTGAATAAAACAAGTGTGTTATTCATATGAAGGCCCAACTGGGGATCCACGGGATGCTCAAAATTAGGCGTCTAAAAATGCCCCTTCAGAACGCCCATTTTGCAAGGGAGCCCGGTGGACTGATAGATGGGTGTTTCGGCAAAGAAACGGTTGGGTTCGGTGCAGTATTCAGAGGGGGGGTGAATGAATACACCCTTTAAAAAAACTTCGCCCAATTAAAATCTAAAGCAATCAGAAATGCGGAATTAAAAAAACTATTGCAGATATATAGAGTGAACCTAAGCAAGTCTAAACTATAGACTGAATCAAATCAAAGGAGCTTGTGCCTTAAAGCATTCAGATAGAAAACCCAATTGAGGAGCTCCTAGCATTCATCTAGCGAAATCAGATAAAAGAAATTAAACCGCAGTCAAACATATAGTGTGCGTAGCAAATTGATGAACACTTATAGAACATCAAACCAAAGCGCCCCTAAGCATTCATCTAGCGCCAACCACACAAGAAATCAAACCACTGCACAATGGGTTTTTAGGTGGTTCGGTCCAGCAGACCTACATCCACCCCACACTCAAGCCAGAGTGTGGATTCCGCTGACTCACAGCTTGAACAGCTGGGCATCACAGCTTGCCATACAACTGCTGGGTAACACAGCTTGCCGTCCGAGGAATCCTCCTCGCCCCGCTGAGCAACACAGCTTGCTGTCCAGAGGATGCACCTCTGCAAACCGCTGGGGAAATTTAGCTTAACCCGTCCGAGACCAAGTCTCGCCAGCTGAGGATTACAGCTTTACCTGTCCAGTGGAGACCTCCACTGCATCTGCTGACTAACAGCTTGAAGAAGGTGTAAAATGGAAAATAGAAAATAGAAATAAATAGCAATCAGAAAGCTGAAATAATGAAGCACAAATATAGCTCTCGAAGAGCACTTCTAACTTGGATTTGATCCAAAAGCCAGACAACCCAATCTCTCTCTCTCTCTCTCAGCTCGAGCTCTCTATTTCTCTTCTTTCTCTTCTTCTTCTTCTCTTCTCTTCTTTCTCTTATTCTTCTTCTCTTCTCTTCTCTTTCTTTTTCTCTGGATCGAAGACCTCTCTGCACTCTGCTTTTTCTTCACAGCTTCTGCTCTGTCTATTTCGATCTACCTTCATCTGAACACGAAGACTCATATATATAGCAGCAGCAGTAGTAGCCAGGGCGCGTGTGGCTTCCACAGTTCCCACCCCAAAAATTCAGACCACGTGGCAGCATCCAGTAGGCTGTCAGTACACGTGTCCTCATCTGGGCACTATCCTTATCCTCGGATCACGTGCCCTTCATAAAGCTTCTCGAATAGTCCCTGTCAGACAGAGTATCAGATTATCAGTTTAAGCATAAACCCTGTACAGACATCATAGTATGCACAATGCAGTGTATAGACTTTCCAATGTCTAGACTTGCAGATGTGAACGACACAATGTATAGACTTCAGGTGTGAAGACATTGTGAATGCAAATGCAATGTTCAGACTTCATTGTATAGACTTGGAGAACCTGAATCAATGTGCATACTTGGAATGCCTGAAGACCAGTGTCCAGACTTGGAATCAATGAAGGCGTTGGCTGTACAGACTTGGCCAAACAATCCGATGTAGAGACTTGAGGCATGGAGGCCAATGTACAGACTTGGAAAGTTAAGACCATTATACATACTTCACCTCGTGCCAGCTACAGTGAAGGAATTTATAGACTTAACAGTCACCCTGGCTGTACAGACTTGACCAAAGCAAAGGCAATCGGATGTACAGACTTTAGAGGATGCAGACTCTGTATAGACTCTGAGGTCCAAAGGCAATATACAGACTTTGCCTTAGAAACGAATGTATAGACTTTCCCTTCAGAAACGAATGTATAGACTTGAGAGTCTTGAAGCCAATGTATAGACTTTCCACCGACCAATGTATGAACTTTGCAGGCCTAAGACGCTGAATGAGATGGTGGATGTAACAGTGCAATGTCTAGACTTGAAATCCAATGCAGACGGCTGTACAGACTTGAATGAGACGGTGCATGAGACGATGCAGCTACAGTGATGTACAGACTTGTGAAAGACTTGCTGGATGCAACGTGAGATGCAAGTTGAGACGATGCAATGTGCAGACTTCATGTAAGAAGGCAACGACTGTACATACTTACTGAAGTGTAAAGCAATGTGCAGACTTCGAAGAACACAACGTGCAGCAGTGTATAGACTTGAAGCACTAGATGCACGATGTATAGACTTCATTCATGCAAGGCTATGCTTTGTATAGACTATGTGAATGCAGTGCAATGTATAGACTCTGCATAACATTCAGTAGCCAACGTATAGATTTAGGCATCCTTCAGCTCACTGTGTAGACTTCAACCATGATGCATGCAATGCACTGAACAATGTACATACTTCCTATATGCTCAAGACTATGCACAACGAATGTATATACTTGCTGTAAGGGATGTGCAGACTTGATATATGAACCAGTGTATAGACTTCAACTCAAACATGCATAATGTATAGACTTTGTGAAATGTGAATGCGATGTACAGACTTCATGAGACGATGGATGATGTATGGACTTGGCAAAGACGCTAATGAAGATGGTCCAATGTGCAGACTTAGCCGTTGCAGACTAGTCCAATTGAGACACTGGGAAAGACGGTCCACTGTCTAGACTTGCGATGCCTTCGTCAAATGCATGCTACAGTTCAATGTATGGACTTAGAAGAATGATGCATGAGACGCTCAATGTGTAGACTTTGAGCTTGCTATGTAGTGTATAGACTTAGAGCATAAACGCCACGATGCAATGTATAGACATGCTATAAGACGCAGAATGAGACGTTGAAGTCTATATAGACTTTGCCTAAAGCCTTAGACACTAACAGAGACGGACCGATGTATATACTTGAACTTGAATGCATGAACAGTCTGTATAGACTTCACCAAGACACTGCATAATAATATGACGCAATGTACAGACTTGAGTAAAAGTCCAATGTGCATACTTGATGATCATGCAAGTGAGCGATGTATAGACTTAATGCAAGCAGATGGATGTACAGACTTGGCGAATGCAATGTATGGACTTGCAGACAGAACACATGTAGTGAATAGACTTATGCAGATAGAACACATGCATTCTCCAGATAATGCAATGTATGGACTTGCAGACAGAACACATGCAGTGAATAGACTTATGCAGACAGAACACATGCATTCTCCAGATAATATACCAGTCATAGTCATATGCATTTTCCACAGAGTATATCAGTTATAAACATTCATATCAGTTATAAACATTCATGTTACTATCATTCAATGTGGTGACTCTTTCATGTTGCTATCATTAAAACACGACATCATCAACAAAGCACAAGGGGCACAACAATCTCCCCCTTTTTGATGATGGCAATATGATGAGTCCCACTGACTCGTCAAACTATTCTCCCCCTTTGACATAATCAAAAAGAAGGGAAATGGTTTGAGAGACAAATTCAGCACACAAAGACAGCACATAAATTCAGAGAATGAGTCATGGTTCATTGAAATGAAGTTCTCTCTTATGACAATGAAACAGCTCTCCCCCTATCAACATGCATGATTGACTACTCTCCCCTTAGCTGTAGATAAACCAAAACACCCCCTGAAGCACAGGAATGAACTCTGGTTATCCAATAAATCCAGCTCAAATCTATCAATACAAGGAATCTGAATTCTGGTTACATGAACAGAATGAAACAGAACCAGAGCTGATTGTAAAACAGGATGGAAGATTCCAACAGTGTGGATCAACTAATAATGTAAGATTTAGCCATGGGTAAGGGTGAGAAATAGTCAAAGCATAATACATCTCAATGAATCACTCATTAGCAAGATGTTGATCAGGCTGACTGAAAAGAATCTGATCATGAGAAATTTTAAAGCATCCATCACAACAATAAGTCTTAAGAAGATTAGACTCTTCTATCATATGGGGTTATGAATTTGCAGCTTAACCAATCTGATTTAATTTTGATGTATACCAAATTTGTCAAATTAAACTCAATATTCATATCTGAATCCAAGTTTTAATAAAGGTGAACCAAATATTCAGAAAGTACTCAGAAACAATCATCTTTTATCTTACACACATGATCTCAATAACTCTTTCAAGAGTTATATGGATTAGTATTGATGTTAAACACTTTATCCAAGAATATGAGTTGACAGACTTTTCAATATTTTTATTTGAAGCACATTATATTTTTCCTGAGCAATTTAAGTTGATCAACACCTTTTTACATGAGGCACAACAAGTCTTAGTTGAAGTGACCCAGTTACTCAGAGTGATAACTGTCATTCCCTCTCAACATTGAGACCAGAGTTAGCAATATAAGTGTCTTTTTGCATGAGGAGACACCTTGATTAGAGGCCAAACTCCCCAGTTACTCAACACAAATAAGCCATTGCTCTGTCAGGTTTTATTTTACTAAATTTTTATCAGAGATAACTATGGCACCTCATGACATGAGTTACTTTATTTCATTGATAAAGAACTCAGTTTCTCAATGACCGAGTCATTGCTCTGAATTCACAATTTTTCATTTGGTCAACATTTTCAAGTTAATGTTTAA
The DNA here is from genome assembly GCA_022559845.1 of Amorphophallus konjac. Taxonomy (NCBI): domain Eukaryota; kingdom Viridiplantae; phylum Streptophyta; class Magnoliopsida; order Alismatales; family Araceae; genus Amorphophallus; species Amorphophallus konjac. The sequence continues at coordinate 163,670,464 of CM040125.1, read as the reverse complement.
CACCAATACACACTGTATGCATCTTAACCAAGGTAGCCCTGAAATCAAATTTTCAGATATCTGATGAGAGAGTCTAAAGTTTACATGACACATGTGATTAAAGTTTATTAAACCTTATCATTCAGATATTTTCAATTCATTTAACTACAAATATGAGAATACATTAATCTTATATCAGTATGATTCAGTGATAATTCTTAAACCTATATGATTCTACCAAGTTCTCAGACTGAATTGCATGACATGTAGCTTAAGTTCCTCAGATCAGAAAAATAATTTTAGCTCCCAACAATCAATAGCAGAAACAATTCAGTCACACCAGCTGAGAAGAATGTGAAAGGTGAGTATAAGCTGGTGCAAGAGTAAATCACCAATAGAGAAATATTTCAGAAGAGTGAACATCAACACACGGTAGCTGAGTCTGGAATTCAGAAAGATCAGCTGACAGATAGTATCATGATGGGAGTTGAAAGAAACTCTTCTTTAACAGCTCAACAAATAGAATGCAGAAGACTTTTTCAAGTGAGAGAAATGACATCAGATGAGAGTTGATCAAATGCTAGACAAGAGGTGTTTAAGATGCGACAATCAAAACACCAATTCTAAATGCTCCCCCTGTCTAGATGCAATGAAATTTATTGAAGCACATCACATGATATAAGTTTTGCATTCAGATATGATTCATACAGATTAGACAGAATAGAGTTACCATAAACATGATTGTGCAATTCTTAATTCAGAAACTTCAATTTCAACATCAACAAGTTAACATGATATGCAATCATTTCAAACAGGAATTTTCAAATAATGAAACATGAGCAGTGATCAGAACTGACCTGATAAGTAGAATCCTGGGGTTTTCCCTTTTTGAGTGCCATGACTAAATTCAACCCCTTTTATTCATTTCCAAGGCACACCTGCAGAGATGTTAATCAATTTGATCTTGCAGGAACCCAAGAAGTCTTGGGTCCTGAATTAACACTGACACTCCTAGCAGGTTTTCTCAACAGATTTTTTCGCATGTTTATCATCACAACACATGATATAACAATTATACAAGGAATGCCCTACCTGCCCACAATAATAATAGGAGATAACAAATTTCATGTTCTCCTTGTATACATTAGCATTGGTGTGAACATGGTGTGAGTGAACATGATTAATTCTGTTATTGACATGGAAATTTTTCTTTTCATAACCAGCCAGCCAACAGTTAACAGCTCTGTGGCCTGGCTTTCCACATTCAAAACATACATTGTGCTTGCTTTTAGAACCAAACTTCTTTCTATCAACAATGTTTTTATTAACAGGGAAATTAACAAATCCAGAGTTAGTTTTCTTTCCCTGAGCATGCCAGCAGAAGGCAGCAATGTGACCAAACTTCCCACAGCAATAGCATTGAATTTTCTTTTCATGATCAGTAGAATGTTTCCTAAGATGATTTCTAGGATACTTTCTACCAGTATTTCTTTCATCATTTATCAATGCTACACAGTTATACATAATATGTCCAACCTTCCCACAATAGTGACATGCTATACCCTTTTTATTCACATTCACTTGTTTGACAAAATTGACATTCTCATGAGAGTGTGAATGTGTGTGTGAGCAGTGAGCAGCATGCACATGTAAATCAGGGATAAATTTGGAGTTATTCAAATCAGCATTTTTCTTTTGTTTTTGAATCTTTTTCTGTTTCCTCTCTGAATTTTCAGCCTTCTTAGCAGTGAATTGAAAAATTGAGGAGCTGGATGAGTTAGCATGTTCAGAGCTTTTCACGAAAATAGTTGATTTTCTCTTATCATTGTCGTTTTCATTCACAGACACAAATCCAATCCCTTGTTTCTGGAAATTCACTTTAGAACCAAGCAGCTTATTCAAATTGTCTTTTCCTTTAACGAATTTTGACAAAGAATTTTTTAGATCTTCAATCTCAGAATTCAATGAAGCAATACTCACTTCATACTTGGATAGCTCAGATTCACAAACAATCAGCTGCTGTTGCAAAGCATCATTCAGGTTCTTCAGAGTTTCAGTTTCTTGTTGAACCATTATTTCAATGTTGTTCTCATTTTCCTTCACAACTGATTTTCCTTTTTCAATTGACAACCATCTCTCAAAGAAGACAGTATTAAGAACCATTAGCTTTTTATTTTGATCTTTCAAGTAGACATTTTCAGCTTTCAGACTTCTGACCTCATGCAACATTTCTTTACTTATTTTTCTCTTTTCAGATTTTAGTCTATCATATTTATTCAATAAATGCTCATTCAACGCAATCATGCTTTCCAGAGAAAAATTATCAGTGTCAGAATTTACCTGTGACGAAGTATCCTCCACATAGTCTTCGTCTTCTTCTGTTGCCATGAGACATTTCGCTTTACCCTGGCTTCTGCTACTTGCTATTATATCGATCACTTCGGAGGCACTACAGCAATCAACCACACAAGGAAACTTGTCAGTGTTTATCGCCCTTTTGATTAGATTCAGGGCACTTTGATTTGAAGAGAATTTTCGTCTGTCTGAAGTTTTCCATAGGGATTCATCCTTTGGAACTTCATAAGGACTGTGAGCAATGACTATCCACAGATCTGGATTAGTCTGCATCACATATTCTCTTAATTCATTAAACCACTTGTAAAAACCTAGACCTTCAAACTTCGGAGGATCAGCAGTGAGTTCCATGCTTAGACAGAATCAGAGTTCTAAATAGAACACTAATCAAACACAATGCAAGCAAATGAATCAACTCAGATCGCACCAAAGCCAAATGAGCAAAGCAAAGCACAAGTTAGTGAAACAAAACACGATCTCAAAAGACCCACTCTGAAATGCACCAACAGCTAGCAGGATCTGTTGCGGATTGTTAGATCCTATGCACAGCAACCCGCTCTGATACCAAGTGTTGCCAACTGAGGATTACAGCTTTACCTGTCCAGTGGAGACCTCCACTGCATCCGCTGACTAATAGCTTGAAGAAGGTGTAAAATGGAAAACAGAAAATAGAAATAAATAGCAATCGGAACGCTGAAACAATGAAGCACAAATATAGCTCTCGAAGTGCACTTCTGACTTGGATTTGATCCAAAAGCCAGACAACCCAATCTCTCTCTCTCTCTCAGCTCGAGCTCTCTATTTCTCTTCTTTCTCTTCTTTCTCTTCTTCTTCTTCTCTTCTCTTCTTTCTCTTCTTCTTCTTCTTCTTCTCTTCTCTTTCTTTTTCTCTGGATCGAAGACCTCTCTGCACTCTACTTTTTCTTCACAGCTTCTGCTCTGTCCATTTCGATCTACCTTCATCTGAAGATGAAGACTCATATATATAGCAGCAGCAGCAGCAGCCAGGGCGCGTGTGGCTTCCACAGTTCCCGCCCCAAAAATTCAGACCACGTGGCAGCATCCAGCAGGTTGTCAGTACACGTGTCCTCATCTGGGCACTGTCCTTATCCTCGGATCACGTGCCCTTCATAAAGCTTCTCGAACAGTCCCTGTCAGACAGAGTATCGGATTATCAGTTTAAGCATAAACCCTGTACATACATCATAGTATGCACAATGCAGTGTATAGACTTTCCAATGTCTAGACTTGCAGATGTGAACGACACAATGTATAGACTTCAGGTGTGAAGACATTGTGAATGCAAATGCAATGTTCAGACTTCATTGTATAGACTTGGAGAACCTGAAGCAATGTGCATACTTGGAACGCCTGAAGACCAGTGTCCAGACTTGGAATCAATGAAGGCGTTGGCTATACAGACTTGGCCAAACAATCCGATGTAGAGACTTGAGGCATGGAGGCCAATGCACAGACTTGGAAAGTTAAGACCATTGTACATACTTCACCTCGTGCCAGCTACAGTAAAGGAATGTATAGACTTAACAGTCTCCCTAGCTGTACAGACTTGACCAAAGCAAAGGCAATAGGATGTACAGACTTTAGAGGATGCAGACTCTGTATAGACTCTGAGGTCCAAAGGCAATGTACAGACTTTGCCTTAGAAACGAATGTATAGACTTTCCCTTCAGAAACGAATGTATAGACTTGAGAGTCTTGAAGCCAATGTATAGACTTTCCACCGACCAATGTATGGACTTTGCAGGCCTAAGACGCTGAATGAGACGGTGGATGTAACAGTGCAATGTCTAGACTTGAAATCCAATGCAGACGGCTGTATAGACTTGAATGAGACGCTGCATGAGACGATGCAGCTATAGTGATGTACAGACTTGTGAAAGACTTGCTGGATGCAACGTGAGACGCAAGTTGAGAAGATGCAATGTGCAGACTTCATGTAAGAAGGCAACGGCTGTACATACTTACTGAAGTGTAAAGCAATGTGCAGACTTCGAAGAACACAACGTGCAGTAGTGTATAGACTTGAAGCACTAGATGGACGATGTACAGACTTCATTCATGCAAGGCTATGCTTTGTATAGACTATGTGAATGTGGTGCAATGTATAGACTCTGCATAACATTCAGTAGCCAACGTATAGACTTAGGCATCCTTCAGCTCACTGTGTAGACTTCAACCATGATGCATGCAATGCACTGAACAATGTACATACTTCCTATATGCTCAAGACTATGCACAACGAATGTATATACTTGCTGTAAGGGATGTGCAGACTTGATATATGAACTAGTGTATAGACTTCAACTCAAACATGCATAATGTATAGACTTTGTGAAACGTGAATGCGATGTACAGACTTCATGAGACGATGGACGATGTATGGACTTGGCAAAGACGCTAATGAAGACGGTCCAATGTGCAGACTTAGCCGTTGCAGACTAGTCCAATTGAGACGCTGGGAAAGACGGTCCACTGTCTAGGCTTGCGATGCCTTCGTCAAATGCATGCTACAGTCCAATGTATGGACTTAGAAGAATGATGCATGAGACGCTTAATGTATAGACTTTGATCTTGCTATGCAGTGTATAGACTTAGAGCATAAACGCCACGATGCAATGTATAGACATGCTATAAGACGCAGAATGAGACGCTGAAGTCCGTATAGACTTTGCCCAAAGCCTTAGACGCTAACAGAGACAGACCGATGTATATACTTGAACTTGAATGCATGAACAGTCTGTATAGACTTCACCAAGACACTGCATAACAATATGATGCAATGTACAGACTTGAGTAAAAGTCCAATGTGCATACTTGATGATCATGCAAGTGAGCGATGTATAGACTCAATGCAAGCAGATGGATGTACAGACTTGGCGAATGCAATGTATGGACTTGCAGACAGAACACATGCAGTGAATAGACTTATGCAGACAGAACACATGCATTCTCTAGATAATGCAATGTATGGACTTGCAGACAGAACACATGCAGTGAATAGACTTATGCAGACAGAACACATGCATTCTCCAGATAATATACTAGTCACAGTCATATGCATTTTCCACAGAGTATATCAGTTATAAACATTCATATCAGTTATAAACATTCATGTTACTATCATTCAATGTGGTGACTCATTCATGTTGCTATCATTAAAACACCACATCATCAACAAAGCACAAGGGGCACAACAGAAACAAGTCTAATAAGGACAGCACGCTCACGGAGATTCTTGAGTGGAAAACGAGCTTTATGCAGGGTTGCATAAGCACTAGGCGATAAGATAAGCCATTGGCAATAGGGAAGAAGGATAATTAAACTAAGAGGGCTTGTATCTGCGGTCGCATGGGACCCCCTAGCATAGCGCTGCGGGACTTGAGGGGATGAACACAATCCAGGCTCAAGGGGATACAAGACCTATGAAAAAACAAGGATAAGAAAAAATTGGGATATGAGAATCAATGACTCGTCGAATCTTAGAATAATCAAAACTGTCCAACATAAAACACATTCGCCGCTGGTTGAATCAGAGTGGAATCACGTGGACTCATTCATACAAATTTGGTAAAATCGAGGAACTCAAAAAATCGACGCGGGGGGCCAAAGGTCCACGGGCTAGTCAAAGCAACGTGGCCTTCCCTGCTTTGCATCGTAGCTCCTTAGATGAGATGCATGCCTTTTTTGTGTGTGTTTTACCATATGTATATTTTTTTTGGTTGTTTGAATTGATAGTGGGACTAAGAAAAGGGCCTATATGATGCATGATGGGTTTAAAGGAAGAAACCTATCTAATGCAAAGCCGGAGGATTTATTTGCCTGCCTCTGAATTGATCGGTCAAGAGTCCGAGAAGTCTGTCATTCTACGCTTGATGACAGACGTGGTCCAGAACCTGGTGGGGATCCATCGTTCCACATTGTACTCAGGCATAGTCGAGAATTCAGGAAGTCCGTCATCCCGCATTAGGCAGCAGGCGGCCATCAAATAGCTTAAGGAGTATAAACTCTTCACAGTTTTTGTTAAAGAGGAACTCAGAGTTTATACGCCTGACGCTATTAGCCTCCGACATTATACCTATAATGCAATAGTTATATGGCGACATCGCATCATGCTCGCACCACTATGGAGATCTGCAGCTGCATTAACACACATTAGTCAAGTTCATAAATGATAATAGTAAGGAACAATAAGCATTACATTTAATGAACCATGAACCATACACAACCAAAGACATATCGTTCACAAGTAGGAGAAGAGGGCGGCAGTGTCGATGGCCTTCTCTATGAGCTGGGCGGCCATAGTGGTGGCCGCTCAGGGAGTGATGGATGGCCAGCAATTTTGCAGCCCATATGCTCTTATCCAAAGTGGAGCGGGAGTCCAAGCCAGATGGCACTCTTCTCTTTAAAACACCGACTTGGGTGCCCCTTCTCTACCATCAACCAAGGGTTCGAAGTCGAGAAGAAGGTCCTAGGGAGAAATCCAAGAATGGCATCTTCTTCTTCTACTCCGTCGGGAAGTCACGAGCCGAGTGTTCTCTCCAACGTGCCCGGCCTCTAAGTGGCCTTGTGAAGTGCGATGAGGTATGGTTTGTATGTTAAATCTCTGATTAAGTTCCAAAAAGATTTGATGTGTTTGTTTCCTTTTCTCTTTTTTACATGGTGCAGCTTGTTCCTACCTTTCTTGGGGCAAGGCATGCCTGCCACTACGGCTGGCTTCATGGTTTATTGGCGGCAGTCACGCCTGCCATGAGAGTGTTTATGCACCAGTGGAATCTCACCTGCCTGGTCATTATGGCGAAGCATTTCAACAGCATGAAGTGGAATTGGGAATCCTTGGGTGCCTTGATTGAGCTGTGGCATCTGGACACCCATACCTTTGTTTTTCCCAAGTATGAGGCCTCGGTGCTGGTAGAAGAACTCGACTTTCTCTTTAAGTGGGGTGACTTGGAGGTGGGCGAGCTGATTGACCTCCCTCCCTGGGAAGAAATCTTGGCCGAGATCGTAAGAGACAAACGTGAAGTTCGGCGGATGACAGATCAGCGGGGACTTCTAATCGACCGCCTAGGGGGCTGGCTCCTTTGCCAGATGAAAGACAAAGCAGTGGAGGCGGATCGACTGATGCGTGTTGTGACATTGTGCTTAGGCGGGGCGTCGCTCTTCCCTATGTTAGGAGACGTGCTGAGGCGAGAGTATGTGGGACCACTTACTCTCCTATTGACCGGGCACTCCCTTTCTCGGGCGGTGCTAGCTCACTTGTCCTGTGGACTTAGATGTGTTTAGGTGGCAGCACCATGGGAAGCCTCTATCTACTGCAGATGTGGATGGAGATCCATTTAAGCTTCAATTTTGATGACGCGACGACCACTACTTCCTGAATCTTCGAGAAGAGCGCGCTCTACCCTGCGAGGGCCATCTTTGGTCCTGAGGATCAGGTGATGTGCAAGACGGCACTACTGAAGACCAAAGATGACTGGCGAGACTACTTGAACTTCCTACCCGAGGATCAGTTTGTATTCGTGCCAATGATGTATCGACGCGAGGAATTCAAAGTACAAGGATCACAAGAGTAGGAGTTGTGGCTTGTGGGGGCTGAGGACTTGGTGCTATACCAGGCCCATCGCTGCCATCGCCAGGTGGGATAGCCTCGATGGGTCCCATGGGTCGCTTTGAGGGGAGCCTTAATCACAAAGTGTCTTCTGGGAATCGATGCAGATAGACGGTAGCTTCAGAAAATTAGGAAGACGTAGAGACGCCATGCCACTGTTGTGAAAGCTCGAATTGATATAGAAGAAGACAAAGATGAATTGAAACATTATGTAGGTTACTTGTGGGGTTTTAGGCCAGCAGTGAATGAATTCTTCATGAGACGGCGCACTTGATTGTATTAGTGCATGTTCAGCATTTTATCTTGATTTGCTTGTGAAGGAAAGACGATGATAGGAATAAAGTGTTTTTGTTGTTTTTGGCGGTGAATGCTTGATGAAGTGAATGAAATACTTGACTACCAAATGAATGCATCTAGCTAAATGAACTTGAATTGTGTATTTTTTCCCTTTTTCCTTTTTCCCTTTTCTCTCTTTTTTTCTTATTTTTGGCTGAACAGGGGGAGGGCGGCTAGGGTGTTGGCCGCCTCCAACTTTAATGGGCGGCCAATGCCTTGGCCACCCTCCTCTTTGGAGGGTTTAAAAGAGTGGCCGGCCTCTCCATTTGGACGATCATCGGGGTTGACGCTCCGCCGAGCCCATAAGAGCCAGAGCTTGGAGAGAGTAGTTCTCAAGGGATCCTCGCCGCTGTGAATGAGGTTTGAGTCGCCCGAGCATCGAGATTCTAGAGATGGGGCCGCGGCGAACTCGGTTTGGAATTATTGGTGAACGCCCATCTTCGGGCGAGGGTGAAGAGGATGCGCAAATGGAGGCTTCTACAACTCCACCTACCTCGGCCTCCTCCTCTCATGGTGGTGAAGAAGGAGAGAAAGATGGAGGAGATGAAGGCGCGGTTGCTCCAGATGAGGGGCCCGCGGATCAAGGTGAGGGTGAGGAGAATGTGGAGAAGGAAGAGGGTTCCGCCTCTGATGGGGTTGAAGCCAATGAGGAAGGGGAAACACCACGTAAACAGGTAAGTTCCACGACCCTTGAATGCTCCTCTAGCTAATTTGGATGTATATGATATGGGTGGTGTTTGGTGCGAGTATTCTATTGAATGGCGGAGTGTAGAATGTGGAACTGGCCTGTGGGCGGCCAAGGTTGTGGTCGTCCATGGCCCTGGGCGGCCAAGGTCCTGGCCGTTCATAGGAGAACTAGGCGGCCAGTGACCTGGCCGCCCAGGGAGTCAGGTGACCAAGACCTTGGCCGCGCTCCTCTAAGGGCAGTGGATTTTCAGTTGGGTTTGTGGGGATTGGTTGCAGGTTGATATGGCTTGAGAATTTGGAAATTTAATCTACTATTGTTTTCTTTTCTGTTGTGTACGCAGGGCCGACGGAGAAATAGAGCCCGAGTGTCGTGGGATTTAGTGTGGGCTTGGTACCATGCCTTGTCTCACGATCACTGGTGGAGAGTGGACCGAATGGGATTCGGTCCATTCTTTAGGATCCGACCCTCTCCTATTGACGCGACCTTCCTAGCGGCACTACCTGAGCGGTGGGTGGATGGATGCAGGGCCTTCGTGATGCCGTGGGGACACATGATCCCCACGCTCGAAGACGTGGCCCATCTGACCGGATTGCTAGTAGCCGGAATCCCAGTGTTAGGTCAGGAGCTCAAAAATTACCAGCAGGAAGTTGAGAGCTTGCTCGGACCGCACCTAACCCGAACCAGGAGGCCAGTGACTGCCCTCCCTCTTGGGAGGATCAGTGCCGCGATGGGGTTAGCCATATTGGTCCGAGGACCGCTAGAGGATCTAGATATCTATCTAGAATGGGTAAATCAGAAGCTTCCGGTACGAGAGAGGAGCGATGCACAGCAGGTACAACTCTTTCTCCTCTACTTCTTCGGGAGGCTACTGTTCGCGACTGCTTCGAACAAGGTGAATCTGAAATACCTGTCGCTGATACGGGATCTCGAGCGGAGACCCCAATTTCTGTAAGGGAGAGCGATGCTGGCGCACCTCTTCGCCCACATGGATCCTATACGCCTAGGTTTGGGGAACCTGGATGTCTTCACACCTTTTCTACAGGTACGAGCCTACCCTTCAAACTTGTTGATCCTTGATTTGATTGATTGATTATTGCTTTGTGTATTTTCAGATTTGGGGGTACACCCGTTTCCCTCTAGGTCGCGGCACGGTCCTGCGAGATCGGACACAGGCAGTCCCGCTCATGGCGAGATGGGAGATGGTTTGGGACCGGCGACTAGTAGAAACTAGGCTCTCCGACCTTCGGACAGTCCTGGACGAGTTTCAGATATGGCCATGGGGGACACAACCATTTCACCAACATGATAGACTGGTTCTTATTGGAGCAGGCAGAGATGTTGAAGGAAGATAATATATTCCTCATGGAGTTGTTCGGTTCCTGATATCCAGAAATGTGTACAACCTGTTGGACCTGAAGAATGATTTTTTAGATCAACTTATTTGGATTGATTATTGTATTTTCATGGTGCATTTAAAGGTGATGGAGTTTCAGGAGGTGGAGGTATTATCCGAGATGGCCATGGCTCTTCTTTATTAGCTTTCTCTCACTTTTATGCACAGGGCAGCAGTTTAATTGCTGAAACCAGAGCTCTTATGGAGGGCTTAAAGTACCTGAAGGCCTTGACTTCTCAACCAACTCACATTGAATGTGATTCCCTAACTCTTGTGCATATAGTAACCCGAAAGTCACCTTGCCCGTGGAGGATTGTTGTCTATATTAGGGAAATTTGGAATTTACTATCCAACACGGACTCTATTTCACACATTTTTTGTGAAGCCAACCAGGTGGCTGATTCTTTGGCTAACCTAGCATGTTCCATGCAATGTAATTCTTTGTTTCTTTCGCAGCAACAACTTCCCATGTCTATAAAAGGGGTTGCTCGCATGGATAAGTTGGGTATGCCCAACATCCGACAGATGTAATATGTTTTGCTCCTTTTGATATATCAATAAAATTCTCCCCCTAGTGAGTAATGGTGGAGTGGCTTTCTCTCTACCTCTGGTAGAGGGTGCACTCTCCTATTGCAGCTAGGTAGGGTTTCCCCCCCCCAAAAAAAAAAGTCCTGGACGAGTTTCCACCCCACCAGGTGAGTGTTTGGCGAAAAAGAGTTATGTGATGTTTTCAGCATTTGTTATGTGAACTCAATTTTAACAAAACTTTCAATTTATTATAGTAGGTGATTTGGACGCCCTACACGACAGAAGACGCCACCTCTCAGCCTTAGGTGAGGGAGGGGCGAGCTTGGTTCTGCAGGGATACAGTGGTGTTCTGCGTGAACTTGCGGGAGCCACTTTACCTACATTTGGTGTAGAGGATGCTAGGGTGGCATAAACCTCCAATGGCGGTACCCACCCAACATGGGTCAGACAGGGGGTGTCGACGGACCTTGGCAAGCGACCAGGATTGGGCCTTCCTAATGCGGGACGACTACGAGACTCGACTCGGACTTGTTGTGACCTTAGACTCTAAAGGACAACACGACTAAAGAGACGATGCGACCAGCAACAACACCACGACGCGCGGCACCTAACGAGCTCCAGAAAAGGCGATCATGCCCCAAACAAGAAGCGCTAACTCACAGTCATCCCCGGCGAGGGAAACGTGATGATCTGCATGGTTGGGAAACCGGCTTTGAGTCTCCGGTGGTCAGCTCACGCTCGTGCTCGGAATGAGTCACGGGACGGGTTTCGCTCTCACAACTCACAGGGGTGACTAAGATTTAACAAGCTAGGAAATAATTAACTCACATGCAGTGGCAGTAACAACATATACTAGCTAAGCAAGTAAGATAAAGTAAGAGGTGAATGTACCTCCATGCTCGGGGCGTGGGGAAGACGTCCCGACCAAGTCCGTTACTCCCGGTACAATGGTAAAAATTAGTTACAGCATGAAAATTATGGCCCACTCCACGTAGGGAGGTATAAGGCCACAACAGAGATCCGGGAGCGCCGTTCCTGGGTTGACGGGCAGCAAAGCGGCGGGTTCCGGGCGGCGGCGGGCAGTGGCTCCGGTTCTGTAGTTTGCTGGCCGGCAGGATAGCGAACACGGGTGTCCAAAGGGACATCAGCCTCCTGGGATCTTATGAAGGCGGCGGTTCACCAGGACGCTGGCGGAAGGTCCCTGGTCGACCCTCGAGAGCAGCGGTCGCTGAAGTTGCCCTGGCGTATTTCTTTGATATTTATCCGACAACCCCTTTTGCTGGCCTGGCTCGGAGCAGAAATGCGCGCCTCCACGAAATTGGCCGGTACGCCCAGATCCGATGTCGGATCGCGACGTAATAGGTACCGTTGGAAAGAGGACTCAAAATCCTACGACATACTGAAATTTAAAATCCATCCCACAGTTGGATTGGAAATGAAAATGTCTGCAGGCTGACTGAGTTCTCTGACCTGAAACACATAGTAGACAGGGCAGAACGAGATCTGCTTGTTCAAGGGCTTTGACCAAGGATCAAAAGAAGGATTTAGGACCTGGGATTTTTATGGTGGATAGAGGGGAGGGTGATGGTGACGCACATAATTTTTTTGTAATTTTATGACAACGTTTAGGGGGTGATAAAAATCGGCTAGTATAGACTATCCCGCAGATCTGCACACATGCAGATTGTGGAAGGAACAATAGGTGGCTGGGAAAAGGCCTAAACGGTCTCTGATCGGCCTAAAAATTGAATTGGGAATGGTGGACAATGGGGGGAACCTACCCACAAAATCTCATCATGATCTGACAATCGGATCTTCCGTACCAGCCCTTTCACCGAGCTGTTGCCCTGCAACTCTGAATTTCGGTGCAGCAGGCCGGAGTTGATCTTGGGCGGCTAAACGGTGGCACGAACGGCGGCGGCAGCGATGATCGATCACAGCAGATAGAGGAAGAGGGGAAGAGGAAGAAATTTAAGAGATCTGGAGGATTTGGATCTATATCTGAAAAAGATTGGAGGAAGAAGAGGAAGAACACCAAGAACAAGAGAGAGAGAGGGGGGTGCGCCCAAATCAATTCACCATAATTTTTCTTCATTAATTTTCTACAAATACAACAAGAGACATTATATATTTAAACTCTAGACCTAGTCAAATGACCTAGGTTACCCTTGGTGAAGGGGATATAATGGGGAAGGGAGATTAAACTAGCATAAAAAAATCTCCCATAAGGGGACAAAAGAGGGGGCGCCCCTCCCTTAATGTGAACACAAGGGGCTTGCATTTAAATAATCCCGTTGGACCATATTAATCCCCCCTTGGACCAAAATAAATCAAAATTACAAATACATGGTCAATTATTCTACCATTGACCCAATATAAAAATCCAAGATAATACAAACCAAATACACATTAATTCCTTGTTAAATACACACCAAATACGACCAACTTCGTATAAAATATGAATACATATAAAAATACGTACTGAAGTATCAAAGCTCCGGTGGTGACTCCAAACTATCCCCCAGCCACAAAGAGGTCGGTGTCGACCGAGTCGTGCTGCGGGTCTGGTACCGACGGCTCGCTGAGTCGAGCCGTACTGGTGCTCTGGTGTCCTCACCTGCCGAAGTGGTCAAAGTAGACGACCAAGAAGGCCCCTATCATAGGGCATAAAACTTGGGTCATCAACCGCATGAAGGTAATAGGGGGGTTGGAAAGCCCGAAGGGCATAACCAACCACTCGTAAAGACCATCCTTGGTCTTGAATGACGTCTTCCATTCATCCCCAGGTCTGATCCGCACCTGGTGATAGTCACTACGAAGATCTATCTTTGAAAAGATAGTGGCTCCGGACATCATGTCTAACAAGTCATCCAATCGGGGAATGGGAAAGCGATACTTCACCGTGATCTTGTTGATCGCACAGCTATCAACGCACATCCTCCATGTGACATCCTTCTTCATGGCCAATAATGCGAGAACAGCGCAAGGGCTCTTGCTGTCCCTAAGAGATCCTCGACTCATCAACTCCTTGACCTGCCTTTGAAGTTCGACTTGGTCCGTGGGACTCATCCTGTAGTGGGGAAGGTTGGGCAAGGATGAGCCCAGGACAAGGTCGATCTCATGCTGGATGTCCCTCATAGGCGGAAGGCCTTCAGGGAGGTCTTCCAGGAGGACATCGGAAAAATCCCGTAGGATCGCAGCTACCTCTGGAGGGTGCTCATCATCAGACCCAGGAGAGACATCCTCCACTCCTCGGAAAACAACGGCAAGGATAAGGCTAACCCCAGTCACCTCTTGCTCCATCTCTCACGGGCTAATCATCATTAACCTCCAGGGTAGGAGGCCTCCTGTGCTAGGAGCGGTTGAAGCGGTAGTAGCCCACGCCGAGGATGATGTGGAAGGACCGACCATACCTTGACTAGGAGGGGTAGAAGTGCTGGGATCGGTTGGTCCTCGGACAGACGGATCCTTCGGCTGAGTGGGGTGGAGGGTGATCCTATGACCCCTGTGGTCGAATGTGCAAGTGTTCGACCGACCTTGAAGGGTGGCATCACGATCAAAAAGCCAAGGCCTACCTAGGATAATGTTACCAACCTCCATAGGCAACACATCACCCCAGATCTCATCATGGTAAGCCTGGAACTGCAATGGCACTAGACATCGTAGTCTGACCGGGATGGAAGTGGAATCCACCCAAAATACCCTGTAAGGGGCGGGGTGATTTACGGGCGTCAAACCTAGATGCCTAACAGTTCCCATAGAGATAGTGTTAATGCAACTCCCGCTATCTATGATCACCTTGCAGGCCTTTCCTCCCAGCCTACAAAATGTGTGGAAGATGGTGGTACGACGCCAGTCGTCGCTCACCTGAGACTGTGTTTGGATGCACCTGACTACACCCAGCTGTACATCACCCTGATGCTAGGTACCTGGGACATCAACTGGCTCTCCCTCCATTAGTTCATCAAAGAACTCCTCCGCTAAGTCCTGATCATCCGCATTACTGATCGACACTAGCTCATGTGTGGGGTCACTGGCAGAGGGATCAGAGATGACAAGCGACTCCCGAGTGGGACACTTGGCCGAATAGTGGGCAACCCAACCACACCTATAGCAAGTTCCCTGTGTCCCGAAGCCCTGGGATGTTCCACCAACCATCGGCCCCTTACCCTTGTCCACAGGACGGACTGGGGGTGTAGGAAGTAGGGGTGGTCGAGTCGGCATGGCGGGCTGGGCAGGTCTAGGGGAAAGGATGGGTGCCTGCTGGCGAAGGGGAGGATCCCTCGGAGGGAGGGGGTGCCGAGGAGAAGCAAGGTCCTGGCGAGGATGTTCGTAAGGGCGGGCCACAGGCCACCGAGTGTAGGAACCAGACGTGGTCCTAAGGATAGACACACTCGGATATGGGACCCCTGGCGCGGCGTAGGAGCAAACTCCGCCTCAAATTGCTCCACCTTGAGGGCAACATGATACGCGTCCTCCAACTTGTCCACTTTGCGGCGGAAAAGCTCATACTATAGGTGTTGTCACAGACCACGCCGAAAATGGGAAACAGAAAGGGAGCTTTCTTCTGTGGCGTCACATCACAAAAAGTATTCATCGAACTCGGCGATGTAATTGGAGACGGATCGATCTCCTTGGGTGAGACTCTACCATCTATCTATGGGACACTGGTGGTAGGAGGTAGGAATGTACTTCTTCCTGAGTTTGGACCTCATCTCATCCCACATCTCTACCAAGGGCTCCTAACGGTGAAACAACAGGTTCTCCATATTCCTCCATTAAGTTTGTGCCTGCCCTAGCAGTTTCATTTTGGTGAACTGTACTTTCCGGTGGTCCATCATCTCAAACCACTCGAAATACCGGTCCATGCCGGCCTCCCAATCAAGATAGACCTTCGGGTCTAAGGACCAGTGAAAAGTGGGAGGGTCTACTCGCATCGTCCTGAGGACCCGCTCGTCCTCATCATCCCTCTGTGGTCGGTGACCACTACGGTGTCAGCCATTTCCCCCATAATCATTTTCGGACTCGTAGTCCTCAACAACAGGGGCACTTGGCTGTTGCTCCTGAGCCTTAAGTGGGGCGGGCTAGACACCAGGCGCCTGAGGGGGCGCCTGAGGGGCTGGGACAGCTCCGGGGTGCTCCTGGCGGGGGGCTCTCTCCACATCCTCCATCCTTCCAACCAGACCTTGGATAGATCGGTCAGAGACCTGAGCGCGGTCCTCCATGGCCTTGAAACAGCCCTCTATGCGCTCGGTATGCTCCATAAGAGTTTGGTTGGACCTCTCCATATGCTCCCTCAGCGTTTGGTCGGACCTCTCCATGCGCCCCATGAGTAGAGCCACCAAGTCCTCCAATGATCGGCCTCCCGGGTTGGCAGCTCCGGGTTCACCCATAGTGTCAGGGCGACGGTACTGGGCACCTCCACGGGTGGGCATGCAATGGGACCTAAAGGGAACTAAGGGGTGACTCACTATGACTTATATGGACGGACTAATGCAAAATGAAAGATGACCTAGATTCCAATATCCGGTACGAGGCTGAGTTATGATCCGAAGACCGCACTCACGCAAGTGTGCCCCTTTCCCAATAGGCATGGCCTACCGTTCTGGGAACACCTTTGGATATACCAGATGAAATGGAGCACCTTGGACCGACTACCCTAGACTCAACCTGTCTCTGATACCAATTTGATGCGGGACGACTACGAGACTCGACTCGGACTTATTGCGACCTTGGACTCTAAAGGACGAAGCGACTAAAGAGACGACGCGACCAGCAACAACACCACGACGTGCGGCACCTAACGAGCTCCAGAAGAGGCGATCATGCCCCAAACAAGAAGCGCTAACTCAGTCATCCCCGGCGAGGGAAACGTGACGATCTGCACTGTTGGGAAACCGGATTTGAGTCTCGGGTGGTCAGCTCACTCTCGTGCTCGAAATGAGTCATGGGACGGGTTTCGCTCACACAACTCACAACAGTGACTAAGATTTAACAAGATAGGAAATAATTAACTTACATGCAGCAGCAGTAAGAACATATACTAGCTAAGCAAGTAAGACAAAGTAAGAGGCGAATGTACCTCCACGCTCGGGGTGTGGGGAAGACGTCCCGGCCAAGTCCGTTATGCCTGGTACAATGGTAAAAATTAGTAACAACATGAAAATTATGGCCCACTCCACGTAGGGAGGTAAAAGGCTACAACAGTGCTCCGGGAGTGCCGTTCTTGGGTTGACGGGCAGCAAGGCGGCGGGTTCCAGGCGGCGGGGGGCAGCGGCTCCGGTTCTACAGTTTGCTAGCCGGTAGGACAGTGAACACGGGCGTCCAAAAGGGACGTCGGCCTCCTGGGATCTTCTAAAGGCGGGGGTTCACCGGGACGCTAGTAGAGGGTCCCTAGTCGACCCCCAGGAGCAGCGGTCGCTGAAGTTGCCCCGGCGTATTTCTTTGGGATTTATCTGGCAACCCCTTTTGCTGGCCTGGCTTGCAGCAGAAATGTGTGCCTCCACAAAATTGGCCGGTACGCCCAGATCCGATGTCGGATCGAGACGCAATGGGTACCGTTCGAAATAGGACTCAAAATTCTACGACATATTGAAATTTGAAATCCATCCCACAGTTGTATTGGAAATGAAAACGTCTGCAAGCTGACTGAGTTCTCTGACCCGAAACACAGAACAGACAGGGCAAAACGGGATCTGCCTGTTCAAGGGCTTTGATCGAGGATCAAAAGAAAGATTTAGGACCTGGGATTTTTATGGTGGATAAAGGGGAGGGTGACGGTGGCGCACATAATTTTTTTGTAATTTTCTGACAACGTTTAGTGGGTGGGAAAATTCGGCTACTACATACTATCCCGCGGATCTGCAGATAGGCAGATTGTGGGAAGGAACAACAGGTGGATGGGAAGGGACCTAAACGGACTCTGATCAGCCTAAAAATTCAACTGGGAATGGTGGATGACGGGGGGAACCTACCCTCAGAATCTCATTGTGATCTGACGGTCGGATCTCCCGTACCAACCGTTTCACAGAGCTGTTATCCTGTAACTCCGAATTTCGACGCAGCAGGCCGGAGTTGATCTTGTGGCGGCTTAACGGCGGCACGAACGGCGGCGGCGGCGGCGATGATTGATCACAGAAGATAGATGAAGAGGGGAAGAGGAAGAAATTTAAGAAATCTAGAGGATTTGGATCTAGATCTGAAGAAGATTCGAGGAAGAAGAGGAAGAACACCAATAACAAGAGAGAGAGGGGGGTGCGCCCAAATCAATTCACCATAATTTTTCTTCATTAATTTTCTCCAAATACAACAAGAGACATTATATATTCAAACCCTAGACCTAGCCAAATGACGTAGGTTACCCTTGGTCAAGGGGGTATAATGGGGAAGGGAGATTAAACTAGCATAAAAAAATCTCCCATAAGGGGACAAAAGAGGGGGCGCCCCTCCCTTAATGTCAACATAAGGGGCTTGCATTTAAATAATCCCCTTGGACCATATTAATCCCCTCTTGGACCAAAATAAATCAAAATTATAAATACATGGTCAATTATTCTACCATTGACCCAATATAAAAACCCAAGATAATACAAACCAAATACATGCTAAATACACACCAAATATGACCAAATACGTATAAAATATGAATATGTATAAAAATACGTACTGAAGTATCAAAGCTCCGGTGGTGACTCCAAACTGTCCCCCAGCCATAAAGAGGTCGGTGTCGACCGAGTCGTGCTGCGGGTCTAGTACCGACGGCTCGCTGAGTCGAGCCGTACTCGTGCTCTGGTGTCCTCACCACTCCCGCTACCGTGCGGAAGCAGAGGCGTTGCAGGGGGGACCCTCCCTGGAGCAGGATGGGACCATAAGGAGCAGCGAGACCTATCTGGCAGACTACCAAGAGCAGTACACCGGGCGACTCCGCCTCGACACCCGAGCGGTGAGTTATTCTTTTCACTTTTAAAACGTGATGCTCTCATCAAGTGTTGTAGCTGAATGAGTTTGTGGATTTGATGAACAGATGCCAGAGGCTGAGGCCGTCCGGGTTCTTCAGAACTGGATCACCGTCCTTGATCAGACAATTGTGAACTTGAGGCACAAAATTCGAGAGATGGTAAACCAAAATTGACTTGATTGATTTGAGGCTTTGAGAACTCTTGAATTGTGACTGAGCATTTGCCCTTGACTCACTAGCGAGGCGAGTCAGCATACGTCCACATGAGGGCAGGAATGGACTGGGAATCCGGACCCTCGTCCCAGGTAGATACTAGAGGGGAGTTGGAAGATCACCTGGCAGGAGCCCTCGAACGAGCTGAGGAGCGGGAGGCTGAGTTAGCTGAGACGGTGAGATCCAAGCACCTAGATTAGGAGCGATTTCCTTTTCATTTATCTCTACCCGACTCGCATGATGGTTCATATATTGTAGAAGAAGGAGCTAGAAGCCACCTTGGTCACTCGACGAGAGTAGGATGTGGGCATTGAGGAGCTAACGTGCTGCCTAGGAGAGACGAGTACTGTGGAGAGACTCGAGGGTCGCCTTGCCGAGACAAAGGAAAGAGATGTTGAGTCCCGTGCTCGAGAGATGGCCATGGCGATACGGGAGCAGCGAGCTCTCGACCAGTTGGAGACTCTGAGATGGCAAGTACTGCGGAGGTATCAGGGCAGAGGTGCTCCAAGAGAGGGAGCAAGACATGTGACTCTTTGGAGTCACTGCAGCCCACTAGGGGAATTGAGTTTACAGTGGAGGAGCTCATGGGTATGATGCAGTCTCCCACAGAGCAGAGAGTGGCCCAGCCAGCGGCGTCGGGCTCGAGAGCTTTGCGGCCATCGAGGTTGCGAGACACGGGGAGCAGGGATGGAGATGAGGTTGATAGTCGGCATAGCCGACCTCGCACTGATAGAGATTAGAGACAGAGCTGGATAACAGCTTCTTCTGTACATTGGCGGTATGCCCCTAGATTGCTGTAGCAATGGGATGCAATGGACATGTTTTGGAAATGAAGTGTGCTTTCTTCAGTGTACTTGGCTTGGTTTGGTTGACGTCGTCTTCCCTTTTTTACCTGTTTCAACTGCACTTAAAACGGGGAAAAGGTTAGTGTAGTATGATTTTAGCCCCCTGCCCGAGACAGATAGTACCTTCCTCGGTGCAGGGTCAGAGGGTTAAATCTTATTAACAAGACTGAGAAAAGAAAGTAAAGATCAGATGCATATGCATGCAAGCAGAATGCAAACGGAAAGGAAATATGACCATGCAAATGTGCAAGCAGATGTAAAACATATTTTTATTGTTTTGGGGGTTTTATCATATATATATATATATATATATATATATATATATATATATATATACACACACATATACACATATTATTTCTTTTAGTTGTTTTATACTTTTTGTGGAGTTTTACTTTTATATGATTTTTATATTTTGAACATTTCAGATATTTTTTTATCAATTTTTTTAATTTTTTTTTGGTTTTTGGAGTTGTTGTATTTTTGTTGTTAACGTCTGGTGACCACCCATATGGCACTTGACCTACATGAAGAAGGGGTGTCTTATTGACCTCCCATGTATCCTGAGTGCACATCTAGGTTGATTTGGGCCTCTAGAGTCCTCGAATGATAGTCCCATCGGTTAAGTCTTACCCTGATGATAATACCGCCATGCCACGCTTAGGCTCCCAGTTACTTCCGACCACAGGGATACACCTAAAAAGTGTTCAAGGTAAATAATTTGCCCGACCCGGGTCTATTTCCTCACAACTCTAGATGGTGTATGATAGAACACCTTGGAACCCTAAGGGCCAATCGTGCGACGCTGACCCGAAATCAGGCGCCGTCGCACCTGTAGGTGAGGCGCTTGCATTGGCCTAAGCCCGAGGTAAAATAAGAAGACACCAAGGTAGTAAATAGAGGTCTTGACCGGCCAGAAACACATAGGCCCCTTCGCAGTGATATCTTTTGCTTTTCAAAGTGGACAACCATATATGTGTTTTTACTAAACGAGGTTGTAGTCTTGACAGGGTTCACCCTTCAGGACCTCCATTGAGTTTTCATCTTTTGAGGGAGAAGGAAGAATGTAGGGGATAAACCTCCTTAGAGGACCGGCAAAACTGTTAACTCGACGAGCTGGTTGGGGACCTACTTGACTTTCTCCTTTCGGGTAATTTTGGACCAATCCTAGAGTATTTGACGTTTTGATGCCCCTTTTGAAGAATTTTGACTTTTGATTTTAAGAGGGGTTTCGTTTACTGAGATCAGGCACGGTTACGACCAGACTTTTCATGTGGCTTTGCCACACATATGTATTCACTCTTTTCATCATCATTTTTTTCTCCTTTTTTTGTTTTGAAGTGATATCATTGTTTTCACTTTTAGATTCCCTTGTTTGTGTGCCTGCGGGGACACTGCCCTCTTCTCGTGCTATGACCCAAGCTCGAGGGGAAGGATCCTACTCTTGCCTTGAGGTTATTGTACTTCGGCCCCCACATGCTCAATGTTTTAAGGGTGCCGGCTGTCTTATTTGGTCGAAGAGGGAGAGAATAAAGACTACGGCTTCCTTGGAGACCTTCGGGTTGACGCCCTATCACAGGCGATGCCACCCATTTTGGTAAAACATGTGCTTGTGTGCATGTTGTTTTCCTTCTAATAGGCATAGGCCAACATGGCAGGACAGAGATCTCCACGGCTCTGGCAGACCAAGACCCGAAACATTCCACACCTTGATGGTCCCTATCCTAGCATGAAGGATGGATGCAATGAATTTGGATTTCATGGTGATCACCAGGCATTAGCATTCTCTTTGGGGTTTTCTACATTTTTGTTTGGTTTATCATTTCATTATTTCTTTTTTTCTTGGAATAGCTATGTACAAGGTCTCATGAATAGAATTTTTTAAAATAGACCCCATTCCATGGATATGCGAATTCCACTCCGTTAGTGTCCACTAGTTTGTAAGCGTTACCTGAGTAGACCTCTTTGACAACAAATGGACCTTCCCAATTTTCTTGTAGTTTTGCTTTAAGACCGGTGGCTTTAGTGAGCTTCCTCTTTAAGACCAGTTAACCCACTTTAAATTTTCTCTCAAGAACTTTCTTTGTGTAATAATGTGCAACTCTTTGGCGGTACACTTGAGTATGATCAGCCGCGATCATTCGCTTCTCATCTAATAGCCCCAACTGGGCCAAAAGATTTTCTCGGCGTTGCTCAGGATCGAGCTCGGGATCTAGCTACACTCTTAGTGAGGGAACAAATATTTCGTATGGAAGTACTGCTTCTGTCCCGAAAGTGAGTGCATACGGGGTTTGACCCGTTGGAGTTCGGACAGAAGTGTGGTAAGCCCAAAGGGCTCAACGAGGTGATCTGGCCAATCTGAATAATGATGAGACTTGCAAGTTTTCTTGATAATTCTTGCGAGAGTTTTATTTGTAGCTTCAACTTGTTCGTTTCCTTGTGGGTAATAAGGTGATGAATGATGCAAGTTGATGTCATATTTACCACACATGTCGCGGAGCTCCTGAGATGTGAACTGTGGTCCATTGTAAGTGACGATGTCACGAGGGACGCCGAACTTGGCAAGGATGTTGCGTTTGATGAACTTTACCACCGTTGTTGCTTTGACTTCCGTGAATGCCTTAGCTTCTGCCCACTTCGTGAAGTACTCTATAGCGGTGAGTATGAAGGATTTTCTTCAGACTTCGCCGGTTGTATCCTCCAGGGGACCAACCACATCGAAGGTACACATGGTGAAAGGCCAAGGACCTAGGAGAGGGTGAAGTGATGATGGAGCATAAACCTTGTCCTCATGGAGTTGGCATTTGGAGCAATGGCGGACATAACGGGCGTAGTCCTCGTTCATGGTAGGCCAGTAGTATTGTCGAAGGAGTTTCTGAGCGAGCATGCGACCATTTACATGGCCACCACATTCACTGGAATGCGCAGCTTTGACAACCGCACGATATTCAGTCTCATCGAGATAGGGGAGGTATACTCCACTAAGAGATTTACAATGCAAGAGACCGCCTATGATGGCAAAGCGCTCCGCGGCTCGATGAATGGCCCATCGATCGGGGACAGTAGCATAATCAGGGAAGGGGCCATCTCAGAGATAGTTCTTGATGTCGAAGAACCAAGGATTGCCATCCTCGAGGTTGACTTCGGGCTCGTGAGAGATGGCATGGACTTGAAGGGAGGACTCATAGAATTATTGGAACCAAGGATCTGAGTGTAAAGGAGTGTGCATCCTTTGCACTATGACAGTAGCTGACGGCTCTTCGTCGGGAATTGGGAGAGATCATGATAGAGAAGCCAGAGCATCAGCTAGAATGTTTTGAGCCCTTGGGGTGTGCACTAGGGTTAGCTTCCTAAACTGCCGAACCACCCTGCTAACTAAGTCCTGGTAGGGCTTTAGCTTCGGCTCCTGGGTTTGATACTTGCTGAGGGATTGTCAGAGTATAAACTGGGTGTCTCCGATGATCCGGAGCTCCTTAATTCCGAGTGCGAATGCCATTTTTAAGCCTGCGAGGAGCGCCTCATACTCGGCCACATTATTTGTGGCAGAGAAGGTTAATTGACAAGCACGTGGTATGATAACACCTTCCGGAGATTGGAGAACGGCTCCAACTCCACAACCCTTGGAATTGAGTGCACCGTCAAAGTAACGAATCCACGAAGGCTCACCATCTATGATGGCTCCTAACTCTTCGTCCGGGAAACTCTCGTAGACAGGGGAAAATGTAGGGAGTGGATGATGGGCAAGGTGCTCAGCGATGGCGTGCCCCTTGACCGCCTTCTGACTGACGTAGGTGATGTCAAATTGGTTGAGGAAACTTTGCCATCTCACCAGATGATCAGTCAAGGGAGGCTTTTCCAACAAGTATTTAATCGGGTCTATTCGCGCCAAGTGTAGCACCCCTGAGAAATTAAAGGAATAAAATTCCTAAATAGATAATCAAAGCCCAAACCCCACACATAAACAACCTATGTACATATGGGCCTTACACTTAAGGGAACCAAATGTGGCAATATAGCCGGTTGTCAAGCAAATAAGGGAAACATCGTCCCTTGATAAGGCACCATTTCATGAAATGAAGACCCTTTATTCGGGCGCCTGTAATGACCCAAAAATTTTATAAAATATTTCTGATTTATTAAATATTATCTGAGAATTTTTAAAGATCAAAATGGATTAATAAATTAATATTAGGTTAAATAAGTCATTATTAAGGCCCAAGTATGATGAACAATTAACCTAGCCTATTTAAATAAAGCCCAAAGGATTTAAGGACCAAGCCCATGAAGTTTGGCCCATATTCTAGAAGGTTAATTAATTTATTCACGGAATATAAAGATATATACCCATTAATTGGATAATGGGGTGGATAATAGAATAAAAGAGTTTGAAGCAATTCAAATTCGGCGCCTAGGATCTGTGGCGGGCTATCGTGCAACTGCTACATCCAAGAAATCGGCCCATTATTCGACTACTACATTTTGTCAGTTCCGTGAATTGAAGAAAGAGAAAAAAGATTAGATTTTTAAGGCTTTATCACCTAGGGATAGAGATGGGAAGGCTAGCAAACATGCTAAGGACTCTCGAAAGTCTGTATAGTACTAACTAAGGACACTAGAAGCGATCTAATCCTCAAACCCTAGCCAAACCCTATAAATAGGACCTAGTTTTGACCTGCACGACCATTACATTTGGCTCGCGTGGAATCAAGGTAAGGAGGTATTATTTTGGGTTAATTATTTAAAAGTTTTTATTCTCAGTACATAGGACTAGCATCCCTCAAATTTTTGTGCTAGGAGATCAAGCACACAAGGAGATAGAAGCCTGCAAAGTTGCTGGTTCCACATTAGCGACCCAGGAAACAGTGCGAAAGTCCGGTGAAGATCAAGGAATTAGGAAACCAAATCGAGGTAATTAGCATTAGTACTTTTAGAACTTTTTGTTCCCCTTAGTATCTACTTCTTACCCTCCAAATTTCATGTCATTAGGTCAAGTGGATCGAGAGATAGCAGGACGTGAAGTTTCTAATTTATCACAAGAAGTGCAGAATTAGGGTTGACTTCTAACATCAAATTCCAAGCCTAAAAGCCTTAGCAGAGGTACGTCATCTGATGAACGGCTGAAATCTCATTCTAGGGATAAAAGTCCTCTTATTTCACTTGATTTCATGCTTTATAGACCGAGAATTTCATGTTTTATGCATATAGTATACATTCATGCATATTCTTAGCCCTAAATAAGTTAAGAGGAACTTTCTTGTTGATTCACAGAAAACCCATGCATATTGTTAGCTTAACCTTCGTTCTATCATGATAGGGAAGTTTATACATGTTAATTTCTAGACATGATGTGTTTTAGACATAGTTTTTCTTATTTTAGTTTTACTGTCAGACGTTCTCTAGCGGCCTAGTCTTTGACCGCAAAACCTTGTGTAGCGGCCCTACGATAAACCGCTAGACACTCTGTAAACTCGATTCTTATGAAATCCTTGACGGACCATAGATAGACTGTTAAAGTCCCTCTAGCGGCCTTACAATAAATCGCCAAGCTATCTGTAACGGCTCTATATTAGACCGCCAATGTTCTATTTTCTGTCAACCCGAGATAGATTTAAGAACAACCCATTAACTTATAGGTAAGCCTAGTTAACTATGTTCTAAATGGTATTTCATTACTCTGAGTTTTAAATTACTGATTCATGACAGTGATAGCATGTTCTTTATCATACTTGGGATTATTTTAAAGCTTATGCTAATTTCATGCCAAAACGTATACTTTGTATTAAATACATCTTTCAAGGGTGATAATAAACGTGGTTCACTGATTGGTTTATCACCATTACAATTCTCTTCTTATCTTAGAGTTATTTCTATAAGTACATGGCATATATTCCGGTATATGACCATTAGTTACACTTTTGCACTATAGGAACATAATCTTGAACTTGAAAACCTCTCCTTTGGATATTCCTTCTAATGAACTAGAAAATCTTGTTTCAAGGCCTCCATAATTCTCTGTAAGCCTGCGATTCCCACTAGGACGCCGAGTTGGTTGTACCATTAAAGCCCAAATGTCTAGAAAGCACTACCGATGTTTTCTGAATTCTGTCATGTAACGGTTCAATACTCGACCGCTAAGGCCCCTTAACAGTCCAGTATCTGACTTCCAAGTTCTCTGAGTCCAAACTGATTCCTTTCTGGATTCAGCCCACTCTAGCGGCCTAATATCATACCGCCATATCAATATAGCGGCCCAATTATAGACCGCTAAGTTTTCTGAATAGTTGACCCAAGGGTTAATATTCCTATAATCCTAGACTGACTAATGATAGTCCGGGACTTGTAACCTTATTCAAAGACATCTAAGATAAAGTATGAAAGATAAAGAATGTACCGTTATGCTGTCGAATTTTCTCCAAGGCATAACTTAGTTATTAATGCATTTCTTGAACTCATAAATCTATATTTGGTGCATTCTTATTATTGGCATAGAGTCTTGAACACTTGTTGAACTTATTACATGCATGGCCAACTTTATTGCTATATACGTGGAAATGGCTTGATTTATACTTGAAGATGCGGTTTGAGCACTGATTATGTTCAAGGGCTCTATGCGAGTCTCCTCGGCTGATTGTCGGAAAACATACTATTATAAACCATGGGGTATGATGCTACTGGCGTCGCATTGCACTGGGAGTACTTTCTTTATAAATAAGTGAAATTATCCATGACCCGTGAAGTGAAAATATCGATAGAAATTCATGAAGTACTTGTTACTAAGTGAAGAGTACATTCTTGTTTGACTTGCTAGTATATTCTCGTTACATTCTTGTTCATGAAAGGCCATAATTACATTCTTGCTTGATCATGCTTGCTCAGTCATATCTTAACTTGATCATGTCTTGTTACTTTGGCTTATTCACGTGATTTATCGCATTTGCCTGATTTTACTTTATTCTCTAGAGCCCAAAATGCTAATCACTTTAACATTGCCTTCATGTTGATGCGAAGATACCTACTGGGCAAGTGTGATCATTACCTATTTTCCAATCTTTCCAGGAGATGCAAGTAGTTCGTAATTCAGATTCGAGTTATTCAAGTGATGGGTCCGAGAGCGAATGAAGGTCGCATAAGATTGAGAGAAGACTTAGGAAGTCAATGATGTCTAGATCGAGTTCATGTAATTTTCTCTTTATTGAGTCACATAGTTGAATAATTGATGTATTTGGATCATTCTTATTATTAATAAAAGTGAATGTTTTAGTAAATTATTGTGCAATTACTTTATGTGATTATTATTGTGCTCTGATTATTCTGTCTTGCAGGAGGCTTACCATGCCGGTCGTTCATATTTCCCGAGATTGTCTTCTGATGTATTAAAGGCTCGGGGAGTGACAGTTAAGTTGGTATCAGAGCCTAAGTCCAAGGACTTAGGGAGAAAAGTCATGTCATAGGATAAGTCTAAAATTTTAGGACCCATACCTATGAACTAAGGAAGAAATTCCCCACCTATGTGAGACATTGGGTAGAGCCCGGGGATAAGATAGTGAATTAACTCTAGCTTAAACCCACTCATTCCATGGGAATTAACAAATTCATTATTCTTCTCAGGTACCTTATTCTTATTGTAATGGCTCATCGCGTAGACTGGAGTGGTATGCAAGAGACCATTGCGTATCTGACACAAGCATTGTAAACCATGGCGTAAGCAGGCGCAGGAGCAAGAGCTGGAGACCTACATCACAACTTTCGGAGTCTAAACCCTCCATGATTCTATAGTTCTTCTAATCCAGACGAGGCCGAGAACTGGATCGATGAAATGAACCGGATATTTGACGTCATACAATGTACAGACCAGGAAAAAGTGTGCCTTGCTACTTTTCAACTCACCAAGAATGCACGTACATGGTGGAAGTCAATACCGGCACACCACACATGTGGGAAGGTTTTCTTACCTTATTTTGTGCCAAGTACTTTTCTGAGCATATTAAGGAGCGGAAGGCTATGGAGTTCGCTTCTCTATGCCAGGGCATGTTGTCAATGGTAGAATATGAACTTCAATTTTCCCGACTGGCACCCTATGCTCCTCATCTGATTAGCACGGACTTGCTGAGGGCTAATCAATTTTTGGATGGATTAAGGCCCAGATATATTCAACAACTGGGGACCCATAATATCCGTACATACGCGAAAATGGTCCAGCGGGCACACCTATGTGAGAGGACCTTAGAGAAGGTCGAGAAATTAAAAGGTAAGGGCGAAGAATCAAGCCGAAGATCATATCAGTGTGATAAGAAAAGCAAGTTCAGCATCACAGAATCCTACAAATCCCGTGATAGAAAGAAAAGATCCCGAAATGGGAGTGGTAGTGGCTACCACAAGAACAAGAAAGTCAAGGAAGAAGATAAGCTGGTCGCCACGGCCTGTACCTTTTGTGAGAAGTTCGGTCATTCGGCCGAAGAATGCTGGAAGCACCTTAGCGCTTGTCTACGTTGTGGCAGCAGGGAGCACCGCATGCTGGATTGCCCTCTTATGAAGGAGCTATCTTCTGGAGGTGTACGTAAGAGATAGGCTCGTCTCAATGCCGTTTTAGATGATGAAGCGCCTAGGGATGATGGGCTTATGGAAGGTACCATTCACATCTGTTCACATCCTGCATTCGTATTATTTGATACTGGTGCTTCTCATTCTTTTATATCTACTTCCTTCGCAAGAACAATACCTCTTTCATCAGTTCCTTTACCTACGGACCTGGCTATTACTACACCTTTAGGTCCCAGAACCAAATACACAAACTATTATCCTGATAGTGATGAAATAGTAGAAGGACACAATCTTCCTGCAAACCACATATGCCTTGATATGGAGGGCTACGATGCTATTTTAGGGGTAGATTGGCTTGTAGATCATGATGCCTACATCAATTGCCGCAACTGGATTATTTCTTTCTTGAAACCTGGCCTTCCTAGATTTTCCTTCCTTGGTATCAAGTATAGGAAACATCCTACCATCATTTCTTCTCTTCACGCTTGTAAACTGATTTCGTAAGGATGTGAAGCTTTCCTTGCTTCTATGATTGTTACTGAGTCTAAGGAGATAATCTTAGCAGACGTCCCCATCGTAAATGAGTTTCCTGATGTATTCCCATCAGATTTACCCATTTTACCACCCGAAAGGGAAGTAAATTTCTCCATTGAACTCATCCCAGGAGCAACACCTATTTCAATAGCCCCCTACAGGATGTCCCCCACAAAACAAGGATGGATCGCTCAGGCTCTATATTGACTACCGGCGACTGAATCAACTCACAATTAAGAACAAATATCTGTTGCCGCGTATTGATGAGCTCTTGATCAGCTCTCGGGAGCAGAATACTTCTCCAAGATAGACCTCAGGTCAGGATATCACTAGCCCAGGATTAAGGATGAAGACATATTCAAAACTGCTTTTCGAAGCCGTTATGATCATTATGAGTTTGTTGTAATGTCGTTTGGGTTAACCAATGCCCCAGCAACATTTATGCAACTTATGAACATGGTTTTCCAGCCTTACCTGGACCAGTTTGTGGCCGTCTTTATTGATGACATTCTTACTTACTCCAAGACAAAGGAGGAACAGGAAGAACATTTGAAAATAGCCTTGCAGACTTTAAGAGAACACAAACTCTATGCAAAGCTCAGTAAGTGCGAGTTCTGGCTAAAGGAAGTCTCGTTCCTTAGCCATATTATTTCAAAGGAAGGTATCGCAGTTGACCCTTCTAAGGTCGAAGCAGTTAAGAACTGGAGCCGGCCAATGACCGTGTCAGAAGTAAGAGGCTTTCTAGGTTTGGCTGGGTATTACATGAGGTTTATTAAGGATTTTTCTAAGATTGTTGTTCCTTTGACAAGACTTATAAGAAAAGAAAATCCTTTTATACGGTCGAAGGAATGCGAAGAGAGTTTCTTAACTCTTAAGGATCATCTCACTACAGCCCCTATATTATCATTGCCCGTTGAGGGTGGTGGATTTGAAGTTTATACGGATGCATCTGGCATTGGCCTACGGTGCGTTCTTATGCAAGACGGGAAAGTAATTTACTATTCTTCAAGATAGTTGAAGCATCACGAGGAGAATTATCCCATACGTGATTTAGAATTGGCGGTTGTTATATTTGCCTTAAAAATTTGGCGTCACTACCTTTACGGAGAAAAATTCACGGTCTACTCAGTCCATAAAAGTTTGAAAAATTTTATTCTCCAAAAGGAATTGAATATGAGGTAAAGAAGATGGTTGGAGTACTTACAGGACTTTGATTTTACTATCCAATATCATCCTGGCAAGGCTAATGCCGTGGCAGATGCACTCAGCAGAAAATCAATGGGAAAACTATCAACTCTCATGATTGGTATGACTAATCTCATCTCACAATTTGCTCAGTTGAAGCTAGATATTGACATGAAGAAGGAAGATTATTTTATAGCCAATATCCGAACTCAACCCACATTAATAGAAGATCTGGTCAGGCTACAAGACAATGACCCAATATTACTGGAGATTAAAGCTAATATTGAGCAAAGGCCGTATTTCTCTATTCAAGGGCCGAATTTATATACCGGATCACGTTGATACTAAGAAATTGATCCTGGAAGAAGCTCATAGTTCCAAGTACACCATTCACCCTGGTGGTACTAAAATGTATCAAGATCTTAAAAGGAACTTCTGGTGGCCTAACATGAAAAGAGAAATAGTAGATTTCGTATCTCGTTGTCTCACTTGTCAACAAGTAAAGGCAGAACATTTAAGACCCATAAGTAAATTACACCCCTTGAATATTCCCGAAAGGAAATGGAAAGATATAGGGATGGATTTCCTTATGGGTTTACCTAAAACAAGAGGTGGACACGATGGTATATGGGTAATCATAGACCGATTGACTAAGTCTGTACATTTTCTGCCAATAAAAAGTCGGTGGTCTGTGGATATTCTGGCAGCATTATACATAAGGGAAATCATCAAATTACATGGTGTCCCTGTCACTATCATTTCTGATAGAGATCCTCTATTCACATCACAGTTCTGGAAGGGTCTACACCATTCTTTAGGGACCCGACTGAACTTTAGCACGTCATTCCATCCACAAACTGATGGTCAAACTGAAAGGACAAATCAAGTGGTGGAAGATATGCTCAGGGCTTGTGCTATTGACTTTAGAGGAAGTTGGCATGATCACTTGTCTCTAGTAGAATTTGCATACAATAATAGCTACCAAGTTAGCATTCAAATGGCAAAATTTGAAGCTCTATATGGAAGAAGTTATCGTTCCCCTATTTGTTGGAATGAAGAAGGAGAAAGGCAATTTCTCGGTCCTGACATTATTAGGGATACTACCGAGGAGATTAAACTTATTCGAGAAAGACTCCAGATGGCACAAGACCGGCAGAAATCTTATACTGATAATCGAAGATGCGACTTGGAGTTCCAAGTGGGAGATCATGTGTATCTTAAAATTTCTCCAGGTCGTGGTATTCGAAGATTTGGCATTAAAGGCAAGCTTACCCCAAGATTCATTAGCCCATTTGAAATTCTAGAAAGGGTCGGTGAAGTGACTTATCGACTGGCTTTGCCTCCACAACTAGCAAGAGTTCATGACGTATTCCATGTTTCTATGTTGAAGAAATATGCTTATGATCCTTTCCATGTCATCACCTACGACAATCTGGAGATTATGAAGGATTTGACATATGAGCAAAAGCCAATCAAGATCCTTGAACGAGAGGTACGTCAACTTCGGAACAAGACTATTCCTGTGGTCAAGATCCAGTGGACAAAGTCAAGAGAAACATGGGAGACGGAGGAAGCTATGTGCAAGAAATATCCAGAGTTATTTAATCATAAGTACACTCTCCATAAAATCTATATATTGAATTTGGGGACCAAATTCTCTTAAGTGGGGGAGGGTATAATGACCCGAAAATTTTATAAAATATTTCTGAATTATTAAATATTCTCTGAGAATTTTTAAAGATCAAAATGGATTAATAAATGAATATTGGGTTAAACAAGTCATTTTTAAGGCCCAAGTATGAAGAACAATTAACCTAGCCTATTTAAATAAAGCCCAAAGGATTTAAGGACAAAGCCCATGAAGTTTGCCCATATTCTAGAAGGTTAATTAATTTATTCACGGAATATAAAGATAAATACCCATTAATTGGATAATGGGGTGGATAATAGAATAAAAGAGTTTGAAACAATTCAAATTCGGCGCCTAGGATCTATGGCGGCCTATCGTGCAGTCGCTACATCCAAGAAAGCAGTCCATTATTCGACAGCTACATTCTGTCAGTTTTGTGAATTGAAGAAAGAGCAAAAAGATTAGATTTTTAAGACTTTATCACCTAGGGATCGAGATGGGAAGGCTAGTAAACATGCTAAGGACTCTCAGAAGTCTGTATAGTACCAACTACAGACTCTAGAACCGATCTAATCCTCAAACCCTAACTAAACCCTATAAATAGGACCTAGTTTTGACCTGCACGACCCTTACATTTGGCTCGCGTAGAATCAAGGTAAGGAGGTATTATTTTCGATTAGTTCTTTAGAAGTTTTTATTCCCAATACATAGGACTAACATCCCTCAAAATTTCATGCTAGGAGATCAAGCACACAAGAAGATAGAAGCCTGCAAAGTTACTGGTTCCACATTAGTGACCCAGGAAACTGTGCGAAAGTCCGGTGAAGATCAAGGAATTAGGAAACCAAATTGAGGTAATTAGCATTAATACCTTTAGAACTTTTTGTTCCCCTTAGTATCTACTTCTTACCTTCCTAATTTCACGTCATTAGGTCAAGTGGATCAAGAGATAGCAGGACGTGAAGTTTCTGATTTATCAAAAGAAGTGCAAAATTAGGGTTGACTTCCAACATCAAATTCCAAACCTAAAAGCCTTAGTAGAGGTAGGCCATCTCATGAACGGCTGAAATCTCATTCTAGGGATAAAATCCCTCTTATTTCACTTGATTTCATGCTTTATAGATCGAGAATTTCATGTTTTATGCATATAGTATACATCCATGCATATTCTTTGCCCTAAATAAGTTAAGAGAAACTTTCATGTTGATTCACAGAAAACCCATGCATATTATTAGCTTAACCTTCGTTCTATCATGATAGGGAAGTTTATACATGTTGATTTCCAGATATGATGTGTTTTAGACATAGTTCTACTTATTTTAGTTTTACTGTCAGACGTTCTCTAGCGGCCTAGTCTTTGACCGCAAAATCTTGTATAGCGGCCCTATGATAAACCGCTAGACACTCTGTAAACTCGATTCTTATGAAATCACTAACGGACCATAGATAGACTGTTAAAGTCCCTCTGGCGGCCTTACGATAAACCGCCAAGCTGTCTGTAATGGCTCTATATTAGACCGCCAATGTTCTATTTTCTATCAACCCGAGATAGATTTAAGAACAGCCCATTAACTTATAAGTAAGCCTAGTTAACTATGTTCTAAATGGTATTTCATTACTCTGAGTTTTAAATTACCGATTCATGACAGTGATCGCATGTTCTTTCTCATACTTGGGATTATTTTAAAGCTTATGCTAATTTCTTGCCAAAACTTATACTTTGTATTAAATACATCTTTCAAGGGTGATAATAAACGTGGTTCACTGATTGGTTCATCACCATTACAATTCTCTTCTTATCTTAGAGTCATTTCTATAAGTACATGGCATATATTCCGGTATATGACCATTAGTTACACTTTTGCACTATAGGAACATAATCTTGAACTTGATAACCTCTCTTTTGGATATTCCTTCCAATGGACTAGCAAATCTTATTTCAAGGCCTCCGTAATTCTCCGCGAGCCTAGGATTCCCACTAGGACGTCGAGTTGGTTGTACCATTAAAGCCCAAATTATCTAGAAAGCACTATCGATGCTTTCTGAATTCTATCTTGTAACGGTTCAATACTCGACCGCTAAGGCCCCTTAACGGTCCAGTATCTGACCGCCAAGTTCTCTGAGTCCAAACTGATTTCTTTCTGGATTCAGCCAATCTAGCGGCCCAATATCAGACCGCCATATCAATATAGCGGCCCAGTTATAGACCGCTAAGTTTTTTGAATAGTTGACCCAAGGTTTGACCCAAGGGTTAATATTCCTAAAATCCTAGACTAACTAATGATAGTCCGGGACTTGTAACCTTATTCAAAGACATCTAAGATAAAGTATGAAAGATAAAGAATGTACCGTTATGCTGTCAAATTTTTTCCAAGGCATAACTTAGTTATTAATGCATTTCTTGAACTCGTAAATCTATATTTGGTGCATTCTTATTATTGATATTGAGTCTTGAACAGTTATTGAACTTATTACATGTGTGGCAAACTTTATTGCTATATACGTGGAAGTAGCTTGATTTATACTTGAAGATGCGGTTCGAGCACTGATTGTGTTCAAGGGCTCTATGCAAGTCCCCTCGGCTGATTGTCGGAAACATACTTTTATAAACCATGGGGTATGATGCTACTGGCGTCGCATTGCGCTGGAAGTACTTTCTTTATAAATAAGTGAAATTATCCATGGCTCGTGAAGTGAAAATATCCACAGAAATTCACGAAGTACATGTTACTAAGTGAAGAGTACATTCTTGCTTGACTTGCTAGTACATTCTTGTTACATTCTTGTTCAAGAAAGGCCATAATTACATTCTTGCTTGATCATGCTTACTCAGTCATATCTTAACTTGATCATGTCTTGTTACTTTGGTTTATTCACGTGATTTATCGCATTTGCCTGATTTTACTTTATTCTCTAGACCCCAAAATGCTAATCACTTTAACATTGCCTTCATGATGATGCGAAGATACCTACTGGACAAGTGTGCTCATTACCTATTTTCCAATCTTTCTAGGAGATGCAAGTAGTTCGGATTCGGATTCGAGTTATTCAAGTGATGGGTCCGAGAGCGAATGAAGGTCACATAAGATTTAGAGAAGACTTAGGAAGTAAATGATGTCTAGATCGAGTTCATGTAATTTTCTCTTTATTGAGTCACATAGTTGAATAATTGATGTATTTGGATCATTCTTATTATTAATAAAAGTGAAGGTTTGAGTAAATTATTGTTCAATTACTTTATGTGATTGTTATTACGCTCTAATTATTATTGCTTGCAAGAGGTTTATCATGTCGACTGTTCACGTTTCCCGACATTATCTTCCGCTATATTAAAGGCTCGGGGCATGACAGCGCCATTTTGAGAAATAGAGCCCTCATGTATGGGCGCTATTTTCCAAGACTATGTATGGGCACTATATTCCAAGGCTGCGGATGTGTCTGTACACAGTGAAGGGCGCCCTTGGTTAAGGCACCATTTCATGAAATGAAGACTCTTTAAATGGGCACTATTTACCTAAGGATGAATATGGGAATCCCTACTACGGTGTTTTGTTCGAACTGGGAAGTAGGATGCTAGTTGGGAAGGTTCTGATTATGAGGACATTGTAAACTCCTTACGTGGGAACTTTAAATTCTAATAGAACTCTTAAGACCCTATTAGGATTCTCTACTCTACAAATACCTTGCCCCATCGATCGAACACCGGCTACTGCTTCATCTACCTTCGGTGTTCTTCCTCTCTGCTCCTGTTTCTTTTTCTATCGGAAGTGGAGTGGAGGTTGCTATTCCCTGCTGCTTCTTTCCGTGAAGAGAATCCTGCTGCTACTCTTCTTCCTCTTATTGCTGCAGACCCTGTTACTCTTCTTCCTGCGACTGCACGTGGAGGAAAGGCCTTTTTTACTGAAGCTGCATCTTTCTTCTGTTGCAGTAAATGGAAGGAAGAACATCCATTTGAAGCTACAGCGGATTATCATCTTAACTGATGCTTCTTCATCTTCCTGAATCAAGGAAGTTGCCATCGTCCTATTGCTGTGAAGCTGCAATTGCCTTCTTCCCCTGTTCCTGCCAGATTGCAATGCTGCTACTGCATATTTTGCATATTATCTTCTCTATTCGTCAATCCAAAACAACTCAAAAAGGTATGTATTATCAAGTACCAAGCCCAACCTGATAACTTCAGATCATGAGCATGCATAGAGGTCTGTTAGGTTGGTTTTCAGTAGTTTCCGTTACGTTTTTATGAGTTTCAGGAGAAGGGCGACCCTTCTAGGGGTGCCAAATTGATTTCATGATTGTAGTTACAGGCGTTATTCATGTAGAGATTTAATAAATTCACCATGTTTAAAATTTAATAACAATGAATCCTGATGTCTAATCTAATGCATGAGTACACTAATAGATTCTCGCTATTTGTCTCTACCTGTCCTTATATTCTTTCCTGCAAAATTATTTTCATTGAAAGAGTGCTATTGTTCATGACCAATTATACACGAGTGAACCATGACTGTCACTGTAGCACCCCGTATAAAAAAATTATTATTATTAATATTTTCCAAAAAAAAAATATTAGATAAACTCTTTAGGAAGTTTATGTAAGAAGTGAGAACACGAAGTTATTATATGTAAAGACTATTCACTTAACAAGTGGTTTCCTAGTATAGTTGGTTAAGTAACTTGTTTTTCAACCCAATGACTAGGGTTCAAATCCTAACATCCACAATTTACTTTTTGTGCCAAATAATTATATACGATAGGCTAGCAATACACGACCCCCCTCCAGGCTTGTGATTTTTTTGACAAACCTGCGTTGGCATCTGTCCTTTTCATACGTGAATAGTGCCATGAATAGTATCACTTTTTATTTAAAAAGAATTTTTCAAAAAAAAATTATATGTAAAAATAGAGAAAAATATAAGGATCTTATCCATGAAATTTCATTAACTAACTATATCAAATTTTAAAGTTAAAAATCATGAAAGTTAAGTGGGAAGTTTAAAATAAATAAACCACCCTCTCATATGAGCTACAATCCACCAGACAACCTTTCGATTTCCTTATCCCCAACAGCCTGTATAAGCTGATATCCCACTGAGATCCGATTTTCACGGATCTTGTTTCCCCTCTTGCCAACTCAAACCTTATATTATACTCCTAACGAAGCAAACCTTCGTTGGCTAGAAGGCTTGCTGTTGAGAAGGGGAGACACTTCTGAAGGGTTGCAGAGAAGGGAAGAGTTGCTTCTTCCATTTGCTACAACTACTGCCACTTCACAGAGGCAGGTGTTCTCAACTTTTAACTAAACTAGTAGCTAATCTAGGATGATTAGTCTAGGCATTTAGTCTTAGGCTCATTTACATGCGATATTTAGTGTTCATAAAGCATGTGTTAGCTTAAATCTATGATGATTAGCATGTATTAGCTTCATACCTAAGATAATTAGCATGTATTAGCATTATACCCAGAATAATTAGCATGTATTAGCAAGTATTAGCAAGTATTAGTCTCATACCTAGAATAATTAGTATGTGTTAGCTTAAATCTAGGACGATTAGCATGTATTAGCTTCATACCTAAGATAATTAGCATGTATTAGCCTTATACCCAGAATAACTAGCATGTATTAGCAAGTAGTAGTCTCATACCTAGAATAATTAGCATGTGTTGGCTTAAATCTAGGATGATTAGTGTATATTAGCTTCATACCCAAGATATTTAGCAAGTATTAGTCTCATACCTAGAATAATTAGCATGTGTTAGCTTAAATCTAGGATGATTAGCATGTATTAGCCTCGTACCTAAGATAATTAACATGTAGTAGCCTTATACCCAAGATGATTAGTATTGATTAGCATGTATTAGCTTCAATCTAGGGTAGTTGGCATGTATTAGCTTCGTATCCATACGATATATCCGTCTAACGCAAGTTTTATCGTGTTTTTACGTAACTTATTAGTTTAACTAACCTGTTAACATACCTAATTAAGATGTTAGTTGATCTACTAACTAATTAGCATACCTAATTAATCTGTTAGGTAGCCTATCTAGAAACCTTGTCTCCATTTAGTTCCTTTAAAAATGAAAACTTGTATGATACGTCATGTTAAAAATTTGATATTTAAGCAACTAAAGCATGAAACGAGTGCATAAATAAAGATCTATAATCCTTACAGTTTTCTCTATCTATCCATGTCATCAGTTTTACCTAAATAAACTTAAATCAAAGGTTAATACCCTAGCTTAATCAAAGATTAATACCTTAAGCCATTTTGAGTAGATTTCAACTGCAGAGTCGACCCTGCCAGTTCACCGCGTTGACGCGATGAACGGCAGAGTCGACCCTGCCTGTTCACTGCGTTGACGTAGTGAACGGCAGAGTCAACCCTGCCTGTTGACAGGGTCGACCCTGCCTGTTGGCAGAGTCGACCCTGCCTATTGACAGGGTCGACGCTGCCTGTTCACTGCGTTGACGCAGTGAACAGCAGAGTCGACCCTGCCTGTTCACTGCGTTGACGCAATGAATGGCAGTGTCGACCCTGCCTGTCGACACTGCCTGTTCACTGCGTTGACGCAGTGAACGGCAAAGTCGACCCTGCCTGTTCACCGCGTTGACGCGATGAACTGCAGAGTCGACCCTGCCTGTTCACAGGGTCAACCCAGCCTGTTCGCAGGGTTGACGCGATAAACTGCAGGGTTGACGCGATGAACTGCTGAGTCAACACAACTGGCTCATTGCGTTAACCTGATCGTTAGGCTTTCACTTTTGCCATCTCCACTGATAGATGGGAGCCTGAGAGGTGATATTTAACTCCTGACAGGATCCTTTAAACCCTGTAGAATTCCCAGGAAGGGCATCCCATAGTGAGGGTGTCGTTTCTAAAATTGTCAGGTGGCCCATAAGGCACCTCTCTTATCTAATTTTTTTTCGTGTATCAAACGTTACTGGTTTCCACTCCTAGTTCATCCCTACACATCAATGCGCCCTTGGATTCCATTCCATAATTCCACCTTATATATCATACTGGTCAAACCTTGAAATTCCCTATTGGCTATAAATGAGAGTGGATGTCAACAAACATGATTAATGCTGTGCATATAGGGCCCGGTCTGGTCCTGGGAGGAGCACCCGAAGGTACTTGTGCCCATTGGAGTTTATTGACCACGGTGTTTGGCATTGCACCGGAGTACTTGCTTGCTAGGCTTTAGACATTCCACTCATTCTCGTGATATTACTTGATTGATTTGACTTGAGACCTGCAGAAGGGTAAAGTTTTGCTTGAATGAAATTGATAAATAGCCAATTCCAATTTTACATACTTGAATTTATATTACTTTCTATTACTTGCTTGACATGAGTTCTTACTCTCTTGGAAAGATTTCGTTAATTCCAATTATTACTTGCTTGAATCTCTTGCTATTGCTGCATTGAAGTTGGAATCCTTATACTCTCACTTGTTATTCCTTCACTGCTCTTGTCGATTTTTACAATCCTTGATATCTACTCATCTACATGCATAGTTTTACTGACATTAATTGAACTTGTAAACCACTTAAAGCCTGTTAAATCTTGAGATGTAATTCCTACTGAGCGATTCGCTCATCTAGTTGTTTTCTAATATTTTCAGGTAATTTGGATGCCAACCAACACTCGGAAGGGAATGAGACTAAGTGATGAGTGTTAGAGTGAAGTTATCAAATTGTCATGTCCCTTTTGTTATTGTATTAGTTCACTTATGTCAGTTGTATCAATTCATCTATGTCATTTGTATTAGTCAACTTGATTAGAACTGCTCAAGATTTGAAGCCTAGTCGTTGGACTCTGGGAACACATGTAATTATCCTTTGATTAATTGTGACAATTGTCAGCTCGTACTATTTGTATTAAATTTTGAGTTAAATCTTAGTTATTTGCGCACTCTGATATTTACATGATTGACACGATCTATATAGACGCGTCACGCCTCCAGGTAATCTTCCGCGCTCGGGGCGTGACAGTCTTCGTGGTATTAGAGCCTAGGTTTTCAAACCTAGGGAACAAAAAAAAAATGGTTAGAAATTGAAATCTAAGTAAAAACTTGAGTCCAAGAATAGGTAAAATCCAAGTTCAAGGATAGATATACCTTACCCGGTGAGATGGATAGAGCCATAGGTTAAGTTCTAAAATGACTTTCGACCTTACAAGTAAATCCGATCTTTATCATACTTAACTCTTTTGTAGGATCTTGGCTGCGGAAAGAGCACAATGGCGTGAGATGCAGCGCACCGTGCAAGGCCTCACACAGGCACTACAGCAAGTGGCCCAAGGTGGAGCAAATCGTGGAGCGGGAGATCTCCACCGAAGTTTCCGTAACATGAACCCACCAAGGTTCATGGGTTCGTCCGACCCCGAGGATGCCGAGAATTGGCTAAAGGAGATGGAACGAATCTTCCGTGTGATGCAATGCGCGGATGAAGAGAAGGTTTTACTTGTCGTATTCCAACTAGAGCGGGACGCTCAATGCTGGTGGGAATCCATAGAAGCAACACTGCCAGAATACCATGTCACATGGGATGAATTCACGGAGCATTTCAACAACAAGTACTTCTCCGATCATATCTAGGAAAAGAAAGCCACGGAATTCGCCGTTCTAAAACAACGGGGCTTGAAAGTGGCTGAGTATGAGGCCCATTTCTCCAGATTATCTAGGTATGCACCCCACTTGGTGTGTACGGAAAAGATGAAGGTGAGAAGATTCCTCAACGGGCTTCGGCCCCATTATATCACACAACTTGCCCCGATGGACATCCAAGTCTATTCGGAGATGGTTCGGCGTGCTCAACTGTTGGAAGACGCCACCGAATTATCTGAGAGAATCCGAGGAAGAGACAAGAAGGAACCCGTCACAAGCCCGGGAAAATTCAAACAATCCTTCAACAAGAAGCGATTCTTCATGGGAGGGGAGCCCTCTAAGGCGAAGAAATTCCAGAAGAATGACAGACCATTCTCCACCACCACACCATCAAAGGAGATTTGTAAGTATTGTGATAAAGCTGGTCATAAGACCGAGGAATGTTGGAGAAAGTTAGGAGCTTGTCTTTGATGTGGGAGCCGAGAGCATCGAATCCGAGACTGCCCACTGATGAAGGAACAAGACACCAAAGACGAGAAGCGTCCGGTAAAGAAACAAGGCCGTCTGCAAGCTCTCCAAGAGACGGAACCCACTAAAGGTGGAATTGTGGAAGGTACTCTCACTATTTGTTCAAAAACTGCTCAAGTTTTATTCGATACCGGAGCAACTCATTCATTCGTTTCCAAGAACTTTGCTGCTTCATTTTCTAAGAAACATGAACTGTTAGATTTGGTCATATCTACACCTCTTGGGAATGAGTCTGATATCACTTATCACTATCCAAACTGTGAAGTGATGGTTAAGGGAAATAATTTACCTGCTGACCTGATATGCCTGGATATAAAGGGTTATGATGTCATACTAGGTGCCGACTGGCTATCCACATACCAAGCAACTGTAGATTGCCGGCATGGCAAGGTAACTTTCGTAGATTTCCCAGAGCTAGTTTACAATAGTCCTCGGAGTAAATCACTTCTTATATCAGCACTCAGAGATAGTAAACTTATGAATAAGGGATGCATGACTTTCATAGTATTCGTGACTGCCACGGAAGTCGAGAAGGTTAAACTTGAAGACATCCGTGTAATTCGGGATTTTTCCGATGTTTTTCCAGAAGATTTAACCGACTTACCCCCGGAAAGGGAAGTGTCGTTCACAATCGACCTTGTCCCTGGTGCTCGTCCTATTTCCAGGGCACCATACAGAATGTCCCCTGCTGAGCTGAAGGAACTAAAAGAGCAGCTAATGGAGTTATTGAACAAGGGTTTCATCAGGCCGAGTACTTCCCCATGGGGAGCACCCGTGCTATTCGTCAAAAAGAAGGACGGATCGATGAGATTATGCATAGATTATCGGCAGCTAAATCACCTTACAATCAAGAACAAGTATCCACTGCCAAGGATTGATGAGCTGTTCAATCAACTATCTGGAGCTTTATATTTCTCCAAGATTGATCTTCGTTCTGGTTACCACCAATTGAAGATCAAAGAAGAAGACATTCATAAAACTGCATTCCGAAGTAGGTATGGGCATTACGAATTTACTGTTATGCCTTTCGAACTAACAAATGCCCCTGCAGCTTTTATGCAGGTAATGAACAGAATATTCAGACCCTATTTAGACCAATTTATTGTGATCTTTATTGATGATATTTTGATCTATTCAAAGACCGAAGAGGATCATGAAGAACACCTTAAGAAGGCATTGCAGATATTAAGGGGAAACAAGCTATATGCCAAATTCAGCAAATGCGAGTTTTGGCTCGAGGAAGTATCCTTCTTGGGCCATATCATTTCGAAGAACGGAATTGCTGTTGACCCATCAAAGGTCGAAGCCGTGAAGAACTGAGAACGACCCACAAATGTAACTGAGATTCGGAGCTTCTTGGGTCTAGCTGGTTTCTACCGGCATTTTATAAAGGACTTCTTCAAAATTGTTGTTCCCCTGACAAGGTTAACCCGCAAGGAAGTGCCTTATGAGTGGAAGGAAGACTGTGAAAAGAGTTTCCAAACTTTGAAGGATCTCTTGACCACTGCTCCAGTCTTATCATTACCGATGGAAGGAGAAAAATACGAGGTATATACCGATGCTTCTGGTATTGGCCTCGGATGTGTATTGATGCAGAATGGGAGAGCCATTGCATACTCTTCCCGAAAATTGAAGAAACATGAAGAAAACTACCCAGTTCACGACTTAGAACTGGCCGCAGTAGTATTCGCTTTAAAGATCTGGAGGCATTATCTCTACGGAGAACGATTCACTGTGTACTCCGATCATAAAAGCCTCAAGTACTTATTCTCCCAAAAGGAGCTGAACATGCGGCAAAGGCGATGGCTCGAGTATCTCAAGGATTTCAACTTCACTATACAGTACCATCCTGGTAGGGTAATTCCGTAGCTAATGCCCTTAGTCGAAAGCCGAGAACAATATTGGCCAACTGCATGATACAAGAATGGAAACTGCTGGAGAAATTCTCTGAGCTTGATATCAGCACAGATGAGAAGAACATGTGTATTATTCTATCTCATATGAGCCTACATCCAGATTTGCTACCTGAAATCAAGAAGTTACAAGAAGAGGATCCCTCGCTAGTGGAGATAAAGAGCAAGCTGGACGAGAGACTGGATTTCAAGTTGGCACCTGATGGCAGATTACTATTTCATGAACGGACATGTGTGCCCGACTGTCCCGAATTGAAGAAGAAGATTCTTGAAGAAGCTCATAGATCGAGGTACACAATCCACCCTGGAGCCACTAAGATGTACCAAGACTTGAAAAGAACTTTCTGGTGGCCTAACATGAAAAGGGAGGTAGCAGACTTTGTGTCTCGTTGCCTCACATGCCAACAAGTGAAGGCGGAAGATCAAAAACCCGTCGAAAAGCTACATCCGTTGGATATTCCCAAGTGGAAGTGGGAAGACATTGGCATGGACTTTATCATGGGTTTGCCCAAGTCTAGGGGCGGATATGATGGAATTTGGGTAATTATTGACCGGTTAACTAAATCGGCCCATTTCTTACCCATCAAAAGTCGATGGTCAGTCGACG
Source organism: Amorphophallus konjac (assembly GCA_022559845.1). Taxonomy (NCBI): domain Eukaryota; kingdom Viridiplantae; phylum Streptophyta; class Magnoliopsida; order Alismatales; family Araceae; genus Amorphophallus; species Amorphophallus konjac. The sequence goes on along the minus strand of CM040125.1, from coordinate 163,627,001 downwards.
TACTTGCTGCCCTGTATATTAAGGAGATGGTTAGATTGCATGGAGTTCCCATCTCGATCGTATCTGACCGAGATCCACGCTTCACCTCTCATTTTTGGAAGGGTCTACAACACTCTCTGGGGATGAAACTTAATTTCAGCACTGCTTTCCATCCCCAGATAGATGGTCAGACGGAAAGGACAAATCAGGTTGTTGAAGATATGTTACGAGCATGTATTATATATTTTGGCGGAAGTTGGCATGACCACTTACCACTAGCCGAATTTGCATATAACAACAACTATCAAGCCAGTATACGAATGGCACCTTTCGAGGCATTATATGGCAGGAGTTTCCGATCTCCCATATGCTGGGATGAAGTCGGTGAAAAATAAATTCTAGGCCCAGACATGGTACGAGATTCTACTGAGAAGATACAACTCATTAGAGAAAGGTTAATGATAGCACAGTCAAGGCAGAAATCTTATGCCGATAATAGAAGGTGAGACCTGGAATTTCAAGTCGGAGATCATGTTTTCCTCAAGGTATCTCCTGGCCGAGGCATTAGAAGATTCGGTGTTAAAGGTAAACTAACACCAAGGTTTATCGGTCCATTTGAAGTATTGGAAAGAGTGGGCGAGGTGGCTTACCGCATTGCCTTACCTCCTCAACTCTCGGAAGTGCACAATGTATTTCATATATCTATGCTGAAGAAATATGTGCACGACCCTTCTCACGTCATCAATCATGCTGAATTGGTGATTCAAAGGGATCTTACTTATGAGCAAAGGCCGATGCAGATCCTCGACCGCGAAGTTCGAGTTCTAAGGAGCAAGACGATCCCTATGGTAAAAATCCAATGGAATCGATGCTCTGAGCAAGAAACAACTTGGGAGACCGAGGAATCTATGAAGAGAAGATACCCAGAACTATTTTAGTCGGAAAGTATCTTATACTTTCTACAGTATCCTTATGTAGTTGAATTTACCCTTATACAATTGAATTTGAGGACCAAATTCTTTTAAGTAGGGGAGGGTGTAGCACCCCGTATAAAAAATTATTATTATTATTAATATTTTCTAAAAAAAAATTTAGATAAACTCTTTAGGAAGTTTATGTAAGAAGTGGGAACACGAAGTTATTATATGTAAAGACTATTCACTTAACAAGTGGTTTCCTAGTATAGTTGGTTAAGTAACTTGTTTTTCAACCCAATGACCAGGGTTCAAATCCTAGCATCCACAATTTACTTTTTTGTGCCAAATAATTATATATGATAGGCTAGCAATACACGACCCCCCTCCAGGCTTGTGATTTTTTTGACAAACCTGCGTTGGCATCTGTCCTTTTCATATGTGAATAGTGCCATGAATAGTATCACTTTTTATTTAAAAAGAAGTTTTCAAAAAAAATTATATGTAAAAATAGCGAAAAATATAAGGATCTTATCCTTGAAATTTCATTAACTAACTCCATCAAATTTTAAAGATAAAAATCATGAAAGTTAAGTGGGAAGTTTAAAATAAATAAACCACCCTCTCATAGGAGCTACAATCCACCAGACAACCTTTCGATTTCCTTATCCCCAACAGCCTGTATAAGCTGGCATCCCACTGAGATCCGATTTTCACGGATCTTGTTTCCCCTCTTGCCAACTCAAACCTTATATTATACTCCTAACGAAGCAAACCTTCGTTGGCTAGAAGGCTTGCTGTTGAGAAGGGGAGACACTTCTGAAGGGTTGCAGAGAAGGGAAGAGTTGCTTCTTCCATTTGCTACAACTACTGTCACTTCACAGAGGTAGGTGTTCTCAACTTTTAACTAAACTAGTAGCTAATCTAGGATGATTAGTCCAGACATTTAGTCTTAGGCTCATTTCCATGCGATATTTAGTGTTCATAAAGCATGTGTTAGCTTAAATCTAGGATGATTAGCATGTATTAGCTTCATACCTAAGATAATTAGCATGTATTAGCATTATACCCAGAATAATTAACATGTATTAGCAAGTATTAGCAAGTATTAGTTTCATACCTAGAATAATTTGTATGTGTTAACTTAAATCTAGGACGATTTACATGTATTAGCTTCATACCTAAGATAATTAGCATGTATTAGCCTTATACCCAGAATAACTAGCATGTATTAGCAAGTAGTAGTCTCATACCTAGAATAATTAGCATGTGTTGGCTTAAATCTAGGATGATTAGCGTATATTAGCTTCATACCCAAGATATTTAGCAAGTATTAGTCTCATACCTAGAATAATTAGCATGCGTTAGCTTAAATCTAGGATGATTAGCATGTATTAGCCTCGTACCTAAGATAATTAGCATGTAGAAGCCTTATACCCAAGATGATTAGTATTGATTAGCATGTATTAGCTTCAATCTACGGTAGTTGGCATGTATTAGCTTCATATCCATACGATATATCCGTCTAACGCAAGTTTTATCGTGTTTTTACGTAACTTATTAGTTTAACTAACCTGTTAACATACCTAATTAAGATGTTAGTTGATCTACTAACTAATTAGCATACCTAATTAATCTGTTAGGTAGCCTATCTAGAAACCTTGTCTCCATTTAGTTCCTTTAAAAATGAAAACTTGTATGATACGTCATGTTAAAAATTTGATATTTAAGCAACTAAAGCATGAAACGAGTGCATAAATAAAGATCTATAATCCTTACAGTTTTCTCTATCTATCCATGTCATCGGTTTTACCTAAATAAACTTAAATCAAAGGTTAATACCCTAGCTTAATCAAAGATTAATACCTTAAGCCATTTTGAGCAGATTTGAACTACAAAGTCGACCCTGCCAGTTCAGCGCGTTGACGCGATGAAGGGCAGAGTCGACCCTGCCTGTTGACAGGGTCGACCCTGCCTGTTCACCGCGTTGACGCAGTGAACGGCAGAGTCAACCCTGCCTGTTGACAGGGTCGACCCTGCCCGTTGACAGGGTCGACGCTGCCTGTTCACTGTGTTGACGCAGTGAACGGCAGAGTCGACCCAGCCTGTTCACAGGGTCGACCCAGCCTGTTCGTAGGGTTGACGCGATGAACTGCTGAGTTAACACAACTGGCTCATTGCGTTAACCTGATCGTTAGGCTTTCACTTTTGCCATCTCCACTAATAGATGGCAGCCTGAGAGGTGATATTTAACTCCTGACAGGGTCCTCTAACCCTGTATAATTCCCAAGAAGGGCATCCCACAGTGAGGGTGTCGTTTCTAAAATTGTCAGGTGGCCCATAAGGCACCTCTCTTATCTAGTTTTTTTGCGTGTATCAAACGTTACTGGTTTCCACTCCTAGTTCATCCCTACACATCAATGCGCCCTTGGATTCCATTCCATAATTCCACCTTATATATCATACTGGTCAAACCTTGAAATTCCCTATTGGCTATAAATGAGAGTGGATGTCAACAAACATGATTAATGCTGTGCATATAGGGCCCGGTCTGGTCCTGGGAGGAGCATCCGAAGGTACTTGTGCCCATGGGAGTTTATTGATCACGGTGTTTGGCATTGTACCGGAGTACTTGCTTGTTAGGCTTTAGACATTCCACTCATTCTCGTGATATTACTTGATTGATTTGACTTGAGACCCGCAGAAGGGTAAAGTTTTACTTGAATGAAATTGATAAATAGCCAATTCCAATTTTACATGCTTGAATTTATATTACTTTCTATTACTTGCTTGACATGAGTTCTTACTCTCTTGGAAAGATTTCGTTAAGTCCAGTTATTACTTGCTTGAATCTCTTACTATTGCTGCATTGAAGTTGGAATCCTTATACTCTCACTTGTTATTCCTTCACTGCTCTTGTCGATTTTAACAATCCTTGATATCTACTCATCTACATGCATAATTTTACTGACATTAATTGAACTTGTAAACCACTTAAAGCCTGTTAAATCTTGAGATGTAATTCCTACTGAGCGATTCGCTCATCTAGTTGTTTTCTAATATTTTCAGGTAATTTAGATGCCAACCAACACTCGGAAGAGAATGAGACTGAGTGATGAGTGTTAGAGTGAAGTTATCAAATTGTCATGTCCCTTTTGTTATTGTATTATTTCACTTATGTCAGTTGTATCAATTCATCTATGTCATTTGTATTAGTCAACTTGATTAGAACTGCTCAAGATTTGAAGCCTAGTCGTTGGACTCTGGGAACACATGTAATTGTCCTTTGATTAATTGTGACAATTGTCAGCTCGTACTATTTGTATTAAATTTCGAGTTAAATCTTAGTTATTTACGCACTCTGATATTTACATGATTGACACGATCTATATAGACGTGTCACGCCTCCGGGTAATCTTCCGCGCTTGGGGCGTGACAGTCACCCGACCAACTGTTCATGATATAGCGCCCCTGACTTGAGCACTATATACTGATAGGGTGGCAGGGCCCAGGGCGCCCTTTACTGTAACGCCCTAGGATCCGATTCCCAATTTATGGGTATATTTTTTTTCATCAGACCTCGAGTCATCACTTCGTCCGTATCGCGGAAGCACACTACATAAACATGCATACATTCGCATGAGAGAGAGAGAAACCATAGTTTCAAAAATGCAAATATCATCTCAACTATTCATAATTTCCAAAGAAGTGTACATGACTATTGTTCTAAAATAAACCTGAGCCCATACATGCTCAGTGCCCCATAGCTATACATATAAGAGAGACCTTCATCCATAGCATACCCAATCGAACTACGCACTAGCACTACTCCTCAGCTACAGCCTCCTCCTCAACCTCCTTCTCTATGTCTCCTGAAAACGTGTGTCACAAAAGGGGTGAGTGTGACGCTGAGTAGACAGCCTAAACAAACCAGGGTTAACTTGCATTTATATAACCGAATTATATACATAATTTAGATGTTAATAATAGCATAATCCATTCATTATAGTCTGCTGAAAATAACTCATAAGAGGAAAATACACATTCTTAAGCTGACATATAAGGTACCCACACATGCGCTAAAACCACGGTGAATAAGCATTTACACATTATCACATTTCCATATTTTCATACTTTCACATATCACTTTTCCACATTTTTGCATTTCACATTTTCACATTTCACATTTTCACATTTCAAATTTCCACATTTTCACATTTTGTTATTCATGGAAATAAACAGCTGCCACAATCATAGGAGGCCCACACACACACAACGAATGAAAGAGTACTACGCAGAACTCAGAGCGATCTCCCACATAGATTCTTGTGGCCCCGAGGCATTACGTAATGCCAAATCACAAGGGTCGCCCCACAATGGGACCAAAGACTGAATCAATAGGATTTTAAACCACGGCCGTCCTCCCACAGGGACCGAAGTCCTATCTCACAAAAGGCTGTTGTTTACATTTATATCATTTACATCGTATTCACATTCACATACATACCCATTTTACACATATTAGTATGATACTTTATCATAACATGCATGCTTCCAATAATTTAAGTGGGCTAAACATACTTATATGCTGACTGGTGTAGAACAATGCATGATCAGGTTATTATATAAAAGGAACAAGTTTATCCTTCTAGGCTACATATGCACAGAAAATGATTTGTATCTGAAAGTACAGAATTTTTGTGTGCATGAAATTTTTACTGTGGGTTACTAACTTAGCCTTCTGTCATTTTCTAATTTTTCAGATTTTTATGAATTATTATGCCCCCTAAAAATTTTCCTTTTCTCATTTTCTGGAAATTGGGTCTGTGCAGCATGTGCACCGACCCCACTAGAACATGCACAGACCTTACTGGAATATGCACAGACCTTACTGGAACAGGCACAGACCTGCTTGTGGCCAGGGCCAGACTTGCACTGACCTCACTAGAACATGCACCGACCTCACTGGAATATGCACATACCTTACTTATGATTTGAAGTAAACCTGCACTGACCTCACTAGAACATGCACAGACCTCACTGAAACATGCACAGACCTCACTTATGATTTGAACTAAACCTGCACCGACCTTACTAGAACATGCATAGACCTCACTGAAACATGCACAGACCTCACTTACGATTTGAACTGAACCTACACCGACCTCACTAGAAGATGCACAGACCTCACTGAAACATTCACAGACCTCACTTATGATTTGAACTAAACGTACACCGACCTCACGAGAACATGCACAGACCACACTTATGATTTGAACTAAACCTGCACCGACCTCACTAGAGCATGCACATACCTCACTTATGATTTGAACTAAACCTGCACCGACCTCACTAGAACAAGCACAGACCTCACTTATGATTTGAACTAAACCTGCACCGACCTCACTAGAACATGCACAGACCTCACGGAAACATGCACAGACCTCACTTATGATTTGAACTAAACATGCACCGACCTTACTAGAATATGCACAGACCTTTACCTATGCATGGACTAAAAGTGCACCGATGCTAACACAAACATGCACAGACCTTTACCTACGCATGGTCTAAATGTGCACCGATGCTAACACAAACATGCACATACCTTTACCATTAGCAGAACATGCACAGACCTTACTATAAAACATGCACAGACCTTACAAAACATGCACATACCTTTCCCTTACTAGAACATGCACAGACCTTACTATAAAACGTGCACAGACCTTACAAAACATGCACATACCTTACCATTACTAGAACATGCACATACCTTACTATAAAACATGCACAAAAATTACAAAACATGCATAGACCTTACCCTTACTAGAACATGCATATACCTTACTTTAAAATGTGCACAGACCTTACAAAACATGCACAGACCTTACCATTATTAGAACATACATAGACCTTACTATAAAACATGCACAGACCTTACCCTTACTAGAACATGCACAGACCTTACTATAAAATGTGCACAGACCTTACAAAACATGCACAGACCTTATCATTACTAGAACATGCATAGACCTTCCATTACTAGAACATGCACAGACTCTGCTATGACCGATATGAAATATGTATAGACCTTCTCCCAAAGGCTGACCTTCCGAGGGACTGTACAAATCCTTAGAGACTAAGAGGTAACTCATGGAAGCCCGAAACTTGATGAAACCAAAAACCAAAAATGAACATGGTGGTGGTCCCCACATGCCCTTAATCCATCTTTGGAGTGTATAAAATACATTTGAAATCATTCTAATGCATCATTGACCCCTAAAGTTTGAGGTTAGGTGCCTACCTTTTAGATGTTAACCAACGATCCGGGGATAATATCCACACCCCAGATCCTCCTCAGCTTTACCCTTTCGATCCGGGGATGAGATCCACACCCCAGATCCTCCCAAGACTCCGCCGCAAGTTCGCCTTTCTACGAAATGCCATGGTTCCTCACCTCTCTTCCTTACCCAAGAGAAACCGTAGGTTGCAGAGAACGAAAGATTAGTGTTGCTAAAAAGGCTGACCACCCATGGCACCCCCTTCTTTTTTATAGTTTTCAAGCTTCCCATGGGTTTATCCACATCCCTCAAGGCTCTAACAAGCTCCAAGGTCGCTGGTTAATGAAGGGGTTAATACTAAGAACCCCTTGGGTTAGAACAAAGGTGACCCTTCATCTACCCGGTCATAGATGTGAGTGGATGCGCTTTGCCATTGGAAATTAGGTTGGGATGTACCATATGAAATGAAGAGGACTTCTAGATCTAACTCTGGGTCATGATTACATCAAATTTCATCAACTCTAGCATGAGTTATGATTTTCATAATATTAACATTTATTTCCCGCGTTCCAGTCGCGACTATTCGTCTACCGGATCATAAATGCGAGCGAGCGCATTTTTCTGTTAGGATTTGGGTTGGGATGTCTTCAGATGAAATCATGAGGACCTATGGATATAACTTTCAGATGTGGTTTCATCAAAGTTCCTAATTCCTAGCCCGAGTTATGATTTTTACAATATTATCATTTATTCTCCCTCATTCCAGTGGTGACCTTTCGGTAGCCCGAGGTAATCTGGGTATAGCTCTAGAATCCAGGTAGTATTTGACCTTGACCTCAACAAAGAAGTTGTAGCTAACATCTCACTCGGAATTATGGCCTTAGTTTTAGGTCATTTCATTAACCACAGATGAAGTTATGAATTTCCCATTAATTACATCCAAGTTCTCCTAACAGTCACACCTCTTCGTGACAGCTGGCAGCAAATGGGCTAAGAACCTTGGGTTCGAGTACGAATTGGGCTTCCATGTCAACAGAAGAGTTTGGACTAAGGGCCCAAGCTTTCTAATGAGTCTAGTTTCATCCCATTTGGTTGACTGTGGACTACGATATCCTTATTTTAACAAGTGACTGTGTTTTTTGTAATATTTTCAGCCCATTATCATAACTCCTTCTTATCTCCTATTAGGCCCAATTTCCAGAAGTTATATTCTTCATCAAAGTTGTTCCCTACATAATAGTCGTTGCATGAGCTTTAATTTCATCTAATTCTGACCTACCTATAGTAAGTTACCAATTTTCTAAGGATCCTTCAATATTCTGTCCATTTTTCTAGCTCATTGAGTTCACGAGCCCGAATTATTCATAATTGGGCCAGTGCCCAAATTAGTGGTTGTAACTGTTGTGTCTCTTAGGCACAAGCATGTGCTATGTTACTTTGATGATAGCAATGCTATTTGGTTTTGATGATAGCAAGACAGTGAGTGCATTTGATATTGTATTTTGATGATAGCAATGTTATTGTGCATTGATGATTGCAATAAACAAAGTACATTTCTATGCATTCTTATTCTTGAGCATTCTACATATTGATAGCAACATGAATGATGATGTTTAGCATTGATGGCATTTGCTCTTTATATATGTGCATTGCATTATGTCAGATATCATGTCTTTGCATAAATCATGTCTGGGTAGCAAAGTCTATACACTGGATTGTGTATTTGTGCATCATGCAAGTCTATACATTGGACTCTCGTTCAAGCCTATGCATTGCATTGGTTAAGTGTGCACAGCGTCATCGCACTTCATTAGAAGTGTGTACAGCGTCAACGCGTGAAGTCTGTACAGCCGGGTCATATGCTCCTAAGTCTATGCATTACTGTTCATGCATCAGTATTCATCAAGTCTGTACAGTATGTCTCTCACGTTGGAAGTCTATACATTGGTGTGGGTCATCCAAGTCTGTACACTTGCTGCACTGTTCAAGCTCATACACTGGCAGCTCTGCTTAAGTCTATACATTCGCTGCAGAGATCACTGTCAAGTGTGCACATTGGTCTTCGATTTCAAGTCTATACACTGGCTTATTCTTCAAGTCTGTACAGCCGTTTGCATTGGATTTCATGTCTAGACATTGCACTGTAGCATCCATTGTCTTCGTGTTGTGTTTACGTCTTCGTGTTAATTTTGTGTTCAAATCTTCATGATTGTTTTTGTATTTCTATCTTCGAGTCATTTTTTCGCTGGGTCTTTAAGTCTGTCTAGGTTCAAGTGTCGTTTCACTTCGCGTCGTTCTCCGTGCTGTCTGTCACCTCGTGGTGTTTTTCATAATTGTGTCTTCGCGTTATCTTGTGTATCTGGTCTTCGTGTTGTGTTCGTGTCTTTCCCTCTATTATGTCTTCATGTCACTTACTGTAGTTCTTCGTATTGTTTCAGTGTCTACGTCGTCGTGTTACCCCGTGTCAATTACTGTTCTTGACTTCGTGTCAAATCACTGTTCTGTCTTCGTGTTGTTCCTACACTCTGTGTCGATTTCATCTTTTGTCTTTGTCTTGTGTTTTCATAACCTCGTGTTAGTGTTTCTGTGATTTCGTTCATGTTTCGTAACCACACTTCGTGTTGGTTACTGTTGTTTCTGTGACATCGTGTCATGTTTCCACACTTCGTGTCGTTCATGTTTCGTAACCACACTTCGTGTTGGTTACTGTCGCTCTTATGACTTTGTGTCGTGTCTCCCAGACCTCGTGTCATTTTTCACTCCGTGTCTATTTCAGTTTTTGTCTTCGTGTTGTTTTCAACTCGTGACGGTCTCTGTCATCTGTCTCCATGTCGTACTCACTCCGTGTCATTTTTGTTCCACTGCGTGCAGAACATCACAGCACCTCGTGTTGCTTCCTGTTTCACTTCGTGTCGTTTTCCGTTTTGTGTTCTTCGTGTCGTTCTTACTTTGAGTCGTTTTCTTTGTTATTTCCGTCTTCGTGTAGTTTCTGTTTTCATGACTTCGTGTCATCTTCATTGTCTTCGTGATGTTTTCACCGCGTGTCGATTACTGTTTCATCTAGTATTGTTTTTCCACTTAGTGTCGTTTCCGAATTATCTCTTCGTGTTGTTCTTCCTAGACATCGTGTCTTTCGTGTGTTGAAACCACACTTACTGTTGGTTTCTGTTTACCTCCATGTTGTCCTCGTGTCGTTCTCATTACTGGTTATTATATCATGTCGTTTTACTTCGTGCTATAGTCACCATGGTGTTCTTCGTGTCGTTCTGGTTACCTCGTGTTGTTTTATAACCTTACTTCGTGTTGTTCTCAGTGCATCTAGTATTTCTATTACATACTTCGTGCAGCTTTAGTTCCTATGGCCCTCAGCTTTAATGATTTTCATCTCCTTGCAGATCCGAGGAAGAACATTCCACACACCTGGGCAGCACGTGATCCGAGGCTGGAATAAAGCCTGCTGAGAGACTGCCACGTGGACCGAATTCTTAGGGCTGGAAATGTGGAGGTCACACGTCGTGGCTGATGCTGCTGCTGCTGCTATATATATGAGACCTTCGTCCACAGATGAAGGTGATCGAGTTGGCGAGAAGAAGAGTCCATACAGAGAGCCACGATCCAAATAGAAAAAGAAAAGAGAAAGAAGAGAAGAGCAGAGAGTGAGAGATTAGGAGAGCAGAAGAAAGAGAGAGAGAGATAGAAGTGTGAGCCGAAGAGTATAGAGGAGCAAAGATCGAGAGAGTGAAAGAGAAGAAGAAGAAGAGAAGAGAAGAGGAAGAAAAGCTTACCTGAAGATCTGTCTACTGGACCGTGGATCAAATCCAGGCCAGTCAGCTCCGTTGAGAGCCACATTGTGCATTTCATCTTTCAGCTTTCTGTTTTGCTGAAGTCATTTTCGTTTATTATTTTTCCTTTGTTTTCTGGTTTACTGTATTTCCGATCCTCTGTAGAGAGGTCGGGGTTCCTCCTGTGGGCTCAGGAGAAGGGAGACTTTGTGTCTTCGGTTTGCAAGTAGCTGGGTGCTACTTGTGGATGGTACCCTCCGGTGTGGAGGAAGAGAGACTTGCGTCTCTGGTTGCCTTTGACAGGGTGTCATCGGTTGTTTCCCTCCGGGTTGGAGGAAGGGAGATTTATCTCCGGTTGTGCTTCCCTCTGGGGTTCAGAGGAAGAGAGACTTGGGTCTCTAGGTTCCCCTCCGGGTTGGAGGAAGGGAGGCTTGTTCCTCCGGCTCTGGGCTTGTGAGTAGCAAGTCCAGTGGTTCCCTCCGTGTGTGGAGGAAGAGAGACCGTGTGTCTCTGGTTTCCAAGTGGCTGGAGTCACTTGTGGGTTCCTCCTGTTTGTTCAGGAGAAGGGAGATTGCTATCTCAGGTTGCAAGTAGCTGGGTGCTACTTGTTGATTCCCTCCGGTTTGGAGGAAGGGAGACTTGTCTCCGGTTCTGGGCTTGTGGATTCAAGTCCAGGGGTTCCCTCCAGGTCTGGAGGAAGAGAGACCTTGTGTCTCTGGTTTGCTAGTGACTGGTGTCACTAGTGGTTCCCTCCGGTTGGGAGGAAGAGGGGAGGTTGTTCCCCTGGTCAAGCTGTTTGGCAGCGTTTGTTGCAGACTGAGTCTGTTGTTTCTAGCGTGAGCTAGTGGAAGTCACACTCGGTTTGAGTGTGGGGTGGATGTAGGTCTGTTGGACCGAACCACCTAAAAACCCCTTGTGCATTGTGGTTTGATTTGTTCATTTGTGCTTCCGCTAGATGAATGCATAGGGGCGCTCTAAGCGTTTGGCTTTTGGCTGAGCAGAAGTGTTGATTAGTTTTCTTAAAATATTTTAATCTGTCAAGAGAGCGAAATTCTAGTTGAGCTTCAGATTGTCGAATCTGTCTTGTTATTATTCTAGTTTTAATTGGGTGAAGTTTTTAACGGGTTATATTCATTCACCCCCCCCTCTGAATACTGCACCGAAACCCAACAATTGGTATCAGAGCGGTTCTCTGATTGTTCAGATCCAACGATCTGCAGAGGATCCTGGTGTCCCTTGTGCTTATCTGTTTCTACTCTTTGCTTCATTAATCTGTTTACGGATTTACTCAATGGGTTCTCCACCGGTTTTCAATGGCTCTGATTTTAACTCATGGATTAGCAGTCTTCACAATTATGTGAAAATGATTAGTCCGGATCTGTGGAAGTTAATTTCACAAGGTCCCCACAGATTGCCAAAAGAAAAGTCCAAATGGACTAAAAGTCACAAGTCAAAATATGAAGAAAATCAGAAGGCCTTTAACCTGATGAAAGCTGCTATTGACAGAGCCTTATGGTCTTGTATTCATGATTGCAGGTCCGCCAAGGACATTATGGATGAGCTGAAGCTTGCTCAGAAGGGAAATGTCGACAACGGTCTAATGGCTGACGAGAGCAACCATGGTAGTGATCAAGAGGAACTCCAAGATGCTGAAAAGGTAATCATCCCCTTCTCTAGTTTCACTTTAGATGACTGGGAAGATGCCTATGCTGATCTGTTACACTCCCATGAAAAAATGAGTAAGAGGTATAGAAGACTGAAAAAGAAGCTGGAAAATCTAGGAGGTGAAAATCTTGAAACTCTGAAAACTAAAAATGAAATCTTAAGAAGACAACTACAAGACTTTGACTCTATTACTACAGATCTAGATCATTTGAAATCTGAAAAACAAACTTTTATGAAACAAATTGGTCTACACAAAGAGGAGAGTCAAAAGCTTGTTTGTGAAATTGTTGAACTAAAGGAAAGGCTTAGCTTCGTTGATCAGACTCATAACAATGACGCTGTTCAAAATGAAAGATTGGTGAGAGATTTAGAGTGTATCAATTCTGAATTGGAAGAATTGAAATCTGAGAATGAAAAACTCAAAAACCAATCCAAAGAATTTGAACATAGATCAATGTACCTTGAAAAAGAAAATGGTTTGATCTCTGAGAAATTGGAGGCTGAAAGAACAATGAATTCAGATATTTAGAAAAATCTTGACAAATTTCAATCTGAAAAACAACAAGAAATGTTTTATGAATGTCAGTCTTCAATAGATAAATTGGTGTTTGATGATGAACTCCTAGACCAGAACAGCAAACTGAAAGAGGAAATCAATAAGTTGAAACACCTAAACACACAGATGACAGATAGGCTAATGACGATTGAAAAAGGCAAGTGTGTAAGTGTGGATAGTTCTGATAGGTTGATGAATGCTGAACAAGAAATTGAGAGTCTAAAAACCATCAACTTAATGTTAAATGGAAATGTCAGTTGCAGTGAACAGAAAATAGCTGGATATGAGCTTACTATCACATCCCTTCAACAAGAAGTTGATGATCTTTACAAGTCCTTATCTAAAACTGACAAGGAAATAAAATTAAAACAGGAAGTTGAAAAACTCAAGAGTCTGAATGATGCCTTGCATCAACAAGTCATTTCCTGTGAAACAGATCTGTCCAAATATGAAGCTAAAATTGCTGATTTGAATTTTGAAATTAAAGACGTGAAAAATTCTCTATCAAAATTTGTCAAAGGTAAGGACAATCTGAATAAGCTTCTTGGAAAGAGTGATAACTTTGAGAGAAAGGGACTGGGCTATAGTCCGACAAATAAAAGGAGTAATGGGAATGAAACATCTACGGTTTTTGTCAAAGCCACCAATCAGAACATAACCTCTGCTCCTTCTGTCTTCAAATTCACTGCACAAAAATCAACTGTGAAACCCAAAACTGTGGAACAAACTCCAAAACAGAAAAAGGGTGAAAACTCACAGAAAAAGGAAAAAGGCACTCCTGTTGCTATAAAAAGGGCTACACACAATTCACATGATCTCACATACACTCATATTACAAAGGGGTCATGTTATTATTGTGGGAAAGGAGGTCACATAATGGAGGATTGTGGATTGATGTTAAAGGATGAGCATGCTAGTGGAACTTTACATTCTAGAAATTCTTTTGATAGAAACCATGCTGCTAGGAAGCCCGATGCCTCATGTTATTATTGTGGGAAACATGGTCATCTCATGAATGAATGTTTTATCATGAAAGAAGATAATAAACTACATGCCAGGTCTTCCATGCACTTTTATGATCCATATGGATCTAAACACAATTCTAGTCAGCACATTGTGTGCTTCAACTGTAATAAGCCTGGACACAAGGCTGCTGAGTGCTGGTTTAGATCTACTTGGGGTAAAAATGGTTTTCATAGAAGAAATTCTTTGGCATGCTCCCACTGTGGGAAAAATGGGCATACAGTCAAGGACTGTTGGTATGTTCAAAAGAACTATGTTAAACCCCATTTTGTCAAATTCCCTGCAAAAACTTTTGCGAAAATTTCATGCTATAACTGTGGGAAGCCAGGCCATAAATCTGCTGAATGTTGGATGGTTAAGAACAAGCATCAAACTGTTCATGCATATAACAGAAAATCTTATGAACATGCTTATAAACATCACCCTGCTGTTAACATGTATCATAAGAACCAAAAACCAGCCAGTTCATGTAGATACTGTGGAAAATTTGGACATTCTATGGATGACTGTTCACTGATGAAATTTGATGATAATGTTGCTATGAAAATGTTTAGAAAACCTGTTAGGGCTAACGCAGGACCCAAAGCTACTTGGGTCCCTACAGGATCAAGATGATCAAATATCTTGCAGGTGTGCCTTGGAGGGAGAAATAAAAGGGGGTTAACCAAGGCGCTCAAGAATGAAAACCCCATGATTGAACTTTTCAGGTCAGTTCTGAAATGTGTTTTAAATTCCATTATCTGAAACTGTGAGCATGAAAAATGTGTGCTTCATGTTGATTTGCTTGATTGATTGTTGATGATCTCTCCATGTCTAGCTGATCAGTCTGTATTCCGGACTCAGCTATTGAATTCATTTTTGCATATATCTGATGCTCTTCTCTTGCTATATGATTGAACTGAAATTGAATGCTTCGTTAAGCATATTCAGTTGATGCACTATATATGCTTTGTGTCAATGCATTGCATGCTTGTATTTAAATGCATACCTGGACTATGTGTGAATGGTTCATTTAGTGTACACAGTCTATGCATGTGTCTTATGTCTGCATACATCATTAGCATGACTGTCATTGAAGTTGTTCAATGCTTGAAGGACTGCTTTATGTTGCATCGTCCTTGTTAACCCTGGTATATCAAATGGTATGTTACTAAAAGGCAGGGAAATCTGCCCGGAGGTTCCTACCATGTGTGAGATGGTCTTTGAGACCAGGTCCTCCGCCTAGTACCATGGGTCTTGTCTGCATGTAGGACAGTATGTTGCATAGCATATCTCTTGCTTCATGATGTCAGGGGGAGCTGAGAGTTCTATTCAATTCATTGAATCCTTTTCACTTCCCAGTGTTCTCATTCAAATGATTTATATTCTTTGACATCGGTTGCTCATTGAACCATATTGCCACTTGCTATCTTTTCCTCATCATTTTCACTAAACAACAGCTTTGCATCTGGTTTAGTACATTGAATGATGATTATTGCAATTGTTCACTTATAAGAATCACTCTTACAAATTGAAAAGAACTAAAGGTTTAACCTTTATAATTTGGAGAGTTAAGTGTCTGCACTTCAGAAATTGAGATAAAAGAAAACTTTTATAGCTCTTAATCTTTGTCTCATGGCTAAAATAGAAAAAGTTTTTTTTTAATGCCTAAATGTGTTAATCTGGAAATGTCTAGAACAGGTGAACAAGGGTGTGTAATGTTTTTCAATCAATCACTCTAAAAGATTTAAGGGCAGCAGTAAATAAGATCATAGATGTAAAGAACTGAACATAGTGACAGAGCAATGGCTGATTGCACTGAGAAATTGTGAACTCCTCAAAAGAAGCAGGAGACTTCACATGTCATGAGGTGATTCAGAATATCTCTGTTCATAGGGTCAAATCCATAGGGGGAGTCCTCACCAAGTAACTGAGGGTACTGACCTCTGATCAAGGTGTACCCTTAATGTCAAAAGTGAAGACTATTCTTTGTGGGTTTTGATCTGAAATAGGTCTAGTAGTTTATGCCTAGTAACTAGGGGTACCTGCCTCTGATCAAGGTGTACACCTAATGTCAACAGCATAAATGCCACTGATCTATTTACTTAGTTCAGGTTCAGAAATTGAAAAATGAAAATCAAACTGCTGTAACCCTTTGAAAATCAAAAGTCTATGAGTGAAAATTATTTTTATTAATACATATTCAAGTTGCCTTTCTTGAACTTTCATGTTTAGACACAAAATGGTATTATTTCAGACTTATCTATTAATACCATGTGCCCTAGATTCATTGCTATAAATGGAATCAATAAACTCTTTTTCAGGGGTCAGGTTCTTTACTCTAAGATTTATCACTGTTAAACCTGAATTTTTGAAAATTGTATGTTGCTGATTCTTATACTTTAACAGTGGCTTATAATCATGTTTCCTTTCTGAACATATGATTCAGCTATTATCAAGTGACCCTCCTACCTTCTCTACCTTGTTTATCTGTTCATATTCCTTCTCAAAGGGGGAGCATTTATTTAGGGGGAGAAATACTTCAGGAGAAGTCATACCTTCAGGGGGAGCTTCTTGCTCTAGCAGTCACTTGCATGCACAATGCACTTTGCACTCTTGTTTTTACTGTTTTTCTCTTTTTGATCATGTCAAAGGGGGAGAAAATCTTGTGTGACTCACTGTCACATTGTGTTGCCATCATCAAAGAGGGGGAGAATGTTGTGTCTCTTAGGCACAAGCATGTGCTATGTTACTTTGATGATAGCAATGCTATTTGGTTTTGATGATAGCAAGACAGTGAGTGCATTTGAGTGCATTTGATATTGTATTTTGATGATAGCAATGTTATTGTGCATTGATGATTGCAATAAACAAAGTACATTTCTATGCATTCTTATTCTTGAGCATTCTGCATATTGATAGCAACATGAATGATGATGTTTAGCATTGATGGCATTTGCTCTTTATATATGTGCATTGCATTATGTCAGATATCATGTCTCTGCATATATCATGTCTGGGTAGCAAAGTCTATACACTGGATTGTGTATTTGTGCATCATGCAAGTCTATACATTGGACTCTCGTTCAAGCCTATGCATTGCATTGGTTAAGTGTGCACAGCGTCATCGCACTTCATTAGAAGTGTGTACAGCGTCAACGCGTGAAGTCTGTACAGCCGGGTCATATGCTCCTAAGTCTATGCATTACTGTTCATGCATCAGTATTCATCAAGTCTGTACAGTATGTCTCTCACGTTGGAAGTCTATACATTGGTGTGGGTCATCCAAGTCTGTACACTTGCTGCACTGTTCAAGCTCATACACTGGCAGCTCTGCTTAAGTCTATACATTCGCTGCAGAGATCACTGTCAAGTGTGCACATTGGTCTTCGATTTCAAGTCTATACACTGGCTTATTCTTCAAGTCTGTACAGCCGTTTGCATTGGATTTCATGTCTAGACATTGCACTGTAGCATCCATTGTCTTCGTGTTGTGTTTACGTCTTCGTGTTAATTTTGTGTTCAAGTCTTCATGATTGTTTTTGTATTTCTATCTTCGAGTCATTTTTTCGCTGGGTCTTTAAGTCTGTCTAGGTTCAAGTGTCGTTTCACTTCGCGTCGTTCTCCGTGCTGTCTGTCACCTCGTGGTGTTTTTCATAATTGTGTCTTCGCGTTATCTTGTGTATCTGGTCTTCGTGTTGTGTTCGTGTCTTTCCCTCTATTATGTCTTCGTGTCACTTACTGTAGTTCTTCGTATTGTTTCAGTGTCTACGTCGTCGTGTTACCCCGTGTCAATTACTGTTCTTGACTTCGTGTCAAATCACTGTTCTGTCTTCGTGTTGTTCCTACACTCTGTGTCGATTTCATCTTTTGTCTTTGTCTTGTGTTTTCATAACCTCGTGTTAGTGTTTCTGTGATTTCGTTCATGTTTCGTAACCACACTTCGTGTTGGTTACTGTTGTTTCTATGACATCGTGTCATGTTTCCACACTTCGTGTCGTTCATGTTTCGTAACCACACTTCGTGTTGGTTACTGTCGCTCTTATGACTTTGTGTCGTGTCTCCCAGACCTCGTGTCATTTTTAACTCCGTGTCTATTTCAGTTTTCATCTTCGTGTTTTTTTCAACTCGTGACGGTCTCTGTCATCTGTCTCCATGTCGTACTCACTCCGTGTCGTTTTTGTTCCACTGCGTGCAGAACATCACAGCACCTCGTGTTGCTTCCTGTTTCACTTCGTGTCGTTTTCCGTTTTGTGTTCTTCGTGTCGTTCTTACTTTGAGTCGTTTTCTTTGTTATTTCCGTCTTCGTGTCGTTTCTGTTTTCATGACTTCGTGTCATCTTCATTGTCTTCGTGCTGTTTTCACCGCGTGTCGATTACTGTTTCATCTAGTATTGTTTTTCCACTTAGTGTCGTTTCCGAATTATCTCTTCGTGTTGTTCTTCCTAGACATCGTGTCTTTCGTGTGTTGAAACCACACTTACTGTTGGTTTCTATTTACCTCCATGTTGTCCTCGTGTCGTTCTCATTACTGGTTATTATATCATGTCGTTTTACTTCGTGCTACAGTCACCATGGTGTTCTTCGTGTCGTTCTGGTTACCTCGTGTTGTTTTATAACCTTACTTCGTGTTGTTCTCAGTGCATCTAGTATTTCTATTACATACTTCGTGCAGCTTTAGTTCCTATGGCCCTCAGCTTTAATGATTTTCATCTCCTTGCAGATCTGAGGAAGAACATTCCACACACCTGGGCAGCACGTGATCCGAGGCTGGAATAAAGCCTACTGAGAGACTGCCACGTGGACCGAATTCTTAGGGCTGGAAATGTGGAGGTCACACGTCGTGGCTGATGATGCTGCTGCTACTATATATATGAGACCTTCGTCCACAGATGAAGGTGATCGAGTTGGCGAGAAGAAGAGTCCATACAGAGAGCCACGATCCAAATAGAAAAAGAAAAGAGAAAGAAGAGAAGAGCAGAGAGTGAGAGATTAGGAGAGCAGAAGAAAGAGAAAGAGAGAGATAGAAGTGTGAGCCGAAGAGTATAGAGGAGTAGAGATCGAGAGAGTGAAAGAGAAGAAGAAGAAGAGAAGAGAAGAGGAAGAAAAGCTTACCTGAAGATCTGTCTACTGGACCGTGGATCAAATCCAGGCCAGTCAGCTCCGTTGAGAGCCACATTGTGCATTTCATCTTTCAGCTTTCTGTTTTGCTGAAGTCATTTTCGTTTATTATTTTTCCTTTGTTTTCTGGTTTACTGTATTTCCGATCCTCTGTAGAGAGGTCGGGGTTCCTCCTGTGGGCTCAGGAGAAGGGAGACTTTGTGTCTTCGGTTTGCAAGTAGCTGGGTGCTACTTGTGGATGGTACCCTCCGGTGTGGAGGAAGAGAGACTTGCGTCTCTGGTTGCCTTTGACAGGGTGTCATCGGTTGTTTCCCTCCGGGTTGGAGGAAGGGAGATTTATCTCCGGTTGTGCTTCCCTCTGGGGTTCAGAGGAAGAGAGACTTGGGTCTCTAGGTTCCCCTCCGGGTTGGAGGAAGGGAGGCTTGTTCCTCCGGCTCTGGGCTTGTGAGTAGCAAGTCCAGTGGTTCCCTCCGTGTGTGGAGGAAGAGAGACCGTGTGTCTCTGGTTTCCAAGTGGCTGGAGTCACTTGTGGGTTCCTCCTGTTTGTTCAGGAGAAGGGAGATTGCTATCTCAGGTTGCAAGTAGCTGGGTGCTACTTGTTGATTCCCTCCGGTTTGGAGGAAGGGAGACTTGTCTCCGGTTCTGGGCTTGTGGATTCAAGTCCAGGGGTTCCCTCCAGGTCTGGAGGAAGAGAGACCTTGTGTCTCTGGTTTGCTAGTGACTGGTGTCACTAGTGGTTCCCTCCGGTTGGGAGGAAGAGGGGAGGTTGTTCCCCTGGTCAAGCTGTTTGGCAGCGTTTGTTGCAGACTGAGTCTGTTGTTTCTAGCGTGAGCTAGTGGAAGCCACACTCGGTTTGAGTGTGGGGTGGATGTAGGTCTGTTGGACCGAACCACCTAAAAACCCCTTGTGCATTGTGGTTTGATTTGTTCATTTGTGCTTCCGCTAGATGAATGCATAGGGGCGCTCTAAGCGTTTGACTTTTGGCTGAGCAGAAGTGTTGATTAGTTTTCTTAAAATATTTTAATCTGTCAAGAGAGCGAAATTCTAGTTGAGCTTCAGATTGTCGAATCTGTCTTGTTATTATTCTAGTTTTAATTGGGTGAAGTTTTTAACGGGTTATATTCATTCACCCCCCCCCCTCTGAATACTGCACCGAAACCCAACAGTAACATCCCCTCCCCCTTAAAATAATTTCATCCTCGAAATTAACTTGAGAAATTTGTCCATAAAACGTTCACCAGCCAGAGGGTTTAAGATCGCCTGTCGCACTTCCTAATCCAATCATCAATGATCAGTTGACCTTCTTTTGACATGGAGAAGAAGCTTTCACGTGTAATGCACAAGCTATGTTTCAAGGTCTCATTAAATATCATCTTACTTAAAATAATTGTAACCTACAACTCATGCCACACAGTGTATACTTTTAGGGTTTTTATCAGTTACATTCGGAGGTTCAGCCTATTATGCGACATGCAATCAAAAATGGGTCATTGCTCCGTACCTTCAGTCACGGTAGGGGTATTGTCTGCCTCCTCTTGCATTAGTGTATAAACTTGCCCTCTGTATTGAATCCTCTCCAGCGGTGGTACTAGCTTTTGCTGAGTCTTCTTAGAGTAGTTCCTTGCAATATGTCCAGCCTCGCCGCATCCATAGCATTTACCCTTTGTCCTCCAGCACTCCTGTCCCAGATGAGTGCGTTTACAATGGACACATAATAGAACCCCCAGCCCGTTCCTTGGTACCAGAGCCTGACGTGCCACATTTTCCTTGTCCTTCCTTCCTTCTGCCTGCCTAGGCCTCTTGCCCATCGCCCTCTTGCTCCTTAGTGGACCTATACATAGGTATTCATTAGAACCTAACTTAATATGTCCTTAAAATCCTTATGGTTTCAGTTATTACCTAGTAGGGTTTGTCTATTTGAAATGGGTTCTAAATATACTCTAGCCTACCTCTTATTCTACTACTTAGGCTATTGGAATGGTTGTAACCATAGATTGTCTCTCATGCTCTGATACCACTCTGTAATGCCTCGAGATCCGATTCCCAATTTATGGGCATATTTGTTTTCATCAGACCTCGAGTCATCACTTTGTACGTATTGCGGAAGCACAATACATAAACATGCATACATTCACATGAGAGAGAGAGAAACCATAGTTTCAAAAATGTAAATATCATCTCAACCATTCATAATTTCCAAAGAAAAGTACATTACCATTGTTCCAAAATAAACCTGAGCCCATACATTCTCACTGCCCCATAGCTATACATATAAGAGAGACCTTCATCCATAGCATGCCTGGTCGAACTACGCACTGGCACTACTCCTCAGCTACAGCCTCCTCCTCAACCTCCTTCTCTGTCTCCTGAAAATGTGTGTCACAAAAGGGGTGAGTGTGACGCTCAGTAGGCAGCCTAAACAAAACAGGGTTCACTTACATTTATATAATCGAATTATATATATAATTCAAATGTTAATAATAGCATAATCCATTCATTATAGTCTGCTGAAAATAACTCATAAGAGAAAAATACACATTCTTAAGCTGACATATCAGGTACCCATGCATGCGCTAAAACCACGGTGAATAAGCATTTACACATTATCACATTTCCATATTTTCACACTTGTACATATCACTTATCCACATTTTTGCATTTCACATTTTCACATTTCACATTTTCACATTTCACATTTCACATTTCCACATTTTCACATTTTGTTATTCATGGAAACAAACAGTTGTCACAATCCTAGGAGGCCAACATACACACAACGAACGAAAGAGTACTGCGCAGACCCGAGAGCGAACTCCCACCTTGATTCTTGTGGCCCCGAGGTGTTATGTAATGCCAAATCACAAGGGCCGCCCCACAATGGGACCGAAGACTGAATCAATATGATTTTAAACCACGGCCGTCCCCCCACAGGGACCGAAGTCCTATCTCAGAGAAGGCTGTTGTTTCCATTTATATCATTTGCATCGTATTCGCATTCACATACATACCCATTTTACACATATTAGTATGATACTTTATCATAACATGCATGCTTCCAATAATTTAAGTTGGCTAAACATACTTATATGATGACTGGTGCAGAACAATGCATGATCAGGTTATCATATAAAAGGAACAAGTTTATCCTTCTAGGCTACATATGCACAGAAAATGATTTATATCTGAAAGTACAGAATTTTTGTGTGCATGAAATTTTTATTACGGGTTACTAACTTAGCCTTCTGTCATTTTCTAGTTTTTCAGATTTTTATGAATTAATATGCCCCCTTAAAATTTTCCTTTTCTCAGATTCTGGAAATTAGGTCCGTGCAGCATGTGCATAGACCACAGTAGAACATGCACAGACCTTAGTGGAACATGCACATACCCTGCTTGTGACTAGGGCCAGACTTGCACTAACCTCACTGGAACATGCACCAACCTCACTTATGATTTGAACTAAACCTGCACTGACCTCACTAGAACATGCACAGACCTCACTTATGATTTGAACTAAGCCTGCACCGATCTCACTAGAACATGCACAGACCTCACTGAAACATGAACAAACCTCACTTATGATTTGAACTGAACTTGCACCGACCTCACTATAACATGCACAAACCTCAATGAAACATGCATAAACCTCACTTATGATTTGAACTAAACCTGCACCGACCTCACTAGAACATGCACAGACCTCACTTATGATTTGAACTAAACCTGCACCGACCTCACTAGAACATGCACAGACCTCATTGAAACATGCACAGACCTCACTTATGATTTGAACTAAACATGCACCGACCTTACTAGAATATGCACTGACCTTTACCTACGCATGGACTAAAAGTGCACCGATGCTAACACAAACATGTACAGACCTTTACCTATGCATGGACTAAATGTGCACCGATGCTAACACAAACATGCACATACCTTTACCATTACTAGAAAATGCACAGACCTTACTATAAAACATGCACAGACCTTACAAAACATGCACAGACCTTACCCTTACTGGAACATGCACAAACCATACTATAAAACATGCACAAACCTTACAAAACATGCACGGACCTTACCATTACTAGAACATTCACAGACCTTACTATAAGACATGCACATACCTTACCCTTACTAGAATATGCACAGACCTTACAATAAAATGTGCACAGACCTTACAAAACCTGCACAGACCTTACCATTACTAGAACATGCACAAACCTTACTATAAAATGTGCACAGACCTTACAAAACATGCACAGAACTTACCTTTACTAGAACATGCACAGACCTTACTATAAAACATACACAGACCTTACAAAACATGCACAGACCTTACCCTTACTAGAACATGCACAGACCTTACTATAAAACGTGCACAGACCTTACAAAACATGCACATACCTTACCATTACTAGAACATGCATAGACCATCCATTACTAGAACATGCACAAACTCTGATATGACCCATATGAAATATGTATAGACCTTTTCCCAAAGGCTGACCTTCCTAGGGACTGTACAAATCCTTAGAGACTCAGAGGTAACTCATGGAAGCCCGAAACTTGATGAAATCAAAAACCAAAAATGAACATGGTGGTGGTCCCCACATGCCCTTAATCCCTCTTTAGAGTGTATAAAATACATTTGAAATCATTCTAATGCATCATTGACCCCAAAAGTTTGAGGTTAGGTGCCTACCTTTGAGATGTTAACCAACGATCTGGGGATAATATCCACACCCTAGATCCTCCTCAGCTTTACCCTTTCGATCCGGGGATGAGATCCACACCCCAGATCCTCCCAAGACTCCACCGCAGGTTCACCTTTCTACGAAATGCCAAGGTTCCTCACCTCTCTTCCTTACCAAGCGAAACTGTAGGTGGTAGAGAACAGAAGATTAGTGTTGCTAAAAAGGCTGACCACCCATGACACCCCCTTCTTTTTTATAGTTTTCAGGCTTCCCAAGGGTTTATCCACGTCCCTCAAGGCTCTAACAAGCTCCAAGGTCACTGGTTAATGAAGGGGTTAATGCTAAGCACCCCTTGGGTTCGAATAGAGGTGACCCTTCATCTACCTGGTCATAGATGTGAGTGGACGTGCTTTTCCATTGGGAATTAGGTTGGGTTATCTTCATATGAAATGAAGAGGACTTCAAGATCTAACTATGGGTCATGATTACATCAAATTTCATCAACTCCAGCATGAGTTATGATTTTCGCAATATTAACATGTATTTGCCGCGTTCTAGTCGTGACCCTTCATCTAGCTTATCATAAATGCGAGCGAGCACATTTTTTTCTTGGGATTTGGGTTGAGGTGTCTTCAGATGAAATCATGAGTACTTACAGATCTAACTTTTAGAGGTGGTTTCATCGAATTTCTTCATTCCTAGCTGAGTTATGATTTTTGTATTATTATCATTTATTCTCCCTCATTCTAGTGGCGACCTTTCGGTAGCCCTAGGTAATCCGGGTATAGCTATAGCATCCATGCAGTATTTGATATTGACCTCAACATAGAAGTTGTATCTAACATCACACTCAGAAATATGGCCTTGGTTTCAGGCCATTTCATTAACCACAGACGAAGTTATGAATTTCCCATTAATTACATCTGAGTTCTCCTAACAGTCACACCTCTTTGTGACAGCTGGCCGTAAATGGGCTAGGAACCTTGGGTTCTAGTGCGAATTGGGTTCCCATATCAATAAAAGAGTTTGGTATAAGGGCCCAAGCTTTCTAATGAGATTGGTTTCATCCCATTTGGTTGACTGTGGACCAAGATATCACTATTTTAACGGGTGACTGTGTTTTTTGTAATAATTTTGGCCCATTATCATAACTCCTTCTTATCTCCTATTACGCCCATTTTTCAGAAGTTATACTCTTCATCAAAGTTGTTCCCTATCTAATAGTCGTTGCATGAGTATTAGTTTCATCTAATTCTGACCTCCCTATAGTAAGTTACCAATTTTCTAAGGATCCTTCAATAATCTGTCCATTTTTCTAGCTCATTGAGTTCACGGACCCGAATTATTCTCAATTGGGCCAGTGCCCAAATTGGTGGTTGTAACATTTACCCTGAGCATATATTCTCCAGAACAGTAACGCATTTATGTATGAAGTAAATCCTAAGCTCGAACGACTTAACAGAAAGATTCTATTTAGTAAAATAATGGCACTAGCAAAGGCACCATTTTACCTGTTCACTATTTTTCCCGAATGATTTCCTGTGACCCAAGTTAGTGGGTATCTATATGGCACTATATCTCAGTCCATAAATATGGTCCCACGTTTCTCGGTGTTTTCACGTTTACCCACTATTTCTCGGTGATAGATGAGCCCTCCGTGGGATATTCCTTCCTTCGGACTAGTGATTTTATCATAGAGACCTCCGTAAGTCTACGCGAAGCCTTGGATTCCCTCAAGGCCGCCAAGTAGGTTGTACCATTAAAACCCATGACACTTTTGATTGTCATGTTACTCTAAAGAAACATGGTAGACCGGCCATCATGGTATGCTATTTGGATACCGTGAGAATGTTTCTTGAGTTAATGGAATGGGAAACCATACCATTGCTATCAATTAAGGATTTTGTGCCTTCATGTAGACACAAATTCTTTTTACATTATCATGTACAAAGAACGAGCGACCATATATGTATGAGCGCTTATTCATGATATCATGGCACCCACTAGGGAGCCAATTCCACCCAGTTTTCAATGAGTATCATGATTGTACCATTTTGATCGTAGTACGTCCCTACGTAACAAGTTCTACCCTTGAGTTTCTATTCCACAAGATCTACCTTAAAATTCCTACAAGAGCATTCCTTTGGAATTCTCTATTGGCTATAACTGTAGTGGATGTCGAAAATACATGACTCAATGCTTGCGCATATAGGGCCCGATCTGGTCCTAGGAGGAGCACCAAAAAGTACTTGTACCCATGGGAGATATATTGATCACGATGTGACATTACACCGAAGTACTCGTCATTCTAGATACATGGCATTCCACTCACTCTCTCGTGACATTACTTGCGTGCTTGACTTGACTAGTGTGGCCCATAGCGGGCAAAGTACTTGCTTGAATTATGATAGCCAATTCACGTGACTTGACATGAAATATTTACTAGCTTGAATGTCTGGTTATATCTCGCATACTTATCTTGCTAGTTTAACTCTATATCTCTTGATGTACACTCTCTATTATCGTTTCATGCGAACATGCATAGCTATACTTGCATCCATGCAACATGTAATTTACTTAAAGCAAGCTAGCACTTGAGATATAATTCCTACTGAGCGTTCGCTCACCTAGTATTTTTTCTTATTTTTCAACTAATTCTGATGACGCGACTCATTCGGATGGGGATGGACATGAGTGAAGAGCTTAGAGCCGTTCCAACCGTCAAAGTGTTATCTAGTCCTGTCTTTTTCTATTTTCTTGAGTCATCCATTGTACTTTTTCTTTTATTGAGTCCTAGTGCTTTCATCACGAGTTGTAATAGAAGTACTTTGGAAGTTTATGATTAATAAAGGATTTCATTATCTTTACTTGTGCGCGCTCTGTCTATGTGTGTCGAATACACTTACGCTCTGATTGACATGATCGATATAAACTCGTCATGCATCTCCGAGTTCCTTCTGTGCTCGGGGCGTGATAACTTTTGTGGTATCAGAGCCTAGGATATTCAATTCCTAGGAAACCCAAGTCCAAGGATTGGTTATGCCTTTACCCAGTGAGATTGGGTAGGACCACGGGTTAAGTTAGGGACTCAGACTCTTGGTTAAATCTCATATTAATGTAGTTATTTAAAATGCTTGTAGGGAGATGGCTGCCCAATGTGCCCAGTGGCGTAATATGCAACGCACTATTCAAGGCATTACATAGGCGCTACAGCAAGTGGCGTAAGGCGGGGCCAACCGTGGAGCAGGTGATCTCCACTGTGGTTGCAGAAATATGAACCCGCCAAAGTTTATTGGCTCATCATACCCTGATGATGTCGAGCACTGGCTCAATGAAGTATAAAGAATATTCCGTGTTATGTAATGCACGGATGAAGAGAAGGTGTTACTGGCTACTTTCCAATTGGAAAGGGATGCCCATTTCTTGTGGGAGTCCGTAGAAGCTACATTAGAAGAAGAACCTATTAAATGGGCAAAATTTACTGAACACTTCAATAACAAATAAGGCCACAGAATTCGCCACACTCAAACAACGAACTCTATCAGTGGCCGAGTATTAGGCTCAATTCTCTTGGTTATCAAGGTACGAGAAGCACTTAGTGAGTACTGAGAAGATGAAGGCGAGGATATTCCTCAATGGGCTTCAACCTCAATATATCACCCAACTGGCGTCGATGGACATTCAAGTCTATTCAGATATGGTTTGAAGAGCCTAATTACTAGAAGATGCCACGGAGCTGTCCGACAAAATCCGTGGGAAGGACAAGAAAGAGCCTATTACTAGTACCATCAATTTCAAGCCCTCCTTTAATAAGAAGAGAACCAACGATGGAAGTATTTCTTCCTAAGAGAAGAAACCCAAGAAGAATAATAAACCTTTCTCCATTACTGCCGCACCTACGAAAGAGGTGTGTAAACATTGTGACAAGACCAGCCATAGGGCCGAGGAATGCTGGAGAAGACTCAGAGCTTGTCTCCGTTGCGGGAGCCGTGACCATCGGATTCCCGATTGTCCCTTGATTAATGAAAAATCTGGAGACGAAAAGCGCCCAATGAAGAAACAAGCACGTCTCCAAGCACTTCAAGAGGCGGAACAAGATGAAGGCGGACTGGTGGAAGGTACCTTAAAGATCTGTCCAAGTCTGCTTGTGTCTTGTTTGATACCGGTGCATCACATTCTTTTATTTCCAAGAAGTTTACTGATCCTCTATCTATGGAACCCAAGTGGTTAGACTAAGTTATCTCCACTCCGGTCGGAGAAGAATCCGATATTACACATAGTACTACCCGAATTGTAAAGTTGTGGTAAAAGGGAAAAATCTACCTGCTGACCTGATACGCCTAGATTTGAAAGGGTATGATGTCATACTAGGAGCCGATTGGCTGTCCACCCACAATGCAGTTGTAGATTGCCGTAACAGCAAAATTACGTTTAAGGAGTTACCATAACTTGTTTACACTAGCCCAAAGAGTTGAAACAAGTCACCCCTTATTTCGGCCCTCCGAGCTAGTAAGTTATTAAGGAAAGGGTGTGTATCTTTTCTTGCATTTGTCACCGTAAAAGAGACTAAGGAGTCCAAAATAGAAGACAGCCCAGTTGTTCGGGAGTTTCCCGATGTATTTTTAGAAGATTTGCCTAGATTACCCCCACAAAGAGAAGTGGCCTTCACCATCGACCTTGTCCCTGGTGCTGGCCCAGTTTCTAAGGCACCTTATAGGATGTCCCCTGTCGAGCTCAAGGAATTTAAAGAGAAATTGATGGAACTTTTGAAGAAAGGATTTATCAGATCGAGCACTTCCCCGTGGGGAGCGCCCGTATTATTCGTAAAGTAGAAGGATGGATCAATGAGACTATGCATCGACTATCGGCAGATGAACCACCTTACGATCAAGAACAAGTATACACTGTCAAGGATCAGTGAATTATTTGATCAGATATCTGGATCCAAGTATTTCTCGAAGATTGATCTCAGGTTGGGATACCACCAACTGAGAATCAAAGATGAGGACATTCATAAGACCACGTTCAGGAACAGGTATGGGCACTTTGAATTTGTTGTTATGCCTTTTGGACTAACAAATGCCCCTGCAGCCTTTATGCAGTTAATGAATAGTATAATCAGGCCACATCTAGATCAATTTGTTGTAGTCTTCATTGATGACATATTGATTTATTCAAAGACCAAGGAAGAACATGAAGAGCACTTGAGGATTTCATTATAGATATTGAGGATAAATCAGTTATATGCAAAGCTCAGTAAATGTGAGTTCTGGCTCGAGGAAGTGTCCTTCTTAGGACATGTAATCTCCAAAGATGGGATATCAGTAGATCCATCAAAAGTATAAGCTGTGAAGAATTGGGGAAGACCAACCAATGCTAGCGAGATGCGCAGTTTCTTGGGTCTTGCAGGCTACTATAGGCGATTCATTAAGGACTTCTCCAAAATCGCCATGCCTCTTACCAGGCTAACTCGTAAGGGCATTCGTTATGAATGGAGCAAAGATTGTGAAAGAAGCTTTCAAGCTCTAAAGGATCACTTGACTACTGCCCCGGTATTAGCCTTACCAATTGACGGAGAGAAATTCTAGGTATATACCGATGCATCTGGCATTGGCCTTGGATGTGTGTTCATGCAACAGGGAAGAGTCATAGCTTACTCTTCCCGACAATTAAAGAAGCATGAATAGAACTACCCGGTGCACGACTTAGAGTTGGCCGCAGTAGTATTTGCCTTGATGATCTGGAGACACAATCTCTATGGAGAACAGTTCATCGTGTACTCTGATCACAAGAGTCTCAAGTATCTCTTCTCTCAGAAGGAAGTTAATATGAGACAAAGACTTTGGTTGGAATACCTCAAGGACTTCGACTTCACTATACAATATCATCATGGAAAGGGTAATCCTGTAGCTGATGCTCTTAGTCTAAAGCCAAGAGCCGTATTAGCCAATTGTATGATTCAAGAGTGGAAACTGCTAGAGTAATTCTCTAAACTTAATATAAGTATGGACCAGGAGAAACAGTGTGTTACTCTATCACACATGAGGATACAACTGGATCTACTCTCTGAGATAAAAGAACTATAAAACAGTGACCCGGTGTTAGTAGAAATGAAGGATAAGCTAGAAGAACGACCAAACTTCGAGGTGGCATCAGATGGAAGGTTATTATTTCGAGAAAGAACTTGTGTACCAGATTGTCTAGAACTAAAGAAGAAGATATTAGAAGAAGCTCATAGGTCAAGGTACACGATTCATCCCGGATCTACCAAGATGTACCAAGACTTGAAACAGACTTTCTGTTGGAACAACATGAAAAGAGAGGTAGCGGACTTTGTGTCTCGTTGTCTCACATGCCAACAAGTCAAGGCGGAACACCCAAAAGCCTGCTGGTAAGCTACATCCTCTAGATATTCCCAAATGGAAGTGGGAGGATATCGGTATGGACTTTATAATGGGTCTATCTAAATCTAAGGAATATCATGATGGAATATGTGTAGCACCCTCGATAAAACAATAGAGAAGTTGAACTTCTTAAATAAAGAGTCCTACATGAAGGCCTTTTATAAATAAACATACCTTGTGAGGACTACTATATAAATGTATAAGCCTAACATCACCTAAATGCCAACACATGGGTAGTACGTAATGGGGGGTTCTCTTTTTCCAACCCAAAAGGAATGGGCGCCCCTTACCAGGGTGCCATTCACCAAATGGAGCCCCTACACTAGGGCGTCATTTAACTGCAGGGCCCCCATCCCACACCATAAAAGTAACCAATTATATAAAATTATATATACACGTGAAGGTTGCAATTTTGTCTAAAGCCATGAAAAATGGACGCCCTCATGGAAAAGCGTCATTTACATGAACAGGGTCACCCATTTAAAGGGCGCCCCTATACCAGGGCACCATCTCCAAAGTGCTTCTAGAAGACTTGAGACACGAACAACCTCAATTAGCTGGCAAGGTACCCTTCTCTGACCAATGGACCCCTAGGGGAACACTAATATCATGGTTTTTGGATCTTGTTCCTAATGAACCTAACGGTTTTATTCCCTATAACTATTTCCTCTATTAAGGGCAGAGACTACTGTCGTCATCCTGCTATCTGCAGAAGGGAATATCTCACTTCTTTTCTTTGGAAGACATGAAGGAGTGTCTTTTCCTACACTCTACGTCCTACTGCTGGAGCTATGCGGCGGCGGAGAACGTGTGATTCTCTTATTGTTTATTCCCTGAAGCTCTACTACAGAGACGAGAAGGCCTTGGCTGGGATTTCTTATTCTTATCATCGGTACCACATATACCCCTCCAAAAAGGTAGGTGTTCTCAAGATCAAGCCAAATTCATAGCTAAAGTAGGGTAACATAACATTCTAGTATAATCCATCTATCGTGCCATACAGCCTGTTCCATACTCTATAGCATGTTACACGGGTTTTAAGTAGAACAACTATATCATGTTACACCAGTTTTCTACATAGTCTGTTATACTGATTTTACGGGATTCGAACATATCTAATTACACCAATTTTTACAACCTTAAAATATCATGTTTAGCCCTAGTATATAACCTACTTTACAAGATATACATATATGTTTTAAAAACCCAGAATGTCTAGCCCTTAGGTAAAGGGTGCCCCTCACCATGGCGCCATTTCCTGAAGGGGCGCCCCAAGCCAAGGAGCCATTTGAAATAAGACTGGTCACAGTATCATCAATTTACTTTCCAGCAATTAATAATGAACGCATTCAAAAATCTATATCTATTGAACTAAACCATCAAATTCTTGCATGAATATGTTTCTGTGGTCCCGATATTTTTCTCTACTTGTCCATATCCTTACTTCTTGATTCAGAAAAACTTTCTACTGATGAATAGTAAATTATGTCTGAAACGCACCTGTGCGGTACGTAGAACTGTCACAGAGAATAGAGCCCCTACCTAGGGTGCTATTTTCTGAAGGAAGACCCTCCAGAGTGTCGCTATTTAAATACAGACACTCCAGAGGGGCGCCATTTTCATATGGTTAACAAAAAAAAAGAAAAACAAAAATATATATTACTTGAATAATGGCAGCCCTTAGGGCGCCATTTACTGAAACGAAGGCAGCCCCTGGGGCACCAATTGATGTGAACAACAACCCTCTAGACGGTCTTCAATTAAATGAACACTCTCTATAGGGGTGCCATTTCTTGAAGGCTAGTAAATTGATCAATGTTCAAAAATTAACATCTATGAAACTAAAATCCAACAATTCTGCATGAACGTAATTCTGAACTCACGATAATTTTTTTTGTATACCCATGACCTTGTTCCCAGATTTCGTGAACCTACGACATTATGAATAGTGTTATGAGTCTAAAGATGTACCTGCACGGTGTAAATAGGACCAGAAGAATTGGCGCCCAAGCCTGGGGCGCCAATTAGTTGAATAGTGACCCTCTAGAGGGTCGTCATTTAAATGAAGACCCCCTGGGGGAGGCGCCATTTTCCATATATATAATTTTTGAAAGAGTGCCTGACCCCCAAGCGACATTTCCTGAAAGCCTGAAAGCAGGGCTAACCCCTGGGCCCCAATTCAGTGAGGCAGCTTGCTAGCCACCAATTTCATCTGGATGTTTCAATGAGCAACAGATTCCCTTATGATTCCTTATTTGTCTCGTGGGTTATACCGACATAACCCTAGATCCTTTCCTGCATGACATATGCCATGAACTCCATTCCATGACACTCCACCTTTTGTATATCCTACAATAGTCCACCCTTGAAATCCTATATTGGCTATAAATGAGAGTGGATGTCAAAAGAAATACATGAAATGCTGTGCATATAGGGCCCTATCGGGTCCTAGGAGGAGCACCCGAAAGTACTTGTACCCATGGGAGTTGAATGATCACGGTGTTTAAGCATTGCACCGAAGTACTTGCTTGACTTGCTTGACTTGAGACATTCCACACTTACTTTCTCGTGACACTACTTGCTTGACTTGACTTGCGTGGCCCAGAATGGGCAATACTTGACTTGTGTGGCCGAGAATGGGCAATACTTGACTTGCATGGCCCGAAAAAGGGCAAAGTACTTGCTTGATTGAAATAGCCAATTCCAGTAACACGTACTTGATATTACTTGCTTGAACATGAACTTTACTTGCTGGAACATGATTCTACTTGCTTGAACATGAATTCTTGCTTGCCTGGAAAGTTGTATCGACATCTATGTTCTTGATATCCTGCTTGTCAAATATTTGAAATCATGCGATACTCTCTCTTCATATAGTTCTTGATCTCTTACTTGTTCATCATGCATAGCTATACCGGCATTACATGTAACATGTAAACCACTTAAAGATTGCTCGAACTTGAGATGTAATTCTTACTGAGCGATTCGCTCATCCAGTTGCATTCTAACATTTTTCAAGTAATTCGAATAGCGACATCCACACGAACAGGAATGAGACCGAGTGAAGAGTGCTAGAGTCACAATCATCTACTGTCAGCTAGTCACGTCTCGTGATTTTCTTGAGTCCCCTTTGTACTTCCAGTTATATTAGTCTAGTTGATTGAAGCTTGTTAAGGCCTGTAGCCTAGTATTTAGATTTAAAGAATGAATGTCATGGAATAGACTTATCACCCTTTGGTTAATCGAATAATTGTCAACTTGGACATTGGTATCATTTTAGAAATTTAATCTAAGTCATTATTTAGTCTTCTGCGCACTCTGTCTTTTGTCAAAAAAAAATTGTATACTACTCTAATTGAATGGTTCTATATAAGCTGGCCACGACCTCGGGTATCTTCCGCACTCAGGGCGTGACAGTCTTCATGGTATCAGTGCCAGGATTTCAATTTCCTAGGGAATAAGAGGTTAGGAAATTAGAAGTCACGATTGAAATCTAGGAAAAACCCAAGTCTAAGGATAGGTTTACACCTTATACCCGGTGAGATGGGTAGAGCCATGGGTTAAGTTCTATAATGACATTCGACCTTATAAATTAAACATGATACTTAGTACCCTCAAATTCTCTTGTAGGATCATGGCCGCTGAACGAGCACAATGGCGCAAGATGCAGTGCACCGTGCAAGGTCTTACGTAGGCGCTACAGCAAGTGGCGCAAGGTGGAGCTAACCGTGGAGCTGGTGATCTCCACAGAGGTTTTCGCAACATGAACACACCAAGATTCGCGGGCTCGTCAGACCCCGAATAGGCTGAAAACTGGTTGAAGGAGATTGACAGAATTTTCCATGTAATGCAATGCACGGATGAGGAAATGGTCTTACTGGCTATATTCCAACTGGAGCGGGACGCTGGAGGCTGGTTGGAATCCGTAGAAGTAACATTGCCGAATGACCCTATCACATGGGATTACTTTGTTGAACATTTCAACAACAAGTACTTCTCCGATCGTATTCAGGAGAAGAAGGCAGTAGAATTTACCGCACTGAAACAACGGACCCTGAAAGTGGCCGAGTATGAGGCCCAGTTCTCAAAACTGTCCAGGTATGCACCCCACTTGGTGTGTACTGAAAAGATGAAGGCGAGAAGGTTTCTCAACAGGCTTCGACCCCACTATATTACACTACTTGCACCGATGGACATCCAAGTCTATTCAGAGATGGTTCGGTATGCCCAATTGCTAGAAGACGCCACCGAATTATCTGAAAGGATTCAAGGAAAGGACAAGAAGGAACCCATCACAGGCCCGTGAAATTTTAAATCATCATTCAACAAGAAGCGGTTCTTCAATGGAGGGGAGTCCTCCAAGGGAAAGAGGTTTCAGAAGAATGACAAGCCTTTCTCCACCACTACACCTTCTAAGGAAATTTGTAAATACTATGACAAGGCCGGCAACAAGCCCAAGGAATACTGGAGGAAATTAGGAGCATGTCTCCGATATGGAAGCCAAGAACATTGAATCCCTGATTGCCCATTTATGAATGAGCAACCCACTAAAGATGAGAAGCGTCTGGCAAAGAAACAAGGCCGTCTACAAGCTCTCCACGAGACGGAACCCATAGAAGGTGGAATTGTGAAAGGTACTCTAACTATTTGTTCTAAAACTACACAAGTTTTATTTGGTACCGGAGCAACTCATTAATTCGTTTCCAAGAAATTCGCTGCTTCATTTTCCAAGAAACCTGAATTGTTAGATTTGGTCATATCTACACCTCTTTGGAATGAGTCTGATATCACTTATCACTCTCCAAATTGTGAAGTGATGGTTAAAGGAAACAATCTACCAATCAACCTGATATGACTAGATATGAAGGGGTATGATGTCATACTAGGTGCCGACTGGTTATCCACATACCAAGCAACTGTAGATTGCCGACATGGCAAGGTAACTTTTGTGGATTTCCCAGAGCTGGTTTACACTAGCCCTCGGAATAGATCCCCTCTTATCTCAGCTCTTCAAGCTAGCAAACTTGTAAGTAAAGGATGTATGCCTTTCATAGCATTCGTGACTGCCACGGAAGTCGATGAGATTAAACTTGATGACATCCATGTAATTCGGGATTTTCTTGATGTTTTTTCGGAAGAATTGCATGGCTTACCCCCGGAAAGGGAAGTGTCGTTTACAATCGACCTTGTCCCTGGTGCTGGTCTTGTTTCCAAGACACCATACAGAATGTCTCCCGCTAAGCTGAAGAAGCTAAAAGAGCAGCTATTGGAGTTATTGAAAAAGGGTTTCATCAGGCCAAGTACTTCCCCACAGGGAGCACCCGTGCTATTCGTCAAAAAGAAGGACGGATCGATGAGACTATGCATTGATTATCAGCAGCTAAATCACCTTACAATAAAGAACAAGTACCCGCTGCCGAGAATCGATGAGATGTTCAATCAATTATCTGGAGCTAAATATTTCTCCAAGATTGATCTTCGTTCTGGTTAACACCAACTGAAGATCAAAGAAGAAGACACTCATAAAACTGCATTCTGAAATAGGTATGGGCATTACGAATTTACTGTTATGTCTTTCGGACTAACAAATGCCCCTACAGCCTTTATGCAATTAATGAACAGCACCTTTCGGCCACATCTGGATCAATTCATCGTGGTCTTTATCAATGATATCTTGATTTATTCAAAGCCTGAAGAAGACCATGAAGAACACCTGAAGAAGGCATTACAAATATTAAGGGAAAACAAATTATATGTCAAATTCAGCAAGTGTAAGTTCTGGCTCGAGGAAGTATCCTTCTTGGGCCATGTACTCCCGAAGAACGGAATTTCTGTCGACCCTTCAAAGGTCGAAGCTGTGAAGAGTTGGGAACAACCAACAAATGCAACGGATATCCGAAGTTTCTTTGGTATAGCTGGTTACTACCGACGTTTCATCAATGACATCTCAAAAATTGCTGTTCCTCTTACCAGATTGACTCGCAAGGAAGTGCCTTATGAGTGGAATGAAGACTGTGAGAAGAGTTTCCAAGCTTTGAAAGATCTTTTGACCACTGCTCCAGTCTTATCATTACCAATTAAAGGAGAGAAGTATGAGGTATATACCAATGCTTCGGGTATTGGCCTCGGATGTGTATTGATGCAAAATCGGAGACTCATTGCATACTCTTCCCGGTAATTAAAGAAGCACGAAGAGAACTACCCGGTGCATGACTTAGAGCTAGACACGGTAGTATTTACCTTGAAGATCTGGAGGCACTACCTCTATGGAGAACAATTCATAGTATACTCTGATCATAAAAGCCTCAAGTATTTATTCTCCTAAAAGGAGCTAAACATGCGGCAAAGGCGATGCCTCGAATATCTCAAGGTTTCGACTTCACTATACAATACCATCATGGTAAGGGTAATTCCGTAGTTGATGCCCTTAGTCGAAAGCCAAGTGCAATTTTGGCCAACTGTATGATACAAGAATGGAAGTTGCTAGAGAAATTCTCTGAGCTTGATATTTGATGTGACACAAGCTATTGGGAATGTAGTAGCTAACCGTGATCCCTTGGACCTATATCGCAAACACAATCGCAAGAGTTGAGATTTTTGGAAATCGCCGAACCACCGTGCGCACACGCTTCCCCGGGTGACTCGGTGATGCCGAGTGGAGGTAGTGGAATAAGGCCCTTGCTGGTAGAGGGCCAGCCAGGCTATGGTTGCCCTCCCAAGGGTATGGTGCCCACAATCAAGGGGCTGGCTAGGTGCCTAAGGGACACCGGGTCACTCTCTCACAAGCCCATGGTGACCGCACGTAAGCTGGAAGCTCCGGGGTCGGGCGCTCTCTCATTGCCAGCGGAGCAATTCCACAGATATCAAAGGAACAAACACTGAATTGGGGGGAAAGTGTTTAGAGCTTACCTGGTCAGTTAGAAGAAACCGACCCCGTTCGGAGACGAGGGCGAGCGGGGAAGTGAGGGTCCCCGCACACTGCGTCGCTCGAAGCTTCACCCTGTTTAAATAATTTACATGCACTACTCCTCACATAGGAGGGGGGGGGAGCTCGGGGTGGGGAGAACAGGGGTACAATCAAACACTACCTCCATGCAGGGAGGGGCGGTGAGCCGGCCAGGCGGGAAGGGGAGTGATGCAAAGGAAGAATCCGAACGGCCGTTCGTGGTTCTGCCCGCCTATCCCTGTCTGATAGATGCTCACTGTTGATGATGCCGAGGGCGCTCCCGAACTCAGAAGCCAACAAAACCAGCGTCAAATCGTCACTAACTGGCTCAGGATGACTCTTGAATTTTCTTTAGAAGTCTTGTCACCGCTGACGGCTGGGGCAGGCTCTGGACCGGTATGGTTTGGCTCAAGCTCAGACTGGTTCCCGGACACTGCAGCAGGATGACGAAGTCCCCATGAACGCAACTGTGATCCGAATGAGACGGGACCAGGACAGACGTGAGCGTGGATAAGTCTTCTTCGATCAGCACCAAAGAACGGTGCCAGAGGATGTTGGGGTTGAAAGTTACAGCCCGAAGACTGGGAAGATGTCAGGACTGCTTCTGGCTGATCTGGCCTGTGTCCCTGAGGTAGAAAAATTGGAGCAGAATGCTCCAGCCTCCAAACGGCGTCCCTTTGGTTGCGATGGACAGGAGACTGGTAGAGCTTCACCACGGTCAAATGGCACACCCAGGGGAGCGGGGGTGTGGTCGTAGGAGCTTCTGAAAGTCGCTTCTAGTTGCAGGCCGGACTGGTTCTGCGCAGTCGGTGAAGAACGGCTCTCCCGGGCAGCTCCGACCTCGGATTGAGGTGGGACCACCTCGCCTGCGAAGCCAACTAAAAGAGCTTTCCGTCTATGTATGACACACCTCTAGGGCCTCGGGGATGTGGTCGAGGGTGGCGCTGCAACAGGCTGTTGATCTGCAGGTCTTCAGCTGCACACAGATTAGAAGAAAGAATGGTTGAGGGGGTGGTTTCTTTGGTGGAGGAGAATAGGATATGGAGGTATTGGTGGTGGGGAAGGGTTGGGAGGTGGTAAGGGGAAGTGGGGGAGGATGGCAGGGGTGGAGCTAGCAGTGGGGAGAGGTGGATGCATTGGTGGCTTTGGAGGAGGTGGGGAGGGGGGGCGCAAATGGGTTGGAGGGAGGGGTAGGGTTCTCTCCCTTATTTGAAATGGGATTAGGAGAGGAGTTAAGTCTAGTCTTGGGAATGGGAAAGGTTGTCTTGGGAGGGTGAAGGGGTGCTTAGGGGGTTGGGATTCTCCCTTGGGAGATGGAAGGAGTGGCTTGGGAATGGGGAGAGTTGCCTTGGAAGCTGAAAGGTTACTTGGGTAGTGGTGAGAGTAATGGTAGTATTGAAGGGGCCTAGGGAAGGTGAAAGGGTTGGGCTGATGTGGAGGATGAGGTGGCAAGGGGGAGAAGAGAGAGGGGGCTGCGAATTGAGGAGAGAGAGAGGGGGTCGCCCCCTTTAGAGAGAGAGAGAGAGAGAGAGTTCTCACAAGGTTTTTGTGCAATGCTAAATTCAAACTTTCATTCAACAATTCATTAGTTCTCCAAGGGGGTCTGGGGTCCTATTTATAGGGACCCAAACTTTTACATGATAAGACTACCCCTTGCTTTACACATAATGACCAAGCTGTTCAAAAAGCAACCAAGGGGTAGATGAAGACTAAAACATAGGGAAATGACTTAGGACCTAGGGCGATGATTTCAAATAAAGGGAAAATTACATCAAAATGACTCAAACAAAAAGCAAGAAATACATCAGAGTGATCCAAGTAGAAAAGTAAAGAGTCGTGGGGGTCCTGCTCGCCATGGAGCTCACTCCTAGTCCTCTCCAGGAGGGAGTGAAGTCCCGAGCCAGAGAGAATCATGGGTGATGTCCCCATCAATTCCCCCGAGCTGCGAAAAGCTCGACTCTGTCGAGTAGGGGCCCGCTCTACTGTGATACTGATCCAATATGTCAGGGCACAGCTGCTGAAGATCCTCCCGACTTAGCCATGTGTCATCTGACGGAGGCCGTCCCTTCCACCTAACCAGATATCACTCATATGCCCTGCTCCGGGTAGTAGTGATTTGTTCATCTAATATCCGCTCCACTTGCTCACACTGGTTCCTTGGGCCGGGTGGAGCTCTCTTTTAGGTAGGGGCTCTCTCAAGGGATGGAACATGCCGGATGTCCTCACTGGGTGTCACCGTGGGACCCTTGTATGGCACCAGGTCAGCCACGTTGAAAGTGGCACTTACTCCGTATTCCTCAGGGAGGTCTAAACACATAAGCATTAGTGCCAACGCGCCTCAAAACCTGGAAGGGGCCTGCTCCACAAGGCCTCAACTTTGAGACATTTTCAAGGAATAGTATCTCAATCCTCACCATCACCAAATCACCTACACGGAACTCTTGGTGGCGGCGGTGGGAATCGGCTAATTTCTTGTATACCTCATTGCTCTTGTTGATTTGTTTGCGAATGGTGCCATGCAGTGTCATGAATGATGATCCTCTAGAGATGAAGGGAGGCCCTGGACAACCAAATTCAGCCCTATCAAGTGTTACATTGGTTTTGACGGACTTAGGAGGATCGGGGCATCCATAAATGGTTCTATCAGGTATGGGTGAAGTGAATGCCGGAGGACCCGGACTTCCATGTATACTCCTATCATGCATAAGATGGATGATGAGTGGGGGAGGACCTGCATATCCAAATGTAAACCTGTCGTGCACTGGACCTAGTGTGTGTGTGACATAAATGAGAAGACTTGACTTACTAGCCCTACCAAATGATGCAAAATGTAGTGACACATGCATTTCCATCCAAATGGCATCTTCTATGTGTGTGGCTTGGTGTAGGAGTTTCCACTCATAGGGGTCGAAGGGGTCTAGGAAAGTGGAGTGGGCTTTGTCCAATAAGGTGGGTGAGGGTAGGAAGGAGTGGGTGGTGAGTGGTGCAGGTTGGTCACATGAGTACTCGAAAGCCCATTGGAAGGGGTCAAAAGGATCAAGATGGGTTGAGAGGTGGGTGAAGTGGAGGTGGGTGAAGTGAGGTGGGCCTCAATCCAAGAGATAGACCTGGGGTCCCTAGCGCACGTGGGGAAGTGGAAATCATGAACCCTATGGGACCTAACGTATTGCTCCTTGCAAAGGGGCGAGGGGCAGGGAAAGGTGTAGGAGGGCAAGGAGGTGGGTTGGCAATGAGGGGCTAGCGGGAAGGGATCATGCGGATCTAGGAGGACTTGGGTTTAGGGGAATGAGGCTTCTTCCCATCCTAGACCTTGAGCACTCTAAAGCATACACTCCCTAGTGTGGCCTAGGCACTCGTCTCCTAATGGGGTAAGTACCAAAGTGGATTCCCTAGGTGGAGTGCCCTTTCCTTGTGGTAGGGGGGTGGTGTAAAACTCATCGGGCTCGGGTAGAAACAATAAGAGCTCACTCGTGCAAGGACCCTTGGTGTAAATGGAGGTGATGGACCCGATACAGGGGTGTGAGAAACTAAGGTACCCCATGTCGCTTGCTCCTAAGGTCAGTATGTTTGTCACCTCTATTTGCCTTAGTATACCCTTAATCAAGTCCCTCAGGGTTCCTACAAAGAAGAACGAAGGGTAGGTTGTGTGGAATGGTGGGGTGGGCACGATTGGGTTGTGGTTCCTAAGTGGGGGTTCATTGGCTTTCCATTCAAATTCATCCCGTGGGGGCCGAGCTCTAGGGCCGTAGTTCGTAGGTGGGGGTTCATTGGCTTCCCATCCAAATTCATCTCGTGGGGGCCGAGCTCTAGGGTCGTAGTTCCTTTTTGCTTCAACCCGATCAAGTTGTATGGTGATGATATCTAGCTGACCAAGAATGTTATTGATGGTAGCGTCAACTCGCTCCATGGGTACTTGGGGTGTCTCCCTAGGGTGGTCATGCAAAGGAGCGATGGAAAACACAATGCCAGGGAGACCCAAATGCCAATGCTCTAGGAGTAGACTCGTAGAGACAAGTCTAGAACTTGCTCTGATACCAAATTGATGTGACATAAGCTATTGGGAATGCAACAGCTAACCGTGATCCCTTGGACCTATATCGCAAACACAATCGCAAGAGTTGAGATTTTGGAAATCGTTGAACCACCGTGCGCACACGCTTCCCCGGGTGACTCGGTGATGCCGAGTGGAGGTAGTGGAACAAGGCCCTTGTAGGTAGAGGGCCAGACGGGCTATGGTTGCCCTCCCAAGGGTACGGTGCCCACAATCAAGGGGCTGTCTAGGTGCCTAAGGGACACCGGGTCACTCTCTCTCACAAGTGCGCGGTGACCGCACGCAAGCTGGAAGCTCCGGGGTCGGGCGCTCTCTCACCACCAGCAGAGCAATTCCACAGATATTAAAGGAACAAACACCGAATTGGGGAGCAAGGGTTTATAGCTTACTTGGTCAGTTTGAAGAAACCGACCCCGTTCGGAGACGAGGGAGAGAGGGGAAGTGTGGGTTCCCCGCACACTGCGTCGCTCGAAGCTTCACCCTGTTTAAATAATTTACATGCACTACTCCTCACATAGGAGGGGGGGGGAGCTCGGGGTGGGGAGAACAGGGGTACAATCAAACACTACCTCCATGCAGGGAGGGGCGGTGAGCCGGCCAGGCGGGAAGGGGAGTGATGCAAAGGAAGAATCCGAACGGCCGTTCGTGGTTCTGCCCGCCTATCCCTGTCTGATAGATGCTCACTGTTGATGATGCCGACGGTGCTCCCGAACTCAGAAGCCAACAAAACTAGCGTCAAATCATCACTAACTGGCTCGGGATGACTCCTAAATTTTCTCGGGAAGTCTTGTTGCCGCTGACGGCCGGGGTAGGCGCTGGACCGGTGTGGTTTGTCTCAAGCTTAGACTGGTTCCCAGACGCTGCAGCAGGATGACGAAGTCCCCATGAATGATAACGTGATTCAAATGAGATGGGACTAAGACAGACGCGAGCGTGGATGAGTCTTCTTCGATCAACACCAAAGAACGGAACCAGAGAATGTCAGGGTTGAAAGTTACAGCCCGAAGAGTGGGAAGAGGTCAGGACTGCTTCTGGCTGATTTGGCATGCGTCCTTAGGGTAGAAAAATTGGAACAGAATGCTCCGGCCTCCAAACGGCATCCCGCTGGTTGCGCTAGACAGGCGATTGGTAGAGCTTTGCCCCGGTCAAATGGCGCGCCCAGGGGAGTTGGGGTGTGGTCACAGGAGCTTCTGAAAGTCGCTTCTAGTTGCAGGCCGGACTGGTTCTGCGCAGTCGGTGAAGAACGGTTCTCCCGGGCAGCTCCGACCTTGGATTGAGGCGGGACCACCTCGCCTGCGAAGCCAACTGGAAGAGATTTCCGTCTATGTATGACACACCTCCAGGGGCTCTGGGATGTGGTCGAGGGTGGCACTGCAACAAGCTGTTGATCTGTAGGTCTTCAGCTGCACACAGATTAGAAGAAAGAATGGTTGAGGGGGTGGTTTCTTTGGTGGAGGGGAATAGGATATGGAGGTATTGGTGGTGGGGAAGGGTTGGGAGGTGGGAAGGGTAAGTGGGGGAGGATGGCAGGGGTGGAGCTAGCAGGGGGGAGAGGTGGATGCGCTGGTGGCTTTGGAGGAGGTGGGGAGGGGGGGCGCAAATGGGGTCGAGGGAGGGGAAGGGTTCTCTCCCTTATTTGAAATGGGATTAAGAAAGGAGTTAAGTCTAGTCTTGGGAATGGGAAGGGTTGTCTTGGGAGGGTGAAGGGGTACTTAGGGGGTTGGGATTCTCCCCTGGGAGATGGAAGGAGTGGCTTGGGAATGGGGAGAGTTGCCTTAGAAGGTGAAAGGTTACTTGGGTAGTGGTGAGAGTAATGGTAGTATTGAAGGGGCCTAGGGAAGGTGAAAGGGTTGGGCTGATGTGGAGGATGAGGTGGCAAGGGGGAGAGGAGAGAGGGGGCTGCAAATTGGGGAGAGAGAGGGGAGGAGAGAGAGAGGGGGTCGCCCCCTTTAGAGAGAGAGAGAGAGAGATAGAGAGAGAGAGATGGGTTCTCACAAGGTTTTTGTGTAATGCTAAATTCAAACTTTCATTCAACAATTCATTAGTTCTCCAAGGGGGTTTGGGGTCCTATTTATAGGGACCCAAACTTTTACATGACAAGACTACCCCTGGCTTTACACATAATGACCAAGCTGTTCAAAAAGCAACCAAGGGGTAGATGAAGACTAAAACATAGGGAAATGACTTAGGACCTAGGATGATGATTTCAAATGAAGGGAAAATTACATCAAAATGACTCAAACAAAAAGCAAGAAATACATCAAAGTGATCCAAGTAGAAAAGCAAAGAGTCGTGGGGGTCCTGCTCGCCATGGAGCTCACTCCAAGTCCTCTCCAGGAGGGAGTGAAGTCCCGAGCCAGAGAGAATCGTAGGTGATGTCCCCATCATTATCAGTACAGATGAGAAGAATGGGTGTATTATTCTATCCCATGTGAGTCTACATCCAGATTTGCTGCCTAAAATTAAGAAGCTACAAGAAGAAGATCCTACACTGGTGAAAATAAAGGACAAGCTTCACGAGACACCCGATTTCAAGCTGGCACCCGATGGTAGATTGCTATTCCATGAACGGGCATATGTACCCGACTGTCCAAAGTTGAAAAAGAAGGTTCTTGAAGAAGCTCATCGATCGAGGTACATGATCCACCCTGGAGCCACTAAG
Source organism: Amorphophallus konjac (assembly GCA_022559845.1). NCBI lineage: Eukaryota > Viridiplantae > Streptophyta > Magnoliopsida > Alismatales > Araceae > Amorphophallus > Amorphophallus konjac. The sequence continues at coordinate 163,582,936 of CM040125.1, read as the reverse complement.
ATGTACCAAGACTTGAAACGAACTTTCTGGTGGCCTAATATGAAAAGAGAGCTAGCGGACTTTGTGTCTCGTTGCCTGACATGCCAATAGGTGAAGGCTGAACATCAGAAACCCGGTGCAAAATTACATCCGCTAGATATTCCCAAGTGGAAGTGGGAAGATATCGGCAAAGACTTTATCATGGGCTTGCCCAAGTCTAGGAGCGGACATGATGGAATTTGGGTAATCATCGACCGTCTCACTAAATCGGCCCATTTCTTATCCATCAAAAGCCGATGGTCGGTTGACGTACTTGCTGCCCTGTATATTAAGGAGATGGTTAGATTGCATGGAGTCCCTTTGTCAATTGTATCTGATCGAGACCCATGCTTTACCTCTCATTTCTGGAAGAGTCTACAACACTCTCTAGGGACGAAACTCAACTTCAGCACTGCTTTCCATCCCCAGACAGATGGACAGACTGAAAGGACAAATCAAGTTGTTGAAGATATGTTAAGGGCATGTATTATAGACTTCTGCGAAAGCTGGCATGACCACTTACCCCTATCCGAGTTTACATATAATAACAGCTATCAAGCCAGTATCCAAATGGCACCTTTCGAGGCACTTTATGGCAGAAGTTGTCGATCTCCAATATGCTAGGATAAATTCGATGAAAAATAAATTCTAGGCCCATATATGGTGAGAGATTCAACTGAGAAGATACACCTCATTCAGGAAAGGCTAAGGATAGCACAGTTCAGCCAGAAGTCATATGCTGACAATAGAGGAAGAGATCTGGAATTCCAAGTTGGAGACCATATTTTTCTTAAGGTATCTCCCGGTCGCGGTATTAGAATATTTGGTGTTAAGGGCAAGCTTACACCGAGGTTTATTGGTCCATTCGAGGTATTGCAATATGTAGGCGAGGTAGCTTACCGCATTGCCTTGCCTCCACAACTATCAGAGATGCACAACGTATTCCATATTTCTATGCTGAAGAAGTATGTGCACGATCCTCTCCACATCATTAACCACGCTGATTTGGTAATACAAACGGACCTTACCTATGAGCAAAAGCCAATGAAGATCCTCGACCGAGAAGTTCAAGTTTTAAGGGACAAGACGATCCCTATGGTGAAAATCCAATGGAATCGATGCTTAGAACAAGAAGCTACATAGGAAACTGATGAGTCTATGAAAAGAAGATTTCCAGAGTTATTCTAGTTTTTAAGTACTCTACACCCTCTATGTCATACAATTGAATTTGGGGACCAAATTCTTTTAAGTGAAGGAGGGTGTAGCACCTTCGATAAAACAATAAAGAAGTTCAACTTTTTAAATAAAGAATCCTACATGAAGGCCTTATATAAATAAACATACCTTGTGAGGACTACTATATAAATGTACAAGTCCAACATCACTTAAATGCCAACACATGGGTAGTACGTAATGGAGGTTCTCCTTTTCCAACCCATAAGGAAGGGGCGCCCCTTACTAGGGCGCCATTCACCAAATGGAGCCCCTACACTAGGGCGCCATTTACCTGCAGGGCCCCGATCCCACACCATAAAGGTAACCAATTATATATAATTATATATACACGTGAATGTGCCAGTTTTGTCTAAAGCCATGAAAAATGGACGCCCTCATGGAAAAGCGTCATTTACATGAACAGGGTCACCCATTTAAAGGGTGCCCCTATACCAGGGCGCCATCTCCAAAGTGCTTCTAGAAGACTTGAGACATGAACAACCTCAATTAGCTGGCAAGGTACCCTTCTCTGACCAATGGACCCCTAGGGGAACACTAACAACAAGGTTTTTGGATCTTGTTCCTAATGAACCTTACGGTTTCATTCCCTATAACAATTTCCTATATTGAGGGCAAAGACTACTGCCGTCGTCCTGCTATCTGCAGAAGGGAATATCTCCCTTCTTTTCTTTGGAAGACGTGAAGGAGCATCTTTTCCTACACTCTATGTCCTACTGTTGGACATTTGCGACGGTGAGAATGTGTGGTTCTCTTATTGTTTATTCCCTGAAGCTCTACTGCAGAGACGAGAAGGCCTTGGGTGGGATTTCTTATTCATATCATATGTACCACGTATACCCCTCCAAAAAGTTAGGTGTTCTCAAGATCTAGCCCAACCCGTAGCTAAAGTAGGGTAACATAACATGCTAGTATAATCCATCTATCATGCCATACAGCCTGTTCCATACTCTATAGCATGTTACACGGGTTTTAAGTAGAACAACTATAACCTATTACACCAGTTTTCTACATAGTCTGTTGGAGAGGGGAAATCTAACCGCCCGAACAGAGAGGCCAAACAAGGTCCAATTTGACCCAACGAGGCCCAGCTCCTTGAAGTGGTGGCTGCCGGGCCCACTAAATATAAGCCTAATAACTCACTCGGATCAAGCACTTCCTAGGCGACCTTCGGGTTGGGAAGTTTGAGCATCAGTTCGATCGGGAGAGCTCCTTCGGAGCCCCGTATTCTCTACCCAAACCACGCACTTGTGGACGTCGAAAAATGTCGATGTGGATCATACGGCATGCATGCCTCGACACTCGAGAGTGAGCCCAAGATGAGAATACAGAATAGACCTCATGCCTCGCCCGATCAGGACGAGAACTCGCTTGGTGGCCCACTACCCGCCAAGGGAGCCCCCCGGGCGGAAGATACGGCCACAACTCTATAGTCGGTCGTGCCGAGAGCTGAATCGAAGAAGAGTCGGGAACTCCGACACAGCCCAACGTGCACCGAAAGTCACGCAAAGTCTATGACCGAGCCCCAGAGGCTACGAACGGAACATTGTGGAGGCCATACATCGCAACCGGAACATTCTGGGAATGCCAACATTCATATAAATGGCCATGACTTAGAAAAGAACCCGTTCGGTGCTTAAAACGGCGCGGAAGTGCCTTAAAGCGGCGTGCCTTAAAACGGCGCCACCCCCCTTTTGCTTAAACGGCATGCTCACCTTTGATTAATGTTCCCCCCTTGGTCATCTTAAACCGCCGCGCCCTTGAGTACGACAAAATCGCCCCCCCCCCCCCCACTTTATGCCCCAATACGAGCTCCCCCTTGCTTTTGTTAAAATGGCGTCACCCCCTTTTATATGCTAAACCGGCGCGCCCATTTCGGAATGATAATACGGTGCGCTCAATTTAAAGGCAAAAGAGAGGGCTATTCTGGCGCGATTGGTATCCCCCCGCGCCGGATTAGCTGAAGCAAGCAATCTGTTCTCTGAGGCGTTTATCCGGCGTGCAGTGAAGCCATCCCGTCATCAATGCGGTCCCCTGTTTCCTACGAACAGCACGTCGATGAATTGCTTAAAATGGCTAAATGTCTACTTCGATCCGTTGGGCAGCCAAGCATGTTCTTCAAATGGAAATTCTCGAGCCCTGCACCGCCGAACGCTCATTCCGTCGATCGGCCGCCCATTCTCCTGCAAATGATGAAAGCAACGTGGCTCGCGGTGGATATGCCAGTGGAGGAGGAGGCCATGCCTCTGCCCCCCCTCCCGGTCACACTGTAGCCACGGCGGAGGTGACGTCCATGACAGCGGCATTCGACACGGCGACACGGCAGTGGCGTTGCAGGTGAAGTAAGAGGGAAATAAGAAGAAATAAAGAAGAAAATAAAGGGGGCCTTTCCCTCTGAAACAGGGCCTCCAACCCCTATAAAAAGAGCGCCCAGGCGAAGCTTAAATCCGGTTGGAGGGTTGGACAACTCTTGGAAGCCTAGAGATTAGAAGCTTTTCTTCTGAGAGAAACCCCTTGAAGCCCCGAAGCCCGTGTGGAGAAGAAGAAAGAAAGAGTAGGAGAGAAAGGGTGAGGAAGAGTGAGAGCCAGCCGTGTGAGGGTGGGTCATGGTCTTTCTCCTCTTCCTTTGTATTCTGCTCGGCGACGTCCCGCCCCGATGTAGTTATTTTCTGTTTGAGTGGAAATGAAGCACGTGGCCTTCAACCCCGATCCTTTCTTATCTCCTTCATGAAACCCGATTTTGATGCTCGCTCTTCCCTTGCCTTTTGCAAGTCCATATGTTTCCGTCGGATCATATATGCATAGATAAGTACATATGTATCTGTAGATAGATATATACGCATGCATGCGTTAACTTCCTTTTACTGCTATCCCCTGGATCTCCCCTCCGCCTTGTTCTTGTGTCGACTTTAGCTCTCACGCGGTCTTCAGCCACGCGATCATGGCAACCCTCGGGTCACCGGAGTTCCTTTGTAGGCTGGCCCTCAGGACCTCCGGCCCCGAACGGGGGGAGTCGATACGATCGCAACAACCCATGGGTCACCGGACTCCCTTGTAGGCTAGCCCTCGGGACCTCGGCCGCAAATGGGGTAATTTTACTGGTGTCGTCGCTTATGCGCACACTGGGATGTTTCGGGGCCATCGGAGTTCTCTCCATAGGGCGCACCCCATTTTTTCCCCCGGACCCTTCGGGTCTAGGGGAGATGCTGCCCAAATTTTGCCAGGCGAATAACCCATAAGAACGAATGAGCAGAATAAGCTCTGTGGGGAAAAGAATAGCATATGTCGAAAACCACTGAAACAAATCGAATCTCTGAGTTCTTGCGTAAACTTTTCTAATAAAACGCTCGAATCATCATGCTAATCCACCTGAAGAAACAATTAAAACACTTAAATCTTCCTTCCACAAACATAATCCATCAATAAGATGAACAAACCAATCAATAAATTAGTTCGCAGTTGAAGGAAAGAAGAAACAGAGCACAAAAGGGTTGAAAGAAAGCTTTACGGAGCTAATCCGGCGCGGTCCTAATCCGACGCGGGCTAATCTGGCGCGCTCCCCCCCCCCCCCCCCCCCGCGCCGATTTAGCCCCACACTCAAATCCACATTCAAACTCTTGGAATGAATAGTATGCACTCCCATCACTTTATGAGCCTAAACCCGGCGCGCCATTCTTCTTGAACATAATCCGGCGCACCCTTTGGCCTTCCTTAAACCAGCGCGCCCTTCTTCCCCTTTGGATCCCTTTTAACCGGTGCCCCCCCCCTTTGTATTATCATTATCTGGCGCCCCCCCCCCCCTTTCTAATAACATAACCGGCGCGCCCCTCCAATACCGCTAAGCCGACGTGCCTGAAAGGGGGATAATGATTAATCAGATAAGGGAAAAGACTTGAAGCTAATGAATAAAACTAATCAAAAGTTTCCCCTCTGCTATAATCCAAATTTTGTTCCGGGGACGGTGCCCCCTTGACCCCCGCGACCTGACCGCACAGGTCGATCCGCGTGTGAGGGCGCACGTTGATGAATTTGGGCTTTGCACTTAACGATTCACTTCCCCGGACTGTGTGTGAAGGGAAGAGCAATGACGCCCCGTGGCATCGGATGTGGTCCTCAGAAATCCCGATATGGCCATAGTCCGCAACCATCTCAGGCTAATAGATCATTAATCTGACTCCGCCATGCCCGGGCATACAGATGCTCCGATTTTTCTGCAATGATTGTGAGGTGTTCAGACAAGACATTTGTTCGAGCACCAAATGGTTGATTTATGACCGAAACGGCTTCAAATATCTCTCTACACCCCACTATAGGGAATTTTAATACTTTTTCAATATGCCATTTACTCCTTTCATAGAAACTAATATTTAGGCCATGAGGCCCCTTTTCTTGGCGATTAATCAGAGGTCTTCCCCTCTCCGAGGGGATGTAATTAACGTCATGGCCTTTATGGTGCGGCGGGTCTCCAGTCCCGACCCGATATCCACAATCGTCTGATTAGTCAGACGGAGCGCACCCCGGGCTTCGGACCACTCCAGTCTTGATGATGTGACACGACCTTGGACTTAAGCAAGCAAGCACATTCGCAATCTAAATGGGCCAATTTGGGCCGCCGCTCTCTCGTCGCTCACCCAAGCCCGGGGTAACTTGGCAATGCCAAGGTGAGGTTAAGGGGTTGGGCCCTTTCTGGTAGAGGGCCAGCAAGGCCAAGACTTGATTCCCAATGGATGTGGAAGCCCAAGACAATGGGGCCGACCAAGTGCCAAAGGCACCGGTTTCTCTCTTTTCCCACGGTGATCACTTATAGCACAAGAGCTTAAGGATCGGGCTCTCATTCACGGCCAGCGGAGTTTATGAACTAATATTGAAAGAACAAGCACAAATTAGAGCAAAGTTTGGAGCACTTACTCGACCGATTTGAAGAAACTGATCCCGCTCGGAGACGAGGGCGAGCGGGGAAGCGTGGGTTCCCCACACGCCGCGCCGGGGTAGCTTGACATGTTTAAGCTATTACAACACTACACCCCATGCAAGGGGGGGATCGTGGGGAAGGGAAGATGATAGTTACAATCAAAACTACCTCCACGCAAGGAGGGGCCTTCAGCCGGCCAAGCGGGGTGGGGAAAACTAGGGCTAAAACGATGATGAAGTGAATATGCTGAATCTGCCTTCTCTCGGTAATTGTGGATAGACAGTCGGTACTGTGGCTGCAGAACGTGATCAGGAATTTTTACGAGGGCAAGACCAGTGGGAAAATCTTTGTTACTGGAACTGGAGTGCCTCTGAATTTTTTCGAATTCTTCTGGGGTCGCTGCTGGCCTGGGCAGGAGCTCGAACAGGGACGCTGATTCTCGGACTGACAGCAACTGGTTACTAACAGCAGGAAGAAGAGGTTGCCTCGGCCGCTCCCGAACTCCGAATCAGGTGCCGCCAGAGCCGCTGGAACCGTGGACGAGTCTTATTTGCAACAGAACTAACGGAGAAGCTGAAAGATTCCGGAGAAGATCAGGGGACCCAGAACAGTGAGTGGGGGTCGGTGCAGACTGTGGGAAGCAGAGTCGCACGCCTGAGGAAGAAAATTCGTAACTTCTGCTAACGGCTTCCGAACGGGATTCCGCTTCTTGATTCCGAAAGTAGACAGGAAGGAGAAGAACTTTGTAGATCATGGCCTGGTTCCTCCTGGGTTCATCGTGGTGAAGCTTTTTCTCCGGCTCAGAACCTCTGTAGGGGGCAGATCGGCGTAGTAACAGCAGGTTGCAGAAGATGTACCGGCAGCTCCCGAACTCAGAATCGAGCACCGTCAGAGTCGTTGGAATCGTGGACGAATCCTCTTCGCAGAAAAACTGATGGAGAGGCCAGACGATGTCGGAGAAGACCAAGGAACTCTGAACACTGTTGACTGGTCGGAGCAGACTATGAGTAGTAGATCTGCATAGCTGAGGGAGAAAAATGAGAACTCTTGATCAAGAATGCCGAATGAAGTTCTGTTTCTTGATTCTGGAAGTAGACTGGGCGATGAAGAACTTTGAAGAAGAACTCGTGGACTGATTCCTTCAGGGTTCATTGTGGCAGAACTTCTAATCTGGCTCAGGTCCTCAGCCGAGGCAGAACTGTGCAGTTGTGGGAGAATGAACCTCCTGGACGGCTCGGAGATCGGAAGAAGATGAAACCACTTCTGTTGTAAAGGAGACTGGTAGACGCTTCCGACGATAGCTCTTGGGTCTTCAAACTCATCCGGAGGAAGTCGTGGTGGCCGCTGCAAGTTGCTGGTTCATCTGTAACCTCTGGACAGCAAACTGCAACTTCAAAGTAGCTTCCAATGACCACGAAAGAAGAAGGGGAAGGGGGTAGATGAGTGTGGGAGTGACCTCTAGTTGTAAGGGGGTCTTGGAGGGGGTGTTCTAAGGTGTGGGAGGGGGAGAATAAGGTCTGGAAGGGGGTCCAACAGATGGTGGGAGTGGGGGCTACGAATTTGGTTGGAATGGAGAGAGGGAAAGGATATTTGAAAATAGATTTAAGGGTGGGGTTAATTTTTGGTCTTGGGGGATGGGAAGAGGTGTGTGGGGAAGGTAATAGGTGCTTGGGGTAGTCGGAAGGGTGCTTGGGAAAGTGGGAGGGGTAGTTGGGGGTTGGATGGTGAGGAGAGGATTGGTGGAGGGGGTCTTGGGAAGGGGAGGAGTATTGATGAGGGTTGTGGGGAATGGGAAGAGGCTTAAATGGGGTAGGTGGGGAGTGGAGGTGGTTGGGAAGGGAGGAGAGAGAAGAAAATTCGAATTTGTGTGTGGAGGAGAGAGAAAGTAGAGTGAAAAAGAGAGATTAAGAGAGGGATGGGTGGGATTCTCTCCCTAAGGCTTCTCACCTCACTAATGGATTCACTCCACCATAAAAATAAAGATAGAACTCACAAAATGGTAATTTTTCATTGATTGATTCATTAAGTTGAAATGGGGGGAATGGGGTCCTATATATAGGAAACCCACATTTCTACAAAAGTCCCTGACAAATGACTCAATGACAAATAACCGAGGGGGTAGGGGGGAGCCCTTGGGCCAAGCCCAATGAATTGGGCCCAATAGCTAACTAGACAACCTAATGACACTCAAACTTAGGGAAATAAACACAAGACCTAGGAACATGACTCAAATAAAAGGGAAAATACATCAAATGACTTAAATAAAAATTACATAGGACTCAAAATTAAATAACTAGACCATGCCGGATGCAATGGGAGGTGATGTCTCCATCATACTCCCGGGGTGCGGAGAACTCGACTCTGTCGAGTAAGTGTCCTTCCCTCCTTGGAGGGTGTAGAAGTGGTACTCTCCTTAAGTCTTCCGAACGAGACCGTTCCATCCACCGGCCGAGATAGCGCTTGTATACCTTGCTCCTGGTGGTAGTGACTTGTTCATCCAATATTCGTTCAATGCGCTCACGCTGGGCTCTCTTGGCTGGTGGACTCTCCTCTCGGGTGGGTGCTCTCTCAACGGAGGGAATAGGCTCAATATCCTCACTAGGTACCACCGTGGGTCCCTTGGATGGCACTAGGTTGGCGACACTGAATGTGGGACTTACCCCATATTCCTCGGGGAGATCTAACTCATAGGCATTTGCACCAATGCGCCTCAGGACCTGGAAGAGACCAGCCCCACGTGGTCTCAATTTGGAGATGGCTCCCGGGGAGAGACTCTCAGTGCTTACCATCACAAAGTCACCCTCATGGAATTCTTGGTGACGTCGATGAGAGTCGGCTCGCCTTTTATAAGTCACATTTTTCTTGCTAATGTGCTTGCAAAGGTTTTCATGCAATTTTGTGAATGCTGTCCTTTTAGTGGTTATGGGTGGACCTGGACAACCATAGATGGACTTATCATGCCATGATGCCATATGGACCTTGATGAACCTTGGTGGGCCGGGGCAACCATATGTGGACTTATCATGCAATGTTGTCATGTAGACTTTGGTGGGCCTAGGTGGGCCGGGGCACCCGTAGGTGGCCCTATCATGCAAATTGGTGATAAATATAGGGGGACCCGGACATCCGTAGATGCCTTTGACATGCTTAAGACCCATGATGAATGAAGGTGGACCATGACATCCGAATATGGACCACTCATACTTTCTACTTGACATGTGGGTGATATGAATGAATGGACCCGACATAGTGTTCATGCCAAGGGGTATGGTAAACCTAGACACATGCGTGCTTTTCCCAAAGGTGACTTCCATGTGTATAGGTGTGGGACCATCTTTGGACTCCCATTGGAAAGGATCGAATGGATCTAAGAAGGTGGTCATCATGGGGTGGGGCACAACCTTATTACCTAGGGATATGTGGCCCAAGGTCATGGCTCCTAAGGTGTAACCCGAGTCTAGGAAGGGGTGGGTTTAATCCATCACGGTGGGTTGGAGTAGGGGAAGGTGGGTGGTGGATAAGGTGGTTGGGCCACATGGGTATCCGTACTCCCATTGGAATGGGTCAAAGGGATCATGGTAAGGGCTACCTAGAGAGAGGAACTCTATGTCCCCAAGGTCCTTACAAGGTGGTGAGTCATCCTCCTCCCAAGTAGTTGGTCCAAGGTCTCTAGTGGGTTGACCGTTCAAGGTACTTGGGATCTCAAGGGGTGGGTAGTAGACCGGGATGGGTTCTTCCTCCAAGGGGAGAAATAGGAGGATCTCACTAGTACAATGCCCACTTGTGCAAAGGGAGGTGATGGAACCGATGGATGGGTGGACAAAGTTGACGGTGCTAGGCTCCAATGGTCCCATGGCTAGTAGGCCGGTTAAGTGGGCTTGCCAATGTAGGCAATCCACAAGGTCTCCCAAGTCTTCCACAGAGTAGAAGTTTTGATAAGTGACATGGGGAGGTCGGGTGGGAACAATTTGGGATTTATATCCCAATGGTGGTGAGCTAGGGAGGGTGGGACATTGCTTGAGCCATTGGAATATGGACTCATCTATGGTGAGGGTGCCATGTGTGACGGTGCATGGCCTTTGAGGATCCGGACCATGAGGGGTGGGGGAAGATTGAGGCTCTTCTTCTTTATTGGTGGGAGCTTGGGCTTCCTCTATGGTGATAGGAGGGTCCATATGGGCATAAATCTTCCTAAGTTCATTTCTCATCTCAACCCAAGAGTCGATTGGCTCTTGCCTTCCAACTTCCCTTAAGCCTACAATGTTTTGCCATTCATTCCTAGCTTGGCGCCATAGCAAACTTTTGGCATAGTTGACTTGCATAGACCCTGACAGGGTGAACCTCCCAAAGTGGTGATCTATGGAGCTTTCTCATTCTAGATATAAACTAGGGTGGGATCCATCAAACACAAAGGCATCTATTGGGTCCAAGCGAGACGAGTAGGCTAAGTAGGAAGTGGCCATGATGATCGAGTGATAAATGCAATGGCCCTAGGACAAGACTTAGTAGAGACAAGTCTAGAACTTGCTCTGATACCAATTGATGTGACACGACCTTGGACTTAAGCAAGCAAGCACATTCGCAATCTAAATGGGCCAATTTGGGCCGCCGCTCTCTCGTCGCTCACCCAAGCCCGGGGTAACTTGGCAATGCCAAGGTGAGGTTAAGGGGTTGGGCCCTTTCTGGTAGAGGGCCAGCAAGGCCAAGATTTGATTCCCAATGGATGTGGAAGCCAAGACAATGGGGCCGACCAAGTGCCAAAGGCACCGGTTTCTCTCTTTTCCCACGGTGATCACTTGTAGCACAAGAGCTTAAGGATCGGGCTCTCATTCACGGCCAGCGGAGTTTATGAACTAATATTGAAAGAACAAGCACAAATTAGAGCAAAGTTTGGAGCACTTACTCGACCGATTTGAAGAAACCGGTCCCGCTCGGAGACGAGGGCGAGCGGGGAAGCGTGGGTTCCCCACACGCCGCGCCGGGGTAGCTTGACCTGTTTAAGCTATTACAACACTACACCCCATGCAAGGGGGGGATCGTGGGGAAGGGAAGATGATAGTTACAATCAAAACTACCTCCACGCAGGGAGGGGCCTTCAGCCGGCCAAGCGGGGTGGGGAAAACTAGGGCTAAAATGATGATGAAGTGAATATGCTGAATCTGCCTTCTCTCGGCAATTGTGGATAGACAGTCGGTACTATGGCTGTAGAATGTGATCAGGAATTTTGCCAAGGGCAAGACCAGTGGGAAAATCTTTGTTACTGGAACTGGAGTGCCTCTGAATTTTTCCGAATTCTTCTGTGGTCGCTGCTGGCCTGGGCAGGAGCTCGAACAGGGATGCTGATTCTCGGACTGACAGCAACTGGTTACTAACAGCAGGAAGAAGAGGTTGCCTCGGCCGCTCCCGAACTCCGAATCAGGTGTCGCCAGAGCCGCTGGAACCGTGGACGAGTCTTCTTTACAACAGAACTGACGGGGAAGCTGAAAGATTCCGGAGAAGATCAGGGGACCCAGAACAGTGAGTGGGGGTCGGTGCAGACTGTGGGAAGTAGAGTCGCACACCTGAGGAAGAAAATTCGTAACTTCTGCTAACGGCTGCCGAACGGGATTCCGCTTCTTGATTCCGAAAGTAGACAGAAGGAGAAGAACTTTGTAGAAGAGCTCATGGCCTGGTTCCTCCTGGGTTCATCGTGGTGAAGCTTTTTCTCTGGCTCAGAACCTCTGTAGGGGGCAGATCGGCGCAGTAACAGCAGGTTGCAGAAGATGTACCGGCAGCTCCCGAACTCAGAATCGAGCACCGTCAGAGTTGTTGGAATCGTGGACGAATCCTCTTCACAGAAAAACTGATGGAGAGGCCAGATGATGCCGGAGAAGACCAGGGAACTCTGAACACTGTTGACTGGTCGGAGCAGACTATGAGTAGCAGATCTGCGTAGCTGAGGGAAAAAAATGAGAACTCTGGATCAAGAATGCCGAATGAAGTTCTGTTTCTTGATTCTGGAAGTAGACTAGGCGATGAAGAACTTTGAAGAAGAACTCGTGGACTGATTCCTTCGGGGTTCGTCGTGGCAGAACTTCTAATCTGGCTCAGGTCCTCAGCTGAGGCAGAACTGCGCAGTTGTGGGAGAATGAACCTCCTGGACGGCTCGGAGATCGGAAAGAGATGAAACCACTTCTGTTGCGAAGGAGACTGGTAGACGCTTCCGACGATAGCTCTTGGGTCTTCAAACTCGTCCGGAGGAAGTCGCGGTGGCCGCTGCAAGTTGCTAGTTCATCTGTAACCTCTGGACAGTAAACTGCAACTTCAAAGTAGCTTCCAATGACCATGAAAGAAGAAGGGGAAGGGGTTAGATGAGTGTGGGAGTGATCTCTGGTTGTAAGGGGGTCTTGGAGGGGGTGTTCTAAGGTGTGGGAGGGGGAGAATAAGGTCTGGAAGGGGGTCCAACAGATGGTGGGAGTGAGGGCTACGAATTTGGTTGGAATGGAGAGAGGGAAAGGATATTTGAAAATAGATTTAAGGGTGGGGTTAATTTTTGGTCTTGGGGGATGGGAAGAGGTGTGTGGGGAAGGTAATAGGTGCTTGGGGTAGTGGGAAGGGTGCTTGGGAAAGTGGGAGGGGTAGTTGGGGGTTGGATGGTGAGGAGAGGATTGGTGGAGGGGGTCTTGGGAAGGGGAGGAGTATTGATGAGGGTTGTGGGGAATGGGAAGAGGCTTAAATGGGGTAGGTGGGGAGTGGAGGTGGTTGGGAAGGGAGGAGAGAGAAGAAAATTCGAATTTGGGTGTGGAGGAGAGAGAAAGTAGAGTGAAAAAGAGAGATTAAGAGAGGGATGGGTGGGATTCTCTCCCTAAGGCTTCTCACCTCACTAATGGATTCACTCCACCATAAAAATAAAGATAGAACTCACAAAATGGTAATTTTTCATTAATTGATTCATTAAGTTGAAATGGGGGGAATGGGGTCCTATATATAGGAAACTCACATTTCTACAAAAGTCCCTGACAAATGACTCAATGATAAATAACCGAGGGGGTAGGGGGGAGCCCTTGGGCCAAGCCCAATGAATTGGGCCCAATAGCTAACTAGACAACCTAATGACACTCAAACTGAGGGAAATAAACACAAGACCTAGGAACATGACTCAAATAAAAGGGAAAATACATCAAATGACTTAAATAAAAATTACATAGGACTCAAAATTAAATAACTAGACCATGCCGGATGCAATGGGAGGTGATGTCTCCATCACTTGAAGCCCGAACACATTGTCACCTAGGTGACTGGCACGCCCTCGCACTAGATAAACCGATAAAAAGGACACTCCGATATCATCACACACGAAATTTAGTGCGTTCCAGCAAGTTGGCACACCCGGTGGGACTGAACTACCTCTCATCTTTTCACCGAGATTAGGGGCCTAATGGCCTTTTCCGAAGTCTTAACTTTCGCATTTTTTGAAATTGCAGGAGGGATTCATTTCTGAAAAACCAATGGCTGTCACTTTCGATCCGTTGGTTGTGGCGAGCCATGCGGAGCATAGATACTTGGCAGTGCCGATCCAGTTCGGCGACTTTCCCCCGGTGGTTGGCTTCCCCAACTTCCTTGGGGTTATGTTCGTGCACCTCCTGGACATCAAGGAGGCCGAGCCCGTCGCCCCCGTGGAGGCGACACCCGAAGCTGTGAAGATGGTGGGCTACTATGTCCACCACATTTAAGCGAAGAAGAAACGCACCTCGGCTGCCAAGAGGGCGGCAAGGAGGACCACTAGCACGCCGCAAGGCCGGCTTTCCCTCTCGGGCAAATCCGTAATGATCGGAGGAGTCCGAGTGTATCTGAACAGCCGTCAGGCCACGATCTCGCCAGATAGAGTAATCCCAATGGTGCCGGTGTGCAACCAATTAAAAGCACTGGCCCGGGAGCGAGGGGACCGCATCAGGTCCATGCCAAAGCAAGAGTCGGCCCAGAAGCTGACTAAATTCAAGCAAGCATGGGTCCCCAATAGGCGGGCCCCAGCCCCAACCCAACTGGAGCCCGTCAGGACTGACCGGCTCAAGAAAAAGATGAAGGAAGATGAAGAAGAGAAGAATGAGGCATCGGCTCAAGCGTCTCGAAGACCTGCCTTTCGTGCTCACGGTCGGCAGGCGAACATCTATTTGAAGGAAGAAAGATACAGCAGGATGCACGAGCGGAGGCGTCTCGCCTATAGACCGCCAGTGCAAGCATCACCACCAACTGTCTGCCCCACCCAGGGAGAAGATGACATCACTCAAGCCATGAGGGGATATCTCTGCGGCCTTGGGAACACCCTCCTGGGAACTCAGCGGCTCCTAGAAGCTGTGAATGATGCTGAAAGAAACCGGGAGCAACAAGTTAACCCGGAAGACATCGAAGATGCGGAGTCAGGGTGCTATGGGCCGCCCCTCTGCAAAGAAGCTCCACCAAGAGTCTCGGTGTTGGATAGGCAAACTTTTCCTAGATAGTCAACCAGGGAGGTAGCCCGAAGAAACAAAAAGATGCGGGTTTATACCTGCAATATGGCCGGAGTGGCCAGCCAATATGGAGCCCTCCCTGAAGACCAAGAAGAGATGGCCAGGTTGGCTGACAGGCCGGGTCCCCTCACCAGAAGAGGAGCAGCCGTAGCTGAGATAATACAAGCCCTCGCCGGCGAAACAAGTTCAGATGCGGTCGCCATGGCATAGAACGTGATTACCGTTGGGGATGAAGGAGAAAGGGTAGCACCTTCTCTAGATACTCTGACAGAAGCGGGAGGCCAAGCTCCTAGCCCATCCACCCCTGACTTGGCGATGCTGATGTTGCTTCAAGCCTATCGACAGGAGATCGAAGCTCTAAAGCGACAGGTGGGCGAACTGACCATGCATGCTTCCACCTCGAAGCAGGCCGAACCGCCTCCAGAAACATCCAGGCAAGTCCCTGGAGAATTTGAGGGTTCACCCCAGGTGACGGCCTCTCAGCCAATCCCCAACTATGCTGGGGGCACGGCCCCAATGACCACTTCGGCTCCTCAACACCAAGGCACCGCCACTATACCCCAGGCGACGGTGTTGACGATGCCACAGATGCAGTCGGCTCATTTCTACCCAGAAGCAGTGGATCCGGCAATGGCTAACAAGCTCATGATCGAGCAGATAGTCGAGATGAAGCTGGCCAATCGGGGAAGTGAAGAATATGCCTCATATGATGTGTACAAGGTACCCTACCCTGTCCATCATGCGGGGAAGAGATTGCCTCCTGGCGTCAGCAAACCACCAAAGTTTGACAAATTTAATGGCCAAGGGTCGCCAAAGGAACACATAGCCTATTACATCAATGTGATGGGCGATCTGGCGACCGATGAATCGTACCTACTGAAGTTCTTCGGGTCCTCGCTCACAGGGCTCTCCTTCGAATGGTACTCGAACTTGCCGGTAGGGTCCGTTAACGACTGGCCAGATTTGCAAAGAAAGTTTCAGGAGCGGTTCCACGTCACCGAAAGAGAGGTCATAGTGGCCGAGCTCTATGCAACCAGGTAGAAGAATGATGAAACTGCCCAAGAATTCATCAAGAGATGGTGAAACCCAGCATGAGGTGTAGACGCCCGCCACACCAAGAAGATGCTGTTCAGATCTGCAAGCAGAATTTGAAGCGTGAAGTTTTCAAGAAGATGATCGGGATGGAGATCAAGTCATTTTATCGATTAAATAATGTGGTGGCGGAAATTGAGTCCTACCTCTCCAAATACTCTTCCGCATTGGCCACCTCATCCCAAAAGGGAAAATCAGTTGAGAAGCGGTCCGTGCCCAAAGAAGTCAACACTGTCGACTTCAAGGATTTCAAGAAGCAGAAGGACAATGAAAGGAGTCACCAGCGCTCCTCCGGGCAAGCAGGCTAAACAACAAGAGGCCGCCTCCTTGCGATCAAGAATGAAGAAACTTTACTCTTTCTCGAAGGAGAAGACTCGGGTCATCTTCGAGTGGGCCACCAAATATAACAAAATTACTCTCCCGGAGCCGAAGAGACCCGGTGACATAAAGAGGAAAGATGATCCTCGATTTTGCCCGTACCATCAGATGCTCGGGCACACCCTCGAAGATTGTTACGTCTTCAAAGACATCATTGAAGGCATGATCAAGAAGGGAGAGCTCCAGATGGGCGAACACAAGGTAGACCCGCCCCGCCCGCATGAGATGCCGGTAATGGGGGCAACCGTAAATATGATATCCTTATACCAACAACTTCTCGAAGAAGTGTCAGTTGCTTGTACAAAGCACACCTATGAGGCATTTGTTCTCACTCCAGCAGAAAACCAGGGAGATTGGCAGATGGGGCCAAAGAAGATAAGAAGAAAGTCGACATCCCGCCCTACCCCGGGAGTCCGAATTCATGGTGTCACGCCTCAGCCACCACCACCAGCTGTAACCCCAATTTGGTATGAAACCGCTCCTCAGTTGGTCCTCCGAAGAATGACTGACAACAGGAATAAACCACTCCTGTTGCGGATGCACACGCAAGTCAGCCCGGCAGTTAACCGGCTGCAGGCGGTCATTGACGGGTTAGAAGAATATGAACAACCCAAGATCCAGCCAGTGCAGCTGAAGGAATATGTCCCTTGGGAACATTTTGAATCCCTAAAATTGGTTGAAGAAGCTGAAGCCGAAACACAAGAACCCGGCATATGGGATGAACTTCCCCAGGAACAACCACCCGCTGTAGAAGAAGAGAAGAAGAAAAGGAAGAAGAAGCCAAAGAATAAAAGAAAATGCAGCTTTTTATCCTATAATACCTTGTCGGCCTTGTTCAACATGGCCCAAAACTCTGAAGAGGAGGGAGAAGAAGAAATATTCTTCGCACCTACCGAGGCAAACCAAGCCGAGGCCTCTACTTCCCAGTATGTCACCAGGTCTGGGAGAAGGTGGGGACGTTTGCCCCCGGCCAAACATAATATTATATTCAGGGGCGAGCATCCATACCAAATCCCCGAACCTGAAGTGAAGGGCGCAGCAATCCCGCCTCCATCGGGCCTCTACCCTGAAGATGCAGCAGGTGAAGTGGTTCCCTCATTCGCCGAATTCCTGCTTGCGCGGGAAGGTAATGGCCGACTCAGCAGGCCGGACCAAAGGGCAATGACACCTCCACCTCGACCCCAAAGGCGCCACCCCCGGCGGATAAAGATGGTGCTGGTGCTGCCCGCGCGGCTCCGCCCGTGCAAATAAAAGAACCAGCCAACCAGGCGTGTCAGGACGGGGTGACCCGCATAGATGAAGACAAACTGTCCTATCTGCCGACTCCTCCGGCACTAGAACATGGCAAGCATAGCAAAGCCGAAGAAGCAAAGTTAGCTAACATCCGAGCCAGCACTCGGATATTGAAACAATTGAAAAGAATCCCAGCAAGATTCAGTGTCTGGGAGATACTCTCCCTGGATGAGGAAACCAGGTAGGCTGTCATTGCGGCTCTGTAAACCCCAGCGCATTATGAAAGCTGCTTTGCTGAGATGCAGTTGGGAACAACCATCACCTTCACCGAAGAAGACATGCTCTTGCCTTCGGTTAATCACAACAGGCCCTTGTACATGAGGGGGGCAGTTGAACGGCCAGCCTATAAACAGGATCTTGGTCGACACAGGGGCAGCAGTAAACATACTCTCCTACCAGGTTTACCAGAAGCATTACTTCAATGTGCACTTGATCAAGGTCAGGGATATGAAGATAACTAGGTTCAACCATAAGTCTGAAGTTCCCATGGGTGTAGCAGAGTTCGAGCTGTCACTAGGAGACTTCACCACCAAAGTGCAGTTCTACGTCATCAACTCCGATACCACATATAAAGCATTGCTCGGCTGACCGTGGCTGCATCAGAATCGAGTAGTGTCTTTGACCCTGCACCAGTGCATTAAGTACTTCCGGAATGGAAAAGAAGAAAGAATATTCGCAGACTTACACCCCTTTGAGGTGTTTGAATGCCACCTGCTCGATGTTGCACTTTACATGGAGGAATCGAAGCAGAATCCCCAGCCGACTCAAAGCAAAGGGAAGGAGATAGCAGAGGACGACGACTGGTTCCCTCCACCGCCACCTGACTATGTGGCACCGCAGGAAGTGTCACACATTTCTAAAGTTGAAGGCGTGGTTCGAGCCATCCCCTCCAATATTTACCTCGAGACAGGAGTTCCGAAGCTCAAGGATTTGCCCGGGTATGTGAAGGTCCCTCCAGGGATCATGAAGTCCCCCCACAGACTTAGATTGTCAAACAGTCGAATTCTTGAAGATCTGGGAGGTGCCCAACCCAGAGGGCCCACCTACGATGTTCTATGTGGCTGATGAACATCCAGTGAAAGGGGATGATGATTGTAAATTCCTCGAAGAAATCCATGACCCGGTCGCCCCAATCATGGGACTTCCGGATATATCCGGTAGAGTGGTGAAAATGGCCAGAGGGCAACAGCTGCCCTTCTTTCAGACCGAAAGTCAGAATCAGATGTTCAAGAAGCTGTGGTATCCACCAAACCTGGATAGGGAACTCCTGAAGATTACCCGGCACCCTGGTTTGGGTTTCTCAGCAGAAGAATTCTATGAAGCAAACATGATAGTTGTCTCAGCTCCAGTTGGCGACGGTCCCCCGGAAGACACAGATGCACTAGAAACCAAGAGCAAAGAGCAGCATGTGCCTTCAGCCGACAAAGCCCAAGATGAAGAAGTGTTCCTCCAGAACCCACCTCCAAGCAGGGATATAGGGGGGGTACCATCCACTTCTGAGGGACCACTCCCAGATAGTCACGATGGTGGGGTGCTGCTACCTCCACTCGATGTCGGAACGGAAGATAGCAGTCCAAGCTACACTCCAGACTTCTCCCTTTGTGACCCTGTTATGCTCGCAATATGTTGTGAGCAGCAGCAGGAGATCGAGATGTTGAAGGCACAGTTGGCCAAAATGATCGAACTACTGCCCGATCTAACCAAGGATATTCACTTCCGACAGGGCCAACCCATGAACCCAGGGTGCTCCTCTGCCACCACGGCAAGATGGGAGAATCAGTCCCCGAGCACCAACTTTAGTGCTTTCATGCACTTAAGGAGGAAGGCGAAAGAAGTAGCGGGTACTTCGACTAGTCGATGGGCGGAACGAGTCTCCACGTTGCAGGAAAAATTGAAGAAGCCTTATTCCTTCCTGAGGGATAAAACTCGACAGATCTTTAAATGGGCTTGCCACTATAGCAGGGTTACCTTGCCAAAGCCCAAAAGGCCAGAGGATGCTACAAGGAGTGATGACCCTGAATTCTGCCTCTACCATCGAATCCTTGGCCACCCTATAGAAGATTGCTATGTCTTCAAGGATATCACCCAAGACCTGATCAAGAGAGGAGAATTGAAGATGGGGGACTATGAAGTGAACCCACCACAACCCCATGAAGCAGATGTCTGTAACAAGGGAGTCCATGTGGTTTCCCTCCTCGCGGAGGTCACAAGCCCGGCCGGTGAAAGACGTCCTGAAGCAGATTTCCCTCAGCCTGACTCCACCTCGCCCTCATTGCTCGGCGGGTTACAGCAGGAAATTGAAAGGCTGGAGGAGCACCTAGCCGAAATAAGTATGCGATGGTTTGACCCAACAGGGGACATCCTCCCTCAGCAATGCAGTCACTCAAGCCCGGAGCACTTCCTCGTGACCAGGGCAGAACTTTACAGCCACAGGCAAGAAGATGACGAGCCCGTCCTGGACTACATCAGAAAGTGGAGAAGCCTCTATGCGTGATGCATGTCCCCGCTAAGCCATGAGGTTGCCACCTGGGTTTGTAGACAAAGTTTGAAGAAAGAGATTCAACAGCGGATGGTCGGCCTCGAAGTCCAATCCCTTGATCAATTGGCCGCAATAGCAACTGATATTGAAGCTTTCCTGGAAAAATACCATTCCTCCATCACCCTGGCAAGACAAGAAAACAAACCCAGAGGTGTCAATTTCAGCGCTTCTGGGCATTCGAAAGAGAAGACAGAGGAGGTAGCCAATCCTTCAACCAATCAACCGGCCTCATTGCGAGAGAAAATGAGGAGGCCTTATTCCTTCCTGAGACACAAAACTCGGAGGATTTTTGAATGGGCTTGTCGTTACAGCAAGATTACCTTGCCAGAATCCAAAAGGCCAGAGGATGTCAAACGAAGCGACGACCCCGGGTTCTGTCCTTATCAGCGGGTGCTGGGGCATCCTATCGAAAATTGTTATGTGTTCAAAAATATCGCTCAAGGCCTAATCAGGAGGGGCGAACTAAGGCTGGGAAAATGTGAAGTGTACCCACCGCGTCTGCATGATGTGGTCACTTATAGAAGCGGGGTCCACATGATCTCTTTGCTCACGGAGGTCGCAAGCCCCACTGATGGAAGATGCCCCGAAGCCAGTGAAACACCCCTTTCCACCCCTCCGGATGAAGGCCCCACAAAGCCAGTCTATGATAATTATCAAGAAGATCATGAAGAGAGCCTGCGGCCCTTTGTGCCAGGAGGCACCTCGAAGCCCTATACAATGATGCAGGAAGAGCCGAAAGCGGATGCCCCCTGCAGATGTTGGGAGTCCATCACCAACGAGGTTGCCACGACCTCCAATGATAGTCCACGGGAGTAGAAAGTTGAAAAGCCCGCTACTACTCCTGAGGGTGTTTCGCCCACGGACCAATCTTTAAGTTGCCCAGAAGCCATAACGCCGACATCGGCACCAGTTCCCGAGCTAGGGAAAGAAGATGACGAAGCCTTGCCACTGAGCGGGGTGGTACAAGAAGACATCTATGATGCCCTTGAGGCTGAAGAAGACGATGAAGGCTTCATCGACTTGCAACTGGCTCCCCCGGAGATAGAAGATGGTGGCCAAGCCACTGTTGATGAGCTGATTGAAGTGGAGCTGGGTACAAAAGATGACCCCAGACCAACATTCCTCAGCGCCCTCCTTCTCCCAGAAGAAAGAGAGAGATACATCAAGCTCCTACAAGAGTTCCGAGACTGTTTTGCTTGGAACTACAAAGAAATGTCAGGCCTCAACCCAACGATTACTCAGCATATGTTGGCCATTGACCCTAAGGCCGAACCAGTGAAGCAGTCACCCCGGCGAATGAGGCCGGAACTGATAAGCCAAGTTTGCAAGGAAGTCGACAAGCTCATAGACGTCAACTTCGTAGCAGAAAACCAGTATACCACCTGGCTGGCCAATATTGTGCCCGTCAAGAAGAAGAACGGCCAGATCCGGATATGTGTGGACTTCCGGGACCTGAACAAGGCTTGTCCGAAAGATGATTTTCCGGTGCCCATCACTGAAGTCATGATCGATGCCACCACTGGCCATGAAGCCTTATCTTTCATGGACGGGTCATCCGGATACAACCAGACATGGATAGCCGAGCATGATAGAATTCATACGGCTTTCCGGTCACCCAAGGGGATATTTCACTATAAAAGGATGCCTTTTGGCCTCAAGAATGCCGGCGCCACTTATCAAAGGGCGATGACCAAGATATTTGATGAATTACTCTATGACAAGGTCGAGTGCTACATCGACGACTTGGTTGTCAAGACCAAAAAGAAAGATCACCTGAGTGACCTCAGGTTTTTATTTCAAAGGCTTCGACAATACGAGCTGAAGATGAACCCGTTGAAGTGCGCCTTTGGCGTTTCAAGTGGGATGTTTCTGGGCTTCATTGTCCGATATAGGGGGATTGAAATAGACCCCTCCAAGATAAAGGCCATTCAGGAGCTGCCGCCTCCGAAGAACCTGACGGAACTGCGATCATTGCAGGGACGATTGGCCTATATCCGCAGGTTCATCTCCAACCTGTCCGGGGGATGTCAACCATTTCATAAGCTGATGATGAAAGATGCGTTGTTCGACTGGAATCAAGAATGCCAGAATGCTTTTGATAAGCTGAAAGAATACTTGAAGACCCCACCAGTGCTGGGGGCACCTGTCAAAGGGCGGCCGCTGATTCTCTACATAGCCGCCACCGAATGTTCACTCGGGGTAATGCTGGCCCAAAACAACGACGAGGGAAAGGAGCAGGCACTTTATTACCTCAGTCGAAGATTGGTCGGGGCAGAAGCAAAGTATACCCCGATCGAGAAAGTTTGTCTTGCCTTGGTCTTTGCGGCCAAGAAAATGAGGCATTACATGCTCTCGCATGAAATACAGCTGATATTAAGGGTCGATCCAGTCAAACATCTCTTGTCCCAGCCGGCGTTGAAAGGGCGACTGGGGAAGTGGGCCGTCATTTTGATGGAATTTGATATAACATATGTGCCGCAAAAGGCTATTAAAGGCCAGGCTATAGCAGATTTCTTTGCGGCACACCCTGTGCATGAGAATTCCCCGCTTGTCACGGAGCTTCCGGAAGATGAAACACTGGAAGTGGACCAAGTCCGTTAAGCCATATGGCAGTTATACTTCGACGGAGCATCCAGAACTGAAACATCACAATTAGGGCATGCGAGGATAAGGGCTGGAGCAGGCATCGTCCTCAAATCCCCAGAAGGAGAAGTGTTGCATACATCGTGTTCGATCAACAAACCGTGCACGAACAATGAAGCAGAATATGAGGCCATGATTATTGGTCTTCAGATAGCCCTCCACATGGAGATCTGAATGATGCAGGTGTTTGGTGATTCTATGCTGATTGTCAAGCAGATACAAGGAGAGTTCGACGTCCGGAAGCCCGGGTTACTTCCGTATTGCGCCAAGGCGAAGAAGCTCATGGGGCGGTTCTACTTCATTGAAGTAGGCCATGTCGTCCGAAGCCAGAATGCCCAGGCTGATGCACTGGCAAACTTAGCAAGCTCACTGGCGGCTCTGTCGGGTGAATCCCTCAACATAACAGTCATAAACAGGCGCCAGGTCCCCAGCATGATAGAGGAGCCTAGTGACGAAGAAGAATATGAAGCTGCGATAGCAGAAACAACTAACTCTCCTGATTGGAGGGAACCCCTGATGAAATGGTTTGAACACCAAGAATTGCCCAAGCAGAGGGAATAAAGGATCAAATTGATCAGAACAAAAGATTCTTATGAAGTCAGAAATGGAACTCTGTTCTGAACAATGGCTGATGCCGGAAGAAAGGTGCTCCTCCGATGTATATCCATGGAGGAGGCTTAGATGGTTATGAAGGAAGTTCACGCTGGGTCGGCCGGTGCTCACCAAGCTGGGCTGAAAATGAAGATTGAAGTCAAGAAGCTGGGATATTACTGGCCAACTATGTTCGATGACTGTTGCAAGTATGCCAAGTCATGTCATAAATGCCAGCAGCATGCTGCGATCCCAAGAAGACCTCCAGCTCATTTGCACCCAACGGTGCCTAGTTGGCCTTTTGCTCAATGGGGTACTGATGTTGTGGGCCCGCTCCCCGCGTCTTCATCGGGATGCAAATACATTCTAGCAGCAACAGATTACTTCTCTCGCTGGGCGGAAGCTGTGGCTCTAAAAGAAGTGACGGGAGAAATCGTAGCCAAATTCGTCCGTCGAAATATCATATTCCGATTCGGCGTGCCCGATCGAATTGTCTCCGACAACGGAAGCCACTTCTGAAACCAAAAGGTCTACAGATTGGCCGATAAATTCAAGATTGATTGGAGGACGTCCACTCCATATAATCCGCAGGCAAACGGGTTAGCGGAAGCCTTCAACAAGACACTATGCACACTTCTTGCCAAGATGGTCAGCTCTAGCAAGAAGGATTGGGAAGACAGGATGTATGAAGCACTATGGGCGTATCGCACCGTGTACAAGACCCCGACAGGTTGCTCACCATTCTCCTTGTTGTACGGCTCAGAAGCGGTCGTCCCGATAGAGCTGGAGATACCCTCACTATGGGTGGCGATCCAGCATGAATTGGTCAAAGATGGCCGAGCCATTATAGAAAGAAGACTGGAGGAGCTCTTCGATCTAGAAGGACGATGGCTCAGAGCCCAGCAGGACATACAAGTCTACCAGGCCCGTATGACCCGCGCCTTTGACAAACTCGTCAAAGAACGTGAATTTAAAAAGGGAGACCTAGTCATGGTCAAGCGAAGAGAAGTCATGGTGGCCAACCCCAAAGGTAAACTGAATGAAAACTGGACAGGACCTTATGTGGTCCAGAAAGTCTATGAAGGCGGTGCTTATGTCATCGTCAACCACCGGGGGAAAATTTAATTCCCACCACTCAATGGGAAACACTTGAAACTATACCATGCGCCGCTTCCCCAGCTCGGCGATCAACTGAAACCAATACCCCACAATGAAAAGGATTCCGTCATGGAGCTTTTTACATAAAGCACCCGAAAACTCAACTCGGCGCCCGTGGCCCTCCGAGGACTCAACCGAGTAACATGGCTTAGACCTTCCGTCTAAGCCGGTTAAACCTGATTCCATTGCATTGATATAAACCCAATGTCGACGATACTATCATACCTTTGTGATCCGGTCCCACCGCGATCATCAAAAAAAAAGAAAGAAAAAAAGAGAAAAGAGAGAAAAAGAAAAAAAGAGAAAAAAAGAAAAAAAAGAAGTAAAGAAGAAAAGAAGAGAAAAAAAAAAGAAGAAGGAAAAGAAAAATAATAAGAAAGAAGAGGTTCCTTAGTGTTCCCTCCGCGGCACCCTCGCTGAAAGCTCCGATTCAGACATTTCGTCTCGGTCGGAAGAAAACCGAAATCCTTGCGTTGGTGCAGTCCCAGCATCAACGAATTCACCTTATGCGGCACCCTTGCCGGAAGCTCCGATTTAGACCTTTCGTCTGGGTCGGAAGAAAACTAAAATCCTTGCGTTGATGCAATCCCAGCATTGACGAATCCACTTTATGCGGTACCCTCACCGAAAGCTCCGATTTAGACCTTTCATCTGGGTCGAAGAAAACTGAAATCCTTGCGTTGGTGCAGTCCCAGCATCAATGAATTCACCTTATGCGGCACCCTTGCCAGAAGCTCCAATTTAGACCTTTCGTCTGGGTCTGAAGAAAACTAAAATCCTTGCGTTGATGCAATCCCAGCATTGATGAATCCACTTTATGCGGCACCCTCACCGAAAGCTCCGATTTAGACCTTCCGTCTGGGTTGGAAGAAAACCAAAATCCCTGCGTTGATGCAATCCCAGCATCAACGAATTCACCTTATGCGGCACCCTCGCCGGAAGCTCTGATTTAGACCTTTCGTCTGGGTCGGAAGAAAACTAAAATCCTTGCGTTGATGCAATCCCAGCATTGACGAATCCACTTTATGCGGCACCCTCGCCGAAAGCTCCGATTTAGACCTTTCGTCTGGGTCGGAAGAAGACCAAAATCCTTGCGTTGATGCAATCCCAGCATTGACGAATTCACCTTATGCGGCACCCACGCCGAAAGCTCTGATTTAGACCTTTCGTCTGGGTCGGAAGAAGATTGAAATCCTTGCGTTGATGCAATCCCAGCGTCGATGAACCACCTTTAACTCGGTGCCTAAGGCCTTTCTAGGGCCTCAGCCGTGCGATTCGATCTGGACCTTTCGTCCAAGTTGGAGAAACTTGAACCCCTCCTTCTTGCTTCGACTTTCACCCCATGCCAAAGCCTAAACCTCCACTCATATGTGTCGGTCCGTGTGCATATGCGATGAAGCGACCCCCCTCATCCCTTTGCTGAAGGAGTGAGCGCTTTCCCATGAAGTCGCACCGGGCTAGCATCCCACTGGCTCGGAAGAACAGACGCCCTGTCGAAGAAGTCTACACTCGCGGGCCCCACGCACTCGTCCCTCGCTTGCGCTGCCCACGAGTGGGGGGCATTTGTGGACGTCAAAAAATATCGATGAGGATCATACGGCATGCATGCCTCAACACTCGAGAGTGAGCCAAAGATGAGAATACAAAATAGACCTCATGCCTCGCCCGATCAGGACGAGAACTCTCTTGGTGGCCCACTACCCGCCAAGGGAGCCCCCCGGGCGGAAGATACGGCCACAACTCTACAGTCGGCCATGCTGAGAGCTGAATTGAAGAAGAGTCGGGAACTTTGACACAGCCCGACGTGCACCGAAAGTCACACAAAGTCTGGGACCGAGCCCCAGAGGCTGCGAACGGAACATTGTGGAGGCCATACATCGCAACCGGAACATTCCGGGAATGCCAACATTCATATAAATGGCCACGACTTCGAAAAGAACCCGTTCGGTGCTTAAAACGACGCAGAAGGGCCTTAAAGCGGCTTGCCTTAAAATGGCGCCACCCCCCTTTTGCTTAAACGGCGCGCTCACCTTTGATTAATGTTCCCCCCTTGGTCATCTTAAACCGGCGCGCCCTTGAGTATGACAAAATCGGCGCGCCCCACTTTATGCCCCAATTCGAGCTCCCCCTTGCTTTTGTTAAAACGACGTCACCCCCTTTTTTATGCTAAACCGGCGCGCCCATTTCAGAATGATAATATGGTGCGCTCAATTTAAAGGCAAAAGAGAGGGCTATTCCGGCGCGATTGGTATCCCCCCGCGCCGGATTAGCTGAAGTAAGCAATCTGTTCTGTGAGGCGTTTATCCGGCGTGCAGTGAAGCCATCCCGTCATCAATGCGGTCCCCTGTTTCCTGCGAACAGCACGTCGATGAATTGCTTAAAATGGCTAAATGTCTGCTTTGATCCGTTGGGCAGCCAAGCATGTTCTTCAAATGGAAATTCTCGAGCCCTGCACCGCCGAATGCTCATTCCGTCGATCGGCCGCCCATTCTCCTGCAAATGATGAAAGCAACGTGGCTCGCGGTGGATATGCCAACGGAGGAGGAGGCCATGCCTCTGCCCCCCCCTCCCGGTCACACTGTAGCTGCGGCGGAGGTGACGTCCACGACAGCGGCATTCGACACGGCGACACGGCAGCGGCGTTGCAGGCGAAGTAAGAGGGAAAGAAGAAGAAATAAAGAAGAAAGTAAAGGGGGCCTTTCCCTCTGAAACAGGGCCTCCAACCCCTATAAAAAGAGCGCCCAGGTGAAGCTTAAATCCGGTTGGAGGGTTGGACAACTCTTGGAAGCCTAGAGAGCAGAAGCTTTTCTTCTGAGAGAAACCCCTTGAAGCCCCGAAGCCCGTGTGGAGAAGAAGAAAGAAAGAGTGGGAGAGAAAGGGTGAGGAAGAGTGAGAGCCAGCCGTGAGAGGGTGGGTCATGGTCTTTCTCCTCTTCCTTTGTATTCTGCTCGGCGACGTCCAGCCCCGATGTAGTTATTTTCTGTTTGAGTGCAAATGAAGCACGGGGCCTTCAACCCCGATCCTTTCTTATCTCCTTCATGAAACCCGATTTTGATGCTCGCTCATCCCTTGCCTTTTGCAAGTCCACATGTTTCCGTCGGATCATATATGCATAGATATGTACATATGTATCTGTAGATAGATATATACACATGCATGCGTTAACTTCCTTTTACTGCTATCCCCTGGATCTCCCCTCCGCCGTGTTCTTGTGTCGACTTTAGCTCTCACGCGGTCTTCAGCCACACGATCACAGCAACCCTCGGGTCACCGGAGTTCCTTTGTAGGCTGGCCCTCAGGACCTCCGGCCCCGAACGAGTCGATACGATCGCAACAACCCATGGGTCACCAGACTCCCTTGTAGGCTAGCCCTCGGGACCTCCGGCCCCAAATGGGGTAATTTTACTGGTGTCGTCGCTTATGCGCACACCGGGATGTTTCAGGGCCGTCGGAGTTCTCTCCGTAGGGCGCACCCCATTTTTTCCCCCGGACCCTTCGGGTCTAGGGGAGATGCTGCCCAATTTTTGCTAGGCGAATAACCCATAAGAACGAACGAGCAGAATAAGCTCTGTGGGGAAAAGAATAGCATATGTCGAAAACCACTGAAACAAATCGAATCTCTGAGTTCTTGCGTAAACTTTTCTAATAAAACGCTCGAATCATCATGCTAATCCACCTGAAGAAACAATTAAAACACTTAAATCTTCCTTCCACAAACATAATCCATCAACAAGATGAACAAACCAATCAATAAATTAGTTCGCAGTTGAAGGAAAGAAGAAACAGAGCACAAAAGGGTTGAAATAAAGCTTTACGGAGCTAATCCGGCGCGGTCCTAATCCAGCGCGGGCTAATCCGGCGTGCTCCCCCCCCCCCCCCCCCCCCGCGCCGGTTTAGCCCCACACTCAAATCCACATTCAAACTCTTGGAATGAATAGTATGCGCTCCCATCACTTTATGAGCCTAAACCCGGCGCGCCATTCTTCTTGAACATAATCCGGCGCACCCTTTGGCCTTCCTTAAACCGGCGCGCCCTTCTTCCCCTTTGGATCCCTTTTAACTGGCGCCCCCCCCCCCTTTGTATTATCCTTATCTGGCGCGCCCCCCCCCTTTCTAATAACATAACCGACGCGCCCCTCCAATACCGCTAAGCCGACGTGCCTGAAAAGGGGGATAATGATTAATCAGATAAGGGAAAAGACTTGAAGCTAATGAATAAAACTAATCGAAAGTTTCCACTCTGCTATAATCCAAATTTTGTTCTGGGGACGGTGCCCCCTTGACCCCCACGACCTGACCTGGCAGGTCGAACCCCGCGACCTGACCGCACAGGTCGATCCGCGTGCGAGGGCGCACGTTGATGAATTCGGGCTTTGCACTTAATGATTCACTTCCCCGGACTGTGTGTGAAGGGAAGAGCAATGACGTCCCGTGGCATCGGATGTGGTCCTCAGAAATCCTGATATGGCCATAGTCTGCAATCATCTCAGGCTAATAGATCATTAATCTGACTCCGCCATGCCCGGGCATACAGATGCTCCGATTTTTCTGCAATGATTGTGAGGTGTTCATACAAGACATTTGTTCGAGCACCAAATGGTCGATTTATGACCGAAACGGCTTCAAATATCTCTCTGCACCCCACTATAGGGAATTTTAATGCTTTTTCAATATGCTATTCACTCCTTTCATAGAAACTAATATTTAGGCCATGAGGCCCCTTTTCTTGGCGATTAATCAGAGGTCTTCCCCTCTCCGAGGGGATGTAATTAACGTCGTGGCCTTTATGGCGCGGCGGGTCTCCAGTCCCGACCTGATATCCACAATCGTCTGATTAGTCAGACGGAGCGCACCCCGGGCTTCGGACCACTCCAGTCTTGAAGCCCGAACACATTGTCACCTAGGTGACTGGCACACCCTCGCACTAGATAAACCGATAAAAAGAACACTCCGATATCATCACACACGAAATTTAGTGCGTTCCAACAGCACTCATTGCTCGGGACACCTCTCCTGCGCCAGTGCCTCATGCTCGAGCCAACTGATGGAAGCTTATCTGTACAGACATTACGTGTCCCTTAAAAGCTGGAGCTCAAGGGGATAGGGGAGATCAAGAGTCCGCATGCTATAAAGAGCCCGCAAGGAGGACGTAACCCCCCCTGAAACTCCTCAGCTTACAGGGATCATTCACTCAACGAGCCACTATTTAAGCTGGAAGAGCCCTATTATACAGAGGTAACCCAAAAACCCTGAGCAGGAACCACTTCACCTTTTGATGGAGAAGGATCTCGCGCCCTCATCTTCCTCCTAACTCTTCCCTGCGCACCAGTGCTCTACTACGTTTGCTAACATAAGCATCGGAGGGTCTTCCCCGGGGATTTATCCCTAGGCACCTCTGACTCGTTTCCCTTCTTGCAGTTCATACTTCAAGGATACGTGGTCATCTTCCTCCCCGCTCAGGAGTAGCCCGAGTTCGCCCATCTTCATCTGGCGCCGTCTGTGGGAAACAAATAAAGATCCATCATGGTGCGAAGAAGTTCTGGCAGGAGGACTGTCGGCGACAAGGGAAAGGCCATGGGGATGGAAGAAGGCACACATTCTCTCCCCATGGGGATGGAAGAAGGCACACCTTCTCTCCCCGTCAAGCAACCACGCCAATGAGATACCTCCGTCGGTGGCTGGGGAGCAACTTCCCGGCGGGAGTACCGATGCCCTCCAAACCCTCAACGTAAAACTGGATGTCCTCGTGGATCTCATGAGGACCCAGGCGGCCAGGGAGAAGAAGTCGCATCTCCCTCACAAGAGCCCCCCCCCCCCGCGGAGATGCCTCCCAGCAAACCGTTGGAGGCTGTTTTACCCTCCAGGGGCGGCGGCTCATCCACAACCAGTCAGGAGGACCATTGCATGCCCCTCCCCCAGAGCAGGAAGCCTCCTCTACCCCAAGGAGGGTGAAGTCCGGAGCACACCAATAGTTCCCGGAGACCGAGGCCCTTGAGGAGCGTTTGGACGGCATGCAAGTGCGTCCCCCCAGCCCCTCGGGCCAACAACAACCGGAGCTATCCCTCCGGCTGTGAGACTTTGAGAGGCGTTTTGTAGAGCAAGAGCGCGCTCTCAGCGCCTTGTAGAAGACCTCTCCTGTGGAGGATGAGGAGCGATATCCGTTCCCCGATTATATCTTGAAGGTCGAGATCTCCCCTAGGATGTCACTTCCGACCTTCAAGTCATATGACAGCCAGGGAGACCCGGCCGCTCATTACGACAGCTTCGACGCCCTGATGACCTTGCATGGGGCGTCAGACGTGATGAAGTGTCGAGCGTTCGTGACCACTCTAGTCCAGGGTGCTCAGGCATGGTTCAGGGCCCGCGCCCCTGGCAGTATTCACAACTTCAAGCAGTTCGAGCGAGTGTTCAATGAAAGCTTCGCTGACAGCGGTCCACCCCGGTCAGTAGCGGGATTACTGGACCTCAAGCAGGAACAGGGGGAGAATTTGTGGGCTTATATCAACCGATTCAAATCGGAAGCCCTGCGCATCCCCCGCCTGGATGTTGCCTCGGCCATCACCGCACTGACCGGGGGTACCCGTGATGAGAACCTACTACGCGAGCTAGTGCTTCATCCTCCCACCTCCCTCGCCGAGCTAGTGACTCTGGCCCTGTGCCACTCAGAGTGCAAGGAAGTCCTCAGCGCCTACCAAGGCACGATAGGCTCGGGTCGGGAGGGGGACAAGAAGCGACCATCCGAGCAAAGGACGGGCAAAGGAAAAAGGTGGAACTAGGATGGAGACCGCAAAGAGCCATCCCGAAAGTATGAGCAGTACACCCCCCTTACCACTCCCGTCTACGAAATTTACGAAGACATCAAAGGCTCGGGTCACCTCCACGAGCCCGAGCCTATGAAGGCCAAGCAACGCAATCGTTGCAAGCATTGCCTGTTCCACAGCGATCACGGGCATCACACCAGCGACTGCCATCAACTTCAAGATGAGATCGAGCGCCTCGTCCGCCAGGGACACCTATCCCGATACGTGGCCGGGCAGAAAGAAGACCGAGGTGCCCCAGAAGAAATCGACAATGCCCCCCGTGGAGTCCACGTCAATGTCATCGCGGGCGGCGCTACATCCGGAGGAGATAGCAGACGAGGAAGAAAGCGTCATGCCGAGTGGGCAAGCCGAGCCTCCGCCGAGCTTCCTAAGGCCCCGTAGGCAAGCGAACCGCAGGCCCTGGTATTCTCCGACCAGGGCCTGGAAGGGTTAATCACCCCGCATGATGGCGCTCTCGTTCTATCGGCTACAATAAACCATTGTAATGTTGATAGGATCTTAGTTGACAATGGTAGTGCCCCTGATGTATTATCCTATGAATGTTTCCTCAAGATGGGAGAGAATCCATCTAAACTCCGCCCGATCTGAACCCCCCTCTGTGGGTTCAATGGCCAGGCAACTTATCCCGACGGAGCCCTGAGCCTGCCAGTTACTATCGGCATCCCGCCCAAAACCGTTACGGTTATGGTGGACTTCATCATGATTAAGGGGATGACGGCATATAACGCCATCTTCGACTGAGGTATCCTCAACCGAATGAAAGTGGTACCCTCTACCTTTCACCAAAAAATAAAGTTCCCTACCAAGTATGGCGTGGGGGAGGTCCGGGGTAACCAGACAATGGCTAGACAGTGCTATATAATCTCGGTCGAAGCCACGAGGCTGGAAGGGAAAAACAAAGGAGTAAAGGGAGCCGAGGGACCAACAACATCTGAGCCTGGTGGCGAGTTGCTAACGGTCTTCCTCAACGGTGACCCGACTCTAGGATTCAAGATCGGAGCCAATCTACCACTTGAGGAACAAGAAAAATATAAGGACTTCCTTGCCCAGTACATTCAAGTCTTTGCATGGTCGGACGAGCATCTTCCCGGGATCCCGGGAGATATGGTGACGCACAAGCTCAACCTCGACCCAACGGTGAAACCTGTCCAGCAATGCAGGAGAAAGCACACCCTGGAGAAGCAAGCTGTCATCAAAGAGCAAGTCATCAAGGGACAGAAGACTGGCCTCTTTCGACCGGTCCTGTACCCTACATGGCTCGCCAACGTCGTCCTGGTGCCAAAGGCTTCGGGGAAATGGCGAATGTGCGTAGACTTCACCGACCTCAACAAGGCTACCCCGAAGGATTGCTACCCGCTGCTGAAAATCGATTAACTGGTCGACTCAACCTCTGGCAATGAGTTGCTCAGCTTCTTGGATGCCTACTCCGGATACCATCAGATCAGGATGGACCCGGAGGATATCGAGAAGACAGCCTTCATCACTGACTTCGGCGTACAGTGCTACACCCGAATGCCGTTCGGGTTGAAGAACGATGGAACAACATATCAGAGACTGATCAACCACATCTTCGAGGGACAGTTCAGTCAGAACGTCAAGGCCTACATTGATGACATGCTCGTCAAAACATCGAAGGCCGAAGACCACCTTGCCGACTTAGCTGAGACCTTCGACACCCTCCAGAGGTGCAACGTGAAGCTCCAACCTGCTAAATGCGCCTTCGGAGTCAGATCCAGAAAGTTCCTAGGCTTCCTGGTAACTCAGCGTGGGATCGAGGCCAACCCCGACAAGGTTCAGGCCATCCTGAACATGCAGCCACCCACCTGCATCAAGGACGTTCAAAGCCTTACGGGGCGCATTGCTGCGCTCAACCGTTTCCTATCCCGGGGAGCCGAACGATTCCTACCCTTCTTCAAATTGTTGAGGGGACCCAAAATGGCATCTACTACATTCACCTGGGACGAGGAATGTTAGAAGGCATTCGCCGACTCAAGGAATTCTTGGCCTCGCCCCCGGTGTTCTCCAAGCCAACCCCGGGCGATGCTCTACACCTTTACCTCTCGGTGACCCCTTCCACAGTAAGCTCGGTCCTAGTCAGGAACGACGCGGGGGTCGAGAGACCGATTTACTATACTAGCAAGGTTCTTAATGAGGCTGAAAAAAGGTACCCCGCAACTGAGAAACTCGTGCTAGCGTTGGTTACCTCGGCCAAGTGCCTCCGACCCTACTTTCAATGGCACTCCATCGTCGTATTGACCGGCGAACCCCTGAAGAAGATTCTCTTTCACCCCAAAGCCTCGGGATGCCCCGTCAAATGGGCCATCATGCTCAGGGCCTACGATATCTCATATCACCCTCGCTTGGCCATCAAGGGATAGGCCCTCGCAGACATCATCGCCGAAAGCACTGTCCTGATTGAGGAGGTACCTCCACCTAGGCCCGGGCCCACTTGGGACCTGTTTGTCGACGGGTCCTCCAACTCGACCGGGAGCGACGCTGGTATCCTTCTCAAGTCCCCCGAAGGAGCGGAGCTGTGGTACGCCTTGAAATTCAATTTCCCGGCGTCCAACAATGCCTCCAAGTATGAAGCCGTTACCTCAGGGGCCAGGATGGCTCGATGATTGGGAGCCGAGCGAGTCAGGATCCACACTGACTCCCAACTGGTCGCCAGCCAGGTTAACGGTGATTATGAAGCTCGGGAAGGACAAATGATCAAGTACCTCCAAGTGGTCAAGAGGATGGCCCAACTCTTCGAGAGCTTTAAGGTAGTTCAAATAGCCCGGGAGGAAAACTCTCGAGTGGACGCCCTCTCTCGCCTGGCCTCCTCCCTCGACCCCGAAGGTACTCGGTCAATCTTCCTCGAAGAGCTCGAGCGACCAAGCATCGAATCCAAGCTTATGACCGTTGACCCGGCACCCCCGAGAGACTGGCGGACCCCCCTACATATCCTGGCTTCGGGATTCTCAGAGCCCCTCGACTTTCGGGAGGCTCAGAAACTTAAGTACCAAGATCGACGTTTCGGCGTGCTGGACGATGTCTTATACCGCAGATCTTTCTCCGGTCCCTTCCTCAAGTGCATCGGCGCCATCGAAGCCAGTCGAGCAGTTTGGGAAGTACACGAAGGCATCTGCGGCACGCACCAAGGAGGAACATCACTCGCTAGGATCTTGCTTCGACAGGGTTATTGGTGGCCCACTCTCCAGCATGACTGCACGACCTACGTATAGAAGTGCGACCGATGTCAGTGCTTCGACCATCTGATCCACCAGCCCGCCACGGAGCTCATCACCCTTGCCGAGCCATACCCCTTCGCTCGGTGGGGAATAGATATTCTTGGGCCATTCCCCAGGGCTCAGGCTCAGAAGAAGTACGTCATCATCGCCATCGACTACTTCACCAAATGGATCGAGGCTGAAGCCACCACCAGGATCACCGAATTGGTCGTATGGAGTTTTGTTTGGAAGTCGATCATTTGTTGCTATGGTGTCCCCCGAGTGATCGTGAGCGATAATGGTCGACAATTTGATTCTCATTACTTCATCGACAGATGTGCCGACCTAAACATTCGCAATCACTTCACTTCGGTAGCCCACCCTCAAGCTAACGGACTAGTCGAAAATGCCAACAAAACTATCTTAAAAGGCATCAAAACTAGGCTCAGCAAGGCCAAGGGAAGTTGGCTCGAGGAATTGCCAAGCGTACGATGGTCGCATCGAACTACTCCGAGAACGGCCACCGGTGAAATACCTTTCCAGCTAGTGTATGGCACAGAAACCGTTATTCCATTGGAGGTTGGCAATCCCTCTCTCTGAGTCGCCCACTTCAAATTCGAGGTAAAGGAGCAAAAGCTGCTGGCAAACCTCAATTTAGCGGATGAGATCCGAGAGATTGCCCGTATTTGAGCAATAGAATACCAACGGCGCATCACTCGATACTATAACTCTAGAGTCTGAGACAGATATTTCCAACGAGGGGACTTTGTCCGAAGAAAGGGCGAAGCCTCTCGACCACTAGAGGCGGCGGGGAAGCTAGCCCCTACCTGGGAAGGCCCCTACCGAGTGGTCGAGATGCTCGAGAAAGGGGCGTATCGACTGTCCACCATGGAAGGAGCACCCATCCCTCGGACATGGAACACAACAACACTTCGCAAATTCTACTTTTGAACATCTAGCAAGCATACACATGTAAGCAAAGTAGAATAAACACCATCCTTTTCTTTTCATTAAACATTGGGTGTACATCAAGAAGGCTGCAGCCAATACAATATACAGTTCAACAAACAAAAAAATTACATCCACTGGTACTATGATGCGAGCAGAACGCTCGGCCAACTCGGTAAGCACTCCTACGTCCAGCCACTGACTCTGCCTAGCGTGGAAACTGGCTCGGATAAAGGATATCCGGCCCCGTTGGTTTGAGAAGCTCGGAGGAAAGGTGCCAGAGGGATTGTATAGACAACAAGAGAAGGCCTCCCATGCCAACTAATTGGAAGGAGGATGGAAGCCGAACATAAAGCAAGCACCCTCGAGTGGTGCGGGCAAGGATAAAGGCATCCTCCAAAGAGTGAAGGAAAAGGGGAAAGACGAGCAACAGGGATGGAAAAGGAGGGAGAAGCGGGCTAAGGTAAAGAGGGAGCTTGAAGAGCTCCCCCTCCCATCAGGATGGCGTCGGCGGGTCAGGGACAGTAAGGCGATATGCTCCAGCATGTCGAACCCTATCCCAAACTGACCTCCGACTGTCGAACCCTCTTCCAAACTAGAGTAGCAGAAGTTTCCCTCCTACTTCTGTTCGCATCATGATCTTCTGAAGCGCTTTCCATGCTCCGCCGAGGTCGACACCACAACGTTTCGTGGAAAGGGAAGAAGTAGAAACCGTCAGGGATAGCCTTAAGTGATGAAAGGAAGAGGAGATGCCCCTCAGACCTTTTATAGGACGAAGGGGGAGCTGATCACCTTAAATGACTCTCCCCCTAAAAACACGCTAAAGGAGCCTTCCTTAAGATAGTTACCTCATTTCCCAACATCCCCCCCAGTGGGACGTGCGAAGCAGCAAGTCATTTACGGCAGCATGGAAAAGCGGAAAGGTGCCAGTGCCATGACAGTTATCTGACAGATCGGCACGCACGATATCTGTAGAGAAAATCGGTGCCTTCCCCAATGACTACGGATACGGTAGTCAAGTCACACCAAAAGCGGTAAGAAATAATTAATTCAGCACTTAATATTGTCGCTACTATACTTTCCAAAAAACAAAAAGGTCTTACACGGCTACAAATGAAAAAGAAAGAAAGAGCTTTTACATCAGGCCTCAGGCCCATCTCAAAGCTTGGTAGATGAGGGCCCCTCAGCACTAGACGATCTGCCCCCAGTATTCTCGACGACGGCCGACCCAGGCACTGACCCCACCTACGTGGGAACTATCTCGGTCGTGTGCCCTCCCGAGGCTGCTAGAGTTGGCGATCACTCGGGCGAGGTCGAGGCCGCCCGACCCTCCTCTTCGCTCGACGTATAGTGGGAAGAGTCGGTGGAATCCCAATCCGAGTCATAGCATTACCCAGAAGAAAAAATGAGCCCAGTGGCTTGGGCCTCAGCCTCTATGATGGCCCAATTGAAGCCCTAGGAGAAGCCCTTCCGAAGGCCCCGACGGTAGCCCGACTCATAATAAAGGAAGGTAGTTTGCTGAAGAGCCGCTTGGGAAGCCACTGAGCATTTATGTTGCTCGAGCGCTTCCACCCCGTCCAGTTCCGCTTTCCACTCAAGCTTGGCTATCCTCTGTTCTGACTCGAATAGTTTCCTCTCGGCCTCGGTCCGCGCATCCTCGGCCCCCCGGATGCGGCCCTCGAGCACCTCCCGCTCGACCTTCCATTACTCGCCGCGCTCGATCTCAATCCTGCGCTCTGCCTCCAGGAGCTCATTATTCCGATTGACCATACGACGGGCCTGGGCCAATTGCTTCGCCAACGACCGAGCCTCCGCCTGGCTGGACTGCACTTGTGCCCGGAGCGGGCCCACCTCCCGTCGAAGGTCCACAAGATCGAGGGTCAAACGCTCGACCTTTCGATCAGGTGAACCACGGGCCCATGAAAGAGTCTCCCGCTCCGACTCCGCCCGAGCATACGCGTCCATTGCCTCAGCTCCTAGCTAAGCCAAGATCAGGCCGCCTTCCATAAGTTGCTTGAAAAGTGTAGAAGGGGGACCCTTCCGGAGTTTCTCTTGCACGGCTCCTGAAGCTATGGAATGGCACCTCCGGTACAAAGAGGCCCGGACACTGTAGGCACTGGTCGAGGGAGAGGATATCCTCTCCAGAGCGATCGAGATTGCGGCACCTCCCCCGATCGATCCCGCCTCGGGGGGCCCACCGGTTAGCTCAGGTTGGGCTGCCTCGCCGCGTACCTCCCCGGCCTCGGTCGTCTGCGACTGAGTCGCTTCATCCTACGACCTTCCAGCCTCGATCGGATCGGACCGGACCCCTCCGTCTAGTGCCCCCTCTGTTTTGCTCGGCGCCCCGACGCCGGCCACGACCCCTGCATCATCCACTCCCTCTTGCTCCATGGAGAGAGAAGGCAACAGAGGAGCCTCATCAGCCTAGCGGGCGACCTCCACCTTCCTCGCCCGTTTCTTCACGGCAGATAGAGCCTGCAATGAAGACCTCAGAAACTTTGCCATGGGATCCTTGCGCTTAACCCCCCGGCGTTCGGAAGCGTTATCCTGGGCGACCTGCTTCCCCTTGTCTAGGGCATGGGAGGAACCCTCCGAAGCTTGAAGATCACTCGGGGACGGCATGTCATCCACGTCGATAATCTCCAGCTTGGCTGGCAGTGCCTCATCCTCAGCCGCTCGCCTTAGGTCTGAACGAAGGAGAGCAAATTGTGCGAAGGAAGGCACTCACCTGATAAGAAGAGAACAAGCCCCTGATACCCTTACATGTCAACAGTAGTGCTCGAGAAAGGTACTCCTCGATGTTGGATGGGGTCACCAACTCAGTAGTCACCCGACGATTCTGCTGAAGGACAGTAGCATCCCTCTCCACCTCTGGGGAGACCTCTATTTGCTTCGAAGGGATGTTTGGGTGAAAGTTGGGCACCATCAGAAAATTTCAAACTACACCGACTGCGGACGCACCCACCCAAAAATATTGGGTCTACTACCCCTTATGAGAAGAGTCCTTCATGGAAAGGGACACGCAACTCCTCTTTTGCTTCGTCTGGATGAAGAAGAAGCCCTTCCCGGCATAAAGGTTCGCCTTCAACTCAAAAAAATAATGGAAGAGGTCTAGCGAGGTATTCACCCCACACTGGCCACAAAGGAAAATGAAGGAGAAGATGAGGGTATAAGAATTGGAGATTAGCTGAACATGAGTCAGCCGGTAGAACTGAAGCAACTCGGCGACAAAGGAATGGAGGGGCAGGCGAAAGCCACACTTCCAGGCCAAGAGGAAGGAACAAAAGAGGCCGGAACGAGTGGCCAAACTAGACTCATGAGACTCAGGCGCGAGGAACTGAAATCCCTAAGGCAACCGATATTGGTTCTCCAGTCGCTTCACGTCAGCCTCCCCTAGCTCGCTGCGGAGAGGCTCCGACGGTACCAAGAAAGGCCTTGGGGCCTGTCCTTCCCCCCGCCCCTCGACCTTAGGATTTTGGTCCGCCATGGAATAGACAGAAGAACTGGAAGAAGAAGGAGAAAGCTCTGGATCAGAGGAGTTCGGAGGAGAAGGAAGTTGACGGATCACCACCGCGGTAATCTCTCTTAGCTCCGCGAAAGCTACTGCGATTCTCCGCTCCTTCGAACTACTCTCACGGCGCATGAGCACCCCTCAAAATATAAATGCAATAGAAGGCAAAACTCTAAACCCCAGAGATAAAGGGACGCAAATAATACGCAATGCTTATAACCCTTAGTTGGAAGCGGTGCGGTGTTCCGATCTTCCGCAGAGGGGCCTTCTTGCATTAAATTTCAAAATTATCATCGTGACGGGCGTATTTTCAGGGCAAGTCGCATCATGTGGCCCCTACCAGAGAGAGATCTCTACCCAACCAGAGCCATAAAAAGTCCAAACCAAATGTTGCTCATCCGAGCCTAATTTTGGCTTGGGAGTAGGAGGGGGACAAGTGGAGAGGAGAAATCTAACCGCCCGAACAGAGAGGCCAAATGAGGTCCAATTCGGCCCAACGAGGCCCAGCTCCTTGAAGTGGTAGCCCCCGGGCCCACTAAATATAAGCCTAATAACTCACTCGGATCAAGCACTTCCTAGGCGGCCTTCGGGTTGGGAAGTCTGAGCATCAGTTCGATCAGGAGAGCTCCTTCGGAGCCCCGTATACTCTGCCCAAACCACGCACTCATCGCTCGGGAGACCTCTCCTAGGCCAGTGCCTCATGCTAGGGCCAACTGATGGAAGCTTATCTGTACGGCCGTTACGTGTCCCTTAAAAGCTGGGAGCTCAAGGGGATAGGGGAGATCAAGAGTCTGCATGCTATAAAGAGCCCGCAAGGAGGACATAACCCCCCCTGAAACGCCTTAGCTTACAGGGATCATTCACTCAACGCGCCACTATTTAAGCTGGAAGGGCCCTATTGTACAGAGGTAAGCCAAAAACCATGAGTAGGAACCACTTCACCTTTTGGTGGAGAGGGATCTGACGCCCTCATCTTCCTCCTAACTCTTCCCTGCGCACCAGTGCTCTACTACGTTTGCTGACTTAAGCATCGGAGGGTCTTCCCCGGGGATTCATCCCTGGGCACCTCTGACTCGTTTCCCTTCTTGCAGTTCATACTTCAAGGATACGTTGTCATATTCCTCCCTGCTCAAGAGTAGCGCGAGTTCGCCCCTCTTCATCTGTTATACTGATTTTATGGGATTCGAACATATCTCATTACACTAGTTTTTACAGCCTTACAATATCATGTTTAGCCCTAGTATATAACCTGTTTTACAAGATATACATATATTTTTTAAAAACCCAGAATGTCTAGCCCTCAGGTAAAGGGCACCCCTCACCAGGGCGCCATTTCCTGAAGGGGCGCCCCAAGCCAGGGCGCCATTTAAAATAAGACTGTTCACAGTATCGTCAATTCACTTTCCAGCAATTAATAATGAACGCATTCAAAAAATCTATATCTATTGAACTAACCCATAAAATTTTTGCATGAATATGTTTCTGTGATCCTGATATTTTTCTCTACCTATCCATATCCTTACTTCTTGATTCAGAAAAACTTTCTACTGATGAATATTAAATTGTGTCTGAAACGCACCTGTGCGGTACGTAGAACTGTCACAGAGAATAGCGCCCCTACCTATGGCTCTATTTTTTGAATGAAGACCCTCCAGAGTGTTGCTATTTAAATAGAGACACTCCAGTGGGGCGCCATTTTCATATGGTTAACAAAAAAAATAAAAACAAAAATATATATTACTTGAATAATGGCAGCCCTTAGGGCGCCATTTACTGAAAGGAAGGCAGCCCCTGGGGCACCAATTGATGTGAACAGCGACCCTCTAGACGGTCTTCAATTAAATGAACACTCTCTATAGGGGTTCCATTTCTTGAAGGCAAGTAAATTGATCAATGTTCAAAAATTAATATCTATGAAACTAAAATCCAACAATTCTGCATGAACATAATTCTGAACTCCCGATAATTTTTTTTGTATACCCATGACCTTGTTACCATATTTCGTGAACCTACGACATTATGAATAGTGTTATGAGTCTAAAGATGTACCTGCACGGTGTAAATAGGGCCAGAAGAATTGGCGCCCAAGCCTGGGGCGCCAATTAGTTGAATAGTGACCCTCTAGAGGGTTGTCATTTAAATGAAGACCCCCTGGGGAATGCGCCATTTTCCATATATATAATTTTTGAAAGAGTGCCTGACCCCCAGGCGCCAATTCCCTGAAAGATTGCCTGACCCCCAGGCGCCATTTCCTGAAAGCCTGAAAGTAGGGCTAACCCCTGGGCGCCAATTCAGTGAGGTAGCTTGCTAGCCACCAATTTCAACTGGATGATTCAAGGAGCAACAGATTCCATTCTGATTCCTGATTTGTCTCGTGGGTTATACCGACATAACCCTAGTTCATTTCCTACATGACATATGCCTTGAACTCCATTCCATGACAGTCCACCTTATTTATATCCTACAATAGTCCACCCATGAAATCTTATATTGGCTATAAATGAGATGGATGTCCAAAGAAATACATGAAATACTGTGCATATAGGGCCCGATCTAGTCCTGGGAGGAGCGCCCGAAAGTACTTGTGCCCATGGGAGTTGAGTGATCACAGTATTTAAACATTGCACCGAAGTACTTGCTTGACTTGCTTGACTTGAGACATTCCACACTTACTTTCTTGTGACACTACTTTCTTGACTTGACTTGTGTGACCCAGAATGGGCAATACTCGACTTGCGTGGCCCGAAAAAGGGCAAAGTACTTGCTTGATTGAAATACCAAATTCCAGTAACACGTACTTGATATTACTTGCTTGAACATGAACTTTACTTGTTGGAACATGATTCTACTTGCTTGAACATGAATTCTTGCTTGCCTGAAAAGTTGTATCGACATATAAAGTTCTTGATATCCAGCTTGTCAAATATTTGAAATCATGCGATACTCTTTCTTCCTATAGTTCTTGATCTCTTACTTGTTCATCATGCATAGCTATACCGGCATTACATGTAACATGTAAACCACTTAAAGATTGCTCGAACTTGAGATGTAATTCCTACTGAGCGATTCGCTCATCCAGTTGCATTCTAACATTTTTCAGGTAATTCGGATAGCGACATCCACAGGAACGGGAATGAGACCGAGTGAAGAGTGCTAGAGTCACGATCATCTACTGTCAGCTAGTCGCGTCTTCTGATTTTCTTAAGTCCCCTTTGTACTTCCAGTTATATTAGTCTAGTTGATTGAAGCTTATCAAGGCTTGTAGCCTAGTATTTAGATTTGAAGAATGAATGTCATGGAATAGACTTATCACCCTTTGGTTAATCGGATAATTGCCAACTTGGACATTGGTATCATTTTAGAAATTTAATCTTAGTCATTATTTAGTCTTTTGCGCACTCTATCTTTTGTAAAAAAACTTGTATACTGCTCTCATTGAATGGTTCTATATAAGCTGCCAACAACCTCGGGTATCTTCGGCGCTCGGGGCGTGACAATATGGTTCATTATTGATCGCTTGACCAAGTCAGCTCACTTTCTGCCAATTAAGAGTCGATGGTCAGTTGATGTCCTTGCTGTCTTGTATATCAAGAAAATAGTCAGACTACATGGAGTTCCTATTTCAATCATGTCTGACCGAGATCCGCGCTTTACTTCTCACTTATGGAATGGCTTACAACATTCTTTAGGGATGAGACTCAACTTTAGTACAGCCTTTCATCCTCAGACGGATGGTCAGACTGAAAGAACAAATCAAGTGGTTGAAGACATGCTCAGAGCCTGTATCATTGATTTTTACGGAAGCTGGCATGATCACTTGCCTTTGATCGAGTTTACATATAATAACAGTTACCAGGCAAGTATACAAATGACACCTTTTGAAGCCTTATACGAAAGAAGTTTCCGATCACCCTTGTGCTAGGATGAAGTTGGCGAGAAACAACTACTACGCCCAGACATGGTCAGAGACACCACAGAAAACATCCAGCTAATTTGAGAAAGACTTCAAATGGCTTTGTCTAGACAAAAGACGTATGCCAATACAAGGATTAGAGACGTCGAGTTCCAAGTAGGAGATCACGTCTTTCATAAAATTTCTCCAGGGCAAGGAATTAGAAGATTTGGTGTTAAGGGTAAGCTTACACCAAGATACATCGGACCTTTTGAGGTATTAGAAAGAGTTGGCGAGGTTGCCTACCGCATCGCCTTGCCTCCTCAATTGTCTAAAGTTCACAACGTGTTCCACATATCTATGTTAAAGAAGTATGTGCACGATCCATTCCACATCATAGATCATGGTGACCTGGTAATACAAAAGGATCTTACGTATGAATAAAAGCCATTAAAGATACTTGATCGTGAGGTATGTGCACTAAGGAACAAGACAATTCCCATGATCAAAGTTCAATGGAGTAAATGCTCGGAACAAGAATCCACGTGGGAGACCGAGGAATTCATGAAGAAGAGATTCCCAGACTTATTTACGAATGGTATGTACTCTGCACCCTCCATATCCATATACGATTGAATTTAGGGACCAAATTCTTTTAAGTGGGTGAGGGTATAGCACCCCGGAGAAATTAAGGGAATAAAATTCCTAAATAGATAATCAAAGCCCAAACCCCACACATAAATAACCTATGTACATATGGGCCTTACACTTAAGGGAACCAAATGAGGCAATATAGCCGGTTGTCAAGCAAATAAGGGAAACAACGCCCCTTGATAAGGTGCCATTTCATGAAATAAAGACCCTTTATTAAAGCGCCATTTTGAGAAATAGAGCCCACATGTATGGGCGCTATTTTCGAAGACTATGTATGGGCACTATGTTCCAAGGCTACGGATGTGTCTGTACACAGTGAAGGGTGCCCTTGTTTAAGATGCCATTTCATGAAATGAAGACCCTTTAAATGGGCGCTATTTACCTAAGGATGAATATGGGAACCCCGGCTGCGGTGTTTTGTTCGAACTGGGAAGTAGGATGCTGGTTGGGAAGGTTCTGATTATGAGGAAATTGTAAACTCCTTACGTGGGAACTTTAA
The DNA here is from genome assembly GCA_022559845.1 of Amorphophallus konjac. Lineage (NCBI taxonomy): Eukaryota > Viridiplantae > Streptophyta > Magnoliopsida > Alismatales > Araceae > Amorphophallus > Amorphophallus konjac. The sequence goes on along the minus strand of CM040125.1, from coordinate 163,539,056 downwards.
ATCCTAATAGAACTCTTAAGACCCCATTAGGATTCTCTACTCTATAAATACCCTACCCCATTGATCGAACATCGGCTACTGCTTCATCTACCTCCGGTGTTCTTCCCCTCTGCTCTTGTTTCTTCTTCTTTCGGAAGCGGAGTGGAGGTTGTTGTTCCTTGCTGCTTCTTTTCATGAAGAGAAGCTTGTTGCTACTCTTCTTCCTCTTACTGCCACAGACCCTGTTACTGTTCTTCCTACGACTGCACGTGGAGGAAAGGCCTTTGTTGCTAAAGCTGCATCTTTCTTCTGTTGCTGTAAACGGAAGGAAGAACATCCGTTTGAAGCTGCAGCGGATTATCATCTTAACTACTACTTCTTCGTCTTCCTGAATCAAGGAAGCTGCCATCGTCTTGTTGTTGTGAAGCTGCAATTACCTTCTTCCCCTATTCCTGCCAGATTGCAGTGCTGCTACTGCATATTTTGCATATTTTCTTCTCTATTCGTCAATCCAAAACAACCCAAAAAGGTAGGTATTCTCAAGTACCAAGCCCAACTTGATAACATCAGATCATGAGCATCCATATATGTCTGTTAGGTTGGTTTTCAGTAGTTTCTGTTACGTTTTTATGAATTTCAGGACAAGGGTGACCCTTCCAGGGGCGCCAAATTGATTTCACGACTGTAGTTACAAGCGTTATTCATGTAGAGATTTAATAAATTCACTATGTTTAAAATTTAATAACCATGAATCCTGATGTCTAATCTAATGCATGAGTACACTGATAGATTCTTGCTATTTGTCTCTACCTGTCCATATATTCTTTCCTGCGAAATTATTTTTATTTACAGAGTGCTACTATTCATGACCAATTATACACGAGTGAACCACGACTATCACCCTGCCACTATTCATGATATAGCGCCCCTGACATGGGCGCTATATACTGATAGGGGGGTTGGGCCCAGGGTGCCATTTACCCTGAGCATATATTCTCCAGAATAGTAATGTATTTATATATGAAGTAAATCTTGAGTTCGAACGACTTAACAGAAAGATTGTATTTAGTAAAATAATGGCACTGGCAAAGGCGCCATTTTACTCGTTCACTGCTTTTCCCGAATGATTTCCTATGACCCAAGTTAGTCGGTATCTATATGGCACTATATCTCAGTCCGTAGATATGGTCTCACGTTTCTCGATGTTTTCACGTTTGCCCACTATTTCTCGGTGATAGATGAGCCCTCCGTGGGATATTCCTTCTTTCGGGCTAGTGATTTTATCATAGAGACCTCCGTAAGTCTACGCGAAGCTTTGGATTCCCTCAAGGCCGCCGAGTAGGTTGTACCATTAAAACCCATGACACTTTTGATTGCCATGTTACTCTAAAGAAACATGGTAGACCGGCCCTCATGGTATGCTATTTGGATATCGTGAGAATGTTTCTTGAGTTAATGGAATGGGAAACCATACCATTGCTATCAATTAAGGATTTTGTGCCTTCATGTAGACACAAATTCTTTCTACCTTATCATGTACAAAGAACGAGCGACCATATGTGTATGAGCGCTTATTCTTGATATCATCGCACCCACTAGGGAGCTAATTCCACCCAGTTTTCAATGAGTATCGTGATTGTAGCGTTTTGATCATAGTACGTCCCTACGTAACAAGTTCTACCCTTGAGTTTCTATTCCACAAGATCTACCTTAAAATTCCTACAAGAGCATTCCTTTGGAATTCTCTATTTGCTATAACTATAGTGGATGTCGAAAATACATGACTCAATGCTTATGCATATAGGGCCCGATCTGGTCCTGGGAGGAGCACCCGAAAGTACTTGTGCCCATGGGAGCTATATTGATCACGGTGTGGCATTGCACCGAGGTACTCGTCATTCTAGATACAAGGCATTCCACTCACTCTCTCATGACATTAATTGTGTGCTTGACTTGACTAGTGTCGCCCATAGCGGGCAAAGTACTTGCTTGAATTATGATAGCCAATTCACGTGACTTGACATGAAATACTTACTTGCTTGAATGTCTGGTTATATCTCACATACTTATCTTGCAATCTTGCTAGTTCAACAATATATCTCTTGATGTACACTCTCTCTATTGTCGTTTCATGCGAATATGCATAGCTATACTTGCATCCATGCAATATATAATTTACTTAAAACAAGCTAGCACTTGAGATATAATTTCTACTGAGCGTTCGCTCACCTAGTGTTTTCCCCTATTTTTCAGGTAATTCTGATGACTAGACTCATTCGGATGGGGATGGACATGAGTGAAGAGCTTAGAGCCATTCCAACCGTCAAAGTGTTATCTAGTCCTGTCTTTTTCTATTTTCTTGAGTCATCCATTGTACCTTTTCTTTTATTGAGTACCAGTGCTTTCATCAAGAGTTGTAATAGAAGTACTTTGGAAGTTTATGATTAGTAAAGGACTTGGTTATCATTACTTGTGTGCGCTCTATCTATGCGTGTCGAATACACTTACGCTCTGATTGACATGATCGATATAAACTCGTCACGCATCTCCGGGTTCCTTCCACGCTTGGGGCGTGACACCAAGAGCTTTACCTCATGTGCCAAAAAATAGTGTTTTAGCTTTTGGGCGACCCATACGACGGCCGCGCAAGTCTTTTCCATGGTAGTGTACTTCTGCTCAGCTTCATTACCTAATTTAGACAAATAATAGACCATGTGTTCTCTCTTGGCATCGTCATATTGGGCCAACACTGCTCCGACAGATTCTTCCGTGGCGGATACATAGAGGAGCAGAGGCCAACCCAAGACCGGGGGTGCCAGAACATGAGAACTTTGAAGAAAACTCTTCAGGTCATCAAAGGCCTTTTGACACTTATCGTTCCAATCAAACTTAGCCTCTCCTTTCAACATGTCATATAAGGGCTTGCATCACTGAGAGTGGTGAGATATGAATCTCCTAATAAACTGCAAACGCCCGATTAGACCATGTACTTCTTTGATGTTCTTGAGAGGAGGCATTTCGGCGATGGCCTTAGCTTTGTTAGGGTTGATCTCAATCCCTCTCTTGCCGACTATGAACCCTAAAAGCTTACCTGAAGATACCCCGAATACACATTTCTTGGGATTCATCTTGAGTTGGTGCTCCCGAGACCGTTGGAGAACTACCCAGAGGATCTCTGCATGGCCACTCCTACTCTTGGATTGAACTAGAATGTCATCCACATATACTTCCATATGAACGTGCATCATGTCGTTGAAGATGGCCATCATCACCCTTTGATACGCTGCACCTGTATTCTTGAGTCCGAAGGGCATGACAACATAGGAATAAGTCCCACACTAAGTGGTAAAAGAAGTCTTCTCCTGGTCTTCCTCTACTAGGCGGATCTGGTTGTTCCACGAGAAACCGTCCATGAAGGATAACATCTCATAGCCAGCGGTGTTATCTACCAGGACATCTATGTGTGGCAGAGGAAAATCATCCTTTGGGCAAGCACGATTGAGGTCATGGAAATCTATACAGATATGGACCCTACCATCCTTCTTTATAACGAGAACGATATTAGCTACCCATTGTGGATACAAGACTACCCTGATGTACTTGGCCTTATGGAGCTTGTAAACTTCCTCTTTGACCTTGAGTGCGAGCTTCGGGTGAAGTCGCCTTAACTTCTGTTTGACAGCTTGAGCATCGGGCTTCAGAACCAAACGATGTTCTACCAATGACGGGTCTAACCCTGGCATGTCCTTGTAGGACCAAGCGAAGGCATCGGGCAATTCCTTGAGAATCGTCACAAGGGAAGCTTCCTCTTCACTATTCAAATTGGCACTTATCAATATGATCTTGGGGTCATCCTTGGTGCCCATATTAATTTCCTTGGTGGACTCATCAATGGAAATGTTGGGTTCATCAAATCCCTTGGTTCATCTATGTCCGAGAAATATGGAGCAGTATTTTACACTTGGATACCATTCATCATATATACAGAGAAGGCAATTCTGTGGCGGATGCCTTAGCTTCCCTGGCTTGTTCTATGAAATGTAATTCCTTTTTTACATGCCATGAGCTCCCTTCCAATATTAAAGGTGCAGCTCATTTAGATAAGCTAGGCATGCCTAGCTTACGTTTGATGTAACTCTTATTCTTTTACAATGCTAATAAAATTTGCCTCCCCTCTGGCAAGGGGTGCACTCTCCCATCTTTCCCTAGGTACGGTTTTTCTTGATTAATAAAAAAAAATCCCTTGGTTCCATCGACGAAGGAAGCTATGGGATCACGGCCATCCTCCAGTGACTCTTCTTCTTCTTCAGTATCATCATCTTCTTCTAACACAAATACCCCCAGATCGTCGTCTGTTGAGGACCCTTCTAATTCAACTGCCCCTAGGGGAATGGGAGTGGATGTGAATTCAGAGACCTGACAAAGTTGTGTGCACTTATTGGCCAGCTGGATGATGTAACGTGCGGGAACCTGACAGATCCTAGATTGCTTAGAAGGAAAGGGCACTATGTAGAGACCCTGACTCGATCTAGACTGTATCTTACTATGTACAAGGGAAGTTTGTGGAAGAGAGTTCAAGGTGGAAAGCGTCGGCCCTTGGCCGAGGGCTCCTGGCTACAAGGAGGCCGTTTCTTCAAAAGTGAGCTCGCAGGCCCACGTTTGAGAATTGGCATTTTTTTGTGGCCATGAGTGAATGTGCAGATCATATGGGTTGATTGTCCCATGATTAGATAAGTGAGGAGCGGAGGAAAGGGTGGATGAAATAGGAAGGGAATGGAAATGACAGGAGCGGGCCTGTCTAGAGCGCGAAAGATACCCAAGGGGAAAGCCTCATGGGGGGGTTTAACAAGATGAAATAGGGAAAGGAGCCCGAAATCCTCCTTGAGTGAGGAATTGGATGGCTTCTTTTTGGGGGGGGAATTTTAGAATGTTCTCCCGGCTCTGGCCGAGTTCCTGGTTGTGTTGGTCCTATGACAAAGCGATCATACACCAGACCCTCAGCTTGAGTGGTTTTGGATGCCTCCTCCGCGGAGTAACCTAAACCTGCATAGCCTTTGGCAACCTTAAGTCTTACCCTACGCATGGGACCTTGTTCATGTTGACCTAACCCTCTACCCATGGTAAAGCCCATCTTGGCCATGATCTCCCATCCTTTACCGAATGGGATGTTAGAATGTGTGATCGGCCGAGGAAGAGAAGGAGAATTGGGTGGATTTAGGGCAAAAGGCCGTACAGCACCTTCTATAGAGAGAACTGGTTTCTTGCCCTTATCTGGAATGGGCATGAAGGGGATTTGTTCAGAAGTGATGGCATTGAGAGTTTCCACCAGTATGATACTCTTAATTTTGATCACCCCACTGTAAAGAAATTTGAAGCATTGATGGGCTGTTGACGGGATCCCTAGAGTTTGCTCAATGCATGGCCGTCCTAAGATGGCCTTGTATGTAGGGTCGACATCGAGGAAGAGGAATTCGGATGACATGACCACTGGACCTAAGCCGAGCTCTAGGGTCACTTTACCTTTTACGAACCGCTTTGAATTGTCATAAGCCGAGATTGTGGTGCACACTTCTTCCAAGTTCTCTTCTTGGAGACCAATCTTTTGAATTGTCTTCATGGGACACACATTGATCGATGCTCCCATATTAATGAGGGCGGAGTCGACTTTGACTCCATTGAGGGTGACGATAAGGCACAACGAGAGTGATCTGCTCTCGGGTGGAGCGAGGTCCTTATCTGAAAATGAAATATACGGTCCATATGTGAGGGCCATGATGGCATCGATCATACCACTTGCCGGAAGGTCCTCATTGACCATGATCTTTTTGAGGAATTGAAGCAGGGTGGATTGATGTGAAGGAGAATTTTTGATGAGTTCCAGAATGGAAAGTTTAGTCGGTGTCCTGTCCAGGTGTTGGAGAATGTCATACTCCGCAGGGGAACCTTGAGAATTGACCCCTTCCTCGGGCTGAGATTGCCTTTAGGATGGGGGAATGATGCGGTTGCGGAGAGTGACGTTCACTGAGGCTTCTCTTGGATTATCCAACTCCGAGGGTTTTGGGAGGATTAATTGCAATGGAGTTGGAGATCCGAAGATGGATGAAAGGGAAGCCAATTCCTCTTCAGGAGTGATAGGAGTAGGAAGAGGGACCAGTTTTGGCTGAGGAGGCTTAAGAAGAACCAAAGGGCGCTCTTGCCCTAACAGAACCTTCGAAAGAACATGGGATCCTTGACAGGGTGCTTGAGAGGAATTGATCAAAGTAAGAGGGTTCTGAGTGGTAAATAATGATTGGCTAGGAGGTGAAATCAGATTCCAGGACCGAGGTTCCTGGATAAACATATTGACATCTGTCCATGGCTCATTGGCCTCTACTTCTAACTTCCCATACCACCTGGGAAAGCCTTCGACGCTCCACATTTACGTCCTCTTAAGCACACGGGGTTCCATTCCGATCACCATATTCACTTGCTCATTTTGCCTCGAACATGAGGGATCCTTGGTTGATTGATGAGCCGATAATGAATTTTGCATGATGCCGAGGTCTCAGTTGGGTTTCTTGAGGTTAGCAATGGCTAGCATAACATCGGACCAATTAATTCTCCCCTCGTCATTCATGTCGTATACCCAGTCCCAGAATTGGAACCAATTGAAAATATCATATTCGGGAGCTCGATGATACGGACTGTCACATCCCGAGCGCAGAAGATACTCGGATGCGTGACGCGTCTATATAGATCATGTCATTAGAGCGATAAAAATTTTAACATACAAAATTTCAGAATGCGCAAATGACTAAAAATCTAATAAATTCTAATAGTCCAAGTGATAATTATTTGATTAATCAAAGGAAATAAAGATAGTCCATGACAAATTTCCAAATTTAGAAAGCCAAACATTAGGCTACTCGACTTAACACAAAGTTTATACCACTAACTGACATAACTAGGAATACAAGGTAGACTCAAATAAATTCAAAGACTTGATTAGCTAATGATAGATAGATGGCATTCTAGCACTCTTCACTCGGCCTCAAACCCATTCTTGTCGCTATCCGAATCACCTGAAAATGTTAGGAAGCAACTGGATGAGCAAATTGCTCAGTAGGAATTACATCTCAAATTCGAGCAATCTTTACGTGATTTACAATTTGCATATATTCTCAGTATGGCTATGCATGATGTACGTACAAAAGAGTCAGATATACAGGTAATTCTATACATGATGAACAATAAGAGTTCAAGAACTGTATAAAGAGAGTATAACAAGATTTCAAGTATTTAACAAGTAGTATTTCAAGAATTTACAGATGTAAATGCCACTTCGGGCAAGTAGGGATTCGTGTACAAGTATGAATGCAAGTATGAGAATGAACTCATGTACAAGTATATCTCAGGTATAAGCAAGTAAAAATTTAATTCAAGTAAGTAATGTCAATTACGTTTCAGTAGAATTGGATGTTATCATGTAAGTATTTTGCCCTTTCTCGGGCCACAAGTCAAGTATTGCCCGTTCCGGGCCACCCAAGTCAAGTAAGTAAGGAGAGAGAGAGTAGGGGTGGAGTGTCTCAAGTCAAGCAAGTACTCCGGTGCAATGCTAAACACTGTGGTCAATAAACTCCCATGGGCACAAGTACCTTCGGGTGCTCCTCCCAGGACTAGATCGGGCCCTATATGCATAACATTTCATGTATTACATTTGACATCCACTCTCATTTATAGCCAATATGGAATTTCAAGAATTTAGAAACGTAGTATTTCAGACGAGATTAACTAGTCATTTGGGTATGGAGGATTCTAGAGGTGGCCCCTATAGGCTCAAGAGGTGGCTCCCGTCGTGTAGCACTTTACGCCGTACGGCCTCAAGAGGTGACTCACACAACGTAGCACTTTACCTTGCATGGCACTTAGCTCCTACACTCCCAAATGATAGTTTAAGAGATTCAAGGTTTGACCATGTAGGGTATACACAAGTAGATTTTTTTTTCATGGAACGGAATTTCAAGAACTCATCATACGCAGGAGTATGGATTGGGGTTGTGTTTGCACAATTTTCGAGACAGATCAAGATTAGAAGTTGTAATTAATGAGTCGGCATCTGAGGGTTTGCTAATCCTTCAAATTTTCAATTTTTTTAAATATATATATATATATATATATATATATCAAATTGGCGCCCCTTTACCTAGTCTTCAATTAATTGAAGACTTGAGGGCCGTCTTCAATTCTGAAATTGAAGATTTAAGGGCCGTCTTCAATTTAGTAATTGAAGACTTGAGGGTCGTCTTCAATTCAGTAATTGAAGACTTGAGGGCCGTCTTCAATTCTGAAATTGAAGACTTAAGGGCCGTCTTCAATTCAGTGATTTTCACCTGGCAGATACGTTTTGTGACTCAAAGCACTGTTCATTTCAAAAAAGTTTCTCAAAATTCGAAAGTAAGGATATGAATACTTAGTATAATTCCTCGGGCGTCCAGAAACATGTTCAGATATAATTATTGAGTTTTGGTTTCACAGATATGAATTTTATAATGTTATAACTTTAATTCCTCAAGAGACGAAATTGACGCCCCTGTGAGCAGTTTTCAATTAATTGAAGACTTGAGGGCCGTCTTCAATTCTGAAATTGAAGACTTAAGGGTCGTCTTCAATTCAGTGATTTTCACCTGGCAGATACGTTTTGTGACTCAAATCACTGTTCATTTCGAAAAAGTTTCTCCAAATCAAGATCCGAAGACATGGTCAGATGGAGAAAAATCTCAGGGTCACAGAAGTATATTCTGTCAAAATTCTCAAGGTCCAGTTTATTAGTTATAGATTTTTGAATGCATTGATTTACTGATTTCTAAAAATTCTAGAAAACGGAATTGACGACATGGTGCATGTCTTCAATTAATTGACGCCCTCTCGGGCAGTCTTCAATTTGGAAATTGGTGCCCTGGTCAGGGGTGCCAATTACAGTGAGGTGTCCACTATTCATCAGTGTGAAAAAGCTCTGAATCAGGAAGTAATGGCACGAATATGTTGAGAAAAATGTCAGGATTCCAGAAACATGTTCATGTAAAAATGTGTGCTTTAATTTGATGGTTATGGATTATTGAATGTGTTGAATTATCAATTACTGAAAATCTCAGAAATCGAATTGACGACACTAGGGGCGTCTTCATTTAAATGACGATAGTGTGAACAGTCTTCAATTTTTCAAATGGCCCCTTGGTTAGGGGTGCCATTTACCAGAGGGCTGGGAGCCTCCATGTCTTTAAACCATGAACATATTATGTTAACAGAGACTATATATTAAGATTTGAAACATGGTTATTAATACTGTTAAACTAGTGTGATAAAATATGTTCAAAAACTCATGAAATCATGCTAATAACTAAGTTCAAACTCATAAAAATCATGGTAACAGTATGTAACAAGCAATTAACATATGTATAACATGGTATTAATTCTGGTCATGGTAAATCTAGAACATATATATATATAGCATGGTTGACTAGTTGATCGAACTCTAAACATGCATCAATTAACTTATTTAGCTACTAGTTAGGCAAGGATTTGAGAACACCTACCTCTGTGAAGTGACAGGAGTTCACAGGAGAGGAAGAAGCAGCCCTTCCCTTCCTCTGCAACTCTTCAGAGCTTGCTCCCGTATCTAGCCTTCGAACTAACCAAATAGGGGGAAAAAAGAGTGTATTTTATAACCTTAGGGTCGACAGGATGGGAGACAAGATGGGTTGACAGGATGGGGGACAAGATCCAGAATTATAAGGTATTTAGTGGGTTTACAACCTACATAGGCTGGAGGGATAGAATGATCGTGATAGTTGTCGGAAAAGAAATGACGCACAAGAGGGGGTCGTGTATTTCATAAGTTAAGATTTCCATGTTAAACTTCAAAGATTTTTATCTTTAAAAATTGTTGGAATTTGTTTGTGAAATTTTAGGGGTGAGACCCTTACATTTTTTTCTATTTTTACATAAATTTTTTTTTGAAAAAATTTTTTTAAACAAAAAGGGACACTATTCACGTTTAGGAAATAATGACTAAACATATGTCGTTATTTTGAACAGAGATTTTTGTATTCACTGTACACTTATGTATATACATTTTCTCACTTTCTAAATTATGTTTATCCTTTAACACTTCATCTATATACCCTTATTTCTTCAAAATAATGATATAATGTAAAAGTTGAAATATGAAATTTTCTAAATTATGAAAATATGAATTGGCATCTTGTAAAAGTGATGTTTATCCTTTAAAACCCTATCTATATAATCTATTTCCTATTTCTTTAGAATAATGTAATAAGATGTATTATTAATTTCTTAAGTGATTGAAAATATAAATTGGCATTTCCTAAAATATAATTTGGCATCTTCTAAAGCATCTATTGGTAATTAAATATTTTAAAAGGTTAATCTAATAGAATTAGAATATGAGCTCAATAATTATATATATATATATATATATTTGTATATTTCTATTTCAAAATTCTCGTGTGTTACACCCTCCCCTACTTAAAAGAATTTGATCCCCAAATTCAACTGTATAAGGATATTGTGGAAAGTATAAAATACTTACCGTTTAGAATAATTCTGGGTATCTTCTTTTCATAGATTCTTCGGTCTCCCAAGTTACTTCTTATTCTGTGTATCGATTCCATTGGATTTTCACCATATGGATCGTCTTGCTCCTTAGAACTCGGACTTCGCGGTCGAGGATCCGCATCGGCCTTTGCTCATAAGTAAGATCTCTTTGAATCACCAAATCAGCATGGTCGATGACGTGAGAATGGTCGTGCACATATTTCTTCAGCATAGATATATGAAATACATTGTGCACTTCCGAGAGTTGAGGAGGTAAAGATATACAGTAGGTCACCTCGCCCACTCTTTCTAATACTTCGAATGGACCGATAAACCTTGGTGTAAGCGTGCCCTTAACATTGAATCTTCTAATACCTCGGTCAAGAGATACCTTGAGAAATACATGGTCACCAACTTGGAACTCCAAATCTCTCCTTCTATTATCAGCATAAGATTTTTACCTGCACTGAGCTACCTTGAGTCTCTCTCTGATAAGGTGTATCTTCTCAGTCGAATCTCTAACCATATCTGGGCCTTGAATTTGTATTTCACCGACTTCTTCCCAGCATATTGGAGAATGACAACTCCTGCCATAAAGCTCCTCGAAAGGTGCCATTTGAATACTATCTTGATAGCTGTTATTATAGGAAAATTCGGCTAGGGATAAGTGGTCGTGCCAACTTCTGCTGAAATCTATAATACATGCCCTTAACATATCTTCAACAACCTGATTTGTCTTTTCAGTCTGACCATCTGTCTGGGGATGGAAAGCAGTGCTGAAATTAAGTTTCGTCCCCAGAGAGTGTTGTAGACCCTTCCAAAAATGAGAGGTGAAGCGCAGGTCTCGGTCAGATAAGATCGAGATGGGAACTCCATGGAATCTAAGCATCTCCTTAATATACAGGGCAGCAAGTACGTCGATTGACCATCAACTTTTGATGGGTAAGAAATGGGCCGATTTAGTTAACCGGCCGATAATTACCCAAATTCCATCATATCCGCCCCTAGACTTGGGCAAACCCATAATAAAGTCCATGTCAATATCTTCCCACTTCCACTTGGGAATATCCAGCGGATGTAGTTTCCGACGGGTTTTTGATGTTCCGCCTTCACTTGTTGGCATGTGAAGCAACGAGACACAAAGTCTGCTACCTTCCTTTTCATGTTAGGCCACCAGAAAGTTCTTTTCAAATCATGGTACATCTTAGTGGCTTCAGGGTGGATCGTGTACCTCGATTGATGAGCTTCTTCATTAATCTTCTTCTTCAATTCGGGAGAATCGGGCACACATGTCCGTTCATGAAATAACAATCTGCCCTTAGGTGCCAGCTTGAAATCCAGTCTCTCGTCCAGCTTGTTCTGTATCTCCACTAGTGAGGGATCTTCTTCCTGTAGCTTCTTGATTTCAGGTAGCAAATCTGGATGTAGGCTCATATGAGATAGAATAATACACATGTTCTTCTCATCTATGCTGATATCAAGCTAAGAGAATTTCTCCAGCAGCTTCCATTATTGTATCATGCAGTTGGCCAATATTGTCCTCGACTTTCAACTAAGGGCATCGGCTATGGAATTAACCTTACCAAGATGGCACTGAATAGTGAAGTCAAAATCCGTGAGATACTCGAGCCAACGCCTTTGCCGCATGTTGAGCTCCTTTTGGGAGAATAAGTACTTGAGGCTTTTATGATCGGAGTACACAGTGAATTATTCTCCGTAGAGATAGTACCTCCAGATCTTCAAAGCGAATACTACCGCGGCCAGTTCTAAGTCATGAACCGGGTAGTTCTCTTCATGTTTCTTCAATTATCGGGAAGAATATGCAATGACTTCTATTCTGCATCAATACACATCCGAGGCCAATACCCGAAGCATCGGTATATACCTCGTATTTTTCTCCTTCAATTGGTAATGATAAGACTGGAGCAGTGGTCAAGAGATCCTTCAAAGCTTGGAAACTCTTTCCACATTCTTTATTCCACTCATGAAGCACTTCCTTGCGGGTTAACCTGGTCAGAGGAACGGTAATCTTGGAGAAGTCCTTGATAAAACGCCGGTAGTAACCAACTAGACCCAAGAAGCTTCGAATTTCTGTTGCATTTGTGGGTCGTTCCCAGTTCTTCACGGCTTCGACCTTGGACGGGTCAACAGCAATTCCATTCTTCGAAATAATATGGCCTAAGAAGGATACTTCCTTGAGCCAGAACTCACATTTACTGAATTTGGCATATAGCTTATTTTCCCTTAATATCTATAGTGCCTTCTTGAGATGTTCTTCATGATCCTCTTCGGTCTTGGAATAGATCAGAATATCATCAATAACGATCACAATGAATTGGTCTAAGTAGGGCCTGAATATGCTATTCATTAACCGCATAAAAGCTACGGGGGCATTTGTTAGTCCGAAAGGTATAATAGTAAATTCGTAATGCCCATACTTGCTTCGGAATGCAGTTTTATGAATGTCTTCTTCTTTGATCTTCAATTGGTGGTAACCAGAATGAAGTTCAATCTTAGAGAAATATGTAGCTCCAGATAACTGATCGAACAACTCGTCAATCCTTGGTAGTGAGTATTTGTTCTTAATTGTAAGATGATTTAGCTGTCGATAATCGATGCATAGTCTCATCGATCCATCCTTCTTTTTGACGAACAGCACGGGTCCTCCCCAAGGGGAAGTACTCGACCAGATGAAACCCTTTTTCAATAACTCCATTAGTTGTTCCTTTAGTTCCTTCAGCTCAGCAGGGGACATTCTGTATGGTGCCCTAGAAACAGGACCAGCACCAGGGACAAGGTCGATTCTGAACGACACTTCCCTTTCTGGGGGTAAGCCGATTAAATCTTTTAGAAAAACATCGAGAAAATCCAAATTACACGGATATCTTCAAGTTTAACCTTCTCGACTTCTGTGGCAGTCACGAATGCTATGAAAGCCATGCATCCCTTATTCATAAGTTTACTAGCTCGGAGTGCTGATATAAGAAGTGATTTACTCCGAGGGCTATTGTAAACTAGCTCTAAGAAATCCACGAAAGTTACCTTGCCATGCCGGCAATCTACAGTTGCTTGGTATGTGGATAGCCAGTCGACACCTAGTATGACGTCATAACCCTTCATATCTAGGCATATCAGGTCAGCAGGTAAATTGCTTCCCTTAATCATCACTTCACAGTTTGGATAGTGATAAGTGATATCAGACTCATTCCCAAGAGGTGTAGATATGACCAAATCTAACAGTTCATGTTTCTTAGAAAATGAAGCAACAAAGCTCTTGGAAACGAATGAATGAGTTGCTCCGGTATCGAATAAAACTTGAGCAGTTTTTGAACAAATAGTGAGAGTACCTTCCATAATTCCGCCTTCAGTGGGTTCCATCTCTTGGAGAGCTTGCAGACGGCCTTGTTTCTTTACCAGACGCTTCTCGTCTTTGGAGTCTTGTTCCTTCATCAGTGGGCGGTCTGGGATTCAATGCTCTCGGCTCCTGCATCGAAGACAAGCTCCTAACTTCCTCTAGCATTCCTCAGTCTTATGACCAGCTTTATCACAATACTTGCAAATATCCTTTGAGGGTGTGGCGGTGGAGAATGGCATGTCATTCTTCTGGAATTTTGTTGCCTTGGAGGGCTCCCCTCCCATGAAGAACCGCTTCTTGTTGAATGATTGTTTGAATTTTCCCGGGCTTGTGACGGGTTCCTTCTTGTCTCTTCCTCGGATTCTCTCAGATAATTCGGTGGCGTCTTCCAGCAATTGGGCACGCCGAACTATCTCCGAATAGACTTGGATGTCCATCGGGGTAAGTTGTGTGATATAATGGGGCCGAAGCCCGTTGAGGAATCTTCTCGCCTTCATCTTTTCCGTACACACCAAGTGGGGTGCATACCTAGATAATCTGGAAAACTGGGGCTCATACTCAGCCACTTTCAAGCCCCGTTGTTTTAGAACGGTGAATTCCGCGGCCTTCTTCTCCTGGATATGGTCGGAGAAGTACTTGTAGTTGAAATGCTCCGTGAATTCATCCCATGTGACATGGTCTTCTGGCAGTATTGCTTCTATGGATACCCACCAGCATCGAGCATCTCACTCCAGTTGGAATACGGCCAGTAAAACCTTCTCTTCATCCGCGCATTACATCACACAAAAGACTCATTCCATCTCCTTCAGCCAATTCTCGGCATCCTTGGGGTCAGACGAACCCATGAACCTCGGTGGTTTCACGTTACGAAAACTCCTGTGGAGATCACCCGCTCCACGGTTTGCTCCGCCTTGGACCACTTGCTGTAGTGCCTATGTGAGGCCCTGCATGGTGCGCTGCATCTCGCGCCATTGTGCTCTTTCCGCAGCCATGATCCTATAAAAGAGTTAAGTATGATAAAGATCGAGTTTACTTGTAAGGTCAAAAGTCGTTATAAAACTTAACCCATGGCTCTATCCATCTCACCGGGTAAGGTATCTCTATCCTTGGACTCGATTTACCTATCCTTAGACTTCAGTTTTTTTACTTAGATTTCAATTTCTAACCTTTTATTTCTTCTAGTTCCCTAGGTTTGAAAACCTAGGCTCTGATACCACGAAGACTGTCACGTCCCGAGCGCGGAAGATACTCGGATGCGTGACGCGTCTATATAGATCGTGTCATTATAGTGATTAGAATTTTAACATACAAAATTTCGGAGTGCGCAAATGACTAAAAATCTAATAAATTCCAATAGTCCAAGTGATGTTTATTTGATTAATCAAAGGAAATAAAGATAGTCCATGACAAATTTTCAAATTTAGAAAGCCAAACATTAGGCTACACGACTTAAAACAAAGTTTATACCACTAGCTGACATAACTGGGAATACAAGGTAGACTGAAATAAATTCAAAGACTCAACTAGCTAATGATAGATAGATGGCGTTCTAGCACTCTTCACTTGGCCTCAAACCCATTCTTGTCGCTATCCAAATCACTTGAAAATGTTAGGAAGCAACTGGATGAGCGAATCGCTCAGTAGGAATTACATTTCAAATTCGAGCAATCTTTACGTGATTTACAATTTGCATATATTATCAGTATAGCTATGCATGACATACGTACAAAAGAGTCAGATATACAGGTAATTCTATACATGATGAAATTTAAGAGATCAAGAACTGTATAAAGAGAGTATAACAAGATTTCAAGTATTTGACAAGCAGTATTTCAAGAATTTACAGATGTAAATGCCACTTCGGGCAAGCAGGGATTCGTGTACAAGTATGAACGCAAGTATGAGAATGAACTCATGTACAAGTATATCTCAGGTACGAGCAAGTAAAAATTCAATTCAAGTAAGTAATGTCAAGTACGTATCAGTAGAATTGGCTATTATCATGTAACTATTTTGCCCTTTCTCGGGCCACAAGTCAAGTATTGCCCGTTCCGGGTCACGCAAGTCAAGTAAGTAAGGAGAGAGAGAGTAGGGGTGGAGTGTCTCAAGTCAAGCAAGTACTCCGGTGCAATGCTAAACACCGTGGTCAATAAACTCCCATGTGCACAAGTACCTTCGGGTGCTCCTCCCAGGACCAGACCGGGCCCTATATGTACAACATTTCATGTATTACCTTTGACATCCACTCTCATTTATAGCCAATATGGAATTTCAAGAATTTAGAAACATAGTATTTCAGACTAGATTAACTAGTCATTTGGTTATGGAGGATTCTAGAGGTGGCCCCTACAGGCTCAAGAGATGGCTCCCGTTGTGTAGCACTTTGCGCCGTATGGCCTCAAGAGGTGGCTCCCACAACGTAACACTTTACCCCCACAACGTAACACTTTCCCCTGCATGGCACTTAGCTCCTACACTCCCAAATGATAGTTTAAGAGATTCAAGGATTGACCATGTAGGGTATACACAAGTAGATTTTCTTTTCATGGAACGAAATTTCAAGAACTCATCATACGTAGGAGTATGGATTAGGGTTGTGTTTGCATAATTTTCGAGACAGATCAAGATCAGAAGTTATAATTACTGAGTTGGCATCTGAGGGTTTTCTAATCCTTTAAATTTTCAATTTTTTAATATATATATATATATATATATATATCAAATTGGCGCCCCTTTACCCAGTCTTCAATTAATTGAAGACTTGAGGGCCGTCTTCAATTCTGAAATTGAAGACTTAAGGGCCGTCTTCAATTTAGTAATTGAAGACTTGAGGGCCTTCTTCAATTCAGTAATTGAAGACTTGAGGGCCGTCTTCAATTCTGAAATTGAAGACTTAAGGGCCGTCTTCAATTCAGTGATTTTCACTTGGCAGATACGTTTTGTGACTCAAAGCACTGTTCATTTTGAAAAAGTTTCTTGAAATTCGAAAGTATGGATATGAATACTTAGTATAATTCCTCGGGAGTCCAGAAACAAGTTCAGATATAATTACTGACTTTTAGTTTCACAGATATGAATTTTATAATGTTATAACTTTAATTCCTCAAGAAACAGAATTGACGCCCTTGTGAGCAGTCTTCAATTAATTGAAGAATTGAGGGTCGTCTTCAATTCTGAAACATAAGACTTAAGGGCCATCTTCAATTATGAAATTGAAGACTTAAGGGCCATCTTCAATTCAGTAATTGAAGACTTGAGCGCCGTCTTCAATTCTGAAATTGAAGACTTAAGGGTTGTCTTCAATTGAGTGATTTTCACCTGGCAGATACGTTTTGTGACTCAAATCACTATTCATTTCGAAAAAGTTTCTCCGAATCAGAATCCGAAGACATGGTCAGATGGGGAAAAATCACAGGGTCACAGAAGTATATTCTGTCAAAATTTGCAAGGTCCAGTTTATTAGTTATAGATTTTTGAATGCGTTGATTTACTGATTTCTGAAAATTCCAGAAAATGGAATTGACGACATGGTGCATGTCTTCAATTAATTGATGCCCTCTCGGGCAGTCTTCAATTTGGAAATTGGCGCCCTGGTCAGGGGCGCCAATTACAGTGAGGTGTCCACTATTCATCAGTTTGAAAAAGCTCCGAATCAGGAAGTAATGGCACAAATATGTTGAGAAAAATGTCAGGATTCCTGAAACATGTTCATGCAAAAATTTTGTGCTTTAGTTTGATAGTTATGGATTATTGAATGCATTGAATTATCAATTATTGAAAATCTTAGAAATCGAATTGACGATACTGGGAGTGTCTTCATTTAAATGACGACTGTGTGAACAGTCTTCAATTTTTAAAATGGCGCCCTAGTCAAGGGCACCATTTACCAGAGGGCTGGGAGCCTCCGTGTCTTTAAACCATGAACATATTGTTGAGTACGGACTGAATAGATCTAGAGGGGGGGTGAATAGATCTTTCCCCCTTTTTCAGATTTAATATCTATTGGCTAAGTGAGTTGCAGGTGATTAACGAATTACAGAATTGATGTTGATATCAGTGAAGAAAACAAACACATAGAAAAGCACATACACACATAAGCAAACCACAAGATATGATTTTTAAGGTGGTTCAGTCTCTTCCCGAGACTTACATCCACCCCTTGCTTAACTCAAGCAAGGCTTCACTAATGAGAACCTCTGATCTCAATCAAAACACAAGACACTGCTGTCACACAGCTTGTTCCTGCTGACACACAGCTTGTACCAGCTGACACACAGCTTGAATCCGCTGCCTCACAGCTTGACACTTGGTGTAAGGATGAATAGAAATGATGTGAAGGTGGGATGATGCAATAGGACTGAATATGGACTTTTGTAACAAAGTAAAGAATTCAGCCTGGGACTTAATCACATAAATAACAAGACTAGACTCCCTGTAGAGCTTCCAATCGGATGCCTTCAGCTGCTTTGTTGCTGGAGGTCGCACAGCTTGAAGTCCAGTCTTTCTTCTGCAGCAAATGAGAATGCCTTCAGTCTTCTGCAGATATCTGATTGATGGTGAGCTACTTCGTCCTGTGATGTAGGTGTGTTTCTTAGCTTCGGTTCTATGCTCCCTCTGTGTGCTTGCCTTCGCGATCCGTGGCCTTCTACTTTTATGCAGATTCTTTTCCAAGTCTGAAGCTTTTCCCGCTCAAAATTCAGATCGCGCATCAATCTGCTAAAAAGCAGGGAGAAGGTTAAATCCGATCACTACAATAAGTTTGACCACTTCTAAGCACGATTCTCTCCTAGATTCCCGTGCGGAATCTCATCATTTGAACTGCCCAACAACCTGCAACAACAATCTGCAGGTTTTAAGGAACCAAAACGGAATTCGGTTACAGTTCGGTTCTGGACGCTATAACGCCCGTGGTCGACCATGACACTGTCCCTGGTCGACAACAAGCAGTGTCCTGATGGCGGTTCCATTCTGGCTGACACTCGCGTCCCCCGTGGTCGACCACAGCCTTGTCGCTGGTCGACAAGGGGCGAATTACAGATGGCCGTCAGTTCTGTCTGATGTTCTGGCTGTTCTGTGGTCGACCAGAAGTGGGGCTTTGGTCGACAGCCAAGGCACATGCAGAAGACGGATGACTTGAAACGTTTCTGGCTGGGTTCGTTGGTCGACCATAACCACTTCCCTGGTCGACAAGCGGCCTTTGACACTTCTTCTGATTTGTTGATTCCACTTGGATTTCAGTGGACCTGAAATTACTTAACTTATCAGAAATAAATTGAACTATCAGATTTATATTGAGTTGATCAGAAACATTGTTTGTCATCATCAAATAGTCATGAGTCCAATACTTTGAAGGAACAATCAAACCACTTGTATTTATTATGAAACAATATAGAACTTGATTAATCAAACATATCCTATTGTCATCATCAAAACCAAGGGATGCACAACATTCTCCCCCTTTTTGATGATGACAACCATGAGTCATTGTGACAAACAACAGACTATAAACTTCATTTGATATTGCATTCAAGGCTATCATAGCACAGATTTCATTCAGACAATTCGTTTGATGTGCCTTTCAAAAACTATAGCACTACTTACATGAGAGACTCAAAAAAGAATTAAGACACTAAGGACACGTAGACAAAGTAAGCTTGACAATCTAGACTCACATCTAGACACACAACTAGACACACAATGACACATAAAGTCCTATCTCCCCCTTTGTCAACAGCAAAAAGAAGATCATTTGAACAATCCCTCTGAGGAGGATGAGGAGGTCTCTGGCTTCACGTTCTCTGCCATGCGATCCAGCTTGTCAACAATGTGGGCATAAGAGAGCCTGAGCTTCTGGATCTCGGAGATAGTAGCATTGTGATACTTTTCATTCTGCTTGGTGGTGAACTCTATGCGGTTTCCCATTTCTTCTGACACTTGACCTAAGGTGCCAACTAGTCTGTTGAACCGAGAACTAGCATGGTCAGTGTATTCCTTTTGCTTGATGAACCTGGCCTCCATCTGTTGTTCCAGCCTTTGGACTTTCTGCTCCAGGCGCCCGGTGGCAGCATTCATATTCTCTTGAAAGGAATGGAATTGGGTGGTGAGAGAGGACAACTGAGATGCTATCTGGAGAAGCACTCCGTGAGACTCAGTGTTGGATGTGAAGGATGGTGGTGGAGCAAAAGTAGAAGGAGTGGAGGTAGGTGGAACTTGGGTAGGTGGAACAGAATGAGATGGAACTTGGGTAGGTGGAACAGAAGTAGATTGAGCATGAGTGGCAGCAATGCCTGGATGCCAGGGCACTATAGAAAGGGAAGCTGAAGGATGGGCAGTAGTGGTGGTAGTAGGGGTAGCTTGAGGCACCACAGGTGGAGGTGTGACAGTAGGACTAACTTGTATAGGTGTATGTGGTGGAGAAGAGGGTGGCAATGGAGCCGTGGATTTGCCCTTGGATGGTAGAGTGCGCTGAATTTGGTCTCCTACCTTCTTAAACCCCAAAAATGTGGTCACGAAGTGAAAGTTGTAGATGTGCCATTTGGAAATTACAATGCGCGGAGCATGGGGAAATGGTATTTTTGCTGCTTCCAGAATGGCAGATATGTGGGCAGCAAATGGAAGAGAATTCTGGGGATAATGTAGGATGTTTTGGAAGGTGTTTAGGAGGAGCGTGATGAGGCGAATGGGTTGACAAGTGATGAGGCCATGGAGCAAAAATAGATGGAGGCGACTTACTTGATCTCTGGCGCCTCCTCTTGGTTGGATAATGGTGGTAAGAATGTGATGAAGCAATCTATGAAGAGGAGGGAAGGTGTTGGCATTCAGATACTTAGGGAGAACCTCAGGAGCTGGCTGGCCAGTAACGACGGTGTATGCAGCTCGGAAGTCAAAATCCTCAGGATTGAAGACGGCGCCATGTCTGGGAATCTTCAACGCTTTGTGGAGCAGTTTGACGTCGAGGCGGATGACGATGCCGTGAACTACGGTGTAGACCTGACCATCCACTATTTGCAAGTTGTGGTAGAATTCTTGCACAAGCTGAGGCGAATACTGAGTATGTGCCGAGACAAACGCTGTCCACTCTTGAGCTTCAAAAATTGGCAGTAGTTCTGGGAACATCTCCATCAGCTTCTCATCAGAGAAATCAACAATCCTTGGTGGCAGAACGGTCCGTGGCTTGAGAACTCCTGACACTGGATGGACGATGGGTTCTTCTGAAGCTGGTACCTTCCTGCCTGAGTCAGCCGCCTCAGCCGTGGTCGACTTTTGAGGGGCCGATGGCGGACCCTGCGCAGCCCTTGGCTTGGAACGCTTGGACGGCGTCGAGGATTCAGCAGGGGCCTTCTCTCGTGTTCTCTTGGTAGACCGCGGAGCGTGCTTTGGAGACATGGTGGAGGGATGCGAGAGAAAAGCGAGAGAGAACGGGAGAGGAAGAATGCGAATGAAGTACAGGGCGGCGGATGAGAAAAAAATAGGGACCCAGCCGTGGCAATTTATAGGATAGGGCAGTAGGGCTGGGTCTTAAAAGAACTGGGACATTGAACCATCACGATGCAGAAAACGAGCGGTCAGGATTTAATCAGCATTACTCAACTTTTTGGAAGGTATTAAAGTGTACGCCCTTTCTTTAACAGAACACTTATGGAACCTTTCCACCCTTATGCAAAGACCACCTTGTGACCAAATAGAGTGGGTATAGTGGTTCAATGAATTTGAAAGTATTGCACCAATAAATTGACTCCCCATATCCAATTTCTTTCACATGGCTCCTTGAACTTATAATATATTTCAAGAGATAATTGGACTAACTATGCTAGCTGAAGAGTGTTTTTAAACTTGTATTTGCATGCTATGCTTTAGGTCAACCATTTTCTCTGCCTTTGTGATGCTTTAAATTTTTCTTTTTGAATCATTTGAGAGCTGTGGTCAGGTTGATCACATGCTTTTCTACACGAGGAGACACGCTTTGTACACGCCAGAAACCCCGGCTACTTAGCATGCCTAACCATTCCACAAATGACTGGGACACACCTTTTATCCGTGAGGATATACGTTTATCAGACGCCAATATCCCCAGTTACTCAGTATGCCCAATCAATATCAGCAGAGTTAGATTGGATCTTCATGACACACTGGTCTCCCATCTATTTTTCAGCTAATTTTTTTTGCTTTGAGATGGAGAACAGTAGTTTCTCAGACCTCAATCCATTGCTCTACCATGAAGGCAGAATTATGGCGTATTCCATGTACATACATGTTAAATTTAAGTTTATTTTTACTGTTCAGCACAAACACAGGTAGAGAAACAGTCTCATTACTAAAAATCATAAGTCCTCAAAATCTTGTGACAGAGTCATAGTTATGGTTTGAATTTATTGCAGTAGTACAGTTCAAATTCTCATTACTACACTCAACCTCTACTCTTAATGATTACCTTGGTGATTTTATTGAAGGATATGGCTAGGTTTTTCAATGTTTTATCAAGGAATGAGTTTACACTTTTTCTCCCCCTCAATTTATGAGTCCTTGCTGAAGATAAAAAAATGTTGGCCATGAAGAGATATAGAGACACAAGGGATGGGAAGTATGGATAAGGATGAATGAGTGAAGAAACTGAGCACAAAAGTTCACTTAGATCAGAGGATTTCCTAGCAGAGCCAGTAGCCTTTTTAGATCCATTTTCCCTTGTTCAGATCCTCTGTCGACCATAGAGTTGCCTTTGGTTGACCTCTGTGCTGTCACAGAACCAACTATTTCCTGTCCTGATGCCTTGGTCGACCAGCGCCTTGCCTGTGGTCGACAACTGCGAAGTCACAGAACCAACTATTTCCTGTCCTGATGCCTTGGTCGACCAGCGCCTTGTCTGTGGTCGACCACAAGAGATGAGCCGTAGAGAACCAGTATTCTGTAGAACTTGCTGAAGTAGCACCCGACACTAGACTTCCAAACTCAAAAACTTGACCAGTACTAGAGACCTAGTTGACATAACTTAGACAGAAATGACAGAATCTATGCAGTGTACACATGAATATGATTATTTCAAGAATTTTCAGGAGAAATTCTACAAATTCCTAACTCCCTTCTTAGAGTTGAAAATCTGTCATTGTTAAGGGGTTTTGTGAAAATGTCTGCCAGTTGTTTTTCAGTTTCTACAAAATGAAGCATGAAATTTCCTTTGGAGACCTCATCTCTTAGAAAGTGATGACGGATCTCAATGTGTTTTGTCCTAGAGTGTTGAATGGGGTTTTTAGACAAATTAATAGCACTAGTGTTGTCACAGAATATAGGTGCACATCCAAGATCTACATTGTAGTCTTGGAGTTGATGTTTTATCCACAAAACCTGTGTACCACAGCTCCCTACTGCGACATACTCAGCCTCAGCAGTGGAGAGTGCCACAGAATGCTATTTTTTAGAAGCCCATGATATTAAACATCCACCTAATATTTGACAATAACCACTAGTACTCTTCCTATCAATTTTGCAACCAGCATAATCAGCATCTGAATATGAAATCAAATCTAGTTTGCAGTAAGTAGGATACCATAAACCCAATTCTTGGGTGCCGGCAATGTATCGAAGGATACGCTTGACAGCCCCTAAATGTGATTCTCTAGGGCTAGACTGATATCTAGCACACATGCATACACTAAACTGAATATCTGGCCTTGAAGCAGTTAAATATAGCAGGGACCCAATCATACCTCTGTATTTCTTGGCATCTACCATGTTACCTTTTACATCAGCTTCCAATGTTGCATTTGTACCCATGGGTGACTCAATTGGTTTGCAGCTTTCCATGCCAAACTTTTTCAGCATCTCCTTTATGTACTTGGATTGATTTATGAAGTATCCTTCTCTACATTGTACGATCTGCAATCCAAGAAAAAACTGTAAATCACCCATTAAACTCATTTCAAACTCATTGGTCATTAAGTTTGCAAATTCAGTACATAAAGAAGCTTCGGTAGATCCAAACACAATATCATCCACATAGATTTGTACAATTAGTATATGCTTACCTTGGGTCTTGGAAAACAATGTTTGATCAATTTTACCTCTTATGTATCCCTTCTTGGTGAGGAAGGAGCTCAACCTTTCATACCAAGCCCGTGGAGCCTGCTTTAATCCATACAAAGCTTTATGCAATTTGAAAACATGATTAGCAAGTTCATCATTTTTAAAACCAGGGGGTTGTTCCACATAGACTTCTTCTTTTATTATTCCATTTAGAAATGCACTTTTTACATCCATTTGTTGTAGTTTGATTCCATGAGATGCTACAAAGGCTAACAATATCCTGATGGCTTCTAATCTAGCAACTGGAGCATATGATTCTTCAAAATCAACCCCAAATTCCTGGTTGTACCCTTTAGCCACCAGCCGAGCCTTGTTTCTCATTACAACCCCTTCTTCACTTAGCTTGTTTTTATAGACCCATTTGGTTCCAATCACGGGGTGAGATGAAGGTCTAGGGACAAGACTCCACACCTGATTTCTTTCAAATTGATTTAGTTCTTCATGCATAGCATTTATCCATGAGTCATCTTTTAATGCTTCCTCTACTGATTTGGGCTCTATTTGGGACACAAGTGCAAGTTGATCTAGTTCATTGATTTCTTTTAATTGAGATCTAGTCTTCCTAGGATCATGAATTCCACCAATAATGTTTTCTATGGGATGATCTCTAAGAAGTCTTAAGTTTTCAAGATTGTTACCTGAGTTGACCTCTCCTTCGGTTTGATCATTGGAATTACCTTGATTGCTTTCTTGATTCTGTGCTTCTTCATTCTCCATCTGTTCTTCTTTGTCATTCAGAAATTCTCCATCTTCTTCTTCCTTGCAAACCTTTGAACATTTCATATGGTGTATTTTCACTAGCCGGTCTTACCATTGCTCGGTTTACAATGTAACATGCTGTGTTGACTGCCTCTGCCCAAAATCTCCTTGGAAGTTTAGCTTCAACCAGCATGTTTCTAGCCATCTCGACAAGAGTGCGGTTCCTTCTCTCCACAACTCCATTTTGTTCTGGAGTCCTTGGTGAGGAAAATCTGTGGGTTATGCCCTTGTTTCTGCAGAATAAGTCAAAGTCAGAATTTTCAAACTCTCCCCCATGGTCAGATATGATTGTACACACTTTGAACTTGCCATCCTGCTTCATTCTTTTGTAGAATTCCTGAAACTCAGAAAAAGCATCACTTTTATGAGATAGAAATATTACCCATGTGAATCTAGAGAAATCATCAACTAGTACATAACCGTACCTCTTACCACTAAGACTAGCAGTTCTTGTTGGGCCAAAAAGGTCCATGTGCACAAGTTCTAGTGGTCTAGAAGATTGACTTTTAGTTCTACCTTTGAATGATTTTCTTGTTTGCTTACCTTGGGTACATGATTCACATACTTTGACATTTTGAGCAAACGAAATTTCAGGCAAACCAAGAACCATCTTATTCTTCACAAGTTTATGCAACACCCTATAGCTAACATGCCCTAGCCTTCGGTGCCACAGCCAGGTCAGGTCCTCTTTCTTGGCGGTTAGGCACAGGTTGGAGTGGGCTGGATCATCCAAGTCTATTATGTAGACATTGTTTACTCTCTGGCCCATAAACTTGACTGTTTCTGAATTTGGTTCAATAATCTTGCAGATCTTGGAGTCAAATATTACTTTATGGCCTTTGTCGCAAAGCTGACTGATGCTCAGCAAATTATATTCCAGTCCATCTACCAGCAGTACATTTTCAATACAGTTAGAGGAGTTCTTACCTATTTTACCTGTCCCAATGATCTTACCTTTGTTATTTCCTCCAAAGGTCACATAGCCTCCATCTTTTGAGCTTAATTGGAAGAACTTGGTCTTGTCTCCCGTCATGTGTCTTGAGCAACCACTATCTAAGTACCACTTATTGTGCATGGCTGCCAGACATTCCTGCATCATGAATTACACAGAAATTTTTGGACCCCAATGATACCCGGGTCCAAGATACCTTGTAAAATTATGAAATTGCTGTAACAATCCTTTGGGAACCCAGATTTTGTTAGAGCATTTTAATTTTTCGTTTCTGAACTTGTTCAGATTGGGTGGCTTTTGTTCTAATGTTTCTTTAATCTGAATCCACCTTTTTGATTTCCAATTTTCATTTTGTTTCACCTGAGAAAATCTGTGGTTTCTGTTTGCGTGTCTGGTCATGGTCGACATCTGGTGTGTCTGTGGTCGACCATCGCTTTTCCAGAAGCTAGCGCTTGTTCTGGCAGTTCCTCTGGTCGACATCTGGTATGCCTGTGGTCGACCACTGCTTCTCCAGACGCTAGCGCCTGTTCTGGCAGATCCTCTGGTCGACAGAGGAGGGGTCGGTTGTCGACCAGCCTGTCTCCAGACACCTTATTTTTCAGATTTATGTCTTTTAACTTGATTTAGTGCTTGGTTTGTTTGGTTATTTCTGTGAATTTGAGTTTCTTGTCTATTATTTTTAAGCTTATGTTGATTGACTGTTTTCTCTTTAATGTTTCTCTCTTCCTTGGTGACATTATTCCTTTTGGAGGAGCATTCAGCTACATCCTCTTGTTTGTTTTGATATAGATTGATTAGGGGCCCTTTTCCTTTTGAGTCAGCAGTCCCAGTTATGGTTTTTGTTTGGAATTCCTTTTTAGCCGTAGGATTGTATCCTAACCCTTCTTTTTGAAAGTTTACTTTTATTCCCAAGACAGCATTTAAGTTTTCTTGACCTTTAGTCATTTTTTCCAAGGTTTCCTGTTTGTTTTTCAGTTCACTCTGGATTCTTTCTATTTCTTCCAGAAGTTTACAGTTTTCCTCCTTGAGTGAGTTGTTTCTTTCTTGAGTTTCCTTAGTTTGTTGTTCACTTTCTTGAGTCTTTAATTTTACCTCATCAATTGTGTTTTTCAGTGACTCATTTTCTTCTAACAGCCCTTTGACAGTTTCTTCATCTGTCTCGTATCGTTTCAGCTTATTTTTCAAGGTGGTGATTTCTAATTCTAGTTCAGTTCTGTTGACAAATGGGATGCTGTCATTGTTGACCTGATTAAGTTTTTTCTTCAAACTCTTATTTTCCTTTCTAATTCTTTCATATGCATCAAGTAAGTCTGAGTAGACTTCTTCCCAATCTGAGCTAGAAAAATCTTGAAAAGGGGAGGTTACCTCAAGATCGTTGCTGTCTCCTTTGGCCATTAAACATGTGTTTCCTTCTTCTTCTTCGGAGGTTGTTTCCTCTTCGCTGCTTTCCTCTTCCTCGCTCCATGTGCTTATCATTGCCTTTGGTTTCTTGCCTTTCCACTTGTAGCTTGATTTCTTAGGAGCCTCTGGACATTCTGCCTTCACGTGTCCTGGCTTCCTGCAGTTGTAGCAAACAAGCTTGTTAGATGAAGCTTTGTTTTTGTCAAACTTAAACCGGGATGATTTCCTTACCGTGCCCTTAGGATTTTTAAATCCCTTACCTTCCTTCCACAGGAACCTTCTGAACTTTCTTGTTAACATGGCTAGTTCGCCAGTTTCATCACCTGTGCTAGATGAGTTATCAGTGTCAGATAATTCAGAGGTGCCTACTTTAGTTTTCAGGGCGAGCTGCTTCTTTTTCTTGCCCTCATCTTCCTTTCTCTTTAGGTTGACCTCATATGCCATTAGGGAACCTACCAGTTCATCCACAGTCATAGTTGTGAGGTTCTTTGAGTCCTCAATTACTGTGGCCTTGGTATGCCACATAGGAGTGAGGGATCTTAGGATCTTCCTTACTAATTCCTGTTCCTTGTAGGTTTTCCCTAGACTTTTTAAACTATTCGTTAATTGCACTAGTCTAGCATACATTTCAGAAATATTTTCGTCAGTTTTCATTCTAAATATTTCATATTCTGAAACTAGCATATTTGCTTTTGACTCCCTTACCTCTGAAGTACCTTCATAGATTACTACTAGTCGATCCCACATTTCCTTGGCCGTTGCACATTGTGAAACTCGTGAGAACTCCGTGGGGTGTAGTGCGCATTGCATTACATTCATGGCTCCCCAGTTGATGGTTGATTTTCTGACTTGTTCTCTGGTCCAGGTATCCTCATCATCGGGCAGCTCGTAGGGTCCTCGGCTTACTACTCTCCACATCTCATGATCTTGTGCTCTCAAGAACACCTGCATACGATTTTTCCAGTATGAGAAATCATTTCCATCGAAATATGGTGGTCTAGTTACTGAGTGTCCCTCAGCCATTAAACTTCTAGAGTTCAGTCCGGCAGGCCTCTCCTGGTTGTTAGACCACATTTTTGGAGAGTCTGGCTCTGATACCACGTGTTGAGTACGGACTGAATAGATCTAGAGGGGGGGTGAATAGATCTTTCCCCCTTTTTCAGATTTAATATCTATTGGCTAAGTGAGTTGCAGGTGATTAACGAATTACAGAATTGATGTTGATATCAGTGAAGAAAACAAACACATAGAAAAGCACATACACACATAAGCAAACCACAAGATATGATTTTTAAGGTGGTTCAGTCTCTTCCCGAGACTTACATCCACCCCTTGCTTAACTCAAGCAAGGCTTCACTAATGAGAACCTCTGATCTCAATCAAAACACAAGACACTGCTGTCACACAGCTTGTTCCTGCTGACACACAGCTTGTACCAGCTGACACACAGCTTGAATCCGCTGCCTCACAGCTTGACACTTGGTGTAAGGATGAATAGAAATGATGTGAAGGTGGGATGATGCAACAGGACTGAATATGGACTTTTGTAACAAAGTAAAGAATTCAGCCTGGGACTTAATCACATAAATAACAAGACTAGACTCCCTGTAGAGCTTCCAATCGGATGCCTTCAGCTGCTTTGTTGCTGGAGGTCGCACAGCTTGAAGTCCAGTCTTTCTTCTGCAGCAAATGAGAATGCCTTCAGTCTTCTGCAGATATCTGATTGATGGTGAGCTACTTCGTCCTGTGATGTAGGTGTGTTTCTTAGCTTCGGTTCTATGCTCCCTCTGTGTGCTTGCCTTCGCGATCCGTGGCCTTCTACTTTTATGCAGATTCTTTTCCAAGTCTGAAGCTTTTCCCGCTCAAAATTCAGATCGCGCATCAATCTGCTAAAAAGCAGGGAGAAGGTTAAATCCGATCACTACAATAAGTTTGACCACTTCTAAGCACGATTCTCTCCTAGATTCCCGTGCGGAATCTCATCATTTGAACTGCCCAACAACCTGCAACAACAATCTGCAGGTTTTAAGGAACCAAAACGGAATTCGGTTACAGTTCGGTTCTGGACGCTATAACGCCCGTGGTCGACCATGACACTGTCCCTGGTCGACAACAAGCAGTGTCCTGATGGCGGTTCCATTCTGGCTGACACTCGCGTCCCCCGTGGTCGACCACAGCCTTGTCGCTGGTCGACAAGGGGCGAATTACAGATGGCCGTCAGTTCTGTCTGATGTTCTGGCTGTTCTGTGGTCGACCAGAAGTGGGGCTTTGGTCGACAGCCAAGGCACATGCAGAAGACGGATGACTTGAAACGTTTCTGGCTGGGTTCGTTGGTCGACCATAACCACTTCCCTGGTCGACAAGCGGCCTTTGACACTTCTTCTGATTTGTTGATTCCACTTGGATTTCAGTGGACCTGAAATTACTTAACTTATCAGAAATAAATTGAACTATCAGATTTATATTGAGTTGATCAGAAACATTGTTTGTCATCATCAAATAGTCATGAGTCCAATACTTTGAAGGAACAATCAAACCACTTGTATTTATTATGAAACAATATAGAACTTGATTAATCAAACATATCCTATTGTCATCATCAAAACCAAGGGATGCACAACACATATTATGTTAACAGAGACTATATATTAAGATTTAAAACATGGTTATTAATACTGTAAAACCAGTGTGATAAAATATGTTCAAAAACTCATGAAATCATGCTAATAACTAAGTTCAAACTCATAAAAATTATGGTAATAGTATGTAACAAGCTATTAACATATGTGTAACATGGTATTATTCTTGGTCATGGTAAATCCAGAATATATATATATATATATATATAGCATGGTTGACTAGTTGATCGAACTCTAAACATGCATCAATTAACTTATTTAGCTACTAGTTAGGTAAGGATTTGAGAACACCTACCTCTGTGAAGTGACAGGAGTTCACAGGAGAGGAAGAAGCAGCCCTTCCCTTCCTCTGCAACTCTTCAGAGCTTGCTCCCGTATCTAGCCTTCGAACTAACCAAATAGGGGGGAAATAGAGTGTATTTTATAACCTTAGGGTTGACATGATGGGGGACAATATCCAGAATTATAGGGTATTTAGTGGGTTTACAGCCTACACAGACTGGAGGGATAGAATGATCGTGATAGTTGTCGGAAAAGAAATGACACCCAAGAGGGGGTCATGTATTTCATACGTTAAGATTTTCATGTTAAACTTTAAAGATTCTTATCTTTAAAAATTAATGGAATTTATTTGTGAAATTTCAGGGGTGGGACCCTTACAATTTTTTCTATTTTTACATTAAATGTTTTTTGAAAAATTCGTTTTAAACAAAAAGTGACACTATTCACGTCACTATTCGCGTTTAAGAAATAACGATTAACATATGTCGTTATTTTGAACGGAGATTTTTGTATTCACTCTACACTAACCAAAATTATCTATATACCCTTTCTCACTTTCTAAATTATGTTTATCCTTTAACACTTCATCTATATACCCTTATTTCTTCAAAATAATGATATAATGTAAAAGTTGAAATATGACATTTTCTAAATTATGAAAATATGAATTGGCATCTTGTAAAAGTGATATTTATCCTTTAAACCTCTATCTATATAATCTATTTCCTATTTCTTTAGGATAGTGTAATAAGATGTATTATTAATTTTCTAAGTGATTGAAAATATAAATTGGCATTTCCTAAAATATAATTTGGCATCTTCTAAAGCATCTATTGGTAATTAAATATTTTAAAAGGTTAATCCAATAGAATTAGAATATGAGCTTAATAATTAAATATATATATATATATATATATATTGTATATTTCTATTTCAAAATTCTCGGGTGTTACATGGAGAGTACCTAGAAGTATCGGCATTGGGGTGGACCCAATCCCTTTGAGCGAGAAGTTGGATGACCTGGGAAGACATAAGGGCAAAGAATATGTCGCCCAAATTTCAGGCAACGGAGGATAAGAAGCCCTTTTCGGCCTAGTGCGATTGTAATTCTGAGGCGGGGGGACATTGGAGTATGGCTTCGGGTTGCCTTGACCTTGATTCGAACCAGCTTGGTTGGGTTCTGAAGCCTGACGGTTGTTGGGCCTGAAGGATGGGCCAACCGCGTTGACTTGTTCGTTCACCATGACACCTTCGGTGGTGGGGATAGCTGGGGCCTTCTGACCTTTCGGGAGAGGCTCAAAGAAAGGAGGCAAGGTGGAGTCCTTTAACTGAGCTTTGACAATTCGAGCTCGATTGTAGAGTTGAGGGAAAGTATGGAGCTCACTAAGCATTAGAATGATCCTAAGCTGAGGAGTGGCGTTATTTACCAACATGGTGACAGCCTGAGACTCGGGGATCGGAACCTCTGCCCTAGAAGCCATCATCCTCTAGCGATTGGCAAAATTAATGAAGTCCTCATCGGGCTTCATCTTCTCCATGACCAGGTCAAACAAGGTAGGAGCGATGGAAGACATGTGACCAAAGTGAGCGAGGAATCGCTCGGAGACTATATCAAAGTTGAGGAGATCAATAGCTAGTAGGGAGGAGAACCAACGAAGGGCCTCGCCCTCAAGGGACTTTTGGAATAAATGGACCAACAAGACCCAATCATATAACCATTGATGGGAATCCATAAGGAAACCCGAAAGATGATGATGAGGGTCGGTGGTATAATCATATCTCCTATACTTAGGAGCCTTGAAACCAGGCAAAAAGTAAGCATTAGGAAGTTTGTAATATTGGGCTAGCAAGTGGGGACGTGAATTTTGCATACTTTCGGCCACCGCTTGTCGAATGTAGCTTTGGATTTCTTACCTGAATATGGGGTCCATCCCCTTCGATGGGGTGACCGTAGTTGGTGGAATCGGGGGTGGAGAGACCCCTTGTGGAGCCATTGAATAACTAGATTGGATTGTGATTTCTCGGGAAGCCCTTGAAAGGGAGTTTGGACCCCGGGAGGTGTGAAATGGGAGGGTATGTGTGGGATAGCGGGAGCCTTTCCTCGGGAGGCCATTGTGACCAAGTCCCCGAGAGCGTAGCGAGATAGCACGTTAATCAACTCTTGATCTTCGTGCGGATATAAGGTAGGAGCCCTAAGACTACTATCATCATGTTCACTTGGGGAAGATGCTGAATCGGCGTGTACGGCATCGTTCGGCGTAGTCGAAAACATGCCTAT
Organism: Amorphophallus konjac; assembly: GCA_022559845.1. Taxonomy (NCBI): domain Eukaryota; kingdom Viridiplantae; phylum Streptophyta; class Magnoliopsida; order Alismatales; family Araceae; genus Amorphophallus; species Amorphophallus konjac. Next base: position 163,506,741 of record CM040125.1, on the reverse strand, counting down.
GAAGGCGGCCGAGTGGCTATCCTCCATTTGAAATAGAGGGTTGCCCCTAATCCTGGACTCATATTGGGGACGAACTCCTCCTCATAATCCGGGTTAGTGAAAATCCTATCCATTCCTAACCAAGCTCACTTGGTATAGAAAGGAGAAGTGGAGATTGTGGGAGTGTCTGGCAAGCGAACATAGCAAGTTATTTGCAAGCAACGACCCCAAAAAAAAATTTCTTTGTTTTTTTTTGTTCACTCGGAGGAGAGGGGGAAGCTTATGGTGTGATGGTATTCTCCAGGGACCTTAAGAAAAAGCTCACTCAATGCCCAAGGTCAACTACATAGGTCTTCGAATGGTACAACCTTCCTAGCGACCGTGTGGGAATCCACGGTTCGCGAGGGCTTATGGAGGTTCCCGATTGAACTGAACCGGTTGCAACCGAGTGGGACTCCTCAGGTGAAGGGTTCAAATCCAACGGGAGGGTGTTCCTATCAAGTGTGATGCCAGCTCTTCCTAAGCCCCCCCCCCCCACGTGCAGACCTATAGAGAATGTCACGTACACAACACACAAAACAAAATAGAAGAGAAAAGAACAAGCCACGGACTAGATAGTGAAGAGATAGGGAATGTGCAGGAGGCGGCCAGATCACTGGCCGCTCAAAGACCTGGGCAGCCAGGTCGACGGTCTTTCAGAGAAGAGGGTGGCCAGCATACTGGCCGTTTGGAAGTGGGGGATGGCAGCCAAACCGAAGGCCAGCCAGGCTAGTAGGCGACAAGCCTACTGGTCGTTCACCAAGGGGCCTAGGTGGCCATTGGGTGGGACGCCTAGAGAGCTAGGCGGCCACCAAGTTGGCCTTCTTCTATAATTTTCTGAAAACAGAGCCTAAACAAAACACTGAACTAATGCATAAAATAAAAGACGTAAGCTTTAAAAAAACATTGGACTTCTAGCATCAGGAATTCACAGTAGGCAGTAGAAGGTCCCACCGTGATCGCCACTCCATCTGTGGGCGCCAGAAGATGAAAGTAGAAGGAGAATGAGATGAGGCATGATAGTGAAGGAATGTAGCATCTTGATTGATCCCCCCCTTCTTTCCTTCTTTCCGTTGAAAGTCCCTCACGACATCGGGTATAACATAATGGCAGAAAGAAAAGCGTAAGGAGTGTGATTGCCAGAGGTATTTACCTGAACGTCACAAGGTGCAAAGATCGCGTGAAGATGATTTCAAATGGGGAGAATGAGGGGTCCCATCTTCCCTGTCCTCGGTCGGCCAAGGGCAGAGAGCCCTGTGAAGTCCCGCGATGCCAAAGTCCTATAAACAATATGAAGCTCACAGAAAAAGAATATAGAAAGCCATTAGCATGGTGAAGCGTAGTATCTGTTCTAATGAAATATCATGAAGAATGATGGTGGCGTGATTACCTAGGGTGGTGGGAAGAGAGGATGCCCAAGACTTTCGACCACCTACCTTCTCGTTTGTTAATAAGAAACCTCTAAACGGGATATAGAAGGGTTATACTATATGATGAATGCGCATGAAAATAGAGCCACGATGAAAAACAGAGAATCAAGGGGCTAGAAGTTCAAACCAGGATGGACAACCAAGCTCATGGTTCCATAGGAGTGCTACAGATCTTCCAAGCGCCCCTTTTACCAACCTCCTTCAAACTCTAAGAGAAAGAGCGCGACTCTCGTCGCCTCCCCTCTCTCCAAATCCTCTCCCCAATCAAAGACAACACCTTCCCACCAAAAAAATCCCCCCCCCCGCTCACTTCCTTCGAACTGTGAGTTTTGTGTTCGAGGGGGGCTCTAGAAGTCTTGAAAGATGTGGAGAGATCGTGCTAGACGAGAGAGTGATCGTGTGACTCATGGCTGGAGAACGATCAACGTTCTCTGACCAGGTACAAGCAGGAGGGCGGCCAACTCATTGGCCTTCTACAAGGGCTGTTGGGCGGCCAGCAGCCTTGCCTCCTACAAGACTGGGCGGCCAAACATGTGGCCACCTAGGGGGAGTGAGGGCGGCCATCGCCCTGGCCTCCCAGTGGCCAGGGCGGCAACTACTTTGGCCGCCCAACCCATGGTGTTTGGGCCCCTCCAGACGAGTGTGGCCCATTGACAATTGTGTTGCGGGCTAGACTTAAAGCATCACACATCGAGAAATCGAATAAAACAAGTGTGTTATTCATATGAAGGTCCAACTGGGGATCCGCGGGATGTTCAAAATTAGGCATCTACACACATGAGTTCATGCAAGAGTCAACATGAGAATAACAATATGAATTAAATGATTTCTGATATTCATTTCTCGCAAATGAGTTTTTCTTTGTGGGTGAGTGTCCCACACGTCTCTTCTCATTCTTAGCATTTTCATTGCTAGTTTCACCAATTTCAAATGTTTTCTCTTTTCCTTTCAATTCTTTTTGAACAACATCTTTCAATTTTCTTAGCTCATCATTCATGGTGTTAAAGTTGGTTTCAATATCCTTCTTAGAATTTTCACATTCACTCAATCTCATTTTAAGCTCATCCAACTCCATTATCAAGTTCTCATTCTCATTTTTCAATTTTTCAACATTATCATAGGCATTCTATTTTTCAACTTCCAAGCATGCTAGTTCATCTTCATACAAAGTCATTTTAGATTGAAAATCTTCTTTATCTTCTTTGAATTTTTCAAGTTACATTTCAAAGAAACTACATCTATCACCTGAATTTGCAGAATTAATCAAATTCTGAAACTTATTTTTCAACTTTTTGACATCATTTTTAGACCTCTTATACTTCTGAAAAATATTAGCATAAGTTAACTGCCAATGTTTGGCAGTGAGGTTTTCGAAATCTGAATTTACCTCAGAACTTTCTTCATCCGTCATCAAGCACAAATTCTAGACCAGCTCGTCCAGTTCATTCTTCTCACCTTCGGATCTTGAGCTGTCTGAGTCATCGTCGTTCCACGTTGCTTTCATCGCTTTCCCTTTCTTTGGCTTGTTCTTTTTCAATTTCTTTTGGAGCTCGGGACATTGACCCCTCATGTTTCTAGCCTTCTTACACTCGTAGCATATAATTTCTTCCTTCTTGCTCGGCTCGCCTTTCTTGTTGGCATTTCTTCTCAAAAAAATTTCTTGGAAAATTGTCTTCTCTTCTAGCTCTTCTGAAATATTTTCTGACTCTCCTTGTGACGAGAGCCATTAGTTCTTCTTCATCACTGTCCATAGATGAGTTTCCATCACTCTCTTCGGACGATCTTGCATTAGCTTTCAGTGCAATCATTTTCTTCTTCTTGCTTTCCTCCTCAGTTGGCTTCATGATGTTGATTTCGTACGTCATTACCGACCCGATCAGTTGATCTACCATGAGTGTGAGGAGATCCTTTGAATCTTCTATGACCGTCGCCTTTGTGTGCCATGG